>OY747125.1:39366780-41766780 GCA_963556465.1 Berberis vulgaris | reverse complement strand
TCTTAGCGGACTAGGCTGTAAAGCGAACCAGAAGTTATGTCTTTATGAACTGACTAAACTTTCTGGTCAAGTTTGGCCATCATTGTCAATGGTCAAACAATGATCCCTGGCAAGTCATCTTGATCAGGTTACAGGAGCTCTGACTAGACTCCCACTTTTTAATTCATCTTGGTCCCCTTCTGGCGAACTAGGCTGTAGAGCATACTAGAATTTATCTTCATCAGTCTTCCTGAGCTGACTAAACTTTGGTCAAGTTTGGCCATCATTGTCTATGGTCGAACAATGATCCCTGACAAGTCTTCTGGATAAGGTTTCATGAGCTCTGACTAGACTCTCACTTTCTAAGTCATTTTGGTCCATTCTTGGCGGACTAAGCTGTAGAGCGGACCAGAAGTTATCTTCATCAGTCTTCTTGAATTGATTAAATTTTCTGGTCAAGTTTGGCCATCATTGTCTATGGTTGGACAATGATCCCTGGCAAGCCATCTTGATCAAGCTCAAGGAGCTCTGACTAGACTCTCACTTTCTAAGCCATTTTAGTCCACTCTTGGTGAACTAAGCTGTAGAATTGACCAGAAGTTATCTTCATCAGTCTTCATGAGCCGACTAAACTTTCTGGTCAAGTTTGGCCATCATTTTCAATGGTTAGATAATGGTCCCTAGCAAGTCATCTTGATCAGGTGGCCTTGGGTGTATCAATCTTACTTTGGTGTCCTAGCTTATTTAACTCACCTACTGGTCCGGCATGGGGTTCAGTCGAACACTCAAGTCAAATTGTAATAGATTGACTAGATTTCTAGTCAGATTTAATGAACGGCAGTGATACTCTAGTAAAGCAAATACCTTGAATTTATTGATAATATTTATTTAGGTGTTCTATATTCCATGGCCGCTTAAGGCCTTCGCCGTTGATGTTTTCTAATCAATATGTACATGACCTGTTGACCTTAGTCACTCTGTAGGGTCCTTCCCAGTTTGGATTTAGCTTGCTCGCCCCTAGTTCTTAGTGTTCTACTGGGTTCTTCTGAGTACCCAATCTCACTTTGAACTTTCGTGGCTTGACCCTCTAATTATAATACTGAGTCATTCTCTTTTGGTAGGCAACTATCTTGGCGGAAGCTTAATCTCTTTTTTCCTCGAGGAGATCTAGTCCGACACGCAAAACCTCATCGTTGTTGTCCGACCTAAACTCCTCTGTTCTGAACATTGGCATTATGAGCTCCACTAGGATCATTACTTCCGTCCTGTAAGCTAGAACGAACAGTGTTTCCCTAGTAGGAGTTATTTTGGTGGTCTGATATTCCTAGAGAATTCCTGGTTGCTCTGAGACCCACAGGCCTTTGGCCGCATCTAGTTTTCTGTTGAGTGCTTTCAAGATGGTAATATTGGTGACTTTCGTCTGTCCATTAGCTTGGGGGTGCCCTGGTGAGTAGTGGTGGCTGATGTTGAGGTTATCACAGAGTTTTAAAACTTTTTTACCTTCAAACTGAGTCCCATTGTCACTGCCTAGTGTCATTGGGATGCCAAATCTGCAGACGATGGATTCCCATATGAAATTCTCAATTTGATTTTCGCCAATCTTGACCAAGGGCTCCACTTCAACCCATTTGGTGAAGTAGTCTACAGCTACGAGGAGGAACCATTTTTTGGTAGAAATGAGGAGTGGCCCAACAATATCCATTCCCTATTGTGTAAAATGCCATGGGTTGGTCATTGGGGACAAGGGTTGAGTGAGCATGTTCACGTATGGCACAAATCTTCGACACTTGTCGCATTTTTAGACCATGTCCTTGCCATCTCGTTGCATCTTTGGCCAATAGTACTATAAGGTTAGGGCCTTGTAAGCGAGGGTCCTCTCGCCTAAGTAGTTCCCGCAGATGCTCTCATGAATTTCTCTAATAACGTAGTCCGCCTCTGAGTGGGTCATGCATCGAATAAGGGCTCTAGAGGCTGACCTTTTATACAACTTGTCATTCAGGAGAGTGTACCACGCTGTCCTATTTTTCAGCCTTCTGGCTTCTGTCTTCTCAGTTGGGAGGACTCCGCTCTTGATGTACTCGATGAATGTATTCATCCAACTCATTTCTTCGCTTGTCGTGCAGGCGTCACTAGATTCTTCTTCTTCCATACTTGATTTTTCTTGGAACTCAATGAGTCTATTGGCGATCTCAGCCGTAGCTGAGGCCTTTTTTGCCAGTGTGTCAGCCTTTTCGTTGTCCTTTCGGGGACATCGTTGGAGCTCTATTCCTTTGAATTTGATCATGGTCTTGATTACTTTCTCACGGTAAGCCAACATCCTGGGATCTTTGCTGTTGAACTCTCATTTAACCTGGTTGACTACCAGACGAGAGTTGTTGTACGCAGTCAGCTCGTCTATACCAATTCCCTTAATGAGCCTCGGGCTGAACAAGAGGGCCTCATACTATGCTTTGTTGTTGGAGGCAAGGAAGGCAAACCTGACGGGTTTCTCCAGAGTCACCCCACCTGGAGAGTGGAGAGTGACTCCAACTCCACTTCCATTAACTGTGGATGACTCATCACAGCGTAGGACCCGTCCTTGGTCATCCGACTTCTACTCTTGGTCTTCTGACTCTCGCTCTCTACCCCCTGTCAGTTTGCAATGAAGTTCACCAATGCTTGAGTTTTGATGGTTGTTCTTGGGGCATAATTGATGTCGAAGTGCCTAATTTGACTGACCACTTGACCATCATGCCCGACAACCCAGGTTTGTGCAATATTATCTGGAGTGGATGTTTAGTGAGGACCGTTATAGAGTGAGTCTGGAAGTAGAGCCACAGCTAGAGGAGACGATTAGCGCCTGGGAGTTTGCCTCTACCTCCACAAAGGTTTTGCCCGACTCTACCCCAAAGGTGCAGTTCTATGGATTAAGTTTCATCTTATACTTGTGGAGCTGATTGAACGCTTTGGCAAGGTCGGCGATGTGATCAGGACCGCGGAGACTTTTAACCAGCATATCGTTTATATAGACCTCCATGGTTCTGCTGATTTTCTCATTGAACATCCAATTTACCAGTCGTTGATATGTTGCTCCAGCATTTTTAGACTGAATAATATCACGCGATAACAGTATATCCCTCTTTTAGTTATGAGGAATGACTTCTCTTGGCCTGGGGTGTATTTGTATCTGATTATATCCGTAATAAGCGTCCATGAAGCTTAAAAGGTTGTGTTTGGACGTAGCGTCCACGATCTGATCAATACGAGGAAGTGAAAAGTTGTCTTTCGGGCAAGCCTTGTTCAGGTATGTGTAATCCACACAGATTTTCCACTTTTCATTCTTTTTTCACCAAGACGGTATTCACCAGCCAGTCTGGGTACCGTGACTCCCTAATCATGTTGGCGTTAAGTATTCTTTGTACCTCTTCATTGATGATCTGATTTCGTTCGGGGGCCATAGGTCTATTCTTCTACCTAATTGGTTTTCGCTCAGGGTTAACTTCCAATCGATGGGTGATCACAGAAGGGTCAATCCCCACCATGTCCCTCTTTGTCTAGGCGAAGATGTCTGGATTCTCCCTCAGCTGCTCTATTAGTCTTTCCGCCAATTCTTTGCCTAGGCGGGAGCCTATCTGGACGACTATGTTGTTATCAGGATTGTTGACGTAGACTATGTCGACAGTGACGGGTTCCTCCTCTGGTTGGTCGACATTCGGTCTTCCTCTTGGGCTTACTGGAGCCTCATCGTCCAAGCGGGGAGACTCATGATCCATTTCTTGGCCTAAGCTCTGAGATATCTGACTGCGGGCCCATATTGTGATTGCTAGCTATCCAAATTATTTATCGCTACGTAATGGTCTCTTGTCGATGGCTGGTATCCACGGATGGTCCCCAACTCGTGATTAGCAGGGTACTTAATGCACTGATGCAAATTGGAAACTACCGCCTCCACTTGATGGAGCCAAGGCCTTCCTAAGATGATATTGTAGGTGGATGGGGCATCAACTACCATGAACTTCTGGAACATGATTTTCTGCAGTTGTGGCTCTCCTGCTACTACAATCAGTCTAATCTTCCTGATGGGGAAGCATTTCTCCCCGCTAAACCCAATCATGGGGTGACTGGTGGGCATCAAGTTTTCCTTTTTTGGCTGCATGTTGCGAAACGCGTTGAGGAATAGGATGTTCAGAGAGCTCCCTGTGTCTACCAATGATCTCTTCACTTTCCATTTCGCTATCAGAACTGAGATAACCAGTGTATCATTATGAGGGAAGTAGACGCTCTGGAGGTCTTTATCCGTAAACATCAGCGATGGGTTCAGGCTTTGAACATGAGCGTATTGTATTTGTCGGTCCTCGCAAGTGGATTGAGTTTGCATCTCGCGGAGCGTCCTCTTCCAGGACCTGTTGGATTGCTCACCATCCGAACATATCCCATGCAGGACGTATAAAATGTTGACTACCTTTTCTTCTATTTCTTTTATGGCTTGTTCTTTTTCCTTCCCCCGGTCTTGCCTCTTTTCCGGGCTCAGGAATTCTTTGAGTTTTCCTTCTTGACCCAGTATTCGGTTTCATTTCTGAGATGCTTACAGTCTTCAGTGTCATGATCGTTGTCTTTGTGAAAGGAGCAGTATTTGTCATTATCTCGCCGATGCGGATCTCCCCGAAGTTTGGAAAACAACTTCACGTCTCCCCAGTTTTTAATGGTGGCGAGGATGTTGGACAGGTTGGCATTGAGGGGAGTGACGGAGTTGTTTCTGGATCCGATGAAGTAAGAGGTTTTTTCTTGCCTCGTCCGGCCGGAGTCCAACTTATTATCACTCCGCTTCCTTTTGCTCATGTCATCCTCCTTCTACTTCCTTACTTCCTTTTTATCTCGAGTGCTAGAGGAATATTTCTTTTCACTCTCGCCTCCTCTCTTAGCGGCCGCATCTCTTCGAGGGTGATGTACTTCTGAGCACTTTTTAGCAGATCTGCCATGTCCGTCGAGGGCTCTAGGGTGAGAAAGTTGTAGAATTGGCATTTTCTCAGGCCTGAAGTGAAAGTTGTGACGAAGGTGTCATCGCTACAACCATTGATCAAAGTTAACTCGTCGTTGAAGCGAGTATTGTACTCCCTCAGTGTTTCACTTGGCTTTTGCTTGAGGCTGAGCAAGTAATGTGGACCCTTCCTGATCTGATGGTTGCCTACAAAGTGAATGATAAACGCCTTGGCTAGCGTCTGAAACGAGTCAATCGACCTTGAGGGGGAGACTGTGAAACCAAGTCAGCGCTGCTTTCTTCAGGCTGGTGAGAAATGTTCGGCACGTGACTGATTCTGATCCCTCTTTCAATGTCATTACGTGATGGTAATGGCGTAGGTAGTCGGACAAGTCCGTTGCCCGTCATAGAATTCCAACTTTGGGGGTTTGAACTTCTTAGACAGTGGCACGTACATGATCTAATTTGTGAACGGGGGGACGGTGAGGTTGTACAACACATCTGAATTGGCAGGCCCAAGCCAGTGGAAATTTTTTGTAGTGGGCTTGTCAGCCTTAGATGTTGGGTCTCCGTAGTCCGGTCCGTTCCTCTGATTATCGTCGTCCTTGGTTCCTTGAGAGCTAGAAGGGACATTGTGGTTCTCCTGAACGCGCTCTCTATTCTTCTGCAGAGACAGTGTCCTTTCCGCTTCCTTATCACCGCCTGCAGATGGTGGGTTTTGCTGAGCAAACATCTCCACTACTCGAACAATTTGTTGTACTAGGGCCAAGAGCTGATCCACCCTAGAGTCTGTATGGCTGAATCGACGCAAAGGGCTATGGTTGTTCTCCCCTCGTGGCTGGCACCACCGGAGCTGGTGATACTGCGCCGACTCGAGTGTTTGAGGGCTCAATGACGTCACCATTAGTACGGAATCTTGTGGCTACCATTTTTCGGACTGTAATAGAGGGGTGTTACTTTTTTTTTATCTTAGGAGCTCGTCGTTTCCCCACGAACGACACCAAACTGATAGATCAGTTTCCACTCTGCTTGACCTTGACCTGCAAAAGGAAGAAACGTGAGCAAAAGACCACCGTTGTAGCGGCCGATGACACTCCGATGATAAAGTCAGACAAGGCGCAGAAAATGATGTATTGCTTGAAATTAGGGTTTTTTAGCGTACCTTAGTTCCTCAGCCTTGTGCTCTATTTATCATGTGAGAGCCTTTGTTTGGATATGCCTTTGATGACGTGGTTTAAGGAAGGATATCTATTAGCGCTTCACCGTAATGCTAAGGTTAGTGCCCTTATTACAGACAACAACTGGAACACTAGGCTGCAAGGACGACCTGATTTGGCTGATATATATGCTGAGCTGGATTCAGTGGCAATAGACAATGAATACCAGGATGAAGTCACATGGATGGGGGGTCAGGAAGGGGAGTTTACAAACCGGAGTGCTTACTACTCACTGCGACAGAGAATGCCGGCAGTTTCCTGGTCCAAACTGGTGTGGTTCACAGGCAGGATACCCAGACACAGTTTTATCACATGGTTAGTAAGGAACAGGGCACTCAAAACCCAGGACAAACTGAAGAATTGGCGAGTTATAGACTGCTCACTATGCCCCCTCTGTGGTGATGCATCTGAGTGTGAAGAGCACCTGTTTTTCAGGTGTAGGTATTCATGCCTTGTCTGGTCACGTGTCCTCACCCATCTTGGATATAGGCACCAGCCAATGGACTAGGAAGCGGAATGGAGATGGTGCGAGCAGCACTTCACGGGTGCATCACCTAGCTCGATGTTGAAGAAGTTGGCCTTGAATGCGACAATTTATCACATATGGTTGGAAAGGAACTGCAGGGTGTTCCAATTTCAGTCCAGAGCTGCTGCTGATCTGGTCCAAAAGATCATTGAAGATGTCAGATTGCGAGTCCTTGTCCTGGATCAGAAACTGGACGACACTGCTGATAATAGGGCACTCTTTGACATATGGCGGATTGCTGCCCAGTTTCAACAACGCACAAGCACCCTGCATACATGGATACGACCTGATGTAGGCTGGTTCAAGCTCAATACAGACGGCTCACTCAAGGGCACTAAAGGAGGCTACGGTGCGGTCATAAGGGATCACGAGGGACAGGTGGTGGCAGCAGCAGCAGGGTCTCGACGAGCACAGACTGTCACACTGCATGAGCTGCAGGGAATTGAGCTAGGTCTTCGCCTAGCACGTCAACATGGCGTCCAGCGGGTGGTCTTGTGCACGGACTCTAGTAATGCATTGAAGTACATTTCTATCAGGAAAGCTCCTCCATGGGAAGCGGTTCACACAACTAGACGCATCAAGGCGGAATTGAAAAAATTTGCAGAATGTCAGGTAATGCATGTAGTCCGGGAAACGAACCAAGTAGCAGATATACTAGCTAGCCTTCTACCAAATCATGAGTTTGTGGAGATCACTCCTAGTTCCTTTGCGGAGGACATTAGGAAGATTGTTTTTGATGATGTTAGAGGTAGAAAATACACACGAATGTAACTGAAATTTAATTTTTCTACCTTCTATTTTCAGTGGTCTGGGGAGCCCATATAAACCCCCACGCTTGCCTTTCAAAAAAAAAAAAAAAAAAAAACGTCTTATTGACCTGCCTGTCTTAGGTCAAACTCTTAGATACTTGCCTTATTTGGTCTTACGAGTTCTAGATTTTACCATTTGACTTATGGGCCGGTAAGAGCCTTGTTGTTTGGGTCTAATTCCCAGATACTTGTCTAGATGGGCTTGGAGTGATCTGGGCTTGGTTTCCTGTTTCATGGGCTGGATCAGATTATGTGCTTATTTGGCCCACTCTGCTATGTTGACGAGATCATCATACCACGTATACGGAGTAGATTACTGGACGGTTTGGTGTATCATCAGAAGATATATCCCAAATTTCCATCATTTTGATCCTATTTTAAATTTCACTTTATCGATGGAATATTTCGTTGTATTTATCATTGGTGCACCTCATAAATGAATAATATCGTGATGTATCAAGGATATATCGAGATATTTAAAATAATGTGTGGTACATTTAGTTGTATGTAGGTATTGAAAGGACGCTTGTCCATCTACAAAAACAAACAATTAAACCAAGAAAAAGTAAAGACAGTGACTACACGACACCACCATATCCTCTTTTTCACACCACCATTGAGTTTTTTTTTTTACTTTCTCACACCACCTATATGAACAAAAACCATCCATTTTTTCCCTAACCATTCAAATCGACAATGGTTCCTCCCTCCCCCATTCGAAATTTCTTCCACATCTCTTGCAAATCTCCTCCCTCTCCCTCGAAAACTCTCAAAATCCCCTCAAAGTCGAAACCCTTAAACCCAAACTCAATAAATATGCATAACTTAACATAACAGAAAAAACCCAAACTCAAAACGAAAAAATGCAAAACAAGGTAACTTTCGACCAATTTAAACCATCAATTGAGACCGATTCTTAACTTTATCAAAACACAAATATTTTATTAATCTTAGTTATCTAATAAACACAACTTGAATCACCTGAAAATGTTTTGAAATGAGCAAGTTATGGTCATTTTACTAAAGTCGCGCAAATCTGTCTTGCAGTAAAAACGGGATAGGGTTCTTGACTTTCGGCCAACTTATGTGCTTGATTGATACTGATTCTCAATTTTATCAAAACACAAACGTTGTAGTACTCTGAGTTATCTAATAAACACAACTTGAATCACTTGAAAATGTTTTGAAATAAGAAAGTTATGGTCATTTTACTAAAGTCGCATAATCTATCCAAAAAAAATTTATTCGCAGAGTAAACTGCGGGGTAGGGGTGGGCATTTAAGACCGAAAACCCGGACCGAACCGACAATCGGACCGATCGGGTCGGTTCGGATCGGTTTTAATTAATTATAAAAGTTTCGGTTGTAAAAGCCCGGCCCGGCCCGAAGTTTCTTGTTCGGGCCTCGGTTTCCATTTCTGAAGCCCGTCGGGTAACAGGCCCGGCCCAGTTTAAATAGTTAACTTAAAATAACAACATTTGTTTCTCCAGGTTAGACAGCTAGAATTTCTCCATTTGTTTTGTTCATTGAGGATTCAAAATTGAGAATCCAGTATCCACACACTTGGTAGGCACAAGATCACGAATGAGATCGACCGAACTATCCAGTCTCCTCACAGCGAATGCGAAGCCGCGGAGGCTTCTTCTCTTCTCACAGCGACTGACGCTTCTTCTCTTCTGCGACCAACGCTTCTTCTCTTCTCACAGCGATCGGCGCCTCTTCTCTTCTCACAGCGGAGGCCGAGCCGACCCTCCCTTCTTTTCTCAGCGAAGGCGGAGGCCGAGCCGCCTCCCTCTCCCCTCCCTTCCCCCCGCCTTTCCCTAGATCATATCTGATCTCAGATCTTTGATCAGATCTGAGATATGGACATTTTTCACTGAACTACAGAATGTGACGTTTTTCTTCATTGACCATATGAATTATTTCAATATCAACAGGCTGAGGGGATTTATTAATGTATATTTGCATTATTGTGTTCGGCTTAACGTTTAACACCATGGCATTATGGAGTATCGGAGTTTGGCCATTTTGAATGTTGCTCTTAGGACCGAGATCGGCCCGAAACCGGCCCATATTTCGATTAACCGGGACCTCGGTTAACCGGTCAACCCGGTCAGGTTTCGGGTCTCATAAACATGGGCCCAAATTTCTCGGGCCGGTTTTCTTTTTTTACATTTTGGGCCGGTTACCCGTACTTGCCCAGCCCTACTGCGGGGTATCCCAGATACCCCGCATTGCACAATGTGAACATAAATTTTTTCGAACAGATTGCGCGACTTTAGTAAAATGATTATAACTTCCTCATTTCAAACCATTAAGTGATTTAAGATGTGTTTATTAGATAACTCAGAGTACTACAACATTTGTGTTTTGATCAACTTGAAAATCGATCTCGATCGAGTACATAAGTTGGCCGAAAGTCAGGAACACTATCCCGTTTTTATTGCGAGACATATTTGCGCAACTTTAGTAAAAAGACCATAACTTGCTCATTTCAAACCATTTTCAAGTGATTTAAGTTGTTTTTATTAGATAACTAAGATTATTACAGTATTTGTGTTTTGATCAACTTGAGAATCGATATCGATCGAGCACATAAGTTGGCCGAAAGTCAGAAACTCTATCTCGTTTTCATTGCAAGGCAGATTTGCGCAAATGTAATAAAATGATCATAACTTGCTCATTTCAAAACATTTTCAAGTGATTCAAGTTGTGTTTATTAGATAACTAAGAGTACTATAATATTTTTGTTTTGATGAGGTTGAGAATCGGTCTCAATTGAGTGTTTAAATTGGTCGAAAATTACCCTGTTTTGCATTTTTTTTTTCGTTTTGAGTTTGAGTTTCTCTGTTATGTGAAGTTATACATATTTATTGAGTTTTGGCTTAAGGGTTTCGACTTTGAAAGTTTTCGAGGGAGAGGGAGGAGATTTGCAAGAGATTTTAGTGTCGGGAGGGATTTGCAAGAGATTTCGAATGGGGAAGGGAAGGAGGAACTATTGTTTATTTGAATGGTGAGGGGAAAAAATGGATGGATTTTGTTTATATAGGTGGTGTAAAAAAGAAAGTAGGTGATGTGTGAGAGTAGAATAGTGTGAGAGAGAAGAAATGGTGATGTGGTATAGTCGCTGCCAAAAGTGAAACCTACCATTTGTAGGTGGTGGGCTCTGTTGTGAAATTGGAGCCCTTCTAAGGAGCGAGGGAAGAAGCAAGGGTAAGGGGCGATTTCCTCGAGATAAGCGACATTGCACATCTCGAGGTGGTTTCGCTTAGAATTTCGGGTGAAATTGTGAATAAATTAAACCCATCCTTCGCTCCCCAGAATTTCTGGTGAAATTGTGAATAAATTAAAGCTTGGTTGGACTTTTGACATTGATTTGGAGCCCTTAAGAGTCAATTGACTTTAAAAAAAAATAATGAAAAAAAGGGTTTGGGTGCTCTTAATGTTGGCATGCACTGAGCGGCCATCCGAATGAGCGGCCATTAATTGAGTTTGTTTTGAGTTTACACAAAAAGTGTCATGTGTAAATGTGTAAAACTGGCAAACGGCCCAGATGGGATGGGATCGGGTCCGTTCCGTTCCAATACAACTCAGTCTCCTCCCTTTGCTTGGCTTGGCTTGGCTTGGCTTGGCTCTAATATATATCTACTTCTACTCTACATGACACAACCTCACTCACTGGCAAGACCAAAATCAAATTTCAATCTCAATCGTCGTTACTTCTCTCTGGCGACGAAAACAATGCAGAGCCTACAAGCCCACTCGACACCGCAATCACTTCGCATCTCGCCATTAGAGCCTCTTCTTGTCCGCAAGCAATCTTTTCTTCCTCTAACCATCAACAATGTGAGAGCAGCCACAAGGCGGAGCATCCGCCTCGTCTGCTCTGCTTCCGCTCCCAAGCGTGAGAACGATCCAAAGAAGAGAGTCGTAATTACAGGGATGGGATTGGTTTCAGTGTTCGGAAACGATGTTGATACTTACTACAATCGATTGCTTGCCGGTGAAAGTGGGATTACTTTGATCGATCGATTCGATGCCTCCAAATTCCCCACCAGATTTGGTGGCCAGATTAGGGATTTTAATGCTCAGGGTTACATTGATGGCAAGAACGACCGTAGACTCGATGATTGCCTCCGTTACTGCATTGTTGCTGGCAAGAAAGCCCTCGAGGACGCTGGCCTCGGAAACCACAAACTCTCCACGGTATCTCTTCTCTCTTTCTTCAATTCTTCAATCAATTTACAATTTAGATCCAGTCCCCAATCCCCAGATTTCTTGCTCTTTGTTAATTTCGGGAGTTCACTCATTTACTAATTGTTTATCTCTTTAGTTGAAGATTGTATGCATTGCTTCAATCCACCAAAATTTTCGATCCAAATGTGTATTTTCTTTTGATTTATCTCTTATGCTTTTGCTATTCAGACTATATTGTGCATTTTTGTATCACGTCTGAATTAATTAATTGCCTCTTCTTCTTTATATTATTTTCACATCTTTCTGTATTTAGTACAAGATTTCATTTCTGCATCACTCATGTAACTCTAAATCCACGAACTTTTTGGATCCAAATATGATTCTCTCGTTTATTTCGGTTTTGAAATTTAGGGGTTTCCGGGTTTCAGTAAAATTTTCATACTTCTAGTATTCGATTGCTTTTGGTAAACTTTGTGTGTTTTTCAGGGCATAACTATTTTTGTGTCAAAAGTCTGATGTCTGAAGTGACTGTAGTTTGGTTCAGTTGTGTTTTGTCAACATTATCACTGGGTCCTTTCTATTCAAAGTTTGGGGAAAAAAAAAGCTTCTTTCAGGTGGGGGGTGGCATTTTTGTTTATCAAGTGCATTTCTCAAGTATGAAACAGGTTCTGTACAATCGGTTCAAACTCTTAGAAATGTTCTCTCATATCAATCGAGCAGACGCTCGATGAAAGGGGCATGATAAATATCTCAAATGTATTTAATTTCTCATAATAGTTTGGATCCAAATATAAGGATTCGATAGTAGATTTTCCATTGCTTGAGGATCAAATTTGTATAAGAGGCATGTTGCCAATCCTATCCTTCACTGGGGGCTGATCATAGATTCAACTTTTCATGTTCCTTTCCCTATTTGTTGAAAGTTATCCAAAAGTGGTTGTTCTTGGACAATTTTCTCATCCTTAGCAACTAATGCAAAGATCGTTTCTGTTCTGCTCTCCCTCGTATTGTGAATGGTATAACATGCCAAAACTTTTTCATTTGGCTGAAATGGGGCCAATCCTCCAAGAATCTACCAAGACTTGGCATTGAAATTCCTGAATAAATGATAATGTGATCTACATGTATCTCAGTATTGATTCTCCGTGGACTCTATGTGCCTTACTTTTATTTCTTGACGTAAGACCCAGATGTAATGACACACATTTCATGACTTATGGGGTCCACTATGGATTGTCTTGCTCGACTTCATTGTTGTTTTTGTGTTATTTGCAGATTGACAAGGAGCGAGGCGGTGTGCTTGTTGGAACGGGCATGGGTGGTCTTACAGTTTTCTCTGATGGTGTTAAAGCCCTAATAGAGAAAGGTCATAGGAAAATTACACCATTTTTCATTCCATACGCCATAACAAACATGGGCTCTGCATTACTTGCAATTGAGCTTGGTTTAATGGGTCCAAACTATTCAATTTCAACTGCATGTGCTACCTCAAATTATTGTTTCTATGCTGCTGCCAACCATATCCGGCGAGGTGAGGCTGATTTTATGCTTGCCGGTGGAACGGAAGCTGCAATCATCCCCATTGGCTTAGGAGGTTTTGTTGCATGTAGAGCCTTATCACAGAGAAATGATGATCCACAAACTGCTTCAAGACCATGGGACAAAGATCGTGATGGTTTTGTCATGGGTGAAGGTGCAGGCGTATTGGTATGTTTTAGAGGATAATATTCAAATTTTAGGGGTAGATTTTCTTTTTATCTACTTGTCTATTTATACTTTTCTTTATCATGAGCATTGGTATTGGGCGATACGGGACATGGGACTTAATAATAAAGTTTGGTATTGGGCGATACAGGACATGGGACTTAATAATAAAGTTTTGTTAATAATAAACTGATCCCAACTCCACCGCACAAGGCTTTCCTCTTAATAAGTTGCCAAATGTTTCCTTTTCGTTGCAATTTAACCAAATGATTGCCCAGGTCCAAGTGCTATATCGTTGAAACCTTCAGATTACTTCTGCTCAATTTTTACTTTAGCTGTGATATTTGTATGAAGCGAATAAAATTCTAAACCGTGATCAAGTATTCTGCTTTCCAAGTCCTAATCTTATAATTTGTTGTCTATGTAGATTCGTTAATTTCTTATTTTTTAACTTTACTTGACAGGTCATGGAAAGCTTGGAGCATGCAATGAAACGTAATGCACCAATAGTTGCTGAATACTTGGGAGGCGCTGTTAACTGTGATGCTTATCATATGACGGATCCTAGAGCTGATGGACTTGGTGTCTCAACGTGCATTGAGAGAAGTCTTGAAGATGCGGGTGTATCGCCTGAGGAGGTACTCTCTTTCTCTCTCTCTCCCTCGATGTTGTTGGCATGTAGTACCGCCATGTTATACCAAGGCAACCTTAACTAATGCCGCATTACGTAACCACTCATCCATTGAACACCTAACTAAAGAAGTTATGCAGCACCTGTCCATTCATTTTTGTTTTGAGTTAATCTGACACTGCTAGAATGCTATATGATCTCTAACATTTAGTTGTATGAATGTTTTCCCCTGATCTACCACGTTGAACTCTGTCACTTTCTGTTTACTTGGGCTTTTAATGTACTGGAATGCATGTGTTATTCCCCCAGATTTCCTAGCAGAGTATGTCAATAAAATCAGCAAATGTTCTTTTCAGATCAATTATATAAATTGCCATGCAACTTCTACACTTGCTGGTGACTTGGCTGAGGTGAATGCTATAAAGAAGGTGTTCAAGAAGACTTCGGAGATCAAAATCAATGCAACTAAGGTTACTTCCTTAACAAAAAGTTCAGATTACAAATACCAAATCCGCTTATCATGATATTTTCCTACTTTATGGATTTCCTAGTAGGCTTAAGCAGCCTATCCGCTTGTAGTTTCTTTTTTCATATTTACTGATGGTAAGGCTTTAACCATCCAAAAAAGGAGGAATAGGAATTGGTTCCAGAGAGAAATTTATATTTCTCGATTTGCGTCTTACTTTTATTTGAGTAAAACAGCCACAGCCTCTAGGGTAGCTGATTTTCTTGGTAGGCAAGTCGCCTTCTTAAAAATCTGTGAACAGAGCTTTTCTTCCTTGCACACATATTAACTCTTTAATTTTTTTCAGTCTATGATAGGACATTGCCTCGGCGCAGCAGGGGGCCTAGAAGCCATTGCTACAGTGAAAGCCATAAACACAGGGTGGCTTCATCCTTCGATCAATCAATTTGTAAGTTTGCCTTTTCCAGCTCGTTTAAATATACGACAGATGGATACGTGAAATGGAAAGTATGAGTGGAGCTAAAGCAAAATCAATCTGTCTCAGAATCTAAATTTTGACCATTTAAGTAAACTGATTTTTTTATTTCTTTATTTGAATTACAGAACCCAGAGCCTGCTGTTGAGTTTGATACAGTTGCAAACATAAAGCAACAACATGAAGTCAATGTTGGTAAGTTTGGTTCCTGTTTGCTCTTCACTATTATTATGCCCTAAAAAGATGAACCTAAGTTTTCTTATGGACTTTTTCTGGTTGCAGCTATTTCAAATTCTTTTGGATTTGGAGGACACAACTCTGTAGTGGTCTTTTCAGCATTTAAGCCTTGATTATTCAGTTCTATTTCTGGAAGAATGGAGATTTTGGTCTTCCCAACTTAGTTACTTGGTAGAGGCTATTGTCCAGCTTGGCACTAAGTCATCTGTGATTTTGTAATGTTAATTGACTTGTTCATTTAGGAACAGTGTTACCAATGTGTGAGGTTTTGTTTAGTTCAGTGGAAATGCTATTTAGAGCTTTGTTTTGGAGTTTCTTTTACTTTTGCTTTGCATGGTTCCGAACTTCCTATGAAGCTTAGTTCTTTGTTTTATAATGTCAGCATCATGATGAGTTAAGTTTATGAACTGCGCATTAGAAACTATTATATGTTATTATTTTCTGGAAAATTCTAAGTTGCATTCTTTATTACACACAAGAAATCAGAAGGGCTAAACTGTTTCTACATTGAGTCATACAACCACCTTCCATTCTGTGTTTATCAGTTTGCTAACTGATTAATATGAATTTGTGATTTTCTCATGTCAGTATAGTTTGCAACCCTGCCCAGTTGCATAGAACATGGTGAGAATAAAAGTCTCACATGCTTATATATAGTTGTTCCCTTGTGAATTTTCATGGAATACGATTGTATGCAATCATACACACCCTAAAAATCATTGAACTGTTGAAATTAGGACTTGGTTGTGTTGAGCAAAAAAATACTTGGTTGTGTAAAGATTTTGGAGGACGCTTCATACGGATTTATCAGGGTAAAATTAATTATATAGTGCAATATACCGTGCTTAGTATATATATATATTTGCGTGCTCACAATATATAAGGATCTTTGAAGCAATAAAGACCATTTCTTGTGATTTTCAGTAGGGTTTTCACTGTAAAAACTTCCCACCTTCACCTTAGATATGATTTTGTACTTTCTCTCATTTAGACTTGGTTTGATTGTCCAAATTCGATTGCACGAGCAATCGGAACACTCAAAGTTTGAGTTGTGTTGTTTACGAAAACATGAATCAATAGTTTCAACAGTTTTATAACTCAATGCCTTTCACCTTCACCTAAATCTAATTTTCCACCTCTCCCAACTTATTTAGAACTTGATTTATTCATTTAGGAAGTTGGAAAACTCGAAATTCGAGGTGAATTATTCACGAAAATGTGAATCATACACGATATGAACTTTGATGGTTATTCAAATTCTCCAAACCTCGCTAATCTAAGCCCAAGGGGTTCGCTCAAGCACTTTAATGAAGTTAACACATGATCCCAATAAGTTAATTTTTTATTTTTTTTTTTGAAAAACACATTTTACACCTAGAATGGTGTATAAAAAACGTATTTCATGTGAAGAATACTAGATCGCGACCATAAACACAAAAATTATTGCATATAAGGCAATTGAAAGTAGAAGATTTTGTGGGAGTGTACAAAGAAACACAAAAATGTTGTGTACATCTTTGTACTAGGCTTCTCGTGCTATTTACGCAGAATTTGTTGCATTTATGGTGTAAACTAAGGGGGTGTATTAAATTAAGGATTGCGAAGGATTTTAAAACTCATGAATTTTAAGGGATTTTAATAGATTTTACGAAATCCAAATGGATTTTAAAGGATTCTTCCGGATTTCTATGGATTATGAATTTGTTTTTAGTCATAAAGCCATGAAAAAACATCGCCTACTAAAATCATTGTTTGGGACATGCCTTGCTGAAATCAGTTCCACACCCAATTCATCCAATTTTCAATAGATCTTTACGGCCTTCGGATGAGATGCATCTTTAGACAGAAAAAACATGGATTTTTTAATCAACCTCTACCCAACTACACCCAAACTCTTTTTTATACCTTTACTAGACATTATTGCCATGACCTTAGCAACATCTTCCCACATTCCTTTGGCAACATAAATATTGGATAGCAATATATAAGTCGATTCCATTTAGGGTTCATGCTCAAAGAGGTCCCTTGTAGCATTTTCTCTCATTTCCATGCTTGCAACTCATCCAGCTCTGTCCCAATTTTGGTTACAAGATAATGAATCTCTTTGTAACAATTTTTTTTTTTCTTTTTAATAGGAATGTTAGCAATCCGATGGATCTTGAGCAAAAAATGATATGAAATTTTCTCGAAAAGCTTTCATACTTTATTATTGCAATAATGCTTAGGATGCTAGAGTATGGGGAATTCCTTATTATCGAAACCAAAAACTTGAAAAGCTAATTGAAGCCAGTACAGTAAGAATCAACCAAAGTGTTGAAATGACAAGTGTTGATCCATCACCCAATTTAACAATATGTGCATAAATCTGAATGACAATATTCTTCATGGTGGTATTTACATCATAACCATAAATCAATGTATTGATAAAATAATATTTTTGTGAGACATTTCATCAAACAAATGGCATACTTTAACTACACTAGAGAAAAATAACATGGATAAACGATGAAAAGGGCATAAAAAATCACAAATTTGAAAGCTTCATTAAAATGTTAAATGTTTTGCAGTAGTAGTTGTATGCCTATATAGATGTTAATGAGTCCGACTGTGACGGGGATGCATTGTGGAAATAGTGGGTGCACAAGTTGTTTAGATATTCAACTGTAGTATTTGTTCTTCTTTTCGTTTTTAATTGAAAGAGTATATGTATGTAAAAAATAACTTTTACTTTTTCCCTTCCCGATCTTCTTCTTTGCTTGTGTAAATTTTGTTTGCAATCAATTCAAAGCTATTAGGCATTGCCATTGGGTTTGGTCGGAGGTGTAGATTCGTAAAAAGCGGATGATGGGTTCAATTGAGATTGAGATGAAGGAGTTTGTTGATCTTCGTCATAAAGAACAAGAACCCTAGAAAAAGATAGAAAAAGGGGGGAGAGATAGTGGAATGAGAGAGAAAAAACAAATCCGTTGAAATATGAGGGGGTTGGATTTGAAATGACTCTTGTTATTTATACTTTTCACTCACAAATCCTTCAAAATCCACAACTTTAACAAATCCATCAAAATCTACTATTTTTTTAATACCCCTGATTTTGGTGGACTTTTGAAAATCATGAATTGAATACTCCTGATTTTGATGGATTTTAAAACAATCATTTTAAATCCATATTGAATACCCCTGAATTTAGATGGATTATTTCAAATACTTAACCCTTGAATTTTAAAATCCTTCACAATCCTTAATTTATCTCTAGAGACTTCAATTTAGAGGCTCATAACTTAGTTGCAGAAACTGGACATCTTTATCATAATTGATATTATTAAGGTGTGTATTCAATTAATGACTGTGAATGATTTTAAAATTCAGGAGTATTCAATTAAGTATTTGAAAGAAACCATCAAAATTAGGGGTATTCAATTCATGTTTTTCAAAAGTCCACCAAAATCAGGGGATATTAAAAAATAATGGATTTTGATGGATTTGTTAAAATTGTGTATTTTGAAGGATTTGTAAGTGGTAGGTATAAATAACAGGAGTCATTCAAAATCCAACTTTCCCCCCTAATATTTTAACGAATTTGTGTTTTTTTCTCCTTCCCCCCTCTCTCTCTTTCTCATTCCTCTCTCTTTCTATCTTCTTCTTCTAAGAATCTTGTTATTTATGACGAAGATCAACAAACTCTCACATCTCAATCTCAATTGAACCCACCATCCAATTTTTACGAATCTACCCCTCCGACCAAACCCAATGTCAATGCCCAATAACTTTGAATTGATTCCAAACAAAAGGTATACAAGCAATGAAGGAGACTAGAAAGGGAAGGTGTAAAAGTTTCCTTCATACATGTACTTTTCGATTAAAGGCTAAAAGATGAACAAATACTACAGATGAATATCTAAACAGCTAGTGCACCCACTATTTCCACCATGCATCCCCATCACAGTCGAACTCATTAACATCCATACAGGCATACAACTACTACTGCAGAACATATAACATTTAACATTTCAGTGAGACTTTCATATTTGTGACTTTTGATGCCCTTTTCATTTTTTTTTTTGTGTTCTTCTGCTGTGATGTAGTTAAAGCTTGTCATTTATTTGATGAAATGCCCCACAAAAATATTTGGGAAAATGAATCTTACCCCAATTGGGATCTCCCCATGTTGATGCCATAAAACAAAAAGTATATACCCCCTCAAGACAATACTACACCTCACACTCACAGGCATTAGCATTTGTTGAAAGAGAGATTATGTGATAGAGAAAAGTTTATATCTTATATAACTTCTTCAATGGATAAAGACAAAAATAGCATATACAAAGACAATTTGAAAGTCTTTGTACAAATTGATGCGTTGCGAAGTTTGATTAGATGATAAAGAACACAACTTTGTATTTCAAGTTCAACTTCAAATTGCTAACAAGAGGTAAAATTTCTTTATGACAAATTGAATTTCATTTTACAGTTGTATATATAAACTGCTATTTTATAAACTTATGGGTTTGTGAGTTTGCTACATTGTAGTTTACTTCAGAGTGAATCCTTTATGATTTTTGAAACCAATTATAGCGAATTCAAATGTTTGGAGATATTAAAAGGGGCATTAGAGTTGAGGTTCATTTTACCATAAGGTTTCCCCGAAAAAGTTACCCTTCAAAAACACATTCAAAGCAAATCACCATTTAAAATTTTCGGAAAATATATTAATGCACGGACAAATAGCAAATAACAAAAATATTGTTTCTATTAACACATTGATTTCTAGTTATGATGTAAATACCACTATAAAGAATATTGTCATTCAAATTCATGTCCATATTGTTAAATTGGGTAATAGATCAACATTTGCCATTCGCAACACTTTGGTTGATTCTTATTATAAATGTCAATGTCTTCAAAAGGTATAAAAAAGAACTTGGGTGTAGTTGGGTAGAGGTTGATTCAAAACTCCATATTTTTATGTCTAGAGATGAATCTCATCCAAAGACCGTAAAAATCTATTATGACTAAGTAGGCGTTGTCCCAAACAAGTAAGCAAGTCCCAAACAATGATTTAAGTAGGCGTTGTTCTTTCATGGCTTCTTATGACTAATAACAAATTCATAAGAACCCATAAAAATTCATAAGAATCCTTTAAAATCCAATCGTTTAAAATCTATCAATATGTAAAATCCATTAAACACCCTGTAATATATGCTAAATGCTTTTATCAAAAAAAATAAAATAAAAAAAATCACCGTTGCTACTTTATTTGGAATCGATTCATACACCGTTTGAGCACCATATCATGCTTGAGGTTGAGGTCGATTTGCTTGAAAGAAAGAGTGAGATGAACCAAATCTGGTTGACTGATCGAGGGATGAACCAAACCGCAATTCGCGATTGAGATGGAGATAAATCCACCATTATGATACGAAATTGTGCGTGATAAGGAGGGAGATTTTTCTTCAAGACAGGTTACATGTCATCATAGTAAACACTGCCAAATAGAGGACATAAATATAGGTTTAGAGATGAGGTGGATGATGATCTCCCTCTCATTTTGTTCAGTTGCGGACATTGCTAGCTCAGACGATGACATCTCCTCGTCGTCGTCTCCTTTTCAATTCTGAAGTTACAGGGATTGAACTAGGAAGAGCGTGTTGGTCTGGCCAATTGCCTAGGGAGAATTAGATCCAACAGCAGTGCAGTCAAAATAAGCATGTGATTATGAATATCGTGCTGCACCGCCAATGTTTGAAATCACGTCTCCTAGACTCCAAAACCCTTCTAAAACCTTTCATTTCTTCAACAAAACGAGATTTTCACTCTTCTTCAATCACCGAATCTCTATCTTCCGCAGCAACTCTTCAAAAACTTAAGCAGACCCATTCACTCATCATCACTTCAGGCCTCCACCAATCCGACTTCTACACTGGTAAGCTCATAACCAAGTATGCTCATTTACGAGACCCCATTTCCTCACAATCCGTTTTTCGTCAAGCTTCGGATCACAAAAACAACAACGTTTTCTTGTGGAATTCCATCATAAGAGCACTTACCCAGAATGGGATTTTCACCAAAGCTCTTGACTTCTACTCGGAACTAATGGAATCAAAGTTGAGACCTGATAGGTTCACTTTTCCTTCAGTTATCAATGCTTGTGCTGGATTGTTGGATTTGGACAAAGCAAGAAGCGTTCATGAATGTGTTTTGGACAATGGGTTTGGCTCAGATTTGTATATAGCAAACTCTTTGATTGATATGTATTCAAGGTTTGGTTATTTGAATGAAGCTCGTAAAGTATTTGATGAAATGCCTTATAAAGATGTTGTTTCTTGGAATAGTTTGATTTCAGGTTATGGTGCAAATGGGGGATGGGAAAAAGCTTTGGAGATTTATTATCAATTGAGAATAGGTGGCGTTAAGCCTGATTCATTCACTGTATCTAGTGTTTTACCTGCATGTGGAAGCCTTAATGCTATTGATGAAGGTCAGCTTGTTCATGGGCTTGTTTATAAGATTGGCATTCAAAATGATATATTAGTGAATAACGGGCTTCTCTCCATGTACTGTAAATTTGAGATTCTAACCGATGTTGAACGAGTTTTTGATGAGATGGAAGTGAGGGATACAGTTTCATGGAATACAATGATCTGTGGGTATACAGAAATGGGAGCGTTTAAAGATGCAATCAAGCTGTTTCAAGATATGGTCACTAGATACAAACCAGATATCCTAACACTTACATCTGTTCTTCGTGCTTGCAGTAACATTGGCGACTTGGAACAGGGAAAATATTGTCATGGATACATGAAGAGAAATGGGTATGAATGTGATACTATGGCCGGCAATATTCTCATGACATTGTATGCAAAGTGTGGTGATTTACAAGCTTCGCATGAGGTTTTCAATGGCATGAAGTGCAAAGATTCTGTTTCATGGAATTCTTTGATCCACAATTATATCCAAAATGATTCTTACAAAGATGCAATGGAAAGTTTTAAAATGATGAACAAGAGTGAACCAATGTCCAAGTTGGATTCTATCACCCATGTCATACTTCTGTCAATCTGTACCAAATTAGTTGATCTGAGGCAGGGGAAGACACTCCACTGTAATGCTACCAAATTGGGTTTTGGATCATATCTCAATGTCTGCAACGCTCTTGTCCACATGTATGTCAAATGTGGTAGCATTGAGGATGCACTGAAGCAGTTTGAGAAGATGCGAAATCGAGATATGGTAACTTGGAACACGTTCATTGCAGGGTGTGTTCAGTATGGCCATTATAGTTTTGGTTTGAAGATGATTAGCAGAATGAGGAAGGAGGGCCTAATACCAGATGTGGCTACCATGCTGGGGATCTTGCCTGCATGTTCCTTCCTGGCAACGAAACTACAAGGAAAAGAAATCCATGGTTGCATTTTTAAACTTGGGTTCGAATCTTATGCGTCAGTTGGGAATGCTCTGATAGATACATATGCAAAATGTGGCAGTTTAAGGAATGCTTTGCACGTATTTAACCTCATGGAAGTTAAGGATGTAATTACATGGACTGCAATGATATTTGCCTATGGGATGTATGGTCAAGGGAAGGAAGCTTTAAGAGCTTTCAGAGAGATGGAGGCGATGGGGACGATTCCTGACCATATTGCTTTTCTAGCCGTTCTCTATGGATGTAGCCACTCGGGTTTGGTTCAAGAAGGTTGGGCATCCTTTGAACGAATGAAGAAAGAGTATAATATTGAACCCAGGATTGAACACTATGCTTGTGTAGTCGATCTTTTGTCTCGAAATGGTCTGTTAGTTGAAGCAGAGAAGTTCATCCTTGCAATGCCAATGAAGCCAGATGCAAGTGTGTGGGGAGCTCTACTGAGTGCATGCCGGGTAACAGGAGGCACTGAAATTGCTGAACGTGTTTCGAAACAAATTCTAGAGTTGGATTCGGGTAGTACAGGGTATTACGTTCTGGTATCAAATGTATACGCAGCTCTAGGAAACTGGGATCAAGTGAGGAAGATACGGAAATCGATAGAGTTCAAGGGACTTAAAAAAGACCCTGGATGCAGCTGGATTGAAATTCGGAAGAAGGTGTATGTATTTGGAACTGGAGATAGGATCGTTGAGCAATCTGAAGAAGTTTATCAGTTATTAGAAAGACTCACAGATCTGATGGTTAAGGAAGGATATGTTGCTGATAAAAGACTTGTTTTGCATGATGTTGAGGAAGACGAGAAGAAAGACATGCTTTGTGGGCACAATGAGAGGCTTGCCATAGCATTTGGACTGTTGAACACAAGTCCTGGTACACCATTACAGATCATGAAGAACCTTCGGGTTTGTGGAGATTGTCATACTGTAACGAAGTACATTTCAATGATTACAAGAAGGGAACTCTTAGTTAGAGATGCCAATCGCTTTCATCTCTTCAAGGATGGAGCTTGTAATTGTGGTGACCACTGGTGACAAACAGTTCTTTCAACTATATTCTTGTCGTGGACAATCAATTAGGTTCAAACGGTTGAAGGATCGAAGAAGGAAACTATTTTGTAACGGGAATGTCCAGATCTAAGGTTTGCAGGCTCTTCATAGTATTTCTCCTTGTAAGATTTTGTTAACCTTGGGTGCTTTGTTACAATAAAAAGTTACAGATTTTGATTTCAATAGGGATTTGGTTTGCAAGTTTGAGTTACTTTAGCTTGAAAATTTGTTTTTCAATCATTCTAATTGTCAAAAAAAGAAATACATTGTTTTCTTTATTTTTTTGCTTGTAATGATATGTATGATTTGTTATTGTTGCTTTGTTGTTCTCAGCCTCTTGGTTCTTAATCTTTTGGTCTTACAGGGGTTTGGTTGGACTGCTTTTATTTATTTATTTATCTTGGAGTTGAACCATTTTCCCATTCGTTATAGTAGCATTGATTTTTTTCCTTTTTCTCCCCTTAATTTTTGAATTCCCCACTTTTTTTTGGTATTGCAGATCTTGGAATCGTAACTTAATAAGTCGTGCAAAGATGATGGTGGACTTCAATGGATTTTCAGTATCCAGTTTCAGGTACATTTACATGTATGCTTAGTCGTAAATATTTTCAGGCCATAGTCATATTTCTACAGTCACTCATTTGCAAATTATTAACTGATTCTGTTTGCTAGTCTTAGCTTAAAACCTTAGCCTTCTCTTCTTCCCTGGTTGTGGTAATCGCATTTTGATTATTTCTTTGAAAGGGAGCTGGAAATCATGGGAGCATAAAACACCAGTGTCTTGTGAATTTGCATGGCTAGTATTTCCCCCTTTTCGAAGTTGCTAACCTGGTGGTAGCCTAGATGAGGCACTTCATGGTGAGACTTTTTCCTTTTGATACCAACACATCTTACTTTTAGGAATATACTTGAACTTTTATTAATTCTCGAGAGTGTGCTTCTGATAATTATAGGTTATAGATTTAAGCAGTGTACGATGAATTGAGACTTTTTTCCTTTTGATACCTTTACATCTTACTTTTAGGAATATACTCGAACTTTTCTATTAATTCTCAGGAGTGTGCTTCTGATAATTATAGTTGATATATTTAAGCAGTGTACGAAGACTTAGATCAAATAACAATGTTTCTTGTTATGTGTATCTTATCTATTTCATTTTTCATGTAACATATACGTTAAAAACATAATTATTGAGCACTACTACAGGTTTTTCTTTTTGAAATTTTTTGTTTCCAAGTTTAACTTGCGAGTGTAAGGTGCAAGTGATGTTTATAGAAATTAAGAGAATATTTATTGTTCAGATGGATAGTAAGATCACCAAAACAAGCAAACCACCAACACCAAAACTCTGGTGGATTAAAGCATTCACGATGTCCACAGCAGATGATATGTCATGTTCTCCACAAACATTCATGGTTCAATGTGGGGTATCTCCATGATTTTAAATTTATTTATTGTAGACATATCAACCTGGCTTAATAGGGTCTGAAACAACCCAATCCCCCAATGTCAGGTCAGCTGCCCTAACACGCGGCATTGAATACCTATCTGACCCTCTGGTGAATACTCCAAACTATCAAAGAGCTCTTCACAGCTATCTAGAAACACAACCCAGAGTTGTATCAATGATCCAGATCCATTCTTGGTCAGGAGAAAGGATTGCTAAGTTCCCCTGCTACTTCTTCACCATCTCTAAATCCTAAGTCTCTTCACGTGTCCCTGCGAATCTGAAAAGTGGTTGCTAGGTCAGAACCTAGCTGGTAAGTGATCTTCCTTACCTAATACAACAAATAGGACAAGCACACTCCAAATACGAAATATTTGCAATAACAATAACATGTACAACTGATATCAAATAAATCTCTAAAGCATAACAAGTCCTGAAGGCATACTAAGAATACAGTCTTACATGGAAGAAATTACTTATCAGGGTCTGTAGCTCATTTTATATCAGTTTGGGCTCTTGACAATTTGTACTTAGTCTACATAAACTATACAATACCTGATGAATATAGGAATATTAGTGATATCTTAATGTTATTGTTATTTCCATTGAATAATGGGCTTGGACCCAACAAAGTAGGATAAGGACTTTTGTTTTGCAATTATAATTAGGGATTTCAATTCAATTGGGATTTAAGGTTTCTATTTTGTTTAGTAAAATAGTTGCTTGCTAATCAAGCTTAACTTGATTATAAATAAAGGCTTTTGACCATGTAATAGTTGAACTGAATCGAATAAAGATCAAAAGATGTAGTTTCTTGATTTGAAGTTGAATGAAGAAGCTTGATAGTAAAGATAAGAAGTAGGAGTTGGAGAAGTTGAGGAGGAAGTAGGAGTTGAAAGTTATCCTCATTTAAAGCAGAGGTTGGTTTGAATCATACCCGCTGTCGGTCAGAATTTCGGCCAACAGTTTTGCCGACATCCAGATCGCCATAAGACAGCCCGACATCCAGAACTTCATCATTGTTGGGTTTATGTGTTTTAGGAAATTCTAAAAGCATTCATGCATCACCCCAGAAAATCTGGAACCTTGCAGTTTGCCGCCAAGCAATGGGCCAGGATACTTGCACCCAGAAATTGGTAAGTGCACCCATTTTAGTACTTAAATGAGTTACCATATGTGGTATCCTCAAGGTATGCCAACCCAACACTCTGGTGTGTTCTATGGTGCTTACCATCACCCCATCATAAATGTTCCCTCACCGTCCTATGAAATTTCACCCTTGCACTGACGCCTACCATCTACAACATCATATCCCCCAGCCTGGTTACTCTCACCCAACACCACTACAATATGTCACTTCTCAATATCTTATTGTTGCCCCAACCACGACGATTTATCAGCTAACCACTAGACAGTTGGTTCACGGTCACGATGCTAAAGAAAAGGCACGAGGTGATCCGTGAGACCTCGAGGTGAAAGATGAGAATAATGATAATAATGTTGATTCTTTGGATCTTGGATGAGAGTGGCACCAATGCCAAATGAACTCTTAGTTGATAAAGATTGTCGAAGACACCGTTAAGGAGGTTGAAGGTTTAGAACAATATTCTTTATTGGATTTTTCCCCCCTTTTTGCAAAAGATATGAGTGAAATTACACATACCAGGATTTGGCATTGTGCAATTTAGAATTGTGCGACTTAGACATGTTATGTGAAGACATTTTGTACAGAAGGTCTTTCACGAATTACTATTTGGGCCACACTATAGCATGTCTAAGTCAATTCTATTCCCATAATGAGTAATTATCGATGAAAGCTTCATGGCCGGTTGTATTTTGCATCATTAGGCCAATTTTGACCTTTCTCGGTGGTTCATAGGCATCAGTACTTCACTCATGGCTAGTATGTATCATGGAAAGTTTAGTGGGCGTTTGATTCCGCTACACTTCGCGTTGATTTCCTTGATGGAACGACTCAATTATGTGGGTGACTTCTTCAGCATCAAGCTTGTCGACGAGCTGTTTCGCAGAGGACGAGAATGATGGATATGAGAATGTTAGTAATATTCTAATTGTAAATTAAATGATTGGTCCCAACAAAGTAGAGTTAGGACTTTTGTTTTGCAATTAGAATTAGGGATTTCAATTCAATTAGGATTTAAGATTTCTATTTTGTTTAGGAAACTAGCTAGCAAGCTTAGCTTGATTATAAATAAAGGCCTTTTGCCATTGTATTATAGTCCAATTTTAGGTTGAATGGAATCGAATAAAGATGTAGTTTCTTGGATTTTATTCTGCGATAGGTTTTTGCCTACGAATCCTAGAGTTTGGGAGATTTATGTTTTATTGGTTTGATTATTCCGCTGCAAAATACCATCAATACCTAGAACCTGTAATAAACATCCACCACCATATTCATGCATATCAACGATGCACCCTTTTGTGTGTTCCCTCCCTCAAAGCGCCCTCATGTCAGCACGGTTAAATAAAGAATCCACCTCATGCACTCCATCCTCATAAGCATCCAAGTGTGGGAAAAATCTTTTTGTCAGTTTTGGGTATTTTCCCTTTGGCTTCCCCTTGTAAATGTGAGGGGTTGGTAATTAGCCTCAGGCTTCCTTCAATAATCACCAGGATACAAAAGCCTAAGTTTCATATTTAAATCCAACCAAACCACAGTTTCCCATGTAAGTGTATGGAGTTTGTAAAAATACATCATTAATTTAGGGAGTCTCTTTAATCATCCACTGCGTTTATACATTGTTATACTTTATTTCTTTAAAATGATATTGTATAAACTTTATTTCTTTAAAATGAATCACAAGATGTAATCACCATGAGGGCTACGCATACTATATATGATTATAGGTCATTTATACCTTGTAGCTTCAAAACAAGTACGTGCTTCTAATGTAACTAATGCATAATAAATGTTGTAATTACGAACAATGTATTATGGACTACACTTCCACCCTATTTCAAAAATTTGTGTAGTTAGCTCTTTACTCTTTAGATCTTCAAAAACAAGTCATGAGTCTAAAAGATCATCATCTTAGAATAAGGTGGGGGTATTCAATTCGGGATTTGAATGGATGAAGAATTTTAAATCTCGTGGATTTTAAAAGGTTTCAAATGATTTTACAAAATCCACTAAATTTTGATGAATTTTAAATGATTGGATTTTGTAGATTTTATAAAGGTTTGTTATGAATTTCTATGTATTCTAATAAATTCAATGGATTTTTATAAATGTGTTATTAATCATAGGAAACAATAAAGAACATCACTTACATTGTTATTCATGCCAACACAAATCATAAAACATATCTCAAAACATCAATTAAACAATTATTTGTATGTTACGAGAATTTTACTTCAAATAAAAAAAAAATCAAATACATTGAAGATGGTCTAAAAGTAATAAAAATAACTATTTTACTTCAAATTGTTATCCCCGCTACAGCCACCTCTCCTCCCCCTTTTTTTTTCTTCTTCTTCTCCATCAATCACCACCGCCACCTTTCATCCCACTTCCACCCATTTTCATCTTCTTATTCTCAACCTTCTCCCCCTCACCTCTTCTTCTTTTCTGTTCTTTTTTTTTTCTTCTTTTCTTCTTCCACTTTTTTTTCTTTGTTTTTTTCTTTTTTCTTTTTCTCCTATTTTTTTTTCTTCTTTTTGCCCTTGCGAAGGTTCTGACAAGTGGGGAACCTCCACTCGTAGAAACCTCCGCAAGAGCGAAGAAGAAAAAAAATGGGAAAAGAAGAAGAGAGGAGAAAAAATAAAAGAAGAAGAAAAACAAAGAGAAAAGTAGAAGAAGAAGAAATCAGAAGGAAAAAAAAACAAAAAACAAAGATGAAGAGAGGACAAGAAGAAGAGAAAAATAAGATGAAGAAGAATAATAATAATAATAACAAAAAAGAAGAACAAGAACAAAAGAGAAGAGGAAGTGCGGGTGGTGGTGCAGCCAGCGGTGGTAGGGCATGGTGGTGTGGCCGAAAGTTGTGGGGCGAGGTAGTGCTGCTCCTGTGAAGAGAGAAGAGAAAGGAAGGTGGTGGTGTCCTTCAGCATATCACAAAAAAATGGGATGGTGACGTCCTTTAGCGAAAATGGTGGTGTTATTTAACAATAGCCAATACAAATCCGATGAAATATGAGGGGGGAAGGTTGGATTTGGAATAACTCTTGTTATATATACTATCCACTCACAAATCCTTCAAAATCCACAACTTTAACAAATCCATTAAAATCCACTATTTCTTAAATACCCCCTGATTTTGATGGATTTTATAACAATCCTTTAAAATCGGTATTTGAATACCCCTAGATTTACATGTATCATTTTAAATCCTTAATTGAATACCCTTGAATTTTAATGGATTTTAAAAACCAACACAATCCATTAAAATTCGTAAATGAATACCACCCCCTAAAGTAACCTGGATACTTGTCAAATCTTCGCAGGGGTATTTTCATGTTCATTATTTCAATTATGATTTAGCAAATGAATTATGCAGGTCTCCACAAGATTACACATACAAAGAGGGTTTATTTTTAGCCCAAGTGTAGCAATAAAGTGGGAATGCCACTCACCAATTTGGCATTGTTGTAAGGTACTCCTTTTCTTAAATCGTCCTAGTTCTCCACAAACTGAAACTTCCATTGATTGTTTCCTTCCTCATTTCTCCATTTCTTTGAACCTATTGGTGGGGGGTTTGGTTTATAAACACAGAAGAAGCTACGTGCATGGGTCATGTGCATATAAAAGTGCTAGTAAACGTTGATTCAAGATTTCTTGATGGATTGTTAAGCAATTACTATATTCAACCAAGGGGGTAAACTAAAATGTGATGGGTCTAAACCAAAAAAGCCAAAGTCAAACTTTGTAGTGTGGAAATATCATTGGTTGAGCCACCGTGAAATCTGTGGTGATGCATTGAAAGGATTTGTCATTCAAGAGTTTGGTTGATGGGAGCTCTTCAGTATCTGAATGTGATTCAAGCTACTAGTGCTTGGCAACTTTAAGACTCTTAGAGTAAGATATGGTAGGGGCAAGTGAAGCATTGTGTGTTTGTCTTCACTACTTTCTTTCTATTCTTGGGTGTTTTTCGCTCACTGGGTTTTTATCCTTGTTCATTGAGATGGATATCAGAGTAGAAAACAAAGTGTTCTCTATTGTAAGGGGGTTTTGCCACCTTAAAAAGTGTGTTAAGGTGATCAAAACTAACAATGGGTTGTCTGCTACCATTTATGTTCCTGTTGAATGGGTGGGTAACCTTTGTGCTTTAGAAGCAAGCAGGAGGATGCCATTGTGTCAATGAACAGAGAGCAAGATGTGGTTTTTGAAGAAGCAAAATGAAAATCTAGGATGTGTGCATGCTAGCTGAAGATAAGTGCGGGTGGTAGCTCCACTCGTATATGCATTACTCGTTGCCACGGAGCTATTGCTTGGGGGAAGTTTGTTTTGGGTTTTACAGATGTTGCAGGCCAAGTTGAGGAAGCATGACATGCAAACAAGGTCAGCCTTCTCTCAAGTGGGTGCCACAAATAAGGAGTTTCTAAGACACTTGCAACTTCTTTGAGCTCAAAAGAAAAAGAAGATGACAGAGATGTTGAGTATAGTGGAGATGGTTCTTGTGGCGATGATGAACAAGGGAACATGACTTTACTATTGGGAGGCAAGTAGGTTTTTTGAAAATAAACAAAGAAATTAAATAAAAATAAAAATAAAGAATCAAATGAAAAACTATCGGTAGTCAGTATATGTCAAACTTATAGGGAAATGTATTAGAATCTTATGGAATCAATATCAAAGATTTAAGAAATCTAAGAGAATATCACGGTTTTAAGAAATCTTGAAAGAATAGAAACTTGAGAATATTGAGCATTTGTTAGAAGAAATCGTTGGAATGGTTGGTAAAAATCCACAAGTATGATCACTATCGATATTCCAAAAACATAAAAATTATTAAACTCATCATCAAAGCCCATTCCCGATACTTTCGAGGGTCGGCTACACGGATTTTGGTTCTCCAAGCAATGCAGTCTTCCCACATATATTGGCCTAATCCAAGCTCAAAATGTCTTCCTTCACCGCCTTCATCCAAGTTTCCAACGATCGTCTCCTCCATTTACAACCTCCATTAACTTGCCAATCTAGACATTTTCTAATTGGCGCCGAGCTTGGTCTCTTCCGCATGTGACCAAACCATGTTAAACATTTTTCTCTAATTTTGTCCTCCATGGGCGCTACACCTAAGTATCTCCTAATTATGTCATTCTTAATTTTATCCTTACGGGTTTTACCACACATCCATCTTAACATACACATTTCTGCTACCGTCATCCTATGCGTATGTTGTCCCGTAGTAACCCGACATTCTGAACCGTATAGCATGGCTAGTCGAACAATTGTTTATAGATTTCCCTTTTAACCTTGCAAACATCCTTCTATCACATACTACTCCTGATGTCATTCTCTATTAAACTATGCTATGAAAAATGAAGATGGATATTGATCACAGACTGATCAAAACATGATAAAAAAATAATAATAAAAAGTGACAAATTTATAAAAACTTAAAGACGTTTTATCTTGATTTTATCAAATACTACACCAAGAAACATGAAACCTATTATAGAGTGGGTTGCAACCTCTTTTTGATGCAATTGGGCTGGCTGCAACCATTTTTGGGCTGAGGCGGGGCGAGAAGATCCAAGGCGGATGTCTCATTTCACCGCACTGCATTGCCTCACTTTGAGGCAGAATTCTGTAAAAATGCCTTGAGACGCACCTAGGCGGTCACCTTGACTACACTGCACCTTATTGCAAGAAAAAATAAACAAAGTAGAGAAAAATACAGGGGAGAAGAAGCAAAATAGAGAAAAAGAAACATAAGCTACCTATGTGTTTCAACGACTTTTCATCGCCTCTTTGTATTAAATTACAATTGATCATTTTAGATGGATTAACAACTTTCAAATTAGATGTTTTTTTATACCCACCTAAAAATAAAAAATAAAATAAACACGTTGACCACATAAACCATGTGTTTGACCCCTGCCGACACATTGACCACGTGTCCAACGCGTGTTGGAGGCGTGTTGAGCGAGCTTCGATGTCAGATACGTGTCGGGCACGACTGCCACAAGTTTTATGAATAGTCACTACTTTCTTGTGCTTCACACAAGACCCCCAACACTATTGAGATAGAGGCACCCCTTCCAAAATCACCAAACTTCCAAAACAGACCTCGAGATCGTCCCCATTAATTATTGTCCTTAAAAACCCTAAGTGTCTTCTTCCACAAACCTTGGTTTACATCAACCTTGTGATGGCCATAATTTTGAATATCAAAGACAGGTGGATGTTATCGAGATTTGATGGTTATTTGACTAAATCAATTGCGGAATATAGAATTGACCAGTGTTGTATGAATCGGTTAAAATCGCAAGTCAAATCGCCGATTTGACTCGACTAGGCATGTAAACGTTTTGAATCGCCCAAGACGGATTGCATCCAGGGTTGAAATCGCTAGATCGTGATTGATATATAATCGTTCGATTTGATATGCTTCGTACAGAAGAAAGAAAACCAACAGAAAAAAAAGGCATACCAGCTTAGATCTGCATCGACAAGCTCCTTCTCGAGTTGTTTCCCTCTGATCCGCCTCGGCTACCTCCTTCTCGAGCTGTTTTCCCTCAGATTGGTTCATCAAGTTGTTGAAGTTGGTGCAGGTTGTTGAGTTCTTTCCGCCCAAGTCCCAAAACCTCTCTCGCCTTCTAAGACTTGTCTAGGGGTTTTGGTACCATCAACCTCTGATTCTCTCTTTCGCAAAAGCACAACACATCACAGTGATATGCTACCAAGTAGGCTATCTTCTTTTCCTTTTTTTTCCAATGTTTTTTAGAACTTCTTTTTCTGTAAAATTGAGCCATTTGATTGAACTCTATTCCATACTTTCGTCTTCATTGCCTTCCTTGTAAGGGTTTTTCTAATCGAACTTTTTGAGGATGAGACTTGAGAGAACTCTGAGTCCGTGTCTGATATGTTTGATTTTTGGCTTTGGTTTTTTTGTGTATTTATTCTTTAATGAAAGTAAAGATGGTATTTGTTACTTATCAGTATTAAACCCACTAAAGAAATAAATTATTATTATTATCGTTAAACCCCTAATTTTTAGAGTGCATTTTTCTCTTTTAAGGTGAAACGAGTCGAATACAACTTTGTAAACCTAACTTTTCTCATGGAAAGAAAATGGGTTCTAAACCTAACTTTTCCATGAAAGATCTCCTCCTTCAATGTCTACCACCAAACATGTGATTCATTTTTAGTCTTCTCCTTCATAAATTAAGGGTATAAATACCCATTTAGTTCTTTGAGGCTTCTTTAAATGTTTTCACCAAAGAAAGCAAGTTTTGCTTCAACCAAAGGTAAAAAAGTTTCACTCTCATTGTCTTTTGATATTTTCCACTTGATTACTATTATCACTATGCCAGATGTAGCTTGGGAACATTGTGTCCCTGTGAATGGTAACAAACAACATGTTAAGTGTAACTATTGTGAAAAAGAGATGCAGGGAAGGGTTTTTCAGAATGAAAAATCATCTTGGAAGAACAAACAATGATACTTCACCATGTATAAGCAATTCGGATGAAAATTATTTGCTATTCAAGATGTGTACTGGTAAAGTGGTTGCAAGGGTTGTTGAAAAGAGGGAAAGAAATGCTCCAATGTATGGGGATGATGGAAATGTAGGTGGAAGAAAAGTTGATTATGAAGGTGACAAAAAACAAACTACCATGAATGAGATATGGAAACCAACTAACAGGGAAAAATGTTGTGTTAAAATTTCTAGGTACATTCATGGATGTGCTTTGCCTTTCAAAATTTTCACAAGTGTATATTTTAAATAGATGATTATTGAAGTTTATAAGTTTGGAAGTGGATTAAAACCTTCCACTTACTATGAAATTTGGAACACCTACTTGAAGAAGAAAGTGGAAGTGGTGAATGTGAAGCTTAAAGCCTACAAGAAGGATTGGAAGAAATATGAATGCACTATTATGTCTGATGGGTGGATCGATGGTAAAACTTAAAGAATTATAAACTTTCTTCTCAATATATAGTTCAAAGGGAACTGTTTTCTTGAAGTCCTTTGATACATCAAACATATTTCATAATGCTGAAAATTTGTACTTGATGTTGGATATAGTGGTACAGAAAGTAGGTGAAGAAAATGTTATCGAAGTGTGCACGGATAATGCCTCAGTTTTGCAAAACTGAGGAATACCTTATGAAAAATAGGCCACACCTCTTCTGGTCTCCTTGCGCAACACACTTGATAGATCTCATACTTTTGGGCATTGGTGATTTGCCTCTCCCAAGTGAAACCGTTAAAAAGGCCAAGAAAGTAACAATGTGCATTTATAGCCATACGTGGTTGTTGAGTCTCATGATAGAGCACACTAATGGCATGGAATTAGCAAGGCCAGCCATCACTCTATTTGTCACGACCTACCTCACATCACAAAACATTCTTGATAATAGGGTTGGCTTGAGGAGTATGTTTACTTGCCCGAAGTGGGAAGAGTCTCATTTTTCAACGAAGCCAGAGGCACTTGAGGTAATGAATATTATATTGGGGGATAAACAATTTTTGGCCTGGGGTGAAGTATAGTATTAATTGTGCCTCTCCATTGGTTTGTGTTTTGCGTTTGGTTGATACGAATGATAGGTCTCCCATTGGCTACATTGATGAAGCTATGGATCAAGCCAAGGAAAAAATTGCTAAGAATCTTGGGAGCGAGGAGTCAAGATACAAGAAAATATGGGAAGTCATTGATGAAAGGTGGAATCTACAACTCCATCGCCCTTTACATGCGGCAGCATACTATCGTAATTCTCGTTTCCATTATAGTGACAACGTTCAAGCGGATGAAAGATTATAGATGGCTATTGTGACAATTGAGGGTTTGATTCCATCAAGTGTTTGATTTAGTTTGACATGTTGAAATTTGAAGGGAACCGTGACCATGTTGCTTTATTGATTTAAGTAAATAATTTGAGATCTTTGACTACTAAAAACTTGTCCAATCTCCACTTTCAAGCATGTCAAACACATTTTTGTGAATATTCATAATTGTTCTAGTTTTTGCTTCAGATAGGATTGCTTACTATTGGTCCTATCGGGAAGGTCTTTCTAAGATTTATAATGATGTAATTCTCAGTATTGTAGTGATCTTAGCATGTCCAGATAATTTTTTATGGCTTTGGTGATACTTTTTCTTTTTCCAGTTAGCATTCTGAGAAGGTGCACAATTTCACTTCAACAAAGACATCTAAATGCCACGTGAACCTATCAGGTGTTTAAAGATCTGAGCAACTAGTCTGGGATGCATGCCAGAATATTATCACGGGAAATGTAAAAGGACTGGATTACCTACGTCATGATTGTTCTCCTTGAACGATACTCCATCATGGATTTTAAGTCACGCAACATTTTGCTTGATGGGAATTTGGAGGCTCATGCATCTGACTTTGGAGTAGCCAACTGTTGGAAGATGAAGAATCCATATCAGTACCATGGTTGATGGAACATTTGGTTATATGCTCCAGGTACGTCATGCAGAATTATATTTTTCCACCTTTTTTATTATCTCAAATGCTGTCAGAAAAAGAGTTTGTTACTTGAGTTTTTCCTGAAGATCTTCTAGCTATGTGTTGATAGGATAGGACGGCCATATTTATGTAAATCTAGAAGTTGTTTTGGATAATAAAATATAATTAAGCTCTCTGAAATTGGGTGGTGTTGGCTTAAGACTTACCTTGGCATTCTTGCTGTGTAGTATATTCAGTGCATATGCTTGATATGCACACAATGCTCGTAGTTCAAGGAAGTTGAATATGCAGACATGCTCTCCTAGTTACTTCATTAGAACTGCTTTCAAGGATAACTAGTACTGCTTTCAAGGATCTTCTGTTAGTGCGATTTCCTGACTGTGATCACTCAGTCCAAATTAATCTATAAAGGCGTCAAACCTTTTTTTTTTGTCCAAATTATAAACAGGATTAAAAAGTCCCAGAATTAACTGTTTTTTGGTAGGTCCATATTATACTACTTTGGAAGAATCATTCCTAAGCAGCTCTCTTCATAATGTTTTTACTTCCCGGTTAATTTGCCCATATGTTCCAGATTACCCTTTCTACTGACAATGTCTGCATAGTCATTTATGAACATCTTCATAGTTTTCTGAAGTAAGCTATTTAGCAGTCACGCCCCGACCCCACGAAATTCGCATCACTTACGATAAAACCACCAAGGAGTCAGCCCTGAACAAAATCAACCATCTATAACGAGCTACACACTGCCACGGAACATAAAACGATAACATAAAAGCACGAGGAAATAAGAACTAAAACAAAATAGAGAAACTAACATAACTGAAATTATCAAAATTATTAATTTGTCCTATAAACGCTACACTTATCTAAATACATTCATTCAGTTATCACCAAAAAATTAGTACAAAGTCAACTAGACATAGATACAGCCAACATTGAACAAAAAAAGAAACATAACAACGGAAAATGAAGAATTATACATTCGATTCCGCTACTTGGAACATCTCATCCGCCTGCACTCCAATAAGAGTACACCCACATTCCACATTAAAGCAATGTGGGTCAGCTAACACTGAAGCTAACAATGGTACAAGCATATCATGAATACACAACTCTATGATGTCATGCCGATACTAATCTTAGTAAAATATATCATATATAACTTAAATGCAACTGATCCAATGCAAAATGAGAATGAAAGATGTCCTACAAATTTCTAAGTTCAATCAACGTATGATGTCCCTAAAGATCGTAATACTAGATTTCATCAATAATTAATTTAAGTTAATACTCTATAATTGAAGAAACAATTCCTAAACATGTACTCTAATTATCCATATGAAAGCCAATAATAAATTAACACAGCCACATATGTAAAAATATACGTCACTGCTGATTTGTGTACCAAATAATATCATCGCCTAAAATAAAGTTAATCGGTCTGCCTCTTTGCATAAGCAATTTACCAAAATTAAGAATGTAATTCCAAACATCTAAACTAAATACCAACATGTCAACGCCAGACACATATCTCAAGGTATACCATCACTTGCAAATCAAGTTAATTGATTTACCACCCTGCATAAGCTATTTACCAAAATCAAGAATGTAAATTAATTTTTTTTAAATAAATAACGTGTCAGCATCAAACATGTATCTCAAGGTAGACCATCACCTACGAATAAAGTAAATCAATCTACCTTTGTGCAATTCATTGCACGTGTCATGTGTCGAATGTATCTCACCTCGACATCCCCCATACATGCATCAACGACCACTTCAAGTACATATGTACCTCGGATGGGGTGCCATCTAGGAGATACTCAACTTCGAACGGTTGATCACATGGGCAACAAAACAAACAAACAAACAAACAACAAATGCGCGCGCCGGAGGATCTATGCTCTGACTCCTCCCATGCCCCTTAGGAACAACCCACTGTGCCTGCGGGGTCCCACACAGTGGCTTAGTTTCCTCTTTTGGAAACTCCCCGAGAACACCCATCACTTTAACATCGAGATACCTTGCATGATGGCTTAGTTTTCCTCGCTGGAGGACATGCTTCGTACCAGAGCCTCGGGGCTCTGTACGGATCAAGACATTTAAAGAGTTATGCATTATAAGGCAATAACAAATCAAAGGCCGGGGTAGGGTACACATGTCAACAATAAAACCAACCACAACATTAACATATGTATTAAATATCTTTTCATAGGCCCATAATTTCTCAATTTTTCATAGAAATATATCAGAATTTGATCCACCGTGCATAGTTCATCTATAGAAAACTCTCATTCAGATTCATAGCATAAAGGACAACCTAAATAACAACTTTGCATTTTGTACCATAAGCCATCTCATTGCCAAACCATAGTACTCCCAACAATAAACATATATGCACAATAACCATTGAAAAAGCTCATCATCAACATATATATTCATTTTCCCCTTCATTAGCACTTTATCAGAACCTTATAATACTCGAGAAATATTTAAGATATCCACTTAAGTACATACTCAGCCACCATGCATCTTAGCACAAGTATGCCACCAATTAAAACATACTTTAGAACCGCAACGAAACATAATGATCAGACTCAATTTTCAACGTTAAAACTAAATAACCTCCATGGCCGCAACAAGAGTTACAAGATGCTTAATAATACCACAAATTCTCGCATTTCATATAAATCCATTTTATAATAAGATATAAGAAATGAAGGATCGAGCTATGCTACTAATGCGGTGATTAATCGCTATGCGGGGTTGGACCGAATCGCATAGGGAACTCGGTTGGCATTTATCAGACACAGCTAAATTGGCGGGTCAGCAAATAATCAGCTGAGTTGATGTGCCGATTTGTCGCTCTATATAAAAAGGAAAAGAAAAAACCTAACATGATCTGATTTCCTTGCAGGGTCACAGCTGCTCGATCTGAAGAAGAAGAAGAAGAGACAAAGAAGCTAGATCTGACGCTGATGACTTTGGATCTGATGGTGACGACGATTCTGATTTCATCTCTCACTCTCAGTGTTGAGCATGTGCATAAGCAAAGCATCCTACAACTTGGTGCATGCCTGTCGGCTTGAAGTCTTGCCTCACGGGCTGAGCACTTGGGTGTAATTTGATGCACCAACAATAATGAATATCACTCCCAAGACCATGAAGTAGCATGGGTGTTGACATCCTTCTCACTCTCTGAGATTGAAATGAGACCGGAGGTAGCAAGAGTGACTGCTTTTGTAAACTAAACAAACCGGGAAGCAGTAATAACATGATTTGATGAGGGAAAGTGGAATTGAAGATGATTGCAATAACTCTTGCACTCAGGACAGTACAAGGTCTGAATGTATCTGTCCAACAATGGTTGGACTGACATATCTAATTTCAAATCTAACTTGCAGTTAAAAATTTTCTATTAAAACCAAGAAGAAGATGGTAAGTCCTTCAACAGCAATGGCCCGCTATAATTTCAAGTGCGAAAAGGGGTTTGTGGGAAAAATCTAAAACAGGAAAAGGGCGAAAGGCTAGTTTCTGTGTGCAATGAACACAAAGTGCATACTGGATTAACAATTCTGATGAAAAACTTGCCCAAAGAAACTCCACGTGTGTAATTGAAGTAAAGTTCGTAAATTATAATGTGCAAACTAATGGTGTATTTTGTTGCATGGAATCCAACTCATGAACACTTTCTCAACAGTGTTATGGGAATTGGAGTATCATCTACAGCCTAGCCTGATGTTCTCTCTTCCTTTCCCATCTCCTCACATCCATCCACCCTTCATTCCCTTCCTGTTCCCGTAAAAATAAGATTCCATCAGAATCAGGGATTAAAGTGAATATTTCTTCGGTAGTACAGGTCAGCTCATTTGAATCATACCAAGAACTCACTCATTCAACCAATTTTGATTGAATAGTGTGAGTTGAGTCAATCAAAGTTTCCAAGTTAGATCAATCTTTTACGACCCAACAGTGTGTGGAGCGTCCATGTGAGGAAGGTGTGATTGATGTAGCAGATTTTTTGCATTGTCAAATCAGCTTGTTTCGTGAGATTTAGCTTAGTGGTAATGGGTTTCCTGCAACTTATTCTCTTCAGAGTTCTAGTGAATTTGTTTGTTCTGTGTGATAATTAAAGACTTCCCAAGTATATATCTTATATTAGGTAGCTTGTGTTACTATTTTGTGCATGATGTCTGCTTGGATGATTATGGGAAGCACAGGGATACATCGTAGATTTACAGGAACATGGTGTTTTGGTACAGAGAAAAAAGAATCAGGTCTTGAGTTTCAGCAAATAGATTAGTGAATAAGCTAAGACACCAAATTAATTAGGCTTGACAGAAAAATCTCTTCCTTTTTTTGGCACCTGATATTTCGAACTATTCATAATTGTACCATCATTTGATCTCAACAATTATACAAAGCACGGATGCATTGAACATCATTTCCGTGCAGATCCGGCATGAATACTTGGGTACATGATTGCACCCTCGACTGAGCTATGTCCCAAACCAAGCAAATGCCCTATTTCATGCAATGCAACAGTTTCAGTTTCCAAATGAAACCTTCCATTGGTGCAAATGCATGGCCGAAAGTCCTAACAGGACCATCAAATGGGTTTCTATCTCCACAATCACCACTTTCAAGCCCAATTGCTATATCTGCGACATTAGAGTCTCCACAATCACCATCTTGCAAAGGCCCGTCCACAGGGGATAAATGTGTCCCGTCGAGTTCTAGGAAGGAATGCATAGGTGAGATGGGTCTTAGAATCTGGCCACCTTGGTGATCCAGAGAAGAAAGAATAGTGAGAGGTAGTGTGGAGAGTACTGGTAGAACCATGGTTATGGTTGTGGTTGTGGTTGTGGTTGTGATTGTGATTGTGGTGTTAGTTCTTCTTGCCTGACCTCATTGTAGTTTTTCCATTAACCATGTCTGGAACTCCAAACCTTGGTGTCACTATTTCAGAGTCTAGATTGCCACTTTACTTCAAATGGTTGTTGAGTTGACGTGTTTTGATGGCCGACTATACTACTACATCAAACTCATTATCATCGGTAACAATGTTTGATTGATAAAAACTATCCAAATCTTTACAGATCATGCACTCCTTTTCACAGTTTCTCCTTTGTGACATCCTTGCAAATGCTCTAGGAACTCAAAAGGTTTCTGTTTGGGGACACCTTTTGGAAGGGCTTCGCAAGAAGGCAATGCACAAAATTTTATCTGCCATTGTTGCTAAAACTCAAAGGATGTGGTTAATTTGTATGTTGTCAGTGTAATGGTATGAGGCGAGTTGTATCTCTATAGGGTAGAGGAAACTTGATGGATTTCATGACTGATGTGAATGGAGCAAGTAAGTCATCACAATTCAGCAAGAAGCACGTTTCAGGACCATAGAATAAGGAGTAGAGTCTTCAGGGCTGAGTACCGTGAATTGAAAGTTTGAAGACCAAAAAATATGTGATTGATAACCTAGTTTCTAAAAGCTTTTGTAAATGTCTTTTCAATATTATTTTATAGTAATTAACTAGCTTTCTTATTTCCTATCAAGAAAAACAAATCTCTTTGGTGTGTCAATCCAACGCCAAAGATGAAAGAATTTATATTCCATAGTTCTTCATCAAGGAATGTCGTTCTAGAATTACGTTTGCCTTTCTTTTCCACATGAAAGACAAAAATATACATATCAATGGAATGGAGTGTTTTAGGTGGTATTTGCTTTTCATATTTGAATATAAACATAATATTTTTAAATGGTGTTTGTTTCTGTGATCTGGTTAAAAGGCTCGTTGTGTCTTAGTTAGAGTTAAGAGGCTATGTAGCCTTTTAATTTCAGCCTTTGAATAAAATTTATTTACTAAATTGACACCCTACTCTTCAACAATCCTCTGAAATTTCAAATAATGATTTATACTTTATTTATTGAATATTCAAGTTAATCTTCTCTATCTATAACTAAACCCTTTTTCTAAATGTTCAGGGAATGGGCGAGGGAAAGAGAGCGAGGGGATGGGCCCTCGAGATGCATGTCGTCGCTAATCTCATGCTCTCGTCGTTCTCTTTCTTCGCCCATTTCCTCGACATTAAGAGGAGCTAATAACTAAAATTGGCAAATACCGTTCATTTTGTGTGTCATGCTGTCAATCTGTCATTTCTGACATGCCTTCAAACAACAACTGTGTGACACGTGTAGAGCCACTGTCCACCAAGGTAGCTAGCCAACCACATGTGGCCTTTGCTCACAGTTCTCCTGGTGGTGGTAATCAGATAAATCATTTTTTATACATCGAGGAAAGGGGCGAGGAAATCAGCGAGGGGGAGGGTGTGACCACTCATCCCCCTCGAGATTCACGCTTCTGCGTATTTTGAAGATGCAAGTGCACATCTCGAGGGGGATGAGCGGTCACACCCCCTTCCCTCGCTGGTTTCCTCGCCATTTAGAATTTCTGTTTTTCAACCCATCTAACTGTCGAGAAAAAGGGCGAGGAAATCAGCAAGGGGGAGGGTGTGACCACTCATCCCCTTCGAGATTCGCGCTTCTGCACATCTCAAGGATGCAGGCTCATCTCGAGGGGATGAGCGATCACACTCCCCTCCCTCAATGGTTTCCTCGCCATTTAGAATTTCTATTTTTTATAATCACTACTTCTCTTCAAAGCAGTAATTAGAATCTCTCCACAATGGGATTGATGTTCTTTAACAAAATTGCCACACCACCGCAAAAAAGGAACATCCATATAAATCTCTATCTCTAACTAAAATTGACATTCACTGTTCATGTGTGTCATTCGGGTGAATCTCATCCGTCCAATCCCATCCCTCCCCAATAAATCCAACCGTCCGATTTGCTCGGTCTCCCAATCAACTACACTGTAGCATTGTACAAATATGTCAATCTGACATTTTTAAATACCAAAATTGCCCTCGCCAATTTAAAACTTACCAAATGTGCCCCCGTTCACAAATTATGAAAATGCCGTCCTCAACAAATTACAATATTGCCCCTACTCATTCACAAAATTCCAAACTTACCACTCTTCTTTTACCAAATCCCAAAAATGCCCTCTCATCTCCCTAATTCTCCAAATTACAAAAATGACCCTACCTCCACAAATTATGATACTGCCCCTACCCATTCACAACTTTTCGAAATTGCCTCTCTCCCATTCACCAAATTTCAAAAATGCCCCTCCCATTCCCATTCACCAAATTGCTAAATGTCCCTCCTCAAAACTTTAGTTTTTCAATAATGCCCCATTTTTTATCTTATAATGTTAGTTCAACCTAATATTACATATGGGCAAAATTTTGGCCTACAAGCCAATAAATTAGCCCTAACGAAGACAGAGATCCAATAGCAATCACAGTTTTGAGTTTGATGATTTTATTAAATCAAAGTTAGCATTTTTTTTTATCCTCTAGAAATAACATGCTTTATTGAGCTGGGATAGTTTGGACAATAAAATTGACAGGAAGCAAGGTCCCGGCAAAGAGAAGATGAAAATAGTACATCATAATTATGATGCGTATAAATAAATTATAATATAGATTGATGAGAATGAAATATAATTAATAAATGACTTGGTAAGCAATAATTTGTTTTCATATTCGGTAATTTAGTGACATATTTGGGAAGTGTCGAATGCATGACTCAAGGACCAGGGATCATGCCTTCACTGTACCCTGTGATACATGCTTTATGGAAAGTATATGGTCGTGCCGTTGGCACGACTAGTACATTATAAGGACAACAATCATTTGCATCTTTCCATTCACTCGACATCGAACTATAAAGAAATAACTTATTGGATCATGATTAATGCACTTTGTGCCCTTCTTAGCAATTCCACTATAGAATAAAAAATGGTAGATGCACGCTGCCCGTACTTCGAGGTTAATACTTCAACTGTTTAAATACAGATTACCTAGAAATTATAAGAGGTGTTTATTTTTGCTCAAATGAGAACCGAAGTTTTGACTAGCATCTGGATTAGAAAAGGATTGCCATTAAAATTGTCACTAGTTAATATTCATGGCAAAATATTTTTTATTTTAATTTTTTGTTTTTACCCTTAACCCTCCCCACCCCATCCGCTGGTCGGGTTCGAACCCATAATGTGTAATACCATCTGCCACACCTCTACCAACTTTTTTTTTATCCCTTAACCCCTCCCACCTCAGATGCCACCGGTTGGATTCGACCATGTGACTTAGTGATACCATCCGTCACTGCTCAACCACTGAGTCATCACACCTTTGACCACCTCTACCAACTCAGCTGGTACACCTTTGACAATTTTTCCCCTTAACCCTCCCCATCCCATGCCGTCGAACAGGTTCAAACCCATGTCGTATGATACCATCTGCCACATCTCTACCAACTCAACTGGTAAAATCATACAATGCAATAGAAGATAGCCGACATGGATACAATGTGGAATGTTTTATTTTACCTAAATGTTTAGAAAGCCAGACTTCTTACTTTGTCTTAAGAGAAGCAAAGACCCAACACTAAGCGTTACAGTAAAACTTATATCATCTATTGGTGTCTGTTAAAGGCACACACCATTTGAATTAAAGCGGACACTATTTTTTTTTTTTTTACTTATTTTGTCATACCTCTCCATAATTTTGGTTATTTTAGAATCACCTCTCATAATTATTGATCAAATCCAAACTACCTCCTTGACATGTCTTGAACTTAAACCCACTTCTTTTCATCTTTTTCTCTTCTTTTTGACTTTTTGTATTTGAATATTTTTTCAATTCTTATGGATTTGCTATAGTAATTCAAATGGATAGTCTGTTTTTTGTCCAAATGTGGCGGTAGGGTAGCTGCGAGGATATGAACATTGCTCGCATGATCCGCTGTGTTTAGGGCAAAAAGTTGTCTGATTTCTGTCTAAGCACATTGGCTCCGACGAAGAATGAGATGAAATTGGAGATCTCGAAGACGACTTTGTTTGGTATGAGGACCCCCACTCATCACCGTCTTCAAATGATGATGACGAAAAAATGTTAGATGAGGAAGACAGTGAATCATCACCATCCTCTGATTAGGACGATGATGATGATGATGGTGATGGTGCATTAGTGGGCTACTACTCAGATGAAGAGAGCCATGAATGTCATCTCCTCAAAAACTTTGTTGACCGTGTCCAAGACAAATAATGTATTTTTTGTATTTATTTGGTAATATTTTAAATATTAATGATTATTTTACAATTTAATGTTTGTTTTTGTATTGTAAATTTTTGTTTGTACTTCAAAATTTTCAATTTGTGTTTGTATTGTGAAGAAAACAAGAGAGGAGAAGAAGAAAAAACACAAAAGAAATAGATGGAGAAATGAGGTGGTATAGGAGGCCTGCAGGGTGGTAATGGTTCTTGACGAAGAAGAGAAGAGAAAAGAGGGAGAGAGGATGAAGGTAGGTTGAAGAGGTCGGCCAACAGCATGGTGGTTTGATTGATGGTGGCGAGGTGGCAGTGCCATGGTGATGGTTCTTAATGACAGGTGAAGAGAGGAATAGAGAAAGAAAAGAAAAGTTAGGATTTTTTTTCCTTTTATAGGAGGCATTCTTCGGTGGTGTCTTTCAAAAAGATGGTGGTGTCCTTCAAAAAGTAGCATGACAGTGATGTCCATATGGGGTTATTTAGCAACTGCCTTCAAACAATGACCATGTGATACACATGGTTAGACAAATCATGAGTCATAAAATCACCATTTGAACTGAACTAGGATGAAAGAGATTAGGCCGAGAGCAAATTGTATGGAAGCACTTGTTGCTAGTTCACACAGTCAATTCAAACCGTGAAATGTTCACATTCACAGTCAAGCCAATCATGATGTTTAAAAAAAATCAAGGTCAGAATTACCCATGATCTTTTTAAACCACAAAAGCATATAGTTACCAACAAATATTTTAACCATGTTAGTGAAATTTTAAGAAATTCAATTGTATTCTAGTATTTATATCTTGTTGATGCCAAGGAACTAAATAGAAATGGATTGGACTCAAATGTTAACTCTTAATTTCCAATAAATATTTCCAATGGGTAAAAGCTTAGATGTAAACTTTATAAACCATGTCAAAATAAGTGCTGAGGTAACATCAGAATGTTAAAATAAACTTAGAATAAAATCTAATCCGCATGATTACTTGTATATTACAGCTATTACAAAAACAAAAAAAATCCTAAGAACCTGGTATTGCAAGGTTGGAACTACTATCCATTTCCACAAACTTGTAAGTTACATGCATCAGTCTTTCCAGAACAAAGATTCCAGCTGGTTCATTGCCGCTCCCTGGAAATTCCTTATAATGTCAGCTTAAATAAGTAAAGGTTGACGCTGAAAGTAGATCAAATTTCTTATGGAACAAATCCCAAAATCAATTGAATCTCTAACATCTGTGACCAACAACAACATACGACACGTTAAAACTGCATTATCAATGATGAGACAATGGAAGCAACAACAATGTTATCAATGAGGAGATAATGGCTGACGTCAAGGAACCACTATTTGGTTGGCTAAGGCTGTGGTGGTTTGACCCCCACATCTTGAATTCGATGCCTACCAACGGCATGGGGTGGGAAGGGCTAAGGGTAAAGGTAAAAAAAGAAAAATAAGAAATAAATAAATAAACCAAACACTATTGGAGGTCTCAAACGAACCTATTCTGGAAGTACTAAAGTAATATTTATCTCTTCCAAGTATTTCTAACATGCACTAAAGCTCTACAAATTGACAAAAACAAGGGCAGATTATCTTCAGTGGTTGACAAAAGGAAAACTGGCTCAAAAGTTACCTTGTCACCGGGGATGTTCATTTTGGACATCAAATTTTACGCACTGTTTCGCCAACTATCATGACTCTATTTTCTTCTTCCAACCTCTGCAAAAATTGCCAAAGCAGAATGTGACTTTGTACCTTTTATCTTATTCTTCTTTCTAATGAAGCCTAAACAATCTGAAATTTTTTTAATGAAATTTACACTAGTATGGTTTGTTTCCTCAAACAATGAAAATAACTCTAAACCTATCAATTTACCTTTAACAGGACCTCTATCTCTGTCCTTGTGTATTGAATAGCTGCTCCTATGTTAACATCTTGCTCTATGTCAGCAATAGTTGTGAGATCCAAGTGAAGCATATGTTGTGCCAAAGTGGAGCGAAATGTTTCCATTCTGCGCGGCATGAGAAATAGGAAAAAAAATTAGGATCAACAAGTAATGTGAACTGACAAGCGAATGAAGTGTAGAGTGAGTAAACCTTTCTGAAGAAATATTTGGTTGGCCTGTTGCAGGGATATTTGGTTGCTCTGCAGGAGGATCATCTACTTCCATGGGATCCAAAGTTGCACTGGCCAAACAAGAAAAATAAATTTCATCAGATGAAAGATCATAATCACACTAGTGGCTTATACAATAACCACAAAACATGCATCACCTTTCAAGGACCTCACTTCCACAATACTACTAATTAGATTAAATACCCCATTTAAAACATCATTCTAGCTTATGCACGAAAGAATGCAGTTATCTGAAGATGGACCATGAGATACAATTGTTCCCTTCCAATGTTCTCGCTCTGCTTCTAGGTGGAAGTCCACATATATGGATCTCTAGGTTAAAAAAGTCAATGCATCCAAAAAAGCTTGTTACACAATCATTTTATTGACCTACCTTTCATTTTTACATGTGCCACTCAACTCGGTGAAAACAAGTTCAGAGGATATAAGTCTAGAATCTAAAAGTTATAAGTTGAAAATTTACCATATATCAAACTCCTCTCCACCAGCTTCGTATAAGAAAGGATCCAGGATTTCTTCTTTTCTCATTACTAATCTATAGTTTATTGTGCATTATGAAAAAATACACACACACACAACAACAAAAAACAACGTTGCAGTGAACATTGCTTACTGTATTAATAGGCAATGGGTCCAAAGGTGTCACTTAAAAGTAACACCTTACAAAGGATTATGCATTCATTCACACCAAGATCAATGACCCCTGCCTTGCCATCCACTTATCTCCCCGTGCATTAGTATGCAACGCTTATTTATAGAAATCAACTCCTGTCCCCTATGGTAAGCAGCACATCCCTCTGATTTACCTCGAGATTTGATTACATTCAGAAATGCTGTTGTTTGCCATAATTATGGATTAAACCCGTCCATTCTAACCTCTCCAGTGATCTCCTATCCTCACACCTATTAATGTTGAGAACATCAACCCCTCCGAGCCACGATTAAACACGTGCAATTCAAACATTTTTTGAGCTTCTCTTTGACGGAGAACACTCGTGATAACTGGTTTGATATAAGAAATGAAACGATGCCCCCCCATCAAAGCACTAATTTGTATGGACTCGGCCTCATCTCCAGTTACCGACTTTCTAATCCTTCAATGAAATTTTCCAACCCAACGCTCCATGGCCTCTTGGAATATAGATATGAAATAGGCTACTATTATCCATCAAGATTCTAGCATACACACCCCCTCCATTCTTCTTTTGTTCCACCATCACCCACGTATCACCCTCTTCATCTTCTAGATACATTATCTTTCCACCAGCATGACCGGATCCTACATCTCCGCCACCCCTAAATGGGAATAATTTACATTACCATCAATGTTTGAAAATGGGAATTGAGGTATTGGGGGCATTCAAAAGCCCAAGCTAGCCTTGAGTAGGGATGGCAACGGGGCGAATTGGGGCGGATTTGGACAAATCCATCCCCGCCCCACTAGAATTCACGGATATCCAAATCCGCCCCGAATATCCGTTTACCATATTTTGTTAAAACCATCCACGAACCGGACGGATTGGTGGATATCCGCCCCGCCCCAAATACCCGAAGAAAAAAAAAATTTAAGTAATTTCAAATATCAGAAATAGATATCAGATATCATTAATCAAATATCAAAAACACATTGAAAACAGATACAACTAGATCCCAAAACCATCCATCAGATCGAGCCATAGATCGAGCCATCCACCACCAGATCGAGCCACCCACCACCATCCATATCGAGCCATCCACCACCATCAAATCGAGACATCTAGATCGATCGATCCACAGATCGAGCCATCCACCACCATCAGATCGCATCAGATCGAGCCACCCCCATCCATCAAATCGAGCCACCACCATCCACCCTTCGACCACCCTGCCTGCGACCACCCTGCAACCACACTTCGACCACCCTTCGACCACCTTGCAACCACACTTCGACCACCCTGCGACAACCCTTCGACCTCGCTGCGACAACCCTTCGAAAACCCTTTGACCTCGCTCCGACAACCCTTCGACAACCGGCAACCTTTCGACCTCGCTGATTCGACAACGCTTCGACCTCGTTGCTTCGACAACGCTTCGACCTCGCTGGCTCGCTATGAGAGTGAGTGAGACGGGAGAGGGAGACCCCTTTGTGAGTCTCTGACTTGTGAGAAATGAGAAGTGGATTTCAGGGTTTTTAAGTTTAGTTTTATTTTTTTTTCGGGACAAGGGTTTAGTTAGGTTTAGTTAATACTTACTTTAGGGATAAGGGTATTTTAGTAATTTGAGCAGTATAAACGGATATCCACGGGGCCTGCGGGGCGGATATGGCTAAAATCGTATCCGCCCCGAATAGTAAACGAATATTTTTTGGATATCCAAAACCACCCGAAAACCCATTCATCCATATCCAAATCCGCCCCATACGGATTTAGTGGGGCGGATATCCGTAAAAATCCGCCCTACTGCCAACCCTAGCCTTGAGACATAATCAAGATGTAAGCCTCATTTAATAAAAAAGAACATGTAAAACATTGATCTGTGATCCATGCAAAGAAGGAATCTAAGTACTAATAAAAGTGAGGCATTAGATTTTTCCTCGCTCACTAATGTTGTAGAATTGACTTAAAGCTCTATTTGTGCAACAAATGATGACTTTTATCCATGACTATTTAAATTGCCAATTCGCTCCCAAGAAAAATGGTGACTTCTTTAAGATGGAGATACTTTCCTTGATTTGTGGGTATCACTTATCAAAAAGATATAAAGTAATTATCAAGGGCTTGGGCATTCCTAACATATTCACTACATTGACATGCATAGCTTAGAACAAATGTTGTTGAAGGTATGCTGAACAAAAAGACACCTGTTTTTGGGAGTCATACATTGTGTAATTTCTCGAATACAATAATGTTATACTAAACTTACTATGCAAAGAATCTCAAAGTATGTTAAATTTTAATTCTAACATCTCATTGATATGTAATGATATCAGCACACTATCGTCCATCAAATTTAAATCTTCTGGCACAATAAGCTTGCATGAGGGATAAAAGTAACACTTAAATAAATCTAGAATCATACCTAAAACAACATGGCAATAAGAAACAAATCAATCCTTTTCTGTTATATATATATATATATATATATACCGTCTCGAATCACAAAAACTCACCTCTCACTTGCAGCTGCAGCAGTGGCGCTGTGGCCAGCTCTATCATTACTGTCACCAGAGTGATCAGCTTTCCTTTTCCTCTCCAATTCCTTTTCCCTTTCTTGCTCACGCTCTTCCATCTCAGTCAACTCTTTGTGATATATGGCAAAATTAAGAACTTTAAGAGCAGCCTCAACATCAATTTTTCTAACCTACACCAAAGCAGAAAACAATCTTCTAAAAAAACAGAATAAAATGGAAAAGCACAAAAAAAAAATGGTTACACATTAAATACTTGTACAGTATCTGTTGGATGCTTGGATGCATAAAAGAACAAAGGTGTAAAGCTTCAAGCAAGAATACTAAAGGCATGATAGTGACAAACCAACAAAGTATTTTCAGTGAAATGTCTCAGCAAAGTAAGACTACACTTTATATCAACTGAAAATATACCTTAAAGCTTAACTTCAATTTCGCATGAGCAGTTGACAGACGTATAATGGTCTCTAGGGTCCTGGCAGTGATTGGAAGTGTTCCACCCCCAGACTACAGAATGGACAAAAAAAAATGGAGGAATCTAAGTGGATGAATGAACTGACATCACCAGGAACAAGAGTAACTTCAGTTTAATTTTTTGCCCTCAAATTAAACAGACAAACCTTTGCATTTGAACTAGCATTTCTAAGCTCTGCATAAGCTGTTGCAATATGATCAGATGCCTGTCAAAGAAATTCACTGATGCTTGATAATTTTGTTTGTAGATAAAGGATAATGTAGCAAACAAGCTGACAAAATATAGTTTTTAGTACCTCATCTGTTAACTCTGGCTCAATCCTATGCTTCGCATAATGAATGTATTTCTTAAGAAACTTGATCGTAAGAATTTCGCGCTTGCGCCCCCTTCCAGCTTTCTTGCCATGTAGCATACGATTATACTTGACATACGCAGATGCGTTTGAATCCTCATTGTCTTCTCTTCCATTAAACGCCGCCCCTATAAGTTGCTTAAGGTCAGGATCATCGAATCAATGCACTTATAAAATGCCAACATTAGCAAGAGGAGAATGTTTCTTACCCCCATCCGTTGACGAACGATACTGGTGCATACGCACAACATGCTCCGAAATTTGATTGTCAATCTCAGGATCCATTTGATCCAACACGATAAATAACAAATCAAATCGAGATAGCAAGGAGTCCGGGAGCCCAATATTTTTTGTTGGAGTGAGTGAGCGGTCATACTGTACATTCATTCAATAGTAAGCCACCAAATCGACAAATGTAAAACAGTAACATAATCTGTACACCTGCTTCATGTACAACTACAACATAATATGATAAGCATACTACTTACAGTCCCATATATAGGATTAGCAGCTGCCACTACACTGCATCGGGCATTTAATGATGCATGAATACCAGCTTTCGCAATAGTAACAGTTTGCTGCTCCATAACCTCATGGATGGCAACACGATCTTGATCATTCATCTTATCGAACTCATCAATACAAACAACACCTCTATCTGCAAGAACCATTGCACCTGCTTCTAACCTTCTTTCTCCTGATCACACAATTGAATCAATTTTTCCCTAAACCACGAATAGAGAATGATCTATGGAAAGAATATTCAAGTATTACCTGTTTCTTGGTCAGATGTGACAGCTGCTGTTAGACCAACACCTGAAGATCCTCGACCTGTTGTTGATATGGACAGAGGAGCAATATTCATAATTGCTCGTAATAGTTGCGACTTGGCAACAGAAGGATCGCCCACCATCATCATGTTTATGTCCCTGAAATTAAGCAGATACTATGAATACATTTTTTGGCTCTTTACTGTTCTGGAATATATAATTTCAATATAAACAAATCAATATAGAACTCACCCTCTTAAATGGGTTCCGTTCTTCAAGTTTTTTTCAATTCCACCAAGCATCAAAAGAACCACTGCCTTTTTTATCCAGGAATGCCCATATATAGATGGTGCTAGTGAATTACCAAGTAAATCAAATGTATCATCTCTATCAGCTATATCTCTCATGATCTTCATATCATTAAGAGTATATGTTGGGGCATTTGCTTCTTTATTGAGGAGAGAGACGTTGTTAGCTATGAGGACAGTCCTACAATTTGAAGTAAGCAAATCAGGCTCAAAATCAAAAGTTACTCTACTGTTGCTACAGAAACAATAATAAGAGTACTCTAAGAACAATAATAAGAGAGTACCAAGATCATACAAACCTGAACACTCCATTTACGCTACCCTGGCTTTTACCAGGAAGAGCTTTATATACACCTACTATAGCTACACGATCTCCAGGCTTACATGAATCCACCAGGTCATCTTCTACAATAACATCGACAGTTCTTGGAAGCTGTCCAGGTGCAGAATTTTCAGGTACTTCTTGCATAGACAATGTCTGATGATCTTTGTATTTGCATAGCCCATACTCAGTCACCAACAAGTTTCCATTATCATCCTGAGACATTCATTTTAGCATATCTTTCTTTACAAAAAAATATCCCATCCCTATCCTAATGCATTTGGTGGAGCAAGCTCATGATGATGCCTACTTTTTACTAACATAAATTTCAAGTTGTTGTATATACTTTGTTTTTTCATTTTAAGTAGCTTAGATAAATGGCATTTTGATGGGAAAGAAAGATATAAACACTCACAACTTTCATATAAGAGATTGTTTTCTGTGGTGCGTTAAATTAAGATTATCTACTTTTTTTCCATGTATTAGAATGCCTGAACTCTAAATCCACACGTAAAAATAAAACTGATGTCATTTAGAAATTAGAAGGTCTATACCAGATTGGATCAGTTAAGTACACATGCTAAAAGAACTTTAAGATAGTAAACGTCATTTGTTATTGTTTTCCCTTTCTAAGTTTAACATCCATCTCGTTTAAAAGTAACATAAGAATTAACACATAATCATAATGTAAATCTGAAACAGAAACTGAGTCGTTTTTTTTTCCTGAACAAACATATGATCTTGAAAATCTGAAATTGATTAAATCAGTTTTTCAAAAACACTAAAGTGTTGTTAGTTTAAAATATGTGCACAATCCGTATTTTCAATACACGATGAAATCCAATATAAAAAAAATTAACTTACACGTGTGGGGTACACAGACCCAGTCGGCAAGCCTGCATTAGAAGTAATGTCACGATATTCACGGCTTGTAAACGCATTAGTAGTGGGGCAGAAATGAACACTTTTGACCACCTTTGGCCTCACAAGTGAACCTGCAAATTTGAAACATGGGGAGAGATATAAGTTACCTACACAACATCTTAAATTTCCATGAACATATTAGCTATCCATTTTTGTCCTCTAAAAAAATATCAAACTGATTTCTCTCTCGGTAGCATAGCATAGTAGAAGTAGCAAACCAGTAGCTAGTACCACAGGAAACAAGAATGGTGAATCAGAGTAAGAGGAGTTGGTAAGAAACAAGCCCAATGAGCTACTTTCACCAAAAATAACAATATGAATAGAGTCTGAGCTATTAGGGTCTGACTTTGAGCTGACTGAAAACATTTGCGGGCTTTTGTGAAGGACAAATCGCCTGAGCTGACCTGACTTCTAACAGGCCATCGAGGACATTTGCGGGCTTAGTGTGGATCTCGAGGCACACATATTTGGCTTTGGCTTAAACTTTTGACACATTGTTTCTAATGTTGGCCTTTAATTTTCTTGAAGATTTCAGCTCAAATGAAGTAATAAATAGTAATTTTTATTTACTAGAGTCCTTTTAAGTAAATACAGGCTTAGGGGATCTAAAAAAAATTGGGCTCCTTTAACAGAATATCTATTTTTTCTTTCATCAATGACCCGAACTCCAAATATGTTTCTCATAGGCCAAAACTAAAATGAAATGGTAAAATTGTACTATTGCTACTGAATCTCAAAAATTGTTGGCAAGTATCCGGAATTGTTCAATTCTTTCAGATTTATCCCAAATAAATAAACTAATTTAACATAAATAAATAAAAACAATTGGGGGTTAAGAGACGTACATCGGGTAACAATGCCCTCAACGCAGACCATGGAACCGATGAAGGAGGAGAGCAGATCTCGAGGAGTGACTCGTCGAGAAACAAAGGGTCCTTGGAAGCCAACGAGCACTTGTTCCCCTTCCTTTAAGTACTTAGGGTCAGTCTGCTTAGTGAGCTCTGTGAGCGCATTCGAGAAAGGTTGTATGTATTCACTTGGAGTCGTCAAAAGCCTTGACACACGACATATTTTCAGAACAAATGAAGTAAACCCTAAAAAAAATGAGATTGTTATTAGGGAGCTAACCTGCGAGTGAGATGTGTGTTGAAATCATGGAGATCTGAGATATCTACGATGAGACGACGATGGTTGCGTTGGATCATGGATTTGATTGCCTCTATGTAAATGCCTTTCCCTATGTCTTGATCCAGAAACTCCTTGAACGTTCGTTTGTGACCTTCCATCGTTTCTTCATTCAAATCCATTTCTGCCTGCCCGCTTACTTTGTTGCAAAGAAGCAGTGAGAGAGAGAGCAAAGAAGAAGAGGGTTTAGTTTCTGATAATTGGTTTCAGAATGAATGAAAGAGGGGGCGAGGGGGGCTTTTTGCCCTTTTCAGGTTCGCTTTTGGCGGGAACTACGGTCCCTTTTGGCGGGAACAAAATAACGTGCGTGCTGTGCACGCAATGCCTTTAGAGCTTCGCAAGCCAGAAACTCCCAGCGTACCGCTTATGATAGGCCGCGTACTAATTTTAAAATAGATTTTTTTTTAGTTTGGTAACCATTAATTTATACCTATTAGAGTTTTGCACTTATTTTAAAAATTATTTGAGTTTAACCCTCGTTTTTTAACGAAACTGTTAAGTTCACGTCATTGCCAAGTCAAGATTAAATTTTGGACCATTTTTGCCTTTACCTTATGTTAAACTAAATAATGATATTTTGCCTAAATCACAAAACCATTTTTACGGAACCTCCTCCTCCCTGCAACACACCTCCTTCCTCCTTGCGGAGATCTCTCTCCTCCCTGCTGCGATGAAGATGTTCCTCCCTGCGACGAATACACACCTCCCTTCGACGAGACGCATGCTTCCTCCCTGTTGCGAATTTATCCCTGCTCACTGCTATGACAATGGTTGAGGCATATTTTCAGTTAAATTACTTTTTTCATCTAATTGACTAGTTATTTTCTATTTATAGAAAATGTGAATCACTGTCCCATCTAGCAGTCTAACATAAATACATCTTTTACTATGATAAGATCCTGTAATAATGTTGTTTATAGTGAATGAGAAAGCTGGGGTGGGAAATATAAACAAATAAAAATAGGGTGTTTTCAAGTTTAGATAAACGTGGTGGGAATGGCGCCCATGCGAAGATAGGACAAGAGATTAAGTTCCCTCCATGATCGACCTTATTATTCTTGTTGATGTAAATTGTAATTGTGGGCTCCACTCCAAGGAGCTAAGCTAGCTAGCAACCTTGTTATTCGTGTTATTCTTCACTTTGGTAAGTTGATTATAGATTAATTATACCAGCCTCGTCCTCTATCATTTGCACATTTGTCGCAGCAGGTTGCAACAAGGAGCAAGGAGGAGTGTGCGTCTTCGTCGCAGGGAGGAACGTGTTTGTAGCAGCAATGAGGAGAAAGATCCCCACGAGGAAGAGGAAGGAGGTGTATCGCAGGAAAAAGAATGAGGTAAAAAAACGAGGGTTAAACTCAAATAGGTGTAAGCTAATGAATTCCAAACTAAAAAAAAACCTTCAAAATATATATATTTAAGGGTTATTTCCCACTTGGCCCCCATTTGTTTGTGTCTATTCATATTTGACCCCTATTTGTTCTTGTATTCCAGTCTAACACTCATGACTGTCTGTTTAAGGGTGTTGACTACCAAATTTCATCCAATATTTTTAAATTGACAAATCTACCCTTAAACAAATCTTCATCCTCCACATCTCCTTACATCAACTTCATGAACTCCCCGACATTCAACGTTTTGTCACCATCTCCATCAACCTCGTTGATCACATCTTTTGCATCATTGGTTGTTATGAACTCACCCAGTGATGCCAAATAGGCTCTAAGTTCACAACCTCCTGAAAATGAGGTTTAATCATGGGCAACCATTGTGTTTATGTGAAAAAGATCAACAGGTAACATCTATCTTATCTGCCATTTCTCCAAACACTGGAGGCATATTATATGGGATTAAAGTTCATATTTGTAGTTTCAATTGAGAGAGCTTATTTAAGCTAGAATCATCACATAATAGTTTTTTATTTTTAGCTTCACAATGACTAAAGGGTCATGTATATATGGAATATAGGAAAATGTCAAATTCAATGACCAAATATGGGTACAGTGTAGGCTATGGTTTTGATGGGTGATAACTAATAACAATGTCATACTAGATTTGAGCTCTCACATTGTTCAATCACAAATGGGTAAAGGGTATTGGGAAATGTAGAGGGTGTCACTACCAGTCTCACCAACAATGATGGTGGTGGAACGGGTTTCCACTAGGTAGAAAATGACAGTCTGGTATTTGAAGACTGGGTGAGTCTTTGTCTTTGCTTTACGATGCTCAAGTGCCCAAACCTGCGAAACCCAAAAAACTAATTGAATTGAAAGAACAAAAAGATAGTGAATGGTAGATAATCAATAATGTGTTGATTGAATAGAAACTCGAACCTTGAGGAAGAAGAAAAAGAGGGTGGAGCAGAGTCGAAGAGGGCTTCGCCTTCTTCATCGTCGAGGAGTGGAGGATTTTCCACACCTGGCTTCCAAAACTGAGACATGCTGAAGTTTAGTGAAGACAACAAATCTTCAGTTTGGAGGAAATTTACATGACATTTTTTGTTTGTCTCTCTTCACGAGTTCCACAGATAGGTGTGTTTCGAAAATTCAAATAATATTTTTTGTGACTTATTGAAATTACCTTTATTTTCTTGGTTTCTTTGGATGTGATCAATGTCTCATGCCCTGTATTCTTCTTCAACAGTAAAATAAGAATCAAATCAGATACTCGGGTGTGCTTCTGATTCAAGGGACAATTTCTCCTGATCTATGAAATTCATCTTTTTGGTGGTTTTGTTGATTAAAAAAAAAAGAAAAAAGCCACAATTACAACGACGAAAGAGAGTGAGGGGTTAACAAAAAATTGAGGGTGGTTGGTGAGAAGATGGATTGTGGAGAGAGATTATATATATTATATATTAAAAAAATATGAAAGAAAGGGCCAGTGGTGAAAGATAAAGAAAAAAGGGTGCGTTGGTGAGAGTGTGGGTGTGTGATTTGGAAAATTACGTGAGGGTAAATTTGTCAATTTAAAAATGTTGGATGAAATTTGTTAGTCAACACCCTTGAACAAACAGTCATGGATGTTAGACTAGAATACAAGAAAAATAGGGTCAAATAGGAATAGACATAAACAAATGGGGGCCAAATGAGAAATAACTATATTTAAAGTAGGCTTTTGAACCAATAACATATCCCCCCCTACACCAATGCACTATCGATTGAGATTTGTGCAACTTATCAATGGTCGTACAGCTTGTGATCGGGCGTGCAATCCCCATGCAAGCCAGTCCATGAGGCTAGCTGCAGATAAGGGTGTGTAAAGCTTGAACATGTCAGGACTTGCTAGAGAGGGCTATTGTGGAGGTTTTACTGAATGTGGATGTAGTTCTCATTAGTTGCTAGTAGAGATTCCTCCATGAGTTCCAAAACCTCATAAAACGCCATAGATGTCGAGGCTAATTTCTACCTTCAATTTCTCGAGATGCCTACTAGAAGCAGGCACACCGGTATTGATGGATTTGGATGCTTTCCTGAATAAACGATGCGAAACGAGGGGTGTAGCTATAACGATACTCCAACGCTCAAATCAGTTTTGAGCTCTAGAAGTATAAATGATAAAGATTACATACCTTGGAGTATGTGTGATCTTTGTATTTGTGGTGAATTTCCTAGGACCTATGTTGTTGTCATGTTTTAATTGTCTTTGAAAATAAAGTTGTATTAGGACTAACTACCTTGTTGTGTAACCATCGTGGCTTACATGTCCATAATAAAACTTTCTAGTACATACTGTGACTTTGGTTAAAACACAACAGGTCATCGACGCATGTTAGTCAACGACTAGTCCACCATCGTAATGTCGTTAGTCAACAGCTAGTACGCGATAAACGAATAGTCCAAGGCCAATATAATATAGTTAGTTGATTGACGATTGTTAACTTTTGGTGTGATTATCAATTATAAGGTTGCTAGTACCATATAGATCATTTTATTTTGTGTGCATCTTGAGGCATCACAATGTGAAAGTCGAAGCACGTGAAAGATGTGTCCACAAAAGATCATCTCAATAAAATATAAACTTACACTGAAGTTTCTAGGTGAATGAAATAGATGGGTAAAATAGGCAAGTGTAACTTCATTGTAAAATTTCTTTGTCATGGATCCCACTCAATAAGATGATAATAGTAATAGTAATAGTAATAGTAATAATAATAATAATAATAATAATAATAATAATAATAATAATAATAGAGGAACAATAGTTGGAAATGGTTGCTAATACCCCGCAGGTTGAGGAGCAAATGGAGGAATATGCCCAATGAGGGCCTCACGTCTGATTAGCTAGTTGGTGAGACAATAGCATACCAAGGCAATGATTAGTAGCTGGTTTGAGAGGATGATCAACCACACTAGGACTGAAACACGACCCAGACTCCTACAAGAGGCAACAATGGGGAATTTTTTGCAATAATAATAATAATAATAATTGATGATACACCAAATTGTCTTTTAATCTACACCGTATGCGTGTCACGATGATCTCGTCAGCAGAACAAAACGAGTTTGGATGCCCACCAAATCTGGCAAGGCCCAGACAACAATAAACCCATATTGGCAGAATCCAAAAGGTTGGATCCAAGTTGCAACGCCTTATTAAGCCTACACGTCACAAGGTAAAGCCCAATACCCATAAGATCTAATCAGACAAGTATCTAGGGGATCTCCTAAGACGGGTAAGCCAACAACACATTGGATCCGACTAGGAAACATATCCCAGAGTATAAGTCATGTACGAAAACTTCCTTGCATGGACAACACTCCAAAAATGAAACTTCTCCCGCAGATCTAGGAGCACAAGTCGTGTAGGGAAACTCTATTACATAAATGACTCCCAACTAGGAAATGATCTCCAACAAAATCCCCATTTTCCCTAAACTACATCATCAAAGTTCTAGCCGAACGAGGACTCTTGCATTATAAATAAGATATGGGTTTGACAGATAAATGTACGCTATAAAACCCAATTTACAATTTTAAGCTTTCTTCCAGCCTTGTACGACTTTAGCATCGGAGTGCCATTGGCCACCACAATGGTGGTCATTGGCTCACGTGCGTTCCCTGTACAGGTTCTGGTCAAAGGAAAGCATGAATCAACTACATTAGTTTGGCGTTGTCCGTGGGGAACGACGAAGTTCCTTGAAAAAACAATGATATTACCCTACCTCACAGTATAGAAATATGGTGACCACAAAATCTCATAACAATGGAGACATCGCTGAGCCCTCAAACATTCGTACTGCGAGAGCATCGCTAGTTTTGAAAATTTTGGCATCGCAGGAGGAACAAGATTAGACCCCTCACCGTTTGCAACGGCCAACCCAAGGGTGGATCTACTTGGCTCAAATGCAACAAATTGCACGAGCGCTAAAGATTCTCACCCAGCAGAACCCTCCACCCGCAGAAGGAGAATAGGAGTAACAAAGAGCCCCGTCCTCGAAAAACTCAAGGGAACATGTTCAGGAGATCTGCGCTGCCCTTGTAGGTTCCCAGTGGACTATAGGCGGAGACCCAACATCTAGGGCTATTGGACAGGTCTCCTAGAACCCCAACGGACCGGGGGCCACCAATCCTGACATACCGTCCCTTCGTTCATGGATCATATCATGAACGAGCTATTGCAGAAAGAAATTCACTCCTCCAAAGCTGGAGCTCTATGACGGGACAATAGACCCGTCCGATCACTTGCACCACTTTCAGCATGCGATGGTGTTCAAAGAAGGATCTGAAGCAATAATGTGTCGGTCATTCCCTACTAGTCTAAAAAAGTCAGTGCTGACCTGGTTCCACAGCCTCCCTCCAAGGTCCATAGACTCATTCCAGACATCGGCGAAAGCGTTCCTTACACGCTTCGTCGACAGCCAACGAATCAGGAAGGGTCTGCATTATTTGCTCACCCTCAGACAAAAGCCATGTGAAACGTTACGGGAATACATTACAAGCTTTAACGATGAGTTGACTCTCATTAACGGCTACAGTAGCGACACCGCGATCACAACCTTTTCCTCAGGTCTGAGGAAGGGAAAGTTCTATGATTTCCTCACTTTGAACCCTTTAACTGAAGAATGCCCAAAGGTTTATCACTCTCGATGAGATGTTGGCCGCCACGAGGGAGGTGGAGTCCGAAAAAACCCTCTACATCTAGAGACAAAAAGGAGGGGAATCGACAGAATGACAATGACAAAAAGAGGAAACACAATGATAACAACCTTGATTATGGCCGGGCAACGCAATATATGGCCTCCAAAATACGTCGATGCTAAGTCTGTGACTCCCCTCAACTCCAGTCTGTCCGACGTCCCGAACTCTATCAAAATTGGGAGGAGCTGAAGTGGCCCGCCAAACAGCGAAGATACCCTCCTGGCGCGATAACAACAAATATTGCTATTTTCACAAAGAGGGCAATCACGACACTGGGAACTGTAAGAGTCTCAGGAACGAGATAAAGTATTGGATCCGGAAGGGGAAGCTCAAGGAGTTTGTAAGCTCGGAGAAGAGGCATGAGTGGGCAAAGGAAAAAGAAGATTTTGTTAAGGAGATAGAAAAAGAAACTCCTAGCATTATATACGTGTTTCATGGAGTCGGCTCCAAATGCGAGCAATGAAACAAGTCCCACAAGAGGACGCTTTTTGAGATGCGGATACAACCCACTTGCAAAGACAGACGAATGCAGTATGCACGTATTCAGAGCTTCATCCCACCACTGACGTTCACATACCAAAACCTTCAGGGCATTCATTCTCCCCACAATTACGCTCCGGTCATCCCAATCCTTGTTTCAAAATGGGAAGTAAAAACGACCTTTTTGGACACAGGAAGCTCTTTAAACGTCTTGTTTCTCAACATTTTTTTCACAACATGCAACTCAAGGATGCATACTTAACACCCGCCAACCATTCCATGGTCGGATTTAGCAGAAAGAAATGCTTCCCTATTAGGAGGATCAACTTAATGGTAGTGGCAGGAGAACCTCAGTTACAAAAGTACCTTGTCCAAAATTCATGGTGGTCGATGTTCCGTCTGCCTAAAACATCATCCTGGGGAGGCCTTGGCTTCACCGTATGGAAGTAGTAGTTTCTACTCTGCACCAATGCATCAAGTACACAACCAACCAGCACAAGGATCTATTCTTGGAGATGAACCTTCAGAGACTTCCATTATGTAGCGCTGAAGCAGCTGGATTGCTAGCAATTACAGCCTGAGCCCATGGAGCAAATACATCAAACACCGGGCTCAAAAGAGGGGCGAGGATCGCCTTTTGCAGACAGTGATAAAGCTCCGACATCCAAGGCTCAACTATCCTGCGAACTGGAATTCAATATTGGAATAAAATCCAGCCTAGCACAAAGCTAAGTATTAACACTTCAACAATCAGGCGCCTCCCTAGAATACTGACAACGCGGGGAATGGCTGCCAGAGAGAAGTTTACTTTTCAGTAACTTCGCCACATTGGCAATACCTGACAGTCCGCCAAAAGAGTTAGACAGTCTGAGCCAGGACTGTGCGCGTCTCTATCAAGACCAAATTAACTTAGTTTTTGTTTAGAATCGAACTATCTCATTGCTTTGATTTTTTTTTATTTTTTTATTTTTTTTTTTCAGTTTAGGAGAATTGTACACACAAGACATATTCAAGGAATAAAATAGACTTTATTGATTGAAATGAAAGTTATTACAAAGCTTGCCATGCTGACTAGTACAACTGTTTATATACAACAAGAATATAAGTTCGACGCAAGTATTTATCTGCTCCAACACACGTTAAGGATTCACTCCACCAATCTGTGTTTGAAAATGATTCAAAAGTGATAGTAAAGTACTTGAAGAAGGCTGCAAATGCGAGCTTAATCCTTTGCTCCATCAAATCACCCCACAAGGATGATTTGAAAGTAGTAGCGGAGACACACACAAGGAGCTATGGACTTCTTTGCTCCACCTACCCCAATACGAAGAGGATTTAGAAGAAGAGTAGAAGAGGCCAGATGGGGACGTCTCTCAAATGTGTAATGCCTGGGGTGACGCAGAACTACCACCCCAGAACCGCAAATCGCGTCCGCCAAAACTCCGCTTTGCCAAATCTGCCTTCCAGATGTGGTATCACGGGAGAAGCCTAGTAGATACAATAAGAAAATTTGCCCCAAAACTAGCTGCTGGGATCATCTCCCAACAACAGTGGTGGATGAAAACTTGGGAGTAGGAAAAGGAGATGGACAGACTCATCTTTTGAGGAAGAGTTCGTACTTCTTCTACAAAATGTAAGAAGAATTACAAGGTCCCATGGAACCAATTGGATCACCCAGACCAGGTGGCAACACATAAAAATAGGTCTTCCAAAGATTCATTGATGCAAATGTCAGAACATTCGAATACTCCAACAACAAAGATCTTCCTTTAATGGCAACTGCACAAGTCCACATTCATCGAATTAATGGCACTGCACACAACCCCATTAAATGGGGGGAGTAACTGGCACTGAACCGTCTCGCAATCTATCATACACTTGGCATGCTAATCTTTACAACATGGCCCCTAATGAATGGGCCCAAACAAGTACCCTGCCAGATCCAGCCCAGTACAGTACGAAGGCCTTAAGCGGCCATGCAACGCGTAACACGCCTGTAGTGATATTATTAATAAAATCCAAGGTATCCGCTCTATCACCTATTATTCATTGAACTTGGATAAACTCAGTAAGATGAATTTTATGGCGATCCAACTTTAGAATCCAGGCTTAGTTAGTTCTTACTGATGGTAATGGTTTCTGATCAGCTCTAACCCTAGTCCGCCAAAAGCGGATGACGATGGCTTAGAAAATGGGAGTTCAGTCAGCGCTATAATGCCTGACCACGATGGCTTGTCAATGAACATTGTCCAATTACAAATAATGGTCGTTGAACCAAACCAAAGCTTAGTTGGTTTTGACCAATGACGATAGCTTTTGGTCTGCTCTAACGCCTAGTCCGCCGAAAGCGGATGACGAAGGCTTAAAAAGTGTGTGTTAGTTAGCGCTCTAATGCCTGATCGAGACGACACGCCAGGGACTATTTTTTAATTATGGATAATTGTCACTGAACCTGACCAAAACTTAGTCAGTGATGACTGATTACGATAGCTTCAGGTCTGTTTTGATCCTAGTCCGCCAATAGCGGATGACAGTGGCTTAGAAAGTGGGAGTCTAGTTAGTGCTCTCGACGTCTGATTACGATGGCTTGCCAGGGTTCACTATCCTTCCATAGACAGTGATCGCCGAACCCAACCAAAGTTTAGTCAGTAGGCTGCAGATGACGATAGCTTCTAGTCCGCTCTAATCCTAGTCGCTACACGCAGATTACGATGGCTTAGAAAGTGGTAGTCTAGTCAGCGCTCATGCAACCTGATGAGGATGGCTTGCCTGAGATCATTGGCCAACTATAGACAATAATCGCCGAACCCTATCACTCTAACACCTAGTCCGCCGAGCGCAGATGACGATGGGTTAGAAAGTGAAAGTCTAGTCAGTGCTCATGCATCCTGATGACGATGGATTGCTAGGGATCATTGGCCAACTACAGACAATGATTGTCGAACCCTATCGCTCTAACACCTAGTCCACCAAGCGCGAATGGAAAGTGGGAGTCTAGTCAGTGCTCATGTCGCCTGATGACGATGACTTGCCAGAGATCATTGGCCAACTACAGACAATGATCGCTGAACTCGACCAAAGTTTAGTCAGTTGTAACTGGTGACAACAACTTCTGGTCCCCCTTATAGCCTAGTCTGCCAGCAGCGGACATAAACAATTTGAAACCGTAAGGACCATCGTCCAATTAAATGCACATACTCGACCATAGTCTGCTTATAGAATCAACGACAACTGTTGAACTCCCATCAGTGGATCAAGTATATGACTTCCCGACTCGGCACAACCTCTTGTCTAAAAGCTAGTAACGTGGTAAGACAAAGTAGATAAAAACTAACAGGGAAAGTCAAAGAATGCAGAATGTTGTTGACAAAGTCAAAATTACAAAGTTCACTCCCCATCGAGAGAAGGTTTAGATACTACAGAGCTTGATTTGGCAGGAAAGAAGGTAGGAGATGCGTCAGCATGTGCCGTCATTCGAAAGCCTCAAATTTCATCGTTTTCTCCTTCTGGTTGATCACCTTCTTATTCTTCTGATTGGTCAGAGGTTTCCCCAAATTCTGCGTAAGACAACTCTTTATAGCGAGAGAGGTCCCATTCGGGGTGCTCCTCCTTCATCAGATGCAACAACTCCAGACGCCCATGCACAACTCTGCTAAACTCGAACGTGTCATGGGTTTTCAAAAGTTTTTCCTTGCGCACCTTCGAATTAACAATCTTCTGCTCCAACCGGTCCAACTCGCTCGACATCGTATCAATCCTGGTATGCTTGGAACTAAAGCTGTCCTTCGTGGCACTTAGTTCATGTTGCACCAGAAAGAGCCACTCTTCTGTTGTCCGCACACTCTTGGCATTGGAGTCAACCTCAGCCTTTAGCTACTGGCATCATGCAGCCCACTCGGATTCCTTGTTGGCCTTCTCAGCATTCAAAGCATGCAACTCATCCCACACCTTGGCTGCAACCTCCTGAACATAACGTAAGTCATGATGGACAAGGTTCAACTTCTCCCCGAAACTATCCCTTGCAGACATTGCCTTAGCCAGTTCGGACTCAAGCGTTTCCAAGCGAATCCTCTAAGCCTCCGTTTTTGTCTTCCAGGCCTCCTGATCAACATATAACTGAGCAGGCTTCCCTTATTCAAGTTGTTTCTTCAGTAACTCAATTTCATGAAGAGCATCAAAGTAAGACTTTTGCAAGTTCGCAAAAACTCGCTCTATGGTATACACCCTTTCACGAATAGCTTCAACCTCTGTCCCAGCGATGACAACTTGGCTCAGGTATCACAGTCCCAGCACAAGATGTTTCTGCCCTTTATCCATACGCTCTCCCAACGTCATTTTTTGGCTCAGGAGCACAGTTTGCCAGCCAGTCATTCCACCTGCTAATATGCTTCCTGGAAGCATGAGAAATGTTGACCTCTTGATGTCGAGCTTGGTTACTCATCTTCATTACGTCTGGATTAAACAGACAAATCCGCGCATCTGGATGGAGGTTATTCGAGACTGGAATCACTCCGAGCTTGGTTACTCATCTTCACTATGTCTGGAGTAAACAGATAGATCCGCCCACCCTTCATTGTTTTCACAGAATCAGGGCTCTCATCCACAACTTTCACCTTACTTGCAATAATCAGCTCCTTTTCACGAGCCGACGCAGAATCAGTTGAGGGGAAAAAAAGAAGTGAGTAATCTCTTGGACCCGTCGCCACCTCAATATGAGGACGAGAACGAGACAGATGACAGTATGGGTGACTTGGAGGCGACCTTTCACCATAAAGTCGACGGTCAGGAGACTCTCCAACAAGCCTAGGAGAGTCACTGTCCAAAGATAGGCGATACGCAAAGTCATTCAAAGATAAGGGACGAGCCAGTCCCGCATCAGATGAGGCTTCCATGCCTGCCTGCAACAACATTTTGTTCAGAACCTCCGCCTGCTCTGTAGTAAGCTTTGTTACATCCACAACCCCAACCATTTGCAAATATTCCTTCTCCAAATCGGGAAGAGACACATGGGCCCTTGCCCGAGCATCCTGCTTCTCGAACCCGACAGCTTCCGTTCCAATGGACGAATCAAGAGCCTACTCAGCAGCCAACGCATATTAACAGAAAGTGCTTCATTCAGTTCCGCCCTCCTTGATGGGTTCAAAATCTTAACTTTCGGGAGTTTCATCTTCTTCGAGAGGATCCCCTTCGAACTTCGGCTTCAAAACTCTGAAAAGAGTGGGAGGCACATGCCAATGGGTCCATAGTCTGCTACGCATGATGTTAAAAGATTGGACAACATCTTATACCCGTACTTAGGCATGTCACGAAACTTGTCTAAGATTGCCTTATCCTTAGAAGAAAGAGGCGTAGTCGGGAAACTCCCTGCAGAAAACACATATAACATTTCAATATATGATTAACACTGGCAGAATCAAGACAAAATCGAAACTTACTCGATGACCAAAATTCTCGCTCGATCGGACGACCCGCAAGCTCAAAATACTCTGAGTCCGCAGAGGCTAGGAAACAATATTTCTGCAAAAACTTGAAGTCGTAGGGCATATTTCCGAAATAGTCCGGCGATGTCAACACGCACATAGCATGCTCGTTTATCCAAGGAGAAGTAAATAGTTGAATCACCATCAGAGACACTCGAACACCAGTGTCCTTTGCCCTAATCAGAATGGCGATCACTGTCCTGTATCCGTTCGACACCAGTTGAGCAGGCGCAATACCGAGGTAGGCCAAAAAGCTCCAAATTTCCTTGATAACAGGAAAGCGGGCGCTCCATTGGAGCATACCTCGATTCAAACAAAAAAATCCTTTCGAAGGAGACAACGACATCTGACCCGCGTCCAATGTGCAGAGCATCAGATCATCAGGGATACCATACGTCTCACAAAGACTTTCTAGATTCGACTTAGAAAGTTAGCTCTCCTCGAAGAACTTACGATCCATAGTAAACAGTTCATCAGAAAGTTGATTCTAGCGCGCCATTGAAGAACGTACAAACTTTCGATCACGGAAGATGAGTAAAGTCAATAGCATGAAAAGTGAAGCAAAAAAGTAGAGTCCCAATATCAAAGAGCAAATACAATATGCAGAAGAGGGGATCTATATAAAGAACAACATTCCCGCCTTTTCTCGAGCAGACGCACGCCCATTTAATGAAGTGGTTGCTCAAAGAATTGGTTCAGACTCAACCAATCATGACCGCTCAGGCCCTCTATGACATGACTTGATAGACTGATGAATTGGTCCACCAAGTCGGGGGAGTAGGTGATGATACACCAAATTTTCCTTTAATCTGAGGCATAGCGTGTCACGATGATCTCGTCAGCAGGATAAAGCGAGCCGGATGCCCACCAAATCTGGTAAGGCCCAGACAACAATAAGCCCATATTGGCAGAATCCAAAAGGTTGGATCCAAGTAGCAACACCCTAATAAGCCCACACGTCACATGGTAAAAGCCAATACCTGTAAGGCCTAATCAAGCAAGTATATGAGAGGATCTCTTAAAGCGGGCAGGGCAACAACACATTTGATCCGACTAGGAAACATATTCCAAAGTATAAGTCATGCATCGAAACTTCCTTGCATCAATAATAATAATAATAATAATAATAATAATAATAATAATAATAATAATAATAATAATAATAATAATAATAATAATAATAATTGATGCGTCAAAATCTCGTCATCCTGTGAGTTTGACCTGCAAAACAATATTAGACTGCCAAGGACCACCTTTTTGGTGGCCCGAAGGCACTCCGATGCTTAAGTCAACAACTTTGTTTGAAAAAGGAAGTAAATCAGGAGAAAACTCAATTAAAGTTGCTTACCTTTGTCGAATGTTTCTTTTACCTTTTATAATGGTCGCAGTTAATTCTCTGTGTGACTTAAGCATGTGAGGCGCAATGGAAAGAGATATTTCTCATAACAGTCTTCTCCTTTATGGAGATGCGTTTGTAGAGGCGAACTCGCTCCACGACTATTTTTTGTGCGACGTTCCTCTTCTTTATGAGAAAATTCGTGTCAGGCCTGGATTTGGGCTTTGATTATTCGGGGTTGGATTTGATCTTTGATTATATTTTCTTATAGTGGGCCTTGTTTGGGCCTCTATAGTTGGCTTTAACCTTCTTGGGTTTTACGAGTTAGCCCAATAGATTGGATTCGTTCGCGATGGATGTTCTCTGCCCCGTGTGTGGCCGCGATGTCGGTCTATTTTGATGTATCATCAGCTATTCCCTGCTTAGTTAATGGGTATGTTAATGTATCCACTAACTATGTGACGATTTTGTTTTCGATTTCAACATTACGACACATTTAATGTTCTTACTATCTGTTGCTACTGCTGTCTCTATGATGTTCCATCTGCCTGCTCGTTTTAGCGCAATTTCTAAGATTTTGTGTGACTGTCATATCTTACACGTTCTCCGAAGAGCGAACCTTTTGCTGCTCATCCTTATAAAAGGAGAAGTTGAGTACGGGTTTACTCTTTTTTGCACCTCTTCAATTTTCAATTGTTTATTGCTTGATTTCTCGCGTTTGCTTTGCAATCATGTCTGGCTTTAGGGTTTTGAGTTGTGATATTCTTGATGCTTGTGAAACTTTCTTCTTGCCTAAGTGGGTGACGCATGCAACTTTGGATAACATCTGTCACGATTATTCGTTGCCGGTCGAACTGGAAGTCGTTATCCCCGAAGAGGGCGACAATCCTTGTCGTTCAATATGGATATATCGCTCTCTACCCTGGTATGTTCCACTCCGGCTTTTGTGATTGTCTGGGAGTACCAAAACTTGGTTGGCATCGCTCCGGCCCAACTGGTTCCTAACGGTTGGAAGGTGATGATTAAAACCTTAGCAAGGGCTACCGTATCAGGTATCCCTATGATTGTTAGGGTTTTGCATTCCTTGGTGGGGTTTAGTGTAAACGTTAGTCGCACCTGTTGTCTTCGCTCTCCTTCTTGCTTCAAGGACCTACGAGAGGAGTATGAGAATTGGTCGAGGTCCTAGTTTTATGCGTCCCTTGCTTCCAATTACTTTAGGTTGCGCAAAAATAAGATTTCACAGTCATTCTGGGAGCCTAAGAGAGTCGAGTTGTCGCTGTCGTTGGAAGAACATGAGTTCTGTAGTCGATTTGGCAATCTTTCCCGAGTCTCAGTGGAAGATTTTCTTACTACGAATGTCATTATCCGTAGTGGCTTATATTCATCGGGTAAGGCTGGTTGAGTGGAGCTTATTGTCGGTCGTGCCTTGGAGGTGATTGTTGCACGTGTTGGTGTTGTGGATGTCAGCTGCAAAGAGGGTTCTGTTGATGAACATATAGGCCGAATTGCTTTTGTCACTACCAAAGGTTCTGGGTGTACCGGCTCTATTGTTAGAAAAAAGAAAGTTCCTAGGCCTCCCAGTCTTCCCAAGATGTTGGTTGTTAGTTCTAGCCGTGTTTCGAAGAGGAAAATGCTTGCCACTTCAATTCTAGATGTTGTTAGGGCTCCTCCTTTTGCTTCTTTCCGAAAAGAAGGTCGTGGTTCGAAGGATGACTCTTTTGCTCGAGAGGATGAGGAAGTAAATTGAGTTCTTGAAAGGAGCAAAAAGAAGGTTTCCCGTCCTCTAGATGACCGTGAGAAAAGTCTTGTTGCCTCGTACATTGCCAGTTTTCGTTACCCTGATGATTAATGACTTTTGCATTATTAAAAACAAAATGCTTTAGTTTGGTTTTTGGCAGTCTGAGAATCCAAAGGGTATTAAGACCTTGGATGACTTCGAGTACAATTCGACATTGGAGGATCGAGTTGTTACTCAAGCTTATGGCTTCAAACTCCCCATTTTTTCAGTTGTTGTTGGGACCTCGGTATTGCATGCTACTCATCCGCTTTTCATCCTGTTTTGATCAGTGTTCTAAAAAACGGCCTAGGCGTTAGAAAAACGTCCAGATTAACGGCTGGGCGGGTTCTGGGTGGGGTCTAGGAGGTGTCTGGGCGAGTTTTTTTTTTTAATTTTTTTTAAATTTTTAATAAGGTTGATTGTGTTCTTATTTTATTTTTCTTTCCCCTTTTTTGGAAATAAACAATTTAATTGTTTTTTATTCAGTATATGTCTGAATGTAGCAAATGATTATTACTTAATGGAATTCTCAAAGGATCTGCCGGTACCAATTTTAATAATGTAGATTTTATCAAACATGACTGAGTCATTCATGCAATTTGAAGAAAAATAAAGAGTAGGTTTGGATATTTATCGACAAATTCAACTTTGTATAAAGTACCCATCATGACCAACTTCAGTCATTTGAGTTTTAATAAATTTTGTTCACGATTGTTAATTTTTCATGTTTTCAAATTTTGCATATGTATCTTGATATCAAATTGGATGTAATTGATAAGGTATTATGCTTAACTTTTGTAAATTATTAAAGTTATAATACAAAACCTAAAATCGCCTAGGCCCCTGGGCACTAGGCACTTGCTCACCGCCTGCCCACCGCCTAACACTTTTTAGAACACTAGTTTTGATTGAGCCCGGGGGGTTCTGTTGGCCTTCTGAGATTGATGTGAAAGAAAGCGCTTGCAGCCTCATTGACAATTATCATAAGCGAATGCCTAATAGGGCTCTTATGCCCGTATGTTCACCACGTCGTCATATCGATGAGGGCTTCCAACACCTTATGAAAAGGATGACTCACCTTACTTATGCGGCCGTGATGGGGTCAGACTGTAAGGCTGCTTGTGATCAAGTGGCGCTCATGGAGCGGAAGTTGACAGAACATATCCTAGTTCTTTATCATGTTATCCGCCAATTTGATTCATTGAAAGAGCAGTGCATAGAATATGCAAGGGCTGCAGATTCTGCACAGACGTCGTTGAGGGAACTTGAGGCCATTCGTGACACGTTTGCTTCTTATATCGAAACGTCTGAAGTTGAATTGGGTAAGTTGCGGTCCCGTCTGGATGCTGCTGAGAAAGAGTTGTTATCTCCAGTCTTAAGGATTCTGTGACTCGAATAGCTCAACTGAATTCCGAGTTAGTTGCGACCAAATTTGTGGTTTCTGCTAGACTCGCGGTCGTCAATAATGAATTAGCGTCGACCCGAGCCGAGCTATCATCTGTTACCAAAAGGTTAAAGGCAGCAGAGGCCGTGGATTGGAAAAGAGTGGTCGATGGTCGCCATGACTTCTTGGATTTCGTGGAGACGCAAGGTTTAGACATGTCCGAATATCGTTGCTTTTCTTAGCAGGAATCCGATGATGTCGAAGAAGTCGTTCAGAATTTATGAGTGATCCGGTAATTGAAAAACCTTCTCAACACTTGTTTGAGCCCATACCACCTAGAGATGTTGCTGATGTCGATGCCCTTTCTTAAATGTTTCTTTTGATTCTCTTGTAATCTCGTTTTTTAGAAGATCAATGGAAATTTTATATTTCGCATTTGTTGTTAGGGATGGTAGTGGGGCGGATTTTCACGGATATCCGCCTCACTCTTCAAGTTTGGGGCGGATTTGGTTAAGGGTGTATGGAGATTGGGGCGGATTTGGTTGAGGGTATATGGAGGTTGGGACGGATATGGATATCCAAATTGTATCCGTTTATTATTCAGGGCGGATACGGATTTGGCCATATCCGCCCCACGGATATCCGTTTAACCGAAGAAATTACATAAATACCCCTGAACTATATAAAGGAAACCTATACCCTAACCCTAATATCTCATCTCACTCTCAACACAGGCACAACAACATTCCATCGCACAGAGAGAGCAGAGACAACCAACGCTTCCACCAACCAGTGCCACCCCACTTGGCCGCCTCCCTCTCCCCTCCCCTCCTAGCCGCCTCCCTTTTCCCTCCTCTCCCAGCCTCCAACTCGCTCTTTACCAAAAACCCCTCGCTCACATTTCTCCTCTCCACTGTATCTGAACCAAAACCCTAAAACACACATACCGCCGATTTCGATCGATGGGTAAAGTAAAGGGAAAACTCATGTACAACTTCTTCTCCACTCGAGGAACAAGTTCTACCACCTCGTCAAGGAACTAGGCTACAACTCGAGGCCAAGTACAACTTGTTCTCCACTCGAGGAACAAGTTCTACCACTTCGCTGATCTCGATCTCTCGTCTGCTTTCAAGCTCAATTGGTCGGCCGGTGGATTCAGTGGTGAGTGCTCAGTCAAAAGTTCAACATGACGATCGCAATGATCTAGAAAAGAAGGCTCGGATGAGAATGAATCCAAGGTTTCATTTATTGTGGGTAAAGGAGGACCAAAAATTTGGTCCGTGATGGATTTGGTGGTGCTCAAATGGAACGAAACACCAATATGACTTTCTTGTACCTGTGGAATGGAGCTTCGATCCGCCGTCACCGGAGGAAGGAAATTGAACTGTGCCTTAGATGATTGGTGGAGAAGTTCTGAACTTCTTGGAGAAAGAGGAGGAGCTGAGTCAACAAGCTCCTGATGCAAAATTCGACCATGAAAGAGGAGTGAGTTGGAAGGTGTCTTGTGTGTATTGGATTTTTTTTGGGTTCAGTTTAGAGTTCAGTGAATGAAGGATTTGGGTATGCTCTGTCAATTCATTCGAGATGATTGTTGTTGCAGGAAGGAAGAAAGACAAATTAGATTTTTTTTTTCTTACGGATATTCGGACGAGGCGGATATCCGTCAATCCATCTGGATCGGGGATGGTATTTTTAAAATTGTACAACGGATATTCGTGGCGGATTTGGGGACCGCGATCGGGGGCGGGGGCGGGGATGGATTTGTCCAAATCCGCCTTGTTGCCATCCCTATTTGTTGTGTCCAGTATGTCTAGCTTATCAGTTTTTTACTTATGAAATTCCTTGTAGATTTCTGACTTGTTCGTCCAAATTTTTATGAATGGCTTCGACGTTCGACATTCTAGTTGTGTAGAAGCTCTTTTTACGGAATCCGATTCTATATCTTGATTACGAAGTCGTACATTATAGTTGACGAGAAAATGTCCGACTCTCACGTCCTGGTACTTTATTACTTCCTGGTTGATCAGGCCATAAGTTTTTGTTTTTATATCTGACTCGTTCGTTCGGTACATATATTTGTTTTTGCCCGATACTCTAGCCATGCTGAGTATTTTCACGAGTTGAGTTTTTAATTTGATTTCTTTGTCTTGACTGAATTCTCATCGTTTTGAATTCGAGATGGAAGATTGAGCGAAGAAGTTCATTGATAATATCTTTTAAAGTGCTCTACATTCCATGGCCGATGTTGCTTTTCGCTTTTCTTGTTTTCCAACCAGTATGTTCCTGGTCTATTGATCTTTATTACTCTGTATGGTCCTTCCCAATTTGGATTTAGCATGCCCACACCAGGTTTCTTTGTGTTTAGTTGGAATTTTCGTAGTGCACAGTCACTAATGTTAAAAGTGCGGATTCGCACCCTCTTGTTGTAATATTCGGCCATACGTTGTTGGTAGGCCACTGTTTTGATAGAGGCTACGTTTCGTTTTTCCTCGAGGTGGTCCAGCTCGACTATTAGTGCTTCGATGTTATCCTTAGCGCGAAATTATTTGGTTCAGAACATCGACATACCGATCTCCATGGGTATCATTGCTTCGGATCCATATGTGAGGGCAAAAGGTGTTTCTCCCATTGGAGTTCATTTTGTTGTTCTGTATGCCCAAAGGACACCAGGAAACTTGGATGTCCACAATCCTTTTGCTGTCTTGAGCCTTCTTTTGATTGCTTTCAAGATTGTCCCGTTGGTAACCTCGACTTATCTGTTTGCCTGTGGACTGGCGGTCGAAGAGAAGTGTTGTTGGATATTCATGTTTTCACATAGCTCCTTGACCTTCTTGCCTTCGAATTGTTTCCCATTGTCTGTGACAACTACCCTTGGGATCCCGAATCTACATATTATGTCTTTCCAAATAAACTTCTCGACTTGGGTTTCCCCTATATTTGCGAGGGGCTCTACTTCTACCCACTTAGTGATGTAGTCTACTGCTATGAGAAGAAACTTCTTCTTGTCGGACGCAGGGAATGGTCCTACAATGTCCATTCCCCATTACGCGAATGGCTACTCATCGGGATCAGGTTCCGTCCCGACATGTGAGTGTACGAGGCAAATCTTTTGCATTTTTTACACGTGCAAACAAGCTTTTGAGCACCTGCTTGTATTGTTGGCCAATAGTAACCTAGAGTGAGTGCTTTATGTGCCAGTGTTCTCCCCCCTAGGTGATTTTCACATGTATCGTTGTGGACCTCTTGCAGAACATATTCAACATCTTTTGGTGAAAAACATCTTAGCAACGGGCTCGTGGCATACGTTTTGTAGAGTCTGTCACTGATCATTGTGTATTGTGCCGCCCAATTTCGTAATTTTTGGGCTTTCACCTTATCTCTCGGGCTTCCCTCTTATCTGTTGGGAGTTCTTCATTTGATTCGTGTCGCATGCTTCTTCCACTTGGTTTTCAAGTATGGAGCTTCCTTGCATTATGATGAGTGGATTATCATTTTCCTTAGTTGTCAATGCCTCTTTTGCTAGTTTGTCGGCTATTTTGTTATCCGTCTTTGCGCACTGTTGAATGATCTCATTATGGAAGCCTTCTACTAGTTTTGTGATTTTTTTGTGGTAGGCCTTCATTCAGGTATCTTTGACTTGAAACTCGACGTTTAGTTGAATGACCACCAGTTTGGAATCAGTAATAACACTGATGTCTTTTATTCTGAAGTGCTTTGCTGACAGTTGCACGGCTATCGCAGCTTTGTACTCGGCTTTGTTGTTTGAGGCTTTAAAGTTGAACTTTATTGCTTTCTCTAATGTGATGCTTTCCGAGTTGTACAGGACTAATCCAGCCATGCTTCCCGCCCCGTTGGATGTTCCATCATAGTTGAGGATCCATCCGTCGATGATTGGTTTGGATTGTTCTCCTTCACTCTTACTTTCTGTCTGTTGGTTGTTGCATCCTGTGAATTCGGCGATGAAATCTGCTATTGCCTGAGCTTTGATAGTGGTTCTATGGGCATAGTTGATATCGAATTGCCCAAGTTCTATCGCCCATTTCACCATTCTCCCTGATAGATCTGGTTTGTGTAATACTGACTGAAGCGGTTGTTCGGTTATAACCGTGATTGAGTGTGCATGGAAGTACAATCATAGTTTTCTTGACGACACGATCAGGGCGAGTGCCAATTTCTCTAGGGTTGGACAATTGATTTCTACATCCGCAAGTATTTTGGTGATGTAGTATACTGGTTTTTGAACACCTTTTCTTTCCGTACTAGCGCTGAACTTACCGCGTGGTCTGACACAAATAGATATAGATACAACGTTTCCCCCGTGTTCGGCTTCGTTTGTAGCTCTTTGCTCCCCATATACGTTTTTAGGCTTTGAAAGCTTTCTCGCATTCTGTATTCCACTTGAATGTCTTTTTTCCCTTCAAAATTCTGAAAAAACAGACATTTGTCCGATAATCTGGAGATGAATCTGTTAAGGGTTGTTATTCTTCCATTAAGATTTTGTATACCCTTTATGTTCGTTGGTGGCTACATGTTGAGAAGCGCCTATATCTGCTTTGGATCAACCTCAGTTCTTCTTTGATTGACCATGTACCCGAGCAATTTTTCTGATTCTACTCCAAAGGTGCAATTCTCCGGATTCAGTTTAATTTTATACTTTCGTAGTTGGGAGAAGGCCTGTTCGAGATCTGTGACGTGGTCTGCTCGGCGTGAGATTTTGACAAGCATGTCATCGATGTAAACCTCAATTGTTTTACCAATTTGATCTTTGAACATTTTGTTCATCAGCCGTGGTATGTTGTTCCAACATTCTTTAATCCGAAAGGCATTACCGGATAACAATATGTACCCATTTCCATTATAAAAATGTTTTTTCTTGCCCGGGAGGGTACATCAGTATCTGATTATACTCGGAGTATGCATCCATGAAAGCTTAGAAACTCGTGCCCGATAGTTGCAACAACTATTTGATCTATTCGCGAAAGTGGGAAACTGTCTTTAGGGCAGGCTTTATTCAGATCGGTGTAGTCCACACATACCCTCCATTTGCCGTCTTCTTATTTACTAGCACTGTGTTTGCCAACTAGGTCGGGTAGTTAGCTTCTCTTACTATCCCCGCATTAAGTAGGCGGTGTACTTCCTTGTTTATCTCCTGATTACGTTTTGGAGCCACCAACCTTCTTTTTTGTCGAACCTGCTTCTTGTCTTGGTTCACTTGTAATTTGTGAGAGATGACAGATGAGTCTATTCCTAACATGTCTTTTATTGTCCATGCAAAAATATCTTGGTTATCTTTCAGCAGTTGGATCAGTTCCTTGGCAAGTTCGGGATGAATCTTTGTTCCAATCCGGATTGCTTTCTCTGCTTCGTTGTCTAGGTAGACTATGGTTGTTTCTTCTTCTGACTGTTCGATGTTAGGTCGATCTCTTGGGATTGTTGGAGCCATATTATCGTCCGAAAAGTCCGAACTCGTCTGACCAAGTTGTTGTGAAAGCTCATCCGGTCATTGCAATAATTGCTATTTGTGAGGAGTCTTTATTGTTGCGAAATGACACTCACGAGTCGTTGGTTGATCTCCTGATACCATTGTTGGTATGGTACTTTAAGCATTGGTGCATAGTTGAGGAGACTGTGCCCATTTTGTGTATCCAGGGTCTCCTGAGTAGCATGTTATATGTAGAAGGAGCATCAATGTCAAGGAAGTTTGTCAATAACACTCGTTGCTTTCTTGATTCTCCTACTTTTACCGGTAGCTGAATCATCCCCAGTGGACGACATTGTTCCCCATTGAAACCCACCATTGGTTGATCGCTAGGTGAGAGCATCTCATTAGTGAACCGCATCCTTCGAAAAGCTACTAGGTATAGGAGGTTGGTCGAGCTATCCGTGTCAACCAACACCTTCTTGATTTCCCACCTAGCTATCATGACCGAGATTACTAAGGCATCATTGTGTGGGAAATTAACCCTGTCTGCATCTTCGTTTGAGAAGGTCAAAGTCATTTGCATCATTTTGCACACTATGCTGATGGCTCTTGGTATCTGATATTTGTTCACAAGTCTCAGACAACTCGCTTTTGGGATCAGTTGGATTACTCATTTTCTCCAGTTGCACCATGCAAGACGTATATTGTCTCCTATGGTCGTTCCCTCGAGGTGATTGTTTCATCCTTGGGTTTGATGAATTCTCAGAGTCGTTCTTCTCTGACATGGAGTTCGATTTCGTCCTTCAGGCTATGTCAGTCTTCGGTATCATGGTTGTAGTCGTTGTGGAAGAGACAATGTTGATTTTGTTTCATTTTTCCGGATCTCTTTATTTTGTGGCCATTTGATGCCTTCCTTTCCTGCTATAGCTTTAAGGACCTCGTTTTGACTTGCTATCAAGATCGTGAACGATTTCTCAGCTTGTTCGCGTTTGGGCTTCTTCGGTTTTAGTTTTCCAAAGTTTCTTTGGTTAAATTCGGAACTGTTATTGATCTGATGTCTTTTAAGCTGGGTGATTTCTTCTCGAGGTTTGTTGCCCTCCAGGTCTTGGATGAGTCTATCTTCCATTTCGATTATGTGGTTTATCTGAGCCATGAGCATCTCTACTGGGGGGTCTGAGGGGATTCCCCAAGATGTCAGAGACGTCTAAATTGTTACCTATTGAAACTTTTTTTTTCGACGCAATTGGTTCGACGATTGTCGATGGGTTGATATTAGGTGACATGTATTGTCTATAGCCAAATTTAGGATTTGTAGAACGTTCCATTGACTTTGATAAATATTTGATCAATAACCAAATTTCGATGAATTTCGTCACTGTGAATTTTCTTTTTAGAAAATAGACTCGTCATTCTCCACGGACAGCGCCAAACTGATGCGTCAAAATCTTGTCTTCTTGTGAGTTTGACCAACAAATTAGACGTTAGACTGCCAAGAACCACCTTTTTGGTGGCTGAAGGCATTCCGATGCTTAAATCAGCAACTCAGTTTGAAGAAGGAAGTAAATTTGGACAAAACTCAGTTAAAGTTGCATACATTTGTCCAATTTTCCCTTTACTTTTTATAATGGTCGCGGTTAATTCTCTGCGTGACTTAAGCATGTGAGGCACAATGGAAGGAGTTGTTTCTCGTAACAGTCTCCTTCTTTATGGAGATGCGTAACTCTCTCCATGACTCTTTTTTGGTGCAACGTTCTTTTTTTTATTAGAGAACTCGTGTCGAGCTTGGATTTGGGTTTTGATTCATTCGGGCATGGATTCAGGCTTTGATTATATCTTCTTATAGTGGGTCTTTTTGGTTGGCTTTAACCTTCTTGGATTTTACGAGCTGGCTCAATAGATGGAACGCAAGATCCTCGCGATGGATGTCTTTGCCACATGTGTTGCCGCGAAGTCGATCTATTTTGATGTATCATTAATAATAATAATAATAATAATAATAATAATAATAATAATAATAATAATAATAATAATAATAATAATAATAATAATAATAACAACAACAATAATAATAATTGATGCATTTTTTTTTCGCTCACTGTTTTGACCTTGACTTGCAAACCTGCCTAAGGAACGCACGTGAGCCACGTACCACCGTTGTTGTGGCCGATGACACTCCGATGCTAAAATCTGACAGGGATATGAGGAAGGTGTAATGGTTTAAATAGGGAATTTGTAGCGTACCTTAGCTTACCAACCTCATGTCTTATTTATAGTGTTGGAATCACATAGATTAGGGAAGAAGATCTTCGTGGAGATCCTTATCTAATTAAGAGTCGAGCTGTGGAAGAAAGTTTAGCTGCTAGCCTTGTGCTCCTTGATACGCAGAAGATAGTTCCCATTCTGAGAGTAGTATGTGGGTAGAAGTCTCCATGTGTGACATATACTCATGAATTTGCTTCCTAGTTGGAAGCAAAGAGCAGTTGTAATTGCCTATCCGAAGCTAATCATTGAGATACATGCCTTAGCAAAGTTTATGGGTATTGATGATAGATGTGAGACACGTGGGCTTAACAGGCTATAAGAATTCTAATCCGTCTGGCGGACTACATTGGTCGGGCTTAGAACTGCTTGGGGCAGATCAGTGTTGGGCTGACACTAGGCCCTGTTATTAATCAAGATCATCATGACACGTGCAGGCGCAAAGTAGGGATCGTTTTGGTGTATCATCAGCTACTCCTCCGAGTAAGTGGGGCATTTAGTTGGTCCACTGACTCTTTGAAAAACAATTGTACTGTTGTGACGATTCAACTCGAAGCGTTGTCTTGAGCGGTGCATAACATTAATGGATACACGACCGCTCAAGTAGAAAAAGTACAATTTGTCTTCTTTATAAATATTTGTTGTTTCGATGAAGATTTCACTTATTCTTATCTGTGTTGTTTCTTCAAGCGATCGTGTTGCTATAAAGTTCGATTCGTTCTTTCTATCAATGGCAGATAATGTTGAATTTACTTCCAAGAATTTGTTATCCTTTACTTGCCTCAAGTGTTTTTAGGATAGCTTGGTTGACGAAACCGAGTTAATCAGGCTTCAGAGTTATACCGTATTTCAGGGGATATGGAAATCGTTCTCGCGCTCGGAGATAGGGCTCCAACTACACCCCCTCAGGGGTATATAGCGTTACATCGAGGCATGTTTGAATCGGGGCTCCGATTCCCAGTGCCTGACAACGTCTGGCATTTCTTCCTTTCTCTTCGCATGCCTCCCGCTAAAATGGTTTCGAGTGGGTTCAAGATTATGATTGCTATTCTTCTTAGAGCGCATGATGCCGACTTTCGTTTGACCTCGGCGATGGTCCATTGTATGACCGCTGTCGGTTGGATTCTAGGGGCTTTTGCATACTGAATAGCCCTGTTTGTTTGCATCCTGTAATAGATGACATTGAGCCCTGGGAGAGGTATTGGTTTCTGGCTATGATGAATTCTTCGTACTTAAGGCTTGGGGGTCGTTAAGTCCCCAGATATTTCCAGTTTGACCTTCGTAAGTTTCTTTGTTGTTGGCTTATTCTTTCGTTCCGAGATGTGAGCGGTTCGCTACGGTGCTCTCATGACGTTCTTGTTATGCCGGGTTCACCGGCTGTAGGGGTTGTTGGTCGTCGTTCGAGAAAGGGGAGCCTGGCCATGCCTAACCCGACTAGGTTAGCAGAATTGGAAGCGATTGTTCTTTCTATTGTTGTTCTAAAAAGGAGGCAGCCCTTCGATCGTGCGATTTCTACTCCTGGGCTGTTGTGTTCTGCTCAGGCGACAATTTCAGGTGATCGTCGTCTCTTGCTTGATGCTGCTATTCCCCCTGTTGACTCGGAGAGAGAGCACATTGGACCTCGTGTTGACATTTTGAGTCAACATGGGTCCGAGGAAAATGTTTGCGCTATTGAACCACATGGTTTCGTTGGGCTACATCCCGAAGCTTGCGAGTCCTTGCTTTGGAGAAGGCTTTCACGGACCTACGAGCGTCGTATTCGGATGCTCTCCATAGGGTGGATTCCCTGACTAGTCGGCCGTAGAGTTCTGGTACTGCCGCGAACTTGGCAGCCGTGTGGGCCACAATGTTTGCCTATGAAAAAGAGTTTGTGGATATAAGGTCTCAACTGAGGTCAGCCGAATCCGATTTGGCCTCAACTCGTGCTGAACTAGGGCAGACTCAGGCCGAGTTGGAGTACCTTGATGTTACTGTGGACAAGTGGTCGTCCGATCTGCAGGCCCAAGTTGCTGAGAGGAAGCGAACGAAGATAGAATGGGCCATCGCACGACAACAACTTTAGTCTGAAGCCGCTGAGGGGCTTCACCATGTTCGTGAGGCGGAACGCTTACTGTCGGATGAGCGTTCACACTATGCTGCCTTGGTAGGCACAGTGGATTTTGACATTTCGGAACGGAGGCCGCTAATCTCATCAAAGGTCATTTAGGGAAAATTAGAGCTTCTGGAGCTTATCAAATAAGAGCATCCCAGCATCGACCTTGACTCCGCTCGTTATAGGAGGAATGCTTTTGGGCCCATCGCTCTAAGGGAAGGTTCTGGCACCACAGGACAAGACGTTGAGGAGGTTGTTTCCCTTCTCCCTTTTTAAAATAGTTGTAACGCCTTCTCGGGACAAATCAAATTTTAATGAAAGCATTGTTTTGTCTTTTCTTGTACTGTCGTGTTTTCTTTAGAAGTTTTGCTGACCATAGAATTAGTGTTATCGGGCCCAGCAACTTGCAGAACTTTCGCTTTTGTCAGTTGAGTTGTATCGAAATTGACTGATTTTGGCTGCTATTGTTTATGAGAGAGCCGTTGTTGTCCACATATTGCAGACCGTGCGCTGAGATGCTCCAAACACTATTATCTTTCGGAGTGTCGGGGGTCTCTTGTCGGGTCGTCGCCGTCGTGCGTAAGAGTGCCGACGAGACATTGACTTCGTCGTTCGTTGTCATCCGCGCGCAACGGACTAGATGTTGAGCACTAGAAGTTGTCGTCATCAATTGCGGACTGATTAAGCTTACTCGGAAAGTTCGGCGATCATTGTCTGTTAAAGAGTGATGAACCCTTGGCGAGTCATCGTCGTCAGGCGTGTGAGCATTGACTAGACTCCCACTTCCTCGATCGTCATTGCCCACGTGCAGCGGACTAGGCGTTGGGCACCAGAAGCCGTCATCATCAGTCGCGAACTGAATAAGCTTACTTGGTAATTTTGGCGATCATTGTCTGTTAGAAAGCAATGATCCCTTGGTGAGTCGTTGTCATCAGGCACGTTACCGCTGACTTAGACTCCCACTTCCTCGGCAGTAATTGCCCGTGCGCGACAGACTGAGCGTTGGGCACTAGAAGCCATCGTCATCAGTCGCGAACTGACTAAGCTTACTGGATAAGTTTGGCGATCATTGTTTGTTAAAGTGCAATGATTCCTTGGCGAGTCGTCGACATCAGGCATGTCAGCGCTGACTAAACTCCCACTTCCTTGCCCGTTGTCTCTCGCATGCAATGGACTAGGCGTTTGGCACCAGAAGCCGTCGTCATTAGTCGCAAACTGACTAAGCTTACTTGGTAAGTTTGGCGATCACTGTCTGTTAGAGAACAATGATCTCTTGGCGAGTCGTTGTCATCAGGCGTGTGAGCGCTGACTAAACTCCCACTTCCACGTTTGTTGTCGCCCGCGCGCAGTGGACTAGGCGTTGGGCACCAAAAGCCGTCGTCATCAGTTGCAAACTAACTAAGCTTACCTGGTAAGTTCGAAGATCATTGTTTGTTAGAGGACAATGATCCCTTGGCGAGTCGCCATCATCAAGTATGTGAGTGGTGACTATACTCCCACTTTCTCGTCCGTCATCGCCCGCTCGCAGCGGACTAGGCATTGGGTGTAATATTTGACTCTGGTCATAGCAGGGATGATCGGAGGTCGGGTTGGCCGTAACGGACAACAGTAGAAGTTTAGTAAAAGCAAATATATTTATTGGTGCCTTAAAATTTTTTTTTTTATTGATAATATTTTTTAGATGCTCTGCATTCCATGGTCGTTTAAATTCGTCGCCGTTTACGTCTTCCAAACAGTACATCCCTTACTTTGACCTTGACTTGCAAACCTACTGACCTGCACAAGGAACACACGTGAGCCACAAACCACCGTTGTGATGGCCGATGTCACTCCGATGCTAAAGTCAGACAGGGTTCTGAGGAAGGTGTAATGTTATAAATAGAGAATTTGTAGTGTACCTTAGCTTACCAACCTCGTGTCTTCTTTATAGTGTTGGAGCCCTGGTTCGACCAGGCCATCGATGGCATAATCTAGGGAAGAAGATCTTCGTGGAGATCATTCTCTAATTAGAAGTCGTGCTGTGGAGGGAAGTTTCCTTGTTAGCCTTGTGCTCCTAGATACGCGGGAGATAGTTCTCGTTTCGAAAGTAGTCCATAGGTAGAAGTCTCCATGTGTGACATATACTTTAGAATTTGCTTCTTAGTTGGAAGTAAAGAGCCGCTGTAGCTGCCCGTCCGAAGCTGATCCTCGAGATATTTGCCTTAGCAGGGCTTATGGGTATTGAGGACAGATGTGAGATGCGTGGGCTTAGCAGGTTGTGAGAATTCGAGTTCATATGGCGGACTGCATTGGGCGGGCTTAGAACTGCTCGGGTCGGATCAGTGTTGGGCTAACGCTAGGGCCTGTTATTCCTCGAGATCATCATGACACGTGTACGGCGCAGAGTTGAGACCGTTTTGGTGTATCATTAGCTACTCCCCCTGAGTTAGTGGGCCATCACATCGGTTCGCTAAGTACTTGTTGGAAAGATACGCCGCTCATGATGATTGAGTCTGAATAATTGCTTGAGCCTTGCGCTTCATTAATTAAAAGGGCATCGGTTTAGTGGAGAAGAGGCGGGAACCCAATCCCTATTTAGGTCTTCCTTTTATGCGGAGACTAATTCTTATATTTTCTTTACTCTTAGAGATTTTGCTCTGTTCACATTCTGATTGAAAAGATTGTTCATTTTCTTCATGGCTCACCAAAACTATCTTGATGACGCGACTTTGGCCAATACCCTTGAATTTTTCGAAGACAGGTTGCTTTCCGAATCAGGCCTTGCTGAAATCTGGACGAAGTTTGGGTCCCTGAGGACCTGCCATTATATGCTCTGAAGGATGATCAGACGCCAATTTTTCTGCTGGTGGGGTTCATATGTTTGCACCGTGGGATGCTCCAAACTAGAGTCCGCTTTCCTGTTCTTGACGTGATTTGGGACTTTTTGGATTTTTTTGGAATTCCTTCTGCCCAGTTGGTACCTAATGGGTACATAATAATTTTTTCATTTTGATTAGAGCGAAGGAAACTGGCGTCTGCGTGACTCCACGGGTGATCCAGTTGCTGACTTCTCCTTGGCTGAACGATGACGCCATTTGTAAGATGATATCACCAGCTCGTTTTGAGAATTTGCCTGATGACTTTAAGTCCTGGCAGAAGTATTATTTCTTGGTTCCTGCGGATTCAAAGTACTTCCAGTTCAAGGGTCGTCCGCTCGAACGAGAGTTCAAGCCACTTCGTATGTGCAACTTTATCTTTCGATTCCGTTGTGTTGATTGTATGCTAATCGTTGCTTGTGTTTCCTCGCAAGACAATTTTCGGCTGTCGAGGGTGGTTCTTCAGTGCTTTCGAATTCCCGTGTCTTCATCCGCGAGTTTGTTGGACTGAGCCTGGACCAAAAGATATTTGTATCAAGTCGGATGGCAAGTTTTACTGGTTCACTCAGCTTGATGTGCAAGACGATGCAAGCAGGTTGATAAATGAGTGGCACAGACGACTAGTGGAAAGGCCTTCGATGCCCGTACTGGATCCATTGATCACAACGATCATGCTATTGAGCAGATAATGGACAAGATGAATCATCTCGCCTATGCAGAGGTGATGGGTTCATTCTATTGAACTGTTCGGGATCAAGTGGCTTCTTTGGAGAGGAAGTTGGCGACATTGTTGCTAGTGTTTTCTCACGTTCTTTCCCAATTCGACGTGTTGAGAGCGCAATGCTTAGAGTCGGAGAAAACTGCAAAGGCTTGCTTGACAGTCATTGATTGAGGCAGAAAGTATGCGAAATAAATCTGCTACTGAGCTTGATTCTTTGAAAGCTAAGTTGGATGGGGTTCGTGCCCGTCTACGGGATGTGAAAAAGAGTTATTTGCAGAGAAGGCTACTTTTGATGAAGCTACTTGTGCTGAAATTGAGCAATCCGTTATTTGTGATATCACAGAGAGATGAGTGGAAAAGATAACTGCCGCACTCGACGATGTCAAGGCAGATACTTCCGTTATGCTTACCATCGCTAAAGGACAGCTTGCCGCGGCAAAAAATGAACTCGCTACTGATGCAGATTTAACTAACCTAAATTAATAGGTTAATTCAGCCCACTTGTAATAACCGCAAGTGCACGGTGCCTAACTGGTAGACAACGGCAAGTACGGGTCGATCCCACGAGGAAGGTGGATGCAATTGAATTTTAGAATTTAATTAAACTAATTTATAGGAAATGGGGTTACAGCATTTTTAAATCTAAACTAAAAATAAATTAAAAATAAGAAAAATAAAAGAAAAGATAGATGATGATTTTGTGGGCTTGGACTCACCAATGAATTAGCAAACTTATTTAATCTAAATTACTGAATTTACGAGAAGCTTTAGGGATGAAAATCCCTTGCTTACACCGAATATGTGATCGTTAAAATCCAATTTAAATTATATCATGTTCTTTTAAACCTTAACAAAGTATTTCAAGCAAATACGCTTTTACCAAGTATTAAGTGTCTTTTTAGGGCACACTTAATCAAAGTTTAAGCTTAATATTTTTAGCACATGCTTTGAATATTGATAAAGGGTAATTCTAACTACCAAGCATATCAAGTTTAATTACTCGAACATGCAAGGTGAAAGCAATTTATCAAAAATTCAGAAATAAATTGCAATTAACAATTAAGTAAACAATTTAGTAAAATGAATCAAATTAATTTATACAACCCATTTAGTTCGTCACAAACTCGATGTGGTGGCACTCAGCAAATCAGCAAATGGTCCGACACGAATCCCGAGAAAATTGGTCCAAAACACTCTGTGGTGGCTCTTACAGAGAGCGGGGGTGCAAATAGCCAAAATCAATTAAAATTGATTTTCCCGCTGCTACAGTGCGCTACAGTAACCCCGCCGGTTGTCTTCTCCAGCGCGACAGCGGCTGCTCCGCCGCCTTCCGTCGCTCCTCGCGACCTTCCCGACCGCCAAATCACGTCCCAGAACCTGTAAAAGAGAGAGAGAGGGTGAGGAACAGCAAAAACAATTGAAAATAGGAAGATCAAATCGAAACAGAGGTTCCCTGTTTTCGCGGTGGTGGCTCTGTTCGTGAGGCGGAGCAGGGGGTTCTCGGTCGTGGTGGTGACGGTGGTCGCAAGAGGTGAGGACAGGAAGGAGCTCGCGACGAAGAGAGGCCGAGAGGGAGGAGCAGCGAGTGCTCTGTCGCGACGCAAAACAGGGCCGCGATGCGAGCTCTGTTTCGCGGTGATTTTCGCGCGGTGGCGGAGTTCGTGCGGTGGCGAGGGTGAGGTGAACAGGGGAGAGGGTCTGAGGGTGGTGGCGGAGTGCAAGTTTGGATGCGAAACAGGGTTGTCACGCCCCTGTTTCGCGGTGGTGGCGCGAGGACGGTGGCGGGAATGGTGGTGGTGCGCGGTGGTGGCGATGGCGAGGAGACTGTGAGTGAGTGGGAGAGATGACTGCTGAGTGAGTGGAAGAGGGATAGGTGGTGGTGGTGAGGGTGAGGTGAATTTGAGAGAAAGAGGATTGAATTTTTCCTAATTTGCTTCTTTTCCCTTCTCTTTTCTCCCCCCTCCTTCTTACCCTATCATATTCTATTTATAGAGAATAATCAATGAGGGTAGGAGAAGGATTAGGTTTGGTTTTAGGGTATGAATTGGTTTTAGGGTATGAATAAGGTTTTGGGTTTTAGGTTTGTGGATTTAGGTTAAGAGCTAGGTGTTGGGTGTAGGTTTGTGGATTTTAGGTTGTGAGCTAGGTGTTGGGTTTAAGTTTGTGATTTGTTTTATACCACCATTGAAATTGCCTAATTGTCGTTTGTGACTGCTTAATATGGATTCATCGTTTAAGCTCAAATTCCTGCAAAGATATTAAAACGAAATAATTACTATAAAATATAATAATCGAAACACTAACAGCTACTGCCAAGGATAGCCTTCGTATTGTCTAAGCCGAAAATTGGAAATGAGTTGTTGATGGATGGGTTGAGCTTTTTTACTATATTGAGGGGCTCGACGAGGATTTATTCAGGTACCGTCACTTGGTTGATCAAGTTTTCGAAGACAACGATGTCGAAGAATATGCTCCAGTAGTTGAGGAGCCATTGCTTCCTCTACCCTCGAACGCCCCAGAGTCATCGCTTTCTCCCTCTCTTAAAGAGAGGTCTTCCCCTGTTTTCTTAAGTAATGATCCTGTATTTGCCTCCGTTTCTTCCCTTACTTCTTCATCTCCTTCTCCAAATATAATAGAGTAGTATTATCAATGAAATGAACTTTGTTATTTCTTTCATTTTCAGTTCAGTTGTAGTTGTCTTGGATTTTGCTTTGAATTCCTTTGTAGTTGCTTTCGTGCATTGGCTCATCATTCGTCTAAGGGTGGGCCTAATTTATTCAACTTTCACTTCGTTAACTCGACGTTTCAGTTGATTTGAAATTTTGTGTTAAGTTACTTCGTTAACTCGACGTCTCAGTCGATTCGAAGTTTTTGTGTTAAGTTGACTCGGGTGTCCAACTTTTACTTAATTAACTCGACGTTTCAGCTGACTTGAAGTTTTTGCGTTTTTATTCAACTTTTACTTCGTTAACTTGATGTTTAAGTCGACTCGAAGTTTTTGTGTTAAGTTGACTCGGGTGTCCAACTTTTACTTCTTTAACTCGACGTCTCAGTTGATTTGAAGTTTGTGTTAAGTTGACTAGGGTGTCCAACTTTTACTTCGTGAACTTAACATCCCAGTCAATTCAAAGTTTTTGTGTTAAGTTGACTTGGGTGTCCAATTTTTACTTCGTGAACTCGACATCCCAGTTGATTCAAAGTTTTTGTGTTGACTCCGATGTCCAACTTTTACTTTGTTAACTTGACGTCTTAGTCGATTCGAAGTTTTTGTGTTTAGTTGACTCGGATGTCCAACTTTTACTTCGTTAACTCTACATTCTAGTCGATTCAAAGTTTTTGTGTTAAGTTTACTCGGGTGTCCAACTTTTACTTCGTGGTTGATCATACCAGAAGTTTATACATATCCGACTTTTGTCATGATTTCTTGTTGCTAGGTATGTCGACTGCTTTGTAAGGCTTATTCTTCGACGTATTTAATCTGTCGTCCACACAAAATATGGGGATTCAGAATTCGTAATCTTATTGATATTCCCTTTTGGATGTTCTCACCAGCCTTAACTGTTAAAGCATTTACGCTGGTTCGAAGTACGATTTGCTTTGTCTTCCTTTGCTTGATGTTGGTCCTCGTATTAGAGATTGATGTTTTTGTTGCTTTGTCTTTCTTTTCTTGATGTTGCTCCTCGTATTAGTGATGGATGTTTTCGTTGCTTTGTCTTTTTTTGCTTGATGTTGGTTTGTCCGATCATGTTCACATCATCACCAAACTGTCTGATAATACTTTTGTCAGCACCAAACTGTTCGATCATGCTTATGTCAACACCAAACTATCCAATCATGCTCACATCAGCACCGAATTGTCCAATCATGCTCACTTCAACACCAAATTGTCCAATCATATTGATGCTGGCTTCGTGTTTGGTGTCAACCGGCGAGGTTCGGTCAAGTCCGTTGTTGCCAGTTTTGTCATTAGTTATTCAGGTCGAGCTTGCACCCGACGGTAGGATATTCGAATCGTATTAGTTGGTTGATGCAAACTTCTCCACGTTTTGCGCATTCGTGAAATGGCTTGTCTGGTTTCGTTAGTACTCTTGTTCTGATATAAATCAATTTGAGTGGGAAGTTTTCCTGGCTGTTTCTTTTGTTAGGTTGAGTGATTTACTTCTTCCGGTTATGCAGTGTAGGGCGTATATTAGCTTTCTGGGCTGTTCTTTCGATCTTGCAGTGCTATCTGTTTTTTCCTTCCAAGTGAGCTGTTTATCTAGCATTCTGATGAACTCGTTGAGTCGTTCTTTCTGAAAACAATGCTTGATTTCATCTTTTAGATTTTAGCAGTCTTCGATATCGTGCTCATGATCCTTATGGAAGGAACAATATTTGCTTTTGTCTCTTCCTTTCGCATCTCCTCTCATCCTAAGCGGCTAGTTGATGTTATCCTATTCTGTTATGTGCTTCAGTATATTGGCTTGACTTGTTTTCAAGGTTGTATACAGTTTGTGTGTATTCTTCATCACCCTCGTTACTTGCTCGTGTCGAGGCCGCGTTGATCGTAGTTTCTTGGATTCTTGTTATTTCAAATCAATCCTTCCGCCATTTCGATGTTTCTTCGATTGGATGCTATGTTCCCATTGTCCGTCATCTCGACTTATATCTTTTCTCTCCCATTTCCTTGAAAAACTCTCTCTTTCTTGATCATTTTTCCTTTTGGTTGCCTTCATTTCCTCGAGGAAAATGTGTTTTTGAGCCATTTTCAAAAAGACTGCCATGCCTTTTGAAGGCTCCAGGTTAAGAGCTTCAATGAAAGGGTCTCTCTTCAGTCTAGTGATGAAGGTCGTAACGGCTGTATCGTCGCTACATCCATCGATCATCGTTAGTTCATTGGTGAAGCGAGTAACATATTCTCGTATTGTTTCCTTGGGCTTTTGCTTGATGTGAAGGAGGTTAGTGTGGTCCTTTCCTCATTATTTGGCTCCCGATATAAAAGCAGTGGTTAATGCTTGGAAATAGTTTATCAACCTCGGTGGTAGGCTGTTGAACCAATTCATTGCTGTGGAGGTGAGGCTGGTCGAAAATGTCCTGCACAAGATTGACTCCGTGGTTTCATTCAGGGCCATCATGTGGTGGAAGTGTCTTAGTTGATCAGTTGGGTTGGTAGTACCATCATACACTTTGAATTTTGGAGGAGTGAAAATTTTCGGCATTGCCGTTTTCATGAGGGCGTCAGAGAATGACGGTTTGGCTAACTCGTATAATATGTTGGGATCTATGACTCCTATTCTGAACGAAGTTTCGGCAAGTGTTTCGTCACACTGTGGAGTATTGCCTTGGGGGAGCTCATTACTTTAGAAGTTTCCCTGTTGAGGTTCTGTTGGGACTTTGTCACTTCCTTGAGTTCGGTTGGCGAAGGTTTTCTGGGGCGGTGCCTGAACATGATCAGCTGGCTGGATGCATTACTGGGTGATTTTTTCCAGCATATTTGTCATGTAGTTCTTCTGGGCCATGAGCAGGTCTACTCGAGGATCCGTGGCAGTGTCGCCAGATGTTTGGGTTGTTTGGGCTATTGTGTGTTGTGGATCCGTATTCTCAGGTGCCCTCGGTCCGATGATCCGGGCTGCTTTTTGTTCGTGAGCTGTTAGTGATGCATCGTTGCCAGTAGGAGAGTTGTCGCGATCACCACTGGCTTGAGGATCTGTAGAGTGAGTCATTTGTTCTGACGGCTTGTTGATTTTCTATCAGATTGTGTGAGCTTCGTCACTATGGATCTTAATTTTTTAGAAAGGAAACTCATCGTTCCCCATGGACGGCGCCAAACTGATGCATCCAAAAATCATCCTTCTGTAAGTTTGACCCGCAAAACAGATGTTAGACTACCAAGGATCGCATTTTTGATAGTTGAAGTCGATGCTAAAGTCAACAACTCTGTTTGAAGAAAGAAGTAAATATGGACAAAACTCAGTTAAAGTTGCATACTTATGTCGAATGTTCCCTTTACCTTTTATAATGGTCGTGGTTAATTCTCTGTGTGCATGTGAGGCGTAATGGAAGGAGATGTTTCTCGTAACAGTCTTCTCCTTAATGGAGATGCGTCCGTGGAGGCGTAACTCCCTCAATGACACTTTTTGGTGCAAAGTTCATCTTCTTTATGAGAGAACTCGTGTCGGGCCTGGATTCAAGCTCTGATTCGTTCGGGCCTGGATTCGAGCTTTGTTTATGTCTTCTCATTGGTGGGCCTTGTGTGAGCCTTTGTGATTGGTTTTATTCTTCTTGGGTTTTATGAGTTGGCCCAATAGATTGGACGCTATATCCTCATGATGGATGCTCTCTGCCATGTGTACAGCTGTGATAATCGATCTATTTTGATGTATCATCAACTAACATGGACAAGTCAAGGACCTGAACCCTCTAATAATACAAATGACGAGTCCTAAAGTCTAAATATTCCATCTTTTAAAGACAACTCCTACACTATGAACTTGAGAATTCCACACCTTGTTCATCCAAATTAGGAGAAAGTTCATCAGAATGAGATTTGGTTTTATAATCATATTAATAGTTCAAATGAAAAATTAAAATCCCTTGGTTGAGTGATTATAAGGGGGTGAGTGGGTGACAGAAAATCAAGTACCTATTAAAATCCCCCCAATAGAAAAAGGGGGAAGGGGTGTTAATTTCAATTTTTATCATTTGAGATAACAAAAAGATTTAACAGATGCATACAAATTTATGCCAGAGTAAGATGAAGAGTACCTATTTTTAGGCTTATGACATCCATTGTATTATAAGATGACAAAAAGAAAGAGCAAAAGATATCCGAATTGAGTAATTCTAGATGTCGATGAAATGGGCGAGGGAGGGTGGGTTGCACGTGCAGGAGGTGACGTGGTAAAAAAAAAAAGGGGGGGGGGGAAATCTAAAATTTGGGGGAGAAGAAGGAGGGAATCACAGAGCTTTCTCCCCCCTTTCTCCCCATTCCATTTTCAATCTGAAGCTTTCTCCTCCCCATTTTCTCCCTCTCCCCATTTTCCATCTCGACAGAGATGGAGAAGGCCCCCTCCCTCTCCCCCAAACGAAGCTCTCCCTTTCCACCCTCTCCCCATCATCGTCATCGACTCAAACGAAGGAGAAGAGAAGAAGCTCAAACGAAGCCAGAAAAGAAGAAGGAGGAGAGAAAAAGCTCTCCCTCGTCCCTTTCCTCTCGCAAAAGGTAAACCCCGACTTGATTTTCCCTCTCATTTTAGGTTTTAGGTTTTAGGTTTTTGGTTTTTTGATTTTCCCTTTACTTGGCTGTTTTAGGTTTTTGGTTTCGGACAACTGATCTGCTGATCCGATCCAAGGCAGGCCACTGCTCAATGATTTTTAGCTTTGCTTACTGGACTCTGAACTTGCAGTCATGGTTCACTACTGGTCGAACCAGAAAGGTGTTCTTGGCTTATTCAACATTTTAATTGCCAAGGCTCAGAGCCAATGGCTCACCAAACCAAGAACACCTTTCTTTGGAATGGCTCTCTCTCATGTTTTGGGGTTTGATAGTTTGTGCAAGTGAGTTGGTTTGGTGGGATTGAAAGAGACTGAAAGTGGGGTTTTTGTGGTTGCTTTTTGAATTGGAGTGGACTGGTTGGAGAAGAAGATGAAGTTTATGAAGTTGGGATCCAAGCCTGATGTGTTTGTATCTGATGGTAACTCAAATCAGGTCAGTTTCCAAATTTCACTCTATATGTTCTCTACATTTGAGTTTGTTGCTCCATGTTTGATGTTATTTTGTGTCCTTTGTTTTGATGTTATGGTTTCTTAGCTATTTTAGTTTGTCTTGATCTTGGGTTTATTTGATGGAGTTTTGATTGAAACTTTTATACACTAATGGAAAATATATATATATACACTAACGGAAAAAGGGTATGAGATAAAGAGGTTCATTATATTTTTTTATGGAGTTTTGCTTGAAAGTTTACCGCATTAAAGAAAAAAGGGGAAGTTGATCCCATTTGTTGATGAAAAAATGTCTTTTTCTAGTATGAGATGACAATCCAAGCAGACCCTTTTGATTCTTGTCCTCCACGGTAAAAAGGACCAAATCTTGTTGATGTGTAGTCCCTGAAATAAGGGATTGAGTAGAGGTTAAGTTGGTGTGTATGCAAGTTGTTAGAACTTGAAGGGTTTAGCAGATTTCACATCAGGACACAACCCAAACCCAGAGTAGCTGAAATTGTGTAAGAAGGAAATACCTATGACCTATGCATATAAGAAGAAATATCAAAGTGATTTTTTTGCATTGGTTATCTCAGTTGCCTTCCACTGCATAACACAGTTTTGTTTCAATGATTAACAGTTGCCTAGATCTTGAAATGGTTCAGTTTACTACACAAGAAATTTTATCTACTTCCATTAGTCAAGGAATGATTAAGAGCAATGGAAAGGGTATTCGGATATTGAATGATTCATCAGAGGATGTCATGACCGAAAATCTCTATGGAGACAGTCTGATTTCTTGTTGATCTCCATGAACTTCACTCCAAGTGGAGGCCAGCTTGGAATATCTGCCAGTTTAACCAAGGATCGATTGGGAGCAAGCGTTTATCTTGTTTATCTGGAATTCAGGTGCTAGCTCAATCACACCCCAATTCCTTTCTGTTATAATTTTACTGGATGAAGCAGAAATGATAAATGATTAGTTTATGATTATTCATGTTTGGCACCCAAAATATTGTGTATTCCTGACACCCACTTTTAGTCTTAACTGTTAGGTGAAGGCATTGACTGACTTTAAGTCACACATATATTTCTTAAAGACCAAATTACCCATATTATTGAAGTCAAGTACCAAGTACATGACAATTTTGTTTTGGGATAAAATATTTGTGTATCTTAAGGCAACCTTAATCAAATCTTCTCCAAATCTCTTATCCTGCAATAAGTTTCTTCTCTATTTACATTAAATTAGTGGCGTTTCTCTCTGATTTTCTCCCCTACCCAACACTTTTCACACCCTCCACTCTCACTCTCCACTAAAAGACCCTTGTATACTCATCCATATTGATAAATTTCCGCCCTATAGCTTCTGCAACAACTTTTAGTAAATGTTGGCTAAAAATATATGAGTCGAAGTGCTGGAAGTTCTATCCACACAGCCTTACCATAAGAGTCATTTCTCGGATTGAAAGAAGAATCTTACTTTGCAATCCTATATGGGTAAACCCTTATGTTGCATATCTCCCGAGCGAGGGCTTGTTGAAAAATACTTTGAAGACACACAAATATTTGGAGAGATTGGAGGATGAAAAACAAAACACTCAATTTTAGTTTTCTAATTTTTTTACTTTGCTCACTCTTATCAAATGAGTGATTTACATAGGTATTTATAGGTTAGATAGATGACTTTAGTTCTTGTACATTTTATGTGTACATGAGCACCTAGACACATCATGTATCCCCCCTTACACGCACTTCATTAACTACATACATAAACACTACTAGATACATATGTGAGATGAATGTATCTAATAAAAATCATGTTTAATATTCAACACCCCCTCTTAAACTTTATTTTTGATGACTCCAAGCAATATCTTCAATTTGTGAAAAGTATCACCCTTCAATGGCTTGGTGAAAATATCTGCAATTTGGTCTTGTGATTTCACATACTTGAGCTCCACCTCCTTTCTCGTGATGCACTCTCTAAGGAAATGATATCATGTGTCGATATGTTTGCTTCGATCATGAAACACCGGATTCTTTGCCAATGCAAGAGCTGATTTGTTGTCAGTAAAAATCTTTGTAGCTTCCTTTTGTTCTAGGTGCAAACTTTCTAGCAACTTTCTTAACCATCGTCAATGACAGGTACATGAAGTGGCTGCCACATATTCAGCTTCACAAGTAGACAGCGTCACAATTGATTGTTTCGTTGAACTCCATGTAAAAGCTGCATCTTCCATAAAGAAAACAAATCCGGTGGTATTTTTCCTATCATCATTATCACCAGCCCAATCACTATCACAATAACCCACTAACTTGAACTCAGTAGAGAATGAATAAAATATCCCATGATCAAGAGTTCCTTTGATATAACGAAGAATCCTCTTGGCAATCTTCAAGTGAGTCGTGGTTGGTGATTCCATAAAATGACTAATCAATCCAACTCCAAATAAAATATCTGGCCTGGTGCATGTCAAATATCGTAGACTTCCAACCAATATTTTGAATAAAGTTGGATCTACTCTCTCTCATTCTTCAAACTTTGACAACTTTAATCCACACTCTATGGGGGTGCTTACTGGATTGGATCTTTCCATGTTGAACTTCTTGAGAACTTCTTTTGCATAAGCTTCTTGTGAAATGAAAATCCCTTCCTCCATTTGCTTCACCTCAATTCCAAGATAATAAGACATGAGGCCAATATCGGTCATTTCAAACTCATCAGTCATCGCCCTTTTGAAATCTTCAAAGAGGCTTGGATTGCTCCCTATAAAAATAAGATCATCTACATACAAGCAAAACAAACATCACATCGCCATTTTCATGCACTTTAGAATATAAAGCATATTCATGAGAACATCTAATAAATCCTTGTTCAAGGAAATAGTTGTCGATCCGATTGTTCCACGCCCTCGGTGCTTGTTCAACTTCAAAACCTTCTCTTCATGCCTCTTCACGGTATATCCCATGGGCTACTCAACATAGACTTCTTCTTCAAGTAGGCCATTTAAGAAAGCTGACTTCACATCCATTTGATATATTTTCCATTGGTTTTGGGCAGCAAGAGCAATTAACAATCTGATCGTCTCTAATCGAGCAACGGGAGCAAATACTTCATCATAGTCTACGTCTGCACGCTGACTGTAGCCTTTGGCAACTAATCTTGCCTTGTATCTTTCAACTTCTCCTTTAGCATTCTTTTTTTGTCTTATACACCCATTTGACACCAATGACATGCTTTCCTTGTGGAAGCGTTGTAAGCTCCCATGTATTGTTTTTTTCAATCGCTCTGATTTCTTCATCCATAGCATCTTTCCACCTCTGATCTTTAAAGGCCTCATCAAACCTCATAGGTTCAACATTCGCCATAAGACAGAATAGACTCAAGTCCTCCATCGACACCGACTCTTCATATAAATCTTGAATATTCCTGTATCGTGGCGCTTTTTTACTGGAACTTGCTTCTGATGAAGATACATGACCTGGAGAGTTGGTTGGAGAGGATGGAGGAGTAGATTGCTCTTCTTGAACTCCACTTGCATCGTTGTTCTTCTTCTAAGATAAGAAAGAAATCATATTTTTCTTCTTTGTTGGAACTCCCATCCCATTCGTCTGCTTCGTCAAACTCCACATCTCGGTTGATCAAGACTTTTCAAGAGCTTGGATCATAAAGCTTGTAGCATTTTGAGCTCACATCATAGCCAATAAACACAAATTTCTGACTTTTATCATCCAACTTAAACCTCTTCTCATTAGGCACATGGACATATGCAAGACTTCCAAAAACGTGCAAGTGAGACACACTTGGTTTCCTTGCACTCCATGCTTCTTGGGGCGTCGAGTCCTTCACACTCCTTGTTGGACTTCGATGGAATAAGTAAACTGCACAAGAAACAGCTTCACCCCAAAATTCGTTTGGCATCTTCTTAGACTTCAACACGCTTTTCGCCATATTAAGAATAAATCTATTTTTTCTTTCGACAACTCCATTTTGCTGAGGTGATCTAGGAACCGTTAAAGGACGACGAATTCCATTTTTCTCACAAAAGGCAAAAAACTCATTAGACATAAACTCGCCTCCCCTATCAGATCTTAAGACTTTAATATCATGGCCACTTTGTTTTTCAACAAAAGCCTTAAATTTTTGAAAAAAAAACAAAAGCCTCTTATTTTTGTTTCAGAAAATAAACCCATGTTTTACGGCTAAAATCATCAATGAATAATAAGAAGTAGCAATTGTTTCCAAATGAAGATGGCTTGATTGGTCCACATATATCTGTGTGCACAAGCTTTAACGGCCTCGTAGCTCTCGTAGTGGACTCCCTTGGAAATGATTTTCGAAATTGTTTTCCGTAAAGACACCCTTCACAAAGTTGATTTGGTTGGTCTATGGAAGGAATCCCTTTCACCATATCATGCTCCTTCAATAGCTTTAGTCCTCCAAAATTCAAGTGTCCAAGCCGCATATGCCACAACCAAGAAGAGTCTTTGACACAAGCCTTCAAACACGTAGGCGCAGTAAGTTGAAGATTCAACTTGAACATTCTATTACGAGTCATGGAAACATTAGCTATTCAGATTTCCAAATTGATCTCTTAATAAGAGATTGCAATCTTTCATGTAGACTTCATAGCCTTTCCCCAAGAGTTGGCCCAAGCTTAAAATATTACTCTTCAACTTTGGTACGTAGTACACATCCGGAATGATTATTTGTTCTCCATTCTTCAAGTGGATCAAAATTTCACCTTTTCCTCTAATTGACATCTTTGATGCATCTCCAAAAGTAACATTGCCGTCCACCGTCTCATCAAGCTCCACGAACTTATTTTTATCTCCACTCATATGGTTGCTTGTGGCATTGTCAAGATACCACGAGCATATTTCTTCTCTTTCATCTTCCTTGAGTGCTAACAACAAGGTTGGTTCAACCACTTCCTCCTCATCTTTGATAAGATTGGCTTGCTCCTGATGGCCTCGAGGTGGATTCCAACATTCAGATGCATAATGCCCATGCATGTCACAATTATAGCATTGAATTTGTGACTTATCGTATTTCCCTTCATTACTCCTTGGAGCGTTTCCTTTGCCTTTTCCTCTTCCACGTCCTCTTTCAGACCTTTGATTATTGGAAGATGAGTTTTGACCTCCTTTGTCTCATCTACCTCGTCCATGGCCACGGCCTCGTCCACGGCCACGGCCTCTTGAGAACTGTTGTTGGTGAGCATCTCCTTTCTCATTTAGAGAAAGCTTTGTTTGAAGAACTTTCTCTACAACTTCATTCTTGTTTCTATTCAATCTTTCCTCATGGGCTTGCAATAACCCTTGAAGTTCTTCAATAGTCATGACTATCAAGTCCTTAGACTCTTCAATGATCGCAAAAACATGCTCAAATCGTGGTTCCAAAGAGCGGAAAATCTTATCTACAACGCTCACATCTTTGACATTCTCTCCATTCCTTTTCATTTGATTCACCACCACCAAAACTCTTGAAAAATAGTTTGCAATAGATTCAGCCACCTTCATGTGAAGAGCTTCAAATTCTCCTATCAAGGTTTAAAGTCGAATCTTCTTCACATTATCGATACCTTTGTTAGAGGTTTGGAGAATCTCCCACGCTTCTTTTGCTGTAATTGCATTTGCCACCTCATCAAAGATGGCATCATCAAGGCATTGATGAATAATGGAAAGGGCTTGTTGATCCTTTTTTCTATTTTCACCAATTCATTCTTTTGGGCTTGGTTTAGAGTGGCTTCATCTACGGGTTCTTCATATCCCTTCTCAACAACTTCCCAAGCATTTTGTGATCCGAGCAACGCCTTCAACCGAATTGCATAATTATCAAATTTGTCTTTTACAAGACGAGGAAATTGGAATGGAATTGTACCATTCATCCTTGCTCTGATACCAGTTTGTTGAAAAATACTTTGAAGACACACACAAATATTTGGAGAGATTGAAGGATGAAAAACAAAACACGCAATTTTAGTTTTCTGATTTTCTTACTTTGCTCACTCTTATCAAATGGGTGATTTACATAGGTATTTATAGGTTAGATAGATGACTCTAGTTCTTCTACATTTAATGTGTACATGAACACCTAGACACATCATGTATCCTCCCCTTACATGCACTTCATTAACTACATACATAAACACTACTAGATACATATGTGAGATGAATGTATCTAATCAAAATTATGTTTAATATTCAATAGGGCTTTCAATATCGCTTCTTCTGATTCCAAAAGAAGAAGAAAATGTCTATTGTCAAGAGCTCCCACACTAAGCTCTTTCGGAAGATTCCGCTGCCTTGAAATCACATCCCAAATGTCTGAGAGTAGCAGTCTGATTGATGAAAACTTCATTACCAAAATGAATTTCATGTACTTTTTTCACGATCAAGATCGTGATTAGCAAAAGAAAACTGCTGGAGATCCTTCTTGCTCAGCATATGCATGATCCTTTGGTGATTCATCCACCTCTCAGTCTTGATATGACCCAACATAGAAGCAAAACTACAGAGAGGAGTAACCATGGTCGTGTGAATTTCTGGATTGAAGAAAACATACCTCTATCACGCTAGCCTCTCACACAGAGTGATCATTCGGAGGGAGCTGCTTTCTCTCTCAGTGATAATACTCTCAAACATAAGAGTGAAGAAGTCAATGCTTTATTATATATATATATATATATTTGTTCAAGATCTTCACAGATGGGATTTCAAGGAGATGAAGGAAGAAAAAGAGGGTTGTTTGACTGGTTGGTAATGGCGACCGTTGGTGGGGAGGGGGGTGGTTGGTTTTTGCAATCACCAAATTGTGGGGGGATGAAGAAGAAGAAAAAGATTGTGCAAAGAGACGGGAGCTACATAAAAGGGAGTTGGAGAAGATAGTATAAGGTTGTCCCGAGATGCAAATAGATGTGTATCCATCTCGAAGAAAAAATGGGTCATTTGGTCTTTAAAAAAATATGAATGACTTAAGTTAGTCAATGTCTTTGACCTAAAAGTCAAGACTAAGAGTGTGTGTTTGACTGAAATATACAAATTTTTGGGTGCAAAAAAAGAATAGCCATAAACTAATGGATGTTAAATGAGAAATAACCCTACAAGGTATACTTGAAAAAGATGAAGAATACATATTTTCAGGCTTATCATATCCACTGTATTATAAGATGTAAAAAAGAAAGAGCAAAATAGATATCTGAATTTTTCTTAAAATATTTCCATAAGCAGAAATGATAAATATATAAATTTAAAATTCCCATTTCATTATAGCTTCTCTATCCTTACAGGTGCTTATGTAAGTGGTGTAATTATTTCAACCCAACCTTCAAAAGACAACATTATGAGCAGAATATCTTATAGATAGATATGTGAAGAGTAATATGTAGAAAATACTTTTATGTTCAAAGTGGTAGAACATGAAAGCTTCTTCATTATTGGCCTAAAATATCTCGAATTACTTATGTTTCACCGACATGTAACCGAAAAGAAGGAATGGCAAGTAGGTGATTAGCTCTTGGTGCAGTTAATCCAAATTTCTCATCCATGTCTATCTCATTAGATGACATGCTATTTGGAAGCTCCCAGTTGAAGCAATGGACCAACTGTGCAAGTAACAGACGAACCACTGTCATGCCCAACTGCACTCCTGGGCACCCTCTACGACCAGACCCAAATGGTAAAAACCGCAAGTCATGTCCTAGGAAATCAACATTTTTATCAATGAACCTCTCAGGGTAAAATTCATCGACATTAGCAGACCATACTCGAGGGTCATGTCCAATCGCCCAGGTATTCACAATTAGTCTGGACTTCTTGGGTATGAAGTAACCATTAATTACGATGTCTTCCATGGATTCACGTGGGACTAGAAATGGTCCAACTGGATGGAGCCTAAAGCTTTCCTTCACCACCAAATCCAAGTATTCAAGCTTCTCCAAATCTGACTCCTCGACCATCCTATTCATCCCAACTACTTTTTCCAATTCGGTTTGGACTTGTTTCATGACTCTTGGATGCCTAACCAGCTCTGTAAGTGTCCACTCTATTGCAGTAGCTGACGACTCCATTCCACCTACAATCATGTCTATGATGAGTGCTTTGATTGTATCCCGATCTAGCTGTTCTTCGCGTGCACTGCAGGGTTCCATCAAGGACACCATTTCATCAATGAAGTTCCTACGATGTGGATCGAATCTAGTTCTAGCGTCTTGTTCATGTTCACTGAGGATGCTTTCCAAAAATCCATCCATGATCTTGCTACAAGCCTTCATGCGACTGCCTAGTCCCTATAAAATTCATGATGAGTAAGGTTATAAATATTTTTCACATTAGTGTCCACTGTGATCGAGAGCATCTCTAATGGAAAACCCGTTTTGCAAAATTAGTTTGATGGTTTAGGGAGCAAATATATACTTCAACCCAAGATGCCAAACCATAGCTAGCTAATTAAATTTATTATAGAAATAGGGGAGATAGTTCCCATTGGAGATGCTGCAGGTGTTGAAACCAATATGAAGAAGCCATACCTGTAGATCGAGTGCCCCAATGTAAGGTAAATAATCAGCTAAGTTGAAAGTTCCAGATAATGTGGTCGCCTCTCGTACAATTGATCTCAACTCGGTAGTATCATACTTGTTACTCCCAAATATCATTTGAAAGGTCATGGCTTCCACAACTGATCCCACCTTAGCGCTAACATCAACTATGGTACGTGCCTTTGCCGCACCGACCAACCACTTAACAACGCCAGTCACATGCTCTTTCCTCGTAGTTTTCATAGACTCGATCTTAGAACCACTGAGTAGTCCTAACATGCATATTTTGCGTGTTTTACGCCACTGGTGACCATACTGACCAAAAGCAATGTTCCTGTGCCCATAAGAAAGATACTCGCCAGCTTGTTGTTTAGGTCTATTAGCAAAGACGAGGTCATGAGTCTTGAGGAATAACTCAGCTGCTTCAGGAGATGAAACCACTATTGTTGAGACTAGACCAAGACGAATGTACATGATGGGTCCGAATTTCTGGGCCAACTTGTGAAGGCTCCGGTGTGGGAGATCACCCAACATGTGAAGATGGCCAAAAATTGGGAGTCCCAGTGGACCAGGAGGTAGCCGCCTGTGACCATTGTTATTGTAGAATATTGAACCAAAGAGGTAGCAGGAAAAGGACCATAACCCTGCAAGAATTACACAAAGAAACACAACATCCCAAGATTCCATTGAATTGTTATGTTTATTGAGAAATTAACTAGAGATTAAAGTAGTAGTGATAGTGTATGTACAGACACTGAGTTGATCATCCTTATATAAAGCTAGCGAGTAGATGAAAATGGCCAATCTCTAAGATGATGGATGGTATTAGGCTGGCCTGACTGTGCGGGCCAACAATCAGTACCAAACATCTTTGTACACCATGTAATTTTATCCACACACTCTTAGCAATTGTCCCTCAATGGGATCACTTCACAGGTGTCTTCACTAGCTCATACTTGTGGTGTACAATAATTTGGTACAAATGTCAAAATCGGTCTCAAATCAAGTACTTCTAGAAGAGCATCTATTTTGCATGACAAACATTTTTCACGATTTTCACGAGCTCGCATTAGGGGTGGGCATTCTATCCCATGATCCCGAACCTATCCCGATCACATTCCATTCCGTTCCAATTTTTTTGGGTCCTTTTGGGATTGATCAAACTCATCCCGATTCTATCCCGTTCCGATCTAGAGTGGGATGAGATCGGGATGGAGATTTTCAATCCCACCTATCCCGTCCCGTCCCGAATTTATTTATTTAATATTTATTAATATTAATTTTAATCAAAATAATCTTCTAAATTAAAGTTTAGGATGTGTTGAAATTAAATCAATGTAAGATGAAATTCTATATGAAATCTAAATGAATTGAATCATTAATTCTAAATGAAATTTAATATTTATTTGTCTTCCAAAAAAAAGTTTAATATTTATTTATTTAATATCTATTATTATTTATGATGTAAGTTATATGTATATAAATTTGACATTATTGGTGTGTGAGTAATGTGAGATAAAATTATTTTTGTTATTGTTTATTGGAGGACTATTTAGTATGTGCTCATTCCGTCCCGTCCCAATCCCGTTTGAGATGGGACGAGGTCGGGATGAAGTTTATCCCGTCCCGATCTCGAATGAACGGGATGGGTCCATCTCGTCCCATTCCGTCCCGTCCTGATCTCGAATGGACGGGATGGGTCCATCTCGTCCCATTCCGTCCCGTGCCCACCCCTGGCTCGCATGATAGAGAAGGCCTTACATATGTCTAAGGGTATAAGCCCGCTACAAGAAAACGTGTTTACATACGATGTCAAATTACATTTGCTTTCTTCATATTTATGAAATTTTGTATGTCATTTGGTCTTTAAAAATGGAATATGGTAAGGTCGTTGCTAAATAACATCACCATTTATGCTGAAGGACACCATCACTGTAAATTTGTTTGAATATACTGAAGGACACCACCACTTTCACCTTCTCTTCTCTCTTCACCAGAGCAACACCACCTCGGAGGAGGAGGCAGAGAGGTGGCAAGATGGTGGTAGTGATTGAAGGAGAAGAATAAGAAAAAAAAAAGGGATGAGGAGGAGGAAAATAAGAAGAAGAGGAGAGAAGGACAAGTGGCGGTGGTGGTGATTGATGGAGCAAAAAAAGAGGTAATGGGGAGGAGTAGGAGGAAAAGAAGAAGAAGAAGAAAGATGGCGGGGTGGTGTTGTTGGTTGGTAGAGAATAAGAAGGGGGGAGGAGAAGGAAGAAGAGAGGTGGAAAGGGGAGGGGATGAGAGGTGGTGGTGAAGGGGAGGACGATGAGGATGAGAGGAGAAGAAATGGAGAGAGGAGAAGAGATGTGGTATGATTTTTTTTGTTTATATTGGTAGTGTCCCTTAGCAGGTGGTGATGTTCTTCAGAAAGCAGGGCACTGGTAGTATCCTTCAGCAAATATGGTGGTGTTATTTAGTAACAACCATATGGTAATTATAAGAGATCAATGTTTACGAGATATATATATATATAATTTTATTTTTCCTTTTTTTTTGCTCTATTTTCTTTTCATATAATGATACTGAAAAATCATATAAAATACATTTAATCACGTTACATATCCCCTAAACCATAGCCTGAGCCATCAAATAAAAAATTTGCAACAATGCTAGTTAGACTAATGGAAGAAAATAATTATCCCGACTGAGAGGTTTCCTCTTGTGTTACCATGTCCCTAAATGGATATTTTCTTTTTGGTAATAAATTCATGGCGATTTGGTAAACTCATTTGTTAATTATGTTATTTTATGGGTATTAATTTCTTACCCCATGTTTTGCTAAAATAACCCCAAAACAAAAACTAAATTTCTATATTTTTTAAGTAATTTTCATAAAAAGTAAAAATGCCCCAAAGTAACTAAAATAACTTTAAAAGGCTCCAACAACTAAAAACCCCAATAAATCAAAGTAAAAATATGGGCAACCGCAAGACTAGGCTTCACCCTTTCTTGTAAATCCTGCATTTTTACTAATATTTATCTTTCCCTTTTCCTTTTTTTGTGGCTCTCTTGTCATCTTGTGTTGATGCGATTCTTTGTTATTTGGTTTGCAATTGATATGGCTAGACGATATTGAATGATCTATCTTTATTAGTAAATAATGTTAAAGATGGAAGCATTGCGAAATTTTTTGATGAAGATGCCTTCCAGCTGCATTTCAATGAAGCCCCTCCACTTTTGGACTTTGATGGAATTGACAAATCCGGTTTGTCTAGTTTATCAGATTCTAAGGCAACCATTGATTTCTCATTGGAAGAATCGCAAAACACATTTATTTTTTCCTTGCCGAAAACAAACAAATTCCACCCTAAAGTTTATTTTGTTCTTTTAATTTGGAATGGAAATGATACATGAGTTTTATTATATACATGTATTGTACACTATATTTTTGTGAAAAATCATCGTCTGGTTGAAATGACTAACTTGCCAATTCATGATTGTTGAAATGACTAAGCCGGGTTTTTTTTTTCATTTATAGTCGAAATGACTAGCTGTGGTCATGTTTTGTTGGAACTTACTATATTAAGACAATTTGGGTTTGTCAAAAAGATTAAACCTAGTCATTTATCGACGTTTGAAAAGATCAACTTGGGTCATTCATATTTTTGACAAATTAAGAAAGTTTTACATTGGTATAATTTTTCGTCATTTGTATAAAAACTAGTATATGTCCATGTCGTTGGCACAATATTTTTAATATTGAGCTTTATAAAAAATAAAAAAAAATTTACTTAACACCTTCATAATTTTTTTTTTAAAAATTGGGTCGTTGATCTTTTTTATATTTATTAATCCATGACCGAAGGCTATATGATTGACCCTATAGGGCTAACAAAACCGGCTCAAAGGCTGCAATTATTGCCACCACTTAATATCCTAGTCGTCGCCTCCATCTCGCATGAAGACTTGCTTTCACTTCACTTCGCTCCGGTCTAGTCCATCTAAGCAGCTACATTCAATACCCGAAGGCTTATCAACGGTGAAGCATATGTGCTCCTAATAATCGGGTGAAAACTCTCAAAATTCAACCTGGCGAGTCTCGAACTCGCAATCTTTCACAAGAAGAGTGGATGTCTGACCAACTGAGCTACAATTAGTGGACCTTCATAACTCATCAAAGTTCATTTAGTCAGTAATATGCACTATCGATAGCCATGTTGTTTTACATAAATATGGATAGAAATCACCCTTAAATTTTAATTATTCCATACTTTCATGCATATAAGCCCCAACAGTTGAAAATAAAATGTCATTCAGAATGAAAGGGCTCGCTTTGACCGTTAGGAGTAGGTATAACCTGTTCCTTGTTTTTGTTTCTATGGTAATTGAATTGATGCACTCTAAGCCCCCGACCATTGGGTGCCGTAAATCTCAACCATGAACTATGCGTAAAAAAATCGTCCTCCTATGAGTTTGACCTGCAACTAAGTCAGTAACTCTGTTGGAAGAAGGAATTAAATCAAGACAAAACTCAGTTAAAGTTGCATACCTGTGTCGAGTGTTCTTTTTACCTTTTATAATGGTCGTGGTTAACTCTATGCTTGACTTAAGCATGTGAGGCGCAATGGAAGGAAATGTTTCTTGTAACAGTCTCCTCCTTATTGGAGATGCGTTCGTGGAGGCGTAACCCCCTCCACGATTCTTTTCTGTTGAAACGCTCCTCTTCTTTATGAGAGAACTCGTGTTGGGCCTGAATTTGGGCTCTGATTCGTCCGGGCCTTGTTTACATCTTATCGATGGCGGGCCTTGTCTGGAAGATCACTTAAAACGAGCAGGCCAACAACACATTGGTTCTGACTAGGAAACATATCCTAGAGTATAAGTCGTGCATGGAAACTTCCTTGCATGGACAATACTTCGAAAGTGAATCTTCTCTCGCAAATCTAGGAGCACCAGTCGTGTAGGGGAACTCTTCTATATAGACGATTCCCAACGAGGAAAAGATCTTCAACAATATCTATTTCCCTAAACTACACCACTGAAGGCCTAACCGAACGAGGACTCTCGCATTATAAATAAGACACATGTTTAACAGAGAAATGTACGCAACAAAACCCAATTTACAACTTTAAGCTTTCCTCCAGCCTTGTCTGACTTTAGTATCGGAGTGCCATTGGCCACCACAACGGTGGTCCTTGTCTCACGTGCGTTCTCTGTGTAGGTCTAGGACAAGGATTCGACTACATCAATACCCATGGCCTTCCATGGCCTCATGAAATCATGTTTTATGCTAACAAGAACAAGCCTATTCCGTTAACTTCCATTGATGATCCTTGGAAGCAATTGAGTTCCATCCCATTTGCAAAAAATTCAGTACATGCCCTGGACTTGCAACTTGAGTTTAATTTGATTATTCAACAATTTGAGGGAGCTACTTATAAAGTGAAGTTTATGATAAAGAAAAAAGTTACTAGAGATTGTATAACTAGCATCGACTTCACTTACAAAGCCATTTTCCAAAGTGATCACTAAGGTTGACCTGAAAAGAAAAATAAGTTGTCTTCAAAGGAAATGAGCATATATTGTCAAAAAAAAAAAGATCTACCAAAGTTTGAGCTTTCACACACCCAAGAATAGCTACACACTCAAGCTAGTGCTAATGTATCTAAGAAGAAAAAGACAAACAAATTTCCCAAGTTCCTTACACCTATAATTTGTGAAATCAAAGGCATTGAAGCTGATGGAAATTGTGGTTGCAAGGCACTCCAAGGTATTTTAGGACCCTGCCTCCAATTTCAATGGAATAAGGTTCATGCAGATTTGTCACTGGAGCTCACAAACAACAAACCATTTTATAAGAAGAGGGGTGATGCAACAGCTACAAATCTTAAGGAACGATTGCCAAGCAACAAGGTCCGGGTTGGTGAAGATGCACAGATGATTTTGTCGTATTGCAGTGACCAGGCGGTAACTAATTATGTATGTGTTATAGTTGAAATTTCTCAAGACCGGTGCATGACCTTTTTGCCGTATATGGGTTAGCCTAGTAAAGTTGATCCAGTTTGTGTATTATATATTGGGTTAGTTCAGGGAAATCACTTTAGAACCCAATGCACTGACCCCACCGATAGCTCCCACGTGGCAGTATAACTTTAGCAAAGAAGCCGAAAATTGGGTTGATATCATTGTTATTAGAATGCTCAAGTATCAGGAGCTAATGCCTAAAAAATGATCGAAGAAGAAGTTTACTCAAGCTATTGATTAAGGACTTTGTGTGAGAGGTGATTATTACTATAAAGTTTTTAATGTAGGATTTTTTTTGGTTTTTAAGAATAATTTTTGAGTTTTTTTTTTTTGGACTATGATATGCTTGTTCCAAGCTTTTTTTGAACCAATATCCATGAAAAAGGATGTGATGGGTTTTTTACGGTTGGCTATCACAAGCCTAACACCAACCCTCCTCCTTTATCCGGGCTTGGGACCGGCCCTTGCAACGGGCGGAGTTAATGGAGGGTGTAGACGGAGGGAACGACCGTTGAAAACTTGGATGAAGACGGTGAATGAAGATATCATTGAGCTTGGATTAGGCGAGGAAATGTGGGAAGATCGCATTGCTTGGAGAACCAAAATCCATCTAGCCGACCCCGAAAATCTCGGGAATGGGCTTTGATGATGATGATATGCTTGTTCCAAGCTTAATTGCTCTTCTTCCAGAACATGTACTTTATATGTAGGTCTTGATGTTTTCTATTCAGGGCATGTTTTGGATTAAGCCGTTCAGTATTCCAAGCATTTGTGACAATTTTTCATTTAAAATTTTTTTTTGCCAAGTGGTTGCCTTGATTAATTCATCGAAGTAGTTGTATACAGAAGGACTACATTGAGTTAGTTGTTGATCTCTACAACATTTGAATTTGGTTAATGCACTGCCATATCCAAATATGTATATGTATGAACCCCATTTCAAATGTCATTGTTTTTTTTTTTTTTATCAAATAAATGAAGGCACCCAATAAAATAAAGTATTTTTATTTAAAAGAATAAAAGGCACAATTGTTGTTGGACACTTTTTTTTTCCCTTTGTTTTAACTTTATCCGTTTTAGTTTTGAGGCATGTTTGGTTATAAAATCATTTTAATTATATATATTATGCAAGAGTAATTCTTGCTGGCCTGGGGGGCGAAAATACATTTTTACCCCCCTCTTTAAACCTCTTTTTTCAAAAAATGGTTAAAAGGGGAAGGGCAAAAGTGTACATTTGCCCCACCCAGGCAGCAAACCTCGCCCCTTTCCCAGGCCAGCTAGAATTGGGGATTATACAAAGTGATTGGGATGATGTAGTTTGCACCACCCCACCAATCCCTATACTGTGAGACTGCATCCCCAACTTGCAATTGAATGGTTGAGCAATGTGGGATTGTATACCCAACTTTATGTGTTAAGTCATTGTAGGGTTGGCATAGTCATAGTTTAGTTTCTAGATACCACAATTTATAGACATGCAATTGAATGGTCTCTATAACTCTTAGACAATTTTAAGATGTTTTGTTATACATAATGTAAAACCGACAGGCCGGAAAGTAGAAAGCCACACATCTTCCAACCCACATGTGCATACATATGCAATCCCTATCGGGGGCCCAAGTTGGGGACCGATTTTAATAATGCGGAGGCAGGGTGACAAGTTCTTGGTTGAGGTACCGACGGATTTTGGCAATATCCCGCCAATCCGCTGTGTTGCCAACCCTAAGTCACTGGATAAATTTTCAAATCTTTTTATTTACATCAAACTAATCAAGTTCAATCATATATTATTCCCCCCAAAAAGACCCATAATAACATTTTTTTTTTATTAATTATGAGAATTATTAATAAAGTCCCAAGTTAATTGTACTTATTATGTTATCCTGACCAGACAATCATATTTTGTGTTGAAATTAACTAACCTGGGTAATCTCACTAAAAAAACCTCTCAATTTTTTTTAATTATTATTTTATTTTAATAAGTATGTGTAGTTTATGTCACTAAAAGAGGTGATGAGAAGTTACATTTACAAATAAAACATGCATGAATGTTTGGGTGAGAAGGGGTTGATCTCTTTGGGACGTAGATCTCAAATAAAGAAGTTGGTTGGTCCAACTTAAGCTCACATATAAGTCCTATAAACCTTAAAAGAAGACGATGAAGAGTTTGAGATATGTCTCGAACTTGGAGAGGAAACTTGTCCCTTCTTTTCTAAAACACTCTCAAATTGTTCTTGATTATCCTCTTTTAAGTTTCTCCAAACTTTCCAAGTTCAAATGAGTAAACGAACAAGCCTTGTGTTTATAGGCAACTCCTATCAGTTGTTTGGTCAACCAGTCTTACCTCGTTTGTACTTTCTCCAATGGCTAGTAGTATCTTAGGTGTTGCTCACGTTATGTATATATAAATCATTGTACGAAGTTACCCTTTGCCTTAGCAATTTTCACAGAATTGCAACATTGGTTTATTCCCTATTGCCAAGGCCAATATCACGATAATTTGCCCTCTCTTTTTTGTCAATTTGTTTTCCCCTCGGTTCATCTTTGGTACTTCCAAAATACGTTTATGTGAGTTCCACTAGTTGGTCTACTATCCTCTCCATATATTGTCTCGTCATTCTAATTCCTTCTCCCACCCTAGTTAAGTTTGTTTGTTTTTCTTTTTTTTTTCAAAACTCCTTTTGGCACCCCACTCAATCGATGAGTATTTGCTGATTTCAATTTTTTTTTTCAAAGAAAACCTTTTTCTCACACCCACAGTACACCCACCTCCCTCTTCCTTAACAATCCACAATAGTCATCACTCACGTCTCTCCTCCTCATTTCTGTAAACCAACCACCATTGCCACCTCATTTTCTCTTTTCCTTATCTCTGTAAATCAATCGTAACCGCCGCTGCCTTCTGCTCTTATCAAATCATCCTTTCACCCATCTTCTTTTGTAAATCAAGAATAAGAATTGTAGATCAAGGAGGGAGAGACTCAACCACCTCTTATTCTTAGTAAATCGATCCTAGCCGTTGCTGCCACTTCACCATGTGAAGAAAAAGAAACAGGGAGAGCAGAGAAAGAAAAAAGAGAGAAAGGGTTCATACAAACAATAAAATCGATGTGATTATATCGATTTCAATTCTAAAATCGATTGCTGCTTGTGGATAGGTTAATTCTAACAGACTTAGGTTCTTTACTAAGCATTTTTATTCGACATGTTTCTATCAATTTTACCTTGGAAATAGACTTTCATTTGTTGATAAGTTCATGTCAAATTATGAAAATTCTTAAGAGCTAGGTCTAGCCCAATACAGTCCATCATCCTAAAAATGCACATTTCGATAATGATGGACGGTATTGGACCAGGCCTGGCGCGAGCTTGGCTCTCTAGAAAAGTTCGTCAAATTAATGCGATTCTATTGATTTTCAATTCTGAAATTCATGATTGCCAACTCACCATGATTGACTCTTTTTTTATATTAAAATTTCCTCCAACAATTGACCGTGCAAACTAGGGCTGGGCAAGTCCGGGTAACCGGCCCGAAAACCAAAAATCGAAGTCCGGACCGAATTTTTTAAAATCGAAATTTGAAAACCGAGACCGGACCGAATAAGGCAGGTTAACTTTCGGGTCGGGTCGGGCCGATCTCGGTTCAGATGTGAGCTACTGTTGATTTCTTCATTCAATTTCAAACAAAGAAGATGGAGCAGTAAAAGAAGCATCAACAAATCCAAATAAAGAAGATGGAGCAGTAAAAGAAGCATCAACAAATCCAAATAAAGAAGATGGAGCAGTAAAAAAAGCATCAACAAATCCAAAAAAATCCAATAAAAGAAGCATCAACAAATCCAAACAAAGAAGATGGAGCAGTAAAAGAAGCATCAACAAATCCAAACACCGCACCACAACACCATCGAACACCGCTCTGTCCCTCTCGTCTCCCTGCTCTCTGTTCAGCCCTAACTTAAACCAATATCATGTTTGAATTGAAAACTGGAACCAAACACCCTCTCTATTGATGTCAACATCAACAAAGTCGAGGAGTCGGGCCGGGCCGGTTACTCGACGGGCTTCAGAAATGAAAACCGAGGCCCGAATCAGAAACTTCGGGCCGGGCCGAGCTTTTACAATAAAAACTTTTTTAATTAATTAAAACCGACCCGATCGATCCGAGTTTTCAGTCCTAAATGTCCACCCCTAATGCCCCCCCTCATCTCTTTCAATAGCTCATTACTGCCCTTTCTCAGTCCCATATTTGTCAATCGCCCATCCGCCACTCCTCCTCGTCACCTCGAAGAAGAAGGAAGAAAGATATAAAATGAGTTTGTTTTGGCGTTGGTGATAGGAGAGAGAAAGATGGGTGGGGGTATGTTGACGTAGTTAAATTGGTAGGGTGTGAAAGGGAAATTTACGCTTTTATTAAGGTGGCTATAGACAATGGCATGAGAATGAATTGGGTAGGGTGAACATATGAATTCCCTTGATAATGCAGTTTCAACTTGTAGTATGTTGCTCTTGGTCACCCAAGACTCAATTTCTTTTGGAATTTATCCCATGGGACATAATAATTTCTAGGAAGTTTGTACCAACTGGAATCTTTGTTCAACAAAGAAAAACACATTTATAGAGCTCCAAGTTTGTTTGTGAGAATGACTACCACCGCGAACTTTGTCATACTTTTGTTTTATTATTTTATTCCTTAATCTCTTCCACCTCAAATGTCATTAACAAGGTTTAAATTCTGAACTTTGTGATACAATTCGCCATAAACTTACCAACCTAACTAGTATTCCATTGGCGAACATTCTCATACCATTTAGTATATATATATATTCTACACCAACAAATTGAAGAACGGACATGAGATATAAAAGAATCCAAGCACAAAATGGATGGATTACGACATTTTTATTATATAACGTTTGTATATGTGGGTGTAGTTAATAATGCTTTTGGACACTACATCAAATTGACATTTTTGTAACAACCCCCAAAACATTATCATTTTTAAAGTGTAACAATCCACCTAACAATTTTACATATTTTCACAAACAAAATGATACAATAATTGTATCACAATGAAGAGTATGGTTATAAAAATACTATTCATGGTGATCCAACTTATTGTATCATTTTTTTTGTGTTACTGTTTTTCATTTTTTTGACTAAATTTAGTTTTGACTTGAAATTGTTTGGTGGATTGTAACATCTCAAAAGTGATACTGTTTTGGGGGTTAATTTAATTTACAAAAGTGTCAATTTAGTGTAAGTGCCAATTTTTGGTTTTGACTTGAATACTGGTTAGTGCAAGTGATACTGGTTTTGACTTAAATTAAATTTAGTGATACTGTTTCGCCTATGAGAATACCATTTGACTAATTTAATTTACAAAAGTGCTAATTTAGTGTAGTTGTTAGAAAAATGAAAATTTCACATAGCTGTATAAACAGGATCCGGAGGGTGCAAATAGTAACTTTCCAGTGTGAAACTGCTCTCAGTTTTGAGTCATGTCAGTGCAAGTGTAAGAAATCTTGAGCCCGAGTGCACAGAGCATAAAATAAAATTTTAATAAAATAGAAACTCATTTGGCTGCATTCTCTTCGTTTGACTGAGTCTCCCTTTCTCTTCTTAATGGAGAATAAAGTCAGGAAGCCAAGGAACAACATTTGGTTGTGACTTACAAAGGCATATAGATACAATAAACAATTGATACATTGAGAGAGTGAGAGATATGCGGAGGTGAAGAAGTCCAAGTAAAATGGAGAATACAAGAACCCAAACAAGCAATAACAAGCCACACTTTTTCCACCCAGCTTGCCTGGTTTCCACCATCAACTGGTGAGTGACTCATTCTCTCTTGATTTCTTTAGCAAATTAAGGTTCCATGTTGAAAAATTGCTTTATCTGACTTATGGTTTTGTTGTTTTTGTTTGATGCAGTGGTTTTTCGTTCATGCTATGACCTGGTTCTTACTCACCTGTTGATCTGCATAAGTAGTATACGTGAGCCACAAATCACCGTTGTGATGGCTGATGACACTCTGATGCTAAAGTCAGACAAGGATTTGAGGAAGATGTAATGTTGTAACAGGAAATTTGTAGCTTACCTTAGCTTACCAACCTCATATTTTATTTATAGTGCAATGAATTAATCCTGCTTCTACCAAGCCATGAAAGGCGTAGTTTAGGAAGGGGATATTTGTTGAGATCCTTATCTAATTAGGAATTGTGTTGTAGGAGGTAAGTTCCATATGAGCCCTATGCTCCTAGATACGCGGGAGGTAATTCCCAATGCGAGAGAGTTTTCTTGTGTGGAATGTACTTTGGTATTTGCTTTCTAGTTGAAAGCAGAGAGCAACTGTAGTTGCCTGTTCGAAGCTGATCCTCAAAATACTTGCCTAAATAAGGCTTATGGGTATTGAGGATAGTTGTGAGACGTATGGGCTTAGCATGCTTTGAGAGTTCGGGTCCATCTCTCGGACTTATTTGAGTGAGCTTAGAACCGTTTGGGCTTGTTCAGTGTTGGGCTGATGCTGGGGCCCGTATTTCCTCGAGATCATCATGACACGTGTGTGGCTTAGAGGTATGATCGTTTTTATGTATGATCAGCTACTCCCCTCGAGCTAGTGAGATGTTAAGTCGGTCCACTGACTCTTTGAAAAGACAATTGTACCGTCGTGATGATTGGACTCGAAGCGTTCGTTTTGTGCGGCGCATGACATTAATGGATACGCGACTGCTCGAGGAGAGAAAATGTGGTTTGCATTCCCTATAAATATTCACTGTATTGAGGAGAATTTCCCCATTGTTTTCTTCAAAAGACTCGTTATCCCTTGCTTGTATCAATTTCTTCGAAGGTAGTTTGGTCGACGAAAATGAGTTGATCAGGCTTCGTAGTTTGTACCGTCTTCCAGAAGATTTGCAAATTGTTCCCGCGTTTGGAGTTTTAGGTCCGACTGTGTCTCCTCATGGGTTGATAGGCTTGCACCGAGGTATGTTCGAGTTCGGGCTCTAGTTTCTAGTGCCAGATGATGTCTGGCGCTTCTTTGCTCATTTTCGAATGCCTCCCGCTCAAATGGTGTCGAGCGGGTTCAAGATACTGCTCGCAATTCTCCTGAGGGCTCATGACGCTGGTCTTCATTTATCCTCGTTGGTGATCCATCACCTGACCAGGGCTTTGTTGGATTCCATGGGTATCTGTGTGTTGAAGTGTTCTCCTTGTCTGCGATTGGCGACGGACAACGCCGAATCTTGGGAAAAACAATGGTTATTCACTTCAGCGGATTCTGGTTACTTCAAGCTCGGGAGTCCTAGAATGTCTTGATACTTTCAGTTTGATCTTTGTGAGTCTCTTGATCGTCGGTGTATGCGTATTTTTGTATGTCCCTTCTGTGATACTGATTCTGACGTTGTTCTTTTGTTTCAGGGAGGTTCATTATTCCGCCTCTCAGCGAGGAAGATAAGCGAATAGAGAGGGAGTTTCTCAAGCTTCCTTTGACTTCTGTTGAGGAGGTCATAATGCCAGACAATGTTTCACGCCGCAGTCTGCTGCGGTGTTTTTACGATGCTCAACCCATGTCAGGTTCACTGGCTGAGGGGGTGGTTGTTCGTCGCCGAAGAAGAGAAGTCTGGCCTTGCCCAGTCCATCCGAGCTCGCCGGATTGGAGGCGAGTGTATCTCTTGTTGTTGTCCTGAGGAAGATGGAAACTTCCGTAAGGGCGGCCTCTCCCCCTAGTATGTCGCAGTCTGCACAGTGACACCCTTGGGAGTCGCGACCTTTCGCTAGATGCTCTGACTCCCCCTGTTGACTCAGCGGGGGAAGAAGTTAGACCGTGTGTTATGGTTTTGCGTCATCGCGGTCTCGGAATGACTACTTGTGCCCTGGAGTCATATGGACTTGTTTCGTTGCACCATGAAGCCCGTGGAAGGGTGCTTGCTTTGGACAAGGCCTTCGCGAACTTGCGGACGTCATATTTGGACGCTCTTTATTGGGTGGACTCCTTGGAAGGTAGGTTGCAAGCTTTTGGCATTGTAGCTAACCGCGAGAACATGGAGGCCGAAAGGAGGCGAGCAGAGATAGAATGGGACGCCGAAATGCAGCTGCTAGAAGCCGCAGTTGATGAGGGGCTTCACCGCGCTCCGAATGCGGAGCGGTTGCTGGCGGATGAGCCCTCGAAAGGCTCTGTTGGGAGTAGTGGACTTTGACGTGTCACGCAAGAGGTTGTTCATCTCGTCCGAGGTTGTTCTTGGTAGACTAGAGCTCCTGGAGTTGATTAGGGAAGAACATCCAGGTACTGATCTTGATTTCGCTGGCTATAATAGGGCTGCTTTCGGGCCGATCAATTGAGGGGAGGGCTCTGGCTCTGCGAGGCTTACTGATGAGGAAGATGTTTCCCCTTAGAATGATTGTAACGTCCTCTATTGGACAAATAATATATAGACAAGTTTTTTGAATGAAAGTGTTGTTTTTGTCTCATATTGTCCTGTTTACTTTAGTCGCTTCATAGACTGTAGAGTTTTGATAGCTAGGTGGAATGCTTGTCTTCGCCAGTCAAAATATATTGCTTCTTTAGGTTGTTCCTGTTACAGGTTAGAGTTTAACCAGCAGAAATCGTTGTTGGTTAGGGGTTGACCAGGCTTCCTCAGTCGTTGCCTTTACGACTTACTCAGTGTTAGCGGACTAGCGCTAACTTTTGCTCCTATCCCTTCTGCCTTTGTGATCCGCACTGAGCGGATTAGGTCTCATGTGCCGGAAGCCACCATCGTTAGTTGCGAACTGGCTAAGCTTGCCGGGTAGGTTCGGCGATCATTATCTATATTGAGAGCAATGATCTCTTGGTGAGTCGTTATCAGCGGACCAACGCTGACTAGACTCCCACTTCTTCAGCCGTCATGACCCGCGCAAAGTGGATTAGGCTTTGAGCACCAGAAGCCGTCATCATCAGTTACAAACTGATTGAGCTTACCTGGCAAGTTTGGTGATCGTTGTTTGTATTGAGAAGAATGATCCCTTGGCGAGTCATCGTCATCAGCGGACTAGCGCTGACTAGACTTCCACTTTCTCAACCGTCGTGATCCACGCGAAGCGGATTAGGCTTTGGGCACCAAAATCCGTCATCACCAGTTGCGAACTGACTGAGCTTACCTGGCAAGTTCGGCAATCATTGTCTGTATCGAGAGAAATGATCCCTTGGCGATTCGTCATCATCAGCGAACCGGCGCTAACTAGACCCTTCTTCTTCAGCCATCGTGATCCACGCGAAGTAGATTAGGCTTTGGGCACCAGAAGCCGTCATCATCAGTCGCGAACTGACTGAGCTTAACTGGCAAGTTTGGCGATCATTGTCTATATTGAGAGCAATGATCATGTTTTTCATCAAGGAGGTCTAGTCCCACACGCAAAGCTTCGTCGTTGCCGTCTGGTTTGAACTCTTCCATTCGGAAGGTTGGCACCTCGAGCTCTACCGGAACCATGGCTTTAGACCCGTATGCTAGGGTGAAGGGTGTCTCTCCAGTAGGGTCTATTTTAGTTGTTCGATATGCCCAGAGTGTTCCTGGTAGCTCTGGAACCCATTTTCCTTTGGCTGCATCGAACTTTCTTTTGATGGCTTCTAGGATTGTCCGGTTGGTAACTTCTGCTTGGTCGTTAGCCTGGGGGTGTCTAGGTGAGGAGAAGTGGTGATTGATACCCAATCTCTCACACAGTTATTTGACTTTACTACCTTCGAACCGAGTTTCGTTGTCACTAACCAATACCCTGGGGATGCCAAATCTGTAGACGATTGTGGCCCATATGAATTTTTCAATCTGGATCTGCCCAATTTTTTATAAGGGCTCGGCTTTGACCTACTTAATAAAGTAGTCGACGGCCACAAGAAGAAATTTTTAACCAGCCGATGCAGGTAGCGGCCTGACGATGTCCATTCCCCATTGCGCGAATGGCCATGGGCTAGTTATTGGAGTCAGTGGCTGGGCCAACATATGGGTATATGGCGCGAACCTTTGACACTTGTCGCCTTTGTGTACGATATATATCTTTGGCATCTCGCTGCATGGTCGGCCAATAATACCATAGATTCATGGCTTTATGGGCAAGGGTTCTCCTGCCTTAGTGATTCCTGCATATACCGTTGTGGATTGTTCCCAAGACTTGACACGTTTCTTAAGGCGACAGACATCAGAGCAGGGGCCCTGTCACCGATCTCCTGTATAACTTGTCGTTTAGAAGAGTGTACCTTGCTGCTATGTTTTTAAGTCTTCTTGCTTCAATCTTTTCGATTGGTAGGGCCCTGGTTGCTATATATTCCAGTATCAAGGTCATCCAATTTGGTTACGTTTTCGCAGCACAAATATTCGTATATTCTCCTTCATTGATGTTTGATTGCCCTTGATATTCGACGAGGCCGCTTGAGACTTCATCAGAGGCCAAGGCTTCTTTGGTTAGCTCGTCGGCTCTTTTGTTGTCATCTCTGGGGCACTGCGTGAGTTCACAGCTCTTGAACCTGCCTATTATGCCAAGCACCTTGTCGCGGTAGGCTATCATGCGGGGGTCCTTGCTGTTAAAAATTTTCTTTGATCTGGTTGACTACCAGCCTTGAGTCGCTATAAGCTATCAGGCGATCTATACCGATTCCTACTGCTAGTTTTAGGTCGGACATGAGGGCCTCGTATTCGGCCTCATTGTTCGAGGTGGGAAAGCCGAACCTGACTGTCTTTTCAAGATTGAAGTCGTTGGGGGAGCGAAGTGTGATTCCTGCTCCGCTCGCTTTTCCAGTTGAGGATTCGTCCCAGCGCAAGATCCATGCTTGGGCAACAAAGTCCGAGGGTTGGTGATCTGACTTCGGTTATTGTCCGCCGGTGAATTCAATAATGAAGTCCGCCAGTGCTTGGGCTTTGATGGCGGTTCTTGTAACGTAGTTTATGTCAAACTGTCCAAGCTCCACCGACCATTTCACCATCCTGCCTGATAGCTCGAGTTTATGTAGTACCGAGCGGAGTGGATGCTTCGTCAGGACCGTTATGAAGTGGGCCTCATTTTCCTGGAAGATGCGACCGGTGCCAGAGCTAACTTTTTCAGATTTGGATAGTGTGCCTCCACTTCCACAAAGGTTTTGCTGGTGTAATACACTGGCCTCTGAGTTTCGGTCGTCTCGTACGAGGGTTGAACTGACAACGTATTCAGAAACAGACAAGTACAAGTAAAGTGTTTCTCCTATCGCTGGCTTCGAGAGTAGCTATGGGCTCCCCATGTATGCTTTCAGGTTTTGAAAGGCTTGTTTGCACTCTTCATTCGACGAGAACCCTTTGCTCCCTCGTAGTATTTTAAAGAAAGTCAGGCATTTGTCGGAAGATTTTGATATGAATCTGTTGAGTGCTGCTACCATTCCAGTCAGGCTCTGAACATCTCTGATGTTGGCCAGGGCTTTCATGTCGAGTAGGGTCTGAATTTTCTTTGGGTTGCCTCGATTCCTTTTTTGTTTACTATATAGCCCAGGAATTTTCCAGACTCGACTCCGAACGTGCATTTTTGTGGGTTGAGCTTCATCTGGTATTTCCTGAGTTGGTCAAATGCTTCAGGGAGGTCATGCACATGGTTAGGGCTATGGAGGTTTTTGATCAACATGTCGTCTATGTAGACCTCCATGTTTCTGCCGATTTCTTCTTTGAATATCCGGTTAACTAGTCGTTGGTATGTAGCGCCTGAATTCTTTAAGCCAAATGGCATCACCTTATAGCAGTATATTCCCCTTTCTGTTACGAAAGAAGTTTTCTCTTGATCTGGGGGGTGCATCAATATTTCATTATAGCCCGAGTAGGCGTCCATGAAGCTGAGTAGGTTGTGCCCTGTAGTGGCATCCACGATCTGATCGATGCGTGGGAGTGAGAAGTTGTTCTTTGGGCAAGCTTTGTTTAAGTTAGTATAGTCTACACAAACTCTCCATTTTTCATTTTTCTTTCTGACGAAAACGGTGCTCACCAGCCAGCCGAGGTATCGTGCTTCCTTGATCATACCCGCATTGAGTAAACGTTGTACCTCCTCATTTATGATTGCATTTCTTTCGGGTGCCACATGTATTTTCTTCTACCTGACAGTTTTCTTTGGGGGGTCCACCTCGAGGCGATGGGTTATTATTGACGGGTCGATGCCCATCATGTCCTGCATGGTCTAGGCGAAAATGTCCTGGTTACGCCGCAGCAGGTTCGTGATTTGCTTCGTCACTACCTCGCTCAGGCAGGATCCGATCTGAATGACTTTACTGTTGTGAGGGCTGTCAAGGTAGGCCGTAATGGTTTCTTCCTCTGGTTGTCCGACGTTAAGTCTGCCACGAGGGCTTACCGGTGCCTCGTTGTCTGGGATAAGCCGTTCCCCTCCTACACTTTGGGCAGAGTAGAAAATCATTTTAGCCGCTAGGCCAGCCGCAGATTCAAAATCCCTGGGTGGCAGGGTCGTCATGTACTGACACTCCCTGGCCGCTATTTGGTCGCCTTTCAGTGTACCGATAGTTCGGCTTGTTCGGTACATGACGCATTGATGCAAGGTGGAGACCGCTGCTTCCATCCGGTGTATCCAAGGTCTACCTAGGACCAAGTTATATGCCGAAGGCGTGTTGATCACTATGAATTCTTCAAACATGGTTTTTTGAGCTGGTTGCTCTCCTGTCGTTGTAGTCAGATGTATCTTTCTCACCGGGAACCGCCTTTCATTATTGAAGTCGATCACCGGGCCACTATCGAGGATCAACGCTATCTCCTCCAGGTGCATGCTATGGAATGTGTGGAGAAACAAGACGTTCATCGAACTTCCAGTGTCCACTAAGGATCTCCTTACCTCCCAGCCTGCCAGAGAAACTGTTATCACCAAGGCCTCGTTGTGTTGGAGTTGTACGTTCTAGAGATCTTCCTTCGAAAATACCAGTGGTGCAAATGGGCCTCGTTTCCCACTTTGTTGTATCGGTTGTTCGCCATGTATCTCTTGGATCCTCGTATTTCGTAGAAACCTTTTTTGGATCTGTTGGAAAGTTCAGACTCGGAGTGCGCTCTATGAAGCACACATATTCCGTTGGTCTATGGCTCCTCGGGGCTTTTTGGTGCTGCCGCTATTTCGGGAGCGCGAGCCAGCTGTCCGTGCGCGATAATAATTGCTGAACGAGAGGAGTAGGGACAACCCGAGTGTTTGACGTGTCCCTTGGTCTTCTGCCGTTGTGTGACCTAGGGGTCACCATCTTTTCTGTGTTTTGAAAGGAGAAGATGCTTAGTGTAAATTTAAGAATTTTGTCGTTCCCACATACAACGCCAAACTGATGACGTTGTTTTTCGCTCCCTGCTCTGACATGGTTCCTACTGACTTGCACAAGTAGCACACGCGAGTCATAGACCACCGTTGTGGTGGCCGATGACACTCCGATGCTAAAGTCAAACATGGATCTGAGAAAGGTGTAATGCTGTAACAGGGAATTTGTACCTTAGCTTACCAACCTCATGTCTTATTTATAGTGCAAGGAGTCCTAGTTCTACCAGCCCATCGAATGCGTAGTTTAGGAAGGAGATCTTTGTGGAGATCATTATCTAATATGGAGTTGTGTTGTAGGAGGGAAGTTTCTTGTTAGCCCTGTTCTCCTAGATACGCGGGAGATAATTCCCAATACGAGAGTAATCCGTCGAAAAGAGTTTCCCTGCGTGGAATGTACTCTGGTATTTGCTTCCTAGTTGGAAGCAGAAAGCAGTTGTAGTTGCCCGTCCAAAGCTGATCATCGAGATACTTGCCTAAAAAGGGCTTATGGGTATTGAGGATAGCTGTAAGACATATGGGCCTAGCATGCTGTGAGAGTTCGGGTCCGTTTGGCAGACTGATTTGAGCGGGCTTAGAACCGCTTGGTCATGTTCATTGTTGGGCTAATGCTGGGGTCCGTATTTCCTCGAGATCATCATGACACATGTGTGGCTTAGAGGTATGACCGTTTTTATGTATCATCATAGTCAATACCAATTGCTTTCTTACGAAACTTAATTAGAGAGAAACTAGATGGAGGAGAAGCCATTTTGAAGTCTAGTTATTATGTGGCTAAATCATGGAGAGTTATAGTGATGAACTATGATGCACGGACTCGGATACGCGTGTCGTGTCGGACACGAATACGACACGGCGGCTCGACAATTTCCAAAAAACTAGGACTCGGGGACTCGGCGACAAGTCAAACTTTATTTTTATTTTTATATTTTTTTGTTAAAAAACTACTAACATAAACAATAATTAATAATCCTAGCCCATAAAACATCTAGATGCAATGCATAATAACTTGTAAATCCAAAAAGCTTATAACATCATATCACAATTCATCTAGTCAAAACATAATAGATTGATAATTTGATACATATGTTTATAATTTGGTTGTAGGTAGTGTTGTAGCCTAGTATTGCCATGATATGGGAAATGACAGGGAGAAGAACTTAGATGAAAAGTGTTGCAGCTATTATTGGCAGAAGAATGAAAACAAAAATGAGTGATACACTGATACTATGACAATCAAATGTGAACTCCCATATAAAAAAAACAGATTGTTAGCAATTTGTATTCCTTCATATTTTTTACTTTTACTCAGAAATTCAGAAATAATAAATAACACACATACACATACTGATCAACAAATATAAAGCTCACCTCTTTGACAATCTGAGTCGCTCATCCTCACACTCCGCAATACCTTCACCGTCTGTGATAAGGGCACCACAACTACTTCCCTTCCCCAACTTCAACATCGCCATTGGATTGGCTTGAAACTAAGCATCCACGTGCTTGTATTGTACACCACTTGTTTAACTACACAAAGACACTAAACAATCAATTCCATAACTGGGTTTTCTCCAAATCAACAAAAAAAAATACAAAATTAGATCAATGGGTATCTACAACAACTTCATACAGAGAAAGAGAAGAGAAGTTGCGGAAAGTGAGAAGAGTAAGAGATGTACCTAAGATATGGAGAGGACAACACCCAAGGAAGACCACGCTGACGAACGACTTCTTTCTCTTCCAACAATGACGGTTATCTGTCTTCTTCTTCTGTCTATGCGAAGACCACAACCGTGCGAAGACCACAAACATGCGAAGACCACCACGGGTTAGCTTTCTCTTCCTTCTTTCTTCTTTCCTTCTTCCTCTTCTTCCTCATTTCTCTTCGTTTTCTTTATCTGCAAATGCAAAAGGGTTTGACTGCAAATGGGTTTGATAGAGAATGGAATTAGGTTTGTATATGGGGCTTTGATCTCATCCGTCAGATTTTAGTAAGATATGAAAAATGAAAGATAATCGGTTATTTGCACCCACACCGAGTCTGGACCGAGTCAAGCCGAGTCTGGACCAAGTCACGTTGATCGACACGTTGACCACGAGTCAGATACGTATCCGCCGCGTGTCGCACGCGTATCCGTGTCCAACACGCATTTTACTAGGATTCAGAAGCTTTTTCCGAGAGTCCGTGCTTCCTAGGTGGTGAATGGAAGGCATTTTCAACAAGGATTGAATGAATTTGCTCTTGCCCATAATCTGCTTGTTGGAGATATCTGCGTTTTCAGGCACGAAGGTGGCTTGGTGTTCCATGTTGTGGTGTATGATTCTACAAGTTGTGAGAGAGAATACCATTAAGATCAACACATTAGGACAGAGATCAAGAAAGGAAATTGTAGTGGAAACCCCAGTGATGGTAAGTTTGTTATTTTACTGAAGTTGAATTTAGTGCAATTGTTAGTAACATGTGTTTGTTTGTTAATTTGCTGATTAAGATACTGTAAAATGTAGTTTCAAGTTGTGGTACTCCATCACAGCATGTTAGGATGAATGGCTATGAACAAAAATGAGCACCACAATTTACTGCCAAAATAAGGCATTACGATCTCAGTAAATGAATCAATGGTAAGACCAAGACTTCCTCTCGTACATTTTGTGATTCATGTTACAGGCTTTTGTTTGGCGATACGGTGATTTTAATCCCATGACATCCTTAAGAGTTAAGAGCATCCACACTAAGCAGCTGAATGAGTGAAAATCTCTAAATTTGCTCCCCCAACCACCATAGTAAGCCCATTGTAGTGCGTAGATTTGTTAATTGACATCCTAGAAGTGTATAAGCAAAGGCATCATCTGTGGCGGTGCGGCGCCATCTGAGATGGCCTGCGGCAAACTTTGACCTCCTTGGGCCCATCTTAGATGGGGCAACGCTAACTACTGTGTGAAAATTTTTACAAGCCCATTTGGGTTTGTAGTTTTTTAAAGAGAGAAATTGCCCTTGCTTACTGTGGATTCTCTAACTTGTGCTACTTCATCCACTTTGGACCAAGGATGTTGGAAACTTTTTGCTACAATGGAAACTTAGAAGTGGACTGCGGAATAAGTAGATTAAATTACACCTTTGTAGTTAAGAGATGTGGATATTCCACATTCACTAATCTGATTGTTCGCGGCATCTGAGATAACACTATCTCAAAGTGCACTCTGAGAGAGAGCATTTGTTTCTTATAAGGATCTAATAGGCAGCAACAAGAATTGAAAAACGAATCTTCACATAGTGGGTGCCATAGTGTATAACTTAATATGCGGGTATTTGTTTCTAAAGTGTGAAAAGGAGAAAATGGAGAAAAGAGGAAGAACAAGATCTGGGAAGGAAAGTGAAAATAAGCAAAACAAGTAGTACTTGAAATCTGAAAATATGGTAAATGCGGGGACTCACACATATGCATGTCTTGTTTTATTTTCTAATATGAATTTTATTAAAAAAAATTCTACTTGTCCTGCACAGCATTACCAAATAAGCTATCAGAGTTTACTAATTTAAAAACTTTAAATCAAATGACGCACCATAAGTCAAATTAGTATTTTGCGCACACAGAATTTTCATGATGTTATTTTGTTGTGCAGAATACCCCGATTGAATATGCTAAGTCCAATTGTCTTATGGACAGGAGTGTTATGATTATTATAAAAAAAGAAACCGGGAGATGTTGGCAGGTGCATTTGAGGAACAAAAAACGTCTTTTGATGACAGTGTTTACAAGATTTGCATTCTAGATGGTTGGCATGAATTTTCTGATGATAACAAGATGAGCATAGGAGATATTTGTACCGTCAAGCTCGAATCAATGACTGAGGAGAATGTGGCAATGGAGGTTACCATTGAAAAACATAAGAACAGAAAAAGTGAAAACAAGTTATTGTTGAAATATTGGTTTGAAAAAATTCGGTAACTTTGTTCCTATTTTAATTTGCAGCAATTGTATTTTCAACATTGAAAAAGATGAGAGTAAACTCCAAGGATTTAGACTCTAAGTTTTTCCTTCATAAGGGGGTTCTCGTTTATTTGATATTTAATAATGAAATTAAAGTTAATATGTGTTGTTTGTTTGCGGACTCTGTTAATGTAGAAGTAGGTTCAAGTATTGATTATCCAATACTCCGTGTTAGGAAGGGTATTGAGGAAGATGCAGCTTAATATACTACTGTAAATTTACAATTTTAGTCAATCTTGCTTGGTCTGCATAGAGCTTACTAGTTTCTGTTATCGGAAACTAATATCGAATATATACTTCGCATCATTTCGAACCAGTCGAGTTTCACTCCTTTTGAACGCACCCAAGCTAGGTTTCTTGTCATTTTGATAACATCTATGATTCATATTATCTTGCTATGCTGCCATTTGCGAGGTCCAATGGTCTTATGGACAAGGTTTCCATGATTACTCTCGAATAGATTGGGGAGAAGTTGGCAGGTCATAATGACCTGGTTATTCCAAGGTATAAACCGGGCTCAGGTGATGTTTACATGCGAAGTTGGAGTGAATTTTCAGATGCTAACAAGTTGAGCATGGGAGATATTTGTACCTTTAAACTTTTTTCGACCAGGAAGAATGTAGTAATGGTCCTAATGGAGATTACCATTATGAGCATAACAAAGAAACCGGTTCTTCAAACGTGACGAAGAAGAAGCTAACCCTCGAGGATCTAAATTGTAACTTGGTTTCTTCGTCGAGTGTGCAAATCTAATGATCAGGCTTCTTCCTTCTTTGTTTGCTAACAACATTTTTAGTTTAAAGGATATCCCAATTGAGTGAACTTCTTTATTTCGGCAGGGGGCATGTAAAGATTTTAAAAGTAGATAGCCTCGTTGAAAGATGATTCTGTTGAGGTCCAGTCCATTAGGTTGGATCCAACTTTGGTAAGTAATCAAACATAATTTCAAGTTTGGTTAAATATGGAAAAAAAGTTTTCAATAAGAAACAAAAACAGAAATAAATAGAAACAAAGTTCTATTTGAGGCGGTGTTAATTAAATAGAAACAAAGTCCTATTTGAAAAGAAACAAAGTTCTATTTGGCAGCTGGTTAATTAAATAGAAACAAAGTTCTATTTGAGGCAGTGTTGGGCGGCTGCAAACAAGTATAAATAGGTGCATAAAACAGAGTTTTATTAATAGTGTTTTTAGATAAGCTGTTGCGTGAATAAGCAACAGAGAGCATAGTATTCTCTTTGGTGTTTGGTGCGGCTGTGTGCGCGTAGACGGTGACTTTGTGTCTGATTCTTTGGACGCGATTTTGTGCGACAAAGTGTGACGCGTGGCTGTGATATCGACTTAGTTTTGTCGATTGATTTGGTAGAAGAAGTTGAAGGATCTTTTGTGTTAATTTGCTGTGAGGTAACCCGTGTTATTTATTCCTTGTATTACTCAAGCTTTGGGCAAAAAGCTTGAGAAATTATTGTACTTCCTCTTATTTGATTAGTGTATTCTCTCGGATTTGCCCCGTGGTTTTTCCCTTCACATTGAAGGATTTTCCATGTAAATCTTGGTGTCTCGTTTATTATTGCTTTAGATTATTTCCTTGATATTGTTTTATTGGTATTTGTCCCAACAAAGTTGTATCAGAACCAGGTTGTTGGGAGATTCTCAATTAAGAGAGTTGACATGGAGAATAACAACAATACAATGATGATTAGCCTTATGGCTCAAACTATGTTATTTGGAAAGCCAAGATGGAAGACATATTATATTGTAAGGATTTGTACCCTCTAATTGAGGGAAATGCAGCTAAACCCAAGGATATGTCAGAAGAAGAGTGGAAGAAATTAAACAGAAAGACTATTGGTCACATCAGGCAATGGTTAGATGATTCGGTATTTCATCATGTGTCAGCTGAGACGTTTGCACATGTTCTTTGGACCAAACTCCATAATTTATATGAAAGAAAAATCGTTGCAAACAAGGCCTTCTTGATCAGGAAGTTAGTGAACTTGAAATTCAAGGAAGATAGTTCTATTGCTAAGCACTTGAATGATGTGCAAAGTGTGGTGAATCAGTTGTCCAACATGAAGATAGTGTTAGATGATGAAATGCAAGCACTATTACTTTTTAGTTCATTACCAGATAGTTGGGAAACATTGGTGGTGTCGATTAGTAATTCGGCACCAAATGGACAGCTTACCATGGAGTTGGTTACCGGTAGTTTATTTAATGAAGAGACTAGAAGGAAGTCTGCCGGTACTGATCATTCCCAAACACTTGTGACTGAAAACAATGGGAGAAAAAAATATAAGAAATATCATGGTTATGATAAGAATTGTGATAAGTCAAGAGGGAGATCAAAGTCAAGAGATAAAAGTTTTAAGTCACTACTCCAAATTGACACTTTTGTAACAACTCTAAAAACAATATCACTTTTGAGATGTTACAATCCACCAAACAATTTCAAGTCAAAACTAAATTAGTCAAAAAAATGAAAAACAGTAACACGAAAAAAAATGATACAATAAGTTGGATCACCATGAATAGTATCATTTTTATAACCATATTCTTCATGTGATACAATTATTGTATCATTTTGTTTTGTGAAAATGTGTAAAATTGTTAGGTGGATTATTACACTTCAAAAGTGATATTGTTTTGGGGGTTGTTACAAAAATGCCAATTTGGTGTAGTGAGTGTCACTATTGTGGTAAACCAGGCCATTTAAGAAAACAATGTTATAGTTACAAAAGAGATTTGAAAGAGGGAAAAGTGAAGAATGGTGATAGTAAAGAAGCTACAACTGTTGTTACTGATGAACCCGTGGCTCTTTTATATGGCGAAGGTGAATGTTTGCATGTTGAAAATGAAGGAAGCGAATGAATTATTGACACTGGTGCATCTTATCATGCAGCCCCAAGGAAAAACTATTTCACTATTTATAGAGTAGGAGATTTTGGCAGTGTGAAGATGGGAAACAGTAGCAACTCTAAAATAGTGGGACTAGGTGATGTGTGTGTCCAGACTAATACAGAGTGCACGTTGACTTTGAAAGATGTACATCATGTTCCTGATCTTCGTCTGAACCTGATTTTTGGACTTGTTTTGGATAAACAATGGTATATTAATTATTTTGGTAATGGTGCATGAAAGCTTACCAAAGGTACATTTATTGTGGCAAAGGATAAGGCGTGTTGCACACTATACAAGACTTAGGTGAAATTGTGTAAGACTGGTTTGAATGCAATGAAGATGGTTCTTCTACAAATTTGTGGCATAGGCGACTTGGACACATGAGCGAGAAAGGTATGCAACTCTTAGAAAAGAAGAAATTAATTCCCTCCTTGAAAGGTACTCCTCTTAACCCCTGTGATTATTCTTTATTTCGTAAATATCATAGAGTTGCATTTCGTAGATCATCAAAATGAAAATATGGCTTGTTAGATTTGGTTTACAATGATGTTTGTGGTCCCATTGAAGTAGATTCTCTTGGTGGTAGTAGATATTTCTTGACATTTATTGATGATGCATCAAGAAAGGTGTGGATATATTTTCTCAGATCTAAGGACCAGGTTTTTCAGCTATTCCAACAGTTTCATGCTAAGGTTGAAAGAGAAACAGGTAGAATTTGAAGTGTCTCCGTAGTGATAATGGTGGCGAGTACACATCAAACGAATTTAAAGCTTATTATAGTAAGCTTGGAATACGACATGAAAAGACAGTTCCTGATACTCCACAACATAATGGGGTAGCAGAAAGAATGAACCAGACTATTGTAGAAAAGGTGAGATGCATGTTTCGCATGGCTAAATTGCCAAAAAAGTTATGGTTTGAAGCTGCTAGTACAACTTTTCATCTCATCAATAGGTCTCATTCATTTCCTTTAGATGGTTACATTCCAAAAAGAGTGTGGAGAGGGAAAGATAGTTCATACTCTCATCTGAAGGTATTTGGTTGTAAAACATTTGTTCATGTACCGAAGGAGAAGAGATTAAAGCTTGATGAGAAGGCATCTCCATGTATTTTCATTGGTTATGGAGATGAGCAGTTTGGCTACATATTATGGGATCCTAAGTATAAATAAATTATTAGAAGCAGAGATGTGGTATTTTATGAAGATCATACCATTGCAAATTTTGAGAAAATTGAAAAGCCCAAACATATAAATAATGAGGTAGCAGATCTTACACCACGTACTCCTCCTTTGTCGCACGTTGAAAATGGGGGAGAGATGCCAGATGATATAGTTGGTGACCATATGCCAGAAAATGAAGTTGTTAATGATGATCATGTAGAAACAGATGAGACTGCGCATGAAGAGCAACCCCTTCAGCAAGAAATAGTAGAGCCTCAATTAAGAAGGTATAGCAGAGAGTGCCAACCTTCAAAGAGGTACCCCAATGATGAGTATGTTTTCCTTATAGAAGAAGGTGAACATGAATTTTTTTCAAGAAGTACTAGATCATAAAGATAAAGATAATTGGATGAAAGCTATGCAAGAAGAGATGAGTTCCTTGCATAAGAATGGTACTTATGATTTAGTTGAGATTCCTAAAGGTAGAAAACCTTTGAAGAACAAATGGGTGTATAATTTGAAAAAGGATGGTGATGGAAAGAATGTGAAGCACAAAGCTCGGTTAGTGGTAAAAGGCTTTGTGCAAAAGAAGGGGATATATTTTGATGAGATATTCTCACCCGTGGTGAAGATGACATCCATTAGAGTGGTATTAAGTCTTGCAGCTAGCCTGAATCTTGAGATTGAGCAGTTAGATGTTAAAACTGCATTTCTTCATGGGGATTTGCATGAAGAAATTCACGTGGCATAACCAGAGGGTTTTGAAGTGAAAGGGAAAGAACATATGGTTTGTAGATTGAAGAAAAGCCTTTATGGATTGAAACAGACTCCGAGACAGTGGTATAAGAAGTTTGACTTCTTTATGGTAGGACATAGCTACAAGAGAACACTTCTAGATCATTGTGTTTATGTCAGATATTTTTCGCTTGATAGCTTCATTATTCTCTTGATTTATGTTGATGATATGTTAATTGTTGGAAAAGATGTTGATATGATTGGCAGGTTGAAAAAAGATTTGTTTAGCTCTTTTTTTTATATGAAAGACTTGAGGCCAGCTCAACACATCCTAGGGATGAAGATTACACGTGACAGAAAAATTAAGAAGTTGTGGTTGTCACAAGAAAGTATTTGAAAGGTTCAACATGAATGATGCTAAGCCCGTGAGTACTCCACTTGCTAATCATTTCAAGTTAAGTGCCAAGTTATCTCCTCGTACTGATGAAGAAAAGAAGCATATGTCAGGTATTCCATACTCCTCTGCTTGGCAGTCTAGATTGCAAAAGTGTGTTGCTTTGTCAACTACTGAAGCTGAGTATATTGCCATTAATGAAGTAGAGAAATAAATGTTATGGTTGAAAAGATTGCTCAAGGAGCTGGGTGTGAATAAGAATAAGTATGTGGTGCATTGTGATAGTCAGAGTGCTATTGAGTTGAGTAAGAATACCACATACCATGAACTTACCAAACATATTGATACACGTTACCACTGGATACGAGATGTGTTTGAGAAAATATGTTTCCAGGTTGCAAAGTAGTTCCAAAAGGAAAACATGAGTTTTGTAGAGAATTCATTGGAATGGCCTAATATGATTAGGCGGTGATTCTTCCCTAATGGTCTGGAGGGGGAGATTTGTTGAGGTCCAGCCCATTAGGGTGGATCCAACTTTGGTAAGTAATCAAACATAATTTCAAGTTTTGTTGAACAAGGAAAAGATGTTTTCAATAAGAAACAAAAACAGAGATAAATAGAAACAAAGTTCTATTTGAGGTGGTATTAATTAAATAGAAACAAAGTTCTATTTGAATAGAAACAAAGTTATTTGGTAGCTGGTTAATTAAATAGAAACAAAGTTCTATTTGAGGTGGTGTTAGGCGGCTACAAACAAGTATAAATAGGGGCATAAAACAGAGTTTTATTAATAGTGTTTTTAGAGAAGCTGCTGCGTGAATAAGCAACAGAGAACATAGTATTCTCTTTAGCGTTTGGTGCAGCTGTGTGCCAATGGACGGTGACTTTGTGTCTGATTCTTTGGGCGCGATTTCGTGTGACAAAGTGTGACGCGTGGCTGCGATATCGACTTAGTTTTGTCGATTGATTTGGTATAAGAAGTTGAATGAGCTTTTGTGTTAATTTGTTGTGAGGTAACCCGTGTTATTTACTCCTTGTATTACTCAAGCTTTGGGCAAAAAGCTTGAGAAGTTATTGTACTTCTTCTTATTTGATTAGTGGATTCCCTCGGATTTGCCCCGTGGTTTTTCCCTTCACATTGAAGGGTTTTCCACGTAAATCTTGGTGTCTTGTTTATTATTGCTTTAGATTATTTCCTTGGTATTGTTTTATTGGTATTTGTCCCAATAGATTCATCATTCTTATGCTTGCACAATGGACAGAGCCGCTGGTTTATCTCTCCTTCGAATCAAATTGGCCAAAGGTGTGCGTTCATGATCCCATGCTAAAGTTTCAATTAATTCTTGCCAATATTTACGTCAGGAAATTAAGAACATAAATCCAGTAGCCCAAACAAGATGTCCAAATAAAAACATCCACGCCCATACCGATAAACTATTCACACCAAAGAGGTTATATCCACCCACCAAAGCACTGGTGGCGAACTCACTTTAGAAAAAAACATATTAATAGCTTATATGCACTGGGAGGGCTACAATTTTGAAGATGCGGTACTCATTAGTGAACGTCTGGTATATGGAGATATTTATACTTCTTTTCATATACGGAACACATCTTCACAGACCAAGAACTACGAGATCACCCTAGAATGAAAGGGGTGATGGAGGGATCGTACCATTCGAGCATTTATTTTCATGTTTTTCCCGAAGGTCTGGAGAAAGTTGAAATCAATAAGATTTCCCAATCCTCCCTTCCCGAAAGGAAGAACGTGAAATTCTTTTTCCTTTTCGCAGGGACCAAGAGATTGGATCTAGCTACAAGAAGAACTACAAATATGATTGTTTAGCCCATAATTGGCTTCATTATAAATATAAGAAGGACTCATATTTTTCTAGATCAAGAAACGAAGACGAAGAGTTTCTTGATAATTACAGCATGTCTAATTTTAAAAATGTTTATATGCCGGTAGATATATCTCTTAATAATTATCTAATAGAAAATTCTGATACGAATCGAAATTTGGATAGAAAATATTTCGGGATAGAAAGAATAAATTTTATTGAAATAAAATAAACCTACGCTTGTTGAAGGTGAAGTTTGGGAATAGAACAATTCCTTATGTCATGTATCCTCGGTTGATGCAGCCTTTAGCTATTCTTAACATTGATCTGATATGGTAATCTGATAACATTGATCTGATATGGTATCTTTCGCTTCTATTCAATTTTAAGGTTCAACAACTTCCCAAAGAAATCGAAGAATTTCTTGGGAATCCTACAAGATCCTCTCATTTTTTTTTTCTGACATATGGTCAGAACTTTATCAGGGTTTGACTCCTAGTGAAAGGTCCACTAGAGATCATAAATTGTTGAAGAAACAACAAAATATTTCTTTTTTCCATTTAAGGCCCTTGAAAATGACTCTTCTGCTCAGAAACGAAATGTTCCAAATGTTCCTGGAAATTCTTGTTCCCATTGGACCATTTGTATCTATATGCATCAGGATCCCGATTCATGGATCTCTCGGTTCGAGAAAGAAGACTCAAAAGGTGCTAAGTTGGAATCTCATTCTAAGGATTTTTGCGGTTTCAGAGAATCCAGCTACAGGAGAACAAGGAAGGGAGAGCTTTCCCCCCTTTCCGCCCGACTCTTTAGTCTTAAGAATGCTGGTTTTAAGAATGAGTGTTGTCGAAGTAAAAGATCGTCAACAGGGGTGTTCTAGTGCATTGTAGATTCTTATTCAAGACTTGTATCATTTGATGATGCCATGTGAATCGCTATTTTACATCCCAGCGGGGCTATAATTGGAGATACCATTGTTTCTGGTATAGAAGTTCCTATCTCAATATGAAATGCCCTATCTTTGAGTGCGGGGACACCACCCAATAGCATGTTGCTGCCAAAAGCATAACCCTATATTTCTTCTAAAAAATATCCTAGTTGTTTTAGAGCAACTAGAAAGAGATTCTTTAACTAGTTCATTGAATAGTTCTTTAAGAAAATTCATCTGATTGGTGAGTCATAAGTTAGTATTCAGATGGTTATTGAGAATCAGAACGAATAATCAAATTGGACTCGTGGACTTACCTATTCCTAACCCAGTAGAAAGAAAGAGAAAGCAGGGGTTTCGACCAAGATAACTAGAAGTTCCCACCAATAGGAATCCTAGTGAACCTAAAAAATATATAGGCCCAGAAGAAATTATTTATTTTTCGAGACCCCAACCCTAAACCCTAAGAGAATGAATGGTAATTACTGGTTTACAAAATATCCATTGCTTCAAATTCATATTTGATTTCCTTCCAGACCTATAGTTCAGGCTTTAATTTTCGTGCTTATCCTAATTGTTGGTTCAGTTTATGCATGGCGAAAGGGGGCATTGGAATGGTCTTAGCTCCTAAATATTCAGACAATAAAAATAAAAAAACGAAGAACATGTCAAATCCCTCCACGATGCATTTTATTAAAAAATTTTGGCTGAGAGAGGGATGAAAATCTCGTGTACGATTTTGGAACGGGGATTCTTTGAATAAAATGTACGATCGTAACGGATGTCAGCTCAATCCGAAGGGGGCGCAAAAATGAAAGAGAGGGATGGGGTTTATCTCATTTTTTACATAGTGGGCTCCAAGTGGGAGGCCTGCACGATGGGCTATTAGCTCAGTGGTAGAGCGCGCCCCTGATAATTGCTTGAGAAATAGAGTGTTATCAATGAATTTCCTGCGATTTTTTCTAGTAGGAGTATGGAATGAGTCAATCGTCCACTTTGGTATCTTATTGAACTAAAATGGTGATATTGTTCCTCCATCGATCAACACAAATAAAAAAAAATATGTTTTGACACGAAATGGATATATCCATATATCTGACTCATTTTATGAGATGATAAAATATGGCAAAACCTATATCAAGAACTAGTTTACGTAAAGATGGTTGCCCTACAAAGAACAGTTGGCTATGGCCTATGGAAGAGGGTCCTCTTACCAACATTGTGGATCCTTTGGAAAGAAAGTAACAACAAAATTTTGAAGGAACCAAGAAAGATTGCAATGCTATTTGCAAAGATATAATGTATGGTGTGGCACTAATAGCTTGGGCATTATCTCGGGTAGATTTCCATGTTTGTGTCTTTGATTGATTTGTAATATAGTTGTCCAAGCCTTGTCAAAGCGAACCAAAATTACTAATTAAAGCGAGAAGCAAAGCAGTGACACCTCCCTTCGCTTTGGCCAAAGTGATAAACAAAGCCATAAAGAGTGCTTGCTTTTTGCTGAAGCGTATAGTGGTCAAAGCGATCGCTTTATAGAGTTTTTTTATTTTAATTTAATTAATTAATTAAATTTTTTTTTTAACTATATAGGTTAGTTTCAATTTCCAAATACTCCAAAGTCTAAACAAAAATATCTTAATTTCTCTCTTTATTATTTAATATTTATTTTCGGAGTACAATATACAATTATATTACTAATTTGCTGCCACGTAGAATAATAGAGCAAACATCTATTAAATTTTCAGTCACTCAGGTATCATCTAATAAATTTAAGATTATTTACTTATTAATTTTTTGTCCTTACTTTTTAATCAATAATATAGTGCAAATTATATAGGGAATTACATGCCTAGTTATCATTTATTTAATAACTTTAATTTACTGTAGTAATATTCATTTATTTACATTTTATAGATTTCTTTATCATGTTCTTTTTTTTTTTCTTATGGTTACTAAATCTTCGTAATGTGCTAGCATCACGTCTCATTTTTCGCTTAAAGCGGTGAGAGGGTCCTCGCTTCAATGCATTGACTACCTTGCAATATTTTTCTGTTTTTAGCGGTGAGAGGGTCCTCGCTTCAACGCGTTGACTACATTGCTATAATTTTATGTTTTTATTAATAAGTTTTGTTGCAAGTTTCATTGATTAAAAAAAAAAAAAAAAAAAAAAAAAAAAAAAAAAAAAAAATCTAATCTATGTCTAAGATTCAAGATATGTCACTCATCTATTGCTAATGGGAGGTTAAATTTTTTCTTGTTTATAATTTCAATCTAGGTTCAAGGTATGCTACTTCTCCACTTCTCACTAAGAATGCTAAAGAAACACCTTACTTTATTGTGGAACTACAACATTTTGCGGTAAGAGTACCTTGCTTATGGCCTTTTTGAAATGTAATTTGTTGAGATTATTAAATCGAAAAATGACTTTTAAAGCCTATGTTTTCAAAAAATAGACCATTAAGGTATCGAAGTTGATGCAATGGTTAAGTTATGCCTACTTTTATACTTTTATGACTAGCAGTGATTATTTTATTAACCCAGATTAACCCATAAAGTTATATGACATCATTAGCCTTCTTAAACAAAAAGAAAACCTACTTTTATACTTTTATAACCAATAGTGATTTTTTTTAAAAGGAGTAGATATTTTACCATAATACGAACTATTCCAATTAGTGTTTATACCTACGCATAAGCAACCAAAGCTACCGGTTCATTTTTTCGTTCATTCAAATATCTGCTACACGAATCAATTGCAGCACTATAACATTCACAACCACCCTCCTAGCATCATGTAAATACATTGAAAACACCTCCCGGAACCAGTACATGAAAATGAACAATAATAGATTGAAAAAACTGAAATACATGATTTTGTTTAAAAGGAGAAGATATTTCACCACAATACGAACTTTTCCAATTAGTGTTTATACATACACATAAGCAACCAAAACAATTGGGGAATTTCATCGTTAATTACCACAACCGATACATAGCACTATTAAGATTCACAATCCTCCAAGCATCATGTAAAAATATTGAAAAACCCTCCAAGAACCATTACATGGAAATGAATGATGACTACAGAAGATTTAAGAAACTGAAACACAATTTTTTCTTTGAAACGCATAGATAGTTCACCACAATACGAATTTTTCTAATTAGTGTTTATACCCACGCATAAGCAGCGAAAGCTACCAGGTCATTTCATCGTTCATACCCACAACTGGTACAAGGGTCATTTGTAGCACTATAACATTCGCAACTCTCCTAGCATCATGCAAATATATTGAAAAACCCTCTCAGCACCAGTATATGGAAATGAATGATGACTGCAGACGATTGAAGAAACTGAAAAACATGAATGGTCTAACGATGATCCCTGGGCCATTGATGATAAAATGCTTCAGTTGACGGTGGAAGTCTAAAGAGGTTGCCAGTGGTGATTAGAGTTTCGAGGTTCGTTATTCTCCTCCTATTAACATCAATGATGCGACCGAATTCGTTGTTTTTTCTTCTGCCCGTCTGGACTCTCCTGCTCCTGCCGCCACTACTAGTCTTGTTTCTGCTATGGTTGCTCCTCGCCAGGAGGGTAAAAGTAGTTTTTCCGTTGTCACTGTTGTTCCTTCTGCCCTTTCGGCTAATGGGGGTGGTTTCTTAGTGCTTTCGGGTACCCTTGTTCTTCATGAAGAAACTGAAATACATGATTTCATTTAAAGGCGCAGATGTTTCGCTGCAATACAAACTTTTCCAATTAGTGTTTATACATACGCATAAGCTACCAAGATATCGGGTCGTTTCAGCGATCATTCCCACAACTGGAACAAGGGCCATTTGCTACACTATAACAATCAAACCCTCCTAGCATGATTTAAATATATTCAAAAACCCCCTCGAACCAGTACAAATATATTTAAATATATTCACACAAATAGTATAAGGGTCATTTGCTACACTATAACATTCAAACCATCCTCCTAACATCAATACTTCCTCCTAGCATCATGTAAATATATCAAATAACCTTCTCAAAACCAGAAAATAAACGATGACTGCAGAAGATTTCAGAAACTAAAATACCTAATTTCCTTTAAAAGGCATCGAAATTTTATTACAATACGAACTATTTCAATTAGTGTTTATAAATAAGCATATGCAGCCAACGTATCGAGTCGTTTCATCAATCATTCCGACAACTTAAACAAAGGTCATTTGCAGCACTATAACATTCACAACTCACCTCCTAGCATCAATACTTTCTTCCATGCATCATGTAAATATATTGAAACCCCCTACTATAACTAGTACATGGAAATGAACAATGACCACAAAAGATTGAAGAAACTGAAATGCATATTTCCATTAAAAGGCATCGATACTTCACAACCCTCCTAGCATCATGTAAATATATTGAGAAACCATCCCAGAACTAGTACATGGAAATAAACGATGACTACAGAAGATTTAAGAAACTATAATACATGATTTCGTATAAAAGGTGAAGATATTTCACCACAATACAAACTTTTCCATTTAGTGCTTATAGATACGCATAAGCAACCAAAGCTACCGAGTCATTTCATCATTCATTCCCACAATTGGTAGAATGGTCATTTGTAGCACTATAACATTCGCAACCCTCCTAGCATCAATACCTTCATCCTAAAATCATGTAAATATATTGAAAAACCCTTCTAGAATAAGTACATGGAAATGAACGATGACTGAAGAAGATTGAAGAACTAAAATACATGATTTCCTTTAAAGGTGTAGATATCACAGTACGAATTAGTGTTTATACATACACATAAGCAGCCAAGAAATCGAGACATTCATCGACCATTTCCACAACTGGTACAAGAGTCATTTGCTACGCTATAACATTCAAACCCTCTTAAAATTAATACCTTTCTCCTAGCATCATGAAAAACCCTCCCAAAACCAGTGAAAATGAACGATGACTGCAGAAGATTGAATAAAATAAAATACTTGATTTCCTTTAAAAAGTGTAGATGTTTTACCACAATACGAACTATTCCAATTAGTGTTTATACATACGCATAAGAAGCTAAAGCTATCGGTTCATTTCATCGTTCATTCCAACATCTGGAACAAGGATCATTTGCAACACTATAACATTCACAACCCTCTGCCTAGCATCAATACCTTCCCCAAGCATCATGCAAATTTATTGAAAAACCTCCTAAAACCGGTACATGAAAATGAATGATGACTGCAGAAGATTGAAGAAACTTAAATACTTGATTTCCTTACGAACTTTTCCTATTAGTGTTTATACATTTGCATAAGCAGTCTAAGCTATCGAGTCGTTTCATCGTTCATTTCCACAACCGTTTCAAGGGTCATTTGTAGCACTACCGTAACCTTCCAACCTTCCTAGCATCACAACCCTCCTCCTAGCATCAAGTAAATAGACTGAAAAACCCACTAAAATCGGTATATGAAATGAACGATGATTGTAGAAGATTGAAGAAAATGAAATACTTGATTTCCTTTAAAAGGCATAGATATTTTACCATAATGTCAACTTTTCCAACCTGTACAGTTAAAACAACGTTATAACACCGATATAACACTTAACGAGAGTGAGCCATTACGTTATAAGATTATCACATTTTTGTATCACGGCTCCGATATAACGCCGTTATTAAGATAATTTTTTTTTCAATAACGTTGTTTTAACTTTTTGTTCTAATATATATAAAAAAAATACCCATTTCATTTTCGATCGAAGAAGGACCAGAGCTCGCCATCGCCGATCGACAGAGAACTAGACCTCGTCGGTTGACAGAGAACGAGAATAGAAGGGAAGAAGATGAATAGTTGATCTCATTATCTATTGCGATCTCACTCTCATATGAAGGGAATATGTTTTTTATTAAATGTTTTGATATTTTTTGAAAATTTTTGATATTTTTTGAATTTAATGTTATGAACATGATTTACTTTTTTGTCTCTATAATAATCAATACTTTATAATAATCAATACTTTGTGGAGGTGTTAAAATTATATTTAACAAAATATTCCGTTATATCACGTTATATCCCATTATAACCTATGACGCTCCTGAACCGTTATGGGTCTGTTATCCGTTTTAACTGCATAGTTTCCAACTAGTGTTTATACATTCGCATAAGTAGCCAACCTTATCCAGTCATTTCATCGTTCATTCCAAAAACCAGTACATGGATCATTTGTAGCGCTATAGCATTAACAATCCTCATCCTTGCATCACAATCCTCCACCTAGCATTATGTAAATACATTGGAAAGAACTCTCCTAAAGCCAGTACATGAAAATGAACGATGACTGCAGAAGATTGAAGAAATAAAATAAAACAGCCAAAGCTATCGGGTCATTTCATCGTTATTCCCACAACTGGTACACGGGGCATTTGTAGAACTATAACATTCATAACCCTCCTAGCACCAATACCTTCCTCCAAGCATCATGTAAATACATTGAAAAACCCTTCTACCTGAACCAGTGCATGGAAATGAACGATGATTGCAGAAGATTGAAGAAATTGAAATACCTAATATCCTTTAAAGGGGGTAGATATTTCACCACAATGCAAACTTTTACAACTAGTGTTTATACATTCGCATATGTAGCCAACCTTATTCGATCATTTCATCTTTCATTCCAACAACCAGTACATGGGTCATTTGTAGCGCTATAGCTTCAGTAACCCTCCTAGCATCACAACCCTCCTTCTAACATCAATAAATAGATTAAAAACCCTCCTAGAACCAGTACATGAAAATGAACGATGATTGCAAGAGATTTAAGAAACTAAAATACATGATTTTCTTTAAAAGGTGTAAATATTTCACCATAATACGAAGTTTTCCAATTAGTGATTATCATTTACATTAGCACCCAAAAATATCAGTCATTTCATCGTTCATTCCCACAGTCGATACAATGGTAGCTCCCAAAGATATCAATCATTTCATCGTTCATTCCCACAGTCAGTACAATGGTTATTTTTAGCACTATGATATTCATAACTCTCCTCCAAGCATCGCAACTCTCCTAGCATAAGTAAATAGATTCAAAAACCCTCCTAAAACCACGACACGAAAATGAACGATGATTGCAGAAAATTGAAGAAACTGAACTACCTGATTTCCTTTAAAAGACGTAGATATTTCACCACAATACGAACTTCTCCAATTAGTAATTAGTGTTTATACATTCGCATAAGCAGACAACATTATTTGATTATTTCATCGTTCCTTTTCCCAACGAGTATAAGGGTCATTTGCAGCATAATAAAATTCACAACCCTCCTAGCATCAAGTAAATAAATTTAAAAACCTTTCTAGAACCACTAAATGGATATGAACAAAGATTGTGAAGATTGAAGAAACTGCCTTGTTATCAATTGTATTTTAACTCATCCAAAGCTATGGCCTAGGTTCCCGATTAAACTTTTTTAAATGAGGGTTCCTATAAGCTTAATGCGCTAATTCACAAGGCAAAACAATTTATTACAATATAATTGTTATGTTAAGTCAATGCTCTTAACTTTCTAATTAAGATCATATAATGCATGTTCCATTATCTCGGACAAAATAAATTCACTAGACGATGTTCTTACCAACAAACAGGTTCCTACAAGCTTGATGCACTAGTGAACAAGTTTACTATTTCACAAGAAAGATTATTACTAGTATATTAATTAGTTTCTTAGCTCAGGTCACGTCTCTAATTATAATGCTAGTTCAATCATCTTTGACGATTAACTTCACAATGCTCAGTAATCTCGAAGAGGTTCCTACAAGCACGAAGACCGGTCCAAAACGAAATTAATACAACTCTAATTAGTTTATTATATAGTCTTCGCTCTAAAACATAAAATGTCAGCTCCATCATCTTGACAATAACTTCACTAGATGATGCTCATTCATCTCAAAGGGGTTCCTACTAGCGTGAGAAGATGTCCAAGGCAGGCTTATTACAACTATAATTATTTCTCCTCTGTGATTAACAACACATTGTCGGTTCCATATCTTTGACAATAACTTCACTAGACAACGCTCATTAATCTTAAAGAGGTTCCTACAAGCGTGCAAACAGTCCAAAGCAGAATTTATCAATGACGACTTGTACTTGGGCGGTCAAATCCCAATGTACGCCCCGCATCCCTATCCAAAATATTTGCCACTACCAATTTTCATATGCAATTCTACGTGTAAAGTCGATTAAAACAAAACAAACAACAATCATTATATACGGTGTCAAGAAATTACCTACGTGCAAAAAACCTCATTTGGGTTGCTGAAGTGAAGTTTTTGTCGATTAGAAGCATTGCTGATTGAGAACTCGGTTTCTAAGAGTTTTACGCGAACAAAAAAACTTGTTTGTCACATCGCACTAAGCTTTATTGTTGAACCATGCCTGCAAAAAACAAAATTTAAATCTACTAAAGCAAATAACAAATTGAAATTTTACGTTACGTTGAGAATGACAGAGATTGTTTATTGCTAATAATAACCTAGACTACAAATTATCACCATCATCAATTTCAGACTTTCAGTCGCGCAATCGACCACAAAGTCTTCATTCAATCGTCCCTCTTTAAGATGCAATCTAAAAAAAATACAAATTATGAGGGAATATGTTTCAAAACGTGAAACATTGTGTTACACAACATGAAATGTACATTTCACATCATTTTATACAAGTTAAAACATGAATTTGCTATGTTTCGCCTCAACAGGATGGAATCAAGATATTGGAGAATTGATGAAGCTAGAAATTATTAGAAGATCTGAAATAAAATTGGGAAAGAACAAGATGGTGGAACCAACAACAGTACTGAGAAAATCACAAGTTATTCATGTTATTTGGTTTCAAGCTCTTGATCCCTATGATGTGATCATGAATTAGTTGTTCCCTAGTTCTGTTCGAGTTCTTCAATGAAACTCTGGAATATCTCCATCTGCAACTCTGGTTGTTTTAGATCTACAACTCTCCGGCTTGTTTTAAGTCTTCAAAGAATTTGAGATGAATGTCGTGGGAGTGAAAGGGGGGGAGGCAACAATGGCGGTGAGTGGTGAAAAAGGATTGAGTGGTGAATATCTATCCAATGGTTTTCGGAATGATGCAGGATCCTATAAAATATTTTAAAAGCACAGATAAAATTAATCTAAACCATGTATTTTCTTTTGTTTTATTATATTTTATCGGGAACAGTAGTTACAGTCAAAGTCTGTCTTTTTTTTGTCTTTTGTGCAATTGGAAACAGTATATCATTCAACTATGTCTAATAATTACATGATAGCATAGATTATAGTCAGTTTGCTTTTCGCATTTCAATGTGTGAAATCGAAAACCAAATCGATATAATCGGTTTACACGTTTTAGTAATTGAACCGTTCAGTTCAATCGTTTTTTTCGGTTCCATCATGCATTTTAAAATCCCTAAGCTGAAGTGCTTTGGTGTTTGGAAAGCAAATATTGAAAAGGTATCAAGGAATGTATGAGGTTGATGTGATAGAAGAGGTAGGTCTGTGATCAAAGAAAGTAACTAAGGTTATGTATGGGATCATTTCAACATTCATTACCATAACCAATCGACCTTAGTTAATTGTAGCACCTTAACATTCACAGCCAATCAACTCCCTACCAATCAAATCCCTATGAATCATCACTCAACAAATGTAGATAAACTAGAGTGGAAAGTTTGGTAGGAACGCTATATGCAACATATGCCTAGTACATCTCAAAACCCAACCATTACAGAAAATGAATACAAGCAAGAAAAAGGAACCAGCAAAAACATCCAATTTTCATTCATTTATCCAGAAAGTGGAGACAAGACTCTTGCGCATTAATTAGTCCAATTACTTTGTCTTTAGTTAGCATAACCAAGCAACATTATCAATCATTTTAATAACTAGACAACCGAATCAATCTGTGTTTTCCCTTTTTCGTTAGTAGAATCCCACTAATATTCAAATGTTATAAGTCATTTTGTTCTCTTTGGAATAATACAAATACAAATATGTAAAAGAAATTTGTACTATTGTTCCCTTCAACTACCCACTTATGACGAGTTTCTAGACTAGAATTCTTTCTTGAGAAATGGCTACACATAATTTTAGGTGTCCACTTAAATAAGGTTGGAATTGATGATCTAGACTAAGATTCCTTGATTTCGGCCTCCCACATAACTCGCTCCTTCAAGTAACATCCTTCGTTGATGATCTTGACTGAATTCCACTGACAACAAAGATGGTTTCGCCTTCCTACCCTATCCAAGATAACTATGTCACCACAAAGGTTGTCATTCTTCCTAGCATTCTTCCTTTCTACACGGCTCCCGAACAAGTATTGTTTTATGGCTTTTCTTGAAAGAAATGGGGATAAGAACGATCATCTAAGCTTATTTTATAGGAAAAAACACTATTGTTTTCTAATGATTTAAAAACTATAGAAGTATAGTGATAGATGGTTCTCAGTAGAATACATTGGAAAGCAAGATAGACAAATAAAATACCAATATTTTGCCAATTGAACATAAAATTGTCCATCCTCAAACCCCTCATTACATCAGGTGCATATCTCCACATCCATATGACAAATTTAATGCCCAAAAGAATTTGCTCCAGAGATTCACTGTATGTCTTAAAAAATTATGTTGCTATTCCTTTCTTTCCACCAACTCCACACTATCACATGTGGGAGTCTCACACCCCTATTTTCCTATTGTGGCTATGTACTCCAGATCCTTCAGCCACTTTTTTTTACCACCACTCCCTACAGAAATTCCATTGCTACGCCCAGGTCAGGTAAAGCGGACCACCGCTCTCTAGGAAATTCTATTGCTACGCTCAGGTCCGGTAAAGAGGTCTTAGGTCTCAGGGTTGAATAAGATAAAGAAAGGACATACAAGCGTGAACAGAACTAGAAATGAGAGGGAAAAAGACAGAGCAAACCCTACATGTTGCTCACCCCTGTTAATTATCAATGCCTCCGCGTCTAGTTGGCTATCCTGTCTTACTAATATTATACAGCATGAAAACTTGCCTAAATTCTTTTTTGAATATGATCAGTTGTCTCTTCTTGTGATTGGCAAAAAATACACCTGATGGTGATTTATGTCTATTCCTCAAGCTATAAACAGTAAGAGACTTGTTTTGTATTGTGGAAAGACCATCTAAATATTAATAATTTGTTTTAGCTTAATTTTCAAAGACGTCACTATGGATATCCTATAAGCAAGTAGAAACTATCACAATGGTGTTTCCCTCCATTCCAAGATAGTCTCAGTGTCAACTCTCTCGAATCTTAATTGCATTTTCTAGCTCCAAATGAATTCAAGAAATTATATTTTAAACAGTTACATACACCTACCCATACCTGCCTAGAATAAACAACAAACAATATTTATTTAGATTAAATAAGTTACTCTATCTAAGACATCAACATCACAGTCATTGCAGTTTAAGAATAAGAATGAAAAGATGTAATAATATCTTACCTTTCTCCATGGTAAAAATAAATTCATATTTGGGGCTTTAAATTAAATAAACAAGCCAAAGAAAAACTAACTAGATATTTGTTTGTTTCATACACTAATGCATAGCACATCAAAACAGTTATGTCTTGGTCTAGGAAAGCTATAAAAACATAAAACCTCAAACTCACCTTTTTTCCTGATTAAACAAGAACGTCTTTCCATCAAGGTATTTGTTCTCCCCTTTGATCCTCTATTGCTTATTGACTTCTATTCGGTCTGCTGTGAAGCAGGCATCCTATCCAATGTATGTATTTCCCTGAAATTGAAAATTAGTAACTTAAATTATATTTAAATTAAATATTAAATATAATTATATTAGTAACTTAATTATATTTCAGATCTATACATAGTAAAGCAGGTTGTAAGATAGAAATGGTTTAGACTTAATATAGGAGAGAGTGTGGGGGACGAAAGACACCTGCTTAATAGAAAGAATAAATAAGCTAACACTTTGGCTAATGAAAAGAAAATGAATGATGCTAAGATTCAAAAGAATATACTGAGACTAGCAGTCTACTAGTTTAGTTTTTGGAAATGTTGTTAAGCATGGGTCATTCACACAGCACCCAATACCAAAATTAAGCACAGCCAAACCAAGCAAACAACCAAAATTGAAATTTTATGCTAATTGTATGAACTTGTATAAGAAGAACTAGGGGTGGGCACGGGACAGGATGGGACGAGATATACCCATCCCTATCCCTTCCCGTTCATACGGGACGGGACGGAATGAGAAAAACCCCATCCCGACCTCGTCCCATCCCAAACGGGTTCGGGACGGGATCAGCGTGTTAATCATATATAATTTTTTTTTTCCCAGAAGCACCATTTTCTGTGAATGAAGATACAAATATGTTAACTTGATCATTATAGCCTACATAGTTGATACATAACAAGCCTTGAAAATACAACAATTAAAAGAGAAGATGCACGTTCAATGTAGCATATATGATAAAATTATGTAGTGTTTGATTCATACCTTTTAGAATTGTCTTCTCTAAGCGTAATCCTGTAACTCTGCCACCATTTTCATCTTGATACCAAAACTTGTTAGGTCTCCGGAAGAACACAAAATGTAGTTCGCGCTAACCAGAAACTGGATGGGAGCCTTGGGAACTGGCTGCTTTAGAAAGTATTTCATAAACCCGTCTTTGAATTCGACAGTTTTTCAGTTCTTCCTGGAACCAATGATTACATTAGCATATAAATACATCTACAACAGTATGACCAAACCCAGAAAAATGTAAAGTGCAATGTAACACTGTGAGATGGAACTATGTAATACTATACCAAAACAAGGGCAAAGATATACCTCATCTGCTGCTGATTTGGAGAGGTCAGCTTCTCGAATGTGAACGTACAGATCTTTAATACCTGGAAGAAGTGAAAATTATTACATCAAGGTTAAATTGGCTTCTATAACATGTTATATTTCAGTTTTCAAGTCTCAACCACTACCCAATGAACAAACCCAGAAAAACAATGCAAAAGAAAAAGCACTATTGAATCAAGGTAAAAGATCACATGCAAACATCATTCAAAAGGCTTATTAGAGTTCCATGCTAGCTAAGCATTTCTTGCATGCATCCATTTCTCTGGATTTCATTTGGAAAATTTATCAGATATCTCCAAGTCTATAGAATTCCAAGTCTTTTTTTTCAGCAGTTCTTCTTAGAAGCAAAGTCTTGGTCTCTTGGAAGTACTCATTCATGATGTCTTGTTGGGACGACAATTGTGATGGTTATGATTTGATCATAGCTAAGGGTCTAATTTAATGGATTCAAATCCAAGTGAGAAGTATTACAAATTTAGAGGAGGAGAACTGAGAAAGTAAGAAGTATTACAAATTTAGAGATATGTGTGAGAGATTCATTAAGATGCTAAAAAAGTAAAAATGTTATATACATCAGTATTTGTATGGGCATCCACAATTCTAAAATAAATAATTAAATAAAAATATTAATAATTAATATTAATAAATTAGTTTGGGACGGGACGGGATTGGCGGGATTGAAAATCTTCATCCCATCCCATCCCATTCTAGATCGGGACGGGACAGGATCGGGATGAAATTATTCAATCCCATTAAGACCCGAAAAAATCGGGACGGGATTAGGACGGGATCGCGGGATGGGATGCCCACCCCTAAGAACAACTTTATGGCTTATATAAGCATGAATGTCCATCTGAAAACAAAGTAGAAAATGGAAAAAGATCCGCCAAAGTAAATAATGGAAAGAGGATCTTGAAATTCCGCCAAGAAATCATAACAAAATTTCCAATTTCATCGCAACATTGAGAGACTCTACAACTTGAGTTATTCCTGGAAATCGACAAATTCCATCAGAAACATTGCAGCATGAACATGGGATTTTAAGTGAATTTTTTCCCCCGACTTACATTGTGAGGGTAGGTTTTGATCTCTGACTCTATTTTCTACCTCTCTCAAAATGATGGAAAATCAAGAGAACCTCATTTTACACCCACCTCAGAATTAGTTTCAAAACAATTAGCAAATTAGAAAAAACAAACACAAATCAAGCAAAATTGATTAAAGCAAGAAACCATCACTAAACTAAATGAAGTCGCTCAAATGCTATCACACCTCAATTGATTCTCAATCAATTGCAACACCTTCATTGATTGAATTCACTGAATATGTGTGAAGCTGCTCAATCAATTGGGTGGGTCTGTAACCCTAGGCAAGAGCAACGTTAGACCCTAGGCAAGAGAAACGTTAGAGGAGGAGAGCGTTCATTCTTAAACCCTAACCCTTGCAGCCCCAAAACCCTTTTGGTAAGCTTAAAAAAAGAAACAGTCAAACCAAAGAAAAGAAAACCCACCTAAATGGAAATGGAGTCATTCAGCTCAATGTTTACCTCTCAAGACTCTTAAGCCTTTTCCCCAAGGGAAAGTTAAGGGCCTCTAAAACCCTAAAATTCCCAAAAGTTACAAAATTTTGAAACCCTAACGATAAACTCCCACGATCAAGTAGTCATCAATGTAGATATGGAAATTTAGATAGAAAATGAAGCTCATCTCTTGATCAATTTGGGCAGTTGATGTGTGCATTCGCCCCCTTTCCCACTCAACCCACCAAGTAATTCCACATGATATTTTTCTTAAGATTTTTAATGGCCAGAAATAACCCAAATAATTTTTTAAAACGAGTTGTTTCTTTTGCTTGTTTTATCTCTCTATATTATCTATTGCAAAATTCGCTTTTGCGCTTACACGGATTGCTGGTGTATTTTCTAAAATGAAAACAAAAACAAAAAAAGTACAAAATGTAGACATGGTTGCACTTAGACCAAACACAACTTGTGCTCACAAGATTAGCTCTCAATTTGGTAGCCCATGTCTATGTTTGGAACAATTAATTTTATTGTAAGAAACACTTTTAATGGCGCTTTTCTAGGGTTTCTTGTTCTACTTATGGGTATTTTATGCTTTGTTTCGGGCATCCTTTGTTGGGGTTCGATTGTTTTTGTTTTAGAAGAAGAGAGTATCAAACATTCTAAACAGCTTCAACAAATGATCAAAGACAAAGGTTAAAGAAAGGGGGAGGAGGATTTGGATGCCAATGTCATCGCTAGAAGTGCAAATAGTTACTAATCATCCTCCCCCTTTCTTTAACCTTTCGAGCAATGACAAAGGTTAAAGAAAGGGGGAGTATCAATATTCTAATTCCGTCAAAAACGTTGCAACTTGCGAGAAAAAAAATAAAATAAAATAAAATAAAATAGGGCTTTAGGACTAACCACTATAGACTGTGGTAGTTGAGTTGGTGACTGGCCACTGAGGGTGACTGTCCCTCATAAGCTTTAGTAGACAGTAGGTAAATGCCCAAAATAAGCTTTAGTAGTCATAAGATTTAGTAGACAGTAGGTGATTGTTCCTTATAAGCTTTAGTAGTCAGTAAGTAAATGCCCAAAATAATTTTCTCCACAGTCACAGCATGTCTTAAAAATTATGTTGCTATTCCTTTCTTTCCACAAACTCCACATTATCACATGTGGGGTCTCATTCACCTATTTGCCTTGTGTGGCTAAGTTTTCCATATCCATCTATTAAGTTACTCGATAAAACTACCTTCCACTACCTTATCGCAATTAAATTCAGCACGTGAACTTGCCTAATTTCTTTTTTTGAATATGATTGTCTTCCTGTGACTGGTAAAGAATACACCTGATTGCAAGGATGCACGAACACGGACACGACATGACGACTCGGCAATTTTCAAAAAATTTAGGATTCGGCGACACGGCGAAACTTTACTTTTTATTAATTTTTATTTTTTTATAATTCATATGAACGTAAACAACCTAAATCTTAAAATTGATTAAAATTTTTACTTTTGAAGCTGGAAGATGAGAGCTTAACAAAAGAGATAGAAAATTACAGAAATGTTCGAATAATCAAAATCTACTGGAGAGTGTATCTAATTTACAAATTGTTTCAAAATAGTGTGTAATTATGTATCTAAGAGCAAATTAGTCATCAGAAACAGAAATTAAATTACAGAGAAATTATATAGCAAAATACCATTTTTTGTGTGTATTGTATCTAATTTAGAACGAGGATAGAAACGACCTTGATGACGTCTGATATACCATCAAATGAAAATGTCAATCAAGAACCCTCAGATTAAGTACGGCGTAAAGAGGTGCTCTAATTGAAGCAACCCCTCTCTCCAGCTGAAGGAATCGAAGAATTGGTGATTGCAATTGAGTGTAGTAGAACTGGTGTTTCTTCAAGAACTGCTTCCAAAACCAACAGAGAAAAACAGGAAAAAAAAAACAAAAAAACCATAAAAACAAGAAAAAAAAACATTGGTCGTGTCGGAGCCGAGTCAGGGTCGTGTCGGTCTCAGTCAACGTGTCTCGACCGTTGACTGCGTGTCAGATACGTGTCGGACACGAATCCGTGTCCGACACGTATCTGACTCTCGAAACGGGGGTTTTCCGAAGAGTCCGTGCATCCTTGCCTGATGGTGATATATGTCTATTCACCAAGCTATCAACAGTAATAAACTTGTCTTGTATGGTGGAATGACCATTTAAATATTATTCACTTGTTTTGTCTTAGTTTTCAATGAAGTCAGCTACTTAAATACAAAACTATGGATGTAAATTAAGGTAAGTAAAAACTATCAAAATAGTGTATCCTTCCATTCCAAGATGGTCTCGGTGTCAACTCCCTCAACCTTCACAACCCAAACCATTCTTTAATTTTTACCATGTATTTTTTTGTTGATTATCCAATCTTAGTTGCATTTTTAGCTCCAAATGAAGTAAATAAATTATATTTAAAACGTGTCTAGAATAAACAACAGCAGTATTTATTTAGATTAAATAAGTTATTCTATCATCAAAGTCAATGTAGTCTAAAAATGAAAAGATAAGAAGTAATGATATCTTTACCTTTCTCCATGGTAAATGTAATATCATATTTGGGTCTTTAAATTAAATTAACCAGCCAAAGCAAATTTAACATGGCATTTGTTTATTTCATACGCTAAAACATAGTACATCAAAACAGTTTTGTCCAGAAGAATTGGCCTAGGAAAACTATAAAAACATAAAACCACAAACTCACATTTTTCCTGATTAAACGAGTGTCTTTCAATCAAGGTATTTGTTCTCCCCTTCGATCTTCTATTGCATATTGACTTCTATTAGGTCTGCTATGAAGCAGGCACCCCATCCAATGTATGTATTTCCCTGAAATTAGATATTAGAAACTTAAATTACATTTCAGATCTATACATAGTAAAGCACGGAGTTAGATAGAAATGGTTTAGACTTGGTATAGGAGAATTGTGGGGGAGAATGACGTGTGCTTAACAAAAAGAATAAATAAGCTAACAATTTGGCTAATGAAGAGAAAATGAAAGATGCTACGATTGAAAAGAGTATACAGAGAACAAATATAAATCAAATGAATCGAGAAACTTTAATGAAAATAACAGATAATCTTTCTATAACAAAATCCAAATGACCATCTATTGACACTATTCAGGCCGTTGACAGTAGTTTCTTTGGTCACTCTTATAAGTACAAAATAGTTTCGTTGATTGGATATGATTATCATACTTCATTCGAATACACCCCTAATGATCTTCTACAGCATTGAATTCTGGAGAAATTTATGGGCCTACTCCAGATTGGCCTGACAACAACTGTATTGCCACGCCATAAGACAGAAACTCGGCTAGGAAGAGGCAAACCTTTTTAAGGAATATTTGAAATTCTTATAGAATGTTCAGGACAATTACAACGAAACATGAGTAGGGAAAGAAACTACTATGTTCAAACTTCAAATTTTCCCCGTATATTCTATATAGTGTGGCAAACTCCTATTTTAAATAAAATGGAAAGAAACAGTCTAATTATCCCTAATTAGACAATGCAATAAGATAAATTCTTATAGAGCAAAGAAACACTAAGAGCATACTGTGTTCAAATCAATTCATAGAGCAAAGGAACACTGAGAGCATATTGAGTTCAAATCAATTCTTTCCTTCATCAGAAAATTCTATTCCTCTTGAAGCTCAGGAAACGTCTCCAACAAACAAGATATCACCTTATTGCCAGGTCGTCCTCAATCACAGTAAAAGTAAAAATACAGAACAGAGCAGCAATATTTAAGATTTCTTTCTCGAGGCAAAACCATTTCCCAATCACTAACTTGGGTCATCCCCTTTTGGTCCAAACTGAGCTTCTTTTAGAAATTTGACATTAAAGTCATAAAAACTAATAAAAAGAAAATGTTCTTTAATTACCTTCCTTCTCCTTGACTGCTTGATCCAAGTTTCACTAGTAGATATTCCTTGTCAAGATCAAATTTTAGGAAAGTTAGAATCACTTCATTCTTTTACACATAAAACTGTGAAATCAATCCAACATTCAACACTGATATATGAAAATGATCATCCTAACACCACAAACATACACATACATGACACCCCCAAACACTCAAAACAGGATAGAAGATAATTTATTGTGACAAGAAATGAGTTGGAGATGAGCACAAAATTTTCCTCGGAGGATTGGGCTTGGAGTCCCTCAGACTCTTAATTCATACCCAGCGGAACACCCTTTCATAATTTTACATTTCGAGTTTTTACGAAACTAAAAGAAATGTTTTCTAACTCGTTTGAGCTGAAATTTTCAAAAAAATTACAGATTGCCAATATAAACAACGAGCCAAAATATTGATTCTATCTCTCTCAAGAGAACACCATTTCACAGACACCTCAGAATTACACAGGAAAATTGTGATGAAGTGGTATACATGAGATTAATTTCAAAGCAATAAAAATTACAAGAAAGAAACACAAATCAATCAAAATCGATTAAAGCAACTTACAAACACTAAATTAAGTCTCTCAGATGCTCTGACACCTAAATCCATTAAATGTATAGATTGCAACAACTGGGTTGATTGAATTCACTGAATCTGAGTGAAGAAGCTCAATCGATTGGGTCTGTAGATGAGAGAGTAGCTTTGGTTCTTGGACCCTAACCCTTGCACCCAAAACCCAAACCCTTTTGATAAAGCTTAAAACAAAGAAACAGTCGGACAAAAGAAAATAAAACCCACCCCCAACCTAAATGGAGTCCCGTCAGTCTAGATGTTTACCTCTTTAGGGTTTCGGGTTCTAAAACCCCAAAATTTGCAGAATCTTGAAATCCCTCTCTCGAAATGAAATTTTATCAAGAACTGAACCCGAATCCGAAACCTAACGAAGATAACCTCCCAAGATCAGATCAAGTCGTCGTCAATGTAGATATGGAAATTTAAAGAGAAAAACGAAATGAAACGAAGCTCACCTCTTGATCTATCAATTTGGATGCAAACATTAACATTGTTGCTCTGCTCCAACGTCGTTGGCAAGGCAAGATCATTCGAATCCATTTGTAACTTGACAACCGAAAGAAAAGTTCTCTCTAGGGTTTCGCGTGTGGTTTAGTTTGGTTTAGAGAGAGAAAGGAACGATGGAAGGAAACGAGTTCGATGAAGGTGAATTCGCACTCTCCATCTCTTTCTTGTGTTTGTTTAGAGAAACGGTGAGAAAAAAGGGGAGGAAGGCTCATGCACTCGTGTGGTGTATGAACTAAAACGAGGAGTAAATACTAGTTTGCAGTTTGAAATGGGGCTCTTGCTTACGGTTTTTTTTCCTTCATTTTTTGTGCTTTGTTTTGGGCCCCTTTGTTTTTGTTTTTGTTTTGGTTTTGATTGGTTTTTCTTTCCTTTTTTTTTTCCTTGTTTAAGAAGGGAGTAGCAACATTCTAAAAGGCTTCGACAGCCGAATACAAAGGTTTAAGAAAGGGGGACGAGGATTTTTGGATGTAGTTGTCTTTCATCCAAGTACACATAATCACTAATCTCGTCGGTAATGGAAAAGGGGGCCTAATTAAAAAGAGACGATAAATGAAATGTCGATCTAGTTCAACATGGTTAGTCAAAACATTGCAACTTACAAGAATAAAACAATTTTTATGACTGACTAATATAGATATTGTAGGAGTGGGTGATTGACCACATCATAAGCTTTGGTGGTCAGTAAAGTGTGTGGACTAAGAAGCTAAAGGGGGATGACTATTCTAATAATGAAAATCAAATTTTCTTCATGAAATCATACATAAATATTTTTATCCAATTTGAATCCCCGTATCAGGAATAGTGTTGCAACTCTCGAAGAGGTGACCATAAGATGTTATCTGTCAAAGCGTTTTAATCGACTCAAACTAAATATATAAATTAAACAAAAAGCCCATAGTATGGTCTAAGCAATGCAATGAACACCAAATTCACTAGTAAATATACCAATTTGATTGTTCAAATACAAGATTAAAAAAAAACCCTCAAATTGGTTAAGGTTTATACAAAGAATGAGATTTTGCAAAATCTCGCGAAAATTTTGTTTTTTTGAAATTAAGAAAAGAAAAGGGTGAGAAAGTAATTACATTTTTTCAAAAAAAATTTCAAGGATTTTTTGTAATTTTGGGGACTTTTTTGTCAACTACATGTTTTCGTAAAAATACAAGAACCAGTTACCAAAACTTACATTTTTTTAGGTTTTTTTGTAAATTTTGAGGTTTCTTAGTTATTATTTCTTCTATAAATTATTTATTTATTGATTTTTTATATCACCCCTGATTTTGCAATTATCACTTCTTCTACTTACATATTGATTTTTGAAACCACTCCCCGATTTTCTAATTATATATAGATTTCATGTTTGTTTCATTTCTTGATATTTAGGCTTCATTTAATGTGTTTAATAGATTTATTTAATTGCATCTTTTTTTTTACATATTTCATATACCCTCGAAATTCATTATAGATAACAAACGAATGAGACGTTCGAAAACCTTATGTTTTCTTACTAAACAGTTCAACTTGAAAAATCTCAAAACGATAAAGTTATTCAAAATGAAATTTCTATTGAGACACGCTACAACAAAAATAGTCTTTAATAAACATTTATTTGATGACATTTTCAGACAAATAGTATGACACAAATTTCACATTGAAAGAGCTCATAACATTTATTATGCTTGTTAAATAGAAATGTTATTACAACAATTTTTAGATAGCATTATTGAGATAATGTTATCATTGTTTTGTTAATTAGTTAAAAATGCTATAGATTGTTATGAGTGAATTATGTGAGGGTCAAGTGTTAGAGTCTCGACATCAACCCATTTGAGTATTTATCTCATTTTGTACGTCTTATCCTCTCAACCCATTTTATCAAATCTCAGGTAAAAAACAGAAACATGAACACACACAAAGAGATCATCCACTGTCGACCCCAAATCGTTCGTTGGAAGAGAAGGTACTTAATTGGCATGGAAACCCTAGAGTCTTTGTTCGTTCGTTTGTGTTTGCTCGATGTGATTGTTTGAGTGTCTCAACCCATTTTATCAATCTGAAAAAACACAAATCGTTCTAGATTTAATTTGTTCTTTGTCCTCAAATCGTTCGTTCTTTCGTGAATTACGACAACTCAACTTCTCTCTTTTCTTTTACCAAATCGTTTGTTCGTTCTTTGTCCACAAATTGTTCGCTCGTGAAGGTAAGCACTTCAAAAAATCTAGATTTCAACTCTCTGATCGATTCACTTCTACTAGTGTTTGTGATGCATTGTGGTTGTCTAATGGCAAGTAATGGACTCGTGATTTTGAATCCAAGTTTAGATTCCACTTCGTTAGGCTTCATTTGGCTGTGATCTCTATCTTGCTGCGTGAATTGAGATATGTTTCATGAATTTGAGTAATTGTTGTTCTTATGTTATCATCAGTTAGTTAATTGTAGGAGTAGGATATTTAATTAATGTTTTGCATTTTTAAAGTGTACTTTGGAATAGATGAGTTACATGTTCGAGGTATGAAGGAAGGATTCAACTTGAGACAGAATTTGCAACTGTTTGAATGATAAAGAACTTTTAAGTTCATGAAGAGTATATTACTTGACATAGTTCTCGTCCCTTTGCCACAAATTCATTCCACAATGCGGTTGAGCTATCAGAGTTAATTAGAAATGAGATTAAAGGGTCATAAGTTTGAATGTGTGAAGTGAAGGCCATGTGTAGCTATACCCATGATACCGAAAGAATGTTTGGATGATGAAAGTATGCCTCATTCTGATGGATTGATGGATTACTGATTGTTTGTTAATTCCTATTTATACTAGTAGTTTTAGTTTTGGTGCTGATGAGATGATAGATTGGTAAGTTAGTGGATGAGGATGGGGACAATATTTTAGATATCCACTTATCCAAGTCATACCGGGTTGGAGAACAAACAAGAGATAGAAAAAAAGGATGGGGGATATCTTAGTTGTCTATAGCTTTGTTTTGGTTGGGTGTTTGTTTGATTTGGCTTTGGTGTTTCTCAAATTCTTGTTGAGGCTCCTAAATCTTTGGTGTTTTTGTCGGCTCTTTCATACTATCTAGCCTCCTTGGCTTTTGGAATAACCATACTAAAAAATAAATAAATAGAAAACCTGCACACGCACTGAAATTTCGAAACAATATATTTGATGATACATCGAAACGTCATTTCTCCTACGTCGTACACGTGTCATGATTACCTCGAGGAATAACAGGCCCAAGCGTCAACCCAACATTAATCCGGCCCAAGAGATTTCAAACCCGCACAATACACTCCGCCAGACGGACTCAAATCCTTACAGCCTACTGAGCCCACGCGTCTTACGGCTATCCACAATACCCATAAGCCCTATTCAGGCAAGTATCTCGGGGATCAGCTTCGAACATGCAAGACAACAACAATTTGCTTCCAACTAGGAAGCAAATATTTGAGTATACGTCGCACGTAGAAACTTTTATCTATGGACAACACTTTGATTGGGAACTATCTCCCACGTATCTAGGAGCACAAGTCTATTAGGGAAACTTCCCTTCAAAGCACAACTTCTAATTAGTGAAAGATCTCCACGGAGATCTTCTTCCTTAAACTAGCCACCGATGGCCTGGTCGAACCAGGACTCTAACACTATAAATAAGACATGAGGTTGGTAAGTTAAGGTACGCTACAAATTTCATGTTTACAGCATTACGCCTTCATCAGATCCTTGTCTGACTTTAGCATCAGAGTGTCATCGGCTACCACAATGGTGGTCTATGGCTCACTGTGTTCCTTGTGCAGGTCAAGGTCAAGCAGGGAGTAAAAATTGACTGCATCAGTTTGGTGTCGCCCGTAAGGACAACAAAGTTTCTAATCATTTACTAATGTCATCTCTCTTCAGAATTCAAGGAGATGGTGACCACCAGATCAAGCAACAATGGAGAACAAAGGGAGACCACTGATTTTGCAATTATCACTTCTTCTACATTGATTTTTGAAACCACTCCCCGATTTTCTAATTATATATAGATTTCATGTTTGTTTCATTTCTTGATATTTAGGCTTCATTTAATGTGTTTAATAGATTTATTTAATTGCATCTTTTTTTTACATATTTCATATACCCTCGAAATTCATTATATATATTTCATGTATCCTCGAAATTTTTACGTTTTTTCTTTCCATGCCGAAAAATATTTCTTAGACTCGGGAATCTGAAATTAACTCAAAAAACGAAATCACAATCCATTGGTTTACATATCCCATGAAAACAATCCATACATAATAATTGTCAAAAGATACCCTTAGGTAAAACAAATAAATATCTTGTGAATAAAATATTTCCATTTGGTATGAGAACTACAAACACAATTACAAGATATTTAATGCAAAATCAACATAACAAAAGCACTCAATTTTTTTCCGTATGTCGACATAAAGTAAACACAAATTTTCTTATACCTACCTTTAACTGACCAGAACTAAGGCAAACTAAGATTCACAAAACTATTAACGTGGTTTACCTTCCTGCATCCACAAATATTAGTATCGACCGAAATGAGATAACAAACGAATGAGACGTTCGAAAACCTTATGTTTTCTTACTAAATGGTTCAACTTGAAAAATCTCAAAACGATAAAGTTATTCAAAATGAAATTTCTATTGAGACACGCTACAACAAAAATAGTCTTTAATAAACATTTATTTGATGACATTTTCAGACAAATAGTATGACACAAATTTCACATTGAAAGAGCTCATAACATTTATTATGCTTGTTAAATGGAAATGTTATTACAACAATTTTTAGATAGCATTATTGAGATAATGTTATCATTGTTTTGTTAATTAGTTAAAAATGTTATAGATTGTTATGAGTGAATTATGTGAGGGTCAAGTCTTAGAGTCTCGACATCAAACCATTTCAGTATTTATCTCAGTTTGTACGTCTTATCCTCTCAACCCATTTTATCAAATCTCAGGTAAAAAACAGAAACATGAACACACACAAAGAGATCCTCCACTGTCGACCCCAAATCGTTCGTTGGAAGAGAAGGTACTTAATTGGCATGGAAACCCTAGAGTCTTTGTTCGTTCGTTCGTTTGTGTTTGCTCGATGTGATTGTTTGAGTGTCTCAACCCATTTTATCAATCTGAAAAACACAAATCGTTCTAGATTTAATTTGTTCTCTGTCCTCAAATCGTTCATTCTTTCGTGAATTGCGACAGCTCAACTTCTCTCTTTTCTTTTACCAAATATTTTGTTCGTTCTTTGTCCACAAATTGTTCGCTCGTGAAGGTAAGCACTTCGAAAAATCTAGATTTCAACTCTCTGATCGATTCACTTCTACTAGTGTTTGTGATGCATTGTGGTTGTCTAATGGCAAGTAATGGACTCGTGATTTTGAATCCAAGTTTAGATTCCACTTCGTTAGGCTTCATTTGGTTGTGATCTCTATCTTGCTGCATGAATTGAGATATGTTTCATAAATTTGAGTAATTGTTGTTCTTATGTTATCATCAGTTAGTTAATTGTAGGAATAGGATATTTAATTAATGTTTTGCATTTTTAAAGTGTACTTTGGAATAGATGAGTTACATGTTCGAGGTATGAAGGAAGGATTCAACTTGAGACAGAATTTGCAATTGTTTGAATGATAAAGAACTTTTAAGTTCATGAAAAGTATATTACTTGACATAGTTATAGTCCCTTTGCCACAAATTCATTCCACAATGCGGTTGAGCTATCAGAGTTAATTAGAAATGAGATTAAAGGGTCATAAGTTTGAATGTGTGAAGTGAAGGCCATATGTAGCTATACCCATGATACCGAAAGGATGTTTGGATGATGAAGGTATGCCTCATTCTGATGGATTGATGGATTACTGATTGTTTGTTAATTCCTAATTATACTAGTAGTTTTAGTTTTGGTGCTGAGGAGATGATAGATTGGTAAGTTAGTGGATGAGGATGGGGACAATATTTTAGATATCCACTTATCCAAGTCATACCGGGTTGGAGAACAAACAAGAGATAGAAAAAAAGGATGGGGGATATCTTAGTTGTCTATAGCTCTGTTTTGGTTGGGTGTTTGTTTGATTTGGCTTTGGTGTTTCTCAAATTCTTGTTGAGGTTCCTAAATCTGTGGTGTTTTGTCGGCTCTTTCATACTATCTAGCCTCCTTGGCTTTTGGAATAGCCATACTAAAAAATAAATAAATAGAAAACCTGCACACGCACTGAAATTTCGAAACAATATATTTGATGATACATCGAAACGTCATTTCTTCTACGTCGTACACGTGTCATGATTACCTCGAGGAATAACAGGCTCAAGCGTCAACCCAACATTAATCAGGCCCAAGAGATTTCAAACCCGCACAATACACTCCGCCAGACGGACTCAAATCCTTACAGCCTACTGAGCCCACGCGTCTTACAGCTATCCACAATACCCATAAGCCCTATTCAGGCAAGTATCTCGGGGATCAGCTTCGAACATGCAAGACAACAACAATTTGCTTCCAACTAGGAAGCAAATACCTGAGTATACGTCGCACGTAGAAACTTTTATCTATGGACAACACTTTGATTGGGAACTATCTCCCACGTATCTAGGAGCACAAGTCTAATAGGGAAACTTCCCTTTAAAGCACAACTTCTAATTAGTCGAACCAGGACTCTAACACTATAAATAAGACATGAGGTTGGTAAACTAAGGTACGCTACAAATTTCATGTTTACAGCATTACGCCTTCCTCAGATCCTTGTTTGACTTTAGCATCAGAGTGCCATCGGCTACCACAATGGTGGTCAATGGCTCACTGTGTTCCTTGTGCAGTGAGTAAAAATTGACTGCATCAGTTTGGCGTCGCCCGTAAGGACAACAAAGTTCCTAACCATTTACTAATGTCATCTCTCTTCAGAATTCAAGGAGATGGTGACCTCCAGATCAAGCAACAATGGAGAACAAAGGGACACGTCAAACGCTCAGACTGGCGCTACACCACCGCTTCCAGCGGTGCCGACAACGCAGAGGCAACATACTCACGCCCTCATAACCACAACATTGACGACGGACCCCGAGATGGATCTGAGATCATCTTATATACAACAAATCCTACTAACAATGAAAACGCTTATGTTAATAAAAAAGAAGCCTGACAAGACACTGAGAGCGTATGTCACGTGTTTCAATAACGATTTGACTTTCGTCAACGTGTGCAATGACGCAACAGTCGTCGCAGCCTTCACCGACGATCTGAGGAATGGCAAGTTCTATAACTTCCTAACTCTGAACCACCCACAAATATGACGGACTTGGTGAAAGAAGCACAAAGTTACATTGCTCTAGAGGAGGAACGGACTACCAGGATAAAGGCTGAGTTCGTGGGGAAATCCCCCGACAAAAAGGTAAAAGGTGAATCGATGAGCACGATACACATACTCCATGGGGCACATTCTGAGTCTGAACAATCAAATAGGTCCAAAAAAGAGCTCTCAGATAGATGAGGATCCAAGCAACACGCAGCGAGCGACTGACGTCACACGCCCGGAGACATGATCCTCCTATGCCGCTAGCCTTTACAGAAGAAGACCTCCGAGGCGTCTAGCTCCCGCATAATGACGCTCTAGTGATAACGATTTTCGTAGCAAGCTGGGAAGTAAGGACATCCTTGGTGGACACCAGAAGCTCATTGAATGTTCTATTCCTTTGCACGTTCCACAACATGTAGCTAAAGGAAGAAGTCTTAACCCCTGATAGTCGTCCAATTATCGATTTCAGTAGCGAAAAAGCGTTTCCCTGTGGGAAAATACAATTAGCAGTAGTCGCGAGTGAGCCACCGATTCAGAAAGTTATGTTTCAAGAATTCATAGTGATCGATGCACCGTCCACCTATAACGTTGTTCTGGGAGACCCTGTCTACACCAAATGGGAGCAACAGTTTTCACTCTGCACCAATACATCAAGTACCCGGTAAACCAAACAGTCGGTACTGTACGGGGCGACCAAGCAGCTGCCAGAGAATGCCAGTACATGACCCCACAGCAACCGGGTAACTTTCAATTGGCAGCTAGTCCCGCGGCCAAGATGCCTCTTAATCTTACCAGAGAAGCTGAGATAGAACAACCAATCCTAGACGACGGAGCTCCTGTAAGCCCCTGGGGCATGCCCAATACCGGTCAACCGGAGGAAGAAATTGTAACATTGTACCTCGATAGCCCTCTCAACAATAGGGCCATTCAAATAGGTTCCCGCTTGAGCAAAGAATTGGCGAAACAACTGACAAAGCTGCTACAACGGAACCAGGACATATTCGCCTAGACCATGCAAGATATGGTGAGAATCGACCAATCAGTAATCACTCGTCACCTAGAGGTGGACCTCACGAGGAAAACCATACGGCAGAAGAAGGGGCTCGTGGCACTTGAAAAAAATATGATCATAAACGAGGAGGTACAACGGTTACTCAACGCGAACGTGATCAAAGAACCGCGATACCTGGACTGGCAGGGGAACATCGTATTGGTGAAGAAGAAAATGAGAAGTGAAGAGTGTACGTAGACTATACAGACTTGAACAAAGCTTGCCCGAAGGATAGCTTCCCACTTCTCCACATCGATCAGATCGTGGACGCCACATTCGGGCACATCCTACTAAGCTTCATGGACGCCTACTCAGGCTACAACCAGATATTAATGCACCCCCGAATCAAGAAAAAACTTCTTTCATAATTGAGGGAGGAATATACTTCTACAGGGTAATGCCATTCGATTTGAAGAACGCATGTGCTACATATCAACGACTGGTAAACCAAATGTTCAAAGAACAAATCGGTAGAAACATGGAGGTCTATATAGACGATATTTTGGTCAAAAGCCTTCGCAACCCCGACCACATAGGAGACCTCAATGAAGCATTCAACTAGCTCAGAAAATATCAAATGAAACTCAACACACAAAAGTGTACATTCGGAGTTGAGTCTGAAAAATTCCTAGGCTACATAGTGAACCATAGGGGAATCGAAGCTGATCCAAAGCAGATTCAAGCCTTCTCGACATGAAAGCCCCCGCCAACATCAGAAACGTTCAGAGCCTGACTGGAAGACACTCAATAGGTTTATATCTAAATCATCCGACAAATGCTTTCCTTTCTTCAAAATACTAAGAAGAAAAAAGGATTCTCATGGGACAAAGAGTGCAAACAAGCCTTTAAGAGCCTGAAAGCATATATGAGCAGCCCCGAACTGCTATCAAAATCGATGATAGGGGAAACATCTCAAGCATGCTGTCAGCTCAGCCCTCGCGCAAGATGAACGGGGAATCCAAAGACCAATATACTACGCCAGCAAAACCTTTGTGGAAGTAGAGGCACACTACCAAGACTTAGAGAAGTTAGCCCTGGTACTGGTAGTATCCTCGAGAAAACTGAGGTCTTATTTTCAGCCCCACTCTTTGACAGTTCTAACCAAGCACCCGCTCCGCACGGTACTCGGGCAGTTTGACATAAGCTATGCCCCAAAAACTGCCATCAAAGCCCAAGCGTTGGCAGACTTCATCGCCGAATTCACCGTTGGAGAAGAACCAAAGACAGACCTCCAAGCCCAAGATTCAAGCATTCGAGGATGGACCTTGCGTTGCGATGGATCATCGACAGGAAAAGCAAGTGGAATTGGAATCACACACCGTTTTCCAAGCGGCTTCACTATCGAAAAAGTCGTCAAATTTGGCTTTCCCGTTTCAAACAACGAAGCCCTCCTGTCCGGCTTGAAACTAGCCTTAGGGATCGGGATAGATCATCTAACAGCATACAACGACTCAAGGTTGGTAGTCAACCAGGTCAAAGAAGAAATTCAGCAGCAAAGACCCCCACGTGATAGCCTATCGCAAAAAGGTACTCCATGCAATAAGTGGATTCAAAAGGTGCAAGCTCTTGCAAGGCCCCCGAGATGACAATAAAAGAGCTGATGTGCTAGCTAGGGAAGCCTCAGCCTTCACTGAAGTCTCAAACGGTCTCATCAAATACCAAAAAAGAATCAAGCCTTGACGAAGAAGAACCTGATTATCGAATATATCGAAAGTGGAGCCCTACCGACCAAGAAAGATGAAGCCAGAAAACTCAAAAACATAGCAGCGCAGTACACTCTCCTAAACAACAAGTTATACATGAGATCAGCGACCAGACCCCTGCTCTGATGCTTGTAACCTCTCGAGGCAGATTAGGTTCTAAGAAGGATCTACGACAGGATATACAAAAATCATCTAGGTGTGAAAACCCTCTCCCACAAAGCTTTAACCCTAGGGTACTATTGACCGATGATGCAACGAGACGCAAAAGATAATGTCTGTAAATGCGATAAATGTTAGAGGCTCGCGCCATACACACACATGCCTGCCCAACCACTGACACCAATGACAAGTTCGTGGCCATTCGCACAATGGGGGATAGGCATCGTCGGACCACTCCCAGCATCAACCGATAAAAAGTTTCTTCTTGTGGCAGTCGACTACTTTACCAAATGGGTCGAAGCGGAGCCCCTATCCAAGATAGGGCAAGCCCAAATAGAGAAATTCAAATGGGCAAGCATCGTCTGCATATTTGGCATCCCCAGAGCATTGGTCAGCGACAACGAAACTCAATTCGAAGGTATCAAGGTTAAAAAACTATGCGAAAATTAGAACATCAATCACCATTTCTCTTCGCCAAGCGCCCACAGGCCAAGGACCAAGCGAAGGTAACCAACCGAACATTCCTGGAGGCAATCAAAAGAATACTTGATGCAGCCAAAAGGGAAATGGGTTGCAGAGCTACCAGGAATACTTTGGGTGTATCGAACAACCAAAAGAATCCCTACCGGAGAAACACCCTTCGCCCTGGCATACGGGTCAGAAGCCATGGTTTTGGTAGAACTCGAATGCCCACCTTCAGAATGGAGGAGTTCAGAGCAACAATAACGATGAAACCTTGCGCGTCAGATTAGACCTCCTCGAAGAAAAGGAGGATCTAGCCTCTGCTAAGATAACTGCCTACCAGCAACGAATAGCGCAATACTACAACAAGAAGGTCAAGCCACGCGAATTCAGAGTGAGAGACTGGGTACTCAGAAAAACTCAGCAGAACATCAAAGAAGCGGGCGCAAGAAAGCTGAACCCAAATTGGGAAGGACCCTATAAGGTGACCAAGGTCAATAGGCCGGGGACATATTGGTTGGAAGACATAAATGGCGATGGACTTAAACGACTATGGAATGTAGAACACCTCAAAAAATATTATCAATAAAAATATTTATTTTTACTAAACTTCCACTGCTGTCCATTACGAGCAATGATACCTCCAATCATTCCTGCTATGATCAGATTCGAGATATCACACCCGATGCCTAGTCTGCTATGCGCGGATGACGATGGCCAAGGAAGTGGGAGTCTAGTCAGCGCTCTCAAGGGACCATTGCTCTTCTACAGACAATGATCGCCGAACTTACTAGGTAAGCTTAGTCAGTTCGCGACTGATGACGATGGCTTCTGGTGCCCGATGCTTAGTCCGTAGTGCGCGGATGATGATGGACGAGGAAGTGGGAGTCTAGTAAGTGCTCTCACGCCTGATGATGATGACTTGCCAAGGGATCATTGTTATTCTACAGACAATGATCGTCAAACTCACCAGGTAAGCTTAGTCAGTTTGTGACTGACGACGATAGCTTTTAGTGCCCGACGCCTAGTCCGTTGCGCCCGGATGACGATGGCCGACGAAGTGGGAGTTTAATCAGCGCTCTCCCACCTGATGTTGACGACTTTCCAAGGGATCATTGCTCTACAGACAATGATCGCCGAACTTACCAGGTAAACTTAGTCAATTCCCAACTAATGATGACGCCTTCTGGTGCCCGACGCCTAGTCCGCTGCGCGTGGATGATGATGGCCGAGGAAGTGGGAGTCTAGTCAATGCCCTTATGCCTGATGATGACGACTCACAAAGGGATCATTGTCTGGGATCATTGCTCTTCTACAAACAATGATCGCCAAACTTACCATGTAAGCTTAGTCAGTTCGCGACTTATGACGATAGCTCCTGGTGACCGATGCCTAATCCGCTGTGTGCGGATGATAATGGCCGAGGAAGTGAGATTCTAGTCAGCACTCTCACGCCTGATGATGACGACTCGCCAAGGGATCATTGCTCTTCTATAGACAATGATCACCGAACTTACTAGGTAAGCTTAGTCAGCTCGCTAGTGATGATGACAACTTCTGGTGCCCGACGCCTAGTCCGCTTTGTGCGGATGACAATGGCCGAGGAAGTGGTAGTCTAGTCAGCGTTCTCACGCCTGATGACGACAACTCGCCAAGGGATCATTGCTCGTCTACAGATAATGACCCCCGAATCCAATCAGACAAGCCCAGTTAGTGACAACAGATGAACTGCAACTTCTGATCAATGCCCAAATCTATAGCTCACCCTGTGCGGGTGTAGATGATTTGGAAGGTGGAGGCGTAATCAACCCCTACTGATGTCGACAGTTTGCCACGGGACCACTGCTTCTCTACAGACTGTGGTCACCGAATCTAATGACAACCCAATCAGCGCCCCTGCGCCTAATGACGACGACTTTCCAAACAACCTATGATCTCCGGAACACACCAAGTAAGCTTAATCAGTCCCTGTTGACAACAACAACAACTTTTGGAGCGTCCCAACGCCTAGTCTGCAGTGCACGGGCAATGGCGGCTTAGGGAGTAAGAGTGTATTCAGCGGTGCCACGGCTTGTGGCGGCGACTCGTCAGGGATCATAGCGGCTCACCCATGAACAAGGGTGGCTCAAAGCAGTCAGTTTCAATGCAACCTAATTGACAAACACGGACAATCTGCCAGCATGTAGGGTTTGAAAGTACTAATTCCACGGCCTGCAACATGGGTAAAACAAAAACTTCAAAAAAAGGCGCAATGAAAACAGAACAAGACAAAAGGTAAAGTTACAAAATACGACTTTCATTAAAAATTATGTTTTCCTTTGTCCCTAGAAGGACATTACAACTATTTTGAAGTAGAAAAGGGCAAAATGGCTTCCTCAGCAACCTGTCTCAAAGAGGCATGACCTTCTTCTTGCACGATGATTCCGAAAGCAACCTTCCTATAGTAGACGAAGTCGATGTCAATACCAGGGTGTTCTTCCCTAATAAGCTTTGAAGCTCTAATCTACCCCGAACAACCTCCGACGAGATCTGCAACCTCCGTCCTGAAGCACCGAAATCCACTGTGCCTACCAAGGTGGCGTAGTGTACACACTCTTCTGACGTTAAGCGTTATGCCTCACGAACGCGGCGGGGTCCCTCAGCAACTTTAAACTCAAGCTGTCATCGTGTAACCATTCAATCTCGGCTCGCTTCCTCTCGGAAATCTGAGCTTGCAGATTGGACGAACACTTGTCCACATCAACTTCTAAGTGCCCCAACTCAGCACGAGCCTGTCCCAATTCCGCTCGGGTAGAAGCCAAATCAGATTTGGCTCAAACGCGAATTTTGCCTTAGACGCATACGTCGTGACCCCATGGCCCCCAAGTCTGCACCAGCACCAGAATCCTGTAGTTTACCAGTCAAGGAATCTTCTCGGTGGAGAGCATCCAAACATGACACTTGCAGGTCTGCAAAAGCCTTCTCCAGAACAATAACTCTCCCGTGAGCATCAGGGTGTAGCACAATGGAAGCATGTGACTCGAGAGCGCGAGCCTCCGCCTTGGACCCATGGTGACTCACAACGTCAACACCTAGTCCAATGTGCTCCCCCTCTAAGTCAATAGGGGGATAACAAGATCCAACAAGAGACGACGATCCCCTGAAACCACCTCCTGAGCAGATGAAGGTTACTCATGCCTCGCAGCAGCCACCTCCTTCTCTGGCAAGGACGACGGCTCGATAAGAAGTTGCATGATTGGTGGGTCGCCTCCTTTTAGGAATAACAACAGGAGGCACGCCTCCTTTTAGGAATAACAATAGGAGGCACACCCGCCTCCAACTCAACCAGCCTAGTCGGGCTAGGCATAGCCAGGCTCCTTTTCTTCAAGCGACGACCCTCGACCTCTTCGGTCGGTAAACTAGGTGCAACAAGGACATCATGGGAGCACCGGAGCAACCCGCTACGTACGACATTACCTGGCATTATGACCTCCCCGACAGACATCAATGGGAGTTTATTAAACTCCCTCTCTATCGGTTCTTCCTCAGTGAGGATCAGAGTCACAAACTTCCCTTAAAAACAAACGACATATCAAGTCAGCACTACATCCGGGAGCAAGATGATAAGACAACAATGAAGAAACATACTAAGGTCAAACTGGAAGTATTTAGGGATTCGACGTCCTCCAAGCCTGAAGTATGAGGAATTCGTCGAAGCCAGGAACCAATACTTTTGCCAAGGCTCAATGTCATCCGATACCGGACGCAAGCAAACATTGTTGTTCAGTATGCAAATGCCCATAGAATTCAACCGAGCGACAGTCAGATGATGAACTATCGTCAGGGTTAAACGAAGGCCAGTATCATGCGCTCTGAGAAGGATCACAATCAAAATCCTGAACCCGCTCGGGGCCATTTGAGCTGGAGGCATGCGGAGAAAAAAGAAGAAACACAAAACATCGTCTGGCACTGGGAATCGGAGTTCAGATTCAAACATGCCACGGTGCAACCCAATATACCCATGAGGGGGTGAATATGGAGCCCTAGTCGCAAACGCAGAGACGATTTCCAAATCCCCGGGAACATGGTACAAGCTCCAAAGCCTAATTAACACGATTTCGTCAACCAAGCTATTCTAAAAAAGCTTGAGGCAAGTATAAGACAACTCCTGCTTGGAAGTAAGTTCAACATTATCCACCATTGATGGAAAGTGCAAATCAAGCTCTATAGAAGCACAATCACACAAAAGAAAAAATGCAAGAAGAAACAAAAACGATCTTTCTTGAAATGATGACTATTTATAGAGAATATAAACCGTACCTCATTTCCTTGAGCAGTCGCGTATCCATTAATGTTATGCGCCGCTCTAGACATCATTTCGGGTTCAATCATCATGACGGTACAATTATTTTTCAGAGATGCAGTGGACCGACTAGACGGCCCACTAACTCGGGGGGAGCAGCTGATGATATTGAAACATCTCATCTCCTACGCCATACACGTGTCATGATGATCTCGAGGAATCACAGGCCCAAGTGTCAGCCCAACACTGATCCGGCCCAAGCAGTTTCAAGCCCGCACAATGCAGTCCGCCAGACGGACTCAAATCCATACAGCCTGCTGAGCCCACACGTCTCACACCTATCCCCAATACCCGTAAACATTAAGGCAAGTATTTGGGATCAGCTTCGGACAGGCAAAAAAACAACACTTTGCTTCCAACTAGGAAGCAAATACCAGAGTATATGTCGCACATGAAAACTTCTAATCTATGGACAACATTTTGATTGAGAACTATCTCCCGTGTATCTAGGAGCACAAGTCTAACAAGGAAACTTCCCTTCATAGCACAACTCCTAATTAGAGAAGAATCTCCACGAAAATTTTATTCCCTAAACTACGCCACCGATGGCCTGGTCGAACCAAGACTCCAACACTATAAATAAGAGATGAGGTTGGTAAGCTAAAGTACGCTACAAATTCCACGTTTACATCATTACGTCTTCCTCAGATCTTTGTCTGACTTTAGCATCGGAATGGTTCGTGGCTCACGTGCGTTCCTTGTGCAGGTCAGCAGGGACCGAAAATCGACTGCATCAATATTCATTTTCAATATTAAAGAGTTACAAGAGCTAAAACGTTGTGGAAATGAATCTGAAATAACAAGCTATGCCATCAATCCTTCCACAAACAAGCATCATAGCATGATCTCTTTTTGTTGTTCTATATCGATACATGCAATGACCCGTGTAGGTATATTTGGTACCCATGACCATGTTATGCAATAATAGTATCATCAATTAAAACAAACAAACTGAAAATTGTGAACCAGCAAAACCTTGTTCAGTAATACATTCTCACTTTCACACTAATTACTAGTTATAAGTGAAGAATGAACATCAAAACTTCAAATGTGCAGTAGACAGATCATATACACTCGTTATATGTCCCGTTTGTTTGACATTTCTCGCTTAGCCATATCTGTGTCGTATCTTGGTCTTTGTCTGTGTCTGTTTCGGAGGACCGAATATTGAATAGGGCTGCAGCAATGCACAAACGGCACATAAGATTAGGCTGCTTCATGCATTCGTAATATTATTTGCTGAAGTTGAAGATTGCAATATTGATGAGACGAGAGTGAGTATAAATTTTGACAATATATTGAAAAGTAGTTCACTTATCCACAAAATATTTGAGGCGTTGTTACTTGGTTTGAAATTTCAGCAGATTATGTTGTCACTAGCTGTTTGGTTGTTGTTATTGATCCTGTATTTATGTTTGACTTATTAGGATGCTTAATGTCATTTCTTAATCCTTAGTGAGAGAATTCTTAATCCTTGATATGACTTGTTTATATAACTTGTTACAGAGTGATCCCGAGTTCGCACAAGCTGTTCTTGGGAATGATCTCAATAAGTTGCGGAACATCTTGCGAGAATGCCATCAACAAAAGATCTGAATTACGTCGTAAGCAGGATGAAGAACTTGTAAGTATTTAAGCCACCAATGAAATGAAATGGCCAGTGAGTTTTAAAAAAAAAATGGCATGCGAACTTCTTCTAAAGTGAACCCAAGCCAAATATTGGTCATTCGAGTATGCTAATGTTTATTTTATTTTGTGATCACTAGGCATTATTGTATGCAGACCCTTTTGATGTAGAATCACAAAGGAAAATTGAAGCTGCCATCCGCCCGGTTTGAGTCCTTATTTCTGATGGATTTATTGCATAATGTCATGTAAGTTACAATAAGAGGAAAAAGACATTTAGGTTAGTTACTCCATCAAAGAGTAAAATTTTCCATCTCAAAACAAGGTAATCAGAATTCACGGTTTTATTTTCTTCTTTACTTTGAGGACTGGCTTGATGGTGAACCTCCCTGTCTTGATAATGGGGGATGGAGAAGAGTCTTGTCAGTTTTATTCATATATGAAATACTATCATCCTCAAACTGATGTAATTTAACCGAAAGAAAGGTTCTTCTAGAGTAATCTGGTCAGTATACGATGCATGCACGTGGTTACAAAGACCCTATTTGTTCCCTTCACTAAAACAATCTTGTTCCTTTCCTATTGCTATATCTAATGGAAACTAGGAGTAATAAGCCTCAAAACCACAAAACAATAACTGTGAAGAAGAGAAACAGAATGCATAACAAGAGGAACAGCTCACTTAAATTGAGGCTTCATCTCAGTCAGCTATCACCCCAGTTTCAGCTGTTTAATGTAGCTGCAGGCCCTGTGGACAATGTTTGGATGAGAAGAATCATGTGTTTCCAAGTAACCTAGAACTTACGCAGATAATTCAGACAAGCTAGCAAGATAACCATAACTCGGACTTATCTGTATCAATCAAGCGCTAAAGCAAACCAACGTGGTTCTTCTGCTTAAACCTTTTCCAACAATAATCCTCTCAGAAGTTCATTTTTCAGTTCTTATAACCACATAACAATTCAAGGGTTCAGTTATGGCAGCTGGTGCGGGAGACTCTAAATCCAGAAACATAATTGTTGTGGAGATGGAGGGTCGAGTCATACTGTAGTTCTAGGGGAAATCTTTCAATTAGAACTCCAATAGGATGCCAAGGGTCTCTCTAAAAGGTGACATTATTTCCATTGCCAATCAGATTGAGAAAGAGGTTTGATGCCAAACTTCTACATTCAAGTACTTTATGCCAACACCATGAAGAATCTGCTGGAATAGGAATGGTCCAGAAGTTTCTTTCTTTAATAAAGTTTCTATTCACTAATTGAATAACGAAATCCTAACCTTTTTTATATCATTATATGTTGAACATCAACCTTTATAGCATCTTCTTTTGTTTGTTTGTTGTTTAATATTACATTGATTATTGCAGAAAATCTTACTTTGTTCAATTTTTGTAACTTTCATAATGATTATTGCAGAAAGGAATTGATGAGAACTGGGCAAATGCACTAGAATATAACCCTCAAGCTTTTGCAAGGGTGGTATGTGTTATTTCCAACTTTCCATTTTAAAATATTTTCTTTATTTTTGTTATCTTGTTATTGTACTTCCTTGATGGTCAGGCTTGTGACTGAAATTGTTAGGATCAGGATTAGTAGTTTTTGCAGTGTGGGAATGAAGTCAAGACAAGTTGAATACTTGCATAAGGAATCAGTGTAAATCTGATGGAACTCCCTCAATTGTCTCTTTTTGTGTTGCTCATTGGGCAAGATTAATTAGTTACATTATGCCAGTGTCTGGTCCCTAGAGATTCATTTTTGGATTTTCTGACAATCAATTAAGAGTTCTAGTTTCTTAATAGTTGGAAAGCCTTTGAAAGTTGTTTAGTTTATGGGTGTGTGGGTTATAAGGTTAGCCCATAAAAGAGGTTTGTTAAGCCTAAAAAACGTTATAATTTGGTCTAAAGTTAAGAGTGTATAGTTATTGAATTGTTTAAAGTTTTATTGTCTTTAATTGATATAAATTGGGGCTTTATGCAGGAGGAGGATGATGAATAGGGGGAGCAAGATGGGAAGAAGATGGGCAATAGTAAAGTAGGTTCTTTATTTATTTATTTTGCAAATTTGGAACTGATGTGGGCTCGTTTTCTGGGATTTGATGTTACTATGGTGAAAAATAGTCTTTTTTTTTTGTTCTCCCTTTCATGAAAAACAATTCATGTGGAAGCTCTCTTAGAGGTTCAAAATGATGATGATCTGTACTTGATCTCTGTTGTATGTTTAATGATCCAGCTAAATGATTCTTAGGTGTTAATTTCTTACTTGGTTTTGTATATATGGTTGGTTAGATGTTTGATTCACATGTGTTTTAAGTTGTCTACCATTGAAAAAGAGGCTATTCTAATTTTGACCAATTGCTACTAAGACCAGTTGCGAGTGGAACATATTCCATTTTTTGTAAGGTGTTTTATCACAAAGAGTCTTTTGAAGCTTTTCCTGGTGGGAATAAGAATACGCTACAATTTCTAGACTTTGCTTCTTAAGATTATTCCACCATAAAACTGATCAGTTCCAATTTCCATTTTATTACACATGTAGTCATTGAAGACGCCTGTCAAGCAGATCCAAAAAAGTTGCTTTTATTATACTAGGTGGGGGAGCTGGAACTCGACTATTTCCTCTTACTCTCACAAGGGCAAAGCCAGTTGTTTATAGGTTGCAGAGAGATGAACAGAGGAGGGACTTGTCGCATCAAACACTTCTTGTGAAGTTTGTTGAGTGTAACAGTATGTATGTATTGATGAACCTTTGAGAGCAATACTTTGATGTATATGTCTCATTATGTTAATAGAATGACTTAGACGGAAATATTTCAATTCTACCATAATTTCATTTAATTTATTATAGATATATCTTTTACCGTAACTATTTGATTATAGCATTTTAAAAGGCCATTTACGATAACACTTTCTGAATGTTAAAACAAACAAGTGATAGCATTTATATACATGTGATAGATAATACAACCATGACATTCACAAATGCTATGTTGGGATAGCATTTTCATAGTGCTATGTCAAAAAGATAACATGGGCTGCTATGAATTACAGTAAATGTTATGGTACCTCTTTCATAACATTTTTGTAATGTCTTAAAAACCACAAAAAATGAAATTTCTTTAGTTTTTTCCTGAATTTAGACATATTGCCTGGGTATGACTTCCACACCAAAACCAAATAAATAAATAAATAAATAAATATATATATATATATATATATATATATATATATATATATATATATATATATATATATATCATAAAAAATAAACAATTTTCCTACCAACTTGTAAGCTAAATTCAAATATGAAAATGACTAATACATAATAATCACTAAATCGATATGGAAACATCGAGAATGATGAGTTTACCAGTACATCTATTAGATCAATAATAATTTAACATAACAAAATTTGAAATTTACAAGCAACCTAAATATCCAACTAAAAATAATTTGGTGAAGAAAAAATTACATTGAAAGAATTGAACCGACCACAAACGTGAACTCAACTTGAAAATGTATTTGCGAGTTTTATTTATTTATTTATTGGGTCGTTGACCCTTTTATTTTTTTATTTATTAATCCATGCCCGAAGGCTACATGACTGACCCTATAGGGTTAACCAAACCGGGCCCGAAGGCTACAATATTGTTGCCACTTAATGTCCTCGTCGCCTCCATCTCACATAGAGACTTGCTTTCGCTCCGGTCCATCGCCTCCACCTTGCATGAAGACTTGCTTTCGCTTCGCTCCGGTCGAGTCCATCAGCAGCTGCATTCAATACCCGAAGGCTTATCAACGACGGAGCAAATGTGTTCCTAATAATCGGGCGAAAACTCACAAAATCCTAACTGGTGAGTCTCGAACTCGCGACCTCTCACAAGGAGAGTGAATGTCCGACCAATTTTGCTACAATTGGTGGTCGCGAGTTATGTAAAAAGTATTGTAAATCATATATCGAATGTTGGAATTTTAAGTCTTATTCTTTGTAAAGATCATTTAAAAATTATCCAACTCATAAAGACCAATATCAAAGATAAAATCAAATTTATCTCAAGAAGATAAGTTAACGCTACGAAGATCAAGTCAAACAAGTCAAGTCAATTCAGCTCAAGTCAAAGGAGACTTGAGGTCGAAGGAGTCTCCACATATGGTTCAAGAATTGAAATTGAAATTCAAACTTTAAATTTGGGGATGAAAACAAGGAACAAGCCCATGTGCTAAATTGACAAGTCCAGTTGGCAAAGTACAAGTCCACGTGATAAGTGTTTGTTGTGAAATGATCCAAAATATTTGAATAGAGTGTGCCCGAAATTTATGCAAGCAGCATTCCAATAGGAATATGACTTTTAAACCCAAGTATGATTTATAATGTTTCACCTCATAAGACTTTTTCATGTGCATCACTAAGTTGAAACTTGTGAAAAAAGAAATGAAGAGGGGGCGGACTCATTGGGATACATTTCAACTTTCATTCACCAATATAAAGGTAAATACTATAAATCATAAGCAAATCCTATAATATTGGGATGCCACGAATTGGTTAGAGAGGTATAGATGTGGTTTATGAAATCTCTAGTGATTAAGTACATTGAAGGGAGCCAATGGAGTACCTGCTAGTTGGTAGAAATGTGGCAGATGAACCACAGGTCCATAGTTCGAACTTCGTCAAAGGCATATATTGCTTTTGAGATAGTCATGGGATCTTGTTAAAAACCAACCTTGCCTTCCAAACAAAAGTACATTGAGGGGATACTCTCTAGTTTGAATTAGGCGCATGCACATGCACTCTAATCCATCCTCAAGTTCATCAATGCTAACTTCTAGAGACTTAAAACTTTAATGTGCAGTTTACACCCTCACCACCTCAGCTTCTAAACTTGAAATATGTCTACAAAGTGCATGGAGAAGTGGAGAACGATTAAAAAATTTCCACCTCCTTAACCATTCTTATGCTTTTTCTGACATGTTATTGATCCATTATTAATTTGAAAACCAATCAACAAGCTTTTTATGCATGACTAGGTAAGAAAAGAATGATAGGAGGCACCAAAAGACAGAGATGGTGATGATGTTTACTTCTATTGGCAATTCAATTAGTACTGATGGAAGATGGTTTTGATCCGTGAGAGGGGACACTTTACTGTCATTCATCTTGTTCAGTGTTGTAAAACACTTTTTGATCTCCTTCATCTTCTTTCTCAAGCAAGTGTACTTACTGATATATATGCTTCTCCATGCTTGATTTTCCCTTTTTTTTTTTTTTTTTTTTTTTTTGCAGAGAGCTGACTGCAAATCTTGTGCCCGCATTCATCATTAACAAGTCTCTTACAATGCTCAAAAATCTAAATGTCCAGTCCAACTGACTCATCTGATGTTTCTTCCACCAACTTCTCATGTTGGTGATGGACGAGTGTTTGTTGAAAGAATGAAAGATGGATAATATAAGAACATTTGAACCAGTTGAAGACTTGGGAAATATCAACAGTATTCATTTCAACAACCAAAACAATTCAGATTGGCTTAGATGGCCTTGTAGAGTTATACAATTATGTTGCATTAATTGGAAGAATAGGATGTGATCTAGTGCGCAAGCTAATTGATTTAAAATGGAAGTGGTTTCCAGTCAATATAAAGCTAGTCATAGTTACTTTGTTTTGCAATGGAAGGCTAAATATTGATAGGCACAACTGATGGTGTACTGTGATGGTATATTCAACCTATTTATAACAATTTCAATGGAGACAAGGGAAACCTTTTGTTTATTTATATATGCACACATTGTAGCTAGAAAGCTTTTGAAATTTCTCATCTGCATTGAACATCTTAAAATCTTTCATAGTTGGAAAAAAAAATGCAACTCCCAAACAAAAGTTTTCAAATCTACAACTCTTTATTTTTTTGCTCAATTTTTGTCCAAGTTTATCTTCTTGTGCTACATATGTATGTTAAATGATTGATTATATATATATATATATAATTTTCAATAGGTCCATTTATATTCTACTCTGAGAAAATCTTTTTTTTCATAGCAATTTTTTTACATGTTTGGGGGATGTTATTGTTTTCCTTTTATTATTATTTTTTATTTTCTTTAATGATGAGCAAAGAAATATATTGTTTTCCAATTTGTGAATGCCTTGACCCAGTTGGAGATTTGCTAATCGAGTATTTGGATTGCTTATCTCCATTACTAAATTGAAAGTAGAATAATTTCCTCTTGGAAGGCTCGTTTTCTAACTTATGCAAGGTGCTGCACTTTTTGTTCAAAGCAGTATTGAATAACATGCATCTATATTGAACTTCACCATTCTCGCTACCGTTAGTTTTCCCTTATCACATAAAATCTATATTAGTATGGTAAACAAATTAACATCCCAAAATGCAGCTTTATAATAAGGATGACAACTATGAAATCACAAAACTCTCCCAAAATCGGTAGAATATGTCATTGGCTCTTGCGGAAAATTGGCTCTTGTATTTTATTTCATACAAATGTGGAGACTGATAAACGCCTATAATAGAGTGTTATTTTTCAATAAGAATATGGCATTGGCTTTTGCGGAAAATTGACTTCAACCACATAGCCCTTAAATGGAAGCTTGATTGTATTGGTGTTTCAGATATTTTCCAGATGAACTCCACAAACTGATGGGATTGAGTAAAAGGGGTCTTATCCCAAAAAATGGGGCACAAGGAGTGTAACCACCAACGTGAAATAACCTCAGAATTAGAAGTTTTGAATTCATCATCTATGCATGTTATTTCCTCTTAATAAGTCTGGTTTATTGCCTCTCCAATAGCTTAATCTTATGAGCTCAACAAAAGAAAAGAAATGTCAGTTGCTTATTTTGGTTAGTGGATGGGAGAGATGTCTCTTATGAGAACTAAAAGAAGTCTCTATTGGGCCAACAATTTAAAGATGTCAGAATTTTCACGTGATTTTGAGCCAAGCTCCAGTTTGCGCAAGTCTCATTGTTTGCAAATCAAATTCAAAATTCTCCTTCAATTAATTCTCACTTCAGTGGGGAGTTGGAGCTCCATCTTGGAGATCACCATCAACTCATCTGTTTCGATCAAGAGCTGACAACAATGGAAATACATAACTCTTATAAATTGCGTGCTCATTACATGAAACTGTTTTGTGATGACGATAGGTCTGGTGGCATTTACGAATCATGTAATCAGGATAGAATAAGTTGCACTTATTTATTGTAGTACAATGGCAGAACTCTTTGCATTGAAGGCAGCAATGGAATGTACTTTGAACAAGGATGGCAAGGAAGATTGTTATAGTCGAATTCCAAAGTGGTAGTGGATGTTATAAATCGAGTTTTTTTTTGCGCACACCTTGATCCACTACACATAGCAACAATATTGTCCCCAACTTAAATACCACAATTTCGGGCCCCCAATCATGGGCTCTGTGGTGTGGGGTTTTATCTCAAAAGACATCGTTGCTATTAGGGAGTGGACAAATCCTTACATTCTTAGATGACAACTCTACCTTAGTTGATGTGGGACTATTCAAGCCAATTCCATCCCAACAAATCTCCACCTTGGCGCGAATTGTCACATCTTACAATCAATCAACTATCTCGAGGAACACCAGACTGATCTTCAACCATCTCGAGGAACACATATGTTCAATCGGATCGACTCCACCTAGATTGTAAGGAAACCCCTTGGTGATATCTACAACATCCCAAGGATCCGCATCTCAAGGAAACAATCATCAAGTCCCAACCGAACCGTCGGCTCTGATACCACTTGTTGGCACACTAAGCAACGTGCGCGCACCTTGGTCCACTATACATAGCAACGATATTGTCCCCAACTTAAACATCGATTTTGGATCCCCAATCATGGCCTCTATGGTGTGGGGTTTTATCTCAAAAAGCCTCGTTGCTATTAGGGAGTGGACAACAATCTACACCTTGGCACGAATTGTCACATCTTACAATTCATCAACTATCTCGAGGAACACCGGACTGATCTTCAACCATCTCGAGGAACTACATCTCGAGAAACACAAGACCAGCTCCACCTAAATTGTAAGGAATCCCATTGATAAAATCTACAACATCCCGAGGATTCCCATCTAGAGGAACCATCGCCAAGCTCTAGCCGAACAGCTGGCTCTGATACGCTGAGCGCGTGCGCACACCTTGGTCCACTATACATAGCAACGATATTGTTCCCAACTTAAACACCACAATTTCAAGCCCCCAATCATGGGCTATGTGGTGTGGGGTTTTATCTCAAAAGGCCTCGTTTCTATTAGGGAGTGGACAACTCCTTATATTCTTAGATAACAACTCCACATTGGTTGATGTGGAATTATTCAAACCAATTCCATCCCAACAGTTTTTGCCTCTACTGACAATTAGGTTTGGAGGCCTATTATTTCTAATATATATTAGGTTGCTTGATCTAGGCAGTCAATGGTTTTTACACTTTATTAGCTGAAACCAAAACTCTGCTATGCATGACATGGCATATGCTTGTAATAAAGCTCTAAATTCTACTTTAATAAAATGAATTTGTGTTCAATGTGTTATAAAAAAAAATAATGATTAAAATTGTAACAAGACTAGTTTTCATCTATTGCATCTTGAAGGAACGAAATAGCAAAGTCTATTAGCGCTCTTATCGCCTACAGAAAGAAGTTATGAACTAGATTTGCAATGTTGTTAGTAAGAAATTAGTGTGTATTGAACCTGAGGTTGATGGCACCCTTGTTAATCGATTTTTTTAGCAAAATGGAATGCAAGTGCCCAGTTTATCAAAAAGTAACCGAGATATTATGTGTGGTCTAAAGCCAATACATGGTGACTACATAATAAACTCTTGTGATCTAGTTGTTGGTATCGGCTCAAGCTTTGGGACGATTATAAAAAATTCAAATGGATAAGTTATCATGGCTGGTGCTGGACCTTTGAGGTTTAATTCAAATGTAGTAGATCTGGAGGGAGTCGGGTCTTAAACTTGCTAAGCAACATAACCTATAGAATGTGTTATTGTAGCAACAAATTCGAAGAATGCAATGCAGTAAATAAGAGGAAAAGCCAATGGTGTGATGGCTCAATGGTTGAGCAGTGGCGCATGCTACCACTAGGTCATAGGTTTGAACCCAGCCGACAACATCTGGGGTGGGAGGGGTTAAGGGATTTAAAAAAAAAAAGGAAAGCAAAACCCCACGTTATTGGATTGATATAGGCAGGAAAGAACAACTTTGAATACTACAAGTTTATTATGACATCAATTTACATAGGCCTGTAAATGGATCAGATTTGGATTCTTAAGTTATAAAAATTAGGTAACTAGCATGAAATCCATTTTGATGCAATCCGATCATTTTTAGCCTACTTGAAGCATTTTTTTTAAGATTATGATAAGATCTAAACCGCTAACTCAACAAGTTTTCTTTTGTTATATAACCCGCAAAAGAAAATAAAGCAAAGTATTTTTCTTATTAATGTATTAATCAACAGCTGATAGTACGAAAACTGGTTGTCACATGTTTGTGATTTTCCTAAAACTACACTTCTTCAATTGAACATCTTCAATAGGTAGCTTGTTAGTTGGCAACAGACAAATGAAGTTTTTCTCATGTAACAAAACACATGGCTTAGGACGTACATCACTTGAAATTCCATGAATGTCTGCACAATTTCACTGCAACTTCTTCGTTTTTGAAGATAGGTTGATATCCACATTTGAAATGCATATTCCAGTATAAGGATCATTCTCTATCCCCGCCAAGGCCGCACCCATGGTCATGTTATGTGCAGTCATGTTTTTGTAGTTGATGTTTTCAATTATAGGGAGTGTTTTAGGATCATAACCGTCATCGGTTTGCGACTTATAGTTTCCATTCATCCAAAATATGTATTTCATGGTCTTCATTATCATGCCTCTAACATATGTCCTTCACATACCCCCTTCTACTAGCTGCACTTTTGATCCTTATTCCAGACTATGAATTTATGGCTAAAATGTCTTCAACTCTGAGATATTTGACTCCTCCTAACATTTCACTACCTAAGGCAATCGCGACACTATCAGGGGAAATGCAAGTGAGCCTTCTGATAATGACACGTTGGGTTGGTATGCCAAGCGTAATTCCATATTCATCCGAACCACTTTTTATAGCAATGCAATTATCACCAGAGATGATGTAACAATCGTATGTTTGAACACGAGTATGAAGTGAAGCAAAGAGAAAACAATGAGGCATTATCCAAATATCTAGAAAAAAGAAAAAAAAATGACAATTATTCAACAAATCATAGAATGAAGACAAACCTGGATCAATTCCGTCGGTGTTTGGAGAAATTGGATCAATTTGAGCAATGTTGTTAACCCTTGTATGGGAGTATTACTACATTGAAGCACCAAACAATCAAGTTAAGAAGCATTAAGATCTCATTTATAGCAAATACTATCAACAATGAAAATTGTTCATTTACAATGTAATTTGTAAAAAGTGAATTCATTTTTTAGAAGGAGATTCAGACCCACAGTAATGGGATGAACGAACCACTTTGGAGAGTTCAGTAGTGTAATATTCGATAGTTGAATCTGTTTCAAGTACATTATTTCAATTAGAGTTGGACGAATATATTTCAATTTTTACTTTTTGAATCCTTCCCACTATAGAGCACTTTTTAGGAACGGGGTGGGAATAGTCGTAGATAAAGTTTTTCAGGATGCAGTAGTCTACGTTAGGAGGTTTGGGGATAGAATCATAAGTATTAAATTAGTTTTAGACCTAGAGATAGTGCATGTTATTAGTGCGTATGCACCCCAAGTGGGTTTGGACGAGGAGACTAAGAAGGGTTTTTGGGACTCTTTAGAGGAGTTAGTTCTTGGGATTCCCTCTTCTGATAGAGTTTTCCTAGGTGGGGATTTGAATGGCCATGTTGGTAAGGATAGAGTTGGGTATGAGAGGGTACATGGAGGTCAAGGCTTTGGGAATCGAAACACTATGGAGATTTCTATTCTAGATTTTTCTTTAGCTAAGGATTTTGGGATCATGAATATTTTTTATAAGAAGAGGGATGATCACTTGGTGACCTTTGCGAGTGGATGCAATAGAAGTCAAATTGATTATTTTCTTGTTAGGAGACACGATTTATGTAGGTGTAAAAATTGTAAGGTTATACTAGGGGAGTGTCTGACAAACCAACATAGGTTGTTAGTCATCGATTTTTGTCTTAAGAGTAGGGGTCGTATTGCTAAAGATTAGGTTAGGCCGAGAATTAAGTGGTGGATCTTACAGGGAGATGTGTGCAAAAAATTTAGAAAGAGGATTTTGGGCGGCTAGTCAATTTCAAAGGGTTGGGAGAATCTAGAACCAAAGGATAAGACTAGTAGCGCGACTCTTTTTGAACATTTGGCAAACCGAATAAAAGAAGATGTGCGAAAGAAGAGTTAGGAGAAGCCAAAAAAGGATGTGTATATGATAAGGAGACATGGTGGTGGAACGCTGATGTGCAACAAACCATTGCGAAAAATAAAAAAATGCTTTAAGGAGTGGCAAAAGGATAGATGCCTAAAGTCTTATGAGCTTTATAAGCAAACTAAGAATTTGAATAGTAAAGCAGTAAGGGAAGCTAAGAAGAGAACATATGATGATCTGTATAATTGGCTAGGTATAAAGGAAGGGGAGAATGATATTTTCAAGATAGCTAAAGCTAGAGAACGAAAAACTAGAGACTTGAGTCATGTTAAGTGTATTAAGCATGAGGATGGAAGAGTTTTAATGTAGGATAAAACTATTTTAGATAGATGGAAGGATTACTTTTGGAACCTGCTCACTGGAACAAATGTAGGGGAGTTAAACTTGGACGGGTATGCTTCACAGGAAGGGAGACATCGCGTGTTTCATCGCAGAGTTAGTGCCACAGAAGTGAGAAAATCTTTAAAAAGAATGAAGACAGGGAAGGTAGTTGGACCAAATGATATACTAATTGAAGCGTAGAAATGTCTAGGAGAAGTTGGGATTCAATGGCTAACTAAGCTCTTTAATAGGATTTTGGAAACTAGAAAAATGTCAGATTCGTGGAGGCATTGCATTGTGGTAGCAATTTATAAGAACAAATAGGATATTCAGAATTGCTTGAACTATAGAGGGATAAAGCTTATGAGTCATACGATGAAACTTTGGGAGAGGGTTATAGAATGAAGATTTAGGAATTTAACCACAGTTTCGTAGAATCAATTTGGATTTATGTCGGGTAGGTTTACTACAGAGGCCATCTTTTTTGCTTAGGCAAATTATAGAAAAATATCGAGAGGAACGTAAGAGTTTGCATATGTTTTTATTGATCTGGAGAAAGCTTACGATAGGGTCCCCAATGAGTAATTTGGTGGGTGCTTGAAAGGAAGAAAGTGTCTCAATGTTATGTCAATATCATTAAGGATATGTATGAAGGGGTTGTAACAAGTGTTCACTCAGTGGGTGGGATGTCCAGTGAATTTTCAGTGTCAGTAATACTACATCAAGGGTCGGCCTTAAGTCCATATCTCTTTAATTTGGTCATGGATGAGTTGACGAGACATTTGCAAGAAGATGTACCTTGGTGCATATTATTTGCAGATGATATTGTCTTAATTGATGAGACTAGGGAAGTTTTAGGTCAGAAATTAGATAGGTGGCGGGAGGCTTTAGAGAGTAAGGGTTTTAGAATTAGTCGTTCGAAGACGGAGTATCTAGTGTGCAACTTTGGTTGTGAATCACGAGGGAGGAGTAATGCAATTGAAATCGAAGGTGTGGAGGTCCCAGAATGTGTGGCTTTTCGATATCTAGGACCTATAATTCAAAAGAATGGGGCTATTGGAAAAGATGTAAACCATGGAATTAAAGTTGGTTAGCTGAAATGGAAAATGACGTCAGGAGTACTATGCGATAGAAGGATGTCTGCAAAGCTAAAAAAGAAATGCTATAAGACAAATGTTCGACCAGCCATGCTATACGGTTAAGAATGTTGGGCTACTACGGGACAACATACGCATAGGATGGCAGTAGCAGAAATGCGTATGTTAATGTGAATGTGTGGTAAATCCTGTAAGGATAAAATTAGAAATGAAAGAATTAGGAGATAATTAGGTGTAGCACCGATACAAGACAAAATTAGAGAAAGACGTTTAACTTGGTTTGGTCACGTGCGGAGGAGACCAAACACGACACCAATTAAAAAATGTATAGATTGGCAAGTTAATGGAGGGTATAGACGGAGGGGACGACCGTTGAAAACTTGGATGAAGGCGGTGAATGAAGACATCATTGAGATTGGATTAGGCGAGGATATATGTGAAGACCACATTGCTTGGGAAACCAAAATCCATGTAGCCGACCCCGAAAATATTGGGAATGGGCTTTGATGATGATGATGAATCCTTCCCACCATAGAGCACATTTGCCATTAATTGGTCCATTTTCACCTAAAGGTAATGGGCTCATTGAAATCAGTAATCAACTTAACTTTGACGGGTTTTCAAAAAAAAAAAAAAAAAAAATGTAGTACCTATGATTACTACATCTGTGGGATTGGTTCCAAAAAAAGAAGCTTTGGTATCTAAAACCATCACCAGGTGCTTATTTGTCTTTCCCATAAAAGGCAAGAAAGCTAACAGAGGGCATTCACTCTCATCCTACGTAAATGTGAGCATCAATTAGAACAATAGATTATGGAGTTGTTTGTTTTAGGGCTGAACAAAAAACCGATCAAACCGATTAAACCGACCGAACCGATCTAAACCGAATCGATTGGTTCGGTTTAAATTCGGTTCGGATCGGTTTCGGTTTTAAAAAATTCAAAACCGAAGTGGTCGGTTCGGTTTTCGGTTTCTATATGATTTTAACCGACCAAACCGAACCGAATGAATATATATAATAAATAATATATATTTTATATATAAATAATATATATTTTATATATAAATAATAAAATATGTTTAAAATAGTCGGTCGGTTCTGTTTTATTTTGGTTTTGGTTCAATTTTAGTCGGTTCGGTTCGGTTACGGTTTGCATAAATTAGAATCGGTTCGGTTTCGGATCGGTTTTGTTAATGGTCGGTTCGGTTTCGGTTTGAAAATTTTAAAACCGACTTAAGTCGGTTCGGTTCTCGGTTTAGGTGAAAAACCGAACCGTCGGTTCGGTTTTCAGCCCTAGTTTGTTTTATGTAATTCAAATATGAACTTGGCTTACTTCAGCCATTTGGATAGATCCACTGAATAAAACAGCTGATAAGCAGAGAAAAAAAGGTTGGTTTTCTTTTGTTCGGTTTTTATCTTAAATTAAAAAACAATCATGAATTTAAGTAGTCATGAATTCAATGTTGGGTTTCTGCTATAAAAATAAAGGCTATTTTATCTCAGAGCCATTTTACTTCACTCGGATCTTTTGGAGAAATAACAGTCTTGACCTTGTGGCTGCATTTGAAACTAACTCTAGAATTTCAAGTCTGAATACAAGAAACAAACACTACACCAAAAGGCTTGTTTAGCTACACGGCCAAAAACCGTGGCTATAATGGCGAACGACCTAAAACCGTGGCTAAAAAAAGGCTTGGCCACGGTTCGAAACCGTTGGTTTGTTTGCCACGGCTAAAAACCGTGGCTATAATGGCCAACGACTTAAAACCGTTGCTAAAAAAATGAAAATGCACGTGTGTTGCACGTGGATGTGTGGAGAAGTCGAGTCGATTTCTCGCGGGCGAAAAAAATTTCGCGGTTGCGAAAAAAATTTGCGTTCCCGCTCCATCTCCCCCCAACTCTGCACTTTTCAACCCTTTGTTTCAAACCCTAAATTTTGTTCCATCTCCCCACAGATCTCCCGAAAGCACACACAATCAGCTCCCGAAACCCTAAAATTTCGCAGTTGCGAAAAAAATTTGCGTCCCTTCTCCGGTTCTTGAAGGAGAGTTCGTCGGTGCCTCCAATGCTGAGTTTGGTGAGAAGAAGAAGAAGAAGAAGAACACACTGATCTTTCCGTCCCTCCTTCGGTTCAGATCTCCTTCCAGGTAAGATCATTATTCTTCTTTAGATCTCCTCTTCTTCTTCAAATCTGTTTCAGATTTAATTTTTTTTTCTTTCAGCTACTAGTGTTCTTTCGCCTCTGTTGGGATCTTCGAATTGCAAAGCATTGCCAGAAGGATTGCAAAACCTCACTACTTTGAGACAACTAGAGATTTACGGTTGCAGTGAAGAGCTAGAGAGAAGATGCGAGAAGGACAAGGGAGAAGACTGGTTCAAGATTGCTCACGTTGAACATGTTGACATCACAAGCTACAGTTGTACTGGATGGGACTAAGTGAGTATTTGTGTTTCCTAAAGTGTTTGATTATATGCCTCTACAAATTGATCTTTTGATTGGGTTGAATTTTTTTTTAGTTTTGGTACTTATTCAAGTGTACTGAATTAAACAAAACTGACGAGTTAACTAAGTTTTTTTTTTTTTTTTTTTTTTTTTTTAAATTGTCAATAGGAGGATAAGGAAACTAAATGCAAGATCTGCCTGAATGAAAGAAACTTGAATTCATGAATGGAGGTTCCACCCGATTCAAGCTCCTTTAGAGTTAATGGTGAGGTAATTTCTCAACTGGTGACAATTTGGAGTCTTTCATTTTTGCTCATGGTTGAAGATAAGATGTTTGATGTAATGTCGCTTAATTCTGGATAGTTATGGATCTGTCTTTGCTACTGGTAAATGATCACAGGTTAGAATTAAGACCTTTGGGTGGGGCGTTTGTCCAGGGAAAAAAATAAATTTTTTTTATGAAGAAACTTGTAGCTGTGTACCTAATAGTAAAGCAACCCTCCCTAACATGAATTCTTGGGTCTGCCCTGGTCAGAGTCCCTGTAGAATAAACTAGGGCTGAATGGATGAGATGGTGCGCGGACAAAGAGGCTGGAGAGAGTTGGCTGGAATGGGTGATAAAATAGACAATTTAGATCATATCATGCACCATCTTCATCCAGGAATTGCTGTCATCAAAACATTTTTAGTGTATTTTCAGTATAGTGGTTTATCTTTGATGTGTGAAGTTTCTTTTTACAATTTAGATCATATCTTATTTCTCAACCATTGTAATCAGGGTCCCCATTCTGATTTTATTTAGACCAACTTCTAGAAGCACGACTTGTGTTGCAATCATTCAAAATAACCAACTTGTAGTTGCAAATGTTGGTGATTCTCGCTGCGTAATATCAAGGAAGGGTCAAGTAAAGTTGTATTTATTTGTTTGTTTTTATTTATTTTTGTTTTATATTAAATTAGCAAATACTGTAACAGAAACATTTTAAGTGCCTGTTCATACTTGTTACACATACATGTCTGCCTGTGGATCATTATGGACCGTTCAATTGGCGGGCATGATGTCGTTTAACTGATTAAGTAACCTCCAAGCAATCAAAATTTTTTAATTATATTTGGTGTGATGGATAGGATAGTATGGTCAAAATGAAGACTGAATTATCAAACGATGAAAAGATGAATGGCTGTATGAGTCTGTATTGATGCTTAGGTAGGTCTCGGACACAATATATGTTAGCAAATACGATACGATATATAGTCCATTGCTCAAAGCATTGTGGTTTTGCAGGCATACAATTTGTCAAGATATCACAAGCCTGAGCTTGAAGTCGAGAAGGAAAGAATCCTTAAAGCTGGTGGATTCATCCACGCTGGGCGAGTCAGTGGTAGCTTAAACTTGGCGAGAGCTATTGGTACTGAACTAGACTACTTTAAAAACTTGACAATATTCTCAGATCATTAATTGCCCAAACCAAACAATAAAATAAGCAAACTTCTGTTATTTCATTTTTCATTGCAGGAGACATGGAATTTAAACAAAACAAATTCTTGCCTGTAGAAAACAAATCAATACTGCTAATCCCGACATAAACACTATAAGTAGCATGCATTCTTCTACGTTATATATAATGAAGAGTTATGTTGTCTGGTTCAGGAACGTTTGGATTCATTTTCTTTCAGTTAAAGATATCTTGGTTAGATGATTTTTTTTACTATATATATTCATGAACATGAGTTTAGTTTTGGACTATTCAAGTAGCTGCCACGTGTCTTCAATTGAACCTTTTAGTGAAGTTTGCCTGATTTATTAATCTGAGTGATTGGTTGTCTTGCTGAAATCCTTGACCAGATGATATCCTGATGCTTTGATTAAGCAATGGAAACTTTACTATGGAGCATGATATGTACTCAAGTCTTATAATCTCTCAGTGTTTGGAGACTTGCTCATAAGGGTGATATTGTTTTGAAAAATGCCTAGTAAATTTTTCAAAAATTAAATGAGTGTTCAGTTTTTTGACATTTACCTGCTCCATAGTACATACAATCCTGCATTTTTTTAGTCTTTAAATGCCTCTGCTGAGATTGTTGAATCAGGTTGTAGCTGTGATGCAGACAAGCTATTGTGCATGGAACATATGAAGGATTTGCCTTTTCCCATTTCATATTACTTACTGTTTGCAAAAGATATGGAAGATAATGGGTATTGTACCAACCAACCAGGTACATGCTTTACTATTTTTGTATGTTCTTTCTCATGTGTTCAACTATCTGTTCTAGACTGTAAGTTTAGTTTGCTTTCTGAAACCTAGTAGTCCTGGGTGCAAAATTGGTATCAGATGAACTGAAACTGATTGGAAAGATGGAGGTAGTGTTAATAAAAGCATATCTTTATTTCTAATTGTTTTCTCAAAACAATTCTAAGAACAATTCTTGGATGAACACCTCGTTATACTAGCGGTAACCTAGTATTAGCACCGTTCTCTTGAACTGTTCAAAGAATTATCTTCAAATGATTATTGTTATTCTTGTCTATTTTTATCAGGGTGTATGCATTTTTTTCATTAATTGTTACCAAGCAGTTGTAAAGAAATGCACTGCAAATAAATTTTACACTTTTATTGTGTCCTTTAGATGTAGGGTTATAAAAAAAAAGTTGGTCTTAAAAAACAAAGTTAGTCTTAAAAAATAAAAATAAAAACTTTTTCAGCGACACATTCGTGGTTTTAGCTTATGCTTTTCTTGGTCCCATGTATGGTTTGATCTCCCTCACATCTCTTCCACGGAACACGTTCCTCTTTTCCTATTTCCTGGGAATCAAACACACCCTTAGATATCGAATTAAGTATAATAATTTGATAATTGAGGTTTACTTTCATTTTGCAATATTGATGAAATTAGTCTTCATAAACTTCTTCTGAAACACGGGTAATGACTTAGGCGTTCGTGCTCATAACAATTGAAGTTCTATCTAGCCACAGTGTCTAAAGGGTGAATTAGCATGTTTCAGAATCTGAAAGGTGAAAACTAGAGTGATTGCAAACTTGATGGTCAGGTGGTGGATGATATACAACAATCGCGACTGATTTATTTTCTAATAGTATGCAGTAACATGATGCTTGGGATTTATAAACAACTTTGTTTGCAAATGGACACATCTTCCAATTGTATGGTTGATTAAACTAAGTAGGCTCGATTTGTGGATGGTTTGATCAGTATGCTAAAAGACAACATGTAATTTCACTGGCTGGTTTAATGTGCCTACTTGGTACTATAGGGTCTGACTAGACCTGAAAACAAAAGACATGTTGAGTATGTTGTGATCGTTAAACACTAAATATTTCTCCTTGAATCATCCGTCTCTCCAATCAGCTCCCTTAAAATTGCCGTCCATGAAAATAAATAACAAGGTAAGAAACAATGCATGCATGGTTTCATTACATAAGATTAGATCAATAACAGTTGTGTGGTAAAAAGATGGGTAGTGCTCAGACACTAGTTTGTGTGAAACAAGTGAAGCAAGATGCAGCAGAGGAATGGGAAGAGAGCATGCCATTACCCGGAGACATTATTGAAGGAGTAGCGGTGGATGAGAGTGATGAGTCGTTTGTGCCAGCTAAAGGTAGATCAGACCTTAGATCCCAACTAGGAAAGCTCAATAAACTAAGACAGGGAGAGAATCAGTCCTCTGTATGGATCAAGGTCCGGAGGGGGAGACTGCACTCAAGCTTCAGGCCTGTGTTGTGCAAGAACGTGGATCAAAGCTCCAGCGTAGGTACACCATTCAAGCAGTTTCTGATGATAGACATGTTGCAGTGTTGGCAGACCTCACCCTGGAACAGTGCACCGAGCTATAAGGTACGACAATACAAAAATATTAATGAAAATTTGAATAAAGATTGCATTATGATGAGCAAAATCAGTTGTTAAATTTTATCTTTGTACACACAGAGATGAGCAGAAAGGTAGTGAACATGGACGATACAGGGTACACCCAGAAAGTGATGAAGTACGACTGGAAGAAGAAGGTGGGTACGTTCTTGCCAGATAGGCAATCTACTGTAATTAGCTCCATACTCTTTATGCCACTGGCGGGGGAGTACAATGTTGGGTCAACCACAGCGAGGTCCATGGCCTGGTTCTCTTCCGCAGTTTCATCCGGTGCTCCTCTCATTTTTGTAAACATCCAGACTGAACAAGTTGTTGCAACCTCGGTAAGTACTAATAGTTTCTTCTTTTTCTTTGTGTGTTTTCGAGCATTCTTAAGTTTTATCTGACTTAAACACCATGTTTGAAAACCAAATTTTTACCTAGTTCAAATGCCCAAATAAATCTAACAATTGAATGTAAAACAACAAAGTAAAATCTGATATATATTCATATAAACCCAAGTTTTATCAAACAGAAGCCCAGGGTGTTAAACACTCAAGTCAAACGAAATTACAATAATTGTCAACTTAGGAACAATCAACTAATGTTGTATTTTCTTTGTTAATCTTTCTTATTGTCAACTGAAAAATATAAATGAGATCGAGCACTATTAGTGATATATTTCCTTATTGTTTTCTAATATCAGAAGGACAAAAGTATTGCTGCTGGAAGAGAAATGAGATGGGGTAGGCAACAAACTTTCAACACGACCATCCAAATCGTGCAAGGAATACGTCTATGGTTTCTTCTTGGAGTTGCAGAGGTCCCAATTTTTTTGACACCAAAAATAGGAGAAAGTCGTTTTGGAATGGACATAAAACGAACTGAAGAGGTAAAACATTAATTTTCACTCTCTGTGTATAGTTAAGACAATATTCAGTTTTTTTTTTTTTTTAAGCTGTCTTCTTCACATTTTTCATGTCGAATTTCCTCTAGAAGAATTATGGCTTTCCCAGAACTACAAATTGTGTTGATACACAAAACTTGAATTCTTACTAGAACCTAGAATGGAGCTAGCAGATAACTCACTTGTACTTGTTTGTTCCAAACGCCTTTTTAAATAGTTTATTACTATTTAAGTAATAACCATAATAAACCTTGTTGTTTTGGGTAAATTGTGTAGGGATTCATTTGCATTTACAAAGTCACACAAGGATCAACAGCTGATCGGGCTGGTCTAGGAGAGCTACAAGAACAGGCAAAAGAAATAGGGCATTTAGTCTTGATATCCAAACTAGAAGGATTTTTTCAACATGCTGGTACTAGTCCTTTTTCTTGTTTCCTTAATTAATTGTGTGCCCTTCTCTTTTTTGAAGCAGGTTGGACCTGCCCTTGCTCTCATCAAGGGCATCCACAAGACACCCCCTAAATGGCCTTGATACCTGTTTTCTGGGAGTGAAAGTGCTGAAATAGGTGTGTGTAAGTGGCTTTCCAGATACTGGCATTGCTTTTACTTGAGGCATGGTGATCATGGATTTTGTCTCAGAAATATTGGTCTAGCTTCCCCTAAATAAAGAATCAATATAGGCTGATATTAGATCTCACTGCTTTTATACACAGGTTTACCACCCAAACATCAACTCCAATGGCATCATCTGTCTTGACATCCTCAAGGAGCAGTGGAGCCCTGCTCTAACCATCTCAAAGGTTCTCCTTTCAATCTGTTCTCTTCTCACAGATCCCAATCCTGATGATCCTCTTGTTCCGGAGATTGCTTACATCTACAAGAACCAAAGGAGCCGCTACGAGGAAACTGCGAGGGCATGGACCCAAAAATATGCGATGAATTGACCTGTAATGCTAGTTCAGGAATCTCCAGAAGCCAAACGTGCAGGTAGTAAAAGAAGAACATGAACTCTTGGTTTTGAAGTTATACCCTTGGCTTCAAATTACAAATATACTATGCTTACTTTTAATTCTGCCTGTCCAAGTTTACATGTTTGAAGTTATACCCTTGGCTGTCTGCCTGACATAGCCTGTTACGTGAAGTTGATGACTGGTGGGGTTATACCCTTGGCTGCCACTTTGGCGACAGATGTTGTTTTTGATGCATTCAAAGGGGACTCCAAGGTATTTGTGAATATATTGTAGATATTACTATTAAGTGGCTAAAGCTCCAACCTGTTGCTTACCCAAAGCCACTTAATTGGCAAAAACAAACAAAATTGTAGTTGCCTCTCCTAGGACTAACTGTATGTATTCATAACATGCTTGCTCTAAGCTGTTGCTTTTCATATTTTGTTCTTTTTGGTATTATGTTTTCCCCCTTTTCTTTACCTTTTGATAATTAACAAAAGTTTTATAATAATTTCAGGACAAGCCCACCCCACCACCAGAAGGCCGCCTTCCTAATGCTACTCTGGGTATGTATTTTCCATTTTACTTTTAAAATACTGTTTCAGCTGGAGAATATCTGTTATTCTTTTTCATACTAAAATATTTGGGTATTCGGTCACTCCAGTAGTCTGTGAATAGCACATAAGTTTGCATACCATCTTTTATGCCTGGTTTCTTTCTATCATACTCAAGGTGCATTCTATTCTTCGTAAGGAACCTAAAATAGTGTGGCACCCTGAGTAGTTTATTGTCTTTGAGAGATGGTACTCGTCACACATTCAATTGTCTTTTTTGAGAGAGATGCTCTATTGTTTCAGTAATTGAATATCTCTGGAATTTTTCCCTTCTCGTTTGTGAAATTTTCTTCACTCACTTTGATTGCCTCTATCATGTACCCTAATATTCATTGCAGAGTAGGGTTCTACGTTATATGTGATTCATGTCATCTAATTTAGGTGTAAATGGACGTGGTTATCCAATCAGTGCAAAGCCGAATGTGTGCCTAGTTTGTAGAGGTGCTGGAAAAAGTAAGTGCATCCTTCATCCTTTATGGAAATGGTTTGTAAATATGTTTGTTTACCTATTCTGTTTGTGCAAGTAATTTTTTTTTCTCACTGATTGAGAAGATTGTTTCTTTTCAACTTGAGTTTCTCTAAATGTGTTCCAAATCTTCGTTTAGGTCACAGTTCTTCCATTCACATCGACATGCAGCACCTGTAAAGGCTTCGATCGTATTATTAAGGTCTGCTACAGAAGTAGTAATATCTGAGCCATTTGATTTTGTGATTTTGTGATTCTGTGTCTTAGCAATTTACCTATATGCAGGATAATTGTAAAGCATGCAGAGGTTCTGTAGTGGTTCAAGGTGTCAAGGAGGTTAAAGTTACAATACCCGCGGGTTAGTTTGTTGACTCATTATGAAAACCTCCATAATGAAATGGGATAAAGTTGTGATTTTCAGTTTATCATGGTTTAAATACGACCTTAAGACATGCCTTAAGGTGTCTACTCTTGATTAATGGTATGAGACAAATGAAGAAATAGGATGAGCATCCCCTCAATTTCTCATTTGGTCCTCAGGAATGTTCAGTGAATGGATGAATAAAATTTATGTTGCCTGGTCTTAATGTTAAGCGTGAATAGTTATAAAAGGTTCTTGTACTGTCATACATACTTCAAAATGAAAAATGTTTTGAGGGTTATTGTCATCACCTTGAATTTATGCATTATCACCAATGGAGAATGATAAATGTCAGAAGTAACCTTGAATTTGAGGGTTATCTTAATACATTTTGTTTCCTCAAAGCAGAAGTAACTTCATCCATTTGTATCTTTTTAGTTTGCTAATGTCAATTCATATGATATGATAGCAAATGATTTCAATCCAGTATTGTTGTTGTTCATATAATTGTAAAACCATTCTAAACCGTCCATATTTTACACCAATCTGTTGATTTATGCTTCTGAAGTCCACTCTACTAAATTGTTCTTTTTGCAGGTGGCACGAATGGTTCCAGGCACTGTTGCTGGCGGATCTGCTGCGAGGCAAGATGCAGCCAGACGTGTACATGCTGCCTGGGTACTGCAGGGTGTGGGAATGCGAGTGCTGGTTGGTGCTGCAGGAACGAGGCTGCGGATTGAGCAGGGAGGTGCACTAACTCCACAACAGAGTTGCTAACTCGATCTGCTTTTATTTTTGGTACTTCTTTATGCTTATGTGCTTGTTTTAAGTGATTGTTAGTGGGCTTTTAGTCTTCGAGTCTTGTTAGCCAGCTTGTGGCTGGGGTTGCGGTAATTTAGATTGGGCAAGGTTTTTTGTCCATTTTTGTTTGGTTTTTATACGGGTAAAGTCGTAATGTACCCCCGTTTTGATTGTAAATCAATTTTTTTGATAAGTAATAAAGGTCTGGCACCCCATAGCTGCCCCTCCCCACTGGAGGTTTAACTAAAAAAAAAAAAAAAGGTGTGTGGTGTGATTTTGCTGCAGCAGCAAAAAAAATTTAATTTTTTTTGTATTATATTATTTTGCAACGGTTTCAAACCCTCGCAACAAACCAGATTTCTTTTTTTTTTTGAATTTTGTTTTGATTGGCCACGGCTTAAAATCGTGGTAATTCATGCTTGCGACGGCTTAAAACCGTGGTAATTTACTATTGCCACGGCTTAGAACCGTGGCCATCATTTGCCACGGCTTAAAACCGTGGCTAAAATTATTGCAACGGCTTATAACCGTGGCCAGAAGTCACCACGGTTTAAAACCGTGTCCAGTACTCGCCACGGCTTAAAACCGTGGCAATAGGTCGCCACGGTTTAAAACCGTGGCCAGTATTTGCCACGGCTTAAAACCGTGGCTAAAACTATTGCAACGGCTTAGAACCGTGGCCATAACTAGCCACGGCTTAAAACCGTGGCTAACATTTTTGCAACGGTTTAGAACCGTGGCTAAATCATCAACCGTCCTCGAGCATAAAACCGTTGCTAATATGTTTTGCCACGGTTTCTAGCCGTTAATGGTGATTTAGCGACGCCTCTACTGCCCACGGCTCTTAGCAGTGACAATTGGTTACCCCCACGGTTCCAAACCGTTGCTGATGGGTATTTTTGGTGTAGTGAAAATCCGAACTTGGGCCAGTTTCTCATCAAGGAGAACTGGATAAGGAATAAAAATAAGTAATCATAAATTAAAATCAGCTAAAAGTTCTAATGTAATTTGTCGTGTTCTCAACCTACTCCCAACCGTCTGGCAAGGTCTCTCAACCTAAACCCAGCATGTTTACAAATGGTTAATGTCATGATAAATAGGTCAAATTGACACGTTTAATGTGTTCAAAATTTTTGAAGTACTTCAATTTTTTTTTTCACAATAGGTACGAGAAATTATGAGAATTTTAAAGAGATTTAGGTGTGTAAACCTTAAATTAGCTTAGATGTAGGTGGTTTCTCATGGATTCCTATAGCTACCAAACACACCCTTAATACAAAAATTACACAATTCACCTAACAAAATCAGTTGAAACACACCAAATGGATTTAGAACAACGCAAAATTGGTGCTAACCCAAACCCATTTGTTTCATATCGTATTCATGGGTCAGTCTGAAATGACCACCCCAAATATTACTAAACATTTTACAAGTTTTTGAAGACAACATTTTTTCAACAAATTCACTAATCCCTAAGGAAATTTTCAAAATCTAGATGTTAATTCTGTTATCGCAAATTTTGTTCATTGGAATTTTCATCTGAATCAAATTTAAAATAACTTTCATCAAAATAAATAAATATAGAGAAACATATCAGACCTCAAAAGCAAGGATTGTTGCATCTTTTTGGATGTAAATAGTGAAATTACTTGTGAGAATGAAGGCACCGGTAACCCATTTACCAGGTGGAGCAATCAATAAGGCCCCGCCATCCCATGCAAATTTGCTCAAATCATCTATGGCAACCTTGAAAGCTTTTGTATTTTAAGTTTTGCCATCACCCATTGCTCCATAATCAGTCAACAAAGCTGTGTTTTCGGCAACTAATAGCCGAGTATTTGATCTATTTCGATGATCTCCTACACTCAATTCTGATTCGTCCTAAAGTCAATACTCCCAAAAGCACAATGATAGCACAAAAAACCTTCATTACGTCATTTAAAACAAAAAATAAAAAGGTTTCTAAAGGCGGAAATGAGTTTAGGTTTTATAGGATTTCTACTCTTCTTTTAGTCTCTCAACAATCAATTATGGAGAAGAGGAATTTTTTTTTTTTTTTTTTTTTTATAAAAAATGAAATTGTCTTACTTAAAAGAAAAACCATTTAGGCTGAGAGTATATCCTATCTTAAAAGTAATATTGCATATAAAAAAAAATTCGCTTATTTTTCACAATTGTAGTACCCTTATGTGTCAAACACATCTCACCCAAGTGTGCATCCCTTACCTTCGAAACTACTAAAAGCGTATATATGTCCCAAGTGGGGTGCCACATCGAGGGACGTGTCATCTCACCCAAAGTTGGATCCATGGCAAATATATATCACTATACATATATCGAAACTCACATGGAACAGTGTACCTAGTATGCAAACAAGTCTACATACTAAAATCCTACATTTTTTTAATTAACTTTTTTCACTGTTTTTTTAGCTATGAAAAAGAGCATAAAAATAAAATAAATCTCAAATGCAACTAAAAAAGTCCAGATGCATCACAATCAAATACTCATATGAATCATAGCGCATTAACATACCTTATCTGACCCTTAACATCTAAAAAATCGATAAATCACCAATCAAATTACATAACAATCAAATTAAATTCATGATAAATATCAAATTACATAACAATACAAATACTCAAATTCATATCATCAAGAAATGAATCTTCACAATTTAATTTCAACGCACTAATAACAACTTCACCTCTAAGGTAAACACGTAGCAAAATCTACCATATGCAAAGGTTAACATAATTTATCATATAGACATCTAATTTCATAATAATATATATTTGATACTATATTTGTGACAACCCCCTCCCGCACTGTACCGATACTGTCCGCTTTGGGCTACCATCCGGTCCTCACGATTTTAAAATGCGTCGATACAATGGGGAGCTGACCCCGCACATATAAGGATCATCCTCCTCCCCTACCCAGGCGATATGGGACTATGATTCCCCTTGTAGCTCGTCCAACCTCTCTCGGCCTATTGGGCTGCAACCCTCACCTCAGGTCCGCCCACTTAGGCTCTCACAAGCCGCCCCCCTTAAGGCCCAACGTCCTCGTTGGCCACACAGGCACAACGTCCACGTTGCCCGAGGGCCCACCTCCATGTGGCATACTTCCGGCTGGATCATGCTCTGATACCAAATTGTGACGACCCCCTCCCGCACTATACCGATACTGTCCGCTTTGGGCTACCATCCGGCCCTCACGGCTTTAAAACGCGTCGATACAATGGGGAGCTGACCTCGCACTTATAAGGATCATTCTCCTCCCCTACCCAGGCGATATGGGACTATGATTCCCCTTGTAGCTCGTCCAACCTCTCTAAGCCTATTGGGCCTGTTGGGCTCCAACCCTCACCTCAGGTCCGCCCACATAGGGTCTCACAATATTCATGTAATATTCACATAATGTGCCTACCTAATTTTCACATAATAAATATTTCAATGGTTTAGTTCCAAACATAGTTATTGTTATTTCCAAAACCTCATTTAGGTCACCACTAACCTTTCATATATCACATAAGCAAAAATTATGCACAATGACCCAATTAGAAACATTTACTTAAAACACGCATCTCTAGGCATAATGTATTAAAATACTAAAATTGAAATATTTCATAATGCAAAATAAATTTTTTCCAAAATTAAATCTCGACGCAACGATCACAATGGTATCAAAAAAGAGTTATGGTTAAAATTTAAAATCCTGTCAAAGTCAAGCGATGATGTCATCGTCTTCTCCACTCGGTCAAAACATAATCAAAATTCTACTCGAGCTGCAAATTCAATTCAATGTATTTTTCTCAATTCTCATCCAAATCGTACATTCTACCCATCATTGGAAATCTTTCATCCCAAACTATCCAATGGTATTCTGATTTAAACATATTATTCATCACAACGATAGATATTCGTTGATGAACATACCCAAACGACCATGTGTACCTCTATTTTACAGTAAATTTTGTGTACAAAGCAGCTTTTGCTCAATTGTTACTAGTGCAATTCTATACCAAAGTGATCTACATACCTATGAAAAACTTACATATTCAACTTTCTATTGATATATTCATATTAATGAATTCAACTTTCTAATATAAAGAACTGTAATTCGTATTGAAACAATACCCACTTCATCATCCCAAACCAAAGCAAAATAGTCAAATAATCACCTCTTATTCAAATTATATGAATTAAAGGTTTAGGTAGATCTTCCTTACAATCAACAAAATGCAACACTCCAAGACCTCCATATCGACACTTGAGCCACGTACAAGCTTCCACTTCACAATACTCATCAAGAATCCCTTCGAATTAGTTTTAATTTACCTCCGATAAGCTTAAAACCCTCTCTCTCTTTCTCTATTTCAACCTCCTAGCCGCCAACAAAAACATGGGTGAAGACCCATTAAAAGTAGGGTTTTAAGAAAATGAGGTAGTGGGATAAGGTATTGGACTCTCATTCCTATTGGCCCAAGTCCAAATCACATTCTAATCAAACAATGCTCAAATCATGTTACAATCAAATAGAGCCCAGATTGATTTTCACTAATAATTTGCTAAACACACCCACACTTTCTATTTTCTTTACCCACTACAAATAAAACAAGGTTTTACACATTATATATAGATTATAATACATTACAAATTAATAAATAAATGATATTTATATTTATGTAATTAGGCGGGTATTACAATATATACACCTCAAAAGAATATTGTCCCGATATTTGAAGGTAAGAGTCATGTGAATTTTGAAAAAAACAACAACTTGGCAACGAAATAAGATTTTAAAAATACATTTCAAATGGAAAATTATTCAGATCTTATACTCATAGAACAATTCCACATTGTACAAAGCAACACACCAAACATGCATATACACAAAGCTGCTACATGTAGATATCTATATTATTTTAACAAAAAACTAAAATAATAAATTGAAACTTTATATACTATATATACTTGTTAACGTCATTGAAAAAATATGGGTGTTACATCATGCCTTTCCTAGACTATCATTTGTTAATGTTTATCATCTTATCAGTTGCATTAGTCTCATAGAAAGCAAGTAACCATCACAAATGTTCATGTGGAAAGCAGCATCAGTGAAAAAACCCTTTGAAATAGCATAATTATTTGCAATTGTATATTTTTGTAGTATGTCAGTGCGAACATCAGTGATATCTAATTGTTGTTGTTCCATATTACTTGAATTTCGCCAAAGATTTATGAAGCAGTTGTCTAATCTTGCTATCATATGTACTCTAAATTATTTGTGTTCAAAAACCAACTTGTTTCTTGTCTGCCAAATTTGATCAAGGACTGTAGCTATTCTAACAATAAAAATTCCAGGAAATCCTTCTCATTACAAAAATTCACTTTATTCCATCTAACAGATATGCTAAAAATACTCCAAATTTGAACAACAAGAAGACACTGAACAAGAACATGCCTTGACGTTTCCTTTTTCTGTGTTGCAAAGTAGGTATTCATCGCCCACTGCTACATGATATTGTTTAAGGACCTCTCCCATAGGGAGTAATCCTTTTGTATAGTTTTCAGAGAAATAATTGAACTCGGTAAGGAACCTTGAGTTTCCAAATACCTTGCAGCAATCTCCTATCATCACCCCTAAATGAATATGCATTAGCCAAAACCACTGCCTCACTCTTTAATGATCTATAAGCTAATTTCACAGTGAAGACTCTTTTGGTTTCATGCTTCCAAATGAGCACATCATGCTTCTCCGAATGTCTAATGGAAGTATTGACAATGGGCATAGCAACATGTTAAGGGAAGAACAATTCAATAGTAGGTTGGTCTCATTCTTTATGCCCTTCCCCTTCTTGAACAATTAGGTCACTCACATAATTGAACAGATAACAGGTAGAGGGAGACACATCATCCCTCAGAGGGATGAATTCAGGTAATCACGGGTCCTCCCATTGAAAGACTCCCCAATGACAACCGTCCACAAAAAACCCTTTTAGGGTGTTTATGGTTTTCCCCAAACTCCTCCAAAGGAAGAAGGATCCCAATTTGGTAAAACAAGCTTGGAAGAAGTTACAATCATTGAAGTAAATAGAATTGAGGAGTGTTGGCCAAAGATCATATGGATGCTCTCAAATTCTATACACCATCTTAGAGAATAAAACAAGATTTTTATGTCTAGAAAGCTGGATATTAACCCCACCCAAGTTTTTGGGAGCAAACACTAAATCCCATTTAGCAAAAAATGATTTTTTATTGTTTTTGGTACCCCCTCCACCAAAAAAACATGTTTAAAAAATCCAACTTCTTAAGGATAGAGGTTGGGAGGCAGAAAGATAGCATAAGGTAAATGGGAATTGAAGAAGACACTATCAGATTCGTTTTACCAACCAAAGACAAAAGTTTGCATTTCAAGCTAGCAAAGTATCTTCGACCTTATCAATTAAATAAGTGAAATCTTTAGTTTTGTTTCTGGTGAGGATTAAAGGAAGACCCAAATATATATATATACAACTCTCATTCCTAGAACCCTAAGGATCATGCTTTGGTGTCTACGGTGAACATTAGGGGTAAACATAAAGATGATTTGTCAAAATTGATCAACTGACCAGACATGACACAATATTTATTACAATTTTTTTTTCACTTGATGGCATTGGTCAAGAGACTTTGCAAAAATGGATGAGGTCATTGCAAACAATAATTGATTTGATTTCTGATGAAGATTTTCTGGCTTTAGAACCATTAATCTCCTCATTGGCCTGAGATTTTATCATCATTATGGAAAGCGTCTCGGCAAGAACAATGAACATGAAATGAGAAAGAGGGTCCCTTTGTCTAATACCTCTAGTGTGTTTGATGAAAGCATTGGGTCTACCATTAATAAGAACATTGTAGGCCACTGATAAAAGAAAATATTGTAAGAGAATACTAAAATCACTGGAAAAGCCAAGAGCGAAAAAGACATCAAGAATAAAACCTCATTCAACCCTATCAAATAACCCTTGGCCATGTCCATCTTGATGTTGATCCACCCATATTTTCTCCTTCTATATTTTTTAAATTGATGCATCACCTCCTGAACCACACGCGTATCATCACAAATAAGTCAACCTGGGATAAAAACTCCTTGAAAGGAGAAATGAATTTGGAAATGATGATTTTAGGCAGTTGGCTAAAATTTTAGAGAAAATTTTGTAGCAAACGGTACAGAAGCTTATGGGCTTGAATTGTGAAACTTGAATTGGATTGTGGCATTTCGGAATGAGAGAAATGTAACTTAAATTCCTGGCTGGAGGGACATGTTTATTGGTGAAAAGGTGTTGACCATTGATTACGTCATCTTTGACTATAATCCAATACTTTTTGAAACACAGCTTGAAAGTCATCCGGACCAGGAACTTTAAGGTTCCCAAAAGATTTGAGGGTATTCCAAATCTCTTCCTCCCATGGAAAAGAATTAAAAGAACAATTATCCTCATAATTGATGCATGGTTGAAAGAGTTGAAGAATTGCAAGGTTTGAATCTAGATCAGAAGAGGTGAAAATGTCATGAAAATATTCTTTGATGAGGGATGTCACATCTTCTACATTAGAAACCCACTGATCTTTCCTACCTATTTTTAAGTTTTGATATGAAATTATTTTTACCCTTTAGAATGGTGAAACTATGAAAGAACTGATTGTTTTTATAACCAAGAGAAACAAAGTTTTTCTGGATGTTGTTTCCAATACGACTCCTCCTGGATCAAGAGTTCTTCAAGGAAATTATTGAGGTTAACCAATTCAATGGTATTTTGATCGACGATGGGAAGAGAAAATAAGTGATCAATCTAACTTCTCACACCCTTCATAAAATGGTAAATATTCCCAAAGTGTTACTTGTTCCATATAGAAAGGTTGTTTATGAGCTTTTTGAGTTTAACAAGGAGTCCAATGGAAGGCGCAAGTTGAGGAAAGGGTTCAAAGGTACCATCCCACGCGTTTTCAATAAAATTTTGACACGTCGGGTCTCTCGACCACATCTCAAAGAATATGAAAGACTTGTTGCTCTTACGGAGGTTGGTGTAAAGATTAAGAATGATAGCTCTATGGTGTAAAGATTAAGAATGAGCATATGCAGAGGATTGATTTGATGTAGCAAACAACTAATTCCATTCAATGCACGACAAAGCCCTATCTATTCTTTCTCTAACATGGTCTCTCCTTATGTCGTATAGTAATTTCAATGGAGATGATTTACTGTCATTACCGAATGGAAGTATTGATTTTAATATTTCATTGGTAATGATGCTGAATGTAGGTTCATGGACTGCTACTTCACCTCTACTCAAGAAAGCTAAAAAACACCTTATTTTACTATCAAAATACAACCCTATAACTACACTCTCGCTATCATGGTAAGAATCCCTTGCATATGTGTTTTGTACTGCTTGGGTTTTGCTTTTAAATTTAACATTATAGCTATCTGATTTATATTGAAAGTTATCTGCATTCTGATACAAAATATTTAAAGATTTTATGAACGTGGGAAATTGCACCAAAGTGAATATTTTCAGTAATTTTATTGGTATCTATATGCTTGTTATTATTCCTATTATTAATATTTTATCATGTGTGTATCCAGAGAATAATTCTTATAATGTTATTTTATTGTGCAGAATATCCCAATTGCATTTGCTAAGTCCAATGGTCTTGTGGGAAGCAATCATATGGTTACCATGAAAAATGAAATGGGGAAGTGTTTGCAGGTAACTCTTATGATGTACAAGAAGAGCTCTGGCCAACTAAGTATTTACATCCAGATTGCACTACAAAAAAAAAGAAAGGATTAATAGCTACAAATACTAGAGACGACAATCTGATTCTGTCTCTAATTAAAAGATTTGAGACAACAAAACACCCTCACTAATGCTTTTTGTAGTTGACCAAGGGCATAATCATAAAAACTGTGCTTGTGACGGGAAAATCGTGGCTAAATTCAGAAAAAACCGTAGCGAATTTAAACATTTGGGACGACATATTAGCTGTCGTTAAGTTTTACAAATAAAAACTAGTTGCTACGGTATAAGCCGTCCCCAATGATTTTTTTTGAAAAAAAAAATATATATATATATATACACAAAAAAAAAATGGAAGCTTTGGGCGGGAATAGGTTCGTCTCTCATCTCCCAAGCTGAGAGGAGAAGAACATCTCCTTGAGAGGGAGGAACATCTCCTAAGCTTAGAGGGAAGACCATCTCCCATTTACCTAAGCTGTGAGGGAAGAGAGTCACCGGTGAAGAGGTCATCCGCTGAGACGGTGAGGAGCGTCTCTCGCTGAACGGTGAAGAGCATCACCCGCTGAGAGAAAAGAAATCGCTAAGAGAGAAGAAGAACATCTCCTTCTTCATCTTCTTTATCTTCTTCAACTTCAAGGTTGAAGGTGGGTGGGGTTTTTGTTTCTGATAATGAAAGTGGGAGAAATTTGGGGTTTTTGTGCTCTATTCAGGGTTCAAGGCGAGTAAAAATCAAATCTCTCACTTACCCATCTATTGTTGTGCAGATTTTGTTCAAATCTTGAATACCCATTTCAATTAACTATAGGACTTAATACTCAGTTCAAATCTTGGCTTTGAATACCCATATCGATTTGAACATTTACCTATAGGTAATCAAAATGGGTAATCGATTTGAACATTAGTCAGGCCACCCTCCACTTTCTCTGCTCCTTTTACTACAATGGACTTTGTTTCTCTGAGAAGCAGTCAAGAAGAAATTTAGTTTTAAAGCTTTTCCACGCGCTTCACTTTATGAGAGACCTTGTGTGATTATAAGAGAAAAGCTATCGAGTTCTATGATTTGGGGTTTAAGTAATCAGTAAAAATAGTGTTATAGTTTTTGGAGTTTGATTATAGAGGAAGTTTTGAAAGTTTCTGGAATATGTGTTGGATGGGTTCAATTTTTGATTTCTTGTTTGTTTTGTTGTTTTTGTGAGATTGCTTATATGTATTTTCAGTGGTTTTGTTTTGAAAGTGAGTAAATGATTGGAGTTCACTTAATGATCTCAAAAAGTAAATTTGTGTGTGTGTGAAAACTATATATATACATGCTTGGGCATAAATATGTTGTTTGCATGAGTAGTAAAGCAAATCTTTTTTACTTAACTTTTGGTAGATACTTTCAGGGAAAGTTGTATGAGACTAAGCTTATGTTTGCTTTCTTCAGGAACAATTTGAACCAGGTGGAACATTCTCACATTTGATAAGTCAATATCTTTTCAGGGAGGCGCCGTTTTCATTCTCTGTATAAAGATAAGCTGAAGTTATGCCTTGCAGGTATGGGAAATTTACAGGATTAGTATCTTTTACTAGACACGTTTTGGATGTTTCAGTTCCTCCTTCAGTAGTCTGTCAATGATTGCTACTGCTGATATCCTCACTTGACTAACGTTAGAAAATAAGATTTTGGAATGTACTTGAATGGTACCAATAGGATTGTTTCAAGAATTATGTATGTGGTATTGCTTCGCTGATTACTTGACAAATGTAAGGTTTTTTTTTTTTTTGGGTTAAATTTTAAATACTACTTAGAATTTTCATGATTTTACATGAAGTGGTGGCTTTTCAGACTCCAATATGATGAGAACAACAATTAAGAATGAAACAGATCAAATATACTTTTGTTGATTGCTGTGATGATCTAGTATGTAAAACTGCAATAATCTATGTGCATCAGCAAATGTTTTCTTGGCCAAAACTGAGCAAGTTAGGTGATTCTATAAACATATTCATTCTCTAGATTGGATGTAGCATTGGTATTATGTTCTTAGGAAAGCTGGTTGATTTCTTGGATATCCTTGTATATCAACATATTGGACATTTTCGTTAGAAGTTTGCTATATAGATGTGTCTTATGGTCAGTCTTCCAATATACACAATTCTAGAGTTTACCTTTTCAGTTTTACACTACAGTGACATTTGTGTTTAATGTGTTTTGATCAGGAGGAAGATTCTTGACCCACGAGGTCCATTTCTTCAAAAATGGAATAAGATTTTTGCAATATCATGTCTGTTTGTTGTTACCATTGATCCCTTAATCTTTTACATCCCAATAGTTGACAAGAAGAAAATTTTCTTGGGTTGGGATAAGAAGTTGGAGTTTGCAGCTTGTGTTCTGCATTTTTCCACTGATATGTTTTACATACTTCACATAATATTTCAATTCCAGACCGGTTTTATTGCTCCATCTTCTCGAGTATTTGGAAGAGGTGTAGTGGTTGAAGATCCTCTTGCTATAGCCAGAAAATATTTGCGTTCATATTTCCTAATAGACATACTTGCAGTTCTACCTCTCCCACAGGTGCTAATCTCCTTCCATCAATAATCAATTAACATAGTTTTGATGTATTTCCAGTACCATTCTATGAATGGTTGGGTATGGTTAAGGAGAAGGCTCTAAATTGGATCGGTGGATGTAAATATGACATGGATTGTTATTTTCCTGCAGGTGCTAATTTTGGGCATCATCCCCAAGTTGAGAGGTTCAGTGGCCTTGATTACAATCTTATTGCGCTTGGTCATTCTTCTCCAATATGTTCCAAGGTTTCTTCGACTCTATCCTCTGTATAAAGAAGTAACAAAAACTTCCGGCGTAATCAATGAAACATCATGGGCTGGAGCTGCAATAAGTATTCTCGGTTACATTCTTGTTGGTCATGTAAGTTTGATAGATGCCACATTTTTCATTTTATTATTATTTTACAAACTAAAGTATTCTGTTATAGATATTTGGAGCTCTGTTGTACCTGCTTAGGGTCGAAAGAATAGGTAAATGCTGGCAGCCTGCATGTAGAGGTATGCCAGGTTGCCATTCTACTAATATGCTTTGTGGAGATTACAGTAGAGAAGGTGGCAATGCATTTCGTGATAAAATTTTCAGCCCCGATAATAGATCCCATTTCAATCATGGAATATACCACACGGGTGTGTTGTTATCCAGAGCACTTCATTCTTCCTCCAAGCACCCCAAACCACCTGGAAACTTGGTTACAACCAAAATCAGTAAGACCACCACCCACATATTGATGGAAATAAAGAAGATGTGCTTTATTTTTACAACCAAATAAAAGCAAGTAGAGAATAAGGAACTCTCCTGTGGGATTCATCAATTTTAGTTAGAAAAATGGGAGTCTAATTGGATTTCGTATTAAGAGAAGACTAAGTAGCAGTAAAGTTGGCTAGCTTTATTTTTGGTGTTGCATAATAGGGGAAGATTTTTTTGTATTTTCTTTTGTTTGAAGTCATTGTTTATATAATGTTTGAAGCATAAAGGGTCACAATACATCAATATTGAAATCTTATTTTCTTTTCTAGTTTTCTTATTATTTCTTTGACTAGTTTGATAATATTATTTGCTTATATGCAGAGATTAACTTAATACTACTTTATGATATTTATGTCATGCATAAACATATAATATGGTGGGATAATCAAGATACAATAGTCGTTGTTTAGTTTATATGCCTTATAGTTTAGAGCCCTCCCTGCTTATACATTAATCAAGTTCTCTGAATTGGTGTGTGATTCTTGGATGGTTTGCATGCATTAGTGTTATCAGATTGCATTTTTTATTTTTATGTTTCTCAAAATGCTGCCAATTTTTGTGTCCTTATAGTTTTTGGTAGCATTTTTAAAGTCAATTGGCAACAAGCAAAGGGACTTTAAATGCTATAGTCATGGTGGTGATCAAGGTTTCTCTAAACCTTGCTTATTTATTTGGTGGATAAGGCGTAGTCATGGTGAATAAGTCAATTGTTGTGGTCACAAGGTGGAGTGATGTGGTTCATAAAAGAGTTCAAGGAAATAGCCTTGCAACACCTTGTTTGACAAAAGAAAACAAAATATCTGTGTATTATTCAGTTTGAAAACCTAACTTATCTGAGTTAACTAGTATGCTTTCATGGTACATGATTTGTCTATAGGTTCCTGTCTGATTAGTATGTTTTATTGGTCAGTTTGTTTTCTTGCCTATCTGACTAGTATATATGCTAACTAGTATGCTTTCTTGGTCAGTTTGTTGTTTTCTTGCATGTTTGACTAGTATACTTTCTTGGTTAGATTGTTTTTATTTTATTATAGGTTCCTGCAGCCAACTTTGCACTTATCTTTGTCGATTTGATAATATGTTCCCTATACCTTTGTTGATCCTTCAAATGCGCCAACTCAAAATAGAAAAAAAATACTTTGTTCTATCTAATAAGATGTTGATTAGTAATGTAAAAAGGCATCTTAGTTGTAACTTAGAGTCTCCATTTGAATGTGAAACTTTATGAGATTTGTACTACATAGCTTAAGCATTCAAATCTGTGTGCTATTGAACAATACGTTTCTCATGCATTGCTCTTTTAAATTTTACAGGTTTAGGTGTTGTTGAATTGATATTTGTTTTGAAGTGGAAGATATGAAATTTTGAAGTAGAACACATTTTGTGGGATGATCGATATGGTGTGCAAGATCACATGAATTGTTGTATGTCTCGTTTTTGTGCAGACGATCACCAATCCCATAGACGATCACTATGATTTATGTCGTTATTTAAGTTTAAGTGAGTTATTATCTCAAATTGAAATTGTTATATATATATAATTTGAGATTGATAGAGTATAAAGTTGTTTGGGATTGTATTTTTTGTGATGGACAAGTTATTGATTATACGAACAAGGTTAGTGTATTAGTCATCATTTACGGTGAAAATTATTATAATTGTGTTTCGGTTTGAAATGTTTCTTCTGAATAACAAAAAAAAGGCAATGAGAAATCTGAAAATTAATAGAAAGAACTAATTCCATTAAAAAAATGAATTTTCATTAGTAATTTTTTTAGCTACAGTAAGTTAGTGTTATCAACGGCAAATGTCGTCTCTATTTTGGCCAACTTAGCGACGGTCATAAACTGTTGCAAGATAGTCACGGCAAATGCCGTCTCTATTTTGTCAATTTGATACACTTTCAGCCGTCTCAGAATTTGCAACTTAGCAATGGTTTGAAACCGTCGTCAGATAGCCACGGCAAATACCGTCTCTATTTTGTCAATTTGCGACAGCCTTAGCCGTCTCAAAAATTTTAAAAGCTGTCGCCAGTACTGCTGTCTCAAGTAAAACCTTGGAATTCAAATTGGTTTAGCGACAGAGTTTTTGCAACTTAGTGACGGTTATAAACCGTTGCTAGATAGCCACAGAATAGTACATCGTTGTTGTTATACTGAAGCGACAATTAAAATAGCTACGGTATTGCAACGGTCGTTGAGTTGTTGCTGGTTCATTTCAGCTACGCTTTTTTGATACTTAGCAACGATAAAACGCTGTTGCTGAATTTACTTTTTTTTGTAGTGTTGGTTGGCGTGAATTTTCAGATGCTAATGAGTTGAGCACAAAAGATGTGTGTACTTTTGATCTTGTGTCAACTGGGGAAAATGTGGTAATGGAGGTTACCATAAAAAACATAAGAAATCAAAAATTAGTAACAAGACAAAGAAGAGGGTAACATTGTCCAAGGATTTGGACAGTAAGTACATAACTTAAAGTTAATGCAGATATGTACTTTTACTTCATTCTGTATTTAAATTATTGTTTATGGTGTTGAACAGATAAGTAAAAGTTAATCTAATATGTAGTTTGCCTGATCATGATCATAAGAATTTAGGTTTATATGTTACCAGTATTCTGAGACTGCATGTTAAGAGGGATATGGAAGAAGTGCCTTGTTTTACCACCGAAATCAAACTGTACAATTTTAGCCAATCTTGCTTGGTAAGACTTTCATGCATACAGCCCTACTAATTTCTGTTGCCGTATATATTCCACATCTTTTTCTAGCCAATCGAGCTTCATTACTTTTAAACACAATAAAGCTAAAGTTCTTGTTCTCTGGAATAATCTATGATCAATTCATCTTGCTATATATGCAGAACTCTCCAATGTTATTTTCAATGTCCAATGGCCTCACAGACAAGGTATGCATGATTACTCTCAAGAATAGATAGGGAGGATGTTGGCGAGTGATTTTGAGGTACAGACAGTGCTCAGGTAATGTTTACATAGGAAGTGGTTGGAGCAAATTTTCAGAGGATAAGAAGTTGAACATGGGAGATATTTATACCTTTCAACTCCTATCAACTGGGGAGAATGCGGTGATGGAGGTAACTATAACAAGGCATAAGAAAAAGGTTCTTCGGACAAGACCAAGAAGAGAGTAATCTCAAAGAATTTAGATAGTGAGTTTGTTTCGGTGTTCAAATTTTGTTTAGTAATGGTCTAGACAGCTTCTACTTATAATTCACTTATTGTCAACAACTTAGTAATTTTTTTGGTTTTTTTAATCTAGGCTCATCAAGTCTTGCTGCTTCTCCACTTCTTACTAAGAATGTTGAAGAAACACCTTACTTTACTGTGAAACTACAAGACCATCACAAATATGTCGTGGTAAGCGTCATCTGCATAGTCTTTCCCAAATGCACAAATAACTAAGTTACTGATTACCACCTTCATTTAATAATAGGACTAGCTAGTATTAGAGTTGGATTGATAATGGGGTTATCACTGTCAGTAATTGTTGTTTAAATGACGAAAAGGATCTGATCAGACTAAACCCCTTGCTTGTTTTTATGTGTTGAAACTTGAAAGTAATGATACTACAATTTTTGTGTCATGGCGGGGGACGACCTGCACCATAGTTGGAACGAAAGGAAACTGTTGGTGTTTGGCCATTGCCATTTTTATTTTATTTTTTCTCATCTCCTGCTGTGAAATTAATAAATGTGTGATAAATCAAAGAAAGCCTAACAAGTGATCCAACAAATGCATATCCTTATAATTGTATGTCTTTCATTTTTATGTAAATTCAAGAGGGAAGCCAAATCCAAATTGCAACCTGCTGAACATGTTCTGGGAATACCACAATCATTGTTTCAAAAGCTGGGTGAATACCACAATCATTGTTTCAAAAGCTGGTAGTTTGTCGGCATTAAGGTTCTTGCTACTAGGAATGAAACTAAGTTTGCAATAATCGAAAGCATTGAAATAAGACTTGAAATTGTTCATGTCGAGGAGCTGTTGATGCCAGGATAGATGTCCTTGGAATCCTTGAGCTGAGCTGAAAATGTCCCGTGGATCCGAGAGAATAATGTCTTCTATCCTGGTGTTTTTCAGTCCATTTCATAGGCTCGCTTGTCTGCAACTTTGCTGGAAGCTCGATAAGCATTGGCTCAGTACGTCCCTTATTTAGCACATGCATTAGGCTCTACCATGCGAAAAGATAGCGGATCAGTAAAGAGGATGGTGGGGTTCTCTTGATTGCAGGTGATCAAAATGGGAGTTGTAACTGTGGGTCACTATATGCTATAATCTGTACTAGACCGAATGAGGGAGCTGAAAAAATTCAGACCTTACAACTCCAAATGAAAAATTGTCCCTCTTTCAAATTAGTCAGATGTCAGTTGCTTATTATGAAACAGAATTTCATGAGAACATTTAGTTTTTAATTATTGCCAAGGATACTCCTAGTTCTTATTCATAAATATATCTAAACTATATAATATAACTAACACTCCTCTTATGAACAACAACAGTTATAGCTTAGCCTTGTTTGCTAGCATTTTTTGGACATTTTTTTGGCTTTTTTATAATTTCACCCCTTTTATAAGTGGCGTTTGTAGTTGTGTTTTAAAGAGAATGGGTAAAAAGTGTAAAAATACCAAAAACTGTTAAAAATGTCAGCAAACATATGAACAGTGAAAGTGTATCTTCGTCCTAATTTTCTATTCCAATTTTTCCCTTCAAATCATATGGTATTTACAAGAAAAAGTAAAAAAAGTTGGTATAAAGTGACAAGGGTGTTTATGTCATTCAAATAAAAAATACTACTACATCTTTTTACTATTTCACCCTCCCAAAACCAACATCTTTTAAACATTCATTAATTATACCTAGACTCTATATGTAATTTATTTGAAGCCCTTAATCTATATAGAAATTAGGGTGTGCGTTCTACGTGCACGAATATTTAGTACTTATTTATTTTATTACAACAATTTAATAATAAGTAAATTATTATTAAATTTTGTAACAAATAATTATTTATAATTTTACGGCCTCCGAAATATGGATTTAAAATGGGAAATCAAAAAAGTTAGTTGTAAGGGTCTTTTTCTGATTTATAGATGATCGAAGGAGCTTTACATGAGTTATATTAGAGGCTTTAGGTATAATTTATCCATATTTAAGAGGGGATGGTTTGTATTGTAAAAATTATGAAATGTGGAAGGCAAAATAGAAAATCCGAATTTTATATGTAAGGGCTTATTTCTGATTTATAAATAATTGAGGGGCTTCAAGTAAATTATATTAGGAGTTTAGTTATAATTATTAATATTTGAGAGATGTTGGGTTTGATTATAAATAATCTGAATTTGGGAGGGTAAAATTTTTTATTTAAAATTACAAAAATACCCCTATGAATTTTCACGTACCATTTATTTTTATTATAATAAGTAAGGAATTAGGAGGGAATTTTGGACATTCCAAATATTAGGACGACCTCGCGTTATATATCCCAGATTATAAAAGGGTCCTTACATCTGACTTTTGGATTTCTATTTTGCCCTCTACATTTTATATTTTTACAATCAAAACCACTAATCTCAAACATTTATTAATTATACTTAAGCCCCTAACATAATTTATTTAAATGTCTTTTATTTATTTATAAATTACACATCAACTCTTAAAATTGTATATAATTATTTTATATAAAAATTCAATTATAATTTTTTTCTTATTAAGTTGTAATAAAATTACAGAATATCTAGGCTCGTAAAATGCATAGACACCCTAGTCTACTTATAAAACTTTATTATGGTTTACATGTTTCACCGCACTCCAAGTCCGGATAATGCAAAAGCAATAAAGTAACGGTTGCAACAATGAAAGTAAAAGAATAAAAATCCAAACAGTTTTTTTTTTTTTTTTTTTTCATCACACCTTTGATGAATAAACACTTAATTAATAAGAAAACCATTTCCATTCTGCTAATATAATATAGTGATGTGTGCATCACTTATTTGGACAGTGACAGTAAAAGATGTGAATCTTCTTCAGTCAGATTATTTGGTCCTTGAGCCGTGCACCTTTTGCAGAAGAAAATGATTACATTGAAAAATGGGATACAATTTGCATTGCATTTGCATGCCCAAACCACTCCAGTATATAGTCTGAAAATAACAGAAGCGAAGACAGTGTCCAAGTGATTCTAATGGAGAAGAAGCCCCACTTCTTTCAATTCATCTTACCAGGCTTCGACAGACTACTTGTATGTCATGCATTCTCACGCAATCTCATTATTTGTGTACTAAAAGTTCTATACTAACAAATTACTCTGTTTGGTTTTTGGTTTATATTATTGTAGACAATACCAATTTCTTTCTTGAGCAACTTAGATGAAGAAAGTCGTCATGGAGGAGAAGCCATTTTGAAGACTAGTTATGATGTGGGATCATGGAGGGTCAAGGTGGTGAATGGAAGAGATTTTGGAGATGGATGGGAAGAATTTGCGCAAGCCCATAATCTACATGTTGGAGATTTGTTAGTGTTTAGATATGAAGGCGGCTTAGACTTCCATGTCAAAGTGTTCGACCTGAGTGCCTCTGAGAAACAATACTCTCATCCGGCTGCACCATTGAATGAAAATGGAGGAGGAACTAGGACAAAGATCATCAAGAATGAAAATAGTATCCAAAACCAGATTGATATAAGTAACTTTCTTTTGTTATTTATTGGTGTTAAGTTAGACCACTAGTTTGTTTGCTTATCAAGATAATGTGATGAAATGTAGGTTCAAGTAGTGATACTGATCAACCTCAGCATGTTAGAAGGAGTAGTGTTGAACTAAAAGACACATTTTCTTTCACTGTAGAAATTCAACCGTACAATTTCAGTACATCTTCCATGGTAAGACTTGAGATTCCTTTGCATATAAAACCTGCCTGCTAGTTTCTGTGTTGAACTAAAGTTGTTGTTCCTTATGTTTGAGAGTTTTGTGACTGTTTTGCGCTCAGTGATCGATTACATTATGATGCATACAAGTTCCATTTGAATAATTAATATATGTGAGAGTACCCAGCTGTGATATAAAGTCGCTGTGACACTATATCTGATGAAATTTTGTGTCCACTTCTCATAATGTTAATTTGTTGTGCAGAACATCCCAATTGCTTTTGCTAGGTCCAATGGTCTTGCGGAAAGGAAATGTATCGTTACCCTAAAAAATGAAATGGGGAAATGTTGGCAGTTAAGTTTGACATACAAGAAGAGCTCTGGCCAAGTAAAGGTTTACATGCAAAGTGGTTGGCGTGAATTTTTAGATGCTAACAAGTTGCGCGTCGGAGATGTGTGTACTTTTAAGCTCCTGTCAACAGGGGAGAATGTGGTAATGGAGGTTACCCTAGAAACACACAAGAAGTTAGAAACTTGTAAGAAGACACAGAAAAGAGTAACCTGTTCTAAGGATTTAGACTGTAAGTTTTTTTTTTTTTTTTTTTGGCTTAAATGGTGTTTATAGTGTTGAGTAATCAATTTAAAGTTAAAAGTTTTTTTTTCCTGTCATGTGAATGTGAATGTATATTTAGATATTAGCTCTACAACACTGCCTGTTAGGAGGGGTATTGAGGAAGAAGCACCTTCTTTTACCGCCGAAATCAAACTGTACAATGTCAGTCAATCTTGCATGGTAAGACTTCCAAGTTCCAGCCATACTAGTTTCTGTTCTACTCCACATATTTTCCAGCCAGTGGAGTTTCAATCCTTTTAAACACTCAGGCTAAAGTTCTTGTTTTCTCGAAGAATCTAAGATTAATGTTGTCATGCTATACATGCAGAACATTCCAATTACATTTGCTAGGTCCAATGGTCTACTGGACAAAGTTTGCATGATTACTCTAAAGAATACGTTGGGGAGATGTTGGCAGGTAGTTTCCAGGGGCAAACCGCGCTCAGGTGCTGTTTACATACGAAGTGGTTGGAATGAATTTTCAGATGATAACAAGTTGAGCATGGGAGATATATGTATCTTTAAACGCCTATCAACTGAGAAGAATGTGATGATGGAGGTAACCATAACAAGGCATAAGAAAGACAAAGGTTCTTCGAGCAAGACTGGGAAGAGTGTAAACTCGAAGAATTTGGAGAGTAAGTTTGTTGCTTCATTTGTTGTTCAAATGTTATTCGCCAATGGTCTAGATATTTTTTACTTAGAATGCTCTCATTGCCAATAATAGGGAGAGGATTTTTTTATTTTTTTTGGTCATTTGTTTATGATCTCAATGTAGGCTCGAGTCAAGCTGCTGCTCCACTTCTTATTAAGAATGCAGAGGAAGCACCTTATTTTACTGTGAAACTACAAGACCATCACCGGTATGGAATGGTAAGCGTCATCTGCAAGTGGCCTTTCTCAAATGCTCATATAAATCACAGATTAATTGTTTTTCTTATTTCAATTTCAGATTTTAGGTTTGATTCACTTGGCTTTTCTTCTTATCATTCTCCTTCTTTCTTAATAAAGCATGCTTGAATCCCTTTAGAAAATATGAGAATGACCATAGTGATTAAAGGATTGAAACTACACAACAAGGGGATAAACAAATCACCACTTCTATTACTTCAGTGTTCTCATTATCATCGTGTTGCGTAGTTTCAACTCGTTGATCAACATTCTCATCTTTTCTAAATGGTCTACACGGGTTTCTTTCAATTTCTCCTTCAAGTTTCTCCTTTAATTTCTGTCTTCTACACTTCGATTCTCATGCAATTTACTTGTAGAATCTTCTACTGGAATTTTCTCACCTAATTTCTCTAACTCAATTGGTTCATTACCTTCTCATTCAACCACTTCCCCAATCCACCAGCCAAAAGTTCAGATCTATTTTGACTCGGTGACCTTCAATGTTTCAACTGATACTAGAATCCCCTAGGTGTGGATCACATTCTATATACCTAGACAAACTATGTTCTTAACTGATCCATTAATGGTAGTGATTGAATCAGACAGACGTCAGTTATGGGAGGATGGCTGAAGTCCATGACATCATCAGATCACATGGGGGATATCTCCGTGCATTTACATGCAGTTCATAGTGTAGTGTAATATTTTAGATTAAATGGTATTAAACTAGTTGTGAAGTTGAGTAATGCTAATAAAAGTTTAACAATCAATTATGGTGACTTGCAGAATGTCCCAATGAATTTTGCAAGATCCAATGGACTCTTAAACAGGACATGCACGATCACTCTAAAAAATGGAGTGGGGAAATGTTGGCAACTGAATATGAGGCACAAGAAAAGCTCACACATAGTTATCATCAGCTGGCGTGAATTTTCAGATGCTAACAAGTTGAGTACAGGAGATGTTTGTACATTTAAGCTACTGTCAAATGGGAAGAAAGTGGTAATGGAGGTAAGAAAGCATAGGAAAGAACAACATGAAAACAAGGCAAAAAAGAGAAGAAACTCTGAGGATTTAGATAGTAAGTTTATTCCTTCATTCTGCATTCAAATGACATTTTCTATGAAACAACGTCGTATAGTAATTTCAGTGAAGATGATTTACTGTCATTACAGAATGGAAGTATTGATTTTAATATTTCATCGGTAATGGTGCTGAATGTAGGTTCATGGACTGCTACTTCACCTCTACTCGAGAAAGCTAAAAAAGCACCTCATTTTACTGTAAAAATACAACCCTATAACTTCAGTCTAGCTATCATGGTAAGAATCCCCTGCATATAAACTTTGTACTGCTTGGGTTTTGCTTTTAAATTTCACATTTTAGTTACCTGATTTATATTGAAAGTTATCTGATGAATTCTGATACAAAATAGTGCAAGATTTTATGAACGTAGGAAATTGCACCAAAGTGAATATTTTCAGTAATTTTATTGGTATTTGTATGTTTGTTATTTAGAAAATCTGTCACGAAAGATATAATCTTCATTCTAGGCATGATTTTCATTCCAATTCTACCATTTTGCATTCATATTGTATGCTTCAAATATATTTATTTTCCATACTCCTATTTTTTTTTTTTAAATACAGTTCATATATAAAACACTACATGCTTCACATGAAATGGATCAAGGTAAAAATTGGAACCACAAATAAACTTTAAGAACAAGCTATACTTGGATTTGGTTACTTGAAGGGTTTACTTATTATTTCTCATTCATGATGAGTAAATATAATCATTAATAATTTTTTTGTGTAGCATATTCCAATAGATTTTGCAAGATCCAACGGTCTTACTGACAGGACTAGCAAGATTGTTCTCCTAGATAAAAGAGGGATACGCTGGCAGGCAAGTTTGGTGTACAAGAAGAATTACCAGAATAACTCTAGCCAAGTTTGCATTCGAGATGGTTGGCGTGAATTTGCAGCAGCAAACAGGTTGATGGTTGGCGATGTGTGTACATTCAAGCTCATTTCTTCTGGGAAGACGGTGGTCATGGAGGTGACCTCTTATGCTCTACTTTAATATGATCACGATTCCATCAGAGTGAAGTGGTTTAATAAATGTTTGGACTGGCTGGTACTAGAACTGGATTAATATGGAGTTATCACTTTCTATATATAGCTTTTGTTTGTTCAAAGGGGAAGAGGTTTTTTATTGTTCAGCATCTGATCTGATTAGTCTAGATCCATTGCTTAGTTTTATGTGTGTAATGTAACTCCCCAATCGTACTACAATTTTTGTATCCTTACAGGGAAGTGGACCTGTAAGTGGGCGAGGAAAACAGGGAGGGAGGGGACCGTCCATCTCCCTCAGGATGCGTGCTGTCATTTTTCCTGCGTGCATCCCGAGGGGATGGACGGGGGATGGACGGTCCCCTCTCTCCCTCCCTCGCTGTTTTCCTCGCCCACTTCCTCTGACATTTAGAATTTTCGGTAAATTAACAATATAGAAATGGCACCATCGTTGGAATGAAATGGATCTGTTGGTTTATGGGCATGGCAACTTTTTTTTTCCTGCTGTGAAATCAACATGTGATAAATCAAGAAAGCCTAACTAGTGATAAGGTAAATAAATATCCTAGTAACTATGAGTCATCATATACTACAATCTGTATTAGACCTTGTGTCTGACGTCATTCAAATTCAACCTAACCAGTGATCAAGCAAATAAATATCCTAGTAACTCCGACTCTCAGTCATTATATACTACAATCTGTATTAGACCTTGTGACTGATGTCATCAAAATTCAGACCTTAAATACAATTTCAAATGGAATAATTGACCTCTTTCAAAGTTAATATGTTGCTTATAACTATAATCAAACATAATTTTTTTCAAGAACAATTACTGGAGTTATAATACCTCCAACCTTTATCTATCAACAGTTGTTTGACTTGTCTCTGTTGCATATGAACTATGTTGAAGCAACAGAGAATGATAAGGGACATAATTTGTCTGAGTCTTGTTATCGCTTGCCAGGGAGGATCTTCTTTCTTCTTGAAAATTTGCAATGTTGCGATGATGTCTGATCTCTAACCTGTGGTTGCTTGCCATTTGGCATTTTCGGCTCAAGGTCCATTCCTTTTATTTTAAGAGTTACAGTAAGCCCAAAATGGTTGTTTTGCAACACGAACCAAATTTAATTGTATCAATTTTCACATGTAGCAATACTTGTATTAGTTTGTTATAATAGTTACCGCTTGTACATGATACAATCTCGACCCTGGATACCTACAACATTGGATTTATCTTGTGATAATAAGTTGAGGTTAGATAAATCGAGAGCAAGGAATGATATTTCGCAAAATCTAGTGAAATTTCAGTAGGGTTGAACAAAAAACCGACCGAACTGATCAGTTCAGTTTAAGTTCGATTCGGTTTTGATTTTAAAAATTCAAAACCGAAGTGATCGGTTCGGTTTTCAGTTTCTATGTGATTTTAACCGACAAAACCGAATTGACCGAATACATATAATAAATAGTATATATTTTATATAAAAATAATATAATATGTTTAAAATAGTCGGTTAGTTCGATTTTAGTTAGTTCGGTTTCGGTTGAAAATTTTGAAACCGATCAAAGTCGGTTTGGTTTTCAACCCTAAATTTCAGCGAAAATTTCCTAAAGAAAATGGCAAAAGAAATAATTACATTTTTTCCAAGGTTTTTCGAAAAATTTTGAGGTTTTTTTCGTAAATTTTAGGATTGTTTTCGTAAAATAAAGAAACCAGCTATCAAAAATTACATTTTTTCGAGGGTTTCTTTGGTAAATTTCAATTTTTTTTTTCTTCATATTATCATTTCTTCTAATTATTTATTGATTTTTTAAACCACCCACTGAATTTTTAATTAAAACTGCTTTTACTTATATATTGATTTGAAACCACTCCCTAATTTCTAATTATATATTGATTTTATGTTTGTTTCATTTTGTAGTATTTAGGCTTTATTTAATGTGTTTAATAGATTTATTTAATTGCATCTTATTTTTTTTCACACATTTCATATACCCTCAAAATTCATTATATATATTAATTGCTTCTTATTTTTTCACATATTTCATATACCCTTGAAATTCATTATATATATTTCATGTATCTTTGAAATTTTTACCTTTTTTCTTTAAACACCAAAATATTTCTTAAAATCAAGAGACCGAAATTAACTCGAAAAACGAAACCACAATCCTTGATCAAGAGTAATATCTCTCAAACTTTCCATCCATCGCCCAAACTCTCTTTCGCTCTTATCTCTCGCGATCAATACACTTATGAACCCTGATTATGGAGAAATCACACTTCACTTAAACTGAACTCTCAAACTCTCTCATCTCCTCTTGTTTCACTTGATTTCTTCCAAACAATCTGGATCCAAATGATGGATTTCACTTAGAAAGGGAAGAATCATTGTTGTTCACCATCTCTCCCTCGCCTTATTACATCTGTAAGAGTTTTGGCTTCGTTGGATCGATAAATCTCTCATCTTCCACTGAAAAACCCTAGCTCTAACTATAGGCTTAATAAGGTGTGTTCTTCATATATGGAAGGATCAAGGATTCAAGTGAACAAGGCACACAAGAGGCATTTTGCTTCCAAAGCCTTTCACAAACTCCACAAAACTAATAGGTTCGATTTCTTCACTCATTTGTTGTTCTTACCCTAGTTTTCCGTCTCTAATCAATTTGGTTGTTATCAGTGGTGTAGAAAAGAGTAGAATCCTCGAAAGGCGATCGGAATGTGAGCTGCTCGACTTCAATGAAACAAGATGGTAACACTTGACTGCTTGGTAACTTTCGAATTGAGTGTGAAAATAAATGCCATCGATGAACGAGATAAAAATAGCATGAACCGGTTGGTCCCTGTTTGGACCAATCTTGGTCGGGACCGGGATTCTTGCCTACCCCTAGTAGAGTCTACGGTTCCTTAGATATATAGAGTAAACAAAGCACTGTTGCATGCCAAATGTCTGACCATTGCCATGAAACTCTTATCATTATATTTGGTTACGCACCAATGGACTTCTTTTATCTAGTTTTTATTGTTTTATAAAACAAACATCCAAACTAACCGAGCAAGATGACACTCACCGAAGAAAGTGGTCCACTGACTCGTCTACATATAACTATATATTATGCATCCCTCTATTTTTTTAGTTTGACAAGAGTTTTTAGCACACCGTAAGTGCTAGCTAGAAATGTTAATTATAAATCTATGTTTATGGATATTGTTGCTAAACCATGTTAGCTTCAACAAGGTATGTGCTTTTGAAATATTTCATTTGAGTTATTATACTCGAGCTCCCAAATCTAACTGTCAATTTTGATGTGGTAGCTGACATGGTGATGCAAATAATCTGCAGAAACAAAAGATTAGATTTCCAATCTGATAGGTAAGGCGCAACGGGTAACATCATGTAAACAGATTAATCCAAATATGAACGAAACCCTAGTTTATTCATGCAAAAGACCCTAGTTTTCTTCAAGTTCCGAAATGAAGAACGAGGAACAATCCATTGCCTTATTTATAATATTCCTAACTTATTTGGCAAGCTAATTAATCTAAACTTAATTGAAAACCAGTGCCCTAACTATTATGGATTGTTATTAAATAGGCCTAATTACAATACTACTAATACTAATATTGCTAAATTAACCCACCTACTATAATAACACTACAAGAAATCTATCATTTATCAACAAAAAAGTTTCTACGAATTTCCTTGTTAATAGGGTATCATTGTCAACGAAAACAAATTTTTCATTGAAATAGCCATAAACTTGTTATTTTTTCCAACAAAATATATTTTGTGGAAAACTTTCCTTGTTAAATAGGTGGTGGGAAGCATTCCCTCCAAACCTAATTTCCCACCGAATTGATTTTACAACGAAATATTTTTTATGGCCGCGGAATAATAGTTCCTTGATAATTATGGCATCATCTGGAATGAAATATTTTGTTGCTAACAAAAATTACTTTTCTTGTTAACGAAATATTAAAAATTACTCATTTCTCTTTAGTAAGGAAATATGTTTTCCTAGACAGTAATCACATTATTGGTAATGATTCGGTTCGTTGATAATTTTTCCCATTAGATTTTTTTCTGGTTAAATCTCGTTTATTAATTTATAGCAACAAAGTAATATTTCATTGAAAATTGTTACACTATTGGAAACATTTTTTATTTTGTTGGAAACAATATCTTTTTAATGAAATCTTCCTAGCAAGGAAATAACATTTTATTGGTAATTATAACCTTATTGGTAATAAATTATTTTCTAGGTAAAAAGTAATAATTACTTTCATGAAAATTTGTTTGTCATTAAAGCTCACTAACTATTTTAAAACGACAAATCATTATTTTGTTGGAAATTGGTTTATTCACTAAAAGAAATGAGTTATTTACTAACAAATTTTATTTTCCTTGTTAATATGTTACTATTTCTAACAGAAATAAAATTCATTGGAAAAACCATAAAGTTGTCACTTTTTGTAACAAAATCTATTTTGTTGGCAACCTTTCTTTGTTAAAAAGGTGACGAAAAATATTCCTTCCAAAACCAATTTCCCACCAACATTATTTAGTAACAAAATATTTCTATGTCAACGAAATTTTAGTTTGTTAGTAATTATGACATCATTTACAATAAATTGCTTCATTGTTAATAAAAATTAATATTATTGACAGACATTTTCTTGGTAAATGCACTATAATACTTGTTCGTGTCTCTTCAACAATGAAACTGAATTTTCTTTAATTAATTATCACATTATTGCAAAGATTTATTTGGTTACTTATAATGAATTTTTTTTTCATGAAATATATTTATATTTAAAGCTCCTAACTTCTTTATAGAGGAAAAATATTAGTTCGTTGAAATTTTTTATTAGTAGCGATGACATTGATGCGTCTAATTATTGTCCTCCTATGAGTTTGAGCTACAAAACAATTGTTAGACTGCCAAGGACCACCTTTTTGGTGGCCGAAGGCACTCCGATGCTTAAGACAGTAACTCTGTTGGAAAAATGATGTAAATCTGAAAGAAAAAAAAAACTCAGTTAAAGTTGCATCCCTGTGTCAAATGTTCTCTTTACCTTTTATAATGGTCGCGGTTAACTCTCTGCGTGACTTAAGCATGTGAGGCGCAACGGAAGGAGATGTTTCTTGTAGGGGTGGGCATCCCATCCCGCGATCCCGTCCCGTCCCGATTTTTCCGAGTCTTCATGGGATTGAATAATTCCATCCCGATCCCGTCCCGTCCCAATCTAGAATGGGATGGGATGGGATGAAGATTTTCAATCCCGCCAATCCCGAGCTAATTTTTCAATATTTATTATTAATATTTTTATTTATTTATTTATTTTAGGATTGCAATATTAGTGTAATTGAAGAAAAATTAATTTAGTTGAAATCAGTGTAATTGATATTAGTCTATATCTGCAACTACTTGATATTGGTTTATTTCTAGAATTCTAAATGAATTATTTAATTGCAAACTCTTTAAAACTCAAAATGGGATTGCTAACTACATTGGAGAGTTTTATTTCGTGTCAAGACAATGAATTTTATGACTTTTTTTTAAAGCAATAATGAAACATTCTTCTTAGCACCCCAAATCTACTCATCATTTTGTTCACTATTCGAAACAGTAGAGCAGATCCACCATTGCCATTATACTGTCCACCTCTTAGTCATTCAAAACTCTACAGAAATCTTAATTACAGGGTGAATTTCAGCTATCATTTATGGTAGTTTATTATGATGTTGCATACTCAATCTAAGGCTATCATTTATGTGTAGTTCTACGAATTACCTTTGCCTCTTTTCAACTAAGCAAATTGGGTCTTGGGTAAGCAGTAATTTATCAAAAAATGAGAGCACGCTGATCCCGTCCCGTCCCGATCCCGTATGAACGAGATGGGATAGGGATGGGTCTATCTCGTCCCATCCCGTCCCGTGCCCATCCCTAGTTTCTTGTAGCATTCTCCTCCTTAATGAAGATGCGTTTGTGGAGGCGTAACTCCCTCCACGACTCCTTTTTTGTGCAACGTTCTTCTTCTTTATGAGAAAACTCGTGTCGGGCCTGGACTCGGGCTCTGATTCATTTGGGCCTGGATTTGGGCCCTGTTTAGGTCTCCTCAGTGGTGGGCTTTGTCTGGGCCTTTATAGTTGGCTTCATTCTTCCTGGGCTTTATGAGCTGGCCTAATAGATTGGGCGTTGTATCCTTGTGATGGGTATTTATGCCACGTGTACGGTCGTGATGATCGGTCTATTTTGATGTATCATCAGCTACTCTCCCCGTTAGTTAGTGGGTATGTTCATGTATCCACTAACTGTGTGGCAGTTTTGCTTTTTTATTGTAACAATATGGCTTAGTTAGTGTTCTTGCTATCTGTCCCTGATGTTTTCTCTCCGGTGTTCCATCCGGCTGTTCGTTTTGGCGTGATTTCTGGGATTTCGTGCGGTTGTCATACCTATAAAAAGGAGATGTTTTGTGCATGCTCTGCTTCCTTCTGCATCTTCTCATTTTCTGATTGTTAACATTTTGATTCCTTGCATTCGTTCTGTAGTCATGTTTAACTTCATGGTTTTGGGTGGTGATGCCCTTAATGCTTGCAAAGCTTTCTTTACGCCCAAGAGGGAAACGCATGCGACTCTGGACAACATTCGTCACAACTACTTGTTGCCAAACGATCTAAAAAATTGTTCTCCTCGGAGAGGGTGACAGTCCTTGTCATCCTAAGCATGGATACATTGTTTTGTATCCTGGTATGTTCTACTCTGGTTTCAGGCTTCCGGCTCCTATTATCGTCTGGGAGTACTTGGATTTGGTTGGTATTGTTCCAACTCAACTGGTCCCTAATGATTGAAAAATAATGATTTAAACCTTAGTGAGGGTTGCCTAGGCTCATATCCCTATGAATGTTAGGGTTTTGCATTATCTGGTAGGGTTCAGTGTGGACCCTAATCACATCTGTTCCATGTGTTCTCTTCCCTACTTAGAGGACCTGCGAGAGGAGTATGTGGGCTGGTCGAGGTCTTGGTTATATGCCTCTCTTTCTTCCAACCACTATCTTTGGAAGAGCAGAAGTTCTGCCGTCGGTTTTGTGATCTTCCTTGAGTATCAGTAGAAGATTTTCTTACCACGGACACCATTGTCCGTGGTGGTTTGCTTTCACCGGGTAGGGAAGGCCTCGCTTCAGAGGTTATTGTTGCACGCGCTGGTGATGTAGGAGTTCCTGCTTTTGTCTCTGCTCAAGTTCCTAGGAACACTGGTTCAATTGTTAACAAAAGGAAAGTTTTTAGGCTTCCTAGCCCCTCCGAGATGTCGGTCGTCAGTTCTGGCCGCGTCTCGAAGAGTAAAAAGCTTGATTCCTCTGTCCTTGAATCTGTCGAGACCCCCTCTCATCTTGCCTCTCTCCAGAAATGAGGTTGTGGTTCAGGGGATGATTCTTCTGCCTGTGAGGATGAGGAGGTAAACCGAGTTCTCGAGATAAGTAAGAAGGAAGTTTCTCATCCTCTGGATGACCATGAGAAAAAACTTGTTGCTTCTTATGGCTTGTCGGACTCTGTCGGCCCCTCAATTGATGATTCACGTGTTATCGAGAACAAAATGCTTCAACTAGGTGTTTGGGTGTCGAAGAATCCAAAATGTACTAAGACCTTGGATGACTTCGAGTATGATCTGTCGGTAGAGGATCAAGTTGTTGCCCGGGCTCGAGATCACAAGCTTACTGATTCTTCTATCATGGCTAGGACTTTGGGACCTCCTTCTGCGTCTTGCCCTGCTTATGCTGTCCTTGGTGAGACCTTTTGGCCTTCCGAGGTTGATGTGCATGACAGTGCTCGCAATCTCATTGGCGGCTGTCAAGGGCGTTTGGCTAACATAACTCCATGCCCGTGTGACAACCACGTCGTCATATTGACAATGGCCTCCAACGTCAGGCTGCACATGTCGAGCTGAAACTATCATGACACATTCTGGTCCTTTCCCACATTCTCCGTCGGTTGGATTTGTTGAAGGCGCAGTGCACGGAGCATGAGAGGGTCGCGGATTCAGCGCGGGTGTTGTTGAGGGAACTTGAGGCTACGCATGATGCGTCCACTTCCGACCTCGAGACATCCGAGGTGGAGTTGGGCAGGTTGCGCTCCCGTTTGGATGTTGCCGACCGAAAGGTCGAACGTGACGAGGTTGTTCGCTCCGCCGAAGAATGTTTTACCAAGCTTAAGGCTACTACTGTTCGCATCGTTCAGCTGAATTTCGAGTTTGTAGATACCAAATTAGCGGTCTCTGCTAAACTTGCGGATGTTGACAAAGAGTTAGCGTCAACCCAAGCTGAGCTGTCGATTGTTACCGAGAAGCTGAAGGCAGCGGAGGTCGTGGATTTTAAGAGAGTGGTTGAGGGTCACCACGATTTCCTGGACTTCCTAGAAATGCATGGTTTGGATATGTCCCTATACCGTTGCTTTGCTGAGCAGGAATTTGATGATGTCGAGGAAGTTGTTCTGGATTCAATGGGTGATCTGGATGTCGAAGAGCCTACTCCAATATTGCCTGAAAACACTGCTCACGACACTGATTCCCCTTCTTAGTTGTTTTCTTCTTCTTTTATAGCAACCTCCTTTTTTTAGAAGATAACTGGAAAATTTATTATTTCGCATTTTGTGTCCCATATGTCTAGCTTGTTAGCTTTCATTTTGACATTTTTGGGAGATTTCCGACTTTGTTTGTCCGGATTTTTATGGGTGGCTTCGATATTGTTCTAGTCGTATAGAAGCTGTGGTTTATGGAATACAGTTTCTCATTCGGATTACGATGTCGTACCTTACAATCGACATAAAAGCATATGTATTTGTATTTGCTTGATACTCTAGCCATGCTGTGTTTTTTCCTGAGTAAGTTTCAATCTGACTTTTTGTCCTGATTAAATTTTCGTTGTTTCGAAATTGAGAGCAAAAGACTTTATTGATAATATATTTTCAAGTGCTTTACATTCCATGGCCGAGGTATCATTTCGCCCTCTTTGTTGGCCAACCAATATGTTCCTGGTTTGTTGATTTTTGTTACCCGGTATGGTCCTTCCTAGTTCGGGTTTAGCTTGCCCACGTCATGATCTTTCGTGTTTAGTTGGACTTTCGTAACACCCAGTCTCCGACATAGAAAGTTCGGATTCTCACCATCTTGTTGTAATACCCTGCCATGCATTGTTGGTAGGCTGTCGTTTTAATTGAGGTTGCTTCTCGTTTTTCTTCAAGGAGATCCAGTCTGACTCTTAATGCTTCGACGTTGTTTTTAGCGTAGAATTCTTCAGTTCGGAAAGTTGGCATTCTGATTTCTACGGGTATCATTGCTTCTAACCCGTAAGCGAAAGGTGTTTCTCCTGTCGAAGTTCGTTTTGTTGTTCTGTACGCCCAAAGGAAACCAGGTAACTCGGATATTCATAATATTTTAGCTACCTCGAGTCTCCTTTTGATTGCCTCCAAAATTGTCCTGTTGGTGACCTCGACTTGCCCGTTTGCTTGCGGATGGACTGGCGCAAAAAAATGTTGCTGGATATTCAGGTTCTCACACAACTCCCTAACCTTTTTGCCTTCAAACTGTCTCCTATTGTCCGTGACGATTACTCTTGGGATCCCAAATCTGCATATGATGTCTCTCTAGAGAAATTTCTAGACTTGTGCTTCCCTATCTTTGTGAGGGGTTCTACTTCTACCCATTTGGTGAAGTAATCTACTGCGACGAGGAGAAACTTCTTTTTATCGGACGCTAGGAGTGGTCATACGATGTCCATTCCCCATTGTGCGAATGGCCATGGGCTGCTCATTGGGATCAGATTTTGTCCAGGCATGTGTGTGTACGGGGCGAATATTTGGCACTTGTCGTATTTACGAACTAGCTTCAGAGCATCCGTTTGCATCGTTGGCCAATAATAATCTAACATGGGAGCTTTGTGGGGTCAATGTGCTTCCTCGAGGATGATTCCCGCATGTGTCGTGGTGTATTTCTTGCAAGACATATTCAACATCTCCTGGTGCAAGGCACCTTAGTAATGGGCTCGTGGCAGACCTCCTGTATAGTTTGTCATTGATCATTGTTTATCTTGCTGCCCGATTTTGTAGTTTTCTGACTTCCATCTTATCCGTTTGGAGTTATCCATTTAAAATATACACCAAGATTGGAGTTGTCCAGTTGGTTCCTTGGTTTACGTCGCATGCTTCTTCCAATTGATTTTCGAGTATGTTCTTCTTTGTGTCATGATGAGTGGGTTGTCATTATCCTTCGTTGTTGAGGCTTCTTTTGCTAGCTCGTCGGCTCTTTTTGTTTTGTGTTCGTGCGCATTGTTGAACGGTAGCAGTTCAAAAACATTATATTAGTTTTATAGTTTTCTGGTGGTAGGCTTTCATTCGGGTGTCTTTTACTTGGAACTCACCATTTTGTTGATTGACCACTAGTTTGAAATTAGTAAGGACACTAATGTCTTTTATCCCTAGATGTTTTGCTAACTGCAGCCCTGCTATCACAGCTTCATACCCGGCTTCGTTATTGGAGGCTTTAAAACTGAATTTTATCATCATTTATAATGCGATGCCTTCTGAGTTGTATAGGACTAATCCAGTTTCGCTTCCTGCCTAGTTGGATGCCCCATCACAGCGGAGGATCCATCCTTCAGGTATTGGTTTGGGTTGTTCTATTTTACTTTCCTTATCCTCGTGTTGGTTGTGCTTCCTGTGAACTCGGCAATGAAATCCGCTAATGCCTAAGCTTTGATAGTGGTTTTAGGGGCATAGTTGATGTCAAATTGTCCGAGTTATATTGCCCACTTTACCATTCTTCCCTACAGGTCTGGTTTGTGTAATACCGACCAAAGCGGTTGTTCGGTCATAACCGTGATTGGGTGAGCTTGGAAGTATGGTCACAATTTTCTCGATGACACGGTTAGAGCGAACACCAATTTTTCTAGGGCTGGATAGTTGATCTCTGCATCTGCGAGTGTTTTGCTGATTTAGTACACTAGTTTTTGCACCCCCTTTTCTTCTTGTATCAGTGTTGAACTCACAGTGTGCTTGGATACAGATAGGTACAGATACAATGTTTCTCCTGAGTTCAATTTTGTTAGCAGCTTCGTGCCTCCCATGTATGTCTTAAGGCTTTGAAAGGCTCTCTCGCATTCGTCATTCCATTCGAATGTCTTGTTTCCCTTCAAGATTTTGAAAAAAGGCTGACACTTGTCTGATGATCTGGAGATAAATCTGTTCAGAGCTGCTATCCACCCGTTAAGACTTTGAACACCTTTTATGTTTGTCGGTGATTGCATATTGAAAAACGTTTGTATCTGCTTTGGATCGGCTTCAATTCCTTTCTGCTTGACCATGTACCCGAGGAACTTTCCTGACTCCACTTCAAAGGTGCATTTCTCTGGGTTTAGTTTCATCTTGTACTTTCGAAGCTGGGAGAAAGCCAGTTCAAGATCCGTGACATTGTTTGTTTTGCGTGAGCTTTTTACGAGCATAACATCGATGTAAACCTCCATTTTTTGCCGATCTAATCTCTAAACATTTTGTTTACAGCCATTGTTACGTTACTCCCGTGTTCTTCAATCCGAACTACATTACTCGATAACAGTATGTACCCAAAGTACGTGTCCGTGAAGCTCAACATTTCGTGTCCAGCATCCACTATTGGATCTATTCGTGGAAGTGGAAAGTCGTCTTTGGGGCAAGCTTTATTTAGGTCGGTGTAATCCACACACACACCTTCTGTTTCTCGTTCTTCTTCTTTACTACTACCGTGATGAGCAGTCGGTGTATTTCTTCATTTATCGCCTGATTGCGTTCTGGGGCCACCGGTTTTCTTTTTTGTCGAATCTATTTCTTATCCGGATTCACTTGCAATTTGTAGGAGATGATGGATGAATCTATTCCCACCATGTCCTTCATTGTCCATGCGAAAACATCTTGGTTATCTTTCAGCAGTTGGATCAGCTCCTTGGCGAGTTCAGATTGGATCTTTGTGCCGATTTGGGATGTTTTTTCTGTTTCGTTGTCTAAGTAAACCTCGACTATTTCTTCTTATGGTTGCCCGGTGTTGGGTCGATCTCGTGGACTGGTTGGAGCCATATTGTCGTTTGGAGAATTCAAACTCGTTTCATCAAGTTGTTGTGAAGACTCTTTCAGTCGTTGCGATAATTGTTATTTATGGGGAGTCTTTATACAAGCAAAATGGCACTCCCGGGCTGCTGGTTGGTCTCATTTTATTTTTTCAATGCCATTGTCGGTATGGTACTTACACATTGGTGCATAGCGGAGGATACTATGCCCATCTTGTGTATCTGCGGTCTTCCAAGTAGCATATTGTACGTAGCAGAAGCGTCGAGGACGAGAAAGTCTGTCATTAATACTCGTTGCTTCCCTGGCTCTCCTGCTTCAACTGGTAGTCGAATTATTCCCAATGGGTTACATTGTTCCCTGCATTGAAACCTACCATAGTCTGATCGCTTAGTGAGATCATCTCAGTGGTGAACTGCATCCTTCGGAAAGTTGTTAGGTATAAGAGGTTGGCCGAGCTACCGATGTCGATCAATACTCTTTTGATTTCCCACTTAGCTATCATGACCAAAATCACTAAAGAATCATTGTGTGGGAAATTAACCCCATCAGCATCTTCGTTTTAGAAGGTTAGGGTCTTTTGCATTGTTTTTGCACGCTGTGCGGATGGTTCTTGGAATCTGATCTTTGTGTGTAAGTCTGTGACTATACACTTTCTGGATCGATTGGATTGTTTTTTTTCCCCACCCGTGTCATGCAAAACGTAGATTGTATCTTTTGCTTGTTCCTTTGAAATGATTGTTTCGCCCTCGAGTTTGACGAACTCTCAGAGTCGTCCTTTTTTGATGTGGTGTTCAATTTCGTTTCTTATGCTGCGACAATCTTCAGTATCATGGCCGTAGTCGTTGTGGAAGAGGCAGTGTCTGTTCTTGCTCCAGTTTTTCGGATATCCTTTCATCTTTGGCGGCCATTTGACATCTTCTCCTCCTGCCATAACTTTAAGAATCGCAATCTGACTAGCTATCAGAGTCGAAAATATTCTTCCGTACTCGGGCTTCTTCAGTTGTAGACTTTCGAACGTCCCTTGATTGCACTTGGAGCTATTGTTAGCCCGGTGTCTCCTAAGTTGGGTGGTTTCTTCTCGAAAGTTGTTGCCCTGCAGGTCTCGGATGATCCTGTCTATTGTCTCGATCACGCTGTAAATTTGAGCCATAAGAATTTCCACTCGAGGATCCAAGGGGATTCCCCATGATGTCAAAGATGTCTGAACCGTTACCTGTTGGAACTCTTTTTCAATATGTATGGTTGTTTCGAAGGTCGTCTTTGGATTAGTATTGGGCAGCATGTCGTATCTTTTAATGTCAGATTGAAGATTTGTGGAGTATTCCATTGATCTTCTATCGGGTTGCGTGAGCATTGATATTGTGAATCTTATTTTTGAAAGGAAAACTCATCGTTTCCCCACAGACGGCGTCAAACTAATGCATCCAAAAATCGTCCTCATGTGAGTTTCACTTGCGAAATAATTGTTAAACTGCCAAGGGCCACCTTTTTGGTGGTCGAATGCACTCCGATGCTTAAGTCAGTAACTCTGTTGGAAAAATGATGTAAATCTATAATAAAAAAAAACTCGGTTAAAGTTGCATCCTTGTGTCGAATGTTCTCTTTACCTTTTATAATGGTCGCAGTTAACTCTCTGCGTGACTTAAGCATGTGAGGCGTAACTCCCTCCACTACTTTTTTTTGTGTGCAATGTTCCTCTTCTTTATGAGAGAACTCGTGTCGGGCTTTGACTCAGGCTATGATTTGTTTGGGTCTAGATTCGAGCCTTGTTTTCGTCTCCTCAGTGGTGGGCCTTGTCTGAACCTTTATAGTTGGCTTCATACTTCTTGGGCTTTATGAGTTGACTCAATAGATTGAGCATTATATTCTCATTATGGGTCTTTATGCCAGGTGTACAGATGTGATGATCGGTCTATTTTGATGTATCATCAGATATTATGTCATCTGAAAAATCGAATAATATTTCTTTAACAATAAAATATTATTTTTATTGTTAATTATAATAATATGGGTAACAATTTATTTTGTTGCTAAAGATTGATAAAATTCCATAAATGTTTTTTTCTTTTTTAGGCTCGTTTCTTATTTACAACAATTTAATTTTATTTCATTGGGGATATAACCAATTTCAATAACACATCTAGCAATTAAATGCTATTACTATTTTGTTGCTAATTATAATGGTATTATTGCGAATTGTTTTCATTGCTAAAATTGGTAAATATTTCACATAAAACTTATAGACGTGAAAATATTTAGTCCTAGTTTATAGTGACGAAATATTATTTATTGGTCCTTATTATATACATAGCAATGATTTTTATTGCAAAAGAAGAGTAATTTGATTTAATAAGCAATAGAGTTGCTTCACACAAAACAATTATTCCAATAGCTCAACTGGTAAAGATTCCTTGGTAAAAACCTTTAGCTAGGGGGATGCTGCCGGGAACTTAGAAACAATTTTTTTTTATTTGTTAAAAGAATTTTTCAACAAAATTTTGATTTTTATCAAGGAATTTTTTTTCTTGAAAAATGTCTTAATTTTTGTAGAGTAATATACATGCTAAATACCATCATCCTCCCCCGATTGTGAAAAACTCGACCTCGACTTCACGCACACATATGCAGTCAACAGCTCCCGGATCCATAGAAGGCAGAAGCTAATAAGAAATCCACGAGTTGTCGGAAGTAGGTTATCCCTTCCATTGAACCAAAAATTGATTGGGTACATTGTCAAAAACATTAACATTGGAGCTCTCAATAATGGTCTCCACACGATTTGTGACACGAGGTGGAGGTATGGAATGCGCCACTGGTAGAGGATTGGAAGGTGCAGCATCACCACTAAACAAAGTGAGATCAACAACGTTAACTGTACGATGCACTCGAAAACTCTCTCGAAAATCGATCTCATAAGCGTTATCAACAATTCGCTACACAATAGAAATGAGCCAATACGCCTCATCATGAGTTTCAAGCCCTTCCTCGTTTGATGGTGACCCTTCTGAAAGACCATAATTAAATCACATGGTTCAAATAAAACAAAACACTTTTGGTGATTTACAACACCCTTATGTTTGTCATATACTTCAACAGACCACTGCGAACCTGCTGGTGAATCAAACTCATCTGCTCAGCCTTAACAATTGCATCGCTACTCACCAGGCCCATACTAATCACAGGTGCCAAATCAACATAAACAAAAGGAGAAAAATCATGCACAATTTGGAAATTTGAATACCTTGTGATGATACATAAAAATGGTCACACCCCTGAGCCGTACACATGTCGTGATAATCTCGAGGAAATACGAACCCCAGAATCAGCCCAACACTGAACATGCCCAAACGATTCTAAGCCTGCTCAATTCAGTCAGCCAGCGGACTCGGACTCTCACACCACGCTAGGCCCACACATCTCACAACTGTCCTCAATCACTACACCACAAGTCCTCTTTAATAGCATTTGATTATAGCATTTTTTACATCTTTGCTATGAAAAGTCAGTTTTAGTTACAATTGAAATACAAAAATGTTGCCTAAAATTGGGCGGGATTTTAAAACGCTATAGCGCTCGCCCAAACATTTAACATAGCACAATTTTCTCTCTCCCGCATCAAGCCTCAAACTTAAAACCTAAAACACAACTCATATTTTGCTTATCTCTCGTCTGCTTATTCTGTTCAACCCTCTACTCGCTCTCCCCGCACGCCTCTCTCGCCCTCTCTGCTCGCATCTCTCTGGTCGCCTCTCTTTGCTGGATCTCTCTGGTCGCACCAAGGTTTGCTCTCTTTTAGATTAGTTCATGATGTGTAATGGATTTTTCTAGATTTGTGTTTTGTTTTGGTACCATGCATTGTTGAGATCAATACAAGAAATCTGGTTTGTGAAAAATTCATTTGGTGTCCTAATTTGGGGGTTTGATTCAATTGTAAACTTGTCATGAGTCTACATGGGTGCGGCGCATTCGGCAGAGTCTACATGGGGATGAATCTTGATTCTGGAGAGCTTCTTGCTGTTAAACAAGTCAGTCATTAGCTGTCCATTTTCTTTTCTCATTTTTTTAAAATTCCAATTTCAATTGAATTTGGGGTTGGTTTCAGGTTTTGATTACGGTGAATAATGCATCCAAGGAGAAAGCACAGGTGAGAATAACTTATCTATTCATCAAATGTTTGTTGAATTAGGTTTCGTTTCCAATTCGATTGAGTTGATTTTGAGGTTTAGTTGAACTAGGGTTCTGTACTTCAGTGTGAAAGATGTAGATCTGTGGATTTTTCTTTCTACAGTCTATTCGATTGTAAAAGATTTGAATTTGGAATTGCCCGAATTGGCGATAGATTTTTTAGACTTTGATTGAGGTTTTGGATATATGTGTACAATAGGCTCATATCCAGGAGCTCGAGGAGGAAGTGAAGCTTCTTAAGAATCTTACGCATCCAAACATTGTCGTGAGTATGATTTTTTGGTTGTGTCTGTGTTTGGTGACATTTATGCTTGGTCTCTTGTTCCATGGTTTGATTTATTTGGTTGCAGAGATACTTGGGAACTGCTAGGGAGGAGAGCACATTGAATATTCTGCTTGAGTTTGTGCCTGGAGGATCCATCGATTCTCTTCTTGAAAATTTTGGCTATTTTCCTGAGGCGGTTAGTCCTTGCTAAATTTCTAAGTTTAAATTGGGGTGCTTCCGTAGCTGATGCATTTTCTGCCATTTGCTTCAATAGGTTATAAGAACATATACTAAGCGGTTGTTGCTGGGTTTGGAGTATCTCCATAAGAATGGGATTATGCATAGGGATATTAAGGTATTTCTCTTTGCTAGATAAGTATATCCGAGGGAAACATTTAGCTAATTGATATCTCTTCATTCATACTGAGTGCATGTTTTTCTTCCACTTCCAAGGGGCAAACATTCTTGTAGACAATAAAGGGTGCATCAAACTTGCTGATTTTGGTGCGTCAAAAAAAGTTGGGTTTTTTCTTCTAAAATGAGGTGAATCAAGGTCGATTTTGAGGTTTGAATTGTAGATTGTGTAATGAAGCCTTAATGCCCAAAAATGAGGTTCTTATGGTTTGAATGAATGATTGTTCTGGCTCTCTAATTTGGATTGAGTGATTGATTTAAGGGGTTTTAATTCAATTGTAGATTAGCATAAATGGGTTTGGTTATAATAAGTTTAGTCTCTCCTTCCCTTTTTTTCAAAACTTGTCTAGCATTCATCTCTGGTACAAAGTGATGTTAACTCTAAGGTACCTCTCTTATGGACATGAGGTGCATCAGTTTTCACCTAGACTCCTTTATTTCACAATAACATATCTTGATTGGAATAACAATATGGTCTAACAGGTATTTAGAATATGTTTCACCAGGATTTAAATCCACTTTGACTATTAAGGAATTCTATGAATATATTAGCACCAGGATTTAAAACCTAACGGGTATCTTTATGCGCTTTGGATTAGTTGCATACTTGGCTCTTCTATCAATATGGATTCTGCCAAAGCAACTTTGGATGGTAAGCTTGACTTTTTCTTACGAGCTTGGTTTACTTTTTTCACGATTTAGCTTGAATAGCTATATAACATTCAAAAGGTCACCACTCATTAATGATGAAAATATAATGGGAATAGTTCTAAAGTTCATATTTTAATTTCAAATGTGGAGATAAAAATGTAATGAGTGAGCAAAATAATAGTGTGTTTTCTATCTATCATTAGTTGGAGTAAGTTAAGCATAGATGATAGAGAGTGGTTCAAAATGTATGACATTAGCATGCTCCATTCTAAAGTGGTGTGAAGTGACTCAACCATAGTGTAACTAAGTTACTACTTACTAGAGATTGACTTGATTTAAATGGAGAGTTAAATTAATTATAAATTAGATGAGAGAAACAAATGAGAAAAGGAAATAGCAGTTGAGTTCCATTTGCCATATAAATGAGAAAAAAAAGACAAAGTAATCTTTATTTACCATAGTATGATTGCTTCTTTATTTTCTCTTGATAAGAAAATTATTTCTATGGTTTCATTAACCAAAACAGCAAGGATAAAAAAAGAAAGAAGGAAAACAATGAAACTCCATTAGGCTTAGACTTTTTGTCAGATCATTCAGAAAATGTACGTGGCAGAGTATGAAAATTTTAGTAAAATGTGCCTCTATTTTTCCCATAGGGGCAAAGGAGAGGCTTCAGTTGGTGAAAGCTGATCTAATGGAGGATGGCAGCTTTGGTGATGTGATAATGGGATGTACTGGTGTTTTCAACACTGCCTCCCCTGTCTTGGGACTTAAGTCTAATCCGGAGGTATGCAACTCTTTTTCGGCACCATTATGCTTTTAGAAAAAGAAGAAAATCTAAGGAAAAGACAACATATTTAAGGATTTTCAGTGCTCAATGCCCCTTCCCCCCACGCCCCCCCCCCCCCCCCCCCCCCAAACAAGAGCGTTGGTCAAACTATAGTCAGAATCAATCTTAATTCGTATGCTTAGTGAGGAAATGTTTAGTTTGGAAGACATTGTGCATAATACCCATAAGCCCTCCTTAGGTAAGTATCTCAAGGATCTGCTTCAGACGAGCAACTACAACTGCTCTTTGCTCCCAACTAGGAAGCAAACACTAGAGTATCTTCCACACAGGGAAACTCCCTTCTTCAGAATGATCTTGGATTGGGAACTATCTCCCGCGTATCTTGGAGTGCAGAGCTAACAAGGAACTTCCCTCCTAGAGCACAACTCCTAATTATAGAGGGATCTCCATGAATGTCTCCTCCCTAATCTACGCCTACGATGGCTTGGTTAAACCAGGACTCCTTGCACAATAAATAAGACATGAGGTTGGTAAGCCAAAGTACGCTACAAATTCTCTGTACAACATTACACCTTTCTCAGAGCCCTGTCTGAATTTAGCATTGGAGTGCTATCGACCACCACAACGGTGGTCCATCGCTCACGTGTGCTACTTGTGCCGATCAACAGGTTAGCAGGAACCAGATCGAAATAGGGAGAGAAAAACAACTGCATCAGTTTGGCGCTATCCGTGGGGACGACATAGCTCGTAACATTACACTAAGCGTCGTCTCCTTTCAAAACACAGAGAAATGATGACCACCAGATCACGTAACAACGGAGAACAAAGGGACACGTCGAACATTCTGGCCGTCCCTATACCGCCTCCTTCAACAGCCCATATCTTGCACGCGCAGCCAACTCACGTTCCCGTACCAATGGTACCAACGACAGATCCCAGAATCGATGCGCTTGCATCCCAAATACAGCGGATCGCCAAGGCGGTGGAGGCTCTCACGCAACAGGATCCACCACCCACCAATGGAGACCAGGAGTGGCACGAACCACCCGCAAATTCCTATTGGACTAAAGGAGGCTGCGCGGCTAACACTAAGTTCAACGCTAGGACAAAGAGGCTCGGCCTTGGGAACCCCCCCCCCTCCGCAGAGGGGCGCGTGACCTGGATGTAATGTATCGCCTCTCCGTCCTGCCATTTGTGGACCGAATCATAAATGAGGCCCTACCGAGGAAGTTCACTCCACTAAAGCTTGACTCCTACGACAGAACCACCGATCCCTTCGACCACCTGCGTCATTACTAGCACGTGATGGCCCTTAAAGAGGGATCTGAATTTGTAATGTGCAAGACCTTTCCCACTAGTCTGAAAAGCTCCCCATTGATGTGGTTCCACAGCCTTCCATCGAAGTCCATCGACTCCTTCAAAATGCTGGCGAAGGAATTCCTTACTCGTTTCGTCGGAAGCCAACGCTTCCAAAAAAGCCCACACTATATACTCTTCTTGAGGCAGAGGTCCAGCGAGACACTTCGAGAGTACGTCGTGTACTTCAACAATGAGCTGGCCCTCATAAACGGGTGCAACGAGATACAACCATGACAACCTTCACTGCGGACCTCAAAGAGAGAAAACTCTACGAAGAACTCACCCTGGAGCCCCCTCTAGACATGACAGAGCTCCTCAAGAGATTCCAAAAACACATCACCCTGGAAGAGTCGAGGACCTCAAAGAGGGAAACCACAGGGGACAGGAGGCCCTCCGCACCCAGAGACAAGAATGAAGGGAAGAGACCCCCGGATGAGGAATGAAGCAAGAGGAATCGTGGTGACAACAGGCCAGACCCTAGTCAGTTCAGGTAGGAGAAATCGCCCAACTACGTTGGATCCAGAACAGTGACTCCCTTAAACGCTAACCTGTTGGATGTACTCAAATCAATGAAAAACTGGGAGGAACTGAAGTGGCCCCCAAAGACACGCGGAGACCCCGCCAAGCGCGACAACGACAAATACTGCGCGTACCTCAAAGAAAGTGGCCAAACCAATGACTATAAGAGTCTAAGGTATGAGGTCGAGTACTAGATCCGCAAGGGTAAACTAAAAGAGTTTCTGCAGTCTGAGAAGCTAGCGGAGCAGACAAAGGATAGGGGGAGTCAGTTAAAAAATAGAAAAGGAGACTCCAGGGATAATATACGCCCTTCATGGAGTCGAGCCAAATGAAGACCAGTCACACAAGTCCTGCAAGCATACACTATTGGATATGCATACACAATCAGTGGATGAGGACAAACACATCTACCACTCAAGGGCCTATAGCCCTATTCCCACCTTGACCTTTACGGACAAGGACCTCGAAGGAGTCCGAGTGCCACATAACGATGTCGTAGTCATCTCGGTCTCCATAGCAAGGTGGGAGGTAAAGAGAGCTCCAGTTGACACAGAAAGTTCACTTAACGTTCTGTTCTACAACTTGTTTTGAAACATGGACCTCAAGGAGGAAAACCTGACGTTTTCAGAACACCCGTTGATCGGATTCAGTGGGGAAAAAATGCTTCCCCATCGAAAAGATAAGGTTGGCTATGGTAGCAGGAGAGACGCAACTCAAGAAAGTCCTATTTTTGGACTTCATGGTAGTAGACGCACCTTCTTCCTACACTCTCATTCTGGGAAGACCTTGGCTCCACCAGATTGAAGCAGTGGTCTCCACCCTTCATCAGTGTGTTAAGTATACTGCTAACTACTCCGAAGGAACCATATGTGGAGACCAACCTATAGCACGAGGCTGCCACTATGCTGCACTGAAATATATAAATTGCTCTCAGATTCAGCTACATCCTGCAGATCAGCTTGACCCAGTGCAAGACCAAAAGACAGAAAATACATAATTTCCAGGGGTCTAGGAGCAATCAGTTATTCTGCTCAGCGAGTCGTAAAGCTCATGGCAAGCGGGAACACATCCCCTCAACATTCCGCCGGCGTGGAGATCCGCCCCTCTGCAAGGTTTACTCTTCAGTGACCTATGTAACGCCTTTACTGTCTGCTAACGATCCGAAGAGCAACCCGAATTCACTTCAAGGCCAGGATCAGTTTCTCTCCGTCAACAGTTAGTTTGCTTTGAGTTGTTTGTTTCCCTTTCCATTATCAATATTGAGTTTTAGTTCTTAAAAAACTTATGTGATTTGCAATCATTTAAGAAATAAAAAAGAATTACGAAAACAAACTCTATTGATTATTGAAAAAATGTAACAACAAACGCCTTGAGGCAGATGCAAAATACTACATACTACAAGCATCTGAATACAGTGCGACATGAAGCAAAAGATTCGTTTAGACAATTCTACTACGAGAGGTATCTGAAGAAGAGTGAACTGAGCAAGATAAGGAGAAAGCATCATGTTCGAATGCTCCCACAGACATACCCCTCAAATATTATCTTAGGTTGTACAAATATCGGCAACCGGGAGAACTAGATTCGAAGCCTAACTCACACACTCTGTGAACTTGGAACAAGTATCAAGTAAGCTCAGTCAGTTCACGACTGATGATGACGGCTTCTGGTGCCAAAACCCTAATCCTCTTTGCGCGAATCACAACGGCCGAGGAAGTGGGAGTCTAATCAGCGCTGGTCAGCTGATGACGACGACTCACCAAGGGATCATTGCTATCAATACAGAAAATGATCGCCGAACTTGCCAGGTAAGCTCAGTCAGTTCGCGATTGATGACGACGGCTTCTGGTGCCCAAAGCCTAATCCGCTTCACGCGGATCACGAAGGCGAAAGAAGTGGGAGTCTAGTCAGCACTGGTCCACTAATGACGACGACTCGCCAAGGGATCATTGCTCTCAATACCGGCAATGTTCGCCGAACTTGCCAGGTAAGCTCAGTTAGTTCGCGACAGATGACGATGACTTCTGGTGCCCAAAGCCTAATCCGCTTCGTGCGGATCACGACGGCGGAGGAAGTGGGAGTCTAGTCAGCGGTGGTCTGCTGATGACGACGAATCAACAAGGGATCATTGCTCTCAATACAGACAATGATCGTTGAACTTGCCAGGTAAGTTCACTTAGATCGCGACTGATGACGACGGCTTCTGGTGCCCAAAGCCTAATCCGCTTCGCACGAATCACGGCGATGGGGGAAGTGGGAGTCTAATCAGCATTAGTCCGCTGATGATGATGACTCGCCAAGGGATCATTTCTCTCAATACAGACAATGATTGCCGAACTCGCCAGGTAAGCTCAGTCAGTTCGCGACTGAAGACGACGCCTTTTGGTGCCCAAAGCCTAATCCGCTTCGCGCGAATCACGACGGCAGAGGAAGTGGGAGTCTAGTTAGCACTGGTCCACTAATGATGACGACTCGCCAAGGGATCATTGCTCTCAATACCGGCAATGATCGCCGAATTTGCCAGGTAAGCTCAGTAAGTTCGCGACTGATGACGACGACTTCTAGTGCCCAAAGCCTAATCTGCTTCGTGCAGATCACGACGGCGGAGGAAGTGGGAGTCTAGTCAGCAATGGTCCGCTGATGACGACGACTCAACAAGGGGTCATTGCTCTCAATACAGACAATGATCGCAAAACTTGCCAGGTAAGTTCACTTGGTTCGCGATTGATGATGACGACTTCTGGTGCCCAAAGCCTAATCCACTTTGCGCGAATCGCGGCGACAGAGGAAGTGGGAGTCTATTCAACGCTGATGACGATGACTCGCCAAGGGATCATTGCTCTCAATACAGACAATGATTGTCGAACTTGCCAAGTAAGCTCAATTAGTTCGCGACTGATGCCGACGGCTTATAGTGCCCAAAGCCTAATCCGTTTCGCAAAAGGAGTAAAGAGCATAAGGCAGTACTAGTCCGCCAACACGTAATGAGTCGCTACTGGAGAAAACTGGTCAACCCCTGACCAACGGCGGAACATTACAGAAGATAAGCTTTGCAAAAGATAGTGCCTACAACGATTGGAAAACATCATTATATAGACATGATGGTTCACCAAGTGGGCACTCCAGCATTAACTTTCAAGCATTGAATACGATGCGGGAAATGAGGAGACAACAATTCCTAAGGAAACTGCACAGACCATGTCATTCAAATTAATGGCGCTACATGCAACCCCATCAATTTAGGGGGAGTAACCGATATTCAACTGTCACACAACCCATACCGTAAACGTGTTATCCGTACACGCAGCACACTGCGCCCTAGCCCCTCTTCTGTGGGCCCATGGGCTCGCCCCATTATTCAAATAACATTCTGTCGCATGCTTTGCACAAGCATTAAGAGATCCTAGCCGATCCTGACTTATAGATTGTACCTACAAATCACCTGTTGATTCGAGGTAACTTCGTCCACACTATGCTACCAATAAATTCACACGTCCCCCAACAGACGAAACCTTTTTTCAAACCATGCAACCTTAGTCAACCAAAGCTGATGACAACAACTTCTGGTTCAACCCGGCACTTAGTCCGCTCAGCGTGGGCATCGACGGTTTAGGAAGTGAGAGTCTAATCAGCGCTATCACGCCTGGTAACGACACTCATCAGGGATCACTGCCCCCCCCCCTTTGTGGGCAATGATCACCGAACCTAATCAGGTAAGCCTAGCTGGTGACGACTTGCAACAAACGCTTCTAATCAAAACCTGGATTTGTAGCCCCCATTGCGAAGGTGTAGATAGTTTGGAAGGTGGGAGCCTAGTCTTTCCCAAACTTATTTTAATGGGTCGCCACGGGACCACTGCTTTTCAGCATGGCCGCCAAATCACCACACTTGGACTTGTAGCCCGCACTGCGAGGGTGTAGATAGTCTAGAAGGTGGGAACCCACTCAGCCCCGATTTGATTCTGACGGTTTGCCACGAGACCGCAACCCTCCCAAATTTGTAGCTTGGTGCACTCAGGTGTAGATAATTTGGATGGTGGGAGCCTAGTCAGTCCCGAACTGATTTCAATGGCTTGCCACGAGACTATTGCTCTTCAGCCTGGTTGTCAAACCTTTCTCGAATTCGTAGCCCCCACAGCGTGGGGAGGATGTAGATGGTTCAAAAGGTGGGACCCTAGTTAGCCCTGAACTGATTTTGATGGCTTGCCACGAGACCATCACTCTTCAGCCAGGTCGCCAAACTTTTACTCCCCGAATCCGTAGCCCACTTTGCTTGGTCATGCATGATATGGAAGATGGGAGCCTAGTCAGCCCTAAACTGATTATGACGGCTTGCCATGGGACCAATGATGTTCAGCCTAGTGGCCAAACTTTTACTCCCCAAATCTGTAGCCCACTTTGCTTGGTCATACACGATTCGGAATGTAGGAGACTAGTCAGTTTTGCACTGATCCCAACGGCTTACCACGAGACCACAACTCTTCAGCCTGGTCGTCAAACATGAATCTAGCCGAATCAGCGTCTTCGCGCTCAAACAGACTGACATCCTAACATTCGCGAAGGCCATTCGCACCGATACAAAGATCGTACAGCCAGTGCCCAGATAAAAGTTGTTTAGGATGGCAACCCGATCTTACGGCGCCTGACTCGGAACGACCGCTCTGACACATGCGCTCGGCCATTGCAACTCGCTCTTAGCAGCAACTCCTCAAGCAACTTACCTCTGGAACAAGACAACACGCGGGCAACCCCTAGCTAAACTATGTGCAACATGCCCACTATTGAATATGGCTACGCAACTATGTGCAGACAGACTAGTCAAGCAACCTATTGACTCAACCAGCCTAAGCATGACGACAAGGCAAAAGAAAAAAACATACAATAGAGACAACAAGCAAATTACTAATAAAAATGTTTTCATTAACAGTCAAAACTAAAAGGGGTGCAATCACACCACGGTCACTCCCTACCAGGAGAAGGTACAGAAACAGAAGAACTAAGCCTAGTGGAAGATGGAGCAGGGATAGCATCCACATGCGCCACAATTTGTGTATCAGGGCCCACATTGTCTTCCTCATCCGACGATGCAAAGACAACATACAAATCAACATATGACATCTTCTTATACTGGCCAAGATCCCACTCCGGATGCTCCTTCTTCATCAGTGCCAACAGCTCCAACCGGCCTTGTACAACCCAGCGGAACTCACGCTTGCCTTGCTCCTGAAAAAGCTCTTCCTCTCGCACCTTCGCGTCAGCAAGTTTGCATTTAAGTAGCTCCAGCTTGCCAGTCAGCGTGTCAACCTAAGACTGTTCTTCATAGCACTAAGCTCATGCCACCCCAGTTCGAGCTGGTCCTCAGTCTTTCTCACCTAATGGGCGTAGAACTTCACATCATATCCCAACCGTTGCTTCTCTGCAGCCCATTCAGCTTCGTTCGAAACACTTTCTTCAGTAAAAGACTGCAGCTCAGAACACGCCTTAGCCGCAACATCATGTGCAACCTCGACTTATTGGCAGACCCGGCTCAACTCCTGCTTGAGTTCGCCCCTTTCGGACACCGCCTTCGTCAGACTACGCTCGAGGTCTTCCAGACGAGCCCCCTGAGCCTCAGCGACCACGGTTGACTGATCCAACCGTTTCTCCTCAGCCTACTTCTTAAGCCGCTTGATTTCACAAAGCACATCATAATACAACAGCTGCATGTGGGAGAAGACACGCTCCAAGGTATATATTCTCTCACGAGCCGCCTCTACGTCCGTTCTAGCAACGGTCGCGTGGCTCATATGAGACATACCCAACATAAGATACTTCATACCCTTATCCATGCATCCTTCCAACGTATCCTCTTCGGATTTTGGAACATGATCCATCAACCAACTGTGGAGCCTGCTTATGTGCTTCCTCGAAGCATACTCTACATCCACCTCTTGATGCCAGACTTGTGAGCTCATCTTTATCAAGTCAGGTGCAAACAGGTTTATCCATGCGACTATGTAAAGCCTTCTCTGATCGGGAACTACGCCAGTGCCCCCTTCACGGTTGCCACCGTCCTCAGACTCTCCTCTGTGGCCTTTCTTATGTCAAGAACAGGTGACCCTTTATTGCGAGACGGCTCAATGGGATCCGGATGGAAAGGAGGGAGTGAATTATCCAAATGACCCTCCAACACTTCCAATTGTGGCCTAGAACGAGATGATGAGCAATGCAGACTACAAAAGACGCGGCCGGTATCGCGGCCACCTTCAGGCGAATTAACAGTAGGGCGATCAGATTCTACAACCACAGGCGAATCCTCACAGGAACCTCCAATAGCAATGGTCCCATGCAAATCAGCACCATCAGAAGTTGCCATTGCGACCCGTGCCAGACAGTCATTCAGAGCCTCGACCTGCGTGTCACTAAGGTTCGACTTGTCCATGACTCCAGCCAACCGCATGTAATCTTTCTCCAAGAAGAAAACATCAGTGTTCGCCTCAACAGGCCCAGCAGGCTCACGCTCCTCTCTTACTGGAACCGCTCGTGGTGAAGATGGCCCAACTCTAATGCGAGCCTTCTTCCTCACAAAGGAAGTAGGCGTCTCAGATGGCTCCTCCGCATCGGACAGAACAAGAACTTTGGCCCCAGCAACCTTCCTCTTCCTAGAAGGGTCTTCATCTTCCAACTTAATGCGCGACTCACGATATAGAGTGGGGGCAACGTGCCAATTGTCCTACAGCCCACTACGGATGAAGTTGGAAACTCTTATGACATCGACCGCCTTCCTTTGCAGCATGACACAGAAAGTCTCCATGGTGTTTTACTCCTCTAAGGTGAGAGGAGTGGTAGGAAACCTTCATGCAAGGGAACAAAAGTAATGAGCAGTCGGCTCGCTACCAAGCATATCAAAATCGTGAGAAAGGGATTGAACTTACGGAGCGATATAAATTTTCGCTCGAGTGGATGGGAAATACTTCAAATCCGTAGGAGCCAAGAAGCAGTACTTCTGCCAGAACTTGAAATCATCAGGCAGTTTATCGAAGCACTTCGACGCCTTGTACTTGAATTCACAATATTATTATACACAAACTCTGCAATAGGCAAAACATAAGGTCAAGAACCACCATGTTAAGCCACCAAACAATGCAACGGGTCACCCAAGCTCCCATTAACAACCTCTATCTGTTATCTGTTTGCTGATGAAATGCAGTTGGAACTCCAAAACTTCCATGTAAACTTTGTATCATAATCAACACAATGCTCCGAGGAGCACCATGAAGGCGAACCACTCATCGAAAATATAAATTAGCAACTTGTGGTGCACCATCAGTTTTCAACAAAGAATAAAATGAGCCATTTTTTAAAAACAGTCAACCACCACAAAAACTAAATTGTAACAATGTGACGTCAGGATTCCTGAAACAAAATTCATGGAAACATCCAACCGTGACCTCTCTGGAATGTTGGTAACTCATCAAACCCATCAACAGAAGTATGCATAATAACCAGACAATCTACAGGGCGATTTAGCACATCAGCTACTCTGTTGTGAGACCCCTTAACATCCTTTAGAGTGAAGGTGAAGTTTTGAACTCCGTTGACCCGCTTACTAATCCGGCTACTGTCATGTCTTTGCGAGTTAAGGAAACAAAGAGCTTCATGGTCGATATGAATCACAAACTCGCGGTAGGTGAATTTTTTCGTAGTGTTTTCTTATTCTTAAAAAAATGCTTTTCTTTCAAGAAAACTTGGTCTTTTGCAATTATGAAAATGGATTTTAAATGTTTTATGCTCAAAAAAATGCAAACCAACTTGACATATTGGTATATTGATAAAGACTGAAAGTTTAGTAAGATCCTTAAGTTAGATCTAGTTCATAAGATTTTTCAACTCAATTATCTTTGCACCATGAGCCATATTAGCATAACTTGAAGTTGATGAGTGAAATAGATACTAGAAAACCTTAGAATAATAGTGGAGACTTAACCCTGAAAGTTTTGAGCCTTTCTATTTTTCCGAGGGTTATACATAAACTCTGATTTTTTCTTGAGTCCGTATTATCTTGTTAATGATCTTATTATTCTCATTTTTCTGATCAATTGCTTTGGGAATGACATCAAAATTGAAGTATTACACTAGAACTTCTTGGCTTATTCAATTGAGATGTCATAATACTGACCCGAACTTAGGAAATGATCTAGGCATTTTTTTTCTTTAGACCATTAACTAGCTTTTTAACTTACCCAGAACATTAACCTTTTGTAGCCTTTTGAGCCTTAGAATAACTTTTATTTGTTAACCCATTAACCTTTACCCAACTTTTCTGGGAATGTGTACGGATGGATATACTTGGTGTAAAAAGGGCATCAAAAAGCAAAATATGAGATATTTCATAAATTCTCTATGAAAAAAAAAAGTTGAAGAAAAGAAAAATAGTTAAAAAAAAATGATTCTTCAATGAGGATAAAGGTGTGAGGATGAAGAAAAAATTGATGGTGCGCAACATTGGTTTATTCTTGACAGCCCCAATTGTTCGTGAATGGGTGTATACATTCCTAGAAATTTTTGACATTCCTTATTAACCATTACCCAAGCCCCGTTACAACCCAACAAAGTCCTAGTTGATCTTAGGTAAAGGTTGGTTCCGTAGATGTGGAGATTTAATTCATTCCAAATCTCTGAGTATTTTATTGTGAGTGATATGAGGGGTTTGAAGTCAAAACAAACTTTCTACAGGAAATTTAGTCATTATTTTACTCTGAAATGAAAAGTTATGTTGATAGTGCTATCCACACACACACATTGAGTTGAGGATGATTGTGAATTTTTTCTAATCTTTGGAGAATATTAAATTATTTGGAAATTTGTTGATACACTAAAATGACACTGTTGGTTTCTTGCATTTCTTGAAGTTTTAAAATGAACATTGTTTGACCAAGTTTTGTTGAGTCAGTAATGTTTGTGGGTAACATTTCTGAAAACTCTCACGAGACTATAACTCGTCCACTAGAGGTAATCTAGGGGTTTAAAGCCTTGTTGCACGTTTAAGGTAAGTGCAACCGATGATTCCTGCGAAAGTGAGTTAGAATTTTATTTTTATTGTTTTGCTCGAGGACTAGCAAAATATAGGTTTGGGGGTATTTGATATTCACATAATTATTACATAATATATCCCTCAATTTATATATGTTAGTGTTTCGATTATTATATTTTATAGTAATTATTTCGTTTTCATGTCATTGTAGGAATTTGAGCGTGAACGATGAAATCGTATTAAGGCAACAATTTAAGGAATGACAATTGGTCGACTCTAGCGGTGGTACAAAGTAGAGGGTCTCATGTCTAAACCCTTAAACCCAAAACCAAACCCATAACTTAAACCCAAAACCTAACCCATAAACCCAATGCCAAGCCCAATCCTACCCAAAGAATATTCTCTCAATTACACCTTGATTCTCTCCATGAATCATCCATTTATCTCATCTCTATTCATTGTGCCCATTCTCTATAAATACAAGAGAAAAAAATGGTGAGAAAAGGGGAGGAGGAGAAGGGAATCAAGCATCAATAGCCAAAATCAAACCCTCTTCCTTCACAAAGTGATTTTCATCACACCCATCACCACCTATCCATCTCTCACTCCCTCTCTGTCCAGATCACTCCGCCACCAGAGCCATCACCACCTCCGGAAAGCACAATCGCCACCACCACGAAACAGGGGCGTGACAACCCTGTTTCGCGTCAAACCTTCACTCCGCCACCGTTCCTGTCTCTCTCCCTGTCCATCATCCAACAACCACCGTCATCCGATCACCACCACCACCTCCGGACAGCACATCGCGAGCCACCATCATCGCCGCGAAACAGAGCCACCAAGCACCGCGACTCTGTTCCGCCTCGCTACAGAGCCCGACAGACCCTGCTCCTCTCTTCTCTTCGTCTCGGCCTCCTTATTGTCTCTCCGCCACCGTCCAACCAACACAGAGCGTCGCGTCAGCGGCGCACAACCACCGCGACAGCAGAAACAGGGGAGTCTCCTTCCGATCTCTCTCTCTGTTTTTGAGTGTTCTCATTGCACTTCTTTCTCTTTTGCAGGTTCCAGAACCATTTGGAGGACGAGGACGCTCGCGAGGAGCACGGAGGAAGGCGGAGCAGCGCAGAGCGCGACTGTTCCATTGGCGGGACACTGAGTCAAACTGATTTCGACTATTGGCACCCTGATTTCTGCTATGTACCATCACAGAGCATTTGCAGCCATTTTTCTCGGGATTCATGTTCGGACCACCTGCTGATCTGCTAAGTACCACCACGTCGAGTTTGCGACAAACCAAAGGGGTTGCATAATTCATTTTGATTTATTTTACTGAATTGTGTGCTTAATTGTTAATCACAATTTATTTCTGAATTTTTGATAAATTGTTTTCACCTTTCATGTTCAAGAAATTAAACTTGATATGTTTGGTAGTTAGAATTACCCTTTATCAATATTCAAAGCATGTGCTAAAAATATTAAGCTTAAACTTTGATTAAGTGTGCCCTAAAAAGACACTTAATACTTGGTAAGAGCGTATTTGCTTGAAATAATTTGTTAATGTTTGATAGAAACATGATATAATTTGAATTGGATTTTAACGATCACATATTCGGTGTAAGCAAGGGATTCTCATCCCTAAAGCTTCTCGTTTTAATTTCAGTAATTTAGATTTAAATCTTTTTGCTAACTCATTGGTGAGTCCAAGCCCACAAAACCCATCTTTTTCTTTTCTTTTATTTTTAGTTTAGTTTTAAAAATGTTGTAACCCCATTGCCTCCAAATTAGTTTAATTAAATTATTAAATTCAATTGCATCCACCTTCCTCGTGGGATCGACCCGTACTTGCCGTTGTCTACCAGTTAGACATTGTGCACTTGCGATTATTACAAGTGGGTTAAATTAGCCTATTAATTTAGGTTGATAAAGCCCGCATCAGTAGAGGAGGTAATGTTTTCAATGAAATAATTCAGCATCATACATAGAATAATATAATTGTGCCTCTGCAATTTCACACTATGAAAGGCCATTGGTCGTCCCTCCTTTGATAATACTCCCCCCACCACATCTGTCTTACATGGATCACAAGATAACTCAAAGGTCTTTCTAAAATTTGACAATGCTAGAACTTGAGTAGTAAAAAACAAAAATGGTTGTCAGACTGGCAACGAAAAACAGTTGTCAGACTCATGTCATTTTGTTCTATTTGTGGTTGTAATGTTATCATATACGATGACAGGAATAGAAATCAATCCATCTTGTGAACATCTTGACAGCAAAAGTTGGCATCCGTGGAGGTTGGCAAATGATGTTACATTTGTCCGTGCTACTTTCAGCAACCAGCTTTCAATATTTATTCAGGACACTGCTGCTGTTGTTGTTGCCGTGCTTATTGGGATGATACTGGAATGGTGTCTAGCACTTGTGGCTTTGGGAACCCTGCCCATTCTTATTGTTTCAGCTATAGCATCATGCCTTTATGCTTGTCTATGAAGAATCAACTATTTGCATGTTTTTATTCAGTTTTTCTCTACAACCCTTTAATATGCCCTCTTCCTTCTTTCTTTTATTGTCTAAATCCTAGTGATACAAAATATGATTCTAATTTAACTGATCATCAGTGAATTGTATCTATTGATTATATCCACTGCTCAATCATTAATGTCAGTAAGTTTACATTTTCTAGAAACTGTGGCTTGTTGGGTTTTCAAGAGGCATCCAAGAAATGCACAAGAAACTGTTGCGGATGGGTATTTTTGGTGTAGTGGGAGGTGAGCTATTTTTTCAAAGAGTCGTCTTGAAGGCAAACCTTTATGTGTTTATGCAGTCTTGTCCTTGTGTTTTTGTGTAAAATTCTGTTGTAAAACTTGAGATTTGGATAAATAACAAGTGTGTGGTGTGCCTAGAGCTTCTTGTATTTTGGGTGTCATGAGTAAATGTATAGAACTAAGGCTTTACTTTGTCGTTGTTGTTTGATTCTTCAGGTTCATACAATACCATGTCTTATATTTTCTTCATTTCCTCATTTTTGCCTGTTCTAATATTGAGTGTACTAGTTTATGACTTAAGATGTTTACAATCTAGGAATAAAGTATTTATTTGCAAAGATTGTTGTGGTTGCTGCCTTGTAGTAGTCTGAGTTGACTGTTTTAAGGATTTGATTTTATATGGATGCTTTGTTATGATGTACTCTATAACTTGAAGAAAATATTCATCTTAGTAAGGACTGATTTTGCAGGTGTGGGGCTGTGATTTTGCTGCAGCAGCAAAAAAAATGTAATTTTTTTTCGATTATATAAATTTCCAACAGTTTCAAACCCTCGCAACAAACAAGATTTCTTTTTTTTTGAATTTTGTTTTGACTGGCCACGGCTTAAAACCGTGGTACTTCATGCTTGCCACGACTTAAAATCGTGGCCATCACTTGCCACGGCTTAAAACCGTGGTCGTCATGTTTGCAACGACTTAAAACTGTGGCTAAATTCAGAAAATCATCAAGCGTCCTCGAACATAAAACCGTTGCTAATATGTGTTGCCATGGTTTATAGCCATCAATGGTGATTTGGCGACGCCTCAAATGGCCAGGCCTCTAAGCAGTGGCAATAGGTTACCCCCATGGTCCCAAACCGGTTCTGATGGGTATTTTTGGTGTAGTGTTAGTGATGCGGGTAAGCATTTCTGTAACCGCGTCTTTGAGCATCTTGTTAAAAAGTATGAGGTTACTCACAAAGTTTCCCTTTCCTACCATCCTCAAACAAGCGGTCAAGTTGAAGTCTCAAATCGTCAAATCAAGAACATCCTCGAAAAGACTATCAATCCAAATCGAAAAGATTGGTCTTTACGTCTTTTGGATGCCTTATGGGCATAACGAACTGCATTCAAAACTCCTTTAGGAATGCCTCCCTATAGATTGGTTTTTGGAAACCTTGTCACATTCCTGTCGAACTCCAACATAGAGCTTATTGGGCTACAAAGAGTCTAAACTTTGACCTCTATATGACTGGTAAAAAATGGAAACTTCAGCTTGATGAGTTAGAAGAATTGAGGTATGATGCTTATGAATTATCCAAGAACTACAAAGATAAAATGAAGTGGATACATGACAAAAGCATCATGAGAAAAGAGTTACATCTTGGTCAGAAAGTCCTACTCTACAACTCTCGTCTTCACCTTTTTCCATGTGAGCTAAAAACTCGTTGGTCTTGTCCATTCATGGTATGTGATGTTAAAGACTACAGTGTCATCACCGTAGAAAACCTTACAAATGGTAGTCTCTTTCAAGTAAATGGATAACGACTGAAGCCATACCATGAACTTCCCGCAAGGTCAATGGAAATCATTCAGTTGATTGATCCTAACTATGAGGATTAGTCACGCCTACAAATTCCTACTCCACTAAGCCGGTGTGGTATCCACCACCCCCATTACGTCCGACAATGACATTAAACTTAACGCTACTAAGAGGCAGCCCAGTCCGTTTATGCATTCATTCATTCATAAAATAATAATAATAATAATAATAATAATAATAATAATAATAATAATAATAATAATAATAATAATAAAATTAATAATACTGCCAATTCTTGTTTGGGGGTGATGTATTTTAATAATACATCACCCCCACCAACGCACTCTTTTTCATTGTAGGGACGATACAAATGTTCAACAAATCACCTGAGGTAATAAGTTATAATTTTTATTTCTCATTTTTCATTTCATTTGTTTAACACTGGGGACATTGTTCTATTTGTTTGGGGGTGGGGAGATTTATCATAATTCATACCTCTTTTGAAAATCTTTTTCTAAAAAAAAATGGTGTGGTATCCTAGCTAAGATGAGATTGGATTACTTGATTCATTACATTTAGGCAAAGAGATGTTGGAAGTTTATTACTAGTGTAAATATTGCATTTGAGCATTCAGGAACAAATAATTTTTTGCACAATGACCACAGATGTAGTTTGGAATACAGAAGTAAGTTACTTCCTGTGAATCTAGAGGAATAATAGTGGAGACTTTAACCTTGTGAGCTATCAGACCTTTCATTTTATTCAGAGTGTTTTTACACAATTTCGAGTCATATGATGACTTAAAATTTTATTGGACATTAACTTGTTGTGAAGTCTCATTATTCTTCTTTTTGGTTGGTCACTGAGGATGACATCTTTTTCGAGTTAAGAGAAACATAGGTCTTGAAGTCTATTTGAGACTTATAACCATTACCAAACCTCAGAAGGTAAATTAGGCATCTCTTGTCCATCTGAACCTTCTCAAAACCATCTTGCTAAACATTTCATCCAATACCAATGTGAGCCTTTGTCTTGGTTTATTATATATATATATATATATAACTCATTTTCCCTTTTATGTTTCTGAAAATGTTAGGAAGATTTATGAAGAAAAATGGAATTGCAAAGTGAAATCCAAAGTCCAAGGTACTTCAAAAAAAAGGTTTTGAAGAAGGGAAAAAAAAGGTTGTGAAGAAGGGAGAATAAAAGGAAGTGATTGATGAGTTCCCTATTAAGCTATTTGAAGACCCTACATTTTCATAAACATCTATTTACTTACCATCTACCCCACTCTTCCTCATATAAAAAAAAAGCCAAATTCATTTTTATTTTAGAGAAGTCCTAATTAACCCTATGGTAAGGTATGGTAAGAATTGGAGAGTAGATGAGAAGACGTTATGGTGGGTAACTCGACATTCTTGCAAGTGATCAACATTCCTTCCATGAGACTATTATTCTCTTTCATGTCCGTTTATTCTTATGAGTATGTGAGAAGTTTGAATCTTCGCATTTCCTCTTTTCCTCACATGCAAGAGAGAAAATATTTTACCCAAACTCAAAGTGATCATTTCAAAGAGATTAGCTGGTGAGTTTTGAAGTCAAAATGGCTATTCCAAATGTGGATTAGGATGTACGTTACTTTGACACGAAAAGTTGCATTTGTTGGTTATTCACACACACACACCTTGTTCCAAAGTTGCTCACTTGTAATGTGCATTTTAGTAAGAAGTTACATATGTCTCTTGTCTTCTATGTGGTTGAATAACAGGGACATTCTCTGAGAAAAATAGGTCACACATCAATTTTGTTTCATATGAAAAACTGTTTGTGGGTGTCATCCTGGATAACCCTCAGGAAGCTAAAACTCCTCCTTTAGTGTCATGCTAGGGGTTCAAGGCGTTGTTGCATATTGTAGATGCAATCGAGTCATACCAGCGAAAGTGGCATTGATTTATTTGAGAAGTTTAGGATGAATAAAAATAATGGATGGTTTAATACATGCACTTCTCAAACAGCGTTCGTTTTTCTTTACGACATTAATCACTTTTCCAATTGTTTAATTCCATTGAAGAAGTAAAAATGGATTGGACATTTTAATACCAATGGGCAAGATACTTCTTCAATGAAATTAAACTGCAGTACATGCACTTCTTTTATGAACTCCATGTATGGGGTTTTTATACGTAAAGCCAAGAACTACAACTAAAAAACTATCAGTGAAAAATTATCTTTTATAGGTAAAGCCAAGAACTACAACTAAAAAAACTCTCTAAAAATACTATCAAAGAAAAATTATCTTTTATGAACTCCATCTATGGGGTTTTTATAGGTAAAAAGGGTTTGAGTCAAACAATGAAACACGGTGGAAGGAAACAAGGAATTGTTGAGTGAAACAAGGAATGGTGTTGGAGTTGAATAAGGAAACATGTCTTGTAGAGATTTTTTATGATAAAGTTGGCCATGTAAACGACCAAATCTTCATATTGATTTTCTCGAGATTCGTAGTTGTTGTTGATTTGTGGGCTTGACTTCATGGGTCTTGGGATTGAAATTCTTTAATCCTTATGAATGCATTTGAACTCCCATTGAGCCTTCTAGTTGTTGAATTTAGCCTTATTGTGCCACTTTATGCATGATTTGAGATTTGTGCTTGAATTCCTACAAAATGCACAAAAAACGTGTAATGAGATATTTTTATTTGATAATTGGACTTAACAATTGTACATTTAGGGGTGTAAAAATCGATGTTTTGGGTGCTTATCAATGGGTAAGACTATATGATCACTCTCCCACTAATGCTAAATCTCTTATCTATTTTAAATTTTCTATTTCGGGGAAGTGTTTCACCTGCCCATGCTCATCAGCATTTCACAAGCAATTTATAAGTGGTTTTTGCTCTTTGGCCTTTTGTTTATTGATATTTTCCTGCCCCCTTATTCCTTTAATGATATAGATCGATCTTCCCACTTAATCAGTACAAGATTCTAGCCCTCGCTTCTTCCGTGGGTGGGTATAACACTTTCCTTCCTTTAGTTCAAGAGTTGCAGAGCAAGAAAGGGGCTTTCATTAGCATTAGTAGTTGTAGTTGGCACTCATCACTCTCTTGTTTCCTCGAGCATCGATGCAGCAAGGAGTTCTTCGATTAAAGTATTTAAGTATAATTAAAGTTATTGTTCTGTTTTGTATCAAGTAGGGATACTTTGTTTAGCTCATTGATGGCTTTAATTGGATGAGTTGTCATCCAAAAAATGTCCCTAGTTTGGTGAATCTCTCATGTACGTCTTCACTAGGGTAGAGTGTTCATTCCTTTTTTAAAATACTTCCCGAGCAATCTCACGTGTTGATTTCACAGTGACAACACTCTGACGGCACTCCATGGAATCTAAGTCACTACACCTAACAAGTCTTTGGTGAGAACAACCAGATGGTTGCGTTTTAAGTATGCTTCTTCTCATGTAGTGTAGTCAACATCCGTAGTTTGTTGGTTAGGAATGGACACCACTATCCCAGCACGAATCCAACCAGATTTTATTGATCATGTCCATTTCCCAATAGTTGTACCTTGTCTTGGGGTGTCTTTGGCTTTACTTGGAAGAGGAAATCACAATGCATCTTGCTCAGCAAGCGTAACTTGGAGAAGTGTTTAGGGTGGCTTTTCAATTCGAGGACAGTGATTGAAAGCGGAGGTGGTGGTTTTGCAAATGGAGATGATGAAGTCAGTTTCTAATAATTAAATAAGCAAAAATAGATGAGCATGATAAAACAACTGGAAAAAAAAAGTCCATGTTTCACAAGTAATCTTACGAAACTCGAGTTTAATCATGCGAAATTAAAAATCTTTAAAGAAGCATACACTTGTTTTTTGTGTTAGATGTGTATTTTTCATTATAAAAACATATATTTGGATCTGTGTAATTTAGAATGTACTTTATCTTATATTCCCACATGTTTTATATTTCTCCACATTTTTTCACACAATAATGAAATTTTTAGAAAATTTTCTATTTCTTGAGTGACTTAATTTTTACCGAAAGTGAAACACGAATCTTGAGCTTTGACTATGTAAATTGAGGCTTAACATGATGCATGAGACTTGTAACTCTCCTTCATTGCATATGTGCCTTTATTGCTTATCATCTAAATCATGATGTCATCATGGTCACTCCTGATTAATTTCATTAATTAGATTTTGGAGTATTTTCTTACCACGCTGGACACTTTTGATTCTCATTCATAAATATCATCTTTATGGTTTATGTACTCAAATAGTATAAGTACCCAAAAATATATATACATAAATAAGTATATTATTTGGTAATAGTCTACATCTACTGATTACAAATTTATCGACCCTTACAATTGTGTCCGGTTTCAACCAATTTATGGTATCAAAGCCATAAGAGCTACAACCAATATATCACTTTTGCTCTTTTTTGCTCAAATGGTTGATTCGTATCCATTGCCCTAATGTTGCAAAGCATTAATTTACACAACAAGTTGAAAGACTCCAACTACTTGCGATAGAGGACACATGGAAGCATTGAGTGAAAGCCAAGACTTGTTAGGCTTTGTTAATGGTGAAACACGAATGCCAAAAGAAGAAAGAAATGTTACATAATGAAAAAATTGTTCGCTTGAGTAAAACTTGGACTACAAGCTTTTTATTTGATGAAGTGTTGGGGCTCGATGTTAGCCTAACTTTCTCAAAAGGCATTTGAGCGTTATAGAAGATGTGTTTGCTCAAGACTCTGAAGCACAAGAGTATGAATTACTCTAGCAACTTCATCTTTTACAAAAGAGTATGTTTCCTTTAATTGAGTATATTCGCAAATTTAAGTATATTTATGATGCGTAAAATGTTTTTAGTTATTGCGGCACGACAAAAAGTTTCTTACTTGCTTAATGTTGTTAGACCTAAATATGAATCTTTCACTAAAACAGAAGTTTGGATGGTTGCAAGTGCTTGTGGGATGTTGTCAGATTGATAATTGCGCTTTAAGCGATTCCAGCAATGAAAAGCATCATGACCATGCTTTTGGTTTATTTAGCGGGTAATTGCTTAAGTTTTAAATTGACTTGGTGGCATTGTGGTTGATGTAGACCTAATAAGTTTCTCTATGTCAATTTCCCACCTCAAAGACTCACCACCATGAGATGAGATTGCAGAGATACAGACTAAAAGAAGTGAGATTGACTAGTTGGCTAGGGTATCTAAGCGACATCAAATGAGACAACAATCCAACCAACATGGACTTTAGAACAAATCCTCTTTATAACTGAATGTAATGCATGTGGACCTTTGATAAGCATGGCAATTGGGTCCAAACCGATGTGTACCCACACAGGCTCTAGTTCAGGTCTAGAATTGATTAGAGGGAATCAACTTGATTTCCATACGAGTTTGGTTCCTGGTGTTCAGAACCAGACCTTAACTGAATATTATACACAATTGTACATAATATTATGATATTTTGACCCACATCATCTAAGGAATCAAAAGGATAAAATGGCATTATTGAAAGACAAGATTTTCTAATTGTTTTAGTCTCATATTGGGTAGAAACGATTCAAAAAGAACTTCTACACATTGGTGGCCTTGCCTAGGGTTCACGGTTTCAACAGGCAATCACGGGTAGACCTGAACTGAACACACAAGACCCACGGCTCAAGTTTAGTAGAACTTGAGGAATGCTGTTAGATTTAATTTTGGATCTGGCATACCCTAACCGAACCCGCCACGTTGCCATGCCTAACCTATGAGCCTTCCACAACGTGCAAGTTATGCAATGATGTCATGGAAAAAGGATTTTCACCATATGTCGTTCTTCAGATCAATGACATCTATGAAAATGAGTATTATGGCGACGAAAGACTCGATTTATGGTCTAAAGGACATCTATGGATAGGAGATCAACCCTATTTGAAATGACATCTCTTAAGAGCATCTCCACCCGGGTGAAAATCAAAAAATATGGTCTTCTACCCCAATGTACATCTCGACCTATGGAGTAAAACCCAAATTTGATCAACCCATTTTACACCTTTATTTCCCTAAAATCTGGATTTGGGAGGGGGGCTGATTAGAGTGGAGGGAGATATGGGTGCCTCCCCTTCCAATAGATTCATCTATTTATTTCTCCCTTATTATTTTGTCTCAAACTTATCATCCGACATTAAAAGTATCACCCGATATTCTAAATACCCCATTAATTTGACCCCACAAACTAGTGAAAAGGCCGAATGGCAATGTAAGATATAAGGATCAAAAATCCATTTATTGTTTTTCCTTTGGATCCCATGGTTGGAGATACACTAAGGATTCATAAAAATGAGATCATCAGCACCAAATTGGGGTTCACCTATTAAACTCCTCCCTAACATAAAGTAAATAATTTGTAAGGGTAGATTGAGAAACTCCCACACACTTGACACATTTGCTTGGCAGCTTATAGGGTCACATATATTTAGTCGTGTGGCTAGTCTCCATCAAAGTGCTCTGCACTATTCTATTAGAGCATCCATGGTAAGCCGGGTTTTGGGCATGTTTTCACACCAAAACACCCCCAGTGAGTAGAACTATTGCCACCATTGCAGACGAAATGAGACGACAAACGTTTCTTTATCAAACGAGGCAACCGAGAAGACCTGAAGTGACCGTTGCTCAAATACATCTCTTATTTTCAACCCCTTATATATTTTATTTGTTTACATTATTCTTATATCTATCTCCTCATCTGTTTGTGTGGATGCAAACTTCTCTAAAACCCAATCAAGTACCAAATAGTAATCCCCAAATTCCAAAATGATTTGTTATATGTGATTTTGGATGAGAAGGAAATGAGTTCCCGCTATCCAAAATTTGTTTCAAATTTATTGGACTAAATGAAAAAATTAAACCCTTTCGACCTCTTTGCAGAACCTCATCATGGTTGAGATGGTGTGAAAGTGGGGCAGAGATGGGTTGTGATGATCAAGGTGAGCTTTGATGAGACGGGTTGTGATGAGGAGTTAATGAAGAGAGTTGAGAATTTGAGAGAGAAAGAATAAGAGATTTTACTCATTTCAGAGGAGGAAAGTTGTTGTGGGACCACCATGGTTGTAATGTTGTGGTGAATTTTTTCATGGAAGATAGGATAAGGGTGATACAAGCGTAAAGAAATGACCACTTACTGCGCCATCTACTTTATAACTGCAACTAAAGTTCATTGTTCCAGGAACAATGTTGTGACCCTATTGTCAAATTTTTGAATTTTCCAAAATGCCCCTGCCCATACTTCAAAAACCCTACTGTATCCCCGTCCTCTCTTCTATGCGTTTCATCTCTCTGCCGATCGCCCACGCCCATCAACAATCCTTTCAACAATCTGAAATTTTGAGGGAACCCCATTGTAGAACCCTCCCAAAATAGAGAAATAGGTACCCCTTGATCTACTCTATTTTGGTCAAACACCATGGGGAAAAAATTGGATAAAAACGGATGGGTAGTTGGTCTGATGGGATCCGTAAAAGGAACAGGAGGAGCCATTTGGGTGGGTTTTGGGTTATCCTCGTTATGAGGAGGAAAGCTTTTAGTTCTGATGGGGTTGTTTGAATTCATGAAGCAAAGGAAGTGGTGGATTGGGTTGATGAATGAAAGGAATGGAGAGATGGGAGGAGTCGGAGATGAGGGCTAATGGAGGAGGTAGGTGAGGAGGCCATTGGGTTGCAGACAGGTGGTGGGAGAAGTGGTAATGGGGGTGAAGAAGATGAGAGGAGCGATGAAAAAGAGGTCGTGGTGGTAGGTTAGGTTGGGTGTTATTTGAACAAAATGGGGGCTCTTAAAAGCTGTAAATTTCGTACAACGAGTGTAGTTATACATGTTCCCTGGTGCACCATGGCGAACGATCTAAAAAATTTCCAAAAAAAAAAAAGGGTTCTGGATACCTCTGGTTTACCATCAAAATATTTCTTAAATATCATATTGTGGCGATGCTGGTGTACCAGATTCTCAATGACGGAGGTATAAAAGGACATATTTTGGGTGGTGTTGGAGTTCCAGTTTTTAATATCTGTTGTGTAATACTGCGTTATTGATGTGTGCAAAAAAAAAAAAGATATGATGGAGAATAGTTGTAGTGTTGTTTGTGCTAAACTTTATATATGGCTACTTGTTTGATCAGATTATTTGCAAACATTGATTTTATTCAGTCCAATGAATCTAAATTTCAAATCAGAAATTTAAATCTTATAAACTATCATGCTAAATTTCATTAGATGAACTGGAAAATATTGTAAGCTTGCATCTCAAGATTGAAGAATAGTGTTTGTTTACAAGGAAGTGGTTCTATATGATTTTATGTTAACTCGATATGAAAACATTACATCCTCTAAATGTAATAGTTCCCCAAATGAATACTAAATTTGTATGTCTTCAACTCTAATTTTCCTTTCCAATTTTTCCCTCCCAACTGTATGGTATTTATAATTAAAATTCAAAAGGTTGGTAAAAGTAACAAAGGATGTTCGTGTCATTCAAATGAAAACACTATTACACATGTTTACCGTTTTACCCTTTCAAAGTTAAACTATTTACAATCAAAACCAGCCCCTATAAACATTAGTTAAATATACCTAAGCCCCTAATATAGTTTATTTGAAGCCCTCCAATTATTAATAAATTATAAAAGACCCGTTATATTAAAATTTTGGATTTCTCAATTTGCCCTCCACATTTCACACTTTTACAATCAAACCTGATGCGTCCAAAATCCGTTCTTCTGTAAGTATGACCTGCAAAACAAATGTTAGATTGCCAAATACCACCTTTTTGGTGGCCAAAGGCACTCCGATGCTTAAGTCAGTAACTTGGTTGGAGATGGAGATAAATCTGAACATAACTTAGTTAAAGTTGCATACATTTGTCGAATGTTCCCTTTACCTTATATAATGATCGTTATTAATTCCCTGCGTGACTTAAGCATGTGAGGTGCAATGAGAGGAGACATTTTTTGTAATGGTCTCCTTTTTTTATTAAGATACATCCTCAGATGTGTAATTCCCTCCACGACTTTTTCTTTGTAACGTATCTCATTTTTAAGCGAGAACTTTATCAGGCTTGAATTTGGGCCTTTAACTATGGTTTATTCTGACGAGCCTTGTTTGGGTTTTTATGACTGGATTCGCCCTTTTTGGGCTTTATGAATTGGTCTGGTTTTAGGATACTTGATCCTCGTGATGGATGGTTCCTGCCACGTGTACGGCTGCAATATCAGTCTTATTTGATATATCATCAGCTACTCCCAAATTTTAGTTGGTGGCTATGCTAACGTTTTGATTTCATCATTGCCTCGCATTTAATGTTATTAGTAGCTTTTGGCGGGTTGGTATCCTGATCTCTTGTTCGTTCATTCGTTTTCCACATGCATTTTGGGATTTCGTGCAGTCGTCATATCTCGCATGTCGTCCTATGAGCAGTCTCTTTGTTGCTCGACTCTATAAAATGAGGCGTGATTGATTTGTTTCTCTCTCTACGCTATCTTTGAATTTAGGGCTTATTCTTCTTTCTTCTTTCTTCTTTCTTCTTTCTTCTTTTTCGTTTTCCTTGCTCATCAATTCCTTTATGATGTCTATCGGCGATATACTTGACAGTGAGGCGTTTGTTGCTTGTGAAGCTTACTTCTCACCCAAGAAGCCTTATTAGGCGACGTTGGACAATGTTCGTTCCGATTATGATTTGCCATCATACCTCGATATCATTCTGCCTAGGCAAAATGATAGTTCGTGTCGCCTAAAGCGTGGGTATATTGCACTTTATTCGTGCATGTTCATGTCCGGCCTTCGGTTCCCAATTTTAGAGTTATTTTAGGAATATCTAGATTTTTCGGGCATTCCTCCTGCTCAATGGGTCCTAATGGTTAGAAGGTTATGGTTTTACTTATGTGAGAGTCATTCCCTTAATTGTTAGGGTTCTACATTCGATGATTGGTCTGATGGTGACCAAAGACATTTGTTTCCTTCGTTCTCCAGTCTGTTTTGGGAAGCTCAATGATGACATCAGAGACTGGTCAAGATTCAGGATTCCTTTTGTCAGCTCCGGCTACTTCAAATTGTGAGGTCGTCAGATTGTGTGGTCATTTCGAGTCCCTAACAAACTGAAGGATTTGCAGTTAACTGTGGAAGAACGGATGATCAGTGATAGTTTCTTGAGGCTTCCTGTGGTTTTCGTGGATATATTTTTCTCTGGGGACATAGTGGAGCGTAGTGGCTTGTAAACTATGAACGATGCAGAGTGGGCATTGCTTATTGAATCCCGGGCAGAGGAGATTAATGCCCACGCGAGATCGGTCTACTGTGGAGCTTGAGTCTTCTATGGCTGTTTTGGACAGTGTTCGCGCATCACTGGACAAGTTGGAAAAGGAGCTATCTGTCGAGAAAGCTGGCCATGATGAGGCCCTACGTTATGTCATTGAGCAATCTGTCAGCTGTAGGAATGCTGAAGGGTGGGTGGAGCAGTTAGTAACTGCACTCGATGAAATTAAGTCAGATATCTCCACCATGTTGACCACCGCCAAAGGGCAGCTTATTTCAACTAAGAATGAGTTTGCTGCAACGAAAGACAGACTGAAGATTGCGAAGGTGGAAGATTGGAGGATAATTGTTGACATACAGGTCGTGCTTCTCGACTATATTGAGGGGATTGGCGTTGATTTGTCAAAGTATCGTCATTTGGTCGATCAAGTGTTCGAGGATGAAGATGGTGAGGAAGGTACTCCGGATCCCCCAAGCGATCTTGTAGATGAAGAATCATCATTACCTCACCCTTCCGATCTGGCTCCATTACCTACTTTCGTTGTTGAAGAGAGAGCCTTGTCTCCTACTGTGACTGACATTTTTGCCTCTCTTCCATCAGATGCTCTTGCTACTTCTATTGTTCTTTCTTCAAATGTTCTATCTTCTTTTCCGGATGTTCTATCTTCTTCTCTGAATGTAACAAAGTATGAAAAAACCATTCCTTTTCACAATGTTGTATTGCCTTTTATAATATTTTTCGCTTCGCATGTTTTCTTTTTGAAGTCGTGATTCATCTTGGATCACTTGTATTGACTCATTGTATATAATAAGTGTAGCTGCCTCATTTTCCATACTCTTAGGCTTATTTGTATTTTTGTTTTTGCGTTTGCTTTTTTACCATCCGAAGTTTTTTTCTTTGGCCTTGTCGATTGAGGGATTTTTCTCGTTCAGATCTTCGCGTATTCGTTTTGTGGTTGGGTATGTTGGTTGCTCCAATAGGTTTTGGCTTATATGCCAATGTGTTTCATGTTCCGAAGTATTGGCTGGATTGAACGGTTTTGTGAATAAATTGGCTCGTGCCTTTTTACTTTTAGGTCCGACGTGGTTGTCGAAGTAAGTCATCTTGCGTATCTCCAGTTTTTGCTTCTTGGTCTGATACTTTGATCGGCCAGAAGACCTCTATAACTACATCTTGATTTATATGTCTGGACTTTCTGATCCGATATATAGGTCTGAATAAGTTGACTTGCTCGTCCCAACTTCGCTAGTCAGGCGTATTAGTTGGCTCGAAGTTTATTCGAGTTAGTTGACTCATTCATATCAATTTTTACTTCGTTGGTCGACCTAAAGTTTATTTGAGTAGGTTGACTTGTTTGTCCCAACTTTTACTTCGTCGGTCTGATGCATTGGTCGACCCGAAGTTTATTTTGAGTAAGTTGACTTGTTTGTCCCATCTTCTACTTTGTTGGTCAGACGCGTTGGTCAACCCGAAGTTTATTTTGCGAAAGTTGACTTGTTCATCCCAACTTTTGCTTCATTGGTCTGACGCGTTGGTCAACCCGAAGTTTATTTTGAGTAAGTTGACTTGTTCGTTCCAACTTTTACTTCGTTGGTCTGACGCGTTGGTCGACCCAAAGTTTATTTTGAGTAAGTTGACTTGTTCGTCCCAACTTTTACTTCGCTGGTCTGACGCGTTGGTCGACCCGAAGTTTATTTTGAGTAAGTTGACTTGTTCATCCCAACTTTTAGTTCGTTCGTCTGACGCATTGGTCGACCCAAAGTTTATTTTGAGTAAGTTGACTTGTTCATCCCAACTTCTACTTCGTGGTTGATCAGACCAGAAGTTTTGCGTCTAACTTATGTGTCCTGACCCTTTGTTTGTGGCTTGATATTCCAATTGTTTCTCATTGTCTGGCTTTGATGCCTTCATTTTATTGCTTGGTCGTTAGATGGAGAGTTTTGAACTCGAAGTTTTATTAATGACCCCATTTCGGGTGTTTAACAGCCTTTAATAGTAGTAGTCATTCCTTTCTCATAAAGTTGCTCAATGTTGTAGAGTTCGCATTGCATCTTTTTGACTAATGCTCGATTTGTTCTGCCTTAAGTGGTATTAACTTGTTCGTTGTAATTTCTCCCTTCATGATCCTCTGTTTTGTTGTTCATATATTGTTGTCATGAGGTAGTTAATAAACCTGGAATGCTTATTGATCGAATCACTGGGTGTGTGCCTTTGATAGTTGGTCGGACAAGCATAATAGAATGTAGCCTTGGATTGTCCAATCATGCTCACATCAGTACCTGATGCCAATGCTTCATTCATCAAATCAAATTTGTTTGAGGCAATTTCATTGTCGGTAATGTAGGAGGCGTTGTTGGCCTTATCATGGATAGTGTGGGTCAAACTTGTATTTGTCAGTAAGGTCTTCGGACTATGTCAATTGGTTGGCCCCCATTTGAAGTGCAAAAATTTTTGCGCTCTTCGTTGTGAGTAGTCATACTAATTTATCTGGTCTCGTTTGATGGCATTGGCGCTTTCATGTCGATGTAGATCAGCTTGAGTGAGAGATGTTATTGGTTGTTTCTTCGGTTGGCTTGACTATTTGCTTCCTCTAGCATTGCAGTATAGGGCGTAATCTAGCAGTGGTATCCGCCTTCTATTTCCCTTTGGGTTGTTTATCAGGTAGCCCGATGAATTCGTCGAGTCAATCTCTTTGAATCCAATGCTCAAGTTCATTTTTCAGGTTGAAGCAGTCTTCGATGTCGTGTTTGTGATCCTTGTGGAAAGAGCAGTATTTACTCTTGTCTCGCCCTTCTGGGTCTCCTCTCATTTTGAGTGGCCAGTTGACATCTTCCCATTTCGCCATGGATTTCAATAGGTTCACTCGGTTTGTCTTCAAGGTCGTGTATGGTTTTGTATGTCTTTTTTGCCACTCTTGTTACCTGTTCATGCCTGGGCCTTGCCAATTGCAGCTTTCCGAATTTTTGCTAGTTGAATTCGGCCTCCCATTGGTCCGGTGTCTCTAGCTAAACGTTTTCCTCTAGGGGTCTATCGTCCCTCCTTATTTCTTCCCTCATTTCACGCCTCTTCAACTGGGCTTCTCTCTTGGATTCGTTTTTCTTCCTAGTGGCTATCATATTCTCGAGAGTGATGTGTTTTTAAGCTGTCTTCATTAGATTTGCCATGCTTTTGGGGGTTCTAGGTTCAGAGCATCATAAAAGGGTCATCTTTTCAGTCTGGCGGTGAAAGTAGTGATGGTCGTGTCGTCGCTGCATCCGTCGATCATTGTCAACTCGTTTATAAAACGAGTGTCGTATTCCCTTATTTTCTCATCGAGCTTATGTTTGATATGAAGCAAGTAGTGTGGCCCCTTCCTCATTCGTTGACTGCCGATGAACCTCGTGATGAAGGAGATATTAGTGGTTTCTCTGTGGATCCCTATGTTCTTCATCTGCAGTTGAGCTCGAGTCCTTGAGGAGCAAGTTGAATGGGGTCTGTGCATGTTTGCGTGATGTGGATAACGAGCTATCTGCCGAGAAGGCAGCTTATGATTAGGCAACACGTGTTGTTATGGAGCAATCCGTTAATTATGATATTGTTGAAAAACGGGTGGTGCAATTAACAATTGTGCTCGATGAGGTCAAGGTAGACACTTCTGTGATGCTTGCCACCGCTAAAGGACAATTTGTTGTGGCAAAAAACGAACTTGTTACTGCCAAGGACAAGCTTCGCATTGCGGTGGAAGATTGGAAGCGAGTTGTTGATGGGCAGATTGAGCTTTTTTATTATATTGAGGGGCTCGGTGTTGATTTGTCTAAGTACTGCCACTTGGTTGATCAAGCTTTCGAAGATGATGACGGTGAAGAAGGTGTTCCAGACTTTTCGAGTATTCCAGTGGTTGAAGAACCATTGCTTCCTTCTCCTTGGGAGAGAGAGCTTCACCCCTCCTACAGATGATGTCACCAACGATGTTGTGGTTGCCTCTGTTTTATCTCCTACTCCCTTATCTTCTTCCTCAGATGTAATAGAATAGTTATATTAATGAAAAGAACTCGCCTTCTTGGTAATCTTATTTGCATGTTTTTTCATCGTAGTCATATTTGTCTTGTTGACTCGTTGCATGTTGCTTACACCTTCTTTAGGTCAATCGTAGTTGTTGAAGTAAGTTGCACTGCGTATCTCTAGTTTGATTTTTTCGACTGGCCAAGGGGCTTTTACGACTACATCTTCGATCATGTCTAAATTTCTTGAGCTGAATTTCTTGCCTCGAAGTGGGTTGACTTTATCCTTTCTTCCTGATGTGTTGGATCCTATTCGAGCAAGTTGACTTTTTCGTCTCGACTTTTACTTCGTATTGGTTGTCCTGAAGTTTTTATGAGTGAGTTTGTTCATTTGACCAACTTATACTTCATTGGTTCGACGTATCAGTCAACCCGAAGTTCCTTATTTTTACTAAGTTGACTCGTTTGTCCAATATTTGCTTCATTGGTTCGACATACTAGTCGACCTGAATCTTTTCATTTGAATAAGTTGACTCATTCGTCCAACTTTTACTTCATTGGTTCGACGTACTAGTCGACCCGAAGCTATTTATTTGAATAAGTTGATTGTTCGTCTAACTTTTACTTCGTTGGTTCGACGTACTAGTTGACCCGAAGCTCTTCATTTGAATAAGTTGACTCGTTCGTCCAACTTTTACTTCATTAGTTTGACATACTAATCAACCTGAAGTTCTTTATTTTAATAAGTTGACTCGTTCGTCCAATTTTTACGTTGTTGGTTCGACGTACTAGTCGACCCGAAGTTCTTTATCTTAATAAGTTGACTCCTTCGTCCAACTTTTACTTTGTTGACATACTAGTCAACCCGAAGTTCTTTACTTTAATAAGTTGACTCGTTCGTATAACTTTTACTTAGTTGGCTCAACGTACTATTCGATCTGAAGTTCTTTATTTTAATAAGTTGACTCCTTCATCCAAAATTTAATTTGTTGACGTACTAGTCAACCCGAAGTTCTTTATTTTAGTAAATTGACTCTTTCGTCCAACTTTTACTTCGTTGACTTACTAGTCAACTCAAAATTCTTTATTTTAATAAGTTGACTCGTTCGTCCAACTTTTACTTCGTTGGTTCGACGTACTAGTCGACCCGAAGTTCTTTATTTTAATAAGTTGACTCCTTCATCCAACTTTTACTTCATTGACTTACTAGTCAACCCAAAGTTCTTGAGTAAGTTGGTTTGTTTGCCCAACATTTACTTCATTGGTTCGACGTACTAGTTGACTCGAAGCTCTTTACGTGAATAAGTTGACTCGTTCGTCCAACTCTCACTTCGTGGTTGATCTGACCAAAAGTTTATTATATATGTCTCACTCATGTTCTGATATCTTTTGGCTTGATATGCTGATTGCTCTGTATTATCAAGTTTGATGTCTTTATTTTGTTGCCCATGCATAAGATGAGGACTTCGAACTTCTAATTTTATTGATCTCTTATCGGGTATTCTAACCAACCCTAGTGGTTATTTTTCTTGAAAAGTTACACTAGGTTGTAGAGTGGTTTGCTTCATCTTCCTGGCCTTTGCTTGATTGATGTTGATCCTCGTGTTGTTAGAGATTTACGTCTTTGTTGCTTTGTCTCGCCTTGCCAAGTCACCGAATTTGCTATTGGTTTTATTTGTTTGTTATGTTTCGTCATTCGTTGGGTATGTTGTTATAGCTAATGGACTCGAGGTACTTTCTGACTTGGTAACTGAGCAGTACTAAATTACCCGATTATGCTTACATCAACGCCAAACTGTCCAATCATGTTCACATCAACGCCAAATTGTCCAATCATGCTTGCATCAATACCGATTGTCGAGGTTTAATCGAGTTTGTTGTCGTCAAAATCTCATTTCCTCCTCATTTTTCTTCCTCTTTGTCCCCTCTCCTTCTTGCTTCAGTTTTTCGTTTTAAAAATCAAAATTTTCAAATTTGTGGGTGCTTGTCTGTGTTGGTTTTGACTGATCGGATAGCGTAGCTTCGATCAGCCCTTTCAAGGGTATTTGGGGCATCATTTTGAACCTGTAAACCCTACAAGCAAGGGTGGTTTAAGGGTTGGCCGAAATTTCAAAAAAACAAACAGTGTGCATGTCCGTTAGGAAGGTTCTTCGGCGTGAATCCGGGCTTTGGGTGCATGGGTGAGCTGCAAATTCGTGATTTCAGTGTTCTTAGACCTATTTTCGGCCTATTGTGATGTTCGAAGGCAATCAGACCGGAATAGGGTGGGTTTCGGTGAGTTTTTGCCGAATTTTGGGTGTTAGTCGGATTTAATTTGTCGGTAAGTTTTTATTTTAGTCACGCGTCGGTTGTAACTTATTTCTTTTTTCCAGTTTTCGGCTAGTTTGCTCACTTTTGAGTCCGCCTTACAGTTTTAAATCCTTAGTCCTGCATTCGTTGTTTCACAAGTTGGGAGCTTCGACCGGTAGGATTTGGGTTCCGAAAACCCATTCCTCTCAGGTGAGTGTAACTATAATATTTACCCTGAAAAATATTTATTTTAAATCTTGAATTTAATTTTTACATTATGCCGTCGATTGTGTATGATTGAATTCAAGTCTGAAATTTGGGGTTTTTGGAGATTTCGATGGTTGTAGTAGTTCTTTTGTGAATGAATTATGTATCAAGTTTTCTGAAAGCATGATATACAAGAATGAAATAGAATAGTGGTTGAAATTGGGTGTGATTAGGCTTTGGTGTAATGGCTTTGAGCTTGTATTTTGCGTTTTACCGTAGATTGCCGAGTCTTGAGCATGTATGATAGTTTGACTCAAATGAATTTATGGTATTGAATTGGGTCATGTAGGGACCCTAGCGTAGTCGTGGATTTATGAAAAATGTCCAACTGATTATGGTTACATGTCTATTACATTTGATTTTGTACAGACTCGTAGTATGTGCATGTTGATATTAGTGTAAGTGTATTTACTTCGTTGTAATGTCTGTTGTGCCGATGCTTAGGAACTTGATCGCATCGTGAGTTTGATGGTGTTTGAGATGACTCGCACCAGATATTGAGGACGCTATTGCATGTGGCAAGTTTGTTGAGGTGTTGTGAGCTCCCGCACGCACTTGCCACTAGAGAGTACATTAGGACGGGTCCCGGAGGATGTGCTTTGGAGATTACTCGCTTTCCCTCCCAGCACTATTGAGTTGGATTTCTATTAGGTTGGCTGTGTTAGGCCAGTCGTTCGGGACGTTTGAGTTTGTATCTGGGCATATGGCACCCCATTAAGATACAAACAAGCCTGAAGTGGTACTGGTGCACGTTGTGGGATGTGTCTGGGTGAGACACATTCGTAGGGTATGCGAATACCTACGATATGAGACACTTACGTAGAAATTTTATGGTTTCGACTTTCGATTTGATTGCCATACCTAGGAGGCTATGCATGATTACTATAGTGTCTTTGTTTTCATCGCTTGATATTTACCATGTTTTAATCACCTGTAATGACCGGCATATCTCGTAAACTTGTAGTTATGGTTGAATCTGAAATGCTTATGTTGGTGCTTGAACTTAAAAATCTTATCCTTAGAGACATGGTGTGATTTAGACTTTAGAACCTGTATAGGGATACCTTTTCCATTTTATTGATCATGCATCATCCATTATTGTGTGGCATGAATTTTCTCTGTATATTATTCTGTTATTTGTATTTAGTTCGCTCGCACTAGCTAGCTTTGTGCTTTGCTGACCCCGCAAGGGGTGTGCTTCTATTGGAGTGCAGGCAGTGTTGGCGTTCCTGCTGATCGTGGCGCTTAGGCCCAGTTTTCCGTTGTAGGCTTGTTTTGTGTTGTTTGGTCGTGTCCACCCTGTACGGGTATGTTTTGCTTCCTTTGTATTATCTTGTTAAATACTAGATGTTTGTATATTGGTTTTGTCGCTACGACTCTGGCAGGGTGAATCATATATTTTTATTTTGTTCAAATTTTATCGTAGTTTTTATTTCCGTTTAATTCTCATTTCAAGAATGTGTTATATTATGATGTTGTGGTCGGTTACGATCCTTCTGTATTACGGATTAGTTCACGCATTAGCACACTGCGGTTCCCGTGGCGGGTCGGGCGTGACAGAGCTTGGTATCAGATCCATTGTTTACCGGTTCACATAATCGTATGACACTTTCTTGAGTGAATTTGGTAGAGGAGTTAGGATTTTTGTTGTGTTGTTTGATGTACTGTATGTATGTTTTCTTTTACGTAGAGGGAGTGTGGTGATGGCATGTGGTAAGAGAACACAGGGTGTGGGATCAGGCACTGTTGGAGAGGATGCCTTTATGGCTTTCATGGAAATGATGACACAGTGGGCACAAAATATGAGACTGGGAAATCAGTCAGAGGATCCGTTTACTCGTCGCAACAAGAATTTCGTCAGCTTGGGTGGTGAAAGATTTGATGGTACTAGAGATTCTCTAGTTGCGGATCGGTGGATCCGTAAGGTAGAGCTTATATTTGAAAGGATGGTGCTAACACCTATACAGCGCACCGAGTTAGCAGCACACCAGTTTGACGGAGAGGCTATGTATTGTTGGGATTCAGTGAGGCAGAGTCGAGATGTGTCAGAGATGCAGTGGGATACATTTTGCGAGGTGTTTGAACACCATTTTATTCCTGATTCTGCCAGAGCTAAGATAGTGGACAGGTTTTTACACTACAGCAGGGATCTAGATTTGTTTCAGAATACTTAGTCGAGTTTACACAGTTGAGTCGTTATGCCACTTACTTCATAGATACTACAGAGAAGAAGAACATGAAATTTTTGAGTGGTCTGAATCCGTTCGTAAGGAAACAGTTAATGGTGATGATTGATTGTCTTTTTGAGAGATTAGTAGACGTTACTTTGAGTCAGGAGTGAGTTGATGCTGAGTGTAGGCAAGAGACTTTGGTTCGATGAGCTAGAGGTTCAGAGCACAGTCAGAGGTTTGGCCGAGGAAGCCAGACAGTTGAGCAGGCATAGCAGCCAGAGCGTGCCGCTGTTCAGCAGAGAGACCCTGGTAGGGGGACCAGTTAGGACTGGCAGAGAGCGCAGAGGTGACAAACGTTCCCAAGGAGATCATCGACAGCAACAACAACAGATACAACCTATGAGGGGTAGTCAGACAGGAACTAGGAACGGTTGCTTCACTTGTGGTCAGGAGAGACATGTAGCCCGTGATTGTCTAAGAGGTCAGACAAATCAACGGGAGCAGGTAGTTTGTTATACTTGTGGGCAACCGGGGCACTTTTCCAGAGCTTGTCCTCAGAATTGGGATGTACCAGCATAGCAGATGGCGCCTCAGGGATAGTTAGCACCTGCGCCTGGAGTTGGTCAGAGAGTCCCTCTCCCAGCACCGCCTGTTAGCCTCGCAGCTATTCCCGGTCAGAGAAATGTGGAGGGTATATTAATATTTTGTTGTAGTTGTGTGTGCTAGATGTAGTAGGATATGTGTTATGTGCATTATGCGTAGGAAAAATTGCATGTTAGTGTGTTGTTATGTGACTCAGGATATATGTGTTGTGTGCCAGGTTTTGTGCATTCGTCGTCTTCCAAGTAGAGTGCTCTTTTCGATACAAGAGCATCTAGGTCTTTTATTTCTAGACAGTTAGTCATTGGAGACCGCCTAGAGGTAGTGTCTTTGCTGGAACCCTTGTGCATTGTGTCCCCTTTGGGCAGTTCGGTTTGGTAGTGGGAATATTGTCCCCGTTTCGAGTTTTCCTTGTTGGGGTACAACTTCGTGTTTGACTTTATTGTCTTGGTTTTTGATGGCTATCATTTGATTCTAGGGATGGATTGGTTGTCCAGTCATCCGGTGATCATTGATTGCTTGCATAGGTCGGTGATGTTAGCGCCACCTGATGCTTCACCTCGTGTGTTGACTTGTGAGCCCGATTCAGTTTCTATGATGTCGAGTTTTCTTAGCCTTCTTGAGATTTCTCGTCCCAACACCAGCTCTGTAGAGGTTGTGTGTGAGTTCCCTGATGTCTTTCAAGATATTCCTGGTATCCCTCCTCGCCGTGAGGTAGAGTTTCGGATTGACCTGGTTCCTGATACTGCACCTATATCTAAATCAGCATACAGGCTTGCACCTAAGCATTTGGAAGAGATTAAAGTACAGCTTGATGATTTACTTCATAAGGGATTTATTCGGCCGAGCAATTCACCTTGGGGGGCTCCAGCAATATTTGTGTCCAAGAAGGATGTGCATAGATTATCGGGATCTGAATAAAGTGACCATCAAGAATAAATATTTGTTGCCTCAAATCGATGATCTATTGGATCAGTTGATGGGAGCCGTAGTGTTTTCACAGTTAGATTTGCAGTTTGGGTATCATCAGATGAGAGTTGAGGAACATTCTATTCCAATTACTACTTTTCAGACCCGTTATGGCTTGTATGAGTTTCCAGTCATGCCATTTGGACTGACAAATGCACCAGCTTTCTTCATGGATTTGATGAATAGATTGTTCAATCCGTACTTGGACAAGTTTGTGGTAATCTTCATTGACGATATCTTAGTGTACTCGAGGAGTTTAGAGGAGCATAGAGAGCACCTTCACATTGTTTTGCAGACACTTAGAGAAAATCAGTTGTATGCGAAGTTCGGTAAGTGTCATTTCTGGGAGCCTGAAGTTCGATTTCTCGGACATGTCATTTCTAGTTAAGGTATTGCAGTGGATCCCAAGAAAGTCGAAGCAATGAAGTCTTGGAGACGACCGAGTAGTGTGACGGAGATTCATAGTTTTCGAGGTTTGGCCGGTTATTACCGACGGTTCATTGAGAAATTTTCACTGATTGCGGCACCACTCACTCAGCTAATCAGGAAGAATGTTCTTTTTGTATGGTCAGAGAAGTGTGAAGAAGCTTTTGAAACTTTGAAGCTTCGGTTGACTTCAGCACTAGTGTTGACTATTCCGACACCTGGTAGCCGACTGGTGGTATTTACTGATGCTTGCGGTACAGGATTGGGTGGAGTGTTGATGCAAGACAAGAAGGTCGTAGCCTATGCGTCTCGACAATTGAAACCCCATGAGAGGAGATATCTGACACATGATTTAGAGTTGGCAGCCGTAGTCTTTGTTTTGAAGATCTGGAGACATTATCTATATGGTGAGAGGTTCGAGTTGTTCACAGATCACAAGAATTTGAAGTACCTATTCACTCAGAGGGAGTTGAATATGAGGCAACAACGATGGGTTGATTTTCTTAGTAGCTATGACTTTGAGATACAGTATCAGCCTAGTAGAGCAAATGTGGTTGCAGATGCCTTGAGTAGGCGACATGCAGTGATGGCAACCATGATGATTCAGAAGTACCGAACACTTGAGACATTAGTTTCATTTGCAGTTTAGCCTACCTTCAGTATAGAAGGAAACATGATAGCGGGTTTAGCAGTTTATCTGTCGTTGATCAGTAGAGTGGTGGAGAGACAAACCTCTGATCTAATGATTACGAGTCAGATAGCTGATTTGGTAGTGGACACACTGGATGAGTGCCCTACCGATTGGTCTGTGGGTTCAAATGGAGGGTTGCGGTTCCGTGGGACGTTCTTTCTAGTGGCATGTGATAGGGGCATAATTATGCTATTTTTAGTACATATTTCTATATGTATTATTAGCTATTATTTGTTAATTATGGTACTAATTGCTATTTTCATGTTTGTGTAGGTTTCCAATTACAATACTTTAAAATAGAAGCAAATTGGCAATTTAGGAATACTAATTGCACAAGGACTTCACACAAGCAAGGAAACCACACCAACAAGGAAACCACAGAAAGAAGAAAACAAGAATAAAAGGGGGAAGATACCTGGCTTTGAAGAATCATCCAACCACCCATCGGGCAATAGCATTGATCCACTGCCTCCATCATCTCCTTTTCCTCCCTAATCATCCTCGCAAAAACCCTAGCCGCCGTCACCCACCATCCACATCCAGCGTCGCAGCAAGCCATCATCACCCATCTTCACCGTCCTCCTTCACCTCAACTGTCGTCCTCAGTTCATCATCTCCATCAACCCAATCGAACCCTCATTATCGCAGACCCCTTCTCCTATCGACAGCCCTTCCTCATCCTCTTCCCAATCAACCAATCGACCTCCCAGATTATCGCCACCTCGCCAAACAGTAGCCACCGTCACTGTCCCTCGTCGTCCCTTCTTCCCATTCTCAGCCTCGTTATCCCCTCACTCACATCTTCTTCTGGAGAAAAGAGCTGAAGCAGAACGAAAGGAATTGAGGAAGCAGGAAGGAGAAATTCGCGTGAGGAAGGAAGGAGGAGATTTCGCGCTATTTGCACCCCAGTTCTACTCAGTACCACCACGGATCAGTGTTTTGTTTTCATCTCTAAACATCTAAACTCTTTTACTTATTTTAGTTTGATTATTGATTATGGATTACTGTTTGAACATAATTAATATGTCTAGCTAAACTCCTCTTAGTTAGGGGTGGATTCGAAGCCCCAAACATGTGCTTTATAAATTAATTGAATTTAATCTTCCTTGTTATTAGTAATTGTGTTTTACTTAACTGCTTTATAGAGAACTTTTCCTTTTATGTTTGTTAAGGTGGCCAACTTAGTAAGCATGCTAGGATTTGGGGCTAGAGTATAGGAGAGTTTCACCTAATTGTTATGATTTTATACTCACAAGTAGTAAATACCAAGGAACGTTGGTAAGGTTAAGTCAAAACCTAGGCAAGAACAAGATGCTGATCATACTTGTGATTGCCTAGTCAGTGTTCATATTTTCCACAAAACTTAATGATCTTAGATTGCTATTTAACTTGCGATTCCTGTTTAGATAGCATGATAAGAATAGTTTGAAAGCGACGCTTAGTTTAATTCAACGAACTTGGGAAAATAATAAGATTAATGCAGTGCGGTCACGGTTAGTCTTGAGCATTGTCTCTCACGAGTTAGCAAGTGATTATTGAATATTAATTTATAAGCATATGTTTGGTGTGTGGAGATAAACCCTTAGCTAATTTCTCATCTTTGTCATCTCTTTAGTTTATTATCTTTATATTAATTTTCGTAGTTATTTTCATAATTTAATTTAGAAAATCCAATCCCCTTTTATTTAATTAGATTGTTAGTTGTCTTTTAATTATTATTAGTGTAATTAACAAGCCCTCTAATCCCCGGTCTAGAACGATCCCTATTTATTCTATACTACAAATTACAAAGCAGGGTATTAAGTTGTGTGCTACAAAAATAGCGCATCAATTTTTGGCGCCGTTGCCGGGGATTAGAAAAGTTGTTGATTACTTAATTAGTTTTTATTTATTTTTATTTTTTATTTTTATTGATTTTTTTTTTTTTTTTCTTCTTTCTTTCTTTATTTCAGGTACTAGTTCATGCACAATAGGAGATCCAGCGAAAACTTAGTAGAATACGATTTAGAGCCTGAGAAAACATTTAGAAGGCGAAGAAGAGAAACAAAAGAACTACAAACATCTAGCTTTGAATCTGAATCTGAAGAGTTCGACATGGGAGATAATAGATCTATTAAAGAACTTTCGGCATCCACCTTGGACAATGCCGCACCATTGTGCATTCAGTATCCATTAGCCGCGCAGGGCAAGACTGAGTCATTCGAGCTGAAATCCAGCCTACTTCATCATATTCCGAAGTATCATGGTCTTTCTATGGAGGATCCAAATAAACATTTAAAGGAATTTGAAATAGTATGCTCCAGTATGACGCCAATAAATGTGGATGAAAACATCCTAAAGTTGAGAGCATTCCCTTTTTCTCTGACTGATAGGGCTAAGGATTGGCTCTATGAACTACCTTCCGGAACAGTATATTCTTGGGAAAGCATGAAGAAGGTGTTTCTAGAGAAATTTTTCCCAACTTCCAAAATTATCTTATTGAGGAAGAAAATCAGTGGCATACAGCAAGGTCCAGGAGAATCATATCCGGCTTACTATGAGCGCTTCAAAACTCTCATAGCATCATGCCCGCAGCATCAGATGAAAGAGGAGCTCCTGATTCAATACTTTTATGAGGGATTGCTTCCTCTTGAGCGACAGATGTTAGATGCAGCGGCAGGAGGAGCTTTGGTTGATAAAACTCCAGCAGCAGCAAAAACTTTGATTGCAAACCGAGCCTTAAATGCTCAGCAGTATGAAGGAATTGGAGAACCTTCACGCCAAGTCAATGAGGTAAGTACTAATTCTAGTTTGGAAGCTCAAATGGCTAATCTTACCTCACTTGTGACTCAGGCCCTAGGGAAGCCGAATATGCTAGGAGTTGCACAGGTTTGTGGCGTGTGTACAAAGCCAGGACATCCATCTGATCAATGTCCTCAACTGATCGAGAATGGCGGTTGGGAGAATGTCAATGCAATAGGTTTTCAAGGGCAAAATCACTATAGGAATAATCCTTATTCAAACACCTACAATGAAGGTTGGAGAAATCACCCCAATTTTGGATGGAGAAATTCAGAACAACCTCAACAACAGACTTCGAATCGACCACCCCCTGGTTTCTTTCAAGGACCACCTGAACCACCTCAGCACAATTCAGGTATGCCGCTTAATTATGATGAGATACTGAAATCATTAACTATTTCTCAGCAGAATCAAGCAAAAGATATAGCAGATTTGAAGCTACAGATGGGACAAATAGCTGAGTTTATTGGACAAATTCGTGAGCAAGGAAAACTTCCTAGTTCTACCACTCCAAATCCGAAGGGCAGGTTTGAAACTGCAAAAGCAATTACATTGAGGAGTGGTAGGCAGATTGAGAATGAGCCGATAGTCCCTAAACAGAGTCAAAATAAGAAAGCTGAGTTACAGAAGGATTATCCATCCATCATTGAAAAACCAGAACTCCAAGGTAAGAAGGTGAGTATTCCAAATTCAGTTTCTGCTAATCTTGTTCCACCTTTTGTGCCTTTTCCAGGTAGGTTTGCCAAATCTAGGAAAGATGAACATGATAAGGAAATTTTGGAAACCTTCCGAAAAGTCCAAGTCAATATTCCGCTTCTTGATGCTATTAAGCAAGTGCCTAAGTATGCAAAATTTTTGAAGGAGCTTTGCACAACAAAGAGACGTCTTCGAGATGGAGAGGTAGTTAAGGTAAGTGAGAATGTCTCCGCAGTTCTTCAAAGGAAATTGCCACCGAAGTGTAAGGATCCAGGTAGTTTTACTATCCCTTGTGTTATCGGTAATACTAAAATTGAAAATGCAATGTTAGACTTAGGTGCTTCAATTAATGTTATGCCGTATTCTATTTATCGATCTATGAATCTTGGGAAATTAAAAAATGATGGTGTTATTATTCAATTGGCTGACCGTTCTAATGCATATCCTCGAGGTTTGTTGGAAGATGTGTTAGTGCAGGTTAACCATTTGATATTCCCAGCAGATTTCTATGTGCTTGAGATGGAAGATTCGGAATTTTCAGCACCTTTGCCTCTTCTTTTAGGGCGCCCCTTCATGAAAACTGCGAAGACAAATATTGATGTACATGCGGGGAAACTGACCATGGAATTTGATGGTGATGTGATTGGCTTCAACATCTTTGAAGCCACGAGATATTCTGATAAAAATCATTCTTGTTTTTCTATTAATGTGAATGACAATTTGGCCCAGAAATTGCCAGACCTAAAAAATGAGGATGAACTTGAGACCAACATCACTACTGCCGTTGGATATGAAAGCAATGGAGTTCCCTATGACACAAAGAAGCGAAAGAAATTTCAGTTGAATGAGCTTGAAAAGATTCAGGATGATGCTTATGATAGTAAAAGCAATTATAAGGAGAACACTATAGTTTTTCATGATCAGATGATCCATGGAAATACTTTTGTCATTGGAATGAAAGTCTTGCTTTTCCAATCATGTCTTAGAACTGGTAAGTTACGTTCTGAATGGGTTGGTCCTTTTATTGTTACTAATGTTTTTCCTCATGGTGCTATACAGATTAAGAGTGTCACAACCGGAAAGGAGTTTAAAGTGAAACATCATCGACTTAAGCCCTATTATGAGTCATTTGTGGAGCATGACGTGGAGGACGTATCACTCCATGTTCCCACTTATTCTGAGGATTAATTGGAGATACCGTCAGGCTGCAAGACGTTAAGACAAGCGCTTCTTGGGAGGCAACCCAATCAGATTTGCTTTCTTTATCATTTTATTTTATTTTCGTTGTTTTTGTTTTTGTTTGTTAGTAGTTTGTTTTTCCGCGTTTAAATCTTTCATTGCATGTGCTATAATCTATTAACATTGAGGACAATGTTAGGTTAAGTGTGGGGGAACAAAACATTGTTTTATTTTGAATTATTTTGAAAAAAAAAAAAAAAAAAAAAAATTGTTGGTTTTTATTTTCTTTGTTGGTATTAGTGTCATAAAAATAAAAATAAAAAAAATAAAAAAATAAAAAAATAAAAAAAAAACAAAACAAATATATATATATAAATAAAAATAAAAATAAAAATTTATATTTGTTTTGAGTCTTAGGATACTTTCCAACACAATGATGAGATTTGGTTTTTAATTGCTTGACGTTAAGATGATTTATAAACATGATTCAAGATCTAATATTATTCTTTGGTTAATGCTTATTTATGGTTATCATATGCAGATTCACATGTAATCAACTTAGTAATTTGTACTCATAGCATGCTTAGTTGAATTTAACTCATTATAACCCATATGTGAGTTTTGAGCCTATTTTTCCTTTGATTTTGAGAGTTTTTAGTTAGGTCATCTTTTATTTATTTTGTCAATAATAATTCGTTGCATGATCTCAATTTTGTTTGCTTTGGTTGCTACTTGAATTGCTTTCAAAATTAAGAATGAAACACTAGAACTTGTATTAATTTCGTTCAAAGCATCATATTGAATTGCATGACATGTTTGACATGATAAAGGCACCTAGTTTCCACCATTGCCAAATAAGCCTGATCCATAATATTTTTCCTTTAGGTTAACCCCATTGAACCTATTATTAAGCCTTTTATTTCATTACCCTCATTCTCTATCCTAATAAAACGAGTGGAGCATAATTCGATTTGCAGATACTTTATTGTGGTTCAAGGTATCTTGAAAAGCAAGTGTGGGGGAAGACCCTTGTGGTAGACAGTTCAAAAAGAAAGAGTTGAAAAAAAAAAAAAAAAAAAAAAAAAAAAACAAAAAAACAAAAAAAAAAAAAAAAAAAAAAAATTGAAAAAAAAGAAAAAAAAAGAAGAAGTTACAAAAGAGATACAAGTCCTTATCTTTATCAATTCAGTATTACAGTACCATACAGATAGTTCAATTCTTTTTAAGTAGATACAAAATAATTGCTGAAGCTCTTCATTATCAATGGGCCACCTCGTCATTTTTCCACTTATGTCTTGAACCATATGATTCTTTGCTAATGTCTCTAATCTTATTGCATGCTTTCACAATTTCTTCAAGCCCTTTGAAAACTTCATATCCGTTCTTTCTCTTCCCTTGACCCCCTGGCCCCATTACAACCTGAATTAAGACCTTTTGATTGAGTGTGTCTTGCAATGTCACAATGTGGAGATTCGAATGAGATATGAGCATATGGTGTCATTAGTTCTTGCATTCAAGTAGTAGCATTCCTTCCATGAGATCATATATCTAAAAAAAAAAAAAAAAAAAAAAAAAAAAAAAAAGTCAGAAAATGCCATTCTTTCTTGTTATATCATATGTGAGCTATTTGTTTCCCTTTCACATCAATCCTCTCACATATAGCTAGAATAGGAAGAGTGATTTTACCAAATAATCAGTGAAAAAGAAAAGAGTGCATCCAGTGAGATCTTTGGGTTAATTCTTCTTGGCACGCGCTTGAGTTTCACAGTTACTTGGATTGATTTAATTGTAAATTTTTATATCATTGCTATGAACGTGTATTAATTTTCGAATGATGTGGATTTAATCTCATATTTACAAAATATCTTAACATGTCATGATCCGTTGAAAATCTCTGAGACAAATGTTGGAAAGTATAGATTGAGTCATTTGAGTCTTTTATTTTTGTTTCTTGGATTTGCTCGAGGACTAGCAAAAGATAAGTGTGGGGGAATTTGATAGGGGCATAATTATGCTATTTTTAGTACATATTTCTATATGTATTATTAGCTATTATTTGTTAATTATGGTACTAATTGCTATTTTCATGTTTGTGTAGGTTTCCAATTACAATACTTTAAAATAGAAGCAAATTGGCAATTTAGGAATACTAATTGCACAAGGACTTCACACAAGCAAGGAAACCACACCAACAAGGAAACCACAGAAAGAAGAAAACAAGAATAAAAGGGGGAAGATACCTGGCTTTGAAGAATCATCCAACCACCCATCGGGCAATAGCATTGATCCACTGCCTCCATCATCTCCTTTTCCTCCCTAATCATCCTCGCAAAAACCCTAGCCGCCGTCACCCACCATCCACATCCAGCGTCGCAGCAAGCCATCATCACCCATCTTCACCGTCCTCCTTCACCTCAACTGTCGTCCTCAGTTCATCATCTCCATCAACCCAATCGAACCCTCATTATCGCAGACCCCTTCTCCTATCGACAGCCCTTCCTCATCCTCTTCCCAATCAACCAATCGACCTCCCAGATTATCGCCACCTCGCCAAACAGTAGCCACCGTCACTGTCCCTCGTCGTCCCTTCTTCCCATTCTCAGCCTCGTTATCCCCTCACTCACATCTTCTTCTGGAGAAAAGAGCTGAAGCAGAACGAAAGGAATTGAGGAAGCAGGAAGGAGAAATTCGCGTGAGGAAGGAAGGAGGAGATTTCGCGCTATTTGCACCCCAGTTCTACTCAGTACCACCACGGATCAGTGTTTTGTTTTCATCTCTAAACATCTAAACTCTTTTACTTATTTTAGTTTGATTATTGATTATGGATTACTGTTTGAACATAATTAATATGTCTAGCTAAACTCCTCTTAGTTAGGGGTGGATTCGAAGCCCCAAACATGTGCTTTATAAATTAATTGAATTTAATCTTCCTTGTTATTAGTAATTGTGTTTTACTTAACTGCTTTATAGAGAACTTTTCCTTTTATGTTTGTTAAGGTGGCCAACTTAGTAAGCATGCTAGGATTTGGGGCTAGAGTATAGGAGAGTTTCACCTAATTGTTATGATTTTATACTCACAAGTAGTAAATACCAAGGAACGTTGGTAAGGTTAAGTCAAAACCTAGGCAAGAACAAGATGCTGATCATACTTGTGATTGCCTAGTCAGTGTTCATATTTTCCACAAAACTTAATGATCTTAGATTGCTATTTAACTTGCGATTCCTGTTTAGATAGCATGATAAGAATAGTTTGAAAGCGACGCTTAGTTTAATTCAACGAACTTGGGAAAATAATAAGATTAATGCAGTGCGGTCACGGTTAGTCTTGAGCATTGTCTCTCACGAGTTAGCAAGTGATTATTGAATATTAATTTATAAGCATATGTTTGGTGTGTGGAGATAAACCCTTAGCTAATTTCTCATCTTTGTCATCTCTTTAGTTTATTATCTTTATATTAATTTTCGTAGTTATTTTCATAATTTAATTTAGAAAATCCAATCCCCTTTTATTTAATTAGATTGTTAGTTGTCTTTTAATTATTATTAGTGTAATTAACAAGCCCTCTAATCCCCGGTCTAGAACGATCCCTATTTATTCTATACTACAAATTACAAAGCAGGGTATTAAGTTGTGTGCTACAAAAATAGCGCATCAGCATGGCATGAAGAAAGACATTGGAGAATTTGTGGCACGGTGTGCGACTTGTCAGCGGGTGAAAGCCGAGCATCAAAGACCGTTTGGGTTATTGCATCCATTGGAGATCCCGACGTGGAAGTGGGAGTATATCACTATGGATTTCATCGATGGACTTCCACGGTTGAGGAAAGGTCATGAGTCGATATGGGTCATTGTTGAACGGTTGGCGAAGTGTGCACATTTCATTCCTGTTAGTATGAATCGGATGGCAGACAGTCTAGCGGTGTTGTTCATTAGGGAGATAGTCCGCCTTCATGAGTCGCCTGTTTCGATTGTATCCGACCGAGATCCAATTTTCACAGTCCACTTTTGGCCGAGTTTTCAGCAAGCTATGGGTACTAGATTGGACATGAGTACAACACATCATCCACAGACAGATGGCCAATCTGAGCAAGTGAATCAGGTAGTGGAAGACATGCTTAAAGCATGCATTTTAGACTTTGGGGGGAGTTGGGAAGATCACCTACCGTTGTGCGAGTTTGCGTACAACAACAGCTACCACGTAAGTATTGGCATGGCACCGTTTGAGGCACTCTACGGACGACCGTGTAGGTCCCCTATTTGTTGGGTAGAGATTGGAGAGTCAGTTGTGATGGGGTCGGATGTGATCAGAGAAACTACTGAGAAGATTTAGCTGATTAGAGCGCGTTTGTTTATAGCCCAGAGTAGACAAAAGAGTTACATTGATAGAAGGCATAAGGAATTAGAGTTTGTTGTTGGCGACAAAGTTTTTCTGAAAGTTTCCTCGATGCGCGGAGTTGTTAGGTTCAGAACTCGAGGGAAGCTTGCACCGAGTTATGTAGGGCCCTATGAGATTACTGAGAGGATTGGATCAGTGGCCTACAGATTGGCTTTGCCGCAGAGTATGTCAGGTCTCCACGACATGTTTCACGTATCCATGTTGTGGAAGTGTTTGGCAGACCCGTCGCAGATTGTGGAGCCCGCTGAGTTGGAGATTTTTGATGAGTTGACTTATCTAGTGAGGCCAGTAGCCATTGTTGATGATGACGTAAAACAACTTCGTCGGAGGACGGTGAAGTTAGTGAAGGTCCAGTGGAGCCACCGGGAGGGTGACATGACTTGGGAGCTGGAGGACCAGATGAGACAGAAATACCCCGAGCTTTTCGCCTAGTCTTTCTTGTCGTTGTTTTGTCCGATCTCGAGGACAAGATCTCTTTTAAGGTGTGTATGATGTAATAGCTGTAGTTTAAAATAAATAACAATTATTTGGAAGGGGTGTACTCAGAAAAGTTGGTGGGGGCACATAGCCACCCAACCTTAAAAGAGAAAATCCCTTCTCATTCTTCCTTCTTTTCTCTTTTTTCTTACAGGGAGCGATCTCCCTTTGGTTTCTCTTCTTCTCCGGTGAGATTTCGTGTGGGTTGCCGATTTCTTCCCCCCAAATCTCATCTCCTCCTCCTCATTTTTCTTCCTCTTTATCCCCTCTCCTTCTAGCTTCAGTTTTTCGTATTAAAAATCGAAAATTTTAGATTTGTGGGAGCTTGCCAGTGTTGGTTTTGACTGATCGGATAGCGTAGCTCCGATCAACCCTTTCAGGGGTATTTGTGGCGTCATTTGAAACCTGTAAACCCCACATGCAAGGGTGGTTTAAGGGTTGGCTGAAATTTCAAAAAAAAAAAAATACAGTGTGCATGTCTGTTAGGAAGGTTCTTCGGCGTGAATTCGGGCTTTGGGCGCGTGGGTGAGCTGCAAATTTGTGATTTCAGTGTTCTTGGATCTATTTCCGGCCTATTGTGCTGTTCAATGGCGATCAGACCGGAATAGGGTGGGTTTCGGTGAGTTTTTGCCGAATTTTGCGTGTTCGCCAGATTTAATTTGCCGGTAAGTTTTTCTTTTAGTCACGCGCCGGTTGTAACTTATTTCTTTTTCCAATTTTCAGCTAGTTTGCTCACTTTTGAGTCCGCCTTGCAGTTTTAAAAATAAATTCCTTGGTCCCGCATTCGTTGTTTCGCAAGTTGGGAGCTTCGACCGGTAGGATTTGGGTTCCAAAAACCCATTCCGCTCAGGTGAGTGTAACTATAATATTTACCCTGAGAAATATTTATTTTAAATCTTGAATTTAATTTTTACATTATGCCGTCGATTGTGTATGATTGAATTCAAGTATGAAATTCAGGGTTTTTGGATATTTCGATGGTTGTAGTGGTTCTTTTGTGAATGAATTATGTATTGAGTTTTCTGAAAGCTTGATATACAAAAATAAATAGAATAGTGGTTGAATTTGGGTGTGATTAGGGTTAGGTGTAATGGCATTGGGCTTGTATGTTGCGTTTTACCGTAGATTGCCGAGTCTTGAGCATGTATGATAGTTTGACTCGAATGAATTTATTGTATTGAATTGGGTCATGTTGGGACCCTAGCGTAGTCGTGGCTTTATGAAAATTGTCCAACTGATTATGGTTACACGTCTGTTGCATTTGATTTTGTACAGACTCGTAGTATGTGCATGTTGATATTAGTGTAAGTGTTTTTACCCCACTGTAATGCACGTTGTGCCGATGCTTAGGAACTTGCTCGCATCGTGAGATTGATGGTGCTTGAGATGACTCGCACCAGATATTGAGAACGCTATTGCATGTGGCAAGTTTGCTGAGGTGCGGTAAGCTCCCGCACGCACTTGCCACTTGAGAGTACAGTAGGACGGGTCCCGGATGACATGTTTTGGAGATTACTCATTTTTCCTCCCAGCGCGCTTGAGTTGGATTTGTATTAGGTTGGTCGTGTTAGGCCAGTCGTTCAGGACGTTTGAGTTTGTATCCGGGCATATGACACCCCATTAAGATACAAACAAGCCCGAAGTGGTACTGGTGCACGTTGTGGGATGTGTCTGGGTGAGACACATTCGTAGGGTATGCGGATACCTACGTTATGAGACACTTACGTAGAAATTTTATGGTTTCGACTTTCGATTTGATTGCCATACCTAGGAGGCTATGCATGATTACTATAGTGTCTTTGTTTTCATCGCTTGATATTTACCATGTTTGAATCACCTGTAATGACTGATATATCTCGTAAACTTGTAGTTATGGTTGAATCTGAAATGTTTGTGTTGGTGCTTGAACTTAAAAATATTATCCTTAGAGACACGGTGTGATTTAGACTTTAGAACCTGTATAGGGACACCTTTTCCATTTTATGGATCATGCATCTAGGATTACTCACTTATCCATTATTGTGTGACATGAATTTTCCATTTGCTAACCCCGCAAGGGGTGTGCTTCTATTGGAGTGCAGGCAGTGTTGGCGTTCCTGCTGATCGTGGAGCTTAGGCCCAATTTTTCGCTGTAGGCTTGTTTTGTGTTGTTTGGTCGTGTCCACCCTGTACATGTATGTTTTGCTTCATTTGTATTATCTCGTTAAGTACTAGATGTTTGTATATTGGTCTTGTCGCTATGACTCTAGCGGGGCGAATCAAATATTCATATTTTGTTCAAATTTTATCGTAGTTTTTATTTCCGTTTAATTCTCGTTTCAAGAATGTGTTATATTATGATGTTGTGGCCAGTTACGATCCTTCTATATTACGGATTAGTTTACGCATCGGCACGCTATGGTTCCACATCGTCTGGGTGCGGGAGGGGGATGTGCTACTTATGTGCGAGGTTGGATCCCCATAGTAACAACACGTTTTAAAGTCGTGCGGGTTGATTGGGCCCAGAGCGGACAATATTGTTACTGTGCGGATCGGTCGTTACACTCTGGCTACTTCTTCAGTTGGGTTGATCGTTTTGTTCCCTCCGGCCATGCAGTGTAGTGCATATATTAGTTCCCTGGGTTGTTCTTTTGATCCCATAGTGGTGTTTGTTTTTTCTTTTCCTTTAAGCTGTTTGACTGGCATTTCGATGAATTCGTCGAGTCATACTTTCTGAACCAAATGCTCAATTTCATCTTTTAGATTGTAGCAGTCTTCGGTATCGTGCCCGTGATCCTTGTGGAAAGATCAATATTTTCTTTTGTCTCTTCCTTCTGGGTCTCCTCTCATTCTGAATGGCCAGTTGACGTCTTCCCATTTCGCCCCGTGTTTTAGTATATTGGCCAGACTCGTTTTCAAGGTTGTGTACGGTTTGTATGTATTTTTCATCACACTTGTTACCCGCTCGTGTCTGGGCCTTGCCGACTGCAGCTTCCCGGACTCTTGCTGGTTGGATTTGGGCCGCCAATTATTTCGATGTCTCTTTGACTGAATGCTATCCTCCCAGGGTCTGTCGTCTCTTCCTATTTCATCCCTTCTTTCCCACTTCTTTAAGTGGTTTTCTCTTTCTTGGTCATTTTTTTCCTGGTAGCTTTCATCTCCTCAAGAGAAATGTGTTTTTGGGCGAATTTCAATAGGATCGCCATGCTTTTTGGGGGTTTCAGGTTGAGAGCATAAAAAATGTCTTTTTTTCAGCCCGATGGTGAAAGTAGCAGTGGTCGTGTCATCACTGCATCCATCGATCATTGTCAGCTCGTTAGTGAAACGAGTGACGTATTCCATTATCGTTTCCTTGAGTTTCTGTTTGATGTGAAGGAGGTAGTGTGGTCATTTTTTCATTCGCTGACTTCCCATGAATCTTGTGATAAAGGTGGTGCCTAGTGCCTAAAAGGAGTCTATTGACCTCGATGGTAAATTGTTGAACCAGTTCATTGCTGTAGAGGTAAGATTAGTAGAAATGTTTTGCATAAGATTGACTCTGTAGTCTCCTTTAACGCCATCATGTGGTGAAAATGTTGCAAATGGTCCGTTGGGTCTGTGGTGTCATCATATGCTTCAAACTTTGGTGGGTGAACTTCTTTGGCATGAGAGTTATCATTAGGGCGTCAGAAAATGACTTGACTAGTTCGTACAATACATTGGGATCTGTGAGTCCATCCTGAACGAGATTTCAGCAAGTGTTCCATCGTTCTATGGAGTTTTACCCTGGGGAAGTTCATTGCTTTCGAGATTTCCCTATTGAGGTTCTGCAAGAAACTCGTTGCTTTATCGGGTGAGGTTGGTAGAGTTTTGTTGGGGCGACGCTTGGATAGGGTCGGCTGACTGAATGCACTATTGAGTGAGTTTTTCCAACATCTTCATCATGTGGTTCATCTGGATCATAAACAGATCTACACGAGGGTCAGTAGCAGTGTTGTCGGATGTCTGGGTTGTCTGAGCTACTGCATACTGTGGATCTTGATTGTTGAGTACAATTGATCCAGTGGTCACTGCTGGATCTCGATCGCGAACCGCTGGCAAAATAGTGTCACCAGTATGAGGGTTACTGTGATTGTCGTTGGTTTGAGGGTTTATAGAGTGTTCCATCTATTCTAATAGTTTGTCGATCATTGATCAGATCTTAGTGAGTTTTGTTATTGTGGATCTTCTTTTTAGAAATGAAACTTGTCGTTCCCCACGGACATCACCAAACTGATGTAGCCAAATCTCATCTTCCTGTAAGTTTGACCTGAAAAATAGATGTTAGACTGTCAAAGACCACCTTTTTGGTGGTCAAAGACACTCCGATGCTTAAGCCAACAACTATGTTTGAAGAAGAAAGTAAACCTAGACAAAACTCAGTTAATGTTGCATACCTCGGTCGATTATTCTCTTTACCTTATATAATGGTCGCAGTTAATTCTTTGTGTGACTTAAGCATGTGAAGCGCAATGAAATAAGACATTCTTTGTAACCATCTCCTCCTTTATGAAAACGCGTCCGTGGAGGCGTAACTCCCTTCACGACTCTTTTCGTATGTAACATTTCTCTTTTTTATGAGAGAACTCGTGCAGGCCTAGATTTGGGTCTTAATCACTATTTCTTTTGATGGACCCTTTTATGATTGGTTTTGCCTTCTTGGGTTTTATGAGCTAGTCCCATAGGTATGATACTTGATCATATAGGCCCTTAAAATTATTTATAATTATTTTATGCCACGTGTATAACTGTGATGACAGTCTATTTTGATGTATCATCATATAGACCCTTAAAATTATTTATATTTATTTTATGTAGAAATTCAATATAAATTTTTTTTATTAAATTGTTGTAATAAAAAAAAATACTGAATATCCGCATATATGCACCCTAGTGTGATATAGAGCGGGCAAAAGTGACCATGATTTGTGTTTTCACTAGGGCTGGGCAGGTTCGGGTAACCGGCCCGAAAATTAAAAATCGAAGCTCGGACCGATATTTGTAAGCCCAAAATTCTGAGACCCGAGACCGGACCGAGTTGGGCCGGTTAACTGAATTTCGGGCCGATCTCGGTCCAAAGCCCAAACTTTTTTATTTTTTGCAAAAAAATTTGTATTCAATTTCTTTGATAACTCAAACAGCTTGAGGATAGCGAGATCGCTAGAGAGATAACGAGATTTGTAGAGAGATAACGAGATCGGTGGAAAGGATAGCGAGATCTGAGGAGAGGCTTTGATGGCGAGATCTAAGGAGAGGCTTTGACAGCGAGATCTGTAGAGAGATAGCGAGATCGGTGGAGAGGATAGCGAGATCTGAGGAGAGGCTTTGACGACGAGATCTAAGGAGAGGCTTTGACAACGAGATCTGTTGAGAGGTTTGGGCGGCGACCACCCAGCAACATATGACACAGTGGCCAATGATATGAAGTTGAAGAACACATTGTTGGAAGATTTAGATAGGTTTGTGAGGAGGAGAAAATTCTATAAAAGAGTAGGCAAAGCTTGGAAACGTGGGTACCTACTATATGGTCCTCCTGGGACTGGAAAGTCAAGCTTGATTGCTGCCATGGCCAATTATCTCAATTTCAATATATATGATCTCGAGCTTGCAAATCTCCACAGCAATACAAAACTTCGAAGACGGTTGGTGTCTACAGCAAATCGATCAATACTTGTCATTGAGGATATTGATTGAAGAAATTGGTTTTTATTCAGGGCCTTACCAATGTTTTTGAAGGTTTTTATTCATATTCGGGTCGGGCCGGTTACCCGACGGGTTTTAGAAAGGATAATCGAGGACTAGACCAGAAACATCGGGCCGGGCCGAATTTTAAGACCGAATATTTAATAATAAATAAAAAACCGATCCGAACTGACCCGATCGATCCGGTTGTCGGCGATCTGAAATGCCTACCCCTAGTTTTCACGATAATAAACACACGGATAAGGATAATGAATAGAGATGTATCCGGTCACATTTTCTGCAAGTTGAGAGAAAGCCATCTCGAACAGAGAAGGATTGAATAAAATATTGACAAGTGGCGAAAACATGTTCAACGTGGGATTATATTAGATAATCTTTCTAGTGTCCTTTGTTTCCAACTCTTTCAACTAGTCAACCACCTCGCCTGTAAAGTACAGCACCAGAAGCAGCAGTGAAACACACATCAACAACGACCACATTCCCTTCTCTTCTCTACTCGTCTCCGTGCAAACCAAACCACCTCCAGATTCATCAATGGCGACCACGACGGATCTCCTCCGAATCTCACTCTCCTTCCGCTCCTCCACCACCACCACCTCCTCTCCCATCCACCGTTTCGCCTTCAGTCCATTCTTCCAACCTCACTCAACACCCATCATCAACCCAATCTCCACCCGAAGAAACCCTAATGTCGTAATTCGAGCAAAAGCGGTAGAAATCGGAACTCCATTGCAGAAACAACAGCGCACAGAAGAGCAATCTTTGCTTCTAGATGTCACCGGTATGATGTGCGGAGCCTGCGTTTCACGCGTCAAGTCGATCCTGGCTTCCGACGCTCGTGTGGATTCGGTGGTCGTCAACATTTTGACTGAAACAGCTGCAATTCGGCTGCAATCGGAGGTTGTCGAGAGTGGATTTCAAGTGCAGGTTTGTGAGGATCTTGCCCGGAGGTTGACTGACTGTGGATTCCCTGCCAAGAAGAGGAATTCTGGGTTAGGGATTGGAGAGAATGTCAAGAAATGGAACGATATTGCCAAGAAGAAAGAATCGATGCTTAAGGAGAGTCGAAATCGGGTTGCAATTGCTTGGACTTTGGTAGCTTTGTGCTGTGGATCACATTCTTCTCATATATTACATTCTGTTGGGATTCACATTGCTCATGGTAACCAATTGCTGCATACTAATCGTTCTATTGCACACTGCTGTTATCACTTTAACAAAAATGAATGCTCAAGGGTTGATTTGTGTTGGTGTCTAGGAACATTCTTGGATATATTGCATAATTCTTATGTGAAAGGTGGTCTTGCTTTGGGGGCACTATTGGGACCCGGCAGAGGTTAGTTGTGTTTTTGCTACTTAGTTTTCTTGTTACTTGTAACCCTGAGTTTTTATCTTGTTTTTGTTATCCATGATTTACGGGCTCATCTGCTTCCCGTCCCTATTATGGAAAACTTAAATGCGTTAACTAGATTGCACAGAAGCAACCTTAATTTCTCAACTCCGTGATGTTCATCTCTTATGGGGAGGATTTGAGAACAAATGTTTTATAAGGGCAAACGTGATTTAATGGATCTTGAACCTGATTTGTCATGGCAAGGTTTGAACCCTATTACAGTGATTCCATCCGTTAGCTAAGAAGCTCGCTGGCATAGGCCTTTTGGAAATGTCAATTATGTCAATGTGGATTTGCATTTGCAATCTAATGAACATTCACTTTTCGCCTGGAAATTTCTCATTGCAACTAAATACAGCCTTCCTGACTTTTCTCTAATGAAAAGTAAGAATGGCAATTTTTTTTTGTTTTTGTGTTTAGGGTGGTTCTCTTAGTTGTTAGGCTTGTCTTGTGTGTGGGTGTATTGTTGCTGTTGATATTTCAGTTGATTAAAGTTTGGATTTGTTTCACTTTGATGCTCTTTTGCATGTAACTCCCAGTTTTACATATTCATTATGAGTGTAGCAAGGTACATTTCAGATAAAAGGATATGTTTATAGGTGTTGATTTCTAGCTGCCACTGTTCTAGAATAGATCTGTTACGGAACAGGAACGCAATTTCTCAGTGGTGAGCAGCTACACCCAGCAATTGCAGTACTCTCAGACTGCCAACAGCCAAGCCATCTTCCCTTCACCATTTGGACATAAAATTATTTTGCTGAAACAAATCTCTCCTACATTCAATTTCCTCATGTGGAGTGGACCATAGGCCATGGTAGAATTCTAACACTTGACATTCCTATTAGAAGACGTGTGCAATTGCCTATTTGATGCAATCTGTGCCAAATTATCATCTTTTCTTCACCCACAACTTCTCCAAACTGGTTTGCCAGACTATTTGTATGGAAGCTTCTACTGCTTGATCTCGCTAATTAGCCTGTCTCGGGTACTTGGCCTATTGCTGTACACTCTTTCATTCCCTTCTTTCCAAAGTTGAACACCGAAGCCTAAGTTGAAGGGCAAAATCAAATCTCATTATTGTTCTTATTCATATTAGGAAATTGAAAAAAATATTCTATACATAAAGAACTAATTTATCAAAATTTTATAGACCTACGGGTAAGTAATCTCAGGGAGATATTGTATTTAAGTTTCCATGTCCTTAGATTGACGGATTAACTATTTGGATGGATCTAATTTATTTATTTTCGATCCTTCTCAGTCTTATTGTGAATTCCAATCTTTTATCTGTTACAGACTTGCTTTTCGATGGCCTTAGAGCATTTGCAAAGGCATCACCAAATATGAATTCTCTCGTGGGATTTGGATCAATTGCTGCATTTGTTATGAGTGCGGTGAGGCCCTTTCTGACAGTAAAATGTGTTTTAGTAGTCAACCATCAGTTGATTTTTATTTTGTTCTGGTTGTAGACTTTCAATTGCTGCATTTATTATGAGTGCGGCGAGGCCCTTTCTGGCAGTAAATTGTGTTTTAGTAGTCAACCATCAGCTAATTTATATTTTGTTCTGGTTGTAGACTTTTTTTTTCTTCTGATACATGTTACCTTCTTAACAGGTGTCATTACTAAACCCTGGGCTTGAATGGGATGCATCTTTCTTTGATGAGCCGGTAACTTGTTTTAATCTTAATTCCTTTAGTTCCCTTTTCATATATAATCTCAATGTATCCATTTTTGCACTATGTAACAAAGACATGGATACATGTGTTGGGGCCAAAATCAAATATTAGATGTTGGGTATGAAAATGAATAAACCTACCAAATCTGGGCTACACTCGTATGTAAAAATTATATTCCAAAGTTATAAACTTCATTTTGTTAGTCATGTATTTTACTTTTAGATACATATCACTAGTTTCAATATTAATATCTGCTACTCATAAAGAATCAGAAATTGCAAAAGCGATAAACATATGTGAAATTTTTGATGTCAAATACCCACAGGAAATCCAATAAAAGCATTGGAGTGTTTGACAGTTGTGGATATGGCAGGATTTTTTTATTTTTTATTTTAATTGAGTGTACTTATTACATAGATTTTGCATGGCCTGGTCTGAGCCATATGGAAATGTGAAGACCAGTCTTTAATGATTATGGATGCATCTTGGCAACCTCTATTCTCATTGTCTTTGTGCTTGTTCCGGGAGTTTTTTCCACAGTTCAATCTTGGGACTAGCAAGTCCTTTTGTTAGATAAAGTTAGGGAAATGCTTTCTTGTTGTACTTCATTTTCAAGGCCAGCTATTTATTATGATTGCGATGTAGATTGTTGGTGGGAGCAAACAAAGAAATCTCTAAAAATATGAAAGAACTTTTCTCTCTCTAAAAATGTTTTTTTTTTTCCAAAATAGACACAAAATTTGAATTATCTGGACAATGGTTCTCTGGCCTTCTTTATAAGCCTAAGGTTTCCTAATTACAATGGAAAACAATAAGGATACGAACTTGTAGAGGCCAACATTGACCTCTTCAACTGTCTTCCCTGTTTTCTCTAAAGAATTGGAATTCAAGCCCCCAAAACCTCCATCTCCCAGAGAGTCCATTTTCAATGGAGCAGAGACCTTTTTTCCTGGAGGAGAGAACCCCTTTTTTTCTTTTTCTTCCTTCCTTTTAATTCATTGGGGTTTCTTAGGTTTTTGGTATTAGGACTAAAAAGCCCCTACAATATATGCCTCCACATCTTAATTAAAGATCCAAATCAATAAGTTAGCTATTATTTCAGGTAACTGCAGAACTAACTAAATAGCTTAAAAAGAAGAACACAAAAACAATAATCTAAAAGAAGACACCTGTTGGCCCTATGGGCCTAAACATGGTCTGTTATGCGTGGTATGCTTGCATCACTTCATATCCGCATTTAAATCTATCCTTTACTGTAATGCTAGATTGGAACTAGCTGCAGACATTTGAAAATGAAATGTAGATTTGCACTCATACGTGTCACCATAGTCAAGAATATTTTACGATATGCATGATATGTATAGATCCATCTAGTATCTAAGCCTTATCAATACGATATAAAGGATGATACATGATGTACCATCCTTGTACAAGTGAAGTTAATGAATGGATGAGCGATATGCAATAGCTTGCCTATATGTCACACAAGTCATATATCAATCGAAGAGTTTTGAGACCTCCTTGCTTGAATATGTCTTATTTAAGTCTTTTATATACCCTCCAACAATAAAATGAATAAATATGGAAACTTCTTTGCCATTTGGATAGGGCAATTTATGGAGGAATGGTTGCTTTTAGGCCGAAGCGATGGTAATCATCGAGTTTTGTTAATTCAAAGTTTACACAAATGTTTATTTTTGTAGTCTATCTTACGATACAAGATACATTATGATACAAATGCGTCACATGTTATGTATGGAAATGCAAAAAATATCAAAGATATTAGTATATATTCGGAGTTGTAATTAACAAGCATGAACAATTTTTCCACTAATATGATTATAATCCTTGTGTCTTGTGCATTGTACAGTAAAACCTCGATAAATGGATGTTCGATAAAGTGATAACGTTGCTTAGATAATAAAAAATTCTAGTCCCGACCATTATAGTTAAGGCATTGAGGCGGACATGCCTGAAAACGCCTCAGGCATGAGGCGTGAGGCGAGGCAGACGCCTCATTTCACTAAGGTGGTCTTAACTTTTTTAAAGAATTTTTTTATAATATATTGAAACATATTAGCATAGTATTATACATCATCATTTTGATAAACATTATAAGCATATATGTACAAAAAGTGACACAACTACCTAGAACAAATATTTTTTAAATATTTTTTTATAATAAATTGAAACAGATCAGTATAGTAGTGTACATCATCATTTTGATAAGTATCATAAGTAAATATGTACAAAAAGTGACAATTACCTAGAATCAAAATGAAAATATAATAAAGTTGCATAGCAAAGTGAAAAGATACACTACATAACTGTCATGTAACTTGCAAACATCCACTAAATCATTAAAAATCAATAATCTTGAAAGAATAGAAACTTGAGAATATTGAACATTTGTTAGAAGAAATTGTTGGTAAAAATCCACAAGTATAATCACTATTGGTATTCCAAAAGCATAAAAATCATTTAACTAAGCTATGAAAAAGCAAGATTGGTGTTGATCACATATTGATAAAAACATGGTATGTTTTCTCCAAAAAATAATATAAAAAGTGTGACAAATTTATCAAAACTTAAGAAACGTTTTATCTTGTTTTTATCAAATTGATCAAATATTACACCAAGATACATAAAACCTTATTATAGAGTGGGTTGCAACATCTTTTTGCTACAATTAGGCTGCAAATGGGTCAAAAATGGGTTGCAATTGGGCTGGCTACAACCAGTTTTTGGGGTGAGGCAGTTGATGCAGTGAGGCGGACGCCTCATTTCACCGCACCGCATTGCCTCATTTTTTGGCAAAATTTTGTAAAAACACCTTGAGGCGCGCCTCAGGTGTGCCTAGGCGGTCGCCTTGACTACACTGGTCCCGACTTGGGCCTTTGTATTAAAATAATAATTTCGCTTTATACATAACTCAATGGTAACTGCATTCATTATCACATCAATGATTTCTTCATCAGTAGGCGATTCCATCACTATATCATTTTCATTAGGATAATTCAAAACGTCCTCAACATCCATCGCATTTCGATAGGCGTCGACTAGAAATGGCTTGAATAAATTGATGCTTTCATCTTCATCAACTTGTGGTTGAGACTCCATATCTTCATTGACCGGATTTTGCAATGTCGAAAACACTTTGCAATGGTTGTTGCTTTCACATCAATGTTCCAACTTCCAAGCAACATTTGTGAATTTTCTTAGGATTTGTTGTTCCTAACTCGTAGCCGTCCAAGATGCTAGAATAAACACGACGTCGATGGTGATTTTTATTGCTCGAATAATCCCAACATCACATGGTTGAATCTTTGATGTTGTATTAGGAGGCAAGAATATAGTTCAACATTCCTTGAGCCTTCGATTAACTTTGGATGGGCTGGATAATTGTCCACGAAAAGGAGAAACTCTCTATCATTCATTCTCTTGTCAAACCAACAAACAAATTCTTGAAAAAAAAGCACAGTCATCCTTGCTTTCTTGTTTGCTCGATAGTGACAACCAAGATTTCTCATGTTCACTTGCATAAAACATCTTGGATTATCATACCTACCAATAATTAAAAGAGACACTTTGTCTGAACCATCGCCATTTCAACAAATAACAACCGTAATTTTCTCATTGTCCTTGCGTCCTTCCAATTGCTTTATACCAAGCGAATGATTTGCTTCCAAACGATAAAATAACCCTTTTCATCCATATTGTAGATATTCTTCCATTCAAATTGGTCTAGCTTAGATCAAATTTCCAATAAAGCATTTTTAATGTTCTCCATAACAACTGAAATGCTTTAGCCAATCGCTTGAGAAGCTAAATTCTGTAGTTGCTGTTTCACCATACATTTTAGCAAAAACTCTTTTGCTTTGGTTTGGATAATTTCTCCAGTCATATTTACTTTCTCTTGATATTAGATAAACCACTCATTCTATGCTTTTTCTAACTCGGGATATTTTACTAATTTTGTGCCTCTACACATTGCTATTTTTCATTTTATCTAACAAATACTCCACTGACTTTTTTAAGAGTTTGATATTGCTGATTGTCTGATGGAGGGGGTGATACTTTTTTGAACCCATTGTTGCAAATATTTCTAAGTAGAAGAAGGATGCTCATTTCTATACTCGCATGACGCTCTCCTTATCTCATTAGTTAATATGGATTTTTTCACTCCTTTCAAATGAGATGCCATGGAGGACAAGATGACATGATTTTGGGTGGCATAGATTGTTTGTATAGACGTTGTGTTCTATGTATATACATGGACATTAAGTTCTAAACCACTTTATCTTTTAGTTCTAGGAATATGTATGTACATTTATTTTTAAAACCCTTGCATTTTTTATTTATTTATTTTTAATGTTCATTACAAAGTTTGACTAGTACACAAATCGATACATGCACATATTTGCTTTGAAAGTAGAAAATTCATTATAAATAAAAAAATATTAATGTGTCAATAAATTAATGAATAATTTATTTATCAATAAATAAATAATCCCTCTAAGATAATGATTTTCCCCGGTTCTGGGCGTTTGCATTTATCGAGGTTTTACTGTACTTGGGCAGTGTGATAGTCCTCTGATGCATGCCTTGAGATACGTCCATGTCCATGCTTCACAGTGGTTGCATCAGCATTGTTATGTGTAGTGCTACTTTTATTTTTCATTTTATTGTCCTGAAGAATTCTGCATTGAAAAAAAGGAAAATGTGATAAAGATTGATTGATGAACTTTTGTGTATAGAGTGTAATTTGTTATGAGAATATAATGGCAATATTCAGAAACCCAATTTCACACGCTTGGAATAAGTTACTCAAGCGAGGCTCTTGTTTTTTAGTATGCAGGTCATGCTTCTTGGTTTTGTACTTCTTGGACGTTCTCTTGAAGAAAAAGCAAGGCTTCGTGCTTCTAGTGACATGAACGAGCTCTTAGTAAGTGGTAGTGGTGTTTGTATCTTATGTTGGTGTAAAGTAATTAAGGGGAAGACAAATTAATCCCTGTTCTGCAAAATTTTATACAACCATTTGTGCAATTTGTCAGTTTTAGTCATAGGACATGTCAGTGAAAGTTTATTAAAATAAACAAATAAATAAATAAAAGCTCAATAAGTAGAACCCTTACAAATGGACGTATTATGATTGCTACTGCTATCATTGCCATTATTGTTATTAATTGTTGTTGCATTACCTTTGTTAAATCTTTTGTGCTCGAGACTCCTTTTAATTTTTCTAGGTTCTCATACACTAAAATTTGTGCTTGCAACCCCGTCCTATAATAGAGATCATCCCTTCATAATTAAGCAATTGCATCCAACCAATAACAATTTCAACCTATGGTATCTCGTGTGCTAGGTGAGGTGAGGTGAAGTGATTGGATGTAAATCCATAATCCAACAACAACATAAGAAAACAAGTCAACTAACACAAAAAATAAGTAAAAAACCATAATGGAACATCATTCCAAACCATCCCAAAAAGCTAAATCGACACTCATAACTAAGTTCAACTATTCACTTTAGATTCCCTACCTCCTCAGAATTGAACGCACAGTTTTCATGATCGGATTGCGGTGCATCCTTTAACTTCATGGTCTGTGTGTGTCAATCTCAGAGGCTTCATCCACAAGCATTGGCCTCTTCCTTTATTCTGGACTTGTAGCTAAATTGAAGCTTCAAGAGAACAGTTGGATATCCCTCAGCAAGGAATAAATCGAAGCTTAAAAGCTTATTGAAGCTTGTCAAACCAGGCTGAATCAAAGCCTTGGATCGAAGGTGTCGCACATGGCAAAAAATCTTCCCTTTGCATGCGTGGTCTGTTTGGCTGTTTCCTTGTTAAGACGGAAAGGTTTTGATTCGTTCTCGCTTAAGAAAAAAGCACATGCTTAATTTTGTTGACCTTGGCAGTCACCTTTGATTATCGTAAATACCCTACGCAAAGCAATGCTAGCAAAAAATTTTGAGGCCCTAGTGCGCCTTGGCATAGTTTCCAACTCAACCTAGAAGTATTTTCGCGCAGGCTGATCAATGGGAAAAGAACCAATTTTCCCTGTCGGTCGGGAAAGTCATTCTTTTCAGAAAAAATTCTCAACTGGGAAAGGAATATTTTCTATGTGCAGTTCCAAGTTATGGTTTGAAAAATACAATTATTTTTCTTGACGAGGGGCATTTTCCAGCACTTTGAGTTCTGTAACGATGCTTGGTTCTTCAGTGGGTGTTTCTATCACTTCTCTGAGTATTTGTCATCAAACATGGTCAACTAAACCCAACTCAGATTTTGCAGTTATAGTCATTCCATTCTTCTATCCTCCAGTGCGCTCTTAAGTTCAATTCTTATGCTAACTGGATCAATCTGTCCTTGCATTGTGGTCACAGTCACTGTACCTCCAGTCATTGCATCGAGGATTTCATGTTTACTTGAGTTATTTTTATATCAATGTAAATTAGATCTCTTTTACTGTTGTTGCCTGGCTTTTGTGAGTGTCCCACTCTCTGAAGTTAATTTTTTTTCCTGCTTTTTAATAAGTTCCTCTGTTTTGCTTGATCCAATAATAATAATAAGGATAGTATTATAATAATTATTATTATATTATTATTATTGTTATTATTATTATTATTATTATTATTAAGTTCCTCTTTTACATTGTTGTTGTGGCATATCTTATTTATCTGATTCATTATTTGGGGTTGCATGTAGATCTGTCGTATGCAAGTTTAAGTTGATTTCTCTTCTTCTTCTATTTTTGTTTTTCTGATACATGTATTTTCTAACTTTCTAATTGCTGAACTAAACTGGATTATGTGCAGTCACTTGTAGCTTCTCAATCAAGACTTGTGATTACTTCCTCTGAAGATGAGCTCTGTCCCAATGATGTACTTAGCCCTGATGCAATTTGCATTGAAGTTCCAACAGACGAAGTAAGGATTGGAGATTCCATCTTGGTATTACCTGGGGAAACCATTCCAGTAGATGTAAGCTTGCTCAGCAAGATTTTGTGCTTACAGTGTTCATTGTACTATTTTGAATTCAGTTCTTTTAGGTACCATTAAGTGAGGTTGGTTTTAGTTTCTGTCAAATATTGAATCAGAATTATTTTCATCAATGTTCAGCACTAATAGTAGGTATTACTACACAGCATCCATTTTGATAACATCAAGCGTTCTATATTTTTCAAATTCGTAGTTGAACTGTATGATTCAGATATTTGCATTCTGAGGGGAATCTGAGTTGAGCTTTAAAATCATTTTTTATTTCAGTCCAATCACATGGTTTTCTTTCAGTAGGAAACTAGGAATGGACTCCTTTAATTCATCCACCACCCCCCCACCCAATTCAATAAGGGCTTCTTGTGTATCTGAGGGTATGTTTGTTTACACAAAATTCAGCTTCATGGAATGAAAGGTGAGTGGATAGGAAAGAAGAGAGAAGTGAGGTTGAAGGTGACATTTCAATTCCCATTTACATGGGAATCATACTCTTTGTTCTACCTTATAAAATTTGATTCTATATTCTATGAGAAACTTGAGAATGTAACTTATATATTTTGTTGAAAAATGTTTACCATGATCACACTCTTTCTAAGGTTAGGTTTCCGTGGACTTGGATTATGTGTACACAAACACACCCTTAAATTAATTAACATAAAATCTAGGATTTTAAAGTTCTAGTTATATCAAATAATCTATGTGACGACACTCTATTTCTACAAAAAAAAAGCGTGTCGACTCGTACTGTGTTGGATACTTGTGTTGACAGTCTCAGATACTCCCAGTGGATACTCTGTGCTTAGATCATCAACTTTTTCACATATCTTTGAGACAATTTATGTTACAGACTTATTATAGAAAGTTAGTAAGACATGAGTAGCAATATTGATTACAAGTGAATGAATATAATTCATAATTCAAAACTTATTGCTGAAAAGTAAATAATACTAAAATGCACAAGTGTGTTCATTAGCGTTGTTACATAGCAAATCTATATAACAAATCAGAATGGTGTTTTAGGTTGGAGATAAAAGACGGCTGAGATTTACTCAAACATAAAGATCTAACGGATCACATAGAGGGGGGAGGGGAAGGTGTTTGGCTGAAATTTTTATATTCGCATGGGACTGAAATACTCCTGGCCGTAGTTGAAAATTCTCCTCTTATCAAACAATTGAGTGTCGAAGGCATAGTTAATGCCCTAGTCTATATAACAAATCAAAATGGTGTTTTAGTTTGGAGATAAAAGTCGATGAGATTTGCCCAAACATAAAGATCTAACGGATTGCATAGAGGGGGTGAGGGGAGGTTGTTTGGCTGAAATTTATATTCACATAGGACTGAAATACCCTGCCCAAAGTTGAAAATTCTCCTCGTATCAAAACAATTTGAGTACCGAAGGCACGGGGAATATCCTACTAATAGATAAAAGTGGGGTGTTTTAATAGAAAGCAGACTTTTATCTTGATATTCTGTTTAAATAATTGGAGTACTTCTTTCTAATTTATAACTTCACAAAGAGGAGCAAGTATGAGTGAAATGTCTTCATCAAAGTCTTTCACTGAATGGTAACCCTGCAAATTATATGGAGGATTTTATTTAAATATGGTTTATGGAACTAGATGTGGTGGCCTGGTTTCCAGACCTCGACAGTTGTTATAAATCCATTGAATCCCAGTGATAGAAATGCTAATATGATAATTCCTTTTCTTTAAATGGATGATTGTATGAAGGCAGATTGAGAGCAATGTTTTTTTTTTTCCTTCTCCGGGGTCTAACTTGATGCAGATTCAAAAACATCTCATAGATCTCAATAATTCAACTGTTTGAGATGATTACTTTGAAACGATAGTACGAAACCTTGGGCTTCTTTTGACAGCCACCCTAAACACCATTTTGATGTTCATTGATGCTAAAACATGTAGTTATGAGGTCTTTGAATGCCATGCTTTTCTACCATGAACTTTCATAACAGCAGTTTTAAGAATTTTCACTTTCTTTTAACTGCCCAAGCAGGGAAAGGTTCTGGCAGGTCGAAGTGTTGTCGATGAGTCCATGCTAACTGGAGAATCTCTTCCTGTTTATAAAGAAAGGGGACTTACAGTTGCAGCTGGAACAATAAATTGGGTATTGTTAAGATTAAATTGATTCTTTTATTCTACATAGTTTTCACATTCAATTGACTTTGCAGACTTGTATCTTGCTTTTTCAGATTACATTTTCTTAAGCTGACAATTTTTCTTCTTGCCATCAGGATGGTCCTTTGAGGGTTGAAACCACTACAACTGGTTCGATGTCGACAATTTCCAAGATTGTACGAATGGTCAGTATTTTCTTCTTCTTTTTTTATTATGACAAAAAAAAATTCAGAATTAAGTGACAGGAGATGAAGCAAACAGAGTGTCTGGATTAGAAAGTATGCCCACTGTGGGGTCTCTTGTTTATATTAGTGTCTTGGTTATGAATGCCCAGGAAATTATGAAGTTAGACCAAGGTCCAAACTAATAAAAGATTAACTAGCGAAATAGAAAGTAAAGAACTCTAACTCTCCTCCTCAAGTTGGAGCAACGGGAAAAGTGCCTGCATGGAAAGCAAAGTATTAAATGAATCAAGAGTTAAATGCTTGGCAATAAGGGCTGGAGCCAGGATTTTTTTTTTTTTTTTGTGTGTGTCTTGGGCTAATAATTTATCATTTTGAAATCGCGGTAAAATATTTTAGAAAATATATGCTCTATAAGACTACATGTACAAATTCTGCAATTAATTGTTTTTTTTTTTCATTTTTTTTTTTTGGAAAGCTTTTATTTTTTATTTTTATTCATACTAACATATACAAAAGCAGACAATCAGGAAATTAGCTGTATTTGTTATTTATATGCTAATACTAATCAAGTTTGTATGATGAATGGGTGTGAATATTTTAAAATTTTAGAACGTGAGTAGTAAAATCAATAATTTTGAAAGGCAAGCTTTTCAATTTTATATGGTTTATAATTGTATTAATTTTACATCTAACTTACATATTACATAGCAACTTTGCCAGGTGAGCTATAGAAAAAAAAGTAAATAATAAAAATCAATCAATCAGTCAAAAGATAGGTATTAGCATATTGAATTTTTTTTTTAATAATGTGTGTGATCAACCTGGGGCTACAGCCGAATTAAGCCTACATTTAGCTCCCCCTGTTGGCAAATGACACCAAATTGAACTTGCAAATTTCACCTAGTTGAACTCTGAGGAGCTAACATAAGGACATAGATGATTAGGCCGTCGATAATCATCAAATTCGACAGCTACATGTCTATAGGAGCCACACTTTATTTCTCAATGAAATTAGAGCCTATTGTTTACGTAATGCCTTGTATAATATGATGCACCTATCAATAACCATGATGAGGTGATTTATTTGCCATCATGAAGATTTGATGCCTCCCTTACTGGTTGCTATGTTGTGATTTTTCTTTTGATTGGTTTCAAAATTCTTGCTCCTTGCGATATATGTGCTATTTTCACAAGTGAATCAAATGGTTGAAGTTTCATAGTTTATGTTAAAACCAGAATGTTGCAGTGGAAGTTCACAAAATAAATTAGGAAAGTCACATAATATTTCATTTATTTATAAACCAACTTTACTAGTGGAAGAGTTCTATTTGGATGCTTCAGACTTGTAAGAGCTTAAGGGTATGAATCAATGCTTCGTTTGAGAAATTTCCATAATTATATGATGCTTATATTCTCTATCTGCAGGTTGAGGATGCTCAAGGTCACGAAGCACCTATACAAAGGCTTGCAGATTCAATTGCAGGGCCATTTGTGTATAGTGTAATGACCTTATCTGCTGCAACATTTGGTTTCTGGTATGTTTTTTAGCACTTCAACACATTATTGTGATCCAATTATCAAACTCCTTTTATTAGCGGTAACTCCAAATAACAATCTAAGGATGTGTTGTGATCCTTCGGTTGAAAATGACCATGCTTCACTCATTACTTGTGAACAATTTGATCCGTCAAACACTAATTTGCAATTCTCAAAAATTATGATGACTTACAATACAAAGCTCGTGGTTGAAAAACTAGAGTTAGAAGTTCATCGTAAATACTATGTTTAGACAGAAGATAACTCAATCACCCTAAAAACCCTATGTTGCAAGAACAAGATATCCTATACTGTTTTGACAGCAAAAAAGGGAAAAAAAATAACATGTATTAATGTTGTTTGTTCTCTTTCGAGCTTCTAGCGTGGTTTTAATGTTTTGTTGTTTTATCAATAAAATAAATGCTTTCTTCTCTTTGTAAGGGGAAAACGAACCTCTATTCGAGCTGGCACTGTTTTCTCTTTCTTCATTAATCTTTTCTCTTCTTCACTTCTCTGGTTAAACAACTCTACAACTCATGAAAAAATATTTGAACAATAAATTCCCAATATACAGGAGAGACACATGAATAATAATTTATCACACATCTATTCCCCCATCTAATGAGACATGGAGACAGGGGCACAAGAGAAACTGCTGAAATCTTTAGCTCTTGATTCTTGATTGTGATTAGGCCAAAAATTAATACTACATAATATATATATTTATTTTTTCCCCGTTGATGGGTCCTATTAATGTAATTTTTATTTTTAAAATTTTATATGGACATTCTGCATAAGAATGATTACACCAGAACTACCTTGTGTTTCTGGAAACTAAATTCTTTGTTGCATTTGTCTGTAGGTACTACGTAGGGACAAATGTATTTCCTGATGTTTTGCTAAATGATATTGCTGGTCCTGATGGAAACTCATTGCTTCTTAGCATGAAGCTTGCCGTGGACGTTTTGGTAAATCTAAGATCATCCAAATTTATATGATACATAAATTCAATACACTTGAGAGGGTCATGCTGTTAGTTATCATCCCTCATATTTTTTTGTCCAGCAGTTTTTACAGAGACCTGTATCATTTATCTATTACATATTTTGTTTTCTCATTTTTCATTTACTTAAATTGTACACAATATATATTATCGGTGACAACACTAGTTACATGTATTGGTGCTTGATACGGGTACAAGGTGTTTGATGCATCACTAAAAAACCATCAATATGGGAACACACCTATACATCTTACTCATTAGTCTCTTCTGCTGGAGCTTTGTTTACTGGTGATATATAAACTTTGAAAGATATGTGAAAAAGTTAATAAACTAAGCATGGAGTGTCTAATGAATTTCTGAGTGTCCAAATGAAATGTCCAATGTCTTTTTGAAAATGAAGTATCGTTGTTACATTGGTTTCTAAAAATAAGGCGGTATTCCGTGATAATATAGGATAAGTGGTGGAATGAGTAGGTTCATGCAATGAGTCATTGGCCTAGTTTTTTGGTTGGGTTTAACAACTTTTTTTTTGCCAGTAAAACAATACATACAGGAAGGCTTAGATAGTTTGCACAAAGAGAGATTTAAAAAAAGAAGAAAGAATTTGGGTTTAAAGGGATAAATTTCTATTTTGACATCACATTTATGAAAAACTTAGTTTTCATTTACAGTCAAGGACACTACAACCATGATCAAATGAAAACTATATCATTTAGGGTGTGTTTGATTTTTTAAAAAGTTTTCAAAGAAAAAAAGTTAATGGGAAAAATTTCAATTTTTTTTTACTATTTGATTGCACCAAGGAAAAAAAAAATTCATTGGAAAGAACATTTCAATTTTTTGGAGGAATTGTTGAGGAGAAGGGACAAAAATGTTCAATAAGGCTTTGAATGTTTAGACATTGAGTCTCTTGAGGGCTTTGAGTTGAGGAGAGAGTCGTCGGTGAGTGAAAGATCGAACATGGAAAAGTTCTCCGGGGGGAACCTAAAAAATCAAGTGCCAATGTTTGGAGATTTGTTTTTCTATGAAACACCCAAAATCAAACACCCTTAAAATTGTACATTAGAAAATGTTAAATTTTCAGGATGTTTCAAAAGGTGCACCTCGAGAGAGAGTTAAATGTGAAATTGTGGAGTTCTCTATCATAATCATGAAGCTTGCGAGAGCTCACATTGGGCGCGACACAGGCCTCCAAGAGGTTGACCAATGCCTATTTCCAAGACTGTTCGATGGGGCAGTCTTTAAACACCAACAAAGACTTTATCAAGATACTTAATGGCATGGAATCGAACACATACCTCGAGGAACAATTTTGAAATGGGTTGAAAGTTTGGCACCTTGGTTCTAGTGTTGATCCTTAATTTTCTTGAAAATTTCATCTCAAATGAAGTTAATAAAACAAGTTAAAACAATTTTATTTAGTTTAGTAATGTCCATGTAGAAGAGCACTGCTCCGGGGATGGAGGGGACGGTGTGAAGTGGTGACACACAATTTTATAAGCTAGCTAAAAACTTACTAAAACAATGAAAACAAATCTCCAACCTTAGTAGAGACTTTCTAAGGCTAGTAGAACTTTGATTCGACACTTCTAGAGACTTCTAAATAAGCCAAAATACAATGAGTCGAAACCAAAAAAAATTAAAAGAAGTAAATTGAAATCTCATACTTTCTAACATTATTTGACCAAGAGTCAAGAATTAAAGTTGTTTAGAATTGGATTTGACATTGTTCAAACTGTTGACTTGACAGTGTTGACCTCATTAAACTTACTTGACTAAGCCAAAATAGCTAATTGATGTTGTAATGCGAGATGTCTTACATCAAGATTCTAAACATGTTCATCACTAAAAGTGTAGGACAATTATTAGCCCAGTGTCTAATCTGATGACAAAACAGTAGGATTTTAGTTCGGTTTTGAACGAGTAAAGCTGATGATGCTTGTGGAGGAAATAAGAGGAGAACCAGATGATTCTGTAGGCATCCCTATAACTGACACATCCTTGGATTATTATTCAAGAGGTTATTCTTCTATCAAAAGCTTCAAGGGCATTGATCATTCAATAGATTGTTCTAATAGTGACATTTGTTGTGCGTATTGAATTTGAAGATAATAGGGCATCCCTTGTAGAGTTGTTAGTTTTCTTCCTATTTGTAGGGTTTCAATGTCATTTCTTCTCGGCTTATTCTTAGTTTCTTGAGGTTTTTAGAATGCTTGGACCACCTCTCTTCTCAGTAAAATCTCTCTCTGTTCTGATGGCTGATGGAAGAGGTCGGGTTCGGTAAGGGTATTTTCAATTTACCTTATTCCAAATAAATAAATAAATATAATAAAACTAAAAATGGAAAATAATCAAACTAACAAAAAAAAGCCATATTAATCTAATAGTTAGGATTCTATACTAGGAGCATTTTATCACTCAATGAGAGTTAGACAACTTCGTACTGCACCAAAAATGTGCCAATGCACTTGATAGAATGTCAAAGAATCTCCGAAAATGAGCAAGCTAGTGCCACGTAGTAATATGGATCATATAAAAGTTGTGTGTTGGTAGCCTATAATTCTTATAGATGAACCCGGACTCCTTGTTAGAGATTTTAAGATGGCATTGCTGATATTGACCCCAAAACATAAATGGTAGTTACAGCTAATCCGTGAACATCCAACCATCTCACTTTAAAAATTGGATAGGTTTGATCTATAGTCATGGGGACCTCCTAAAACGATCTACTTAATTCATCGAGTTGTGCCAAAGAATCAAAACGGCCGGTGATTAATGGGATTCATTGTCGGCTCTATGTACTCAAAATTCTGTGATTCAAAGATAATTTACTTGTTCTATAAGTATGTTACATGTTCATAGAATACTCTCTAAAGTAAGCAGTCATATCGAGGGAATAAACTTTATTCTATTTGCTAGATTAAGTTGGTAATAATTTTTGTGTTTTTCTTCAGGTTGTTTCATGTCCCTGTGCACTGGGCCTAGCTACTCCAACAGCTATCCTAGTAGGAACCTCTCTTGGTATATCATCAAACTTATTGAACTGCATGCGTGCTTCATTTTATGAAGCTGATGGCAGTACTTTTGAACTTATGGACTATACAGAGTGGAGCCAGAGTTTTCTAGCTGATGGCTAAAGCTTTGTCGGTTATTATAGTCTCATATTAATACGTAGCGGAAGCTTTATGTTATTGTTTGTTGCATTGACATTTGAGCAGGTGCAAAACAAGGACTTCTTATAAGAGGAGGAGATGTATTGGAACGTTTGGCTGGCATAGACTATGTTGCCTTGGACAAAGTAATTTGAATATCTTTTAGAGTTAATATTATGTATAAACAACCTATAAGCAGGAATATTTTGGAATGTTTGCACCTAGATTAAACATCTTATAATTTAACCAACTGGCACAGTTTCCTTAATCTCCAGACTGACACACTTGGCTTAATCTCCAGACAGGTACACTTACAGAAGGAAAACCTGCTGTTTCTTGTGTAGCTTCTCATGTTTACCCAGAATCAGAAATTCTTCGGATTGCTGCGGCAGTGGAAAAAACAGCGACACATCCCATTGCAAAGGCTATTGTCATTAAAGCAGATGCACTAAATTTGAATGTTCCTAGTACTAGTGGGCAGTTAACAGAACCTGGTTATGGATCCTTGGCAGAAGTTGAAGGGTCTTTGGTTGCAGTTGGGGCAATGGAATGGGTTCATGAGCGTTTTGAGAAAAAATCATCTACCTCTGAGTTAATGGATCTGAAAAGAATTTTGAAACAGCTTTCATCACAAGAGATGTCGTCATCAAACCATTCAAAAACAATTGTGTATGTTGGACGTGAAGGAGAAGGTGTTATTGGTGCTATTGCAATATCTGACAGTTTACGTGATGATGCAAGATCTACAGTGAGCAGGTAGCTTTCTTTATTTCTTTCTTAAAATAGCTTAATGAGGTTGATACTATATAGAAATATATGAAATACTTGAGTTTTCAAGTGAGACACCTTATTTGCTCTCAACGCACTGCCTTAGTATTTCTGACAGAAGAATCAATTTTATTTTCAATATGTGATGTAAGATTACAAGTCATCCATTAGTCAAATCGGAACCAAGTCAAGGTTTATTTAAAAAAAAAAGAATCACAGACCCTAGGGATAACACTCTCTATGTGAAGAAGGAAAAATGTGGACAGTATTGTGGATATGTTGAACATATCAAATATCATCTGCCCATTTGCTTTGTTGAGTAGTTTTATGTCGTTTTCCATGTATGACTATATCATTGTTGTTTCCCGTGGGTTTTCATATTTATTTGATTTTTCCATGCAAATCTTTGTTCTTGTCGTGACTTGTTTGTACAGAGACCAACGATCTATCTCCAATCCACTGAATATTCCATGGCAAAATCATGTGAAAAAACTACATAAAGTGCAATAAACAAAAGAAATCAACAATAAAGAATATCCGTCACAAGACATCGATATACGTGGAAAACACCTGATAAAAAACCAGAGTACGGTGAAGCCATAAAAATCATTCATTACAGTTCTGAATAATTAGTAGCATAGTCAAGGTCTAACAAATACGCATCAGCTTCTCAACCATGAACAAGAGAACCCATATAAATAATAACCTTAAATCCTATAGGGAAGTATTCTCATATCCTTGAGGAACTAGGAAAACCTAAAGGCAATGGTGATTTATTGTGACTCATAGTTAGCTGGTTAGAAACAACACTCGTAAACATTGTGGGTTTAGAACTAACGTCCCATCGATTTGTTGGTTTGAACTTACAACCGGCGACCTCAAAGCACACCTTCTTGACAATTTTCTTTGTTTCCATGATTTTTTTTAGATATAAACTAATCTAGCTTACTAGTTTCACATCAATCACTCTTATTCAAAATTTCAAATTTCTAGGTAATTTGAGTCAGATTTGGGTTTGTATGTTTGTTTTCTTCTCTAGTTCACTTTGTATCCCAACCATATGAGAATAATTAACGACTCTTCCCTGTGTTCTTGGATGTGAGAGAGGGATAAAGATCAACCATTTGCTTTGAGAATTAACAGAAGTGACTCTGAGATTTGGTTTCATTAATTTAGTGCAGATCTGTGAAACAATAGATTAATGTGTATGGTAGCGCATATGTCACCACATGAGCTTTGTGTGCTTTGATTTATTTTCTGGCACTGATGGTCTTATTTACTTCCACTTATTTATTGTCTAAATCAGATCCTAAGGTTTCTAATTTCACTAATTTGGTGACCTAGGCTAACATGCGTATCTATAGCTAGGAATCTTATATTTCATGTTGTAAAACTAGTTTCATCACATTCTTTATGTGGATTCACCATTTTCTTTTTCTAATTCCAAAATCAGTGTTTTAAGAAAAAATCACCACAATCGATTAATGGACACCATAACTCATTCTGTTTGTCTGAATCTGAAGGCTCCAGAAAAAGGGCATCAAGACAATTCTCTTATCAGGTGACAGGGAAGAGGCAGTAGCAAATATAGCCAAGACAGTTGGCATCGGAAGCGAAAGTATCAATGCATCCTTGAACCCAAAGCAGAAATCTAGTGCTATATCCTCTCTGCAATCAAAAGGACATCGTGTAGCAATGGTAACCTGGTTTCCATCCCTACGCTATCTTACTCAATGTTGAGAGCCTGATTTGCTGCTCTGTAAATTATATCTTCAATTTATTATTCATTTTGATTACTTGTACTGGAATTGATAATTTCAGCACTTGAAAAATAAGAAAAAAAAATTTAACGTATTTTTAAGCAAAATCGATAGCTTACTAACGCACCTAAATCATTAATGAAGGTAGGTGATGGCATAAATGATGCACCATCTTTGGCACTTGCTGATGTTGGGATTGCCTTGCAAATTGAAGCAAAAGAAAATGCTGCATCTGATGCAGCATCTGTAGTTCTTCTGGGGAACAAACTGTCACAGGTAACCTCCGATAATCATAGTTCATAATGCATTTAAGTTAAACAATGGATGGATATGTTACACTGTTTCTTAAGCTGTTTGTATCTGTGTTTTAAAAAACGTTGGAGGTGTAAGCCTTGAGGCAGAACGTAGCTAACTGACATCAAAACCGTTACTTGAAACGTAAAATGGCATAAGGTGTAAAAAAAAACCCTTGAGTTTTAACACCTTGAGGTGTAAAAAAAAGTAACGCCTTGAAACACTTACTTTTGGTTTTTTTTTTTTCTTAAATAAAAAGCTGTAAATTGTAACGGAGAACCTTGCAAAGAAGTAGACCCGATGAAGAAGAAGAACAAGTGAGGAAAGATCAGGTCCAGAAGAAGAAAAATAATGGGATGAAGACGCATCACTGACCTCCAACTGCTGCTATTTTATTATTCTGTGCGCTGCTGTTGTGTTTGCCTGCGCTTGGTGTTCGGTGCCCTAATCTAATAAGGGTTTTTCAGTTTCAAATTGTTTTCAAGTAAAGCCCTTAAAAGAAAAGTGAGGCCCAAATAACTATTATACAAATAATTATTAACTCCCTGGTATTTTCAATTTAAACAATGAATAGTTTTTATAACTTATATGTACTTTGTCTTTTATTCTATACTTAATTACTTATATAAATAAGAGGTATTACTATTGTTATTAACATTGTTTTGCCTAATATTATAGTTTATAGTTTATAGTTACACACTTACGCCTCACGCATTGAAACTTACCCCTTCGTGTTTCCCACTAAAACGCCTCGCATCACGCCTCCTCTTTTGAAAACCTTGGTATGTATAACTCTTAAGATGAACTGAATTATTTTCAGCTTTGCATTATAATATTCTTTGTATTAGCACTTGTATTTTGTTATTGATGAGTGAAATCTCGATTTTGTTAAGAACATATTGATAAAAATAGACTTTTATTCACAATTTGCAACTCAATTAAGGCTTCGCTTGGTACAATGTAAAATAATGCATTTTGTAAATTGATGCAGATGCATTAATTTGCAATGCAATACTTTATGGGCGCTTGGTAGCAACTACAAAAAATCGATACAAATCAGACAAGTGATTGGATGGTGTTAATGATGGTAGTAGTTGTCATTGTGGCATGGTCATGGTGGCGGTGACTGTGGTTGTGTTGACAATGATTGCGAATGTGGATGATGATGGTGGTAGTGGCAATGGCGGTGGTTGTTAAAATAGTGGTGGTAGTGCAGTGGTCATGGTGGTTGTGGTGGTGGTGGTGATGGTTGTTGTGACTATGGAGGTTGCGAAGGTGGTAGTGATGAAGGTGGTGGTTGTGATTATGTTTAGTGATGTTGTCGGTGGTTATGCTATGGTTGTGGTGGGAATAGTGGATGTGGCGGCGATGACGATGGCTATGGTGGTGCTAGTGAAGTTGGTGGTGGTTGTGCTAAGTGTTATGGTAATGGTTAGGGGTGGGCACGGGACGGGATGGGACGAGATAGACCCATCCCTATCCCATCCCGTTCATACGGGATCGGGACGAAATGGGATGAGATAAACCCCATCCCGACCTCGTCCCATCCCAAACGGGTTCGGGACGGGACGGGATCAGCGTGTTTCAAATTTACCATGCAATTTCAATAACTAAAATAGATCTTCAGCAAATTGCATGTTCACACATAACCATGCTGAAAATGAAATAATAAACCAAAATGCAATCAACTAAACATAATGTAACCTATGCCATAATAAGCACATGAAGCTGTCATTGGAATCTCTCACAGAGTTTAATTTTCATGCATATCTATCCTTGCAAATGAGATGATACTAGGAAAAAATTAAATTGTATTACAGGTTGAGTATCCAAAGTTTTCAAGGAAATCGAATGTACCCTAGTTAAATACAATTAAATAAATTGGTCTTCAAGTATGAGTTGATAGTCTAACGACATTGAGAATTTTAGATGCTAAAATGTTATATGCATCAGGAAATTTGTATGGGCATCCAAATATTGCAATCCTAAAATAAATAAATAAATAATAAATATTAATAATAAATATTGAAAAATTAGTTCGGGACGGGACGAGATTGGCGGGATTGAAAATCTTCATCCTATCCCATCCCATTCTAGATCGGGACGGGACGGGATCGGGATGAAATTATTCAATCCCATTAAGACCCGAAAAAATCGGGACGGGAACGAGATCGCGGGATGGGATGCCCACCCCTAGTAATGGTGATCATGGAGGTGGTGGTGGTGATGGTGGCTATGATGGTTGTGGTGTCTATAGTGGTTGTGGTGGTGGTAGTGGCAATAACAGTGGTTGTGATGGCTTGTTATGGTAGTGGTGACGGCAACAGTGGTGGTGGCTATGGTGGTTGTGGTAGTAGCAATGGTGGTGGCATGGTGGTTATGTCGTGGTGGTCGTGGTGCAGGATGGTGGCGGTTATGGTGGTAATAGTAAGGTGGTGTTGGTTTTGGTGATTATGCTATGGTAGTGGTGGTGAAGGTGGCGGCGGTGGTGGTAGTAGGAATGACAATTGTGGTTATAGAGGTGGCAGCGGCGGTGATGGTTGTGAAGGTGGTGGTGGTTGGGGTGTTTATGAATGAGTTGGGAGTACTCAAGGAGATGATGAAAGTTTTGCAAAATGATGCGGGAGATTTTGTCCCGCAATGTTTTACTTAATTTTATAACTAGGAGATGCGGAGGTCTTGAATTCAAATTTCAATAACCGTTTTTGCTAAAGTCAACCAAACACCTAAGTTTATATAACCGCCGTAAACTTTTGCATTATGCATTCTCTTACCATGTACCAAGCAGAGCCTAAATACTACTAGATGTTTGTGAAAATTCTTCACAAACCTTTGTTTTTCAAATTCGATTTTTTCTAACATCGAGTTCATCTATCTTTTAGATCTGTCATTACTATTTATTTTCTCAAATTTTTTTTTGCTAAATATCTCAATGCCAGAACTTGTATCATGACCAATCACAAGTCTTATTGAGGGAGAACAAAGAAAGACAGTTGGCCAAAAGAGGAGGGTAGGAAAGATAGATTGTGTGAATAGAAAACAATTATGGAGGAGGGTATTGGGTATTCTAAAAGCTCAATGAATTATTTTTATTGATATTCAAAAAACAAGTGCTACAGGGAGTTTTCATAGCTTGAGGGTAGTATTTGTAACTGATTTTTCAACTTCGAGGGAATCACATTAAATAGAACAAATAGGTTAAAAAACATGTTTGTTATTGATTTACAACTTTGAGGGAAAGACTTTCAATATAACAGTTTTTTGTTTTTTAGGAGTAGCATTATCATACCAAGAACAGGGACGGAGCCACGTGGGGGCAAGTGCCCCCACTTTAAATTTTTTTATTTTTATTTCTAATATGCCCCATTGCAATGTCGACGACTCGGTCCTGTCTTGCCATTTTTCTTTTTTTGTTCTCCCTTCCTGCTCCACCATTTTCCTCTCTTCTGCTCTCTTTCTCTGTTTACTACGACACCGGCAACCGCCTCGTCTCCTACTCTCTTCCTCTCTCTCCCTTTTTGCTTGATTTAGTTTTTTTTTTCTTACCATCACTATCAGCCACCAACAACCGTAACCTCTTTTTCATGCATTGAGGAAGGAGAAGGTTTTTTTAATGTATTTTCTCAAGATGAATTCGTATCAAGGTCTATTTTTGTATTTTATTCATAGGCTTTTTTTGGAGATGCATGAAATTTGGATCCATTAATTTTTTTCTCAAGATATATGTTTGTATTTCGAGGTTCATCTATGGGTTATTGTTTGAAGACATTTTGATAATCAACATGAGCCTTTTGACAGTCAATGCACGTTGACTATTAGTCTCGGAGAAGACTGTAATAATGATTAATGATGGGGTAACCTCTAATTAGTTATTTATGATAAGGTGGCAAATTGCAAATAACCAAATTTTTGTGTCCACATCTAATTTTACATTTGAAATTAATTCTTGCCCATTAACTATACATACCAATTTGATTTGTTCTTCATATATTTATTGTTTGTGCTTCCTACAAAGTAGCTTGTCCGATCCATTTTCTTTCCCATAGATTAGATAGAGTTTTGTATATTTATTTATGTATTGTTCGAATTAAATTTTTTTGTTAAAGTAATTAATTTCTTATATTAACTATGACGTCATTCCGCCTCCCTTCATAAAATTTTCTGGCTCCGTCACTGACCAAGAATGTAGTTATTATCATCCCTTAATTATGTACATATAACTAGTATATGCCGTGTGTCGTTGGCATGATCACAACTTTTTCATATGGTGTGCATGTGTGCCTTTAGCATGGCTATTGATGATACACCAAAACAATATCTCTTCTACACCGTACACGTGTCATGATGATTTCGAGAAATAATAGGCCCAAGCGTCAGCTCGACACTAATCCTGCCCAAGCGGATTCAAGCCCACACAATGCAGTCCGCCAGACGGTCCCGAAATCATTACAGCCTGCGAAGTCCACGTGTCTCACAACTATCCTTAATACCCGTAAACCCTGCTAATGTAAGTATCTAGAGGATCAGCTTCGGAATAACAAGACAACAACATTTTGCTTCCAACTAGGAAGCAAATATCAGAGTATATGTCACACATGGAGACTTCTATCTGTGGACTACTCTCGGATTGGGAACTATCTCCCGCGTATCTAAGAGCACAAGGCTAACAGGGAAATTCTCATTCACAGCACAACTCCTAATTAGATAAGGATCTTCATGAAGATCTTCTTTCCTAAACTACGCCACTGATTGCCTTATCGAACCAGGACTCTAGCACTATAAATAAGACGTGAGATTGGTAAGCTACACATTTTTTGTTTACAACATTACGCCTTTCTCAGATCCCTGTCTGACTTTAGCGTCGGAGTGTAATCGGCCACCACAACGGTGGTTCATGGCTCACGTGTGTTCCTTGTGCAGGTCAGCAGGTTTACAAGTCGAGGTCAAAGCAGGGAGCAAAAATTGACTGCATCAGTTTGGCGCTGTCCGTGGGGATGACAAAGTTTCTAACCTTTTACTAGCATCATCTCTCTTCAGAAAATGAGAAGATGGTGACCACTAGATCATGCAACAATGGAGAACAAGGGGACACATCAAACGCTCAGACTGACGCTATACCACCACTCTTAGCAGTGCCGGTGACACGGGCAGCAGGCTCACGCCCTCGCGCCAGCAACAACGACTGACCTTAGGATATATTTCCTGTCATCTCAAATAAAACCATCCATCCGCTAATGGAGATCAAGAGCAGCACAGACCCCCATCACCGGAAGACAACAGAGAGCAAGTGCATGAGAGTCAAGCCCCTGTTAGTTCTCATTGGACTAGAGGCGACGCAAACCCGACTTTCAGGGCTGACAGGCATGCCCCGCAGAACCCCCTCCGCAGAGGGGCTCACGATCCAGACGTGCTATATTACTTCTCTGTTCCACCGTTCGTAGACTATATCATGAACGAGGCTCTTCCAAAGAAGTTCATGCCTCCAAAGCTCGACTTCTATGACGGGACTACCGACCCATTCAATCACTTACGCCATTATCAACATGTAATGACACTCAAAAAAGGATCTGAATCGGTGATGTGGAAAACTTTCCCTATCAACCTAAAGAAGTCAGCACTAACATGGTTCCACAGCCTCCTGCCAAAGTCGATTGACTCATTCAAGACGCTGGCTGAAGAATTCTTGACGCGTTTTGTTGCAAGTCGGCGTCTTCGGAAAGGCCCACACTACACTCTCTGAAGCAGAAATCCAATGAGACATTAAGAGAGTGTCACACGCTTCAACGATGAGCTGACGCTCATTGACGGCTGCAGCAACGACACAGCCATGACGGCTTTTACCGCTGGCCTAAGAGACGAAAAGTTTTACGACTTCCTCACCTTGGAACTCCCTTTGGATATGGCGTCTTCGAAAGTCAATGTTTTGTCGAAAGTCAGTGTCTTCGGAAAGGCTCACACTACACTCTCGGAGGCAGAAATCCAATGAGACATTAAGAGAGTATGTCACGCTTCAACGAGAGTTGACGGTTGCAGCGATGACACAGTCATAATAGCTTTTATCGCGGGCCTAAGAAACGGAAAGCTTTTCGACTTCCTCACCTTGGAACTCCCTTTGGATATGGCGGAACCCCTGAAAGGCGCTCAGAGTTACATCACCTTGGAGAGATGAGAACAGTGAAGAAGGAAACAGAAGTTGAGAAAAAGCCATCCGTTACTATGGACAGGAAGGAGGGAAGAAGGCGAGAGGACGAAGAAAGGAGCAAGCAAAAGCGCAACAACATGTCAGACCCTGGCTGGGCTAGGCCAGAGAAAGCTTCCAACCACGTTGGATCCAGATCCATGACTCCCCTAAATTCTAGCTTATCGGACAACCTGAATTCCATGAAAAACTGAGATCTAAAGTGGCTCCCAAAGCAACACAGAGCCCCTCCAAACGTGACAACAACAAGTATTGCTCGTACCATAAGGAGGGTGGCAATGACACCAACGACTGCAAGAGTCTAAGGTACGAGATCGAATACTAAGAGATGGAGAGGTGACAAGACTAGCTTTGAAGTTGGAATCCACAAGGGCACAAGTTTATTTCTAGATGGGCTTTGCGCTTGGTAAAAAAAGTGGTCGGTTGGTCCACAACACAGGATTTGTCCTTTTCATGAGGTGGTGGTGGTAGTAGTGGTTCAGTGCTGGTGTCATGTGTGTCGGATTTTTTTTTCTTTCATATAGAGATCACTTTCTGCAACTCCAATGGCTTTCTTTCTTTGGTGCAATTGATGTCTTTTTTATTATTATTATTATGTTGAATATGTTTGAGACTTAAAGTTAGATGCCTTTTATTTTTATTTTTATTATTATTATTATTATTATTATTATTATTATTATTATTATTATTATTATGTTGCATATGTTTGAGACTTAAAGTTAGATACTTTTGAGTTATGTATGTATCAAACTATGTTTTGACTAATGAATGTGATGTGATGTTATAAGCTTTTTGGATTTACAAATTTTTATGCATCTAAATGTTGTGCTTGGATTATTAATTATTGTTTATGTTAATATTTAAAAAATATATATATATAATTAAAATAAGGTTTGATGTGTCGTCGAGTTCTAGTTTTATGAAAATTGTTGAATCGTCGTATCGTGTCTGTGTTTGACACGACACGCGTGTCCGAGTCCGTGCATCATTGACAGCAGCTCACCCATGAGTGAGAGCAGCAAAAAACGGTCAGTTTCGATAGGACTCGGCTGACGAACATGAGCGATTCGCCAGTGTGAAAGTACTAATTCCTCGGCCTGCAATAGGGCTGAAAATCGAACTGACGGTTCGATTTTTCACCTAAACCGTGAACCGAACCGACTTAGGTCGGTTTTAAAATTTTCAAACCAAAACCAAACCGACCATTAATAAAACCGATCCGATTCTAATTTATGCAAACCGTAACCGAACCGAACCGACTAAAATCAAACTAAAACCGAACCGACCGACTATTTTAAACCTATTGTATTATTTATATATAAAATATATATTATTTATTATATATATTCGGTCGGTTAAAATCACATAGAAACCAAAAATCGAACCGACCACTTCGGTTTTGAATTTTTTGAAACCGAAACCGATCCAAACCGAATTTAAACCAAACCAATCAGTTCGATTTAGATCGGGTCGGTCGGTTTAATCGGTTTGATCGATTTTTTGTTCAGCCCTAGCCTGCAAAACTTCTAAAGAAGACACAACACGACAATACAAAACAAAAGGCAAAGTTACAAAACACGACTTTCATTAAAAATTCTTTTTGTTTTTTTTGTCCCTAGAAGGACGTTACAACTATTTCAAACCGGAAAGAAGCGAAATAGCTTCCTCAGCGGCATGTTCCGCAAAGCCAGAACTTTCCTCTTGCGCGATGGTTCCAAAAGCAACCCTCCTGTAACAGGCAAAGTTGAGGTGAATGACCTTCGATGAAACTTGCGGCCTTTCTAATAAGCTCCAGAAACCCTAATCTGCCCTTTCTAATAAGCTCTAGAAGCCCTAATCTGCCCTGAATGACCTCCGATGAGACTTGCGGCCTCCGACCCGAAGTATCGAAATCCACCGCGCCTACCAAGGCGGCATAGTGCAAGCGTTTTTCTAACAGCAAACGCTGCCTCGCGAACACGGCGAAGTCCCTTAGCGACTTTAGACTCAAGTTGTCATGTAACAACCCATTCCGTTTCCGCCCACTTCCTCTCAACAACCTGGGCCTGCAAATCGGATGACCAATTGTCCATAGTCTAAGCGCTCCAACTCAGCACGAGCCCGTCCCAGTTCGGCACGGGTTGAAGCCTAGTCGAATTCAGCCGACCTCAATTGAGCCCTTATGATCGCGAACTCGACTTTAGAAGCAGACACTGCGGCTCGCACGACCTCCAACTTCGCAGCAGCACCAGGATTCTGTAGTTGGTCAGTCAAGGAATCCACCCAGTGGAAAGCATCCGAATATGACACCTGCAGGTCTGCGAAAGCCTTATCCAGGGCAAGAACTCTCCCGCGAGCGTCAGAATGCAGCACAATCGAACCATGTGACTCAAGAGTGCGAGCCTCCGCCTCGGACCCATGGTGACTCACAACGTCAACACTTGGTCCGATGCGCTCCCCCTCCAAGTCAGCACGGGGTATTAATATCAAGCGAGAGCCGACGATCCTCCGGAATGGTCTCCTGAGCAAAGGTAGTTCGCATTTCGCAACAGCCGCCTCATTTTCCAGCAAGGACAGTGGCTCGGAAAAAGAAACCGCATGGTTAGAGAGTTGCCTCCTTTTCGGAATAATGACAGGAGGCACCTCCAGTCCGCCAACCTCGTTGGACTAGGCATGGCCAGGCTCTTTTTTCCTCGAACGACGACCAACGACCTTTTCAGTCGGCGAACCTACCGCAACAAGAACATCATGGGAGAACCATAGCAACCCGTTCCGTATGACATTACCCGGCATTATAACCTCAACAGACATCAAAGGGAGTTTAATAAACTCCCTCTCTACCCGTTTTTCCTCAGTGAGAATTGGAACCGCGAGCTTCCTTGAAAAAAGAAACACATGTCAAATCTGCATTACATCCGAGAACGAAAAGATGAGATAATGAATAAACTTACTGAGGTCGAACTGAAAGTATCTGGTGACCTGGCGACCTCCGAACTTGAAGTACGAGGAATTCACTGAAGCCAGAAACCAATACTTCAGCTAGGGTTCAATATCATCCGCTACCGGACGCAAACAAGCGAGGTTATTCACTATGCAAATGCCCCTAGAATCCAACCGAGCGGCGTTCAGATGATGAACTATTGTCAAGGTTAAACGAAGGTCAGCATCGTGCACTCTGAGAATGATCGCAATCAAAATCTTGAACCCGCTCGGAGCCAGTTGAGCGAGATGCATGCGGAGAGAAAATAAGAAGCGCCAGTCATCGTCTAGCACTGGGAACCGGAGCCCAAATTCAAACATGCCCCAATGCAACCCTATGTACCCCTAGCCACGAGCGCATAAATGATTTTCAGATCCCCTGGAATATGATACAGGCCTCAAAGCCTGATTAATTCAATTTCATCAACCAGGCTATTCTCGAAAAGCTTGAGGCAAGTAAAAGACAACAGTTGTTTGGACATAAGTTCAACATTATCTGCCAATTGATAGAAAGTGCAAATCGAGCTCTATGGAAGCACAATCGCACAAAAGAACGATACTAAAAAAGACAGGAGAGATCCTCATCAAAGCGACGTCTATTTATAGAGAATATAAACCGTACTTCTCCTTGAATAGTCGCCTATTCATTAATGCTATGCGCCACTCGAGACAACGATTTGGGTTCAATATCACGACACTACAGTTACTTTTCAGAGATTAAGTGGACCGACTATACGCCCCACTAACTCGGGGGGAGTAGCTGATGATACAACAAAACGTTCTCTCTTCTACATCGTACACGTGTCATGATGATCTCGAGAAATAACCGGCCCAAGCAGTTCCAAGCCCGCATAATGCAGTTCACCAAACAGACCCAAAATCATTACAGCCTGCTAAGCCCACGCGTATCATAACTATCCTCAATACCCGTAAACCCCGCTAAGGCAAGTATTTCGAGTATTAGCTTCGGATAGGCAAGACAACAACACTTTGCTTCCAACTAGGAATCAAATATCAGATTATATGTCACATATGAAGACTTCTATCTATGGACTACTCTTGGATTGAGAACTATCTCCCGCGTATGTAGGCTAATAGGAAACTCCCATTCACAACACAATTCATAATTAAAGAAAGATTTTCATGAAGATTTTCTTCCCTAAATTACACCATCGATGGCCTGGTCGAACCAGGATTTCATCACTATAAATAAGACGTGAGGTTGGTAAGCTAAGATACGCTACAAATTTTCTATTTACAGCATTACGCCTTCCTCAGATCTCTATCTGACTTTAGCATCGGAGTGTCATCGGCCACCACAACGGTGGTCCGTGGCTCACGTGCATTCCTTGTGCAAGTCATCAGGTTATGTCAAAGTAGGGAACACAAATCGACTGCATCAGCTATCACGAAATGCCTGTTGTACATGACCTTGAATATCAAGGTGTGAAATGGAAATACATACACATAGCTTTGAATACATAGTTCTTAGATAAAACTGAAGATTTCAAGATGAAAAGGAAAAACAAAAGAAAAACATACCATCGATTTTGGATATCCTTTTTTATATTAGAAAAAAGAAAATCTAATGATGAAATGAGTCTCTGCTGTAATGTGTACTATTTCTATACGCTTATATGATGTTGAACATTTACTTTTACGTAATTACAAAAAAAAAAAAAAAAAAAACCTAGTCTTTATCTTCTTTTCATTGTAAATGTGTGCATCAAGATTCACATTGGACCCATGGATGGTACAGATTGTGTCTTCCTCAGTCACCTAAATGGGATCACAAAACATCAAAGTATGGCCATCTCACCATTTTCAAGGTCTTCATTTTTTTTTTCTTCTTTGAATTGAATTAACCACCTAATCTTGGGGAAGGCCATTAATATAGATTAGGGAGCCCTCTTCCTTCATGTTTTTGAGAGTAGAGAAAGAGAGCTTTCGATTTTGAGTGGATGGGTTTTTCTCAGTTTTCTTTGTCTAAAAAATGACGCGAATGCGAATTTGAGAAAGAGAGCTTTGAATTTGGAGTGGATGGGTTTGCAATCAAGATACCAAACACTGCTGGAGCTACTCGAATCCATCCTCAATTTGCCGAGGTTGAAGTAGGTATAGATGGGGAAGAACGGAGGAAAAACACAAATTGAAGGAGGGAGGTCGGAGAAGAGGGCCATAGGCAAAAAGGGAGGTAGGGAGAAAACGAAGGAGGTCAGAGAAGTGGATGTTTTGGCTGAGAACCATGTGGAGAGTCGGAGGAAGCATCGGACTTGGAATCTTCAAGTTGGGGCCTCAAAGACAGAGTGTCACATAGGACATACACTCTCTACAGTAAAACATGAGGCTGTTTTGTAAGATAGATTAGCTATTGTATATAAATGGCTTACTTCATTTTCATTATGATCAAATTAAACTGCTAGTTCAGAAGAATTTGCATGGAAATCAATCCAGTTTATCAAAACACGAAAGCTTATGATCTTCTTCGATGTAGTTGCCTGACTTGCCTCCCCTCACATGTGGTGATAAATCATCATCATCATCATCATCAAAGCCCATTTCCGAGATTCATCACATGTGGTGATAAATGCATTTGCAATTTAAATTTGCATGATTAGGGAAATCACCTAAGATGCATAGGACAACAGGTGGGTAAGTGACGTAAAGGAAATGGGTATATAATTTTCAGTAGCTTGGGTTAGTCAGAGTTTATAGTCATTCCCTTTCTAAGTTGAGACGTCAAAATAAATAAATAATGATGGGACCTTACTGTAAATTAGAGGTGCTATTTTCCTTTTTTTTATTTCCAGGCTTTTTCCATTTTAACCACAATGTTTACTCGGACAGGTAGTAGATGCATTGGATCTTGCACAAGCAACAATGGTAAAAGTCCACCAGAATTTGTCATGGGCAGTAGCATATAATTTTGTTGCTATCCCCATTGCTGCTGGTGTACTGCTTCCCCATTTTGATTTTGCCATGACACCTTCCCTTTCAGGTAAGTCAAGCTCCTATAACATCTTTCAAGGGTACTTGCATGAGGATAACAAAGCATAGTTTTTTGCTTGTCTTTCAAAGTTAATAAAGACACACTATACATGAATTCATATAAACATGAGGTCAACAAATAAATATCATCACTGAAATGCTACCACAGCCAAATATAAAAAAGTTATGTTCAATATATCATATGAATTGTTGGATAAGTAGTCTGTTAATAAGATAGGTCTGCAAGCCAAACTAATTTAACTTTCACAAACATTGTTTAATCAAGTTGAATGCCACCTGAGATGTTGATTGAAGAACTCCTTTATGACATCCCTCTAGATTAATCAATTGGAGAAATTATTCAACAGCGAACCCCAAAAAAAAAAAAAAAAAAAAAACGCTGTCACAATACTACAAATTCAGCAGCAATCTCTTTAACAGAACCCCCATCGTGCTACCTTGCTACAACAATCTCTACAAATTCAGACAAAGATGATCCTATAAATTGCAATGGATTTTATTAATAATATATTGCAATGCATTTTACTAATAACGTTTAAAGTTGTTTCCTTTGTCAGGAAAAAACTTAATAAGAAACTTCAATGCCATATAAAATGTATGTCTAGTAAATGTAAAAATGGAGGAACACTGCCAATCTTGCACTCTAGCAAAATTATTGTATTTTACCCACATTATTTGGCAGGAGGATTGATGGCTTTAAGCTCCATATTTGTTGTTTCTAATTCACTGCTACTTCGACTCCATGGATCCACTGCTGCCAAGAAAAAGAGCTCTGCTTCTTCAGGAACTGAAGTTCGAGCAGCTTAAGTTGAAATGCCGTCTGACATTTGTAAATCACCATGGGCATCCAAGTAGAACTGAATTGAACTAAAGAATTCCAAAGGAGGGAAATCATCGGCATCCAAGTACAAAGACGTTCTTACCATGGCCTATGGATCAGTTTCCCGGTGAAAGAGACACATTTATCTAATTCTATCAGTGACTGTAGTTTGATTTTAAAATTCAAAATTTCAATCCCTCCCCCTAATTGTCCAAAATGTGTGGGCCAAAACACTTTTAGCGCGTGTATGTGTCTGTACACTTTTAGCACGTATTTTTATTTTATTTTTTTTATATATGTACGTGTCTGTACTCTGTTTTACTAGGAGAGTCAAGTTTGGTAAATAATGAGATATCAAGATTGCAGTGTTGGATATAAAGAAATCAGGTAGTTCTTTGGAAGAGAAAATTTTACATATCAAAAGCATCATACACCCATAACCCCTGGTACAGAACTGCAATGTTTCTCGATCCTTCAACACACTGCAAGTAGAAGTGGTGAAGACACCATAGTGACCCAAATGAGAGAACTTGAAACCGCTACCAGTGCATTAATCATTTAGCCTTCGAAATCATTTTTTGTCCACTGTCTGTATTTGTTCATCTTTTCATCCAGCTTCTTGGCTTGAACCTCTGCAATTTGAACTGCATTTGCCAGTGGTTCTTCTTGAACTTTGGCCATATTTCGGCTTCTCTTTTTGGCTACCTCCTCTCTCTGAGCTTCCCAACCCTCATATTCCTTAACCAAACAACTGTGAAGTGCACAAGTTAAGACCAACACAGCCAACTCCATCATAAACATACCCATGAAGGTCCCACATTCCAGCCTGACCAACAGCTTAGCCTCTCGAGGATCTCGAGGTGATTTCAAATACTTGAGGCTTGAATTCTCTCTGGTGAACAAAGCCAGAATTCCAAGAACCTGACCAATTAATGAAAAGAGGACGAATGAAACATGGGAAATGTAACAGAAGTTTGTGAGTTGAATCTGAGAGCAGAAACTCACAAAACATGAGACAATTGAAAGGCAAGAGACCACCAAGAGTGCCAAACCAAGTGTGGTTGGAGGGGTTTTTAGTAGAAAAATGGGTGCCACAGAGGCTGAAGAGAGGATGAAAAGAATAAAGTTGAGAAATGAGAGGAGGTGGTTTGGAAATGAGTAAGAGGTTCTTCTGAGCTTAGACATTTTTTTTTTTGGTGGTTTGGAAGAAGAAGAAGACTGTTGTTGGAAATTGGATAAATTTGGTTTCAAATGTGATGTGGTAGTGTGCGTGAGTGAGTGAGAGTCAGAAAATTTTTATAGAAGAAAAAAATTGGCCGTTGGTGGCTAGCTATAACGGCTAGAAATATTTACGTGGCCCCTCACCTCTCTAGCTTTTCAAATTAAAGAAAAGTGAGTGGATGATTTGGAGGTTCTCACTTATCAAAGATTTGAGATCTCATGTATGTAGTTAGGTGTGTTCGACTGTTTTTTTTGGTCGCGGCAAAGTCTTCTCTACAACTACACTGGGGTGGGGAAGAAAACACAGTGGGATGATAGCTAACAACGATTTACATTTTGAACCATCAATAAAGAGCAGGGCAAAGGCACTACAATGGTCCTACCCAATTATTTTTCTTTTTAATTTATTTATTACTTTTCAAATTAAAGTAATTAAGACCTTTTGCATTGTTAGAAAGATCCATCAACATATCAAGGCTCTATCACTTCTTCACTGTTAATATTTATTTGGATTATTGTGAGCAGCAACGGATCCAGGATTTTTGTTGAAGGGGGAGGGCGCACTGATGAATGATAGTTAATTAATAATAATATATTAATTAATTATTTTAACATAATTTTTTATTTTAACAATACATAAATAACTATAAAAAACACAAATTGCTAAACAAAACTTCATCTAATCTATTGGGGAAGAAAATTGATCTACCTAATTGGGTTATTTGTGATTTGACTCTATAAAAAATATAACTAATTAGAGGTTACCCTATCATTAATCGCTATTACAGTCTCACCTAGGACTAGCAATCCACATGCCTTGACTATTAAAAGGCTCACGTTGATTACCAAAATGTTATTTAAACAATAACCCACAAATGAACCTCGAAATATAAACATGCATTTTGAGGAATAATTAATGGATCCAATTTTTGTATGTATCTGCAAAAAAAATCTTATGAATAAAATACAAAACTAGACCTCTAGATACGAATTCATCTTGAGAAAATACTTTAACAAAAATTTCTTCCTCAAAGCAGACAAGAGAGGTTGGGGTTGCCGGTGGCTGGTGGCGATGGTGGAAAATGGAATTAAGCAGAAAGGGGGGAGTTGAAGAGAGGAGGAGATGGGCAATTGTCAAACTCACAGTAAACAGAGAGGGAACCAAAAAAAGGAAAGGGGCAAGTTGGGTTGTCAGCGTCGCAGATAATAGAAGGATAGAGGAAGCAGTAGGGCATGGTTGCATCGTCCGGGTCGCAGGGATCCACGTGCCCCCACGTAAAAAAAAAGTTTCAAAATTCAGTAGGGGCAAGTCTAGATGCGTCCCTGATCGAACATGCGACCAAGCTGTTGGAGAATAATGAGTATCAATCAGCGTAAGTGTAAATATACAGGTTAACGTCGTATATCATAGTGCATCTAGCAATGAATGTAAGTATTTTTAGTATTGAAAGGTGGCCAACGAAAATTGACTATAGTGCATGAAGTACATGATGCATAAATGTGTCTCCCAGGTAAATATAAATTTGGCCAGTATGAAACAATAAAAGCTTACAGTATCCACTAGAGCAATTAGACAGCAGTATCTGTTGGCTCAACTGGTGCCCTCGATAAGCAACAAGTATCATTATTACATGTTGTGCATCCCTCAGATCCAAGGTATTTGTTTTTAGGGTTAATTAGTCTCCCCCACACTCCGATTTATTGATCTGCCTCCGTGTGAAGCTTCATTTTCAGCTCATGCTGGGAAGATTGTAGCGCCTGCTTAAGAGTGACGTGTTTTTTGCCAACCTTTGATCATCAACAAGAAGATTTGAATTTCCTAATGTTGAATTGCTAGGCACTCTTTGAGGATGGCGTGATGGTGAGGAGGAAGTAGAGGTCGACCGAACTAGGCGGCTTCTCGCATATCCTAGACAAGTGTAGGGTGAGCATGGGCATGCCTCCTCTAGTGAATAGAGGAGGGTGGACTTTAGGAACTCCTTTCATTGAATTGGATGGTCCGTGATTCCTTGAATACATTTTCAATCCACCTTGAAGAAGGTTCGTGGACTTGACAAGCCTCCATTACCCATCTAGTGATGTTGTTGTTGCTGCAATTGTTGCGACCCACTGAACCCATAAATCCCCGCATGCTGCAGTATTGTCCCTGTTGCCACATTATATTGATATGGCTGTTATTGCTGCTGCATCTGATTCATTCTTGACATCGAACGAGATATCGTCAAGCTCTATTGTTGCATCTTGAAATTCGTCATGTTTCTGCAATTGTGCTTGTTGTTTCTGCTGCTGCAATTGTTGTTGTTGTTGTTGTCGCTGCAATTGTTGTTACTGCAAGGCGTTCGAATTAGTTTTTTGGAGGATCGAAATATAGAGAAAGATGGGGTGGGGAAGGGGGTGAAATCGAGAGGAAGAGGAGGCAAGGAGGGGGCGAACAGGGGAGAGAAAGTTGATGCAGGGGGTGGTGTTGTCAAAACAGAGGGGAGTGGGGCGGGGAAGGGGAGCGTATCAGAGAGAAAGAAGAGGTGGAGGGTGCTGGTGGTATGAACATAGTTGAAAAATATGAAAAGAAAGAAGAAGAAGAAGAAAGGAGGATGGGGATTGGGAAGTAAAGGTTTTTTTTTTAACTATTAGATTTTTCTTGAGATATATTTGTAATTTTAATTGGACTTTTTGATCTTCTTCAAGATGAGTTATTCGATATACAAAATATTCAATCTCTGCTTTTGACTTGTCATGGGTATGTTAGGTCATCTAAATACAAAGACGCACGTTGACCACTAGTTTGGGGATACTGAAATAGTGATTATTTTTTTTATGTACTATATAAATTGTTATTTATTATGGAGGTAAATACAAATAACCCTCGTTTTTAAATTAAATACGCAAAATGTTTTAATTGGCGAACTTTTTATTTCTAGGTGATTCAACTAGCTAAATCGCACTAATGTGATTCATTCGCCCTACTATCCTATAGAGTAATCCCAACCGTCAAAATGGCTTCTTCCTCTCCTTTGCCGCCTTAGATAGAGCGGCTTCATTCTTGTTACGATAACTTACTATAAAAGTTGAAATCTTAGCATCAAAGTATGTGTTGGGTGTACCTACTAAAGTCAAGGATCAACTCTTGAAAGACATTCCCTTGATCAAAGCATGTCTCTTTTGCAGCATGAGGTCATAGGTTCCTCTCCGTTCTAATATGGTAACTCAGAGTTCTCTGTGTGTTGTTTCCTTGTCTTATGTTTGAATCATCCCAAAATAGCTTATGCTTCTACTAGGTATTTCATATCTGCTATACTTCAGAGCTTTTTACACGAAAAAGGTAGTCTGAAACTATCAATAGATGTTTCATTTGCTTGCTTGTATTCCAATCCACAGCTTCTGCCACTACCAATGATTGCTTCTAAACTTGACATGAAGATACCTACCTATTGATCCATTCCCTGCTCCTATTATCCTCCCCTTGTTGCTTCAAAAACCAAGTAGCCAGCGAAAGTACCTTGATGTTGCAGGCTGTCCAAAGAAGTGTGAGGGAATATGCGAGGATGTTTTTTTGTGAAATTCTAATATTGTGTGTCTTTCATTGAGAGAATGAGGGTTAAAATAGAGTTGTACAAGTATTAGGGATATAGTTGTACAAGCAAATGGATTCCAAGATTATAGGAATTACAACTAACCTATTGATAAGTGTCGCACTCCATTTTTTGGCAAAACGAAAATCTTAATATCCACATAGGATATTCGTTTTCCCAAAACTCGGGACGTGAAAATTCAATAATAACATAAACATTTAGTAGCAACAACTAAAACGTAGTTTAGAAAATTAAAACAAACTAAAAATAATCTAACCATGGACTCTTTGACGAGGTTCGCCCCACTAAAGAAACTCTAGTAGCGTTGCCTAAAACTCTCTAAACCTGAAATAAAACTAATCGACTACATTCCAAATAAGCAAAAGCTCACTCGAGTCAACAATAAAGCTGGTGTGAGTATCTTTATTCCTAAAATCAATAAATTCGCAAGTAATAATAAAAAAGTTAAACGTAAACGATGAATCACACAAACATGTAGTTCCTCAATGAGGCAAATGTTCCATGTAAGAAAATCACAGTTCAAAGAATTTAGTTCCTCAACGAGGCATTCATGTCATCCTAATATGTTTTTATCATTATTAAAATAAATATTCATTTTACCTGTACTTATTCTGTAATAGTTAACCATGGCAAGTCTAACCTGCAGTAATGTTAATAGATTTGTCATCTTGCGTGAAAATGGTTAGAAACGATATGAATATAAATTTTCAAATAGTTGATATTTTATCCATTAAAATAATTATGTTCATACATTATTTGACTTGATTATATTATTCATTTTAACGAATTGATCACTTAGATGATACCACATTCGCACCACCTCTGTGTCGAATATACACGTTCGTATGCCCCTCTCATATAAAGGAGAACTTCTTCGTCATCCATGCTCAAGTGGGGACACATCACATACATACATGCATCACTGGATACTCCTAACTATATGAGTACCAAAAGCCACTATTGAGCCACCAATGCACATAAGTCACAACACATTTTTTACGGATAAATATCATGTCTATTTTAGGCATTTCAAAATCACACCCTTTTTCGCAAGACCCAACCCAACCCGAAGGTAATTTAGTTTCTCTATGAGAAAATATGTGTCATACTCCGCAAGACCCAACCCGTAGGTAATTTAGTTTCTCTATAGGAGAGGGAAAATGTGATAGTTCTAAGTAATACAATTTCAGGTGATTAAATTTCCTGGAATCAAAATTTACCAGTATAATTTATTTTTGATATTTCAATTTTTTTCATAAATGACATTTTGTCATTCATAAGTAAATTCACCCATTCTTTTGGGGAAACATAACATTTGACACATTGTCAAATTGTAAACAATTTAACCACAATATTATCCAATTATTTTGGGGAATAACCTAGCATTTTTTAAAACAAATTCTCAAAACATTAGCTGAAAATGATATTTTACTAAGAGAAAAATCAATCTAGGAAAACTCACACATCAAACAAATCAAAACAGTAAAGTTCACACATTTGTGATACAAAACACCACAATTAACACAAACTCGTTCTTAAACATGCCTAAAATCGCATAACGGATTACCTGAAATGAAATGAAACTCATCATTTTCATACAAGCCTCATAAATCAAAGGTGTAAAATTCACATATTCTTACATAAGCTATCACAAACACACAAACCCAAATATCAAATCCTTAACTCATCTACTAAGCTTCAGTCACGCCTATACATAATTAAATATAAATAAGGAATCTAGACTCCATAAAGTCTAGATTACCTATAAGCTTACATGATAAAAATTCAACACCACCACTTTCAGTAGCAAGAAAGACAGATGTATTACTAGCTGACTTCCCAAATGGTTAAACTATATAACATAATATGGACTCTCTCTGATCCATCTTTTATTACATCAAATGCAACCCAAGACAGTCCCTAACAACCAAGTTTCAGTCCCAAATCAATCCTCTAAAACCAAGTCAAACAACTCTCAAACTTAGTTGAAGACCACTAAATTTTGGTCTACCAGGTAGCCCCAATGATCCCGTGAACAAAATATTTTCAAAACCACTACTCTTTAATTCATACAAATAGTCCCAAAGCAACTTTGATTCTTCCAAAAAGACACGCCCAAACACACAATAATATTCAATCTCAAAACTACTCACAATAACATGTAAACTCAGTTACGTTGTTATATAACATAACATTAACCAATAATATCAATATTAAACATCCAAGCCTCATCTAGGTCATCACTAGACATTCAAATCTCACATAATCACACATAAAGTAAAATAACCTAAATGATGTCAAATACGCATCACGAGGCATAATATATTAAAATACTAAAAAATGAAATCTTTCAAAATATAAAATAAATTTATTTGAAAAGTAAATTTTTACACAACGATGAAAACGGCGTTAAAAACAGAGTTACCGTTAAATTTTTTGAAGTCGGTCAAAGTTTGGTCAATGTCCAATCAAACAAATGACATCATGCTAGCATCATCATCTTCTCCAATCAATTAAAACAACCAAATTTTCAGTTCAACCTGCTGTTTTCAATCCCCTGTAACTTTTTCATTTCTTATCCAAATCAATTATTCCACATATCATTGGAAACCTCTAAGTCTCATCTATCCTATAGTATCTTTACTCACCCAAAGTAGACACTGCAATAGTAGTTATTCATACATGAACAGACCCAAACGATCATGTTTACCCATGTTTTTCAGTACAATATTTGCACATAGCAGTATATGCACCATCATATCTAGTGCAATTCTCCACCAAATTTTTCGTTCTATATACCTATGAAAAGCTTATATATTCATCTTTTTAGTGATATAATTTTGTTAACGAAATGTAAACTAGAAATGCATTAAATTCATATAAAGATATACCCATTTCAACACTACAAAAAACATCAAAATAGCCAAATAAACATCTTTTAATCAAAATAATTTGAATTGATAGATCTTACTCACCAGATAAAAATGCAGCATCGAAGCATAATTTGATGTTCCCCATTCGAATCCCCTTCGAAGCTCCACAACCCAACCATCATGATTTGAAATCCTTCAAATCTCACAAATATTAAAAAGGGGAAAAGCAAGAACTCACCTTTTTTGTCTTTTTTTTTTCTTCTACCAATTTGTCCTACTTTTTTTCTCACAAAATCTTTTACGGCTGGAGAAAAAAAATTTCTTCATATTTAACTTATTGAAAGTATTTTTTTTAAACCGAATTTTCTATTTGCACCCTCATTTAAACTCTTAAAAATTAAATCCTAAATTTTGAAATTTAAATTCACATAAATTTAACTCTATTTTAATTTAGAAAAATCCAAAATCATATTAAATTTTTACGAGTATTACAATAAGCTTAGCTAGCTACATACATATCTTATCTAGTTACAACTAGATAATCATCTGCCACACAGATAAACATATACTCCAAAACTCCCCCTCAAGTTGGAGTATAAATGTCAAAAACACCTAAGTTGTGAACTAACACCTGAAATGTATCGTTGCTCAAGGCTTTAGTGAAAAAATCGTCAATTTGGTGAGATGTGGGAATGTATCAGGTGTGGAGCTTACCATCTAGAATTTTATCATACACGAAATGACAATCAATTTTGATGTGTTTGGTACGCTCATGGAAGACGGGATTGGCAGCAATGTGCAAGGCGGCTTGGTTATCACAATAGAGTGTTGCAAGCTTAAAAAATGGTACGCCCAAGTCTTTAAGTAGGTAATGTAACCAAGTAATCTCACAAGTGGCCAATGGTGTTATGGTCGAGTGGTTAGGGCTATGTGGGTTTATTCCCCACGTCCTAGGTTCGAGACCCGCCGGCGGCATGGTTACTTTCTTATGGTATTGACCTATAGGTCGTATCTTGTTGATAGGTTATGAGATCCTATAAAAATCCAGCTCGCTTTCCAAAAAAAAAAAGTAATCTCACAAGTGGCTAAATCCATCACTTGATATTCAGCCTTAGCCGAGGAATGATAAACAATAACATGTTTCTTCGTTTTCCAAGAAATTGGAAAATGGCCTAACATAGTGTAATAACCAATCGTGGAATGATGAGTAACAAGGCAACTTGCCCAATCAGAGTCACAAAAAATCTTTAGAAACTAGTAATAGTCAAAAAAAGTTTGTGTCCAAGAAAATTCTTCAAATAGCGTAGTACACATAAAGCGACCCAAATATGGGATTTACGTGGTTGACTCATGAACTGACTTAGGAGATTAACCGAATAAATTATGCCTGGTCTAGTAATGGTAAGATAAAGGAGATACCCAATTAATCATTGATAAATGCTTGGATCAGATAGAAATGCACCCCCAACATTGTTCAGCTTTGCGTTTTGTTCCATGGGAAAAGAAAATGGTTTAGTTCCAAGTAATCCCATATCTTCCAAAATTTCAAGCGTGTATTTTCTTTATGACATGGAAATGCCTGCCTTTGTCCGTGCAAATTTGATACCCAAAAAATACTTCAACAAATTGAGGTCTTTGATATATAATTACTTGTGTAGGAGTCTTTTCAGATCATGGATTACCAATGCATTGTTGCTAGTGATGATGATGTCGTCCACATAAACCAGTACCATTGTAAACTCCGGGCTAGAACGTATAGTAAAAAAGGAATAATCAGCTTTTGATTGTATAAAACCAACATCCTTTAGTGCATAAGAGAATTTCGCAAACCATTATGTGAGGCCTGCTTTAAACCATATAAAGATTTATTTAGGCGACATACTCGATGCTCCCTCTTTTAGAAAAGCTAGGTAGAAGCCGCATATATACTTCCTCATTCAAATCACCGTGTGTGAATGCATTTTGGACATCTAGTTGGTAACTAGAGTTGTGTAAAAAAAGAAATCAAATATCAATTTGAAGCTTTGATACCATGTGAAGTTCTAGTATTGTTTGTCTTTCATTGATAAAATGGGAGTTTAAATTAATAGTTTGTACAAGTATTGGATAGAGTTGTATAAGCATTGGGATTCCAAGATTTCTGGAATTACAACTATCCTATTGATAAGTTTAGCTAGCTACATACATATCTTATATAGTTGTTACAAAATTGTTACAACAATATCATCATTTGCCACAACATATAAACATATATTCCGATTTTATGCACTACACCAAAAACCCCCATTAGCAACGGTTCTATACCGTGGGCGTAAGCCATTGCCACGGCTAAGAGCCGTGGACTACAGGGGCGTCGCGAAATCCTTTGTAACGGCTATAAACCGTTGCTAAAATTGTAGCAACGGTTTTATGCTTGAAGGGGGGGGGCGTGATTTTCAGCAATTAGCAACGGTTATAAACCGTTGCAAGAAGCATAGCAACGGTTTTTAGCCGTGGCAAAAATAGCCACGGTTTTAAGCCGTGATAAAGTATGGAAACTAGCAACGGTTTTAAACCGTGTCTAATTAAGTAGCAACGGTTTTAAGCCGTGGCTAACCCTAGCCACGGTTATAAGCCGTGGCAAGGTAGCCACGGTTTTTAGCCGTTGCAATAGTTAGCCACGGTTTAAAACCGTGGCAAATTTTTTTTTTTTTTTTTTTTTTTTTTTTTTTTTGCTATCAAATGACTTTGAGTCATTGAGTCAAAATCTATCAAATAATGGAGGCAAAGTAATGTAATTAATGAAGGCAAAGTAATGTAATTAATAAGAAAATGTATTACATTGAGTCTAAATCTATCAAATAATATCTCAAATACAATGATATTCAAGGAAATAGTCATATGAAATGATAGTAGAAGAGCGAACAGAAGAAACATGGTCTTGGGTTGTGTCTTGAGTAAGAAATAACCGCCAAAGAAGTTGCCCAAAATGCTACTAGCAGCAAGACCCATGAATGCATAAGATTGGAGACTGGTCATTTTCCATTTTTGGCCATACTCAGCAATAAGAGCATCTTTTGCGACTTCTGTGATGGAAGCACCAAGGTTGCTAATTAGCATACATGTCATTAGCGCTGGAAGAGTTCGACTTGCAACTGGGACGAAAGCCAGTGTACCCCAAGATAGAAGCTGCAAAAGAACTGTCGATATTGATTTGTATCAGCAACTCACTCATTGTTAAGCAAATTTCGCTAATTCAGATTTCTGATATAATATAATTACAAACAATAATTAAATATCAATACCATTAAGCTTATATAAAAAAAAAATAGTAATAATAACATAGCAACATTCACAAATAAAAAATTTGACTGAAAACAAAAGTATAGTGAGCTTAGTGTGCCTCTTCATTTATTTGAATTCATCACCGTCCCATACTAACACTTCCAAACATGCCTAGATAGGACACTGATGCAAGAAACAAGAAACACCCTTTTTTTTTCAAAAGAATAATGTGTTCTTCATACTAGTTTATAAAATGGAAGAACACGAATGCATGTTTTCTTGTAGTTACTAGAGATATTTGATATGTCTCCAAAGCTTCTTATATATTTCAAATGATTCTCTTCTTCCAGAGATAATAGACTTACTTTGACGCCTTAACAAGGTCAAAAGTATCTTGTTCAGACAAATAAATGCCTTCAACAAAAGACTTGAATGACAGTGATATATACTCCACACAACAGTCAAATTACCTTGGACAGCTGATCCAGAATTGCATTATCCGCTGCTTGCTCTTTAGCTGTTTGTTCCAGTTCTTTACATCGTTCCAATATTGCTTCTCTGACCTGAAGAGATATAAAAAGAGGAAACTTTCCATCAAGAAACAAACAAAGCACAATATACGCTGTAGAACACTATAATACAACATTTATACAAAATGCCGTGAGTATTAAAAATCAATGTCTGGACATGTTTCTTGTGCCTTATGTCTAGAGTTCTGCTTCGAGTTTCAGTTGATGGCAGTCCACCTACTTTAATTAAATACAAAATGAAAAAACAGAGAAGGTTGCTGAATAAGAAATAGACTGTTACATCTAATTGTCTAACAAGCTTTAACAGTCTCAGGGATACACAAAGTTGCAAACAAACCTTTACTCTCTCCTGTTGGAATATTTTCCATTTCAGAGCCATCTTTACTAAGCTTCGCAATTGATATATCAAGTACTGCGACATCCCCAACCTATGAAGCTTCAAATATGTAAGTAGGAGAAATCTTTCCAAACTGAAGGTAGTACTAACAGATCAATGAAAGGGACTTCAGATATTTGAGAAAGAGAATAGGATAATTTCCTCTAACATCTTAATAAAGATAATGTCCATTTAGAGTACTTAGAATACCCAATAATAATTTTGTGCTAACAAATTTGAATTAACAGATAACATAAAGCTCAGGATCCACTTCCTTCCTTTTCCTAAACATGGAAAAAAAATTTGGAGATATTATATCATGAAAGAATTTGTACATATTCTCTTCATTTTCAAACACTTGTTAATTGTTTGCTAGGAAAAGGAAGGAAGTTACTGTATGATTCCTCAAGAAAGTAACTGTATCACTGAATACCTGGAGACCTCTGTCAGTCACAATTCTGAGTGCTCCGAGGTCCTTATGGCGACGCTTTATCTCGGCTTCACAAGCCTTTTCTGCGTTTATCTCGCTGTCTATCTCAACAATAACCTTCATATTTTTATACCCAGCATCCCGGACAGCACCAGCAAAAACTCAACCGAAGAAAACGCAGCACCCGCGCGTTTCTGCGACAAATCCCGAAATGACACCGTAGTGCCTAAATCAACCGGCGAACACACGCGCCAACCACATGACGCCGCATCTCAGCATGTCAACGCTGCGACAAAACAACTGCAATGTATCCCAGCAGCAACAAAGCCGCGCATCAGCAGCAGCAGAAAATAGCACCGCAGCCGTCGCATCAACACGCAGCGCAGCAACCGCGCATCAGCAACAGCAGAACAGCAACAGCGGATCAGCAGCAGCAGCAGATCAGCAGAACAGCAACAGCAGATCAGCAGAGAGCTCTGCCTAAACCACACAGCATCTGCCCCTGCGAGCAGCAGAGAGACTCGCAGAATATCGCCATTTCCCGGACTGCGAAAGCTGCCATAATCCCCAAACCTCGCAGCCACAAGGCTGAAAAACTAGATTGATCCCAGAAAGACAACTACTGAACCATTAAACACCAAACCATAACCCAACATATGACAAACCGTAAATATAGGCGCCACATTGCATTACCAATGCTGAAAATTGTTGAAGCTACTGAAAGGATCACATTCAACTACACAAGCATGGGAAACATTCATGTGGTAGATCAATATAGGCGCCACATTGCATTACCAATGCTGAAAATTTACGGTGCATGAATGGTCTAATCTCCCTAAGCACATAAACCATATCCACAACTAGAAACTTCTTCAAATGCAGTAAATTCTAAAAAAAATATGATATCTTGAAGAATCTATTTCTAACCCATTTCTCAGATTGACCAAGGCGTTGTCTAGACTATTTGAGGCAACCTCCTTATCGTGCTCGCACGCAACAATCTTTTGAACAACACTCTTAGCACTCTAATAAATTGTATCCAAATTTCTTAAAACAAGTTTTCCAAGTTGACTCTCAGTAAAATCACTCTAATCAACATCTTGGAACTTCTATGCATCTACTTCCTAAAGTAGTTGGGTTTAAATAGGTAACTAAGAAGAAAAACTTCGGAAAGCTTATTGCACTGTATTACACAACTCTTTTATATTAGAGATGGATGTGCAAGCCATATGATTTAGATGATAGAGTTGCTCCTTATGCTAGATGGTATTCTTCAACGTACAGATGTGCATAAATATCGAGTTGATTATGAATATCTATAACAAATATAATCTCCAAGATTCCTACTTTTTTTTTCAGCTACAGCAGGTGTACCAGATCATATGTTATTCTTATCTGCTGTAAGTTCTAGGGAACCACCATGAAATAGCATCAATCATGGACAATTGCACGTATATCACTAACATGTCAATGTTCTTGTTGCATGGCACAAGGAAGCAATATATCATTGATGAAATAGCTAGCTATTGGCAATTCCAATATTCTTGGATCCTTGGGTTTTCATTTCCATGTTAATCTATTATTTCCGAGTAGGTGGCCGGTTTAAGGACATTCTTGCTTCTCCGCAGCAGAAAGGATAAACAGAGTATATAATTCAGATAATCCAGTTTAAAACATTGCTCAGAAACAGAGAACTAATGGAGGTTTAAAAAGGTCTGCCACTATGGTGAGAATCACGTCATTAGTCATTTATTTGCAAGGACTATTGATGAAATAAAGTGTTTTGCTATTTCAGTTTGCTAAATTTGAAGTTCACATTATGGCTTAACTAATGCAGTTCATCCGCTGTCTAGCAGCATCAAGAAGGCCAAAAGGTTGACTTCAATTAGGTAGCCCATAAGATTATACTTAGGAAGATGAAAGTATGATTGAACAGGATGACAAGATCATATAGGAAACTGCACCCTTAGTTCATGAATACTGTAGTCGGCACAGCTAGACAACCTGATAAAATAGTTGACAACATTTTGGGTCACTTGAATTGCATCTTCGGAGTGTGGACTTGCTGACAGACCCCATTCGAACACATTTTTCTGCAGTATACTTGGTCAAATCACAAGAAATAATAAAAGAATAATACGTTTTGAAAAGGCCAATTCGGTACTTCCAGGTTCTAGCACGAGATCAAAATAAAAAAAATTACTGATGGCTAAAAACTTGTTGCTCTAGTGAATTACAATTTTCTCCCTGATGTAATATCCTTAAGCTTCAAAGAATGCAATAAAAATGAATTGATCAATCAAAGAAGAAACTGTTGATTAAGGAGAAAACCTTAAAAAGTTCTTAATGCTCAAGAGAACAATCTCAATTAAAGATATCAACCTTTAAAATATTTCTAATTTCACGAGAATCAACTTAAAATAATATTCATTCATAAGCTTTATAATGACTGATTTCAAGTATAAACAATATTGTGTGTGTATCATTGAAAAAACAGGAATGAATGAAAAAATCTAACCTGTATTTCTGGCAACAAACCGGAGGTATTGCAAACAAGAATGGCAGCAATGGCACCAGCAACTGAAATCAGCTCACTGTCAATTCCCAGCAATCCGGACAGCACCAGCAATCTCTCAGCCATAGAACACGCAGCACACGCGCGTTTCTGCGACAAATCCCGAATGTACACCGGACTGCCCAAATCAGCCAGCATACACACGCTCCAACCAAACGCTGCTACATACAGCAGCAAACGCGTCCCAGCAGCAGCAAACACAGCAGCAACAGCAATGCAGCACAGCAGCAACAGCAGCAACGCAGCGCCTCAGCAGCAGCAGCAACGCAGCGCAGCAACAGCAGCATAACCGTGTCTCAGTCGCGCTTTCGCTGCATTTGTCAACCCAGATGATCTTCCCACCTTTTCAATACGATCAAGCTTCCTCTAAAGACACCATTAAATCACAAGCATTGAATATCACACAAGTTTGGAAGGCACCAAACCATAACACAGTATCAATTATCAAATATGAAAAACATCACAATGCAATTGTAGTGTGACATGTACAAGTGGCATGAACCAAAAAGGAAATGTTTTAAGGCTGAACATGAAGAGCTGTGTTGATCCATGGAAAGAGTTCTCTTTACTACTAACTTTCTGTGTAATTCATATATCCAATACGAGCCGTGAGCTTACAATATCACTATATGGACTAAAAAAAAAATGAATACCTGAAATTCTTGTTGCACCAAGCAATTGCCTCCACGTACATTCAAGGGACATTTCAACGCCAAGTCTTCTGAAATAAAACCCGTGCCATCAGTATGTATCAAGGCTTCCCCATCATCAACATAGTAAACTGAGCATCCTTCCAGTTCTTGATCAAAACATCACTGCAAATCCAAACTAATCAAATACAAAAGTCTGAAAACCCAATAATGCATATTGTTACAATGTGCTAAAGATCAATGGATCAGTTTCATTTGTAAGTAGAGCATTATTTTAAGGACTTCCACAAAACTCAGATTGGAAAGACTCGATTAAATATAAGCACACCTTCTTTGACAGTATGGAGTTTGCAGAACAAAAACTGAACTCTCGTTGACAGACATTGGCAACTTGATACACTGAACTCTGTTGCATAAACAGAAAAGTCTTTAGCATAAGGTTCTTAGAATCTAGCATCTGGTTCTTGAAGTGTACATGCCTACAATAAAATTTCATGCATCTTCGTGGCACTTCTCCCAGCCTTGCAAAATTTTCTATGGTCAAAACACCAGATTATAATAAAAATAATTGTACATGTTGATGATATTAGAGCGGGGTATTATAAGTTATCCTAGCTAAGCAATTCAATCACTTCAGGTCATCTTATGAGTGACCCATTCCTGGCACGACACTTCTTATAATAAGCTTTCCGAGTTCATAATCAGTCACAGATAATCATGTGTTAGAAATGAAAGGAAGGTGATTAAAGGAATTCGTATCCACTCTGTACACAGATTTTCATCCTATTCCTTAAGGTAACATGAACTTGGTATTTTTGTTCATATTTCATACTGAATCTAACTGTGCAATGCATGAAATATGAGACCAACACAACGTAAGTGGTAAATGTGATTATGCATGAATCGGGCAGATTATAATAAACTTCTTGTGTGCTAAGGACTTGTGTGTTCAAAATACTTTTCAGTGATTCAAAGTTATCGCGGAGCACACCAAGCAGTCAGTACTAAGCACAGTATCAGTACTAGTAGTGAGCAAATTCCACACTACGATACATTCAAAGTGGGTGTGCTTATATGAGTCTTCTCATTCTCCAATCAAGTCTAATTTGGTTTACTAGAAAATCCAAAAAAGGAATGGGACCTTTGAAAAAAATATGATTGCATGCATACTTAAAATGACTAAGTATTTGATCAAAAATCTCAGCAAATGTGTGTTGAACACAAACACATTAATTGCAACTAAGTCTCTAAAATCCTTTGGGACAAGAATTCCAGATGCAAAAGTCTTTATAAATGTGAGGTTCTTCAGAAGGGAACCATATGTCTGCTTGGTTGAAGGCTCAATCCTGTCTGGCTCTAGAAAGCGGAAAACGAGTTTGGTCTTGCTTGGTTTGAAAGCAAAAATACTTCTTAGGAAGCACACCTCGGGTGAGGAGATGTAATTGACAATAACTCATCTTGATATAGAGAGCACATAACTTCTCATACTCAGATTATGTTGTGCAAAGAATGTGTCGTACTGAAATTAAAAGAGCGAAAAAGACATGATGCATGAGTAAGGCATATTCTGTGCATTTCAACATATATGTATGTGTGTGTGTATTTCTGAAGTAAAGAGTTATTCATTACCCAAATGACATAATAATGGTAATCAGATAGAAGAAAGAAGTTACCAATGTTTGGAAATCTTTCGCCATCAAATCAATATTGGACTTCTAGTCTTACTCATTAGCTCTAAGTTTAGACAATATGAAACTTACCACTATAGCGACCCATTAACTTCACGACACCAATACAGTTTTCAGAACTTTCAGCTTCGACATGTGCTGCATTAATTGCACGTTGAGCCTCTTCAACAGCAGTATCAAAACCGAATGATTTGTCAATAACCTAAGCCAACAGGAAATCATGACAAAAATATGAGACAGATAATATTTGGATTAACTCACAGTTTTAGAACTAATTAGAAAATCAATAAAAATTGGTTGAATATCAAATTTGCAGCTACAGTCCTAACAAGTACCGGTATGTCATTATCAATAGTCTTGGGAACTCCTGCAACTGCAACTTTGAGACCGCGTCTTTTGATTTCCTGCATAAATAAGATAACTACAAGATCAGAAACTATAGCTAAAGATAACTGACTGTAGAGTCGGATCTTGATAACATCTTAACCAATGTTATACTGTTAGGAACTTAGGACTTTGGATAAAGGACTCAATTTAGCAAAAGATCATTGAGTGGCTCACTCTCCCAGAGGCTAAGAACTTATCACATCGGTTAGGAAAGGGCGAGGGATTGGGCGAGGCGAAGAAGGTGCACCCCTGATGTGATTGAAGAGCCTGTAGTTGATTCAGGACCAAGGTCAGATGATATCATCTGCCTACAGGTATCAGGGAGCGCAGGAAGGACTGAATTCGTAAGGCTGCGCAGGATAAAAAAAAATATCAAAATGAAAACAGCCAGCTATAGCAAAATTATTACATGTTGTATCATTCTTATGCCGATAGTGATTGTTATAAACTTGAAACTGATGGAGAAGTTATAAAAACAGATCATCCACACAGCCTTGAACCCACAAATCAAACTAAAAACACCTTAAAATGAAAGCATAAGAAATCCATAACATCTAAAAAGCAATTACTTCATCTCATACTTCTATCATTAGCATTGAAAAGTGTCCATGCCAATTTTAGCATCTCATTGATAGTTGATATATGGACTCTGTATTATGCCAATTTGTATATTTTCAAAATACGATAGTACCAATACTTCATAAATACTTATACTTTCCCATTTCCACATCCTAAACAAGGAGAAGGAATCTGCTTACTATGGCTTTACCAATGGTTTAACCTGCATACTTAGTCATATAAATTGTGTAATGATCTTAGGATTTTCAGGAGTATATTCTGCACAGAGAAATACAAACAGATAAAAGATAAGATAAATGCAATATTCCTTAACAGTGGCCAATCCAAATAAATCCTATAAAAGTTTTGACTGCAAGTGAGCATCTAAACCCCCTTCCTCTATTTGCGAATGTTAAAAGACTGCTGGCATATGAATTGAATACTTACCCAGGCAGTCATCTTGATTCTTCAGCAGAACTCAATGTCACTCCACGAGGTTTCCCACAATGTCGACATACAAACTCAATTGTTTCCCACAATGTCGACATCACCGAATCAAAACCTCTTCTTCAAAAGCAAACCGGTTCAAAATCATGAAAAAAAGGAGAACAACATTAGCAATTTCTCAAATAGAAACCCAATCAAGAAAAGAAATCAAAGCAATTCCATATACCCACTCACGACAATCTCTTTCCTTGCGAACTCACACACGACAATCTCTCTATCTCTATCTCCTTCTTCTTCGTGCAGCAAAAACAGTGTTCAACATTCTTCTTCTTCGACGAACTCTCCTTCAAGAACCGGAGAAGGGACGCAAAAAAAAATTTAGGGTTTCGGGAGATCTGTGGGGAGATGGAACAAATTTTTGGATTATAAACAAAAGTGGGAACGCACAATTTTTGGAGCGGGAACGCAAAATTTGGAGCGGGAATCGCCCGCGAGAAATCTGACTCCATTTCTTCCACACTTCCATGTGCATTGCACGTGCCGTTTAGCAACGGTTTTAAGCCGTTGGCCACTTTAGCTACGGTTCTGAGCCGTGGCTAACACACCAACGGTTTAGAACCGTTGCTAAATTTTGTTTTTGCAACGATTTTAGCCGTTGCTATCCCTAGCCACGGTTTAAAACCGTTGCTAAAACTTTTTTGTTGCAACGGTTTGGGGCCGTTGCTAATGATGCCCACGGTCAGGAGCCGTTGCTAATATTAGCCACGGTTTTTAGCCGTGGTCAGGTTTTTTTACCCACGGTTTTAAGCCGTTGGTACATATAGCTACGGTTTTAGGCCGTGGCAAATAAACCAACGGTTTAAAACCGTGGCCAGCTCGGCGTAGCTAAAAGGGGTTTTTGGTGTAGTGATGGTACAACTTTGTTCCAGTTTGTAGCGTTAGGATGGATGGATGCTCCTGACCTCTTGTGCTTTTTGAATTTTTTTTTAAGGATACCCAAACTCTACTTAGTAAGAGCATCTCCAATGGTCAAGCTCAAAAGCCAAATATGATTGGGATATCAATAGACTGGGTTTTATCCGAAAACTCACCCGCCCCAATCCGAAAAAAATGGATTTGGATTTCAATTTTCCGAATTTGGATATGATTCGGATTTCAAAACTTTATATGAAATTCTTATCGGATAATCCAATTCAATAGTAATCCAAATTGTATAAGCATTGTAAAAATAATTAATTTTATAAATATTGTATGTGTTATTTAGAAAATGGGGGCTTTTGGTCATTTCAAATTTTTTTTATTTGGTTTATTATAAAGAAAACTTTCTAATTTTAAAATATTATTTATTTATTTTAATAAAAGTTTTCAAATTAAGTTATTTCATATCGAATTTAGGTGGGTTTTGGATTTGAGTTTTCGGATTGGATTGAGAATGCAATATTGAATAATTTTTTATATTGGATTTGGATTGTCTTAATTTTTTATTTTTTTTGGGTTGGATTCGGATTTCTACCAATCTGATCCATTGACAGCCCTAAAATATGACAATTGTTTGAGCTTTAAGAGTAAATTTTTATGCTACAATGGAAAGCCTAAAGCTTCATTGCCAGAAAAAGGTACAGGTCTAGCATATTTGACATCTCCAATTAGCAAGCTCAAAAGATAAATATGACAATAGTTTGAGTTTTAAGAGTAAATTGTCAATGCTCATATGTGAAGCCAAAAGCTTCATTTGCAGGAAACGTATAGGTCGAGTAGAGATTTGGGCGGAGCCATACTTCTACTTACGAGGATTGTTTTTCTTGTCTATCTCGTATTTTGACCCTATATCTAAGGGTAGATATGATAAACATAGTTATTCACCCCACCTCTCCCTCCCAATTTTTTTTTTTTTTACATTTTTTTTTATTTTGTTAAATGGACCAATTGAATACAACCACGCTCAACCTCAATTTAGTCCATTTTTGTAGCTTTATTTTTTCCATTTTTTGAGCTTGAGTCCACTCCAATTGTGCATGAGCCTAAATTTCCATGTGTTCATCCACAATAGTACTCTATGAGCTTACAGTATAGTTGTACTATTGGTACTCACTGATATATGTTATTGTCTCACGCCTCCACTCTCGCTTATGTTTGATATATGATTAGATTCATCCTTTATAGTAGTTCGAGTTTTTTTAGATAATTGACAATTTATCTTGATATCCGAAAAATACTATACTATGGGTTCAACCATTCGAGTCTTGTCCAGTGCAATCGCTTGTGAGATTTTTTTAGTATTTTTCTTATATTTCCTTTGGAGGGAAGTATTGGAATGTGAGCACACTCCAATTGTCCATGAGCCCAAATTCGACATTTGTTTAACCATGAAAGTACCTGTGATTTTATGGTGTAGTTGGACTATTGGTACAAACCAATGTATGTGGCATTGAGGAATGATATGCACCCACTCTAATTGTGCATGGGCCTAATTCTGCATTTGTTTATCAACGATATTACCGTATGAGTTTACGGTTTAGTTGTAGTATTGATACCCATCTATGTATATCGCAGTCCCACGCATACGCTTTCGCTTTTGCTTGTACTATTGATTAGATTTTCCCTCTCTACTAGTTCGGGGTTTTAGAGAATCGACAGTTAATCAAATATCACATTAGTTCTAGTTCATTTGTCAAGGATTGTTGGGACTACCAAGTGCACATTATTTTCATTAATACGTTATTTTCGATTATATTTACAAACAAACTACTACGTACAAAGAAATAAATTATGGAAGTTACCAAGTACTCATTAACTTTCATCCTCCACATATCACGCCAGGTGACTTTGATTGCAAAACCCGCTTCTCTGGGATTTTAAATATATTATGTATATTGATAAGTACATATAGTTACGAAAAAGGTCTTAGACTCCAAATCAAAGTTGTTCGTCCTTTGTTTTAGTGTGTTGCTTGCCAATTTTCCTTGGAATGATCCAACAATTGTTCCAATTATGAAACTTATTAGTTAGCTATTATGAATTTATGTTGCACACTTATTATTTTACTAGAATTCATATTAGGATCATCATGATTTCTTATTAAATTACACTTACTGATCAAATATGATAAGCTACAAGATGATTACAAGAAAAAGTACCTAACAATTTTGTATGTAACATGCGCATCGGTCATGTAGAATCACTAATTCCATAATATTCTAGTGAAATATGATTTTCTCTCGATGCATATAGTTTAAAAATAATTTCCTCTCAATGCATATAGTTTAAATATAAGAACTTCAAAGTACATTTCCAAAATACATTGGTTTAATTTCAGTAAATGCATCAATTTGCAAGGACGAGACTTCAGTTTTAATCTATTGAGGAGTCCAAACTAAAGAGTTTTCTCACTTGTGTATTTGAGAGACATGTTTGAGATATATATATATATATATATATATATATATATATATATATATATATAATTTAATTTAATTTAAAAAAAAATGTTATGCTCACTTGTTGAAGTACGTCACAGATGTAATTTGACCTCGTGATAAAATTTGACCTTGTGAGGTCGTGAAAGTAGTTTCAAGAGAGGAACTCTTGTTAGAGTGTGTTTTAATAATTACCAAATGATGAATGTAATAGCAATGACTATTAGGTCAAGAAAACGACTACCTCGCACCACCATATCATCTTTCTCACACCACCATTGAGTTTTTTTTTTCTGTACTCTCTCACACCATCTATATAAACAAAAATCATCCATTTTTTTTCCTCACCATTCAAATCGACAATGGTTACCCCCCCCCCATTCGAAATCTCATCTTCCAAATCTCTTCAAAATTTCTCCCCACACTCAAATCGCTTGCAAATCTCCTCCCTCTCCCACGAAAACTCTCAAAATCCCTTCAAAGTCGAAACCCTTAAATCCAAACTCAATAAATATGCATAATTAACATAACAAAGAAACTCAAAACGAAAAAAATGCAAAACATGGTAATTTTTTAATAATTTAAATCCTCAATTGAGACCGATTCTCAAGCTCATCAAAACACAAAAATTGTAGTACTATGAGTTATCTAATAAACACAACTTGAATCACTTGAAAATGTTTTGAAATGAGCAAGTTATGATCATTTTACTAAAGTCGCGCAAATCTGTCCGAACAATGTAAACGGGGTAGTGTTTCTGACTTTCGGCCAACTTATGTGCTCAATCAAGACTGATTCTCATATTGATCAAAACACAAAAGTTGTAGGGATACCTTGCAGTGCACTCTGAGAACAAAATTGTTTATTCATATTCTGCACGAGTTTAGTAAAATGACCATAACTTGCTCATTTTAAAACATTTTCAAGTGATTCAAGTTGTGTTTATTAGAAAACTGAGAGTACTACAACGTTTGTGTTTTGATCAACTTGGGAATCCATCTCGATTGAGCACATAAGTTGGCCGAAAGTCATGAACACTATCACGTTTTCATTTTTCGGACAGATTTGCGCGAATTTAGTAAAATGACCATAACTTGCTCATTTCAAAACATTTTGAAGTGATTCAAGTTTTTTTTATTAGATAACTCAGAGTACTACAATTTTCGTGTTTTGATGAGTTTGAGAATCAGTCTCAATTGAGGGTTTAAATTGGTTCGAAAGTTATCATGTTTTTCGTTTTGAGTTTGGGTTTGTCTGTTATGTTAAGTTATGCATATTTATTGAGTTTGGGTTTAAGGGTTTCAACTTTAAGGGGATTTTGAGAGTTTTTGAGAGAGAGTGAGGAGATTTGCAAGATATTTGAGTGTGGTGAGAGATTTGCAAGAGATTTCGAATAGGGGAGGGAAGAACCATTGTCGATTTGAATGGTGGGGGGAGAGGAATGAATGGTTTTTGTTTATATAGGTGGTGTGAGAAAGAAAGTAGGTGGTGTGAGAGAGTAGAATGGTATGAGAGAGAAGAAATGGTGGTGCGAGGTAGTCGATGCCTTAGGTCAATTGTGATGACTCACCAACAAAATCAATAATTTTCCAAAAGACAAAACTGCCCTTTGATTCACATTGATAGATACTAGGATATTCCCCGTGCCTTCGATTCTCAAATTCAATATGAGCCTTTAGATGTGTGATGGTTAGAGTTGATTGGGGCATAAAGAGTTAAAAAAAACTTATTTTTCCAACTTCCTCTTTGTGATCCGTTATATTCTTATGTTTGGGTAAATCTCAGCCTTCTTTTATTTCCAATATAAAACACCATTCTGATTTGTTATATAGACTAGGTTCATCCACGTGCCTTCAACACTCAAATTGTTTGATAAGAGATTTTTCAACTTTGGCCATGAGTATTTCAGTCCTATATGAATATAAATTTCAGCCAAACACCCTCCCCCCTCATCTATGTGATCCATTATATCTTTATGTTTGGGTAAATCTCAGCCATCTTTTATCTCCAACCTAAAACACCATTATGATTTGTTATATACACTAGCATATTACTTGTGTTGTTGACAATCCATATACATTTTCTTTGTTGCTAATTATCATGAACTGGACATCCTCACTAGTTGAGGTGGGCACAGTCCGGATCGGTTCCAAATTTCGATGAACCTAACTCGAACCGTTTAAATTTAACGGATCCGGTCCGGTCTGGATTTCCTCATTTTGAACATTGGGACTAAACCTAACTCGAACTATTTGAAACGGTCCGGTTCCTACGATTCCAAAACGTTTTTATGAAATATTGTATATTTGTATTGCTGATGTTGATTCCCTACGTGTCCTAATCCTAAATTTAGCCGAATTTCACTATAACATACAATACTCATTGTAATTTGCACTCACTGTAACGAATTATACTCACTATAACAAATTATACTCACCTATTTTTCGTTGAGCATCTTGAATGAAGAGCTCAACATCAAACTCAAAAGGGTGAATCCATTTGAGGTTGAGTATGAGCTTGCTCCAATTGCCATTTTAACAAACCTTTTTAAAAATCATTGAAAATCAAAGTATCCTGTAAAAAACATGGAAAATATTCCTTACAGAATTTTAAAGGGCAAAAGTACACATCAGATAAATATGCTAGCTATGTTTAATGCAATTATCTTTTACAAACAGTCCTTGATGATTTTACAAACTCTATACAGCCCAAAATAATGCATAACATCTAATGCAGAGTCCTTGGCTAGTTTTTATGGGATCAATAGTGAAAACAGTGTTCTCATAGAGGACTTCAATGGATTATTTTACAATTGCTCAAGAACTACATGATACCTTGGATTCTAAAGCTAATTAGTGGCTCTCTTGAAAGAAGAAGAAATGCCAATTAGATGCTTGCAGCTGAGACTCTAAGATGCTTGCTCCAACCTGACACAACATGCAAAAATTTATTCAAACAAAGAGCATGAAACCTAATAATAATTTCATCAAGGGATAATGATATAAAAAAAGTACCTTAGGGAGAAAAGATCCTTCGATCCAAATTGATGATCGAGAGAGAGATACTTTGATCTTCTTCTTCAACCAAGACAACAACTTCAGGTCAGGTCCTTCTTCGTCTTCTACAGATCAGTTCCTGTTGATGAATCAAACAGAAGAGACAGACTGATGATCGATTGAGAGAGATCCTTCTTCTTTTTCTACAGATCAACAACTTCGTATCGATCGAGATGGGGAATCAAACAAGCAGATAAGAGACAAAGAGAATACGACAATAGAAAAGAGAGGGGAAGAGAAGAACAGTATAGCACGATTTCTTCTAACTTCCTATTTTCGGTTTAACTTGTAAATGTGATTTGAAACGGGTCCAACCCGGACCGTTTCTTTTTAAATAATAGGAACCGAGCTCAGACTGTTTTATAATGGATCCGAACTGTATCTAAAAATACAAACTTAAAATCCGAACCGTTTAGAGCAAAACGGTCTGGTTCAGTTTGAACCCTCGGATCCTCGACTCGTTTGCCCACCTCTACTCACCACTATCCCCACCATTGCCCTCAATCAGTTTCATAAAATCATATTTTAGAATGTAAACTAATTTTTTTGTGTTATCTTAGTTTACGGTAAAAATACTAATTTTTTTAAGAGTTAAACACGATTAAAATTATAATTGATTGAGTGTTCTGGGTATTTGTTTGAATGTTCGTTAAAATGTCCATCTGTTTCTTTGAAAAATAGTTACTTAGGCAGCAATCCATTGATAATATTTACATGCTTTAATAGTAAAACGAAAAATGACCAACAAAAATACTTAGGCAGGAAAATGACTTTTAAGGCCAATTTTCCACTAAATATACTATTTAAATACCGTAGTTGATGTAATGGCTAATTTATGCCTATTTTTTATTTTTATGACCAACAATGACTATTTTATTAACCCAGGTTAACTCATAAAGTTATAAGACATCTTTACCATTCATAAACAAATAGAAAATATACTTTTATGACAAACAAAGACTCTTTTATTAACTATTCTAATTATGACCAACCAATTGTTAGTTGGATTAGGTTATATAATTTGATGATTTCTGGCCTATAATTTCAATAATCACTCTCCAAAACATATCTAATGGCACTAAAAATATGACATTATTATTATTATTATTATTATTATTATTATTACCCGCCATCAAGGATTATGATTTTGCAAAATTATACGAAAATTTGCTGAATTTTTTGTTTTTTTAAATTACGAAAAGAAAAAGGGCGAAAGAAAAAATTACATTTTTTCTAGAGTTTTTGAAAATTTTCGAAGTTTTTTCAAAAAATTTCTCGTAACTTTCGAGTTTTCTTTTTATCTAATTATCATTTATTCTAATTAATAATTGATTTTTGAACCACCCCTAATTTCATTATTATCACTTCTACTTATATATTGATTTTTTAAACTACCCCTTGATTTTCTAATTATAGGTATTTTGGTTTCATTTAATGTGTTTAATACATTTATTTACTTGCATATTATTTTTTTCACATATTTAATATACCCTTGAAATTCACTATATATTTCATTTATCCTCGAAATTTTTACGTTTTTTCTTTATGCACCGAAATATTTCTTAAAATCAGAAAACCAAAATTAACTCAAAAAACGAAATCACAATCCTTGCCCGCCATAGCTCACTGCAGTGATCAGTTATAGTTTTTTTTTTGTTCTTAATAGCTTCCTCAACTTCAACTATTGCTTGTTGAAAAAAGATTTTGGCGGCTCTGATGTATCCCCAATGATAGATAGCTCAATCCCTTATTTGTTTCGCAAATATTAATCTTTGTAAGAAACAAAAAAAACTTGAGTATTATTCATGTAGACTAATTTTCTTGATTTTTTTTATAGTTCAAATTTTTGGGATATTAACTATCTGAGTTAATAGGTAAACATTATGATTTTTTATAGCTTAAATCATGCAAAACAATAAAAATAAAAATAAAAATAAAAATAAAAATAAAATTGTTATATTTCTGGCTCCATTAGATATGTTTTGAAAAGTTTAAATTGACAGAATTCATCAACTTATATAGCCTAATCCAAACAAATCCAACAATTATTAAAGTCATGCAGTTTGCAACGTTTAATAACAAACTAATAACTCTGTCATTTAAAAAATTTGACAGTTTAAGTTTTGAGATTATTAATGAGCAAGTTAAGAGGTAATGACTACTATCTACTTAGAACTGAAATCACTTTCTCCCCACACACTTAATAATAATAAAAATAATAATAATAGTAACAACTAATTAAATCAATAATAAGAAAACTATGATACTTTTTGCCCCATTAGATACGTTTTGAAAAATGATTGTAGAAATAAAAAGCTAAAAATAATAAACTTATATAGCCCAACCCAACAAGCAATTGGTTGGTCATAATTATAATAATTAATAAAATAGTTTTTGTTGGTCATAAAAGCATAACAATATGTTTTCTATTTATTTAGGAAAGGAAAAAATGTCTTATAACTTTATGAGTTAACCTGGGTTAATAAAATAGTATTTGTTGGTATTAAAAGTATAAGAGTAGGCACAATTAGCCATTACATCAACTACTTTATCGAAATGGTCTATTTTGTAAAAAAGTAAGCATTAAAAGTCATTTTCTGATAATAAAATTATAAGTTTTTGTATTGATCATTTGTTTTGTTGGAAAAATCTTCAATTTTGCGTTACAACGATACCTAGTTTATCAAAATTCGACAATTACGTAGATGGTTATGATAATTTTCATTTAAAAAAAAAAGGAAAATACAATATTTTCTCTCTCCGCCACATTACATTCCACCAATTTTTTTCATTTTCTGTGCTCTTCTACATGTTTTATATTTATAAACATGCCATCATAGGAAATGAATCTCAACTTTCAATCCTAGCTGTCTTTCAGCAATGAACAATAAAATACTACTCTAAATTGTAATATATGATGCGTCAAAAAATCGTCCTCCTGTGAGTTTGACCTGCAAAGAAAATGTTAGACTGCCAAAGACTACCATTTTGGTGGCTAGAGGCACTTCGATGCTTAAGTTAGCAACTTTGTTTGAAGAAGAAATAAATCTGGACAAAACTCAATAAAAGTTGCAAACTTGTGTCGAATGTTCCCTTTACATTTTATAATGGTCGCAGTTAATTCTCTGCGTGAATTAAGCACGTGAGGCGCAATGGAATGAAATGTTTATCGTAACAGTCTCCTCCTTGATGGAGATGCGTCCGTGGAGACGTAACTCCCGCAACGACTCTTTTTTGGTGCGACGTTCATCTTCTTTATGAGAGAACCCGTTTCGGGCCAGGATCTGGGTTTTTACTCATTTGGGCCTGGATTCGGGCTTTGATTATATATTCTTATAATGGGCCCTGTCTGAGCCCTTGTGTATGGCATCATTCTTTTTGGGCTTTACGAGCTGGCCCAGTAGATGGGACGCCATATCCTTGTAATAGACATTCCCTGCCACGTGTACGGATTTGATGCTCGGTCTATTTTGATATATCATCAGCTACTCCCCCTTAGTTAGTGGGTATTTTCATGTATCCACTAACTATGTGGCTGTTTTGTTTTTTATTTCAACATTACGGCAAATTTAGTGCACTTTCTATTTGTTGCTACTATTGTCTCTCCGATGTCCCATCCGCCTGCTCATTTTGGCGCAATTTTTGGGATTTCGTGCGACTGTCATATCTTGCACGTTCTTCGAAGAACGAACATTTTGCCACTCGTCCTTGAAAAAGGAGAAGTTGAGTGCGGGTTTACTTTCTTTTGCAATTATTCAGTTTCTAGTTATTGATTCCTTAATTTTTCGTGCTTGCTCTGCAGTCATGTCTAGCTTCATAATTTAGAGTGGCGACATTCTTGATGTCTGTGAAGTTTCTTTAAGCGGGCGACACATGCGACTCTAGATAACATCCGTCATGTTTACTCGTTGCCGGCCGATCTGGAAATCATTCTCCCCGAAAAGGGCGATAGTCCTTGTCGTCCAAAACTTGGGTACATTGCTTTGTTTCCTGTTATGTTTCATTCCAATTTTAGGCTTCCGCAATTGTCTCAAAGTACTTAGAATTGGTTGGCATCACTCTGGCTCAACTGGTTCCTAACGGTTGGAAGGTGATGATTGCGATTTTAGCAAGGGCTGTCACAGCTTGTATCCCTATGACTGTCAGGGTTTTGCATTCTCTAGTGGGTTTTAGCGTAAACGCCAATCGCACCTGTTGCCTTCGCTCTCCTTCTTGTTTCAAGGACCTACGAGAGGAGTATGAGGGTTGGTCGAGGTCCGGGTTCTATGTGTCACTTTCTTCCAATTAATTCAGGTTTCACGAAACTCAGATTCTGCGGTCATTCTGGGAGCCTAAGAAAGTCGAGTTGTCGTTGGAAGAACAAGAGTTCTGTTGTTGATTTGGTGATCTTCCCTGAGTCTTAGTGGAAGATTTCCTTACTATGGATGTCATTATCTGTAGTGGCTTATATTCGTCGGGTCGTGCTTTGGAGGTGACTATTGCGCGCGTTGGTGTTGTGGATGTTGACCGCACAGAGGGTTTTGTCGATGAGCCTACAAGCCGAATTGCTTATGTCGATGCCCGAGGTTCTGGAAGTACCGGCTCGATTGTTAGAAAGAGTAAGGTTCCTAGGCCTTCAGCCCTTCTAAGATGTTGGCCGTCAGTTATGGCCGTGTTTCGAATATGAAGAAGCTCACCTCCTCAGTTCTTGACGCTGCTAGGGATCCTTCTCATTTTGCCTCTTTCCAAAAAGGAGGTCATGGTTCGAGGAATGATTATTCTGCCCGAGAGGACGAGGAAGTAAATTAAGTTCTCGAAAAGAGTAAAAAGAAGGTTTTTTGTCCTCTTGATGACCACAAGAAACGTCTTGTTGCCTCTTATGGTTTGCCTGTTTCTGCTGGCTTAACGATTGATGACTCGCGTATTATTGAAAACAAAATGCTTCAGCTTGGTCTTTGGGAATCTGATAATCCAATGGGTACTAAGACCTTAGATGATTTCGAGTACGATCCGACAATGGAAGATCGAGTCGTTGCTCGAGCTTGAGACTTCCAGCTTACTGTTTTTTCTATCGTGGCTTGGACCTCGGAATCACCTGTTACCCCTCTGCATCCCATCCTATTTTGACTGTGCCCAATGAGTTCTTCTGCCCTTCAGAGGTTGAAGTACAGGACAACGCTCGCAACCTCATTGGCAGTTTTCATGGGCGGTTGGCTAATAGGGCTCTTATGCTCGTGCGCCACAACGTCGTCATATTGACGAGGGTCTCCAACACCTCATGGAGGGGATGACTCACCTTACTTATGCTACCATGATGGGGTCAGATTGTAAGGTTGCTCATGACTAGGTAGGGCTTATTAAATGGAAGCTGGCATGACATATCCTGGTTCTTTCTCATGTCCTCCGTCGATTTGAATCATTGAAGGCGCAGTGCATAGAGTAAGCAAGGGCTGCACAGACGTCGTTGAGGGAACTTGAAGTCATTTGTGATACGTTTGCCTCTAATCTTGAAATGTCTGAAGTAGAACTGGTTAGTTGTGGTCTCGTCTGGATGCTGCTGAGAAAGAATTGTCTGATCGAAAGGCTGAACGTGACGAGGCCATTCATTCTGTTGAGGAATGTTCTGCCATTCTTAAGGCTTTTCCTATTCGAATCGCTCAGCTGAATTTCGAGTTTGTCGAGACCAATTCCGCAGTCTCCGCTAGACTTGCAGTCGTCGATAGAGAATTAGCGTCAACCCGGGCTGAGTTGTCATTTATTACTAAGAGTTGAAGGCGGCGGAGGCCGTGGATTGAAAAAGAGTGGTTGAAGGTCGCCACGATTTCTTGGATTTCCTGGAGATGCAAGGTTTAGACATGTCTGAATATCGTTGCTTTGCTGAGCAAGAATTCGACGATGTCGAAGAAGTCATTCCGGATTCAATGGGTTATCCAGTTGTCGGAGAGCCTTCTAAGCACTTGTCTGAGCCCATAACGACTAGAAATGCTACTGATGTCGATGTTCTTTCTTAATTGTTTCTTTTGTAATCTCATTTTCTAGAAGATCATTGGAAATTTTCTCTTTGGCATTTATTATGTTCAGTATGTCTAGCTTTAATAGCTTTTTATTTACGACATTCCTGACATATTTCTGACTCGTTCGTCTAGATTTTTATGAGCGGCTTTGATGTTCGACATCCTAGTCGAGTGGAAGCTATTTTTTTGGAATTCGATTCTATATTTGGATTACGAAGTCGTTCATTACATTCAACGAGATAAAGTATGGTTCTTACGTCCTAGTACTTTATTACTTCGTGGCTGATCAGGCCATAATTTTTTGTTTTTATGTCCAACTTGTTCGTCCGGTACATGTATTTGTTTTTGCTCGATAGTCTAGTCGTGCTGAGTATTTTCACGAGTTAGGTTTTTAATCTGACTTCCTCGTCCTGACTAAATTCTGGTCATTTTGGATTCGAGAGCTAAGATGTTTATTGATTATATCTTTTGAAGTGCACAACATTCCATGGTCGAGGTAGCATTTCACCTTTTTGTTTTCCAACCAGTATGTTCCTGCTCTGTTGATTTTTATTACTCTATATGGTCCTTCCCAATTTAGGTTTAGCTTACCCGCGCCAGGTTCCTTTGTGTTGAGTTGGAATTTTTGTAGTACCCAATCGTCAATGTTAAAGGTGTGGATTCACATCCTCATATTGTAGTATCCAGGCATAAGCTGTTGGCAGGCTGCTATTTTGATGGAGGCTGCTTTTCGCTCCTCTCCGAGAAGGTCCAACCCAACTCTTAGCGCTTCGATGTTGTCCTCAGCGCGAAATTCTTCGGTTCAGAATGTTTGCATTTCGGTCTCCACGGGTATTATTGCTTTGGATTTGTATGTGAGGGCAAAAGGTGTTTCTTCTTTCGGAGCTCGTTTTGTTGTTCTGTATGCCCAAAGTACGCAAGGTAACTTAGATGTCCACAATCCTTTTGCTGCCTCGAGCCTTCTTTTAATTGCTTCCAAGATTGTCTTGTTGGTGACCTCGGGCGCAGAGAAATGTTGCTCGATATTTAGGTTTTTGCATAGCTCCTTAATCTTTTTGCCTTCGAATTGCTTCCCGTTATCTGTGACAATTACTTTTGGGATCCTGAATCTGCATATAATGTCTCTCCAAAGAAACTTCTTAACTTGAGTTTTCCTATCTTTATGAGGGGTTCTACTTGTACCCACTTAGTGAAGTAGTCTATCGCTAGGAGAATAACTACCGCTAGGAGAATAAATTTCTTCCTGTCGGATGTGTGGAGTGGTCTTACGATGTCCATTCCCCATTGTGCGAATGGCCATGGGCTGCTCATCGGGATTAGGTTTTGTCCCGACAAATGAGTGTATGGGGCAAATCTTTGGCATTTATCACACTTACGAACAAGCTTTTGAGCATTTGCTTGCATCGTTGGCTAGTAATATCCCAGTGTTAGTGCTTTATGGGTCAATGTTCTTCCCCCTGGGTGATTTTTGCACGTGCCGTTGTGGATCTCTTGCAGAACATATTCAGCGTCTTCTGGTGAGAGGCATCTTAGCAACGAGCTTGTAGCAGACCCCCTGTAGAGTCTGTCATTGATCATTGTGTATCTTGCTGCCTAATTTCGTAACTTTTGAGCTTCCATCTTATATGTTGGGAGTTCTCCATTTGATATATACTTTAGGATTGGAGTTGTCCAGTTGTTTTCTTGATTCGTGGCACATGTTTCTTCCACTTGGTTTTCAAGTATGGAGCTTCTTTGCGTCATGACGAGGGGATTATCATTGTTTTAAGTTGTCGATGCCTCATTTGCTAGTTTATCGGCTCTTTTGTTCTCTGTCCTTGCGCATCGTTGAATGATCGCATTCCGGAAGCCCTCTACTAGTTCCATGGTTTTTCTGGTGGTAAGCTTTCGTTCGGGTATCTTTGACTTGAAATTCGTTGTTTAGTTGATTGACAACCAGTTTGGAATCGGTAAAGAAACTAATGTCTTTTATTCCCAAGTGTTTTGCCAACTGTAGTCCTTCTATCCCCGCTTCATACTCGATTTCATTGTTGGGGGCTTTAAAGTTGAGTTTTATCATCTTCTCCAATGCAATGCCTTCCGAGTTTTACAGGATTAGTCCAGCTTTGCTTCCCGCCTCGTTAGATGTTCCATCATAGTGAATGACCTATTCGTCAGTGATTGGTTTGGATTGTTCTTTTTCGCTCTGACTTTTTGACTGTTGGTTGTTACTTCCTGTGAATTCGGCAATGAAATATGCTAGTGCCTGAGCTTTGATAGCAGTTCTGGGGGCATAGTTGATGTCAAATTGTCCGAGTTCTATTGTCCATTTTACCATTCTCCAGATAGATCTAGTTTGTGCAACACTAACCGAAGTGGCTGCTCGGTCATAACAATTATTAGGTGTGCTTGAAAGTACGATCGTAGTTTTCTTGATGACTATATCAGAGCGAGCGCCAATTTATCTAGGGCCGTGTAATTGAATTTTGCATCCGCAAGTGTTTTGCTGATGTAGCATACTAGTTTTTGAACGTCTTTTTCTTTTCATACTAACGCAGAGTTTATTGCGTGGTCAGACACAGATAGATATAGATACAATGCATCCCCCAAGTTTTACTTTGTTAGTAGTTTTGTGTTTCCCATATATGCTTTTAGGCTTTGAAAAACTTCCTTGCATTCTACATTCCACTTAAATGTCTTGTTTCCTTTCAAAATTCTGAAGAAAGGCAGACATTTGTCCGATGATCTGAAAATGAACCTGTTCAGGGCTGTTATTCTTCCATTAAGACTTTGTACACCTTTTATGTTTGTTGGTGACTGCATGTTGAAAAGCGTCTGTATCTGCTTTGAATCAGCCTCGATTTCCCTTTGATTGACCATGTACCCGAGAAATTTCCCTAATTCTACTCCAAAGGTGCACTTCTCTGGATTCAGCTTCATCTTATACTTTCGTAGCTGGGAAAGGGCCTTTTTCGAGATCTGTAACGTGGTCTGTTTGGCGTGATCTTTTGACAAGCATGTCATCAATGTAAACCTTCGTCATTTTACCGATTTGATCTTTGAACATTATGTTCACCAGCCGATGGTACGTTGCTCTCACATTTTTCAATCCGAAGGACATTATCCGATAAAGTGTGTAACCCTTTCCATTATAAAAGATGTTTTTTTTGGTCGAGAGGGTATATCTGTATTTGATTATACCCGGAGTATGTATCCATGAAGCTCAGCAATTTGTGCCCAGTGGTTGTGTCAACTATCTGATTTATTTGTGGAAGTGAAAAATTATTTTAAGGCAGGCTTTATTCTGGTCGGTGTAGTCCAAGCATTAGGGGTGGGCATCCCATCCCGCGATCCCGTTCCCGTCCCGTCTCGTTCCGATTTTTTCGGGTCTTAATGGGATTGAATAATTTCATCCCGATCCCGTCCCGTCCCGATCTAGAATGGGATGGGATGGGATGAAGATTTTCAATCCCGCCAATCCCAAACTAATTTATTAATATTTTTATTTAATTATTTATTTTAGAATTGTGGATGCCCATACAAATATACTGATGTATATAACATTTTTACTTTTTTAGCATCTCAATGAATCTCTCACAGTGTTTGTTACTAGGCCAAGCATCTCTTGTTTGTATGGTTTTTTTGTAGTTTAGTACTGTTTCTATTTTTCTTTTCATGGTTTAATACATAACCCTAGCTAGATTTTTTTTATTGATTACAATGAGTGTGGTTGAATGCTTATCCAGTCTGTGCACTATATGGTTTTCAGCCATTGTAATCTTCAAAGCTTTAAAGATAATTTTAACTAGGCTGAATATGCAAATAGGTCATGTCAAGCGTTCCAGACAGCAAGACGAGATGAACCAACAACAACAAAGAAACTCAGCATAACAGATGAACCCGCACAAATTATCAACATGAGACCATTTCCTTTAATCATCTACCAACCTTTTATTCTTGTTCTTGTTTGTAATTATCATCTTTTTCAACCTCTCATTGAGGTTGGACTAATTGGTTCAGAACAGTCTGTATTTTAAGTAGGTTGGACTAATTGGTTCAGAACAGTCTCATTGAGGTTGGACTAATTGAGGTTTGTAATTATCATAATATGTTCAAAATGTATTCTCCAGATCAGCACGCTGATCCCGTCCCGAACCCGTTTGGGATGGGACGAGGTCGGGATGGGGTTTTTCCCATCCCGTCCCGTCCCGATCCCGTATGAATGGGATGGGATAGGGATGGGTATATCTCGTCCCATCCCATCCCGTGCCCACCCCTACCACGCATACCCTCCATTTGTCGTTCTTTTTCTTTACCAACACAGTGTTCGCCAACCAGTTCGGGTAGTGAGCTTCTCTTATCATCCTTGTATTAAGCAGGCGATGCATTTTCTCATTTATTGCCTGATTACATTTTGGAGCCACCTGCCTTTTTTTTATCGAACTGGCTTCCTGTCCGAATTTACTTGTAATCTGTGAGAGATGACAGATGGATCTATTCCTACCATGTCCTTCATTGTCCATGCAAAAATATATTGGTTATCTTTCAGTAGTCGGATTAGTTCCTTGGCGAGTTCGGGATGAATCTATGTGTCAATCTGGACTGCTTTCTCTGCTTCGTTGTCGAGGTAGACTAAGATCGTTTCTTCTTCTGGCTGTCCGGTGTTAGGTCAATCTCGTGGGCTAGTTGGAGTTATAGTATCACTCGGAAATTCCGAACTAGTCTGAACATGTTGTTGTGAAAGCTTTTCCTGGGCCTTTATTTTTGCTAAATGACATTCACGAGTTGCTGATTGATCTCTTTTGATTCTCTCGACACCATTGTCAATATAGTATTTTAAGCATTGGTTCATAGTTGAAGAGAATGCGCCCATTTTGTATATCTAGGATGTCCTGAGTAACATGTTGTATGCATAAGGAGCCTCAACAATAATGAAATCTGTCAACAATACTCATTGCTTTCCTGGTTTTCCTGCTTCGACCAGTAGTTGAATCATCCCTAGCGGACAACATTGTTCCCCGTTAAAACACACCATAGGTTGATATCTAGGTGAATGCATCTCATTAGTAAACCGCATCCTTCGAAAATGTATCAGGTACAGGAGGTTGGCCGAGCTGCCAATGTCGACCAACACCCTCTTGATTTCCCATCTAGCTATCATGACCGAAATTACTAATGCATCATTGTGCGGGAAATTAACCACATCTGCATCTTCGTTTAAGAAGGTCAGAGTCCTCTGCATTGTCTTTACACGTTGTGTTGATGGCTCTTGGCATCTGATATTTACTCTTAGGTCTCTGATTACCCGATTTCATGATCGGTTGGATTGCTTCTTTTTTTCCAGCTGCACCATGCAAGACATATATTGTTTCATTTGGTCGTTCCCCTAAGATGTTTGTCTCGTCCTTGGGATCAACGAATTCTCCAAGTCGTCCTAATCTAATATGACGTTCAATCTCGTTCTTCAGACTATGACAGTCTTCGGTATCGTGGCCGTAATCATTGTGGAAGAGGTAGTGTTTGTATTTGTTCCACTTCTCTAGGTCTCCTCTCATTTTTGGTGACCATTTGATATCTTCCCTTCCTGTTATAGATTTGAGGATCTCGCTTCGACTCGTTATCTAGATCGCGAACGATTTCTTTGTTTGAACTTCTTTGGTTGTAGCTTTCCAAACTTTTCTTGATTGAATCCAAAACCGTTATTTACCCGATGCCTCTTAGGCTAGACGATTTCTTCTCGAGGTTTGTTGCCCTCCAAGTCTCGGATGAGTCTATCCACGATTTGATTACGTGGTTCATCTGAGCTATAAGTATCTCCACTCGGGTGTCCGAGAGGATTCCCCAAAATGTCAGAGGCGTCTGGATTGTTACCCGTTGAAGCTCATTTCTTTCCGACGTGATTGATTCGACGATTGTCACTTGGTTGATGTTAGGTCACATGGCGTTTTATTCATCGACAGATTGAGGATTTGTGGGGTGTGTCATTTGTTCTAACAGCTTGTTGATCGTTTATCAAATTTTGGTGAACTTTGTCACTATGGATCTTATTTTTAGAAAGGAAACTCGTTGTTTCTCACAGACGACGCCAAACTGGTGTGTCTAAAAATCATCCTCCTGTGAGTTTGACCTGCAAAACAGATGTTAGACTGCCAAGGACCACCTTTTTGATGGCTGAAGGCACTCTAATGCTTAAGTCAACAACTCTGTTTGAAGAAGGAAGTAAATCTGGACAAAACTCAGTTAAAGTTGCATATTTGTGTCGAATGTTCCCTTTACCTTTGATAATGGTCGCGGTTAATTCTCTGTGTGACTTAAGCATATGAGGCGTAACGGTAGGAAATGTTTCTCGTAACAGTATCCTCCTTAATGGAGATGTGTCCGTGGAGGCGTAACTCCCTCTACGACTTTTTTTGGTGCAACGTTCTTTTTCTTTATGAGAGAACTTGTATCGAGCCTGGATTTAAGTTTTAACTCGTTCGGGTCTAGATTCGGGCTTTGATTATATCTTCTTATAGTGGGCCTTGTCTGGGCTCCTATGGTTGGCTTCATTCTTCTTGGGCTTTTCGAGTTGGCCCAGTAGATGGGACGCCATATCCTCATGATGGACGTTCCCTGCCACATGTACGGCTGATATGCTCGGTTTATTTTGATGTATCATCAATATAAGCTAGCATATTACCCGTGCCTTTGACACTCCACATGCATTTTTGCTGCTAGTTATCATGCACTGGACACCCTCATCACCATCCCCACCATTGTCCTCAATCAGTTTCATAAAGAAAATAATTTATATTTTAGAATGCAATCTAATTTTTTGAATTGCAAGCTTATTATACGGTAATAGTACTAATTTTTTTAATGTCAAACTCAGTTAAAATTAGAATCGATTGAATGTTCGGGGTCTTTGTTTGAATGTTCATTAAAACATCATTCCGTTTCTTTGAAAAATATTATACTCAGGCATGAAAATATTATAATACTTGTATGTTTTAATAATAAAATATATATTTTGAAATAATAATTGTTTGTATTGATCATTGGTTTTGTTGGAAAGATCTTCATAATTGCATTTCAATGATATCAAGTTTACCAAAATCTGACAACTGCGTACATAGTTATAATAAGGTTGGAAAAAAAAATGAAAATACAATACCTTCTCTATCCGCCACATGTACATTCCACTAACTTTTTTGACAATGTTTTTCATTTTATTTGCCCTCTATATATTTATATTTACAAATATGTCATCATAAGAAATAAATCTGAACCCTCAACACATTTTTCAACTTTCAATCATATTTTATCTCAAATTCTTAGTTTGTCTTAGTCAATAATGAATAGTAAAACACTCGTCTGAATTGTAATATACTAGGGTATTCCCCATGCTGTTGACACGATATAAATTTAAAATGATAAATAAGGTTTTTTCTACTTTAAATATGAAGATAAATAAATATCAAAATGTTGGATATTGGAATCGAACCAATGCATTCTTATTGAAGATTGATTGAAGTAAGTCATAAAAGGTTAACTTTAAGTCTCAACCATAAGATGAAACAAATCTCAACCATGAACCAATTTTATGTACAAACTTATCTCTTGGTGCTTTATGTTCTATGTGATCCTTTAGATTCTTATAATTGAGTAAATCTTAACCGACTTTTATGTCCAACCCCAAACACCATTTTGAATTGTAATATATACTAGGGTATTCCCGGTCCCTTCGACACTCAAATTGTTTGATAAAATGAAAATTTTCAACTTAGGGGTATTTCAATTATGCGAACATAAATAGAATATAAATATAAATAGAATTGCCTCACTTTGATAATAGGATAATTTTGATAAATAATATAAATACAAATGCAGGCCGATAATCCTACTACTCGTGTCGTTGACACTCCACATATATTTTTTCTATTAATTATCATGCATTGGACACCCTCACCACATTCCTCATTATTCCTGTCAATCAATTCCATTAAAAAAATTATTTTAGAATGTAAACCAATTTTTAAAGTCAAACTCGGTTAAAATTATAATCGATTGAATGTTTATGGTTTTTGTTTGAATGTCCATATGCATCTTTGAAAAATGTCTATATGCATCTTTGAAAAATAGTAAAAACATTTATGGCATGAAAATATATAAATACATCCACCAATTGTAGCTCAGTTGGTCGGACATTTACTCTCTTTGTAAGAGGTTGCGGGTTCGAGAGGCGATGGACTGGAGTGAAAGCAAGTCTCCATGCGAGATGTAGGCGACGAAGATATTAAGTGACAACAGTATTGTAGCCTTCGTGCCTGGTTTGGTTAACTCTGTAGGGTCAGCCATGTAGCGCTCGGGCTTGGATTAATAAATGAATAAAAAGGGTTAATGACTCAATTTTCTAAAAAGAACATATAAATACTTACATCTTTTTATATAATAAAGTAATATTTTGAAAATTTAAGGCTTTGTATTGTTTATTGGTTTTATTAGAAAAATCTTCAAAATTGTATTCGATATAAAGTTTACCAAAATCCGACAACTACGTAGATAGTTATGATAATTTTCATTTTGAAAAAAATGATAACAAAATACTTTATTTCTCCACCACATCTACATTCTACCAATTTTTTTCATAATTTTTTTTTAATATATTCGCCCTTCTGTATGTTTTATATTTACAAAAATGTCATCATAGGAAATGAATATCAACCTTCAACACATTTTTCCACTTTCAATCCTAGTCATCTTTTATCTCCAACTTCAAGTTTGTCTCAGTCAGTAATGAATAGTAAAACTCTACTCTGATTTGTAATATAAACTAGTGTATTGCTCCGTGCTGTTAGCACGATAGAAGGTGGGTCGTGACAATAAGTTAAATTCGGTTAACGTTTTAAACAATTAGAAAAACATATTTTAAAACCACCACAATTAATCCTCTCAAAACTTTGATTTTCCAAAATATGAGTTCATGATATTTGTTTGAATTTGTCTTCAATACTTGTGGCATGAAGTGCATTAGATTACAATTATTTTTTTGTGGAAAAATGCATATTTAAAACTTTAAGCATTTGTATTAATGATTGGTTTCATTTAAAAATCTTTAAAATGCATTTCAACCATATCAAGTTTACTAAAATCCGACAACTAAGTAGATAGTTATGACAATCTGCATTTAAAAAAAAACACAAATTTTCTCTCTCCGCCATATGTATTTCACAAACTTTTTCACATTTTTGTTCATTTCCTTTGTCCTTCTACTTGCAACTTAGTTACAAAATGTCAATGTTGATAATGAATTTTCATCATCAACATCTCCACAACTTTCAATCCTAGCTGATTTTTATTTCCAAACACTATTATGATTTGTAAGATAAATGATATACTATTGCTAAACACCACCACCATTTCGGCTGAATGACGCCACCAACCCCTTACTTTTTGAAGGACACCACCACCACCACCTATTGAAGGACACCATCAATATAAACAAAAAAACTATAACCCCTATTCTTTTATCTCAATTTCTTCTCCATCAATCACCACCTCCACCTCTCCTCCTATTTCCCTTCACAACCACCACCTCTCTTCCTCCTCCCTTCTTATTCTTCTTTTTTTTCATTTTTTTTTCTTCAATCACCACTACCACCATGCCGCTGCCGCCTCTCCTCCTCTTCCCTTCATCGTATTATTCTTCTTCTTCAATCACCACCACCATCATGTCACCGCCATTTCTCCTTATTCTTATCCTTATTCTTATTCTTATTCTCCATCAATCACCACCGTCACCTCTCATCCAATCTCCTCCCATTTTTTTTTCTTTTTCTCCCCCTCCTTTTATTTTCCCTTTGTTTTTTTCTCCTTCACCTTTGCAGAGGTCCTGCGAATGGAGGTTTCCCACTCGCCAAAACTTTCGCGAGGGTGAAGGAAAAAAATAGGGAGAAAAAAAAGGAAAAGAAGAAAAGAAAAAATAGATAAGAAGAAAATGGGAGGAGTGGTGATGGTGGTGATTGATGGAGAAGAAAAATAAGAAGAGGGGAGGAGGAGGAGAGATGGCGATGGCGTGGTGATTGAAAAAGAAGAAAGGAAAACATGAATAAGATGAATTAAGTTTTTTTTTTTTTGGTTATATTAATGATGTCCTTTAATAAAAAAAAAACTAAAACTAGTAGTGTTATTTAGCAATGGCATAGATGATGTTGACTGAGACATCTTAATAGTCCCCACCCCACCCAGGTGTTTAATTATCGTGCTGGGAAACGAAATACCCTTCCACATCCACTATTTCTATCTGAAGTCCAAATACTACATACATACAAGCAATTACTTTCCGGCACCAACAAGAGAAGAGAGTACTCGTCTTCCTCTCCTCTCCGAATGGAGACGACTGCAGCAGCAGGAGCAGGAAGTTTAAATAACAACCAAGAACCGGCCTCATGGGATGAACTTTACAACGTAGATTTAGTTCCCTCTGAGCTTTTTCTCAAGTTTAGGAAACAACTTCAAGGCGTCCGAATTGGTCTCAATTTGGAGGTATCAAAACCAAACCCGGCCCCATTATTTTGCTTCTTCACTTCTTCCTTATTACTCTGCGTGTGTGTGTTTGTGAAAGGTTTGCTCTGATTATCCCAATTTTTATCATTATCAATTTTATTTATTTATTTATTTTTATGTAATTTGGAGTGCCCAAATAATAAGCTATAAAAATGAGTAAAAAAGAAATCAAATCACTGAATTTTGGAGCTTCTTATTCTATTTCAGTTTTACAATGCTCCTAGCAACGACTTTCAGGCAAAGTTTGTATTAAAGCCTTCATCTCCTGATCGCAAGTGGAAGTTTATGTACGAAGCTACACATCATGATGTACGGCTGCTGTCAAAAAAAATTCCACTTACTAAATTTCTAAATCTCCAGGTATGGCATCATTACCTTACTCGCTCTCTAACATTATCAATTTTCATGCATCTATCTTGGTGATGGTGAGAGTAGCCAACCAGGGTGTTCCACGATATCACTCTTTCACTTTAATTGATGATATAAGAAATATCAGAGTCCAAATGAAAATTTTCCATCTGAGAAACTTCTGATTGAACTGAAAATAAGTCTAGGACAAACAAGTCCAAAGTGTCCTGAATTCTATGAAGAGTTAATGAGCAAATGTTGAAAAGTTTTCATTACATATGATATAATGAATTCTATTGTGGGGCATAAGGACTTACAGAACTTGATGATTGTGACCTTGGAGAGAAGGATTTTTTTCAAAGGGGGCAAATTATTTTGCTAAAGAAAAGAGTGACACAAATCATTTGTTCTATCTTCTCAGGATTGTTGCACAAAAAGAAGGAGACAACGGTTAGAAGCTCCTTATGAAGTGTTTCCAAAGACTGAAAGATGTTCATTATTTGAAATTGGAAGTTGTTTGCACACTTAAAAATGGAAGGAAGGTTCACTATTAGACCATATTAGAAAACAAACCTTGCACGTAGAGGTATGACGTTGAAAGTGAACTTTTGGAGAACCATTAAGGTCAATACCAGTGTTCTAAAAAGCGCTAAGCGGTGGGCGGGCGGCTAGCAGGTGCCTAGGCGGTTTTAGGTTTTGTATTATAACTTTTATAATTTACAAAAGTTAAGCATAATACCTTATCAATTACATCCAATTTAATGCCAATATACATATGCAAAATTTAAAAACATGAAAAATTAACAATCATGAATAAAATTTATTAAAACTCAAATAATTGAATTTGTGGACAAATATCCAAACCTACTCTTTTATTTTTCTTCAAATTGCATGAATAACCTAGTTTGATAAAATCTACATTACTAAAATTGGTACCGGCAGATCCTTTGAGAATTCCATTAAATAATTATCCTTTGCTACATTTAGACATATACTGAATAAAAAACAATTAAACTGTTTATTTCTAAAAAAGAGGAAAGAAAAAAAAAACACAATCAGCCTTATTAAAAAAAAAAAAAACTCGCCCAGACCTCGCCTAGGCCACCCAAATTGCCCAGAACCCGCCCAGCCATTAATCTGGGCGTTTTTCTACCTTCTAGCGCCTAGGCGGCCGCCTAGGCCGATTTTTAGAACACTGGTCAATACTATGGTACAATGGCCGAATGTATATTGGAAGTTGTCTGCACTCTGATGGTTTGGTACAAGAAAATGAACATGCATGTGGTGGTATGACATTGAATGTGAAAAATTATGCAAAACTGCTAATGCCAATATAGAAAGATTGAGTGTATTCTAAAACAACCAAGAACACCTATGACACAAATACCTTAACAGCAAAATATGAGCAAATGTATTGAAAAGAAATATAACAATCACAAAGAGTGAGTAGCTCACAAATTACACGGAATTAAGCAGTCGAATACTAGACCGGAGAAAGGGACAACCTTTAGGATTTTCCAAGTGTTGCCCCATTTCCAAACTAGGAATTATGTATGTCTTCCCAATCTCTCAACTGACTATTTCTTGCCGAAGATGGGTCAATTTCTTTCTTGCCACAACATCTGCCTCTAGATAGTTGCCACTAAGAGTTTATCCTAGACCCACTTCTCCTTGATGGGAGAAGCTGAAAGCTTCACATATACCATTAAGTAATCTCTTATGGCACAAGTATCGGGAAAGGCATTTCCAATCCGTGAGGTGCATATTGTGAAAGGAACTCTCCAATTCAGAAAACTCAACAAAAGTTTTTGTTGGGTGCTTTTTGGTAGTGCAAGGCACCTAAAGGTAGGTGCAAAGATTTTGGTCGGAGGGGATGAACTAGGTGGTATGGGATGTTTATTCATAATGGGCTTTGCATGATTGGGTGGTATGGCATCCAAGATGCACATATATGGTCACGTGCGCTGTGTCGAACATAGACATGCCACTTCGACTCGACACTTCCAAAAACTAGGAATCGGGGACACTGAGACACGTCATACCTTTTTTTTTTTTTTTTAATAAAGAAAGAATTGAAGTAAAAAAGAACAAGAAGTATGAAGATGAAGCATAAATTGTGCTGGAAAAGAAAAAAAACATAAAGAAGAAAAACATTGAGAAGAAGATGTGATAAAGTGGGAAAAAGATGGCACTCTATCGCAAAACAAAAGAGCAAAATAGAGTAGAGAAGATTAGAAGCAAAGGAGAGAAGAAGCGTAAACTACCTCTATGCTTCATCGCCCCCTTTATCTTGCATCAACAATTGAAAGTTTTTCATTTAGATGGATTAACAACCTTCAAATTATGTGGTTATATGCGCCCACCTAAAAGTAAAAAAATAAAATAATTTGGTTGTCAAGTCTTGATTGTGTTCTAACCGAGTTTTGGGTGTGTCGAAGGTGTATCCGATATGTTGACTACACTGACCATGTGGCTGAAACCTACCGACACGTCCGAGCATGCAGGGCGTGTGTTGGTGTTGGATATGTGTCAGACAGAGGGACAAGTTTTAGAAGAGTTTGTGCTTCCTTCTATGGCATTGAATGTGAAAAATTATGCAGAGCTACTAATGCCAATATGGAAAGATTGAGTGTATTCTAAAACAACCAAGAAAACCTATGACACAAATACCTTGTTAGCAAAACGAGCAAATGTATTGAAAAAAATATACAATTACAAAGAGTGAGAGGGAGAGCGAGTGGCGCTACTCAAAAAATGGAAAACAACAATAAGGAACAAAGAAACCTAGCTAGAGCCAATTACATGGAATAAAAAGAGAATCCCAGTCAGTTGAATACCAAGTCAGTTGAATACCAGACAGGAGAGAGGGGTGACCTTTAGGGTTTTCTAAGTGTTACCTCATTTCCAAACTAGGAATTGTGTATGTTTTCTAAGACGCATCTGTTTCTTTCTTGCCACAACATTTGCACCCCGATAGTTGTCACTAAGAGTCTATCCCAGACCTACTTTTCCTTGATGGAAGAAGCTGAAAAGCTTCACATATACCATTAAGTAATCTCCTATGTCACAAGTATCTGGAAAATCATTTCCAATCTGTGAGATGCATATTCTGAAAGGAACTCTCTAATTCAGAAAACTTAACAAAAGTTTTTGTTGGGTGCTTTTGGGCAGTGCAAGGCACCTACAGGCAGGTTTCTATAATGCACAAATTATGTTATAGCAAACTTGGAGTGGCAAAGATTTTGGTCAGAGGGGATGAACTGGGTGGTATGGGATGTTTATTCATAATGGGCTTTGCATGATTGGGAGGTGACACTTGTCGTAGCTTTTCAAGCACCTTAATGCTTCGTTGTATTGCCACAACAAAAATTCCACTCAAAACTCAAAGTACAGTTTTGGGATCTTATGATAAATTTCTTCTCATAGATGTGATCAAGCTCTCTCTGGAAGATTGACTGCAAACAAGGATTGTGATTTCGTTTTTCAAGTTAATTTGGTCTCCTGATTTTAAGAAATATTTTGAGAAATATTTCAATATTTCGGTGTATAAATAAAAACGTAAAAATTTCAAGGATACATGAAATACATATAATGAATTTCAAAGGTATATGAAATATGTGAAAAAAAAGCTTTCCAAAAAAAAAAATATGTGAAAAAAATGCAAGTAAATAAATCTATTTAACATATTAAATGGAGCCTAAATACCATGAAATGAAACAAACATGAAATCAACATATAATTAGAAAATCAGGGGGTGGTTTCAAAATTCAATATATTAGAAAATAATTTTTGGTAGCCGATTTTTGTATTTTCTACGAAAAAACGAAATTTACGAAAAATCCCAAAATTTTCAAAAAAACCTCAAAAATTTTCGAAAAACCCTCGAAAAAATGTAATTTTTCTTTCACCTTTTTTCTTTCGTAATTTCAAAAAAACGAAATTTTGGCCGAAATTTCACAAGATCACATTCCTCAAGTGCAAATGCTATGATGTCGTCTCCCCAATATTTTTGCTAGCTAGGAGACCTTGATCAAGTTAATCACTTTGTTAAAGCTATGAAGTCAGCAGACCAACATGTATTTCTCATTCTATGTTAAGCTGGTTGGTGTCTTGGTGATAGGATAAATCTCAAGGGTTGCCAATTTTTGCGGTCTTCTTTGTTGATATTATTTTTTGACAATGTCCTCTTAGGGGAGATTAGTGGTAAAGTGATGCAGGCCTCCATTAACATCTATGTATGAAGCCAAGTTTATCATTGAATCTAGGGGCGAGCATCTCATCCCGAGATCCCAATCCCGTTCCGATCTAAAGTGGGATGGGATTGGGATGGAGATTTTCAATCCCGCCCATCTTGTCATGTTCCGTCTCGTCCCATCCCGAATTGATTTATTTTAATCTTTCTTTACATGATGTATGTCACAACAACATTCCTCCATTAATTTATCATAATATTTCTTTGTATTTTTTTTAATTATTAAAGAGCGTAATTGAGTGATTGAGTTTATTTGGGGTTGGTTATTTGTTTGAAAACCTTCAAGTTCTTGAGATACAAGTTAAGAATGTTAGGGGTTGATTTGATATAAATTCTTTTTTGGGAGGGAGGGGGTAATGAGCTTAACTGGACTCTAGGTGTTGTTCATAGGCATTAATTATGTTTGGATTTTTAATAGCATGTTCTCTCTCAGTGATTTGGTGGGTAGGTGGTATTTTAGCTTGATTCTATGAATGGAGGTTTAATGGTGATTATGTTTTTTGGATTTTTTGTTGGAGTTTCGGTTTGAATTTATTGAAATCAATCACAATGTATGAATCCGACTATTTGTGGCGATACTTTCTTAGAGTACTAGAATCAGTTTAGTACTTGTTCATCCCGTCCTGAACCGAACCCGTTTGGGATGGTACAAGGTAGGGATGATGTATATCACGTTCCAATCCCAAAGGAACGTGATGGGATTGGGATGAGGTCCATCCCGTCCCATGCCCACCCTTAAATAAATCCTACAAATTTACCTTCTTTGTATAATTTTGCATCTTACTAATATAACAAAATAACATATCACTAATTGGCTTGAAAGGCTGATGTTAACCAACTCCAACACCCATAAATCCGTAATCACCCTACAACTGTTACCACCGCCTTTATACATCTCCGTGACTGCCACTCATGTCAAGTAGTTACCACTAGGACAGAGGCATCATCACTAAAATTGGATCACCAACAAGCCATGCCATCACCTCAATGAATACCGCAACAAACTAACCACCATGAGATGCTAGCAACCACTCCCAACCATCGCCACAAAACTGTCACTATGATACCAACACCAAATCCCACCGCCATTACGATATCGCACTATCATTTCCACCGTTGACCCATCCCCTCATTTACCATTCCAACATTAATATCATAAATGTCTCCACATTGTGACAACCTACCATCACAACAACCAATCTCCACCCTAACAAATCCATCACACTACAACCAAAAGACTCGCAACCATTGATTGAATTCACATTTCTGCCATTTATCAACATGAACTCAATTTAATGGATCTCTTTTTACGTGGTAAAACTCTTAAAGGAGGTGAACATCTATGGTGTCTTGCATCGCTTGTACAAACAAATCTTCCATAGTAGAAATAAAATTTAAAGTGCGTTGATGATACATAAAAACGGTCATGTCCTTGAGCCATACACGTGTCGTGATAATCTCGAGAAAATACGGACCCCAGCATCAGTCCAACACTGAACAGACCCAAACGGTTCTAAGCCCGCTCACTTCAGTCCGCCAAACGGACCCGGACTCCCACAACATGCTAGGCCCACACGTCTCACAGCTATCCTCAATACCCATAAGCCCTCTTTAGGCAAGTATCTCGAGGATCAGCTTCGGACGGGCAACTACAGCTGCTCTCTGCTTTCAACTAGAAAACAAACACCAGAGTATCTTCCACACAGGAAACTCTCTTCTATGGATTGCTCTTGGATTGAAAACTATCTCCCGTGTATCTAGGAGTGCAAAGTTAACATGAAACTTCACTCCTACGGCACGATTCTTAATTAGAGAGGGATCTCCATGAATATCTCCTCCCTATAAATAAGACATGAGGTTGGTAAGCTAAGGTACACTATAAATTTCCTGTTACAACATTACACCTTCTTCAGATCCCTGTCTGACTTTAGCATTGGAGTGCCATCAACCACCCCACGGTGGTCTGTGGCTCACGTATGCTACTTTTGTAGGTCAACAGGTCAGCAGGAACTAGGTCGGAGCAGGAAGCGAAAAACGATTGCATCATGCGTGATAACCACAAAGGTAAAGATTACTTCTAAGATCTATTTCTTGAAGCGACTTCAAGAAACTCATCCTCTTCGTTATTCTTTAAATCTTCGAAAATGAGAACCCAATCCATTCATATGGAAATTGACAGACCATGGTCTGAACTCCTCATGAAGTCCATTTTCGAAATGAATTGTTAGAAAAAGAAAACTAAGAATTGCTTGGTTCCTTAATGAATTGTTGTGCCAAAAAGAGTTAGAATTCATGCCTATTATATGCCAAAGACACTTTTGCTGAGAATGGAAATAAAATAACTAATCACCCAGGTCTAGGAGAAAAACAGTTTGTCGAATACTAAACAAAAAAATCTTTTTTTTTAGATAGTTGTAATGCTAATATATTAGATGTTCCACCAAACTGTTCACCACAAATTAGAGCTAATGAAGAGACCTACAAAACACACACTAAAAGCAACCAGTGGTCTCCTAAAAGCACCACACAGCTTGTTCGAAGTGCCTTATTTTTGTAGTCCCTTCCTTTCATCCAAATTTCTAAATATTCTTACTACCTCCACAAACACATTATGTTGAGTCAACAAACTGAATGAGTATGCTTAGATACCATATATTTGAAAAAACTTGGAACACTAGCTAGCTACTAAACTTGAAACGATGAAAAAAAAATCCAAACTTTGTCGTATATTAAACAAACTGGAAACAATGATGAAATTAAGTTAGTATTAAATAACTAAAGTTAGTTCAAGTATAATCGGTCTCTTTAATAACTAAACAGTCTTTAGTGATTTGGGGGATGATGAAGATGAAATTAGTTAGGGGATAAGGAGAACATTTTAGTTTATGGAGTTATGGCCTTTTTAGGTTTTAATTTAATTATTTTTCTTCTTGTTGTGAATGTGACTTGGTTTGTGTTAAGTTTTATGACTTGATGTCTTGGTTAGTTAACTATGACAAATGCTTGCTCATAGTACTCAAAGCGAGCCAAAACGAAAAGTGATTTTTTTTTTTTACATTAGAGATTTTGGTAATGAGATTTATTATTAGGATTACATATTCTTATGCTAGAGGTTAGTTCCAATTTCCACATATTCCAAAGTTCAATTGTTTGTTTTTTTAACAACTATTTTCGAAATACAAGTATGTTACTATATTTCTAATTTGCTACCAAGTAGACTAAATAGAAGAAGAATTATATTAAATTGCTAGTTACTTAGATATCGTGTAGTACATTTCAATTGTTCATTTGTTAATTTTTTTTATTCTTACTTTAATTAGGTAATTGAATTGATCAAGAATTATATATGAAAATTTAATCATTAATATAGTGAAAATTGTATAGGGAATTGTTTGCCTAGTTATCATTAACATATCATTAATTTTAGTTTTCTATTTAAAGAGTTAGATATAAGTGAAATCCATTTAATTTCATTTTATAGATATTTTATTAAGATTATTTTATTTTTTTGTTATAGTTGCTTTACGTTCGTAAAGTGCTTGGTTCGTTTCTTGCTTAAAGTGGTAAGATGGGTCCTCGCTTCCCCTTTGCTTCAATGCCTTGACTACCTTGCTTGCTAATTGAATAACCATTATGGACTTTGTATATGGTGGGATTGAGCTCCCCGCATTAAAAATAGAAAGAAAGTGTGATTGAGATATATTTGTCGACTTATTTCTCACTTTTTTGTCATTGTTTTACTGAGCTTTTTTGGAAGGTGAGCTGGGTTTTTAAATGATTCCATAACTATAACTATCTCAGAAATAACATATGCCTCTGGCAGGGTTTAGACCTGGACCTGTGGTTCCAACTGCCACAACTCTACCAACTAGCTGGTACTAGGGGTGGGCACGGGATGGGATGTTCCATCCCGTTTGTTCAGGATATGGACGGGACAGGATAGACCTCATCCTGACTTCGTCCAATCCGAAACGGGTTCGAGACGGGATGGGATGAGCATGTACTAAATTTTGGATTGAAAATTTAACATGCAAGATTGAAAATTTTGGATTTACCAAACACACAACTCTAAGAACAACTATATATCTTTAAGCCATTGATTATTATTTTCCCATTTCATTAGCTTATACTCCTTTTTTCACAACGCTGTTGAAGATAACTATATTTTTGTACATTGCTAACGACAATGATCAATGGGTTTGTTATTTAAAATCTATGAGGAACACACATTGTTGTTATCAAGAGTTATGAAGAGGAAAAAATAAGGGAGAGGGTTTGAGTTAGATTCATTATCTAGGTGAGTCGCATGGAAGTTTGTGAGAATAAAATACTCATGTCAATAAATAAATAAAAAATAAAAAAATCATGTCAACAAATAGTTTCATACTACATATTTCATATTAAATATTAAAAAAAATCGGTTTGGGACAGGACATGATGGGCGGGATTGAAAATCTTCATCCTGATCCCATCTCACTCTAGATCGGGACACGACGGGATCGAGATGAAATTGATCAATCCCAATATGACCCGAAAAAATCGGGACGAGATCGGGGTCGCGGGATGGGATGCCCACCCCTAGCCGGTACCCCATTGGCTGTTTTGATGTGCTTTGTATTGAAGATGCACTAGAATGAATTAGGAACCAAAAAAATGTGACTTTTTTCTCCACTGGGTTTTTTTTTTTGTTGTTTGAGGCGCACCAGGTGCTAAAAAAACCTCCTTAGAGGAGCATCGCTGTGTGTTGTGTGCCCTGACAACTGAAACCCTACCAAACTACAAATTGAGCCAACGAATGAGTCTAGCCAATACCATGCATACCAATCAAATGAACCCGAATGAGTCTAGCCAATACCATGCATACCAATCAAATGAACCCTGGACAGATAGCGACAACAACAAACAAATTCTAGAAAATATATATGATGGAAGCCTACAAATACACAACATAACCAGCCACACTTATTTCACCAATGGACTGAGAACGATCTCAAACCAACAGCAGCTGGATAAAAAGTGGAGCTAAAAAAGGGAAAAGTCAAGCAAGTAAATGATTTAAAACAAATGAAAGATGGGTCAAAGTTTCCAAACCAACAACAGAGGAAAAGTAAAAAAAACCTAAATGTTTAAAATAAAATGAAAAATTGGTCAAAGTTTCCATGTCAGATGGTCTTAATAAAAGAAAATTTCCATCGTGATGGTTAATAATTTCTCAATGTCTCTACGTTACAATCCCGCTTATACAATACTTAGCATTTTATAAAAATTATATTATCATTCACTTACCCTTTATTTGATTAAATTTCCAATCACTCCATTTTTAGTTGCACTTTTACGTCCGCCCCCTAACTAGTTTCAATTGAAAAGGGCGGCAGATGCAAAAGTGCAATGAGAAACATTGGGGGGTTGGGGGGAGTTAATAGAACCCAATTATTTATGATGCATTCTAGAAATGGATGTTTACTCATTATAGGCCTAAATAATATAGTTTGAACTTTGTGGGACTTCCACAACCCAAGTAATATTGTATTCTATTCTATAGTTGTTGTTATAGTGTGTATCTAGCTGTCAGTGTGTAGTGTGTACCTAGCTGTGTGTGTAGTGTATATCTAGCTGTGTGTGTAGTGTGTATCTAGCTGTTAGTATGTAGTGTGTATCTAGCTGTCAGTGTGTGTATATGTGAGTCCTATTTAAAGCCCATGTATCATTTGATTTAGAGTAAGGAAATGAAGTAATCTCTTATATTAATTAACATGGTATCAGAGCCATAGTATTCGAAGGATCGGTGAGCATTCGAAGTCCGATCATTCGAAAATCAGAGCATTCGAAAATCAGAGCATTCGACATTCAGAGCATTCAGAGCATTCGAAAATCAGAGCATTCAGAGCATTCGAAGTTTAAAAATCAGAGCATTCAGAGCATTCGAAGTTTAAAAATCAGAGCATTCGAAGTTTGGTACCATTCAACATTTGCAGTTTGGTTCTCCAGTCGATCCAGTCTTCTAGTCAATCCAGCCGTCCGATCCAATCGAAATTTGCAGTTTGCAATTTGGTCCTCCAGTCAGTCCGATCGTCCAAGTCGATCAGCAAGTCGACTCTTCCAAGTCGATCGATCCACCCAGATCCACCCAGCAAGTCGATCGTCCAAGTCGATCGATCGATCGTCCAGCCAAGTCGATCCAGCCGATCGACCACCAACAGATCCAGTCCAGCCACCAACCAGTCGACGTCTCCAGTCGACCTCTCCATCGACGTCTCCAGTCGACGTCGACGTCTCCATCGACCTCTCCATCGACCTCTCCAGTCGACGTCTCCAGTCGACGTCGAAGCAGCAAGTGGAACCCTCCCATCGACCTCTCCAGCCAGTCGACTGCTCCAGTCGACACTTTCAATCGCCTCTCTGCTTCCAATCGACCTCCAGTCTGCTTCCAAGTCTGCTTCCAGTCGACCATTTGTCTGCTTCCAAGTTTCGTTCTTTCGAGTTTTGAGCCTTGCTATTTCGTGGCGAGCGTGATTTGGTTTGGGAGATTTTCGAGATTTGAAGCCCCTGATTTTGGCTATTTGGCTAGTTGGGGATTTTTGAGGTTTTTCTAACCTATTTTAACCATGGCAGAGACAAAGTCAGTATCTGATCTGATTCCTATGATGTCTAAAATTACGGACCATAAGTTAACTGGTTCGAATTATCACGACTGGAGTAAGACTGTTCGTCTTTATTTGCGAAGTATTGACAAAGATGCCCATTTGACTACTGATCCTCCTGAGGATTCACGGCAGACCTGGCTCCGGGAAGATGCTCGCTTGTTCCTTCAGATTCGGAACTCTATTGATAGTGAGGTAATTGGCTTGATCAATCATTGTGAATTTGTTAAAGAACTAATGGATTATTTGGAATTCTTGTACTCTGGGAAAGGGAATCTCTCTCGCATGTATGATGTTTGCCAAGCTTTCTATCGTGTGGACAAACAAGATCAGTCACTTATCAACTACTTTATGGCATTTAAGAAAACGTATGAGGAGCTTAATATGTTGCTGCCATTTAGCCCTGATGTGAAGGTTCAACAACGCCAACGGGAGCAAATGGCTATCATGAGTTTTCTAGCAGGACTTTCTCCGGAATTTGATTCTGCTAAGGCACAAATTCTCTCTGGGTCTGATATCTCCTCTTTACAAGATGTCTTTAGTCGTGTTCTCCGCACCGAATGTTCTCCCACTGTTCCGCTTAGTGGTGCTTTGATAAGTCGACATAACATCTATGCGCCTGGGAGACAGCCTAATCACAGTGGACACAAAGGCGGCATCTCACAAGGGTTTGAAACTCGCGCACAGGATTCTGACAGTCTTATTTGCACCTATTGTAAGAAGCCTGGCCATACCAAGTTTGACTGTAGAAAGCTACAGTTTAAAAATCGGCATAAACACTCCGCTCATGTTGCGATCACGTCTGATGCCTCTGACAAATCAGTCCTTATCTCTGCTGATGAATTTGCCAAGTTCTCAAAGTATCAGGATTCACTCAAGTCTTCCTCTCATTCTGTCACAGCTATTGCCGATTCAGGTAAACCCGATGTTTGTCTTCTCTCATCATCCTCCAAGTGGGTCATTGATTCTGGTGCCACAGATCATATGACAGGTAATTCTAGTATATTTTCTTCTTTTCAATCAAATGCTTCTACCTCTACCGTCACTTTAGCCGATGGATCACCATCTTGTGTTCGCGGGTCTGGCACCATCAATCCTACCCCCTCGCTATCTCTGTCCTCTGTCTTACATTTACCTAATTTATCCTTTAATTTGCTCTCTGTAAGCCAGCTTACTCGTCGTCTTAACTGTTGTGTCTCATTTTACCCTGATCATTGTTTATTTCAGGATCTTATGACGAAGAAGATTATTGGTAAAGGACATGAGTCTGAAGGCCTCTACATTCTTGATACACCGATGCCGAGTTCTGTTGCTTGCTCCAGTGTCATGTCTCCTTTCGAGGCTCATTGTCGGTTAGGTCATCCGTCTCTCCCTCTACTCAAAAAGCTTTGTCCTCAATATAATAAGGTGCCTTCATTACATTGTGAGTCATGTCAGTTTGCAAAACATCATCGTCTTAGTTCAAGTCCTAGAATCAATAACCGTGCTAGTGTTCCTTTTGAATTGGTTCATTCTGATGTTTGGGGTCCTTGTCCTATTTTGTCTAAACCTGGGTTTAGGTATTTTGTTACATTTGTGGATGATTATTCTCGTGTTACTTGGTTGTACTTGATGAAAAAACGTTCTGAGTTGTATTCCCTGTTTTGTGCGTTTTGTGCTGAAATTAAAACTCAATTTAATGTTTCCATTCGCACCTTGCGAAGTGATAACGCTAAAGAGTATACACAAGCTTTATTTCAGTCTTATATGACTCAGAATGGCATACTTCATGAAACATCATGTGTTGATACCCCATCCCAAAATGGTGTGGCAGAACGTAAAAACAGACATCTCCTTGAAACAGCACGAGCTCTCTTATTTCAAATGCATGTTCCTAAACCTTTTTGGGCTGATGCAGTGTCTACAGCATGTTTTCTCATTAATCGCATGCCATCCTCTGTTCTTCATGGTGAGATACCTTACAAAATCCTTTTTCCCGATAAGTCATTGTTTCCTATTGACCCGAAGATATTTGGTAGCACTTGTTTTGTTCGGGATGTTCGTCCGCATATCACTAAATTAGATCCCAAGTCTTTGAAATGTGTCTTCCTTGGTTATTCTCGTCTTCAGAAAGGTTATCGGTGTTATTGTCCCACTCTTCACAAGTATCTGGTCTCCATTGATGTTACCTTCTTGGAAGACACACCTTATTTTCCATCTTTGCCCATTCCCACTCACATGGGGGAGGAGGATGATTTGTTGGTCTATTCTATCACGTCCTCCACACCTGTCTCAGCACCAGCCCCTGTCTCGGACCCCGCTCCAGTCAAGCCTCCTATTATTCAGGTTTACTCCAGGCGTCCACCTCTTGATTCATGTCCTGCACCTGATCCTTCGTCATCAGATCCAGTCCCGCACAATGATCTTCCCATTGCCTTACGGAAAGGTAAACGACAGTGTGCTTATCCTATTTCTTCATTTGTTTCTTATACTAAATTGTCATCTTCCTCTTGTTCTTTTATTGCTTCCCTTGATTCTACCTCTATTCCTAAAACTGTCCGTGAAGCCATATCTCATCCTGGTTGGAAGAATGCAATGATAGAGGAGATGCATGCTTTAGATGACAATGGTACTTGGAACTTGGTCGATTTACCTTCAGGAAAACGGGCTATAGGGTGCAAATGGGTCTTCGCAGTTAAGGTCAATCCGGATGGGTCAGTCGCTCGATTGAAAGCACGTCTTGTTGCTAAGGGTTATGCTCAAACCTATGGGGTGGATTACTCTGACACTTTTTCTCCTGTTGCAAAGTTGACCTCTGTTCGGTTATTCATTTCCATGGCTGCTTCCCATCATTGGCCTTTACATCAGCTTGATATCAAGAATGCTTTTCTTCATGGTGATCTTCAGGAGGAGGTGTATATGGCGCAACCTCCTGGTTTTGTTGCTCAGGGGGAGTCAGGGCGAGTTTGTCGTCTTCGAAAATCTTTATATGGTTTGAAACAGAGTCCTCGTGCTTGGTTTGGAAAGTTTAGTCAGGCTGTTGAGAAATTTGGTATGATGAAAAGCAAGTCTGACCATTCTGTATTCTACAAACGATCAGCAACTGGTATCATTCTGTTAGTGGTGTATGTGGATGACATTGTAATTACTGGGAATGATACTAGAGGAATCTCATCTCTTAAATCTTTCCTTCATACTCAGTTTCACACGAAGGATTTGGGAGAGTTAAAGTATTTCTTAGGAGTTGAGGTCACTCGGAGTAAACGAGGTATCTTTCTATCTCAGAGAAAATATGTTCTTGACCTATTAACTGAGACCGGTAAATTGGGAGCAAAGCCCTGTAGTGCTCCTATGCCTCCAAATGTGCAACTTACCGATGTTGGGGAACCATTTGCAGATCCTGAAAGATATCGAAGGTTGGTTGGGAAGTTGAATTACCTTACCGTGACTCGTCCAGATATTGCATACTCAGTCAGTGTTGTCAGTCAGTTTCTGTCATCTCCGACAATTCATCATTGGGCAGCGTTAAAGCAGATTTTGGGTTACTTGAAAGAAGCACCAGGACGAGGTATCGTGTATGAAAATCACGGGCACACTCGTATTGAATGTTTCTCAGATGCTGATTGGGCAGGTTCCAAAATGGATAGAAGATCCACTTCAGGTTATTGTATCTTTGTTGGTGGGAATTTGGTTTCATGGAAGAGTAAGAAGCAAACAGTTGTGTCACGATCCAGTGCAGAGTCTGAATATAGGGCTATGGCACAGTCTGCGTGTGAGATAATGTGGATATATCAGCTCTTGACTGAAATAGGACTTAAAGCTACAGTACCAGCGAAATTGTGGTGTGATAACCAAGCTGCTCTTCATATTGCTTCTAATCCTGTGTTTCATGAACGGACTAAGCACATTGAAATTGATTGTCATTTCATTCGTGAGAAAATTCAACAAGGCTTGATTTCTACTGGATATGTGAAAACTGGAGAACAACTAGGGGACATCTTCACGAAAGCTTTAAATGGGGTTCGGGTTAACTATCTTTGTAACAAGCTGGGCATGATTAACATTTATGCTCCAGCTTGAGGGGGAGTGTTATAGTGTGTATCTAGCTGTCAGTGTGTAGTGTGTACCTAGCTGTGTGTGTAGTGTATATCTAGCTGTGTGTGTAGTGTGTATCTAGCTGTTAGTATGTAGTGTGTATCTAGCTGTCAGTGTGTGTATATGTGAGTCCTATTTAAAGCCCATGTATCATTTGATTTAGAGTAAGGAAATGAAGTAATCTCTTATATTAATTAACAGTTGTATTCAGAGTTCAAAGCTGGATACTCAGACGTTTTATACTTTATCTATTTCCACAGCCCAAACATTCGGTTTCTTTTGTAGCAAAGCTGAAGATATAGTGATATACATTTGACGACCTGAAAATTTTCACTAGAGTGCTTCTCCCTAGACCATACATCTAGAAGCTGAAGTTTGTGGAAAATGTAGGTATTAAAAGCCGTTGCTTCGTTTTTGTCTTCCATAGCATCTGTGCATTTCAAAATTTTGAATAAATTTAGAACCTCTTCTTTGTAACTAATTGATAGCTAAACCTGTTGACCTCTAGCTTCTGAATTATTGTTAGAAGTGATTAAGTAATCTGATATGATGGGAGATGATCCAATGGTTCATTGTCATGTTTAGCTTCATACCAAGATTGATCTCTATATTGTCATTGTAATAATTGGACTAGAGATAATAGATGTGTGTCTAACATGATCTGTGTTTGTCCCTAATTAATCTCTTATCGCAAGTAGAGCGTACGATTTTCGAATTAATCGTGTCAACAATCTCTATCCTGAGTAATCGGTGATTTCATACCAAATTGCCGATTAATCGCTTTCAGAATTCACCAATTAATCGGTCTATGGTAAATGTTATAAATAAACGAGATAATTAATGATTAGTTTTTCTAATTTTGCTTTAACCTTATGAATACTCTAATCCATTGGGCAATAACAAGTGCGTGAAAAGGTTTTTGTGAAGGACAATTTATATATATATATATATAATCTAAGAAGAGAGAAAAACGACCATATGAAAAATTATATATATATATAAAATCTAACATTGAAATTTTTATTTTGTTATAATTTGCCTTATATTGTGGTATGTGATGCCTACTACTTCAATAGATATTAATTTTTAAAAAAATATAGTAAACATATTGTAGAAGAATATAGAAAATATGTATAAAATGTAGGCTGATTAATTCCTGATAAATCTCATATTCCTGAATCTATTAGGGTCTGATTAATGATTTAACTACATAGAATATTCTAGCCATGAAATACATAGATTCTTAGTTCTCTATGAATGATCAAGACACGTTTTTCTCCTAAATGATGTGTTGTGCATGTGGAAAACTACAACATACACTTATCCTTTCTGAAGGAATTTTTGCATTACTTCTAATGTTGACCATATGGACTGTTGGTTGAAAACTTTTAACAGTTAAAAAGAGAGAATACAATTAGGAGTTTTCCGTTTTTACTTGTTCAGTGTATTGTCCAGAAGGCTTTCTGTGGCTTATAATGAAGATCAAGTTCTTGAACAAATGCAGGTTGGTGTAGGCCATAGCTTTCAGTTGCATGCAACTGGATGGAAATGGAAGCTCACAACATGTTTGGGTGGAGATGGTGTTTCACGGATTCGAAACAAGACATCAGTTGGTTTATTTCCTGGAATGGACTTGCGTTTTGGGTGGAGGGCAGAATATGTTCTTCCCGAGATCACTGGGTGAGTTACCTTCATGGGAATTCCATTTTTCTGTCTTCTACCTTTCACTTCTTGATAAATTGAAAATTATGATTCATGGAAGCTTGAGTCATTGTAATTTCTGAGTTCTTGTTCTTTTTCTTTGTTTCAAATATGTAAAGCAATAAGATTTGGGAAACCTTTGCTGATATCAGAGCTTTCTTACCGACATTTGTTGATGTTGTTGAACAGAGCCGTAGGGACAGGGGACCCTATTTTCAACTTGAACTCAGGGCGGTTGCAAGCATCGCTAGACAGAGTCGAGGCTATTTTAACCCATACAACATGATTGAGGACTCTGGCTCCCAATTTCGCTTTTAAAGAGTGATCTTACCATGGCATAAGCTACATAGTGGATGACTCAGGTGAACTTGGGATCAAAAATTGTGACCATTGCTTCTTGTTGCTCCCTTGCAGGATATGATGGTAACATTTCATTTAGTTGGTGAGCAAATCTTTGAGTGGATATATGGGATGAAGGGTTATGGTAGTATTCTGCTTCTTCCAACTTGTAGAACACATCCATGTAAATGAAGTTGCTAGTGGTGTTGTTTATTATGTTTAGAATGTTGAAGTTGGTAATCAAATCGGGGGTTTGGCTCATTTATGGTTTGATAACAAGGAATTGGGTTGGAATCCGTTATCCTGTTTCACCTAGAATATAGATGTTTTGAATTTATTCTTTTTGGCTACAGTTCTTTCTGGCATTTTTTTAAAATAAAAAATAGTGATAATAAAATAAATAAAGGAAGCCGTACGAGTTCGATGAGGAACTGTTGTTGCGGAAATGTCTAAGACGGAATGGAAGGTTTTCGGGATGTTATATGTGTACTCACTATTGCTCGTTTTAGGCTTTGTTGGTGAGTTGGGACAAATGTAGTGTCTTAAGGCTTTCAAGCATGTTATGGTTGTCATAGGTCAGCGTTGCTATGTGGTGGCTGATCAAGCACCCATATGGCAGTAGAGGCACTACATCAAATAAACTATCAACGCATTTCGGTAAGATTGGGAGTTTTAATAGATGTTTCATTAAATGCAACTACTTTGACGACGTGTGAGATACATTTTATTGACTTGTTTTGGAAATGGCAATGACTACTTCATACCACCTAAAGTACTGTCCCATACCACTAAATCAACTTTTTCTTTCACCACCTACTTTATTTTCTACACCATCACTTCTCTTTCACACAACCTATAAAAATTCAAAAATTTTCTCCCCCACTATCTTCATCTTCCTTTCTTCTCCTTATTTTTTCTCCATCATCCTTTCTTCTCCTTATTTTTCTCCATCAGACATTGCTATCACCCCGCTATCATCACCACCACCTCGCCACCGCCACTTTTCTCTCTCCCTCCCGCCACCACCACCTTTCTCCCTCTTTTCTCTATCAAACACCATCATTACCCCACTAGCTCTCTCACCTTTTTTGTCTCTAAAAACAAGATATTATCCCTGATTTTGGTTCAACTTATATGCTCGATTGGGATCGATTATCAAACTTATCAAAACATTAAAATTGTAATACTTTGAGTTATCTAATAAACACAATTTGAATCACTTGAAAATGTTTTGAAATTAGAAAGTTATAGCCATTTTATTAAAGTCACACGAATCTGTTAAAAAAAAATGTTTTCACCCATCCGCATTAGGCAAAAATTTGTCGAGACCAATATGAGGATTGGGAGAAACTTTGCATTGATGGAAGAGGATAAGAAGAAGAGGTGAAGGAAGTGGTGGTGGCTCGGTGAGGATGGTGGTGTTTGGTGTTTGATGGAAAAGAAATGGTGAGAGGAAAAGAAATGGATAGAGGGGAAGAGAGATGGTACGTTTTATTTTTATTTTTTTATTAATTTTTTTTTATTGGTGTGACTTTCAACAGGTGGTGGTGTTCTTAAAAAATGTGGCGGTGTTCTTAAAAAAAATGGTTGTGTCATTTAGTCATGATTTATAGTGAGTGACCCTGACACGGCCCCGGCCCCGGCCCGGCGGTGGTTTGGTTGCAAATAACGGTTGAAGGAAGATATATGGGCGTGCTCTCATTATCTTCTCCTTCTTCCAAATCCCCAAAACTGCTGCTGAAGCAGAGAGAGAGAGATGGTTTCAGTGGTAATGGAGAGTCTGCCCTTGTTGTTTGCAGCATTTTTGCCACAATCAACAGGGATACCTCGCAAACGCCTCTCCTCCTCCATGTCTCTTTCTTCTCCTCTTTTACGTTTGAGACCCTCTTCTTCTTCTCTACATTTTCGGCGACGCACAGAAACTGAAACCAAAAGGAGAAGTGCATTTCGGGTGGTTCTAACAAAAACATCAAGAACAAGAACGAGAACACACGCTCTCTCTTCTTCTGATGAGTGCACTCTCTCTTCTTCTGACGAGAGATCAACAACAACTTCTGAAGGGGAGGAGCTTCAACTTGTAACTGCCATCAAAAGCGGATATAATGACATTAAGATTGTTGACACCTCTGAATCCAGGGTTTTGCTTCTCGACTCTACTTGTAACTCTCTCTCTCTCTCTACATATATATAAATTTCCATTTCCATTTTATTTGATGTTACAACTGAAAATTTAATTAAACCAAAACCAAACCTTTGTTCGCGTGTCTGTCATTTATATTCAACGTGCGTGATTTCTATTTCTTAAACTTAATTGCAAACCAAAATGCAAAGAGACTAATCTGTCTTCGGGGTATTCAATTATGGATTTTAATAGACTGGGAAAAATTTTAAATCTTATTCAAAGGAGTTTACAGAATCTACTGAACTTTTATATATTTTAAGTGACTGGATTTTGTGGATTTTACAGAATCCACTGGATTTTGATGGATTTTTATTATTGGATCATCAAGCTCAGCCCCCCTTCCATATCTGAATTATAGTGACACAATCTTTAAACCAGAAAAAGATCACATTCCTAGAACACATAATACATTTTCAACAGACATGAGCTTACCACTGATACCACTATAGATAGGAGCATTTGTAATTATCTTTCTGAGATTCACCCTTTTACAGAATGCTGCTGCGAGATTCATCATATTCAGATCCAAATGAGATACCTGAAATGAATTTCAAAAGAAAATCGTTGAGCATGTGCTGAAATCAGATAAACAAAATACTCCTTTAAACCATAACGATGAGAAAATAAAGAAAACATTATTATAAAAAGGAACTATTTATTGATATAGGAACTATTTATTGATTTAGAAGAAGAAATAAAAAATCTTTCTGCAGAGGTCATAAACTCCTGAAACACTTTATGATGATTGGCCTCCTACACCATTCAGAACATTTTCATTCATTTTAATGTCTTCATTAAATCTAGACAAAACAACAATTCAAACCACTAACAAGACTTAAAATTCAGTAAGAGAACACGACTTCTTGCTACTTCCTAGTAAGTTGTGGTTGGGTAGAGAGTTGCAAAAGCCTCAACCATAGGTGACGAAACGAGAGCTTCCCAAAATACAACCTAAGAGCATCTCCAATAGTAGGAGGACAAAAAATCCCTTAGAAAGCATCGCCAAAGTGCATGGTCTCACTACCATCCAGTATGGTGCTTGATCGTTTTCAATTTCGCACCAATCACTCACTCTCTGTACTCACTTTTTAGTCCAACTCTGAAACCTACACCCGAACTTCCTTTATTCAACCATCTTAAATTAATGAATTGCTTATCCTCTGAGATTACTTCTTTGTTCATTCAAGCTTCAGCTTTTCCATCTTGGGGGTGTTAATTCATACTAGAATAAATTTTCATTAAGCACTCTCTGTGCTAAATCTAATTTCAGTCCAATGAAGGTGAGAGCAATCCCACTTCAAACAACTTCATTGCCAAACAAAATTGATATAAGAGATTAACAGATAATACCCACTTTGAAACTCAACTAACATTGTGTCAACATCTATCTCACGCATTAAATCAAACACCTTGTGGGCACTCAAGGAAACTACAGTACAAGATCACCTAACAACATAAAACCTCAAAAACACGAACTTTACATGAAATAAAGAATGGGTTTTTCGATTACCTGACTTCTTTGTAAAGGGTTGTTAATTTGGAAAGCTTCAGTTTTGCCAAAACTCAATCGATGAAACTGACAATGAAAACAAGGGGGTTAGAAGATGAGAGAAGCTACAGAAACCCAATATAGGAAAGCGAGAAGAGAGAGTGAAGGACGAACTTGGTTTTTGGAGGGCGAAGAGATCAAACTACCTTCGTTTCGTTTGCACAGATCAACAGCAGATGCTCTACAACACCAGTTCAAGTAAGCAGGTTTTTTTGTATGTGCAAGCAAATTTTTTGTTTTGTTTTGAATAACATGACAAAAGCAAATAAAAAAAGGGAGAAAAGGTTGGAAACATACCTGAAATAAAGAAGAAATTGGAGTTGAAGGAGAAACCAAAACGCACAGTGTTGGTGGGAGAGAGGAAGGAGAGAAATTGAAATCCGAGGGGAAGAGGCTGGATTTGAAAAGGTTTTTGATATTTATACCTTTCACACACAAATCCTTCAAAGTCCATCAAGTCAACAAATCCATCAAAATTCACTGTTTTTTGAATACCCCCTAATTTTGGTGGACTTTTAAAAATCATGAATTAAATACCCCCTGATTTTAATGGATTATAAAACAATCATTTAAAATTTGTATTTGAATACCCTAGATTTACATGTATTATTTTAAACCCTTAATTGAATACCCCTATATTTTAATGGAGTTTAAAATCTTTCACACTCTATTAAAATCCATAATTGAATACCCCCCTGTTAGACTCAATTTCCCTTACTACTCACTGCTCTCTATTCTTCCACGGAGCAATGGTCTCTTCTTCATTTCGACTGACACACATGTTACCAACACTCTATCCCCTCTTGTCTAAGTATTGCTCATCGAATGGTTCAATCATGCACAATGGTCCACAATTAGAATTTCACTCTTAAGCATTATTTAATTAACCCAAACTTGAGATTAGGGGGCCATGAAGCATCAATCTGCTGCTTCATGGTCTGGCTTTCAACTCCTTCACTCAAAATCTTCATCTGGAATAGGAGTCTTGTTTCTACAAGACCCAGGAGCTTCTTCTCCATATTTAAGCTTTCCTACTTCCTATCCCACCTTTTTCCTTAAGAGAGCAAACCCTTTCCAAGCAATTAGATGGTACTTAAAGGATGGCAACATGCCCATGACAAATTGCGCATACGCTCTCTTCTGAATCTTTTCAAGGGTTTTATCTCATGTAGACACATTTTTAAACCTGGATGCTAATGAACGCCCAATCCATAAAAGTGCTTGTAGTACACCCCAGCAGGTTAGCAAACTCATCGAGTAGGGACATATTCAACTGAAAAGAGCTCAGATTTCACAAAATTGGCTATTAGGCCTAAGGGCATACATGCAAATGCCTTTATGATGGAAAATACGTCAACGATTCGTGAGCATTATCTCAAACAACTCTGAATTAAAACATTGGTCAAATGATGTTGTTGAAATGTCGTCGGAGTCCTTAGAATCACCACAATTCCCAACAAAAGTACACCCGCATTGGGAATGTATTGTTGCATGTTCTTGATGAAATTCCCATGATATTAGTCACAAGAGTTTTTTTGCTGCAACCTCTCGCTAGAGGAAAATGATTTCTTGGTACGCGTTGAATGTGACAGTTTTTCTCTATAGTAACTCATGAAATTGTTGCTAACAGATAATGTCCACAGCATTTTTAACAAGGAGCGTAAATGGACCAACTCATACTGGGTAAGGACCCTCCTTATTCCTTTTTATTTATTTTTATGGTTGTCTATAAAAGTTTACTAATATAACTATTTCCTGTGAATGTTTGGAATGCTACAAGGTGATTATCGACTCTTCAAAATGCTGGTTACATAATGAGATTAGATGTTTTCCATTGAATATAGGGTTGGTTGGTAAAGAGTTTCAGTACTTTTAACTTTTACAAGTATCCATAACCACGTAAAGAACATTCAAAGTCTTTGACAAAAGTGGGAGTTATCCACTATAACTCGGGCAAGTTGGATATGAATCTTGGTTTTGTTAAACATTCCATTTACCCATCTCGAAATCCCATTTTATGCCCAATCATAACTTTCTATCATCGAGAGGGGAAGTCTCAACTTTCGAGTGTAAAAGCATGGATGGAGGATAAGAACAAAACAACCATCCTAGACATTATTGTTAAGAACTCCTTTAGTATGCACCATTATCCACTTTAGCACCAAAGTTCATGAATTTAGAGACAATTTAAATCCAAGGCCAAACAAGTTGGTATTTTAGTTATTATTTACATTTATTATATATCAACCTAAGCTCAAAATAATTAGTGAGATGTTATTTTTACTAAATAGGAATAATTATAGTGCCAAGCAGGTTTTAAACATAGTTGTCTAAACATTTCTCGTATCTCGGAAACCAAAATTGAAGTTATATATCGTAACGTATACCGTAATATATATAAGCATATAAATGACACAAATATGACATATTTAAGCAAATAAGTCAAAAAACACTTTCATTCGTGTAGTGTTTGTGTACCAAGGTAACCATCAATATCATCCAAAATGACCAAAACATGTATGACCCTAGGCACCTAAAAGGCCAAAGTATCTCCAGTGCCACCATATACAAAAAAATTTGCTAAATTTCATTTCCTACAATGGCCAGCGATCATACTTTCATGCAAAGGCTTCAAACCTTCGATTAAACACATGCACTAGGCGCTCCTTAAAAAAAAAAGAAAACTATTCATGAAGACGGATTGTGAATCCTAGTTGTGAGTGAGATATGAGGATTTTGGTGATTTCCCTACATGAGATGTTTTTTTTCTCGAAAGCTCTCATAAAGAAGTTGATCAAAAGCTCTTGTAGAGAAGATGAAGTGGTGTATCATCAAGCTAAAGGGGGCAAATAAGGGATGAGTCAAGGGTCAAAAGTGGAAAAAGCAAAATAAAAGAAAAAAAAATGAACTTTTTTAAATTTACAAAATGGAGCCTCACCAATACACGATATATTGGGTGTACCGACCGTTTCATCCGATAAACTAGTAAATACAGGTCAATACACCATGGGCTGTCCAAAAACGATATAAGGGATCGGTATATACCTGGTAGATACGGTATTAATAATTATGGTTGTGATGGGTCACAATTTTATGAAGATTGGTTGATTGTATATTTAAAATCATATTTCTTAAGCGACATGTAGTTAGCATACATTTGAAATGGACGGGCTTTTGATGCGATATGCTTTCTTACTGTTTGGTTCAACGTAAATGCTTTAATATTGTTTGGTGTGCAAGAAGAAGAGTGAGGAAGAACAAAAGAAAAAAGAAAACGATCGACATCAATCATTAGTAGGGTTATTGCAAATTTGATCCCACCATAAGTGCCAACTTGGAAATGGAAGCACGCTTTAATGTAACATACTATTTCTATCATTTTTGAAAAGGAGAAAACTAGCAATTCTATTTCTTTCCCTTTTTTAAAACTGCTCTCCGTCTGGTCCCTTCTTTTGAAATTGGACCTAAGCCTAATCTTACCCCAACAAGAACAACAATTGAGGTATGGAGACAAGTGGAGCTCAGGTTTAGAAGGGATATGATCGATTTACGCATATGAGAGTTTTATCCGGGTTGATTTATTTGGAGGACGAAAACCCCTTTTGATGGTGATTCTTGCATTGACACAATAAGTCTAGTCAGTGAAAAAGTTGTTTGGATGGGGAATAGTACATGCATTATTGGATTGACTACATTTTTCTGTGTTAGTCCATTAAGGCTTCCTAATGTGGTTTGTAGTTGGTACCTTAAGATCTCCTAGAGGAGCCACAGCTTGGGGATTCTCCTGACGTTTTGGGTGTTTCATTTTATCTCTTCTCTTTGCAATGGAATTTCATTTTAAAAATAAAAAAAATAGAAAAAACTTACTTAGGGCACCTCCACTATGTGGCTATGTGAAAATATGAGCTAATTTGCGGAAACGCAGATTCCTGTGAAAGGATACCTAGGATGCTAAGGGTGGACTTAGGAAGTTAATTTTAAGAGCATGCTCAATGACACTTTTTTTTTTGGCTGCTCTGCATACCATATTTGGTTATTGATTGGTGAACGAAGTTTTTGGACTCAGTGAGTATTAGTGCTCTTGATTGACTCAATTGAAGCATATTCCATTCATAGGATGAAGAATATGTATGGTGTTTGTAAAAATAAGGGTTTGTTGAGTGAAAAAGATGGAAAGGCTGGTCATTTAGCTGTTTCGATGTGATTATGAGGAAAGTGAAGCATATAACTTGGTCAAAAGGCAAAAAGTTTACGTAGATTAAAAAAAAAGTGTTAGAACATGAATCAGTCATTGCTGGAAAATAGTCATGGAGATTTGGAGTGAAAGTGAATGTATTTTTGTGCAACTTGATCTGCTGTTTTGATATGTTGTTTTAGAAACTTGGATTTCGGGGTAGAGCTGCCTGGTCGGTACATCCTTTTGTGTATCAACATGAGATTTTTTTTTCTTTTCCTTAGAGAATATGAAGTAGTTGGTTATCAAGTTAAAAATGGTAGATAAGGGATAAGTCAAATGCCAATAGTGGAAAAAGCAATAACCACAGAAAAAGTTTTTGCTTTTTTAGAATTTTAAGAAATTCGTCCTGCTGGTACATGGTACATTGAGTGTACCGACTGGGACATCCCGTATATGCAAGTCAGTACACTCGAGAAGGTGCAAAACCAATATTTTCAACTGGTATGTACTGGTTGGCAACCGGTACGTACGGTATATACCGGTTGGTACATATGAGATTGACAACTATGGTTTCTTCACTCTAATGACACATTACGCATCTATACCCTTTTGGCCTAATGTTATCTACTGTTAAAATTCTGTAGAAAAAAGCAAGTGCAAGAGGGACTTGCTTCGTTCAGATACTCTTATAGAGTAAGAACGATCAAGCTTGGAGAACCTTGGTTCCGCTATTGGATTTGGAACTGATAGCAACTTGTGACTACAAACTGCCTCATGCCTCAATAACGGTTATCGTCTGAGTGGCTGATTAAGCCCTTTTAACCCATGCTAACTCTACATGGAGATCCTATTCCCATTCATTCTGTCTACGTCTAATTGCCTGTCTCAAAAATTGTTGTATAACTCTTTGATCTTTCCCTTTTTCAGATGACATAGAGAAATTGAAACTAACCTTCAATGATTTGTCTTCTACAGTGATGGTCCCAAAATTAATTCTATTTCCTTATAAAGCTCAAATGAAACATGAGAAGGGAAATCATGCCCGAGCTACGTGCTCGATTTCCATAAGGATCAACCATGAGAGATAGGGCCATCCCTTGTCAACCAGTCAGTTTTGTTGTTCCAATACTTGGATTCAAGGGAATTCATTTCCAAAGATCATATTGTTTTAAGCCATATCTCTAAAGCCATTTCAAAGGAAAAGTCCTCCAAGGATATAGTGTCCACCTTTCTCCTTCCCTTTGTAAGCCAGTTTTTAGATAAGCAATGATACTTTTAGGCTGATGCGGAGGTGCTCCATAGTTGGGCATGCTTCTCCAAAAGTTTTCCGCCACAAATATTGGAAAGCAAGTAACACAAGCCATGGCTGCAGGTCTTTGGACCCTCAAAAGATCTCTCATTGGGGGATTATCCTTGCTAGTGAAGATCAGATTCAAACCAATCCTCAACTGTGAATTGACGAAGTGGTGGATCAGAGGAAGAGCTTGCCCCACCCATGAGTAAATATTTCGTAGTAGCCTCATTAGACCGTACATCTCTCTTGGTATATCCAGATAATAGGTAGGAGCATAAACTGAAACATTCTGGAGCTACAAAGATAGTTATTAAATCGATAGCACCACATAAAAACATTCCTCCTAGAGTAGCTGTTAATACGAATAACATAAACTTTGTTATAGCCATTTCTGTACATTCAATGTACTTTACGGATAGACGAATACATAGAGTTGAACATAGTAAAATAAGAAATTGAAAGATTTCGTTGAAATTGTTTGTTTGGAAATTTCCCGAAAAGCTAATCATAGGAACAATAGGGCCGCTATGTTCATACTAAACTTGTTGAAGAGATGAAATATAACCAAAGTATATCTTTTTGGTCAGAGGTTGAATCGATCATCAGAATCTGTTGGTTGTGGTTAGTATGGAGGAACCTCGAGAAATTGGAGTGAGGACTTTGGTTGGAATTTCGATGGTTAGAGGTCCTTAGCTTTACCAAAAGGCCCTTTTCGAACAAGGAAAAGGTGGATCAAACCAATATCCTAGCAATGGTGGTGCCTCCCAATGAAGAGTACATTTATGTCTTGGAACACTAGGGGTCTAGCCTCTGTGGAGATAGTGCTAAACCAAAAGGTTGGTGGGTGTCCTTAAGTCACTAGTTTCTCTTATTCAATAAACAAAGCTCCGTACGGTTAATGAAGAGTGGGATTGGGGGTATTGTTTTTTTCCTGTCAACCCCATTTGTTGGAGTTTTTTGAGTCAATAGGGTCTATTGACTTTGGGATACAAGATCATTTCAAGGTATGAGGTGTTGCTTGGAGCTTATCAATCCCAGTTAGGTGTAAAACTCTTATGATGACTTCGAATTGGGTTGTGTCTAATCTATGTTATTTGAAGTGGGAGTCGGGGCAAACGCGGACCTCCAATGCAAGAGTTGCGAAGGAATTGCATCGAAGTTGAGGCGGAACCATAATACTTTTGTATAGTTTGCATACTACTAATAAACCATAATTCAACAAGCAAACAATCTATAACACCATAACACAACATGACAATCTAGGACAACAAAGTGTGATTTGTTATTTTGGGTATCCTTTATATTTAAATTAGTTATTTACTAAAATACTAATTACTTCTTTTAAACTAATATATAGGAAAATAAGTATTAACAAATATTAAAAAAATTGGTTATTGGTGCCCCAAAAAACGCCCTGATGCGATTGAAACACCCCGTTGCAACACTTCGAGGAGGAATTCAGTTTTGGGACGGGAATTTGTGATGCAAAACAGCTCCTTGCAAAAAGTCTGACTTCTCTGTTGCAACTGCGTGGCAATGCCGCATCAAACAACATAGTATCTAATATTTATGGCTCGGTTGTGCAAGATCTTAGGCAATAGTTTTTGGAAGAATCGCAAGGTTTATTTGGAAGGAATGAAACAACTGATTTTTCATAGAAAGAAAATTGGACAACAATTCAACTGATTAATAAATGCAATGTGATGAGATTTGTTGATTATCAACAATCCCTTCTCTTTGGTTTTCATATTGTAGTTAAGGCATTGAGGCAGAGGCAAGGCAGACGGGCCTGAAAACGCCTAAGGCATGAGGGGTGAAGCGAGACGGTCTTAACATTTTTAAAAGATTTTTAATAATAAATTGAAACATATCACCATAGTAGTACACATCATCATAAGCAAATGTGTATAAAAAAGTGACACAATTACCTATAATAGAAACGGAAATATAATAAAGTTATATAGCATAGCGAAAAGATGCCCTACATAAGTGTTAAGTAATTTGCAAACATCCATAAATTAATAAAAATCAATAACCTTGAAGGAATGAAATTTGAGAATATTGAGCATTTGTTAGAAATTTTTTTTGTTAAAAATTCACAAGTATGATTACTATTGGTATTCCAAAAGCATAAAAATCAATAAATTATGCTATGAAAAATCAAGATTGATGCTGATCACATACTGATCAAAACATGATATGTTTTCTCCAAAAAAATAATAAAAAAATGTGACAAATTTATCAAAACTTAAAAAAGTTTGATCTTGTTTTTATCAAATTTATCAAATATTACACAAAAAAACATAAAACCCTATTATAGAGTGGGTTGCAACCTCTTTTTGCTGCAATTGGGCCGCAAATGGGTTGTACATGGGTTGGCTGCAACCATTTTTGGGCTGAGGCGGACGCCTCATTTCACCGCATTGCATTGCCTCACTTTGAGGCAGAATTCTGTAAAAAGAGGCGCGCCTACGCGGTCGCCTTGATTACACTTGTTTTACAGAGTTCATTGCAGAAATACTTCCTTGATAATTGGACGAGACATGGAAAAGCTTGGAACATGTCTCTCCTTGATATCCCACTTTATTCATGCTTTCCTTTTCCAGCAAGCATGCTCTTGTTTCTATTTTCATTCCTAAAAAGCAACCAAATCCTTCTTTAGTGTCAATATCTAATCCCATCCTTCCATTTAAATGTCTTTACTTTTTCCCGAAATTTTGGAGAAGTGCGAGTTTCTTTACATTCATTAATGACTAAGTCCACTCTACTAAAGACATCCACATTCCATCTCTCGATATTAGTTTCCAAGAGCTTCGGCTTTTTTCCATAGAACTTGCACACTATTGCCAAAATTTCCAGCTGTTTCCACCAACAATCAATAGACGCATCGAAAAGTTCTTGGCTTTCTTTGACGACATTGAAGTGTCCGCCTAAGACACATAGATCATCCGGAAAAACCATGCAATTTTAATATTGTTCTAATAATACCTAATGGCCTTTCATCCATTTGAGAAGACTCTTGCTTTGGAGTTAAAATGGGTGTCACTCTATATATTCATCTGTGCTCATGTTTTGCTCATTGTTGTTAAGGCAGACGCCTGAGGCGTGCCTCGAGGCGGTTTGGCAAAGGGGCGCCTCAAATTGGGGCGAGGCGGAGCGGTAAAGTGAGGCGCCCGCCTCATGCCTCACCCGCCTCAAACGACTCGGACCACCTCAGTCATTTTAAACCTTAAAACCCAAATAAAACCCAAAAAGCCCAAAAGCCCATTGTCTTTTAGGGCAGGGTGGGGTTAATTATAGTTTTTAGTCGAGAGAGATATCAAATTGGGGGCTGCTCATTGCTTCAACTCAACGCCGCGGTCTTTTCTTCATTCTTGCTTCATTCAAATCAACAAATCAGAGTATGTTTCTTCCTTTCTTCTTCTTCTTCTAATCTTTTTCCATCTTCAAATCATGTTGCGTTTTTTTTTTAATGATCTGTTCACAGAGTCAGACTGCTGTGTTTTTTTATGATCTGTAACAGATCATCTGTTCAACAATGGATCCGTTCACAACAATGGATCTGTTCACAAATCATGTTCACAGACTGCTACCTTTTTTTTTTTTTTTTTTTTTAATGATCTGTTTTTAATGATCTGTTCACAAATCATGTTCACAGAGTGCTGCATTTTTTTTTTCTTCTTCCTCTTCTTCCCTCAAACCCTCTTCTAATCATGCTGCGTTTTTAAAAAAAAAAAATGATCTGTTCATTTTTTTTTAATCATGCTGCGTTTTTCTTCATTTGAATCTTCTTCTTCTTCCTCTTTTTAATCATGATCTGTGCGTTTTTAATCATGTTTCTGTTCTGTGATCTGCTGCGTTTTTATTTATGTGATCAAGATATCAAATTGCATTTGTTTATTTATGTGATCAAATTGCATTTGTTCATTTGTCCCCGCCACAACAATGCATCATACATGTTCATTTATATGATCAAATTGCATTTGTTCATATTGGCTTATGCAAGTTATCAAAATGAGGATGAATATTACTTATCTAAATATGTTTCAATTTATTATAATAAATTTTTTTTTAAAAAATGATAAAGACCGCCTCGCCTCTGAGGCGTTTTCAGGCTCGTCCGCCTCGATGCCTTAACAACACTGGTTTTGCTAATGTATTCCTTGGTTCAACTTGTTGCATTGTTATAAGAAGGATCTTCATCAAAGTCTCAAACGATGAGACTACTTGTCCTATTACTCTTTACTTTTGGCGCTTGAAGCATCAAGTAGGGAGGAGACCCCTTACTGTTTTGCATCTCATATTTGCTGCTGTAACATCTTTTGTAAGGGACTGTAGCCAACACTCCAGTTATTTATGTCATCAATTAGTCAATGGTTGGTTATTCTTAGTCTTTTGGTTCTGTATGTTAGTTATTTTCAACTATTTTTGATAATTTATCAACAACTTGTTCAAAACTTAAGGCATCTGCTTTTTTAAGAAACTCTTCTGGTGGCTTATGTAGAACTGTAACACACACACACACACACACATAAAGTATGGTCCAAGAGCAGCATTTAAACACTTCTTCAATAAATGCATCTTTTTGAAGATTGAGGATATCTGTAATATAGATAGTCACACCTTTATGCTGTATTCTAAACTTAATTCATTATGCAGGATGAGTTTGCAAGTCTTCCAATGATTGTTCCAGAAGGTCCTATTGCAATTCTAGGTTTGGTAATTGTTCATAGATTCTCTCTTGTATGATTCATAATGCTTTTTTTACCTGATTAAATTACTAAATACATTTACTTGGGGTTAAATGACCAATTACGTTTCTTTAGGGCGGTGGAACTTGTGCTCATTTGATGCTTGATTTATGGCCTTCACTAAAGCTTGAAGCATGGGAAATCGATGAGATTGTAAGGGATATTTCTATATCCTTTCATTCTCCATTTTATTTTATTATTTTTTCTTTATTCTAAAAAAATGTTATGTGCTTGGTGATGACTTAGTTGCACAAGTGAATGACTTAAAGTCTTAAAGTAGTTGAATAAATATGTGTACAAATAATTTACAAAGCATCATGTGCAAGGGCTGACCTTTAATTGAAGTAGTAGAAATCTGATCTGAAATTCTTCAATGGCAATGAATAACCTAGCAGGGAACAAACGTATTTCACTGATCTGGTTTGCTTAGCTCCTTTTATAGGTCAACTGTGTGGTCTAGGCTAACTTCCTCTCATTCTCATGAACACCCATGCAACAAGTGGATTCATTTTGGTGTGGCCACACCATATATTTTGGCCACTGCATTAGCTTAGTGGGAGTAATTAGAATATAGGATTTTGAGGCCATCTAAATTAGCGTAAACAAGGCCTTTTGTTTATGTTCGTCTTTGTTATTTGATTTGCATAGACAAAATTCCCTGCATTATTAATGAAGAACTAGAGCCATTTCCCCAATTTCTGCTTGTTTCACTTCTGACCTAAATTGATTTATTTGCTTTTGTGATCATCTTTTGTTGGAATTGTCGTATTAGAGCGAACTCAATTTCTGTGGATGGTAGAGAAGAGAGGCATGGCCAAGAAAACAAATCAATTGCATGTCAATTCAACCAGTCCATTCTGTCCAACCTGATTGGTGATTTTGTGTAGTGTGACAAGCTAAGATAAGAGGCTCAGTTCAATGGTTGAACAAATACAAGGTATGATGCAAGTCTTAGCAAGGGTGCAAGCCCAAAATGCAACCATTATGAAACTTTAAGCACCACCCTATCCCTATCTCTAAGCACTCTCCAGCAAAGGGTAAATTCTTGACTGATGGTGAGTGATGCTGTGCAAATGACGCTATCCTCAATAAAGTGAATGATGTTTTGGAGCGTCTCTTGTATCATCAAATTACTTGTGACAAGCCTGAAATTTTCTGATAATGAGAAAAATGGATTACCTTTTAGGGTGTCAAGATTGAGTCTTTCACTATCAGTACAAGGGAGTCGGTATGACTTCTAAACCTGATTTGGGTTTCAAAAGTCTGAAGATAATCCTTCTCTGCCAGAAGGAAAATAGAGGTCGTGATTGAGATAATATTTACAAATTGGAGAGTCATTGAGGATCTCATGCATGGTTCAGGATATGGAGAGAAATCAATTTGGAGACCTTAAGTTGGATATCCTCGAATTTGATGGTTTTCTCTTTTAGAATCTGTTTAAAATTGACTGTCTGAATAAAATTGATAAGGGTTTTGGATTACTAGAATGTGTTAGGAGAAAAGAGTGTTAGGTTGGTAGCCACTGTATTGACTGGTTATACTTTGTATTGGTGAGATAGTTAACATTAGAAGGTAAACATCTGAGTGAAAACTCGGGCCAAGATGAAGGGCATTTGAGGGCAGAACTTGTGCCAAAACTTATGACAGGCATGCATTTCAAAGATGCCACAACTTGAAACAGCGTTGTCCAGTGTCAATGAGTGCACCAAACACGTCTGCTTCTTTGCACCCTTCTTCTATCCAATTAAAACTACATACATGGAAATCAATTCCGGAAATAACTCTACATACATTTCCCCAGTGCCACATTGGAGCTTTAATCTCCTTGCACACGAGAGTCTGGTCTTTCTTGGTTCTTTTAAAAATCGTGTTCCCCTCCTTCCACATTAACCAAATAGCAGCTAACAAGACTATTTCAGAGCCAAGACCCTCTTTAAAGCTCCATCTTTGTGCCAAGTAGAGACCTATTGTACGAAACAATGAGCAAGGGGTGGATGAGTAAGAAACAATGCCAAGTAGAGACCTAGTGTAAGAAACAAGTGAATTGGCAGGAAAAAAGATGTGTTAGTTATGGTGTTGGTTTGGAAGAAAGGGATGCCATCGAAACTCAGTTTCTATGTGGACAACGGTATGGTACCGCCATCTTCCAAACTTGAATTGGTGCATAGAGGAGTCGTTACAGAATACAGATAAAACATGTTCTCTCTATGATTCAGTTACAGAGGATTGTGGCCATATTCTTCTTCAATGTGGATGGGTTAGCAGAGAGTGGATGCATTTTTTGGCTTGTTTGGTATGACCTGGGTTATGACCGTTACAAGGGAGAGCTTGTTGAGGAGTTTGAAGACCCCACTTCATCTTATGGCCAGTGGAAAGGATCTTATGGATAGAAGAAAGGTTCTATGGAAGGTGCTTCTTTAAGTGTTATGCTGGAATATCTGGAAGGAATGTAAGGATAAAGTTTTCCCAACAAGTACTCAGAGATAGGGGCAGTAGTTATGGAGATCCTGATCAGTATGTGGGGATGGTTGGGATCATCTCCCTTCTGTTAATGGTTTTCTTTTTTAGAATCTGTGTCTGCGAATTGGAATTTGCTTATTTTTGGACTTCAATACTTTTTTAACTTTTATGGTCTCTTTTGATATTCACTTGGCTGGAGCATGAATAAAAGTTTATCACCAACAGGTGTGTTCTTTTCCATTCGCATGCAGAGACAGTAGACCACATGTTCGTCAACTGTTCTCTTCCTAAAGGAATTTGGTGGAGTGTCGTGACTGAATGAATAGCAATAAGAGGGTTGAAGGCAGTCTGGTGGAGACAATGAAAAACTGGAATATGAGAAACCTAGCGACAATAGGCAAACGGGTTTGGGAGAGACTTCTGCACGCGGTTATATGGAGTTTGTGGAAAGAAAGAAATAGCAGAATTTCTGAAGACAGGCAAAGATCATGAGAGAATATTTTCGAGTATTAAGTCTCTCGTTTACTCATTCAGAGAAGCTGCCAATATGATGAGGGGTATATGGATATTTTCATGTTCAGCTGGAAAAATATTGCAATTGTATAGTCTGCTTGTGCTTTTTCCACTGTATTGTATAGGGATTCCCTCCATTACTATACTATACAAATTTTAGTTTTTTCAATCATTAAGAGAATCCAGTAGTCTGCTTGTGCCAAGGTGGTTGTCTCTCTCACCTACTTTCACCATTATGTGCGGAGCCCTCACACACATGTTCATCCACGCAGATTTGTTGCAATATGTCCAAGGATTCAGAGTCTCCTCTCAAGGCGCCTCTTTCCCGCTTTCGCAACATGTAGGCGATATGGTGTTGTTTTGTGTTCCATGTGTCAAACAATTCCACTTTATTAGGTCAGCCTTGTTATGGTTTGAGGTGACATCAGGTCTGAAGGTTAATTTTCATAAGTCTGTTATCTTCCCAGTGGGCCATGTTCCTCACATTTTCGAGCTAATTGCAGTTCTGAATTGTACGCAGGGTACTCTGCCTTCCTCCTACTTGGGTTTGCTGTTGGGTCATAAATATAAGTTGAGGAAGAGTTGGGGTAGCATTATTGAAAGAATGAACATCCATCTTGCAACTTGGACACACAAATACATCTCCAAAGCTGGCTGATTAACACTAATGAAGAGCATCTTGGGGAGTATCCTGCTGTTCATGATGTCCACTTCCTCCATGTCTGTATCGGTAGCAAAGGTCATTGAGAGAATTTTTAGGAACTTCCTTTGGGGTTCTTCAAATGAACTCAGCAAGATTCATTTGAACAAGTGCCAGTTGATATAGACCCCAGGAGTCCGGGGGTGTAGGGGTCAGCAAGTTGAAAACTTTTAATTAAGCTCTATTAACAAAGTGGTTATGGAGATTTAGAGTTGAAGAGGAGCATTTCGTTTGGCAGAAAATCATCAGAGAAAAAAATGGTTTAGAGCCCACGGGTTGGCTTCCAAAGCTGCCTTCGTCCTCCCACTGTTGCGCTCTTTGGCGCCCAATCATGAATTTTAAAGCTCAATTCCAGTTTAAAATTTGTTCAAGTTAGGTAGAGGCATCCGTTTGCTATTCCGGTTGGAAGATGGCTGAATGAGAGAGTGCTTATGGTGGATTTTGAAAATGTTCTCTCTGTCTTCTCGTTCAGTCGGACCAGTGGATACGTTCAGGGTTCTATCAGAGATTGGCAATGAAGCGGCTTGGGACATAGCTCTTAGAAAGAGCGTTGAATGATTGGGAAGTTTCTTGAGTTTTTAGCTTCTCCTATGTTTATATGGATCTCCATCTGTGGATCATAAAAACTCTTGGTTGTGGAATAAAATCCCTGACATTTCAGCCAAGGCTTGTTTTGAAGAGTGTGCAGCTGAGATGGAGACTCTTCCTTCGCCAAATCCAAACTTCAAATTGTGTTCCAAAGTCCTTTGGCTCAAGCAGACCCCTCCCTTGATGAATTTTCTGATTTGGTCAATCGCCCATGCTTGTATCCTTATGGTTGACAACTTTGCTGAAAGAGATATGTTGCTGCCTAATAGGTGCAGTTTCTGTGAAAATCATCAGGAGGACGTTTCTCCTATTTTCTTTTCGTGCACCTTTTCCCATTCCATTTGGGCTAGCTTAGTTTCTGACGTGGAAGGGTCCCTCCCCCTTGGGGCTTCTTTAGAAGATTTAATTGCACACTGGTTTAATTTCAATTCTTATTCTGCCAAAGGCAGATGGTTGTGGGATCATCTCTTCGTGGTTACCATGGGAGTGTTGTGGAAAGAGCGCAGCACACACATCTTTGAAGAAAAAAAGAAATGCCCTTTGTGGGAGATATCAAAATTGCTGTGGTTATGGGCTATTTCGGGGGGCATTTGCAAGTAAGGAGACTGGATTGACTGCCACTTTCCTTGGGCTTTGCTGGTGCATTCTTAGTCTTTCTAGGATTGTGCTTTATGTGGTGTGGGTGTCGTTTGTGGGTTTTTTCAGTTGGTTTTTAATTTCAGTGTTTGTGCTGTTCGGGCTGTGTTTTGGCCCTGCAGGTTGTATCCTTTCTCTTCTTTCTTGCCTGCCTTGTAAGTTTCACCACAAGGTTTGAGCTTTAATGCAATCTATTGGTTGGGGAAAAAAGTGTTTTGCTGATCAAAAAGCAAACTTATTAAGTGATGAAAATTTATTTCATAAACAGAAATGGAATCTTGATTGTGAGTGTATATGTGTTATGCTATATCCAAATCATACTTGGGCCATTTAAATCTATCAGTAGCTCTTGTCACTTCCTTCCAATCTCGTAGATACATACAAACTTGCATTTGATATGAGACACCGGAGTCCTATTTAAGCTTCTTATGATACGGATTAGTATGTGCTTCTACAGGACATCAGAATGTCTGCAATTGCAACAGTTTGTGACAGAAGGGATATGGATTTGCAATTTGGAAAATTTTGTAGCTTATTTAGGCTTTGTTTTTGTTGAAGTTACAAATTTACAATAGAAATTAATATCTAATTAAAGGTAGTCTCAACTTCTTGTTAGAAAGCCAGGATTGAAGGTATCTGTGAAATTAGTATAAGTTAAAATTGTAAAAGAAAACCAAATAATAGTCCAAAAATCATTAATTTTTTTTTTTTTTAACGTTATTTGATAATTGGATGATATTATCTTCGTAATGTTTGTAGTTAATGTTGCTACATACAGCTGAAAGCACAATTGTTTGTTTTCGACATAAATACTCCATTTTCATAGAAGATTGATATCTCATAACAATTGCAGTTGATTGATAAAGCAAGAGAATATCTTGGGCTGTCAGATCTGGAGAATTATACTCAAAGTGGTGGTGTTCTTTCTGTTCATGTTGGTGATGCACTATCTCCATCAGTTTTCATTCCAGGAGGATTTGCGGGTGAGTATGTTATGGTATTAGATATTGTTATGGTATTCATGTTGGTGATGCACTATCTACACATGCTTGACAATTCTTTCATTACTTTCCTTGTAAATTCTTAGCCGTCTCTATTTACTTACTATTTTGTTTATTTTCTTCATTTTTTGTTGTTGAACATTTCCTTTAGTGTGTAGGTCAATACTATAGCACCAATTGCTAAAGGCTTGTCTAATTGTGAACATTTTCGTTCCAATTTTTTTTTTTTTTTTTTTTTTTTTTTTTTCCTTTTAGACATTATTCATAAGAAAATGTGTTAAGATTTCGTGGTTTTAAGACCATAAATAAATTCTTCTTCAAACTTTTGAGTTTTGCCTTTTTCATGCATAGCAATACGGATTTATTGGTGTAAAGACAAGACTAATAAAATCAAACTATAGGTGAGAAACCTAATGTATAAGCATATTGGACATTGACTAACGTACAAGTTCCATGAGATAAAGAAAATGACTAAACTTATTTTGTTGAAAATATAGCCAAGACAATTAACTTGTTCAACACATGTACATATATTTATGTATCGAAATGCAATTAGTAGTAGAGATTTATGCTCTACTCATATGGGTTCATATTTTAAGAAACATGTGAGGCTCACGCTTCCAAGCTCGCCTCAAGGTGAGGCTTAATCGCAGCGTGTCAAAGGTTTAAATCAAAGCTTATGTAGTCATTTAGTAATTTATTATGAGTAAAAGGGTGTTGCCAACAGTTTGGTGAAGATATCATTCTCAACCCTTTATTGATTTATTAGTGTAATCTACAACGAATCTAATTAACGCAAAGCTACAATTAAACTAAAAATAAGAATAAAAAAATCAATTCATATTCATCATTTAACCAATTTACAATAATGGCTTTATGCCTTATTTATATTGAACTTAGCTTGCAAATCAAGCAATTTAACCCTAAAGGCTACCAGAGCCCTAATTCCCAATTATTTCATTATGGGCTTGCTTAGGCCCGACCCAACAACTTAACTAATAAAATAAAATAATAAATCCTAATTCTACGTTACACCTCCTCCCCTGGTTGAAGAAGCCCGTCCTCAAGCTTGAAGTTGAAGTCCGATGAACTCAAGCAATCGGTTACAGAACACAATGTGAAGTGCACGTAAAGTAGTCAACCTTGAATCTTGCTATGATTCACACTTGCAATTGATAGCACCAACTTAGAAAAGTTGCAAGGTGACTCAAAGAACAGTAATCTGGAACATGTCTGCTGAACAGACTCGTGCATATAAGCGTGTGCCACAAAAAGTTTCCAATATAGGTCAATATAAACTTCGACGCTCACTCTTGTTTTTGTAGGAACATCCTCTGTTTACTCAAAAATGGGAAAGAAACTATAGAAGTCAAATGGCCCATATTTCGGGAATTGAGTACGTGTGATGGTGCCCTTAACTTCTAAAAGTAGGAGGGACTCTGACAAACAGAATAGCTCGTCTTGCTCTTTTCGCATCTGTTCAAGTGCGTCTTTCTCCAATATTTCTTGAAACGCTCTTATCCAGTCGTCAAATATCTTGATCATGTGCTGATATCTCTCCTTTGCCCTTGCTTTTTGTCACTCTTATTTATTTTTTTGAATTTCTCCAAAATTTCTTCGTATCTGTCAAAGCCTGCATTACATTGGAAGTGATGGTTGGGAAAATGAGTTCCGGTTTAGGATAAGGGGGGATATGAGTGTAAGTACTCTAAGACACCACTGGATATGGGTACTGATATGAGCTTAGGTTGTGTTGGTATGTGGGATAATAAGGGTATGAATATTGGGAATAATATGGGTCACTCATTGAGGTGCACATAACTACTGCTGCTGGACTAGGGACTATTCTGCAATTTATGGACTGTAGGGATGGATCTGCAAACTCTGATTATTTAAGGGATTGATTAAAAAACAACTAGAACTGGGTGTACCAACCACTTATTGGGTGCACTTAGCTGCCCCAACCTTATTCTTCGAAACAACAAACAGATTTGAAACAACAAAGATAGGGGAAGAGAAAACTTGCGTAGCAAGGAGGTTGGTTGGTTGTTTACTGGTCCAACGAACTAATTCAGATCTAATTTTTGATTGGAGCTGGACGGCGGATGGAGAGGGGTCGGTCTTGATCTGGATGGTGGTTAAGTCGAGTTTGCTGGTGGCTGGCGCGAAATCAACAAATGTAGATGTTGATGTTGGTAGCGGGGAATTCTAATTGTCGAGGAAACCAGCGAGGGAAGGAGGGAGGACCCTCCATCCCTCGCTGTTTTCCTCGCTGGTTTCCTCGCCAGTTAGCCAAGCTCGTTGGTAGCAGGTCCGAGGGTTGACATCCTGTTCAACTTCGAATTGTTTGAGTTCTTCAATCAACTTCTTCTCTTCTCAACTTATCTTCAAACAAACAAATCTCTTCCTTTAAAACTCTTTCCAAACTACTAATCAATTAATGGAACATTTCGGCTTTGATACCAATTAGTATAATCTACAACTAAAATGAAAATAATTCTACAACTAACTAATTAATATAAATCTACAATTAAAATGAAAATAAGATAATCAAATAAATCAATTCATATTCATCATTCAACAAGCTTACAATAATAGCTTTATGCCTTATTTATATTGAACCTAGCTTGCAAATCAAGCAATCTAATCCTAAATGCTATTGGGGCCCTAGTTTCCAATTATTCTACTATGGGCTTGCTTAGACCCAACCCAACAACTAAACTAAATTATGTAAAATATATAAAATCCTAATCCTATGTTACATCATTTATGAGTTCCAGCAAGCGAACCCATAAGATTCTGTCCTACTCTATGTTTTAGTTTGTACCTCAGTCTCTCGTCTATTTCTCGTTTTTTAGAAGTTGCTGATATTTTTTATTTCATAAATTGTGTAGTGGTTGTATGTGAACATATGTCTTTCAATGAGTTTCCTCCCACTATGTTTTTTTTTTATCAGCAAAACAAAAGTATAGTATATTCGTATTGACAATATCAAGCGGAATACAATTGAGGGACTCGGTCTCTTAAGATGTCTCTCCAATCAAACATACAAGAAGAGAATGGGGTATCTCAAAAAATGCCCCAATTTTGCTCCCAAACCCACAAAGTGATTTTGGTATCACAAAGACTATGCACATCTTTAGTTACATTCTTAAAATCCTGTTGTTCCTTTCCCTTCAAATAACCCAAGCTAGGGCATGAAGAGGCCTAGCTCAAACCCATCTACCAATAAAGGATAGATTCATTTTGTGTATACGACTATGATTTATTTTGTGTATTCCACAATTTGTTCAAGCCTTGAGGTCGACTTATTTCCTGTTGCAAAGATTTTGATGAAAGTCTATCTTTTGCTTGTAACATGTGTACATACTATGAGCATACATCACGCATGTTTTCAATCAGTTCACTCCCACTCCAGTGACATTTATTATCTGTGATAACATATTATTCAGGAATTGTGGTGGACTTATTTGCTGGTGGAAAGGTTTTGCCACAGTTGCAAGAGGTAAGCTATCTTTAAGGAAAAGGTTCCACTGTTATTGAAGTTCTTGTGCAACAATTTTATTAAAGAAGTTCCCTGCTATCTACTTATGTTATCCGTCCATTTTGATAATGGTGTGAACTATACATTAATGATTATATAATTATGTTCCCAGAGAATATTGAGAGCTTCATGCAAGTAAAAGTAAGGATTCATCAATAAGCCATACAGGTAATTCATGAAATAGTAAAACATGCTAATAGTAAATAATACGTGTATCAATACTTATATTTAGATTGTGTAATGTCTAGCAACTAGATATTAGCTATGTAAAAAACTTTTTTTGAATTTTTTTTTCCGTGTCGGATACGTTTTACGTAGTCCGACACATAGCTATATAAAGGTTAGTCGTATGCAAGGAAATGTAAAATATTTCGGTGTGTAAAGAGAAAAATGTAAAATTTCGAGGATACATGAAATATATATAATGAATTTCAAAAGTATATGAAATATGTGAAAAATAAGAGGCAATTAAATAAATCTATTAAACACATTAAATAAAGCCTAGATACTAAGAAATGAAACAAACCTGAAATCAATATATAATTTGAAAATTAGGGAGCGGTTTCAAAAATCTATATATAAGCAGAAGAAATGATAATTAGAAAATCAAGGGGTGGTTTCAAAAATCAATAAATAATTAGAAGAAATGATAATTAGAAAAAAAAAACTTCAAAATTTATGAAAAAACTCCAAAATTTTTCGAAAAAAACCTCGAAAAAATGTAAATTTTGGTAGCTGATTTTTGTATTTTTATGAAAAAACAAAATTTACAAAAAATCCCGGAATTTATGAAAAAACCTCGAAAATTTACGAATAAAGTCTCGAAAAAATGTAATTATTTCTTTCGCCTTTTTCTTTTCATAATAAAAAACAAAATTTTCGGTGAAATTTCGTGAAATCTCATTCCTTAAATCCATCCAAAGTAAAAAAAAACTTTCAATTGCGAGATAAATAGGGTTATGAAGCATAGAGGTAGTTTGTTTCTTTTTTTCATTGCTTCTTATCTCCTCTACTTCTTCTCTGCTCTACTTTGTTTTTTTCTTGCGATATAGTGTCATCTTCTTCGCTTTTGGGTCTCCTTCTCTATGTTTTTTTTTCTTTTCCAGCACAATTTGTACTTCATTTTCATACTTTTTTGTTATTTTATACTTATTTCTTTATTAGATTATTGTTTATGATCTTATAACTTAAACAAAAATAAAAATAAAAAAGTATGACGTGTAGTGTCCCCGAGTCCTAGTTTTCGGAAAATTGTCGAGTCGGCGTGTTTTTATAAAATTAAAAAAAATATATGCCGTGTAGCTGTGTCACCGAATCCTAGTTTTTGAAAAATTGCCGAGTCGGCGTGTCGTGTCTGACATGACACATGTGCCCGTGTCTGTGTATCCTTGGTTGTATGTTATAGATGGTAAGTATTACATATATAGCAAATGTTGATTTACAAGTAAAGAAATTGACTAATAAAATAAAGTTTATAGCCGAAAAAAAGAAGATAATAACAGTATGTACCCCCAAATTCGTAGGTTTTCTAGTCAAAGTATTTGACACCTCGTATATGATGTCCGAACTCACTTCGATTATGAAGTTAAGCTAAAAAGGTTGGCGAAGGTCCCCAAAAATTTTGACCCTATTTGGGCCTCCAATTCAATACTATCAGTAGGTCCTACTAGTTAAAATAATATAAAAAAAACTACACAAATTCGTGAGAATTTCTTTTTCTCTAACAAAAAAAGGCACGTCCCACCACTAATAAGATATGCAATAAATTGTGAACAGGATCCGAAAGAGAATTACGCCTCCCCCTTTTTGTTTCTTTTGGGCCAACAAGAAGACAAATTCAAGTTATTTATAAATAGTCTTTTCATTGTTTTGGTTGTAAAAGAACCCATCCTTACAACAAGAGCCCTCAAAATATTACCATGAAATCCTTGCAATAAAATTTACCAAAGGAGTTGTTACATCTACTTTCTGACTCGTTGACATATCTTGTCTTGGCTAATTGATTTTTCCTTTGAAATTTTAATAACATTGCTGAATTCGAAAGACCAACCATTACCATCTATTGTATGCCCCAATTTCCATAGATAAAAATCATCACTTTAATTTCATCAACTTTAATTTTAATTCACAACTTCAAAATATCTAAGGGATTACATGGAGTTTTTCCCGTCTCTCCTTAGTCATTGGGGACTGTGCTTCCTATGAAATTCAATAATAGAAGAATTTGAATGGGGACTCCTCATATTAGGAAGATTTTGAAAGAAAATCATTTAGATCTGCAGTTTTGTTTTTAAAAGGAGCTAAATGACTTAAAAAACGAAAAACTTCAGCCATGCTATCCACAAGGAACTTAGTCTTTAGTTGACCATATCTATCTTTCCCTTTATTTTCTCCATAAAACAGTAATTTGTATTGGTGAAGTGTAAAAAGATGTGAGAGGGGGTAGTAAAGATAAAACATTGCCCTAAGAGCTATATAACATGCGGTACTGGGGACAACTATACACTCCCAATTAGACATACATGAAGCTCTAAATCTATCCCAATTAGAAAAAGATTGTAGAGTCGTAGTTGATCCAACAATTGATACCATTCTCACTTAACACAATTTGGTTATCCTATTTGAAAAGAAAAAATAGTTACCTAGAATGAAGATTGTTCAGGTTCGTGTTATGAGTACGAGACGAGGGATACAATTCTTTAGAATAGACAGTATTTTGAGGTAGTCTCATTTATAGTGTTGAACAAAAAACTAACTAAACCGATCGGTTTGGTTCGATTTGGTTTAAAAAAAAATTCAAAACCGATATTGTCAGTTCGGTTTTCGATTTTTATGTGATTTATCCGACAAAACCAAATTGACCGAATATATATAATAAATAATATATATTTTGTATATAAATAATATAATGTTTAAAATAGTCGGTCAGTTCGGTTTTATTTCAGTTTGATTTCGATTTTAGTTGGTCGGTTCGGTTTACAGTTTACCTAAATTAAAATTGGTTCGGTTCAGTTTGAAATTTTTGAAACCAACCAAAGTCGGATCGGTTTTCAACCCTACTCATTCAGAACCAAGGATGCATGGACTCGGATACGTGTGTCGTGTCACGACGACTCGGCAATTTCTAAAAAACTAAGACTCGGCGACTCGGCGACATGTCAAACCTTATTTTTATATTTTTGTATTATTAAAAAAAGTATTTAACATACACAATAACTAATAATCCAAGCACATCTGCATCCTAAAGCATTCAATCAATAATGCAAAGTAGACCAAACCAAAGCCTCAAATGTAACGTATTTTAAGTTATGTGACAAAACATGAAAATACACCTTCAAAACTCAATTAAAACTCAAACATGACACTTTCGACCTGGCCATGGTGATTTTCTTTGCTTTGATTCTACGTCGAAGAAAGTAGTGTGTGGGGCAAAGGAGTGGAGGAGTGTAGTAGAGATGGGCAAGATAGATGAGTGGAAAATCGGGCAGCAAAACTATAGCAGTACTGGACCATGGTCCCAAGTAACATAACACTTCACTTCAGTGTCATAGATTAGTTTTCACTTCCTAATAAAAATTAGGCAGGGGTAGTGTCGTAATATTCTACCAAAACCAAGTGCGATTTAACACACTCATTTGGTTCGGCTTGGCTACTTGTGGTTTTGGCTTTATACTTGCTTTGTCTTCCCTACTTGTACTGCTACTCTGCTCTCTGCTCTGCAACATCACCGAACCACAGAGAGAGAAGATAAAAGAAAACCAAACCAAACCGCAAGTCTGTTTATCAAGCCCATCTTCCGCCTTCACCAATCAATCGACAACCCGCTACATTCCAATTGATCGATCAACATACCTCTGATTTTGAAGGGAAGAAGAAATCGAAGGGAAGAAGAAGAAAAAAAAGAAATCAAAGGGAAAAAAAATTGAAGGGAAGATTGAACATTACCTCTGAGATGAATCTATGCGTTTCAAGTTGGATTTGTTCGTCTACAACAACATCCAGACAACACGGAGATGGATGTCATCGTCTTCTTTTCTTCCTTCTCCTTCTTTTTCTTCCTCTTCTTTTTCTCCTCTTCTTCTTCCCCCTTTTCTTCTTTGAAACAGGTTGGCTGCGAATTGCATATGAAAAAGAAGAAAGAAGAAAGAAGAAAGAAGAATTAGGTTTATAGTTTGGGCCTTTCATATCGTGCGTCAAATTTTATTAAGATCTGAAACTGAATGATATTTGCACCTGGACCGAGTCTGAACCATGTCTGGACCAAGTCAAGTTAACCGACACGTTGACCGCAAGTCGGCTACATGTCAGGCGTGTCACACGCGAATCCGTGTCCAACATGCGTTTGACTTGGATTCAGAAGGTTTTTCCAAGAGAATGTGCTTCCTAGTTTAGAACAAAGATTTGGGTCGTATGTCGATTTGGAACTCTTATTAAGGTTGTGGTTAGTACAATATGTACTATAATTAAGTTTGTATTCATAACCTAAAACATCAAATGTATATATATATATATATATATATATATTGAGTGTCTAATAAAAATGATTCTATCATAACTAAACTTTGATCTTAATTCTGCTTTGGATTTACTTTCTAATTCACAAAACGCTCATCCGTATAACTTTTTTTGAAGCAGTATTGGAGATGGATATTTGACTTGATGTAAACCAATTAATCTCAACCTTTCTCTTACTTTGTGAATGAGTGCGTGCTCGTATTTCGTGTAGCAATGAACTAGATATTGATTGAGTGAAGAAAGGTTATTATTTTTAGGGAAGATAAAGGAATAAAAAATGTGATAATTGATTGATCAAAACTTGGATGCCAAATTTCGATTTGGAAGCTATAACGATCTACTCTTGCATCGATATTGTCCTTACTTAACCAGCCTTGCAAAGGTGTGGGGTTTCAGCTCAAACTTGGCAGGAATTTAAAACGTGACCTTTGATAACATCGTCATCTGTTGTTGAGCCGAAAAGGCCTCGGTGTCATAATAGTGCAAGTTTACACTTAGAATTCTCCGCTCGGACGACCACCTATCTAGCTTGCCGCCACCTTCCCCCTATCAAGAGTCAAGTGTCACATGAGCTTCTAATATAGATGGCTCCATGATAACAACTTAAAAACCTACTAAATTAATGAATAATACTTTTCTAAGCTATATATAAACATCATAACAACCTTGTAAACATATTATAACTTAAATTGGACACTTCTAAAGACTTCTAATAATAGCCTAAATAAAAAAAATGAGATTAAGCAAAATAAAAGAAACGTTGAAAATCATACAAAAATTAGAAAATATATGACTATCTTATGTCCGACGTCACTGAGCCAATATCTTTTTAGCCATCTCTGCCAATTCAGAGTGTTCGAACCTTATGTTTCCAACTAATCAATTGCATTTATGGTTACAACTTGCAACATCTGAAAACTCTTTTTCATTGAAAACTACAAATTGTTCACATAATGTTTCTTCTTTTTTATCTTCTACTATCTTTTCAAATGCTTCCGTGACAACCATAATCATTTCCTTGTCTTAATTTAAACTATTTTTACTGTTCCTTTGAGTGCCTGTGTGACACCCTGACTCCCTAGGAAGGCGGTGTGTGGTAGATTAGCACCTAAACCCTGATGGAGTGATGGTTGCGCTAGTTGGAATAGGACACGCTTAGATGGCCGTCCAAAGATTTGATGGGCATGTGTTGGTGGGTTGATTAGTCTCATGTCATGTGTGGAAGTTGACAATTAAGTTATGAGGCTTGTCTACTCAATTGTCCCGAGGCCTTTTGAGGACAATAACGATACAACTTAGGGGGTTTTGACGTTGGACACCACCCTAGGTGAGTTGTTTAGCATATGTAGCAAGATATGGATGGTCCTACCTAAGTGCACATGGATGTTGATCCCCATGGCTGGTATAGCTATGCTAAAAAATTCTGGTATGCCTCTTTTGGTGAATTGGGGCATGGATGCACCATGTTTTGGGTCAAAGTTCCAATAATGTTGATCGGAGGGGGAGGGGTTGGAAGAATTAGGTATATATGGGAAAACATTGTTTTATGGACTTTGGGACCACAAATATGTTGTGGGAGAGTTTGAATTTGGACGCGTGATATAATCTGTCGCAAGCATCATTTTCAAAACGTTTATAGTATCGTGTATAAGAAACCTACATTTAAGATACATGTATCGTAAGATATGATGCAAAAATAAATATATAGGTATAAAAGTATATTTTATATTTAAGAATATGATAGACATAAAATAATACGTATTCAAGCAATGTGATCCCAAAAACACTTCCATTGATATATGACTTGTGTTAGCGGACAATTCTCTTACATCCATTCATTCAGGTCACTTATGCAAAGATGGTACATCCATATATCATCATGTGTCATACATCATATGATACCGTATCTATGAGGTTTAGATATGATACATATCGTTTTTTTTTTTTTAAGGCAAGCAAGGTTTTTATAGGATCCCAGAATCCATAAAGATGCGGCAAGCTGGGTATGAACCCATGACCTAGTGATACCATCCGCCAAGCTCTAACCGTTGAGTTGTCATGCCATTGGCCATATCGTACAATATTGATAATTGTGGCAGCAAGCCCGCAACTCTTATCGATTCATTGAGGCGGTCTTAACATTTTATATAGATTTTTTATAATAAAATGAAAAAGATTAGCATAGTAGTATACATTATCATTTTGATAAGTATCATAAGCAAATATGTACAAAAAGTGACACAACTACCTAGAATCGAAATATTTTTTAAAGATTTTTTATAGTAAATTGAAATATATCAACATAGTAGTATACATTATCATTTTGATAAGTATATAAGCAAATATATACAAAAAGTGACACAACTACCTAGAATCGAAATGAAAATATAATAAAGTTGCATAGCATAGCGAAAAAATGCACTATATAAGTGTCAAGTAACTTGCAAATATCCACTAAATCATTAAAAATCAATACTCTTGAAAGAATAGAAACTTGAGAATATTGAACATTTGTTAGAAGAAATTCTTGAAATGGTTGGTAAAAATTCACAAGTATAATCACTATTGGTATTCCAAAAGCATAAAAATCATTGAACTAAGCTATGAAAATCAAGATTGGTGTTGATCACTGATTGATCAAAACATGGTATGTTTTATTCCAAAAAAAATATAAAAAGTGTGACAAATTTATCAAAACTTACAAACGTATTATCTTGTTTTTATCAAATTGATCAAATATTACACCAAGAAACATAAAATCTTATTATAGAGTGGGTTGCAACCTCTTTTTGCTGTAATTCATTGAATTGGTGAAGGTTGCAATCTCTTCTTAACCAAATGGGTTTGTTGTTCGTTGAAATCCACTGATCCGGGTCGCGAATGTACCGTGAATCGGTGCTCGCGACACAGTTTGAAATTAGCAGGGGTTGGGGGTTGAGCGAATCGGGTATGAGTCTGCCACCTCAGTAAACCCAAGTGAAGTGAAGGCATCAATGATCAGGAAAATGACCAGGTAGGATACAAGTTTCGTGAACCCAAATAAGCTGTTGGTTTCCCAATTGAACATTAAGTAATCCAATCATATTTGCTTAAATGGATTCATACCCCAATGCCAAAGTTTAGCTTTGCTGATTCTGACCAAAAGATCCTGGCGTGATCTTGTCTAGAAAGACACTATTGTTTCCTCAGATGGTGCAACCAAGGCGAATCGGACTCTCTCCCAAAGTCGGTCACCCTTGGAGAAAGTTCTGGTTCTCCACGAATCCAACCAGTTAATCAAAGAGCAACAGTTGAATAAAAGCCCAAAAGGTTTCAGAGTTCAAAAATTCCTGCATTATGGCTGACCAAAGATATCTAGTAAGAGGCCAAAGAAGCACGATGTGATCAATGGTTTCCTCTTCTTCATGGTGAAGCATACATGGTTGACCAAAATCCATCAAATTTCGACCAATTTATCAATAGTGAATATTCAACCATTGTGATGGTACACATCAGAAAACCTAGGAGGAATGTGATTAGTCAAATCTTGAGATTAGGAGGCCACGGAGGATCAATATGGTCCTGTAAAACAAGGAACATGTTGATAGATGCAAGTGCTAGCCTTACCAGCAAGCTTCCCACTTTTTAGTACAGGGGGGGGGGGGGGTTGCTTTTGCATGGTCCAAAGGTGGGAACAAACCATGGACTAATACGATTATTGAACAAAATTTGTATTATTCAACTTACTGGTTGGCAGAAGCCTGGTTCATGCCGGCTCAACTTTCTGGTGCCTATGAGATTACAAGATGAAAGAAACTACAGGCGCTGGATGAGATAGGAAAATTCCCTACTATGAAGGTTAGGGGAAAGTTTGAACAGATTAATTGCAGTTGCAAGACTGAAGCAGAAGAGGGTAGTTACTGTAAATCAAGTGCGGCAAGGAAAGTTCAAAAGTATGGTCAGAAGAGTAGATAAACCTGCAGTGGATATCCATGGACAAGTGAAGACTATGAGCGAAGGAGACTGAATAAGAACTTTACATAGATGAAAGACCCGCTGATGACTTGAACCCTTACCCGAAAAAGTCATGCTTCTATAAACCCTAGTAAAATTTATTTACAGTATCTGCTATCCAACACCCAGACCAGAATTCAATCTTCCGACTGTTGCCCCACCACATATGATTTATTAAAGGAGAAGAATGCTTTAAGTTCGTAATACCTCTCCCTAAAAACCAGCCATAGGAGCAGGTAAGATTCTTTGTGAACCACCTGCAGCCATCCACCATATTTTGATTGAATGGTCTTCACAGGCACAGTTCTCCACACCAAACAGTAGCCACTTCTAGTGGATACATCTGTTGTAGGTTCTGATATTCCTGATCCCCAGGCAACCTTTATCTTTATGGGAATACTCTCTTCCATGCTATGTGGCACAGATACGGGTATAGGTATCCGACACGGATACGAAATGTCAGGCACGTTTGGCTAGAAAAAAACAATACGAGATATGCTAGGGGACACACTTGTACATTTTAGTATATTGCTTTTTTAGCAATAAGTTATGAACTATTATTCATACTAGCTTTGGGCATGGGCTCTCCTGTTTAACATTGCAAGAAGACATTTCATTTGAAGATGCTTTAGAAGCTTTGTTTGGAGAAATTTTTTTTTCAGTAATAAATTATTTTAAAATTACAATTTCAAAAACTTTGGTTGGTGATACGACTTTTTGGGGTATTGTTTAGAACACCTAATCTATTGTTAAATGCCCCATTGTGCCAAACAACATGTTATAAAAATAATTCAAAAATCAAAAGAACCCAATGACTCCCCAAAGCTGATACTCTTAAACGTGATCAAAGAAGCATGAGTTCCACACCAATAGGCACTTTCAAATATAGCTCTTCTAGATATCTCAAAAAATGTGACAACTAAACAATTTAGTGTCAGCCACACATGATCTCAGAGTGGGTAATTTACATAGTTATTTTTTTCTTAGTAAAACACGAACTCAAGTGTCAACTTAAAAAAATGAAGATTTGTGTGCATAGACATTAACAAATCAATTTTAATAAGAAAAAAATGTACAAATTCGATTCACCATGAATAAATGGAAGTATCACTGCTGTAACACATACATTGCGAAGAAATTAAAAATAAATGCTTCCCATTCATCTGTGCGAAGTAAAAGATTTCTAAAGTTGTCAGAAATTGACCTATTTTAATACAAAATATGTTGGTGTCAACATATTCATGTAAACAATTGAACCTCTAAGATCATTTTTTATCTGTTGGTGTCAACAATTCAACCACTAAATTCTTTAGATCACGCATGGAGTTTCCTTCCCTTCCATTTTGAAACTGCATTCAGTCAATTCACATAAAATCAAGCCTCATTCCATGCCATAGTTTGAGCTCAGACCCTTCCATAGCTGCAAATATTTCCCCATCATAGCTCAGGTAGAGCTCTTATTATCTGCCATGTCTAATTTTGATTTCAACTTTTGGTGCCTGACCTGGTGATTACCAAAAGAAGCATTAAAAAAATATATAAATGAAGGCCATATTTGCACCAATTGTTGGCTGATTAGTAGTCTGTCTTGAATGAGCTCCGGCATAGGTATTCTATCATTGCCACAATAATTCAATAAATAAGTTTTTGTTTATTCTAATGAAAAAGTCATTGTACCTGGGAGGAATTGACCATTGCAGGTCTCCTATGATAAATATGAGTAAAAATCTAAAACACACATGCCATTGTAGGTTTTCTAAGATAAATAAGAGTAAAACACACCTGTCGTTCTGTAGAATTGTTGAAACTCAAATCCTTCTCACATTCTGTGTTCTTACTTCTATTCGGTGTTTACCCATAGTCATACATCATGAATTCGTGTTATTTTATTGGCAAAGATTTAAACAAAATTTTTTTTGCTCTCTTTATTAGCACATTAAAGATTATTTACCAAGTATCATTCAAAGGAGATTTGATAGAACCTAACAACTAAACAACTTAGAGATTGCCATGTTGGAGAAAACAATATTGTTATGGAATAAAATCCATTTTAAGAGAAAAAGGAAAAATATCATAAATAGCCCATTAAAAACAATAACCAAGGGAAAAAAAAACCCATATATAATTAAAATAAGTTTCCTTGGTTAAAATTTTTATTAAAAATTGTAAAATTAAGTAAAATCTTTGAAACCAAATAAAACTCTAAAACCCATAAATAAAAATAAAATAAATAAAACAATGAAAAATAGAACATGTTAATACTCATTTAGTAAGTTCCGCTAATAAAACCATAACACTAATAGAAATGAATTAGTTTATGAGGCGAATGAAAACACTAATTAAACTAAAGCAAACTGAAACATACCTCTAAGCCACTTCAGTCTACATATGACTTGAAGTGATCCACTATTCAGTACACCAAACCTGCAAAAAGATACACATTTGTTCGGCAATGCAAAAGGAAATTAAAGTCGAACCTATTTATTTTGATCGGTACCTCCTTATTAATTAGTAACATCCTTCAAGTTAATCAGAAATGAAAAAAAGAAATAGAAAATCTTCCTTGTGCAGTACTTTGTTTCATGTAAAGATCACTCACTGAAAATAAAAACAGAAATGGGAAAAAAAGACAAATAGAAAATACATGCACACAACAATGAAGTAACCAAGAAAAACATTAAAAAAAATGGTTTGTAGAAAATAAATAATATAGCATTTTTAATTAATTAAAGATCCATAAAACTAAAAATCGGTTAAAAGCAAATATATTGGATGATAGATGATGAATGCTTTAAGATTATCACTGCCTATCGCTGCTTTCATCTGGAAACCCCAAAAGCTAAGCAAATCCTCAAAACCTCTATGCTAAACAAACTAAAACTTCACGCCATAGTGATTTGAGAGTATAATCAGTAACCATGATCGATTTATAACCTACAACTTCATATCAAGTTAGTTAAAACAGATAGTGGAGGAAAAAACCAAGTTTTACCCAAAGTATTTTATAATCACATTCCCTGTGAGATTTTCATCAACTACAAAAGTATGCTAGAGGTTTTAACTAACCCATATATCAAAACCATAAAGCCATACCTTGAGGCAAATCTTCACGGACTCTAAAATCCAATGTTTTTAAGTTCCATTGAAAAGAAGGCAAGGATGGTTGCAACAAAGCTCCCAAGAAACTGCCGAGAGAGGAAGACTCAAATCAAACATAAACGCAAAATCCCAAGAATGTCATTGGAGAGTTGGGGGGGGGGGGGGGGGAGCGGTTATTTATACAGTTTAGATGTACAATAAAACCTCAAATTGCCCTGATCCTTAAGTTGCCCCTCGAGGTATTATGTAATTCTGTCTTTACTTAACATAGTATTCCATGAGACCCCATTCAACCATCTTATGTTTTCAAAATGCCGCCAACACATGCAATCCTCGGCAAATGACTCCTATAGGTATTTTACAAACTATAGGTTCTCTTTTTTTAGAGCATGTGTGCACTAAAGAAATGAACATGTTGTAAAGAATCTAAAAAAAAATTCAAACAATGGTAAAAATAATAGTACCTTGGTAGAAGAATCAAGAAAGATAAAAGTTATAAGATGATTGCTTTATCCGACCATGTTGTTCCTCTGCACTAAGGATTCAGTCTAACACTGAATGTTGTAATGCAAATCAAATTTTTTTTTCAAAAATAAAATTATGAAAGAGTAGCAAACACTATGACTTAATACCCTTAAGAAAAACTCAAGAACAATAAAACAACCAATTAACAGTATCGAAAGGCCATATGCAGGCCTATGACTAACAATAAATCAACATTCACTAATTCTTAAAACAACCAAACCCAAACCAAAAATCAACTCTAAACCAATATTGTTCAGCCTACCTTTTATGTTATAATGCAAGCCTTTCTTTCAAGCTTTGTTTTCTTCTTTTTTTGTTATTGTTTTTGATAAGCCAGAAAATAATACACCCAAGAAAAAGAAAACCAAAGAATATCAACCATATCTAAATTATAGATGAGATACAAATGATAGCAATGCAATAGAAAGGAAGAAAAATGCATTACCACATGGATGAAAATATCGAAGGCATGTATATCAGAAAACGAAGAAAAGGACAAAAGAGGAACCCATGAAACCTCATTGTAATTTTCCATTTATATCACCGTATATTACCTCGGCAACATCAAGGAGCAAGTATCGGACATTAAGAGTGAGCCAAGATCCTATCCCATGTGTCCATATTTTCTCTCCAGCTTGAACTTTATGGCCACCAAACCTTCAAATAAATGCATATTCACCTAGCAATAGCATGTGCATGTTCTGCGATTGTATTTCTTTAAATCACACTTTCCATCTAATTTACAAACTCTCTTAAAGCCAGCCTGTGAACAAATTATTTCGATAACTTTGAAATTTCATTTGAAAAAAGAGCAAGGTTCAACAATATTTTGTCTAGGTAGCTGCTTGCGAAGATCAAACAAAGAATTCCATAAGTAGGGTTATATCATTGAAGGCAGTTCAAGCCTTCAAGGAGTAGTAGGATTTTCCCTTAGAAGTGAGACATGATAAATTCATTCTTTTACAAGTCTTTCAACCCTTTCTTACCCCTCCCTTGCTAAACTTAGTAGATTTTCATAAATTTAATGGAAGAAACAAAGAATGAGTAAAAGGGATTTGATTGGCCTGAATGGGGAAAATATGAGATTTTGAAGCTTTGGTGAGTATAGAGTGAAGCCACTGAATGAAAGAATTGGTCTTTGTGGTTCTTCAATCTGTATCTGTTTTGGTGGGGGTGTTTGGATGAAATTGAGATATGTGGGATTTGCATTGGTTTGTGGTCACGGTGAATTACATTATTGAAGAAAAAATCTCAAAAAATTGGATATATGTGATTTGTAGAAAAACACTAAGAGTGGGATTAGAGATGAAACCCCAAACAATCTAAACCCTTAACATACTTTTTTTTCTATAGAGAATAAAAAAGAAGTGGAGTAGATAAGAGAATGAATTACCGTAACCAATTGAACACTCTCCATCGATTGAGATTCTGCTTCATAGTGAACCCTAATCAACTCCAAAGAAAGGAGGAATAGATGTTAAATCAACCAAAATAAGCAAGCGTCGACAATGAAAAAAAAATTTAAAAGAGTGTTGATGGTGAAGAAAGTTGCTTAGCGTTGTTTTACAGAAAAAAAAGAAAAATCACAAACCTAGAAAGAGGATCATCAAGGAAACTTGAAAAACTAAAGTACCTTGGTAGTGAGTCATGGGAACCAGAAACCCTAGATAACATAGAAGAAGCAGAGAAATTTAATAATAGACATCACCAAAAAGGAGTTAAAGAAACGTGCGTGAATAGAAAAGTGAAAGAGAATACCTAATTGGGAGAGAGAAACATTGTGTGCTTCCATGCTCGATAGAATTGGAAGCCTTATGACGTGGTATCGTTCTTTGACGGCTCCAAAACTCAACTTTTCTTTCTCCTTTTTTCTGTGAATTTAAAGATGCCCACCTCAACACAAAGTGACTAGGAGGGGACATGTGATTTTTTTTTACTTCGCTATTATATATGTATATAGATTATTCAATTATGGTCAATATTGCTACTCATGTACTTTTATCGGTTATAATATGGTTGTAACATTAGTATAAAATTGAAACTTTTCAAAGATATGTGAAAAGTTGATGATCTAAGCATGGAGTGTCCGATGAGGATATCCATGAGTGTCAACACGAGTATTCGACATAGTATGTGTTCATAAGCTTTTATTTAGTTGAAATAGAGTCTCATTGTCACATAGCTTCCATGTAATGAGGTGATGATGTTTAGATGATGGAAAGGTGCCCTATAGGAAGTTGTATATACATCTTTCAATCTTGGTGACAACCAAGGCAGGTGTAAAACTTATTTTTTAATTTTTTTTTTCTAAATTACTATTGTTTTCAACTATTTTCAGTCTCACCCTTAAAAAAAAGAACAAAAACTATTTTCCAGGCTTTGTGTCACATAGAGACACATGTCTGTGAGTGGATTCCAAAGTACTTGGAAGGGAAAGGTGGAAACCTACCTATGTAAGTTTCATCTTCTGTATTGTCGTATATATATATATATATACTAATTGCATGTATAGTTATTAAATGGGAACCCTCCTGAGAAGAGTGTTTGAAAATGAGCTAGATCTGGAGGTGGTAACATGATAGAAGATTTAAGGGGTTATGAACTTATAATCATGGAATAGAGTCCATTCCATGATTCGTTTCTGGACCATGTTTAAGAGGGGATATCTTAAAAGAGTTTCCCTTTGTTTTAATGTATAAAACAAGATAAACTGGTTCAAAAGGTAATGATAGTCTAATCTGACTGGGTCATACTTTTATATATTATGTAACACAATTAACTCCACCATTCCACTATCTTCCTTAAGGAAGATTTGTACCTCACATGCATGGCCACTGACTGGGTCAAACTTTTATGAGCTCTGAGGCTCAGATCGAGAAATGTTAAGAATCAGCTTTGGTAGTCTACTCTGACAAGAATCATTCTAGTACTCTAAATCATAAAATAAAAATCTACGCTCTCTGTTGTGTCGTCTTTAGATGCAATGGGACATGGACATGTTTTTATCTCTTTCTCACAAAAAAATACAATAAATAGTTTCCTTTACAAAGTCACGTCCACAAAAGACTCTTGAGATATAGCTCCTCAAAAGAAGCCTTTTAGGGAATGGTTTATAATGCAAGTTGTACTCATGGGGAGCCAACCAACAAAATAATTAGTTTTCTATATTGACAAAAACACTATGTAATTCTTTATGATGTGTGCTAGCCTAGATTTTATGATGTTATGGATCAAATAATAAATATTCCCTTTTAGGTGGTCTCCGAGCTACTGCTCACTAGAGGTGCGTCCTTCCCGGTCCTCTCGTACTAGGGAAAGGTCCTCTCAATGCTCTAACGCCCACACCGGATATGGACCGAACTATTTAGTATTATTGTTCTTTTGTCCTTATCTTTTGATAAAGAACAAAAGAGTTTCTTATATATATATATATACATATATATATAGAAGAGTTTTTGGCTAAGTTAAAACTATAATTAAACAATGAAGTTTGAAATTATTAAAAATAAAATAAGATAAATTACAAAGTTATGTATAAGCAACATATCCTTGTTTTCTCAAGTCAACGTATCCGATACCGCATATCAATGTCGGATACCGACACTCGTATCCGTCTTGTTGTTACACAGACTAGTGCTTTAGGGCTATATCAAGAATAATCAAGCTGTTTAGTAACTTTAGTTCTTCTAGTACACAATACTCCTGTGATTTGGCTGGCATACTTCACAACATATTCCTCATATTCAACATCAATGACTATTTCGATAATATGTTCTGTGATTGTGTATGATAGGCTACAACATGGATTGAAATGAAGAAGAAGTTGATGCCTCATGGTCGTATAATGGTTAATTGTGGTCAGATTACTGCTGAAACAACAGATTGGAGAGATGGAGTAAGTTATCATGAGTCAGCAAACCAAGGCTTTTGGGAACAGAATTCAACTATTAAGGCAATGAGGAATATCTTTCCAGAAAATGTATGGTTTTACTTTTCGGTATTTTCTTTCTATATGCAGAACTTATTTACTTTTTAATTATACCTCTTAAAGTTATTTACCTTTTAATCTTTACATGAAAATTTTATGAATCACAGTAATTGATCCAGTCTGCGTTACTTTTCACTGGATTAACCTTTTCCTATGGAGTCAAGATTTTTACAATAAACTACATAAGGCTAACTTATTACCTGAACCTATACAACAAAAAGAAGAGGCCTCATCTATGGTCTATATCTGTTAGTTATGGGTCAAGGCCCTTTTTACGTACAAATGAAACTAATAATTCCATGAAATCCTTAGTATGGTAATTGGTAAACACTATGTTTCATCTGATGCATAATCATAAAAAATCATTTATGTTTGGGAATAAACCTCAAACCTATGACCTTGCCCAAAAGAGTGAAGATGAAGACTATTGGACCAACTAAATTTTATTTGTCAGCTCACGAGCGTACACAATTTTTTTTTATAATTAAAATGTTAGAGCTTACTTTGAAAAAAAATAAAAGAAAAAAAATTGGTGTGCTTTGGATTTGGGGGCCTTGTGCCGTTGAACTTGTTGAACAAGCCCAGGGCAGACTTGAGGAGAATGTTGAACGAGAGCATGCAATGTTAATCATGGAATGATTACATACTTCTCTGTTACAGGCTTCATCGGTTCAGGATATTGTTAGTTTAGTATTTATCATGTAATGCATGTAAATCACAGTATCTTAATATTATATTATATATTTTAATATTATATATTTTAATATTATATTGTATTTTATTTAATTAGTATTTTTATTTTTATGTATTTATTTAGATAAGAAAATAAAAATACACAAGTCAATGACTATGTTCACTAGTAGTATATACATGTTTTATTATCAAAATAATTGTTTCAGCAATACAATCATATGACACATGTGACATGTCCCTTGGATAGTGGTCTTTGTTTCGAAATATGTAAGTAAAAATAAATAAAAATGGGCATAGTTATATTATTGATCTTTCATGTGTTATGATAATTGTGTCGATACATATATATATAGATCTTTCGTGTCATTATTGATCGGATTTGGTCCTTATTGGATTGGGAGTGATCAAGTCGGGGTCTAACCTGGTTGATCATAGGAAAGGAACAACACCATCTACGATTATACGTGGAGAAGCCCACTTCCCAAAGTCCCCTTCTATCTTAATCAAAATTACACCTATGTCATTGGGTCTCATCTTATGTCTTTAGACTTTAAGACAAACCAAAGCAACCCATGTACAATTAAGCAAATTACAATCAACCACTGAGATATTTTAATTATTGAACATTTTGATATTTTTGCTGAATTAAATAAATTATGAGAAAACTCAACATAATTAGCATAAAGAAAAGAGAAAAAAAGTAGTATAATGTACATTAATTATTTAATATTTTTAATCAAAAGCAAAATAAGTGTGCATTGCATGCACACAATGCTAGTTCCAATTAAGAAGAAAAGCTCACTGTAGATGAAAAATTGTGCCTTCATTACACACAAAGCTTCCTTTCCAAGTCTTCAACTCTCCATCGCCAGCTTCTCGAAAATTCTATTATGTTACGAGTTAGACTTAATCATTGGATTTTGGTAATAGAGCTATTGGTAACCTTCTATGGTGGTTGACTCCTGCCAATATGTGGCTTGAACTTGAACCGAGCATTCCAACAATATTGACACCAACAAGACTTGTTGTGGAATAACACACTAAGAGGCTTCTCCTTTAAAATCTACTTAACAATGACACCATGTTTCAGTTGAAAATACAAAACAAAAAAACTATAAATCCATGCATTTTTGGACATTCCAACATTCGATTGGACACTCTGTGCTTATATCATCAGATCAGATCTCTGTTTATTTCACATCTTTTAAATATCCCAATTTGTTTTATACATGTTATGCGTATGTTATGAAAAATAACAATAATAGAGTACTAAATATAGATCTATCTCACCTTCTTTATTTTAGTTGTTATTATTATTATTATTATTATTATTATTCTTATTATTATTTTTGATATTGAGCTAAAATAGCCCTAGATCTAGTTTGACAGCCCATTTAGGGTCCCCCTAAGTCTCATTATTTAAAATAACCCTACTAAATGAAAATTATTTGTTATTAATTCGTTTAAACTCCATTTGAGTTGAAAATTTGAGGTAAATTAAAGACCAACATCAGTTTCAGCTTGTTTCGACATGTGTGCCTCGAGATCCGCGCTAAGTGGGATAAATAAAATATCTCTATTAATATAACAAAGCAAGCAAAGGCCCACTTGAGCGTGGCACAAGTTGGCCTGTAGGCCGCTGATGCCCATTATCCAAGACAACCCAAAAGGGTTATACTTAAACACTCACAAAGACTGTTTATTAAGATATTTAATAGTAGGGACCTAAACACGTATCTCAAGGAACAATGTCGAAACGGCTTGGAATTTTATGATGACGTTTCTATTGTTATTCCATAATTTTTCTGAAAATTTCAGCTCAAAGGGACCTCGAAAGAATTAATCAATAATCTTTTAGTTTGAGTGTTGTCCTTTTAGTTAATTGAAACTTAATTGGGTCCTAAACTGGTAAAAAAGCTCATATTAGTCCTTTAGCCCAAAACCCCTTATTGTTATCTAATATCTCATCTACATTGTCTTTTTACTCTCTTGCCTTTCTACCAACCATTCAATCCTCGACCTTCAAGTTCATTGAAAGCATTTCAAACAAAAAAAAGTAAAGTGTGTTAAAATGAAGTTATAATTGAAAATTTTGTGTGAACATCTATCTGTTCTGGTTGTTCCAGGCACGATGTCCGGTACCTTGTACTTTGTTGGACTGTGACACAAATATTTGTGTGGTAATTACGATATCGCAAAACATAAAACATGATTTATTTTCCATGGTAGAATCGTAAGACTATATACATTTTTCAAACAATATCAAATCTCTACAACCACATTGATACATAAACAATCGGGGTTCAGGCAACCACCAAAAGACAAGATATTGGGTTCTTCACTTCAAAACCTTCAAACAAACTTGTTTCCCAAGAAGAGGATGGTGGATTGAGCAAAGATTCTCTGATTTAAGTTGATCAGGGATTGGAGAAGGAACAAGAAGAGAGATGGAGAGAAAGATAGTTCAAAAGGTCTTGTAGCAGTCAACCTTCTCCTCTGTATTATATAATCATAAACTAATATTAACTATTAGCGGGGGAAAACCCATAATATTAACACACTAGTAATGTGTAGATAAACTACCACATTAATATCATAAAAAACACTCTAAAATTCTATCAACATCACATCAAATCCAATGTCGAATTTAAAATTTTCTGAAATTTTTATTTTTTTATTTCATTTTATTTTTCTCAAGATTTGCTGCAATATACACAATTGTTGTATTTTTCCATGCACAGAATAAACAAAAAAGCATCTAGGAAAAATTTGTAAATTGATTAGGACATGGTATAATGTTCCAAATTGAATTTTTAGACCATCTCCAATAGGCTTACCGGAAAAAAAAAGGTTCCTAAACAGTTATATATATATATTTTCTCCTATGTGGCATAGTGGTACAGGCTTATGAAATAAATGGCAGCCTCAATAAGGAAGTTATGAAAAATTGCTATAACATTTTTTGTTATTATTCTATTATCTCCTTGGGTCCCACATGATACAAATAAAGAGTGAAATAATCATAAAAATATTTATATGGTTATAAGTACAAAATTAGGAATTAAATTCTTTGGCCTTTTTTAAATATTGTTGATTCTCCCGCTCTTTGAAAAGAGTGAAAGATTTTAGCAACCTATTTGGAGTGTTGGGTTTATATTTTTTTAGCTACTCTTGCAATGCTTCTTGGTAAGCCCCAGTATATGCCTATTGGAGATGCTCTTAGGGTATCACTGGTTCCTTTGTCGAGTCATGAAATACTTGCACAGATTGCTTGCTGTACTTTTCTCAGAAAACATTTTACTTGTTGACTATATGAAATCCATTCTGTCATGAAAATTCTCTGTTGAAGATACCAATTAACATTGCAGAGCAGGATAAGATTTTAATTATGATGTCTGGTTTGTTGCAGTTAAGCTGGAAGATACTGAGTGAAAACTACCTTGCACTCACTGGTCCATTTCCTGACTTAGATGCCTGGTCTGCCGCTGTCCCGGAGCAGTTAAGGTTGAATGTCAAACAATGGAGACCTTGCTGACTTTCACATGATGGTTAGTCCTCAAGTCATCTTCGCCATCATTATTGTGAAGATGGTTTTTTTTTATATAATATTTATATATATTCTTTCATCACTCACTGCTAAGCACCAAGCACCTGTTAAACTTAAGAGACTCTGAAAGTAAGAAAGTGTTCAGATCTTGCAAAAAGAAAATGAGAAAAGAGAAGATGGAGAGGAGATGAAGAAAGAGGGAATGGAGAAAGGGTGAGAACAATGTATCTACATCGTTCCACCTCATGTGTATTTATATAAGAGAGTGTTCCATAATTACATTTAAGTCCCTGCAGTTTGCAATAATAACAAACATGTCTCTCACATAGCACCCTCCCTTGTGGTTACTAAAATTTTCTGAACTAAATTATACTAAAGTTCTTATAAGAAGTAAAAACGAATACCCAGGCAAAGTGGTCCACTTCTTATTGAGAACTAAAAACAAGTGTCATTTTAGAGATCATTGTAAAGATGGCCTTTTAAGGCCACCACAACCGCTTCAAAAGGAAAGGGGACAAAAGTTATGTGCAAAGGAAGATACTAATCCATCTACTCCTTTCACCAAATCCCATCCTCCCAAGGCAAAACAATAGGATATCCCATTCCACGCGATCATTGGCATTCTCAAAGTCAACTTTAAATATCAACCCCAGGGTGTTATCCCGAAGTCTTTATGACAACACCAATAAAACTACTGGGATAATAATCCTTCAACTCACACCCACTTTCTTTGTGGAAATGAAATTGATGAAGGTGACATTGAGCCTCCAATAGAAAAAGAAAGCTTTTTGGAATTTGCGAGTTAGAGTGGCCATCAAGCCAATGCCTAAGAGTTGTATAGGCATGGAAATACTTTATGTGGAATCCGTATGTCATGCCATTTGATAATACCCATTCTTATATGCCATCTTCCTCCTCCACCTTTACAGCCATCAACCTAACCCACTTTTTAAGCTCTCAAAGAAGCAAGTCACCATCAATTGGGGCCTCCTAATCCAAAAGATCAATGGCGACAATTTCCACCATTCACTGAGGCTCTTTATACTTCAACTTCGTGTAGTAATCTTGACTCCACTCTATAAGCTTCGCTCTTAAGTTTTTTGAGTTTGAACAGCCTCATATGACTAGCTGAGACCATGCATGCAGCCTACTTCTACCATTGCTTCATTAGTCGAGACACTCCATCCTATTCATACCAATTCGTTTCAGAGATAAACAGAGCCTGGTTGCTGTACATAATGCATTTAGGCGAATGGTCCAAACCGACCCTAAGAAGGGAAAACCTCAACCTGACCCCAATGATCGACTCAATTTTGGTTAGCCATGCATCTATCAAGCTTGCTGATAACTGACACCGATTGGTTGTTAGACCATGCGAAACCCGAACCATGCATAGGGTTGGCAAAATCCCTTGTATCTTTGAGCCAGACCATGCACCCCAAAAGAACTCCAGCTGAAGACATCGCTAAATGACTGGAAAACCAACAAAATGGAGTAAGCACGCCTCATCCGTCTACCTCGATCACCTGCTGACCACCCTATAGATGGAACATGATGATATTCCACATGCTATCTTCTCCACATACCTCAAACACCTGCGGACCATTGCTTCTGAAATATCTTGCAATTTAGCGACCATTGCTTCAAAAATATCTTGCAACTTTGTTTCGCTAAAGAAAACCATAAAAGACTCTTTTCATGACGACGCGGCACACATAACCGTCCGGCGGGATGAAGCATATTTGGTTTACAATAGTTTAGCATCATCATGTTGTCCGGTGGGATGTCAATTGAAGAATAATTATTTATTTAAGTTCAAGTCCCAATTCCATTTATGTTGTTGCCCCACAATAGAAGGTCTGCACATACTTCCTCTAGTACCACCTATAAAGTGTACTTAGTTAATCATCCCCATGGAGTTACGACTGTTGAGCTCAAAACACTGAATTGGTGTTGGCAGCGTTTGAACAACAACCTATGGTTACATCGAACACATTGCCATTTGAGCTTAAAATGGCATGGTATTAGAGGAGTGAAGTCCGCACTTAAGAATCTTCATTTGGATGCCTTCCTAAACAATGAGGGAAAATTTTGGCATAACCATCACACATTTTTGGATTAGGTGCCTTTTCAGCAGATCACCTCTTCAGAGTTTGTTGTGTAACCCCACCTTCTAGTGAGCAACTGTTCCAACCCACATGCATTATTTTTTTGGCTCCTACTACTAATTCTGCAATCTGGTGAAATAAATAATGTTAAATAGATAACACATTATATATTTTCAAGTAAAATAATTCTTGCATCAAAGTATATTTGTATACTAAAAACAGTTCTTGAGTCTGATTAATAGAACATGTTTAATCATTGAAGTAAAGATGACATCAGAGATGTTGTGTAGGGATGTGCACTATTTGTTTTTTGTTTTTTTGAGGAAAAACTTAATCAAATTGACACCTATGGTTTCGGTTAGCAAAAAATTCAAAACAAAGGATGTGGGTTTTATTAAAATTGAACCATGCAACCCATACTCGGCATCGTTTTTGTTTAAGGTTAAACATATTTTAATAATTAGATGTGGTAATTGTTTTTAGCATTTATATATATATATATATATAAATCTTTCAGATGCAAGGTGATGTACTGTGGAACTCTTTTACCTGGAGATATAGGAAATAAAAAGAACTTAACTATCAATGGTAAATATTGAAAATTAAAGAAAACAATAAATAAACATAAACAAAGATAAAACACTTTGTTGGAGTTTTCAATTCATCAATCAACCAACTACAAAGTATGTGTCCTTAAGCCTTATTTATAATAATCCCTATCTTGCTCTCAAGCAAAGAAACCATATTTTATTAAAAGCAAGTCCCAACCCTAACTTACTAACCAAGGGCTTACAACCCAACCCACGGTTGAAGAAGCTCATGCACAAGCTTGAGTGTAAACTTCCTACCATCAAATTTGTAGAACTTCAGAGAAAAATGCACCATTAATAAACAACTTCAACATTTTCCTCCATGGAGTTGTAATGTGTAAACAATAACGTTGCTCCTTTCCGCTTTAAGCATGAAATATAGTCTTGGAAAACACCCAAGATTGCATCTTCATCCTTGCATGCATGAAGTTAGTTTGGTATTGTGCCTCGAAACATACCCTAATGGCATAGGAAGAGAGCCAAGTGGTGGGTGGTACAGGGGCGGTGGAGTGTGTTGTAGGAGAGTATTTGATGTAGGGGAATTCAGTGAGAAAGGGCTAAACAACAATGTCTCGCTCCCCCTGACAACCGATAGGTTTACATGAATGGGTGGAAAATAGTGTTAGATCAGGTCTGTTGTGTTCGAAAAAATACTTAGCAAACTAACAGGTAGCGAGTGAGGCTGGCAGAACTTAATTATTAATGGTAGTTGTTGAAAAAGTAAAGAAAACAATAAACAAAATAACTTCATTAATAAAGAGTCTCTTTGAGTTTTCAATTCATCAATCAACCAACTACAAAGAATGGCCTTCTGCTTGCTAACCATTGGAAGATACCTTAACTTAAGATACCCTAACTTACTATGGGTTTACAGGCCTTACCAGAAATAAAAAAATATCTTCATTAAATAATTCTAGTTGACCCAGTTCCATCATATGTCATGTATTATCAACGATCCACTTTATGCCTCTACTGAACCAACCCTCTAATGGTGTGGGGGTTATTAGGTCTTATGCAACTTATTGTGCCAGTAAGGATTGAACCTTTGACCTTGATACCATCTGTCACATCTCACAATGTATGTGTGGATCCGAAAAGGACCTGCTGTCATACGAATGCAAGTCTTTACGACCTACCCTCCTACAATGGTTTAAGCATGTGGGACTCGACGCAACCATCAACTTTTTATGGGCTAACGCATTTCCTATATACCCAGTGTAGTGAAGGTGATCACCTAGGCGCGCCTCAAGCCATTTTTACAGAATTTCACCTCAAAGTGAGGCAATGCGGTGCGGTGAAATGAGGCGTCCGCCTCAACTCAAAAATGGTTGCAACCAGCTCAATTGCAGCCCATTTACAACCCATTTGTAGCAAAAAGATGTTACAACCCATTCTATAATAGGGTTTCATGTTTCTTGGTGTAATATTTGATAAATTTGATAAAAACAAGATAAAACGTTTTTAAGTTTTGATAAATTTGTCACATTTTTTTTTGTAATTATTTTTTGGAGAAAACGTATCATGTTTTGATCAGTTTGTGATCAACATGAATCTTGATTTTTCATAGCATAGTTCAATGATTTTTATGCTTTTGGAATACCAATAGAAATCATACTTGTAGATTTTTACCAACCACTCCAACAATTTCTTCTAACAAATGCTCAATATTCTCAAATTTTTATTCTTTCAAGATTATTATTTTTAATAATTTAGTGGATGTTTGCAAATTACTTTACACTTATGTAGTGCGTTTTTTCGCTATGCTATACAACTTTATTATATTTCCATTTCGATTCTAGGTAGTTGCGTCACTTTTTGTACATATTTGCTTATGATACTTATCAAAATGATGATGTATACTAATATGCAGATATGTTTCAATTTATTATAAAACAAATCTTTAAAAAATGATAAGAATGCCTCACTTCACTGAGACATCCGCCATGCCTCAACTACAATGTATATACTATGACCCTCTTCCTCCTCCGAAGTCGGGGTGTCACAATAAGGTAATAAATAATAGATAGTGGGTTGTTTGAAAATTAATTTGTTGCAGACTCGTGCATATGGGGGACCAAATGCCAAAGGTTTATTAGCTGACAAATGACAATGATATTTCTGCTCATCTCATTTTTATCTCAATTCGAAACCTGAAAACTCTACATTCAAATTTCTGAAGGTTTCTTCTTCAACTTTGTTAATAAGTTTCAATATCCACAATGTTTTTTCTTCTATTTCATTTTCTCTTCCTCCCCCTCATTAAATGGTAAGAGCATTAGTACGACCATGACTTCTCCAACTAGAGAAGCACGTTGAGCAGACAAGTAAAGGACGGAGTTAGGGATCTCTTGCATGGCTGTGTCCACAGTGCATCTAAATCTGTTCTCCTTCACTCTATCTCCAAAATGAGAACAGTGTACATGCATGATCTCACCCTGTGTAGTTTAATCGCTGATTACTTGGCAATTAATCAACATGGGACTACAGATCGATTAATCTATATAACAATTCAGAATGGTGTTTTAGGTTAGAGATAAAAGACAACTAAGATTTACTCAAACATAAATATCTAACATATCACATAGAGGGGGAGGGGAGGGTGTTTGGCTGAAATTTATGTTCGCATAGTGGGAGGGGAGGGTGTTTGGCTGAGTTTTACCCAAATCTTTGTTTTTTTTAAAATTATTTTTTATCCATTTTCACCTGAACTCCCAAACTCTATCGACCCAGACTCCCATAGAACCAGAGAGAGGGAGAGAAAGGAAAAGGTAAGTCGAGAGAGAGTTTATGATGTCTACCTGGTGACGACTGTTGTTGCTGTTGCTACGGCCTGCAAGTGGAACTGATTTCGAGTCACTGCCACCTGCTGTTTCAGCTATCTGCTGCTGTCTCTTGTTTCTGTTGTTCCCCTCCTTCCAAAAGGCACCCTCATGGGCCTCTTCTTCAGTTCTTCATTCTTTAGTTTTCTTCATCTTCATTCTTCAATTGTGCTGCTGTTGTCGCCTCTTCTATCGAAGGTTTTTAAACTATGCCTTTAATTTATTCTTCAATTTGTTCCCTCTTATCTCGTGTGGTAAACAATAAACCAAGTATCAATTGGAATTGTGTTATCCGATATCTTGTGTTTTTAGCGTTTTATGTCAATGTTGCATTTTATATTTATGATAATGCATTGAAATATTGAATTTTTTTCCTTTTCGCTAATTTAAGTGTTATTAGGAATGTAAATAAAAAAATGATTGTTGGTATATACTGTCGGAGTTTTTTTCAAAAACTCCCTGAGTAAACGATTGACTCGGTATTCAGTCCTCAACTGAGTCATTACCGAGTAAACTATCCAGTCAAACTGTTGCTAATCATATAATGTTGTAATATGTGCTTTGTTTGATATTTTCTCCATATTCTATACAGCGTAATCAGCGACCAATAGAGAATTCAGTGGAGATGCAGAGTGAATCCAATCAACAGTTATGAGGAGTAGCCTTGCTGCTGCTCAGCTCTTACATATGAATTGTAAAGATCTTCAGCACAATCAAAGATGTGTAGCTTTTGTGGGTTTCCTTTAAAAAGTGGCAAGACACCATCAAGTGATTCTGAAATCTTTATAAGAAGTCCTAAATATCTTCTGTTTCTACTCTTAACTTCTTGCGGAAATGCTAGGAAAACATGTTTTATAAACATGTTTTGTAGCCATGTTGAGGTGTGTATCCACCTCAGCATTTTAACAAAAACGAAATAGGATTTTTTCTTTCTAAAAATCCCCCAAAATCTCAAATTTCCACAATTGAAACCCTAATTCGCCAATTTAAACCAAAAGCCAGATCAAGATTCATACAAATCTATAAATACAAACAGATTCTTCCTATACAACGCAAAGATCCAAAACAATTACACAAAAAATGGAAAAAAAAAAAAGAAAAAGAAAAAAGAGACAAAATCTAAACTTTACGTTTGTTTATTGGACGAAATTACCCCAAATCATCATCAATAATCGACGACCTCAGCATCGGTGACAGACCTGGAGTGCTGAACAATCGACCTTTCGATGGAATTGATCCACTCCTTCTCCTTCTCTGTATCAGCAATGAAGTACATGGTCTCACTGCTGGTGGAGAGCTCGAAAGCGAACTGGCGATTGAGGACGTCTTCGGCGCCCTTCACAGTGAGGCTGGTGTTCACAGGGACGACCCCGCGTGGGCGGGACGTGCGGGTCACGTGCGACTCCTTGAACCAGAAGAGCTTCCCTTGTTTGAGCACGAACCAGCGACGTCTCCGGATCGGCCCAGAACTCGGTCCCTCTGTAGTCTTCTGTGTTCTGCGTCGCGCCTATCGCGGCTCTCCATAAACTTGCCATCGCGAGAGACCTAAGAGAGCGATCGAAGAAGAAAAGCTGAAGAACAGAAAGAGAAAGTGAAAGTGTTGTGTCGTTTTTCCAAGTAATTTCGGTAAGTTAGATACAAGTACAACAAAATATTTGTTAAAATGCTGAGGTGGATATCCACGTCAACATGGTTATTAAACATGTTTGCCTAGCCCGACTCAACTTCTTGTTGATACAAGTGAGCTCAAATTTTCTTATCAACAAACCATCACTTGAACTTTCTTGCAGGCTCTGACTACTTGGGGTCAAAGTGAACTAGATGCTTCACTGGTTCATTGGTTGAGTAAGCCAGGTTGGTTAGAAAATGTCTTTTTTCTATAAATCAGGTATCCAGCATTAGTAGCATGGCAACAAGTGAAATAGATTTGTGATGAGAACTGCTGTGAATTTCTAGCTTCTCCAACACTATAAAGGTTAAAAAAAAAAATTTAACATCCACGTAGCCCTAATTCACTCATCTGCTTTTTTTCGTGTTCAAAACCCAAAATCTAAATCTTTTTCCCCTGCATCTCACCACTGTGACTACCTGTTGTCGCCGCCTCTCTCTTACCTCAAGGCCTGCCTCTTGTCTTCCCTCTCCATCTTTCTACACCGTTTCTCATATGTGATACCAAAGCATCAGAGCAATCATGGGAGGCAAAACTGTTAATTATTTAGAAGATCTATTGCATCGACTTCTTATTGAGAAACATTTATGCCTTTTGTACGTCAAGCCCGTCCAGCTTTTGTAGGTTCACCACATAACCTTTTTATGTAATAACCCTGAAATAGCTTCGCATGAATTGGCTTCTCAAGACCTAATACAACACATCTTGATGAACTGCTGATGCTTGAGAGAGTCGATGACATTCAACGGAAGGAGCCCAATGCAACATATGGTTTGGTGAGCAGAAGTGAATAATGGAATCAGGATCGACCCAAACAGACGACTGCCATAACCGTGTTAGGAGGATTATAGCAATGATGTTTTTGGGACCACAAGGTTACGTGGTAATACATATGTTATGATACTCGTCACCATTTCCATGTCATATATTTGTAATCTCTTGTCATATCTCTGTATCCCTTATCATTATGTATCTGTATCAGGATTGTGCATCGAAGTGAGTAATTATATGCTTCCATGCTAGGTCCTTTGATAAGGTCCTGAAAATCATTATTTATGGGCATGCTGAAATAGCAGAAATTAGTACTATTCAGTAAACAAGATTTTATCTAACTTTAGGCTATTAAAATTTTGTTGGGCCCTAAATATATTCATGGAAGTATTTAGGTGGCTGAGAGAGGGAGTGGGAAAAGGTGGTAGCTAATAATAGGAAGAAATGCTAGGTTCCGGGTTTGGAACAAGTAGCAAGAAGAGGAATTTGGTGGTACCTAGTTATGAGGTTTTTTTTTTTTTTTCCCCATGACGGACTTTTTGCTCTTTGCCCCCATTAGTTTTGGCTAATGTTACTGTCTCCCTTAGTTTCCAAAACTGGCTTTGCCCCCATTAGCTACTCAATTGCTATGTTATGGTACGTTTTATGTTTCAGAAATTCTAGCCGGCCTGGGAAATTGGCTTGGTTTTCATGTCTGGGGGCTAATTTACATTTTTGCCCTTCCTCCAAAAGGTGTTTTGTGGTTGTGTTTAAAGAGGAGGGGCAAAAATGTAAATTTGCCCCCAGGAGTGAAAACCAGGCCGGCTAGAAGGGTAATTTATGTTTTTAATCCAATTCTCAATGAAAATTTATATGTTAAAAACCATCCCATCCGACTAGAGTCTACAGTCACACAGTTGAGATCACATGTGCACGATAATTCCTCTAATTTTGTTATTTACCGAAATAGCCATATCTTGTCCAAACAAACCAAACTACAGCCACCCCTTCACCTTCTGAACCAAAGCATCCACTTTATTACTAATATTAGTACAAAGATTGGTTTTATGTTCTTGGGGTTTTGATTTTGCTCAAAAAGTTGAGCAGAAAAGGGCTTGGTTTGGAAATTGATTTATTGTTGGGACAGGTTAAAAATATTCAACAATTGAGAAATTGTATCCACTATAAACCTAAGACATAGCTAGTTGGCTACATTTTCAAAGGAATGTACTAAAAAAAAAAGCTCGTTTGGGTTAGCAATTAAGTTGATATGAGAAATCTTTATATCTAAATAACCCACAATTGGAACAATAATAAATAAAAGGTGAAATAATCTCATTTCTTTCCTCATTGCTTGAGGAGATAGTTGCAATCGGAAATCGACAGTTCCTCATAACATGTGGAGGCAAACGTCTCTTATTAATTGGATAAGTAACATATAATCAACTAGATAAAGGTTGCGTTAGGGGTGGGCATCTCATCCCGCGATCCTGATCCCGTCCCGTCTCGATATTTTTTGGGTCCTTTTGGGATTGATCAAACTCATTCCGACCCGTCCCGTCCCAATCTAGACTAGCACGGGATTGGGATGAGGATTTTCAATCCCGCCGATCCCATCCCAAACTTATTTACTTACAATTTATTATTATTAATTTTATAGCCGAAAGAGAAGTCAATTTGATATAAAGTTTGGAATTATTATTCCAACAATAAAAAAAAAACATAATAACTAAAAATGCCCTTTATTTTAAATATGCTTTATTGAGATGTGGACATTTATCTTATGGAAGAAATATCATGACACTTTTCATCATACCCAAATGAAAAACATGATTTCTCATTAATATGCACATAAAGAAGAATTTCCTCCAATTGTCTTGCATTATCAAACAATTGATAAGAGTAAGCAATTTGGTCAATAATGATACTATGTTGTGAATGATAGTTTGTTTTGTCTCTTATAACTAAAATATCATACCATATTGTTATATCCTTACGATAATAAAAGGAATTATTGTTTTTAATTTGGGTATTCGATAATAAAATTAATTTGTATTCCTAATTTAGATATTTAGTCGCATTGGAATAAAAAGTCTTACTCTTATTTTTTGATATAAAGTTTTAACAATTTTTTATGGTTTTTGAACCATGCTCATTGTCACGACCCGATCCACAGAGTACTATATTGTCCGTTTTGAGCCCAAGGCCCGCAAACTTTAAAACGCGTAGTACTTTGTAGCTCAACCTCATACATATATAGCACATCCCTTCCCTCACCTAGGCAATGTGAGACTATAATCTCTTCTTGGTAGCTTGCTCAACCCCTCTTAGGATCCACGGGCCTATTGGGCTTCGCCATCACGTGCCTCTTCTGCACCCTCCCCATCAGGTCCGCCCACACAAGGGTATCATGGTCCACCCCCCTAAGGGAGCCCAACGTCCTTGTTGGCACACTTTCGGCTAGGTCCGGCTCCGATATCATTCTGTCACGACTCGATCCACATAGTATTATATTGTCCGCTTTGGGCCCAAGGCCCGTACGACTTTAAAACGCGTAGCACTTTGTAGGTCCAACCTCGTATATATATAACACATTCCCTTCCCTCACCTGGGCAATGTGGGATATAATCTCACATTGGTAGATTGCCCAACCCCTCTTGGAATCCACGTGATTATTGAGCTTCGCCATCACGGGCCTCTCCCGCACCTTCCTCCTCAGGTCCGCCCACACAAGGGTGTCACACTCATCCCATCCCGTCCCGTCCCAAACCCATTTGGATGGAACGAGGTCAGGATGAGGTTTATCTTCTCCCGAGGATAAAACAACGATATAGGATATGGATGAGGTCCATCCAGTCCTGTGCCCACCCCTAGGTTATGTTAGTTAGCTTACCTATACTTACTAATAGGAAAATTGCATGACAAACTAATCCTGCAAAAAAAACGTTAGTGAGCTTACCATCCCGCATGTCAAAAGTTAGAGAGAAAAAACCATTTAACGGTGTATACTAGAATTCTAGCAGCGTCAGAACTCTAGCATGTCTAACAAAACCATTCAGAATTTGGGAAAACTTTAAGAACAAAAAGTGTTCAAAACACATTTTGCTACAAAAATTCGTAAAACTAGGTAATTCGAGCATTAAGAAAGCATCGAAAACTCAATTTCCTATAGACTGTCCAGTTAGCAAAAAACCTGATTATCTTACTGTAATGCAAAACTTCAAAAATATGTATTTAACAAAAAATGTTTAGAATTGTGTCTTTTACCTGATAGTGATAAATTGCACTAAACAGAGTTACCAATTAGTCAGAATCCATAAATTAAGACAGTTGTATCCATACATTATTTGTCTTAAAAAAAGTTATTCATTTTCAATAAATTAATCACATTAGATTATACCACATTTGCACCACCTTCGTGCCGAATATGCATATTTCAATGTCTCTCTTATATAAAAAAGAATTTATCCTTCATCTATGCCTAAGTGGGAACATCACATACGGGCATGCATCACCGAATACTCCTGTTATATGAATACCATAAAAGCCACACTATGGCTAACAATAATGTGCAAATCATTTCATGTCTTTCATTTTTTATGGAGGAAAATCAAAGCTTTTATTAGGCATTCAAAATCTTCCTCATTTCCGCAAGACCCAACGCGAAGGTTACTTAGCTTCTCTATAAGAATGAGGTACCTTACTCTGGAATACTTAGTTTCTCTATAAGATATGGACATCATAAAACAATAAGGGATGTAGTTCTAAGGGATAGAATTCAATATGATTGAATTTTATGATCTCAAGGTTATCTGTATTACTCACTGTGTATCCAACAATTCTAATACAATGATACTTTGCCAATCATAAACAAATCCACCCATTGATTTAGGGAAACATAGCCATTTTCTTGGACTAATTCTCTATACAAAACGGCGATCAAAATTATTCAACATAAAAAAAAAACTTCTTAGCAAATCAATTTGCGTAACAATCCAATTCAAATTTAGAGGAGTCACATACTAACTACTAATTTAGACTCATAATATAATAATGCAAATAACAATTCACATATCCAATCTCTTTGCATCACATGAAAAACAATATGAATACTAATTCCCATAACATAGGCAATTAAGCTAAAAGAAACATCTCACAAACAACCAATAAATAATTTCATGTTATATACAGTACAAATCACAGGAGGTGATAATATCAATTGAAATTGCATTCACGCAGAAACAAAATTAGCAAGAATCCTAGGATTTCTACTACCCCACCAGTGACAATTTTTTATGCCTCAAGGGCAATCACCGTTGGATGGACTCCAAACCAAAGTTATGTTTCTCATATGGGAGTTGTGAACCTACGGATTAACTTTGAAAGCATTTTGACCACGGAGGTCTCGATCCATTGCAAAACCTAAGATAGCATAGAGCTTAATTTTAACCGAAAAAATCACAAAAGGAATTTGATAAAATGTGCATCTAATTCAAAACCTTGTAAACATCACTATGAACAACATACAAAGTTAAACTGTTATCTAAATACCTAATTTCATAATTATTTTATTAATTGAGTATATTTCTAATAAAAACTTTATTAAAAACGAAAGATATTATCATGATTTGACCTATGAAAGTCTTCAATACTTCAAACCAAATTTTCCTAAAAAAATCGCTAAGATATAACTCTGTTAAATAATCGAAACACGCGAACACAACTCGACATAAAACATCGGCCAACATTGATAAACACTTGTAGACACATGTGTTGTCTTCCTTTTCTCTCTCTCTTTTTTTTAAAAATTTTTTAAATTTTTAAATTTTTAAATTTTTAAATTTTTAAATTTTTAAATTTTTAAATTTTTAAATTTTTAAATTTTTAAATTTTTAAATTTTTTATTTTTCATTTTTCATTTTTTATTTTTCATTCTTTTTCATTTTTCATTTTTCATTTTTCATTTTTCATTTTTCATTTTTCATTTTTCATTTTTAATTTTTCATTTTTCATTTTTAATTTTTCATTTTTAATTTTTAATTTTTTAATTTTATTTCGTCTTCCTCTTACACGACAATCAGATAGCAACCATCATATAAAATGAGTCTTAAGTCCAGTCGTGCTATTTGCACCCATTCTCAGTAAACTATTTAACTAATCACAAATTCACAAATAAAAATTAGTATTTAAATAATAATAAAAATATAACATTTAGCTAACAAATTAAATTTCTAGCTCTCTCTAGAGTAATAATTTTATTAGCCCATGCATTATTTAATAACGATTAACTTAACGGTAATGTACACTATGCATATTATTCAAACACTAAGAAAGTCTTAATTATTTTTTTGTACCGAAGTTGAAATACGAAGATAATGCAAATTTTGGTAGTTTTGAAAAATGGGGTCGTTACAACCACCCTCGTATTGTGTTAAAGTTATTGAACTAGTTCATGATTTTATACTCAATACGTTCCACGAATTAACCGAATTTTTACAAAAATGTGTTATACTTCATCTTTTTTAGGAATAATTAATGTGTATTTGACTGCAAGCATATCAAACTTGTGTGAAACATTGCCCAAATTATACTTCTATTTCCTCAAATGTTGAGATTAATCAAGAAAATGAAAATTAACTAATTGAAAATTAAAAAGTTGATGTGTACAATATTTATTTGAGTTGAAATTGAAACATCCTTCATGGTTACAAGAATTTAGTCACTGGAAATTCCTAGCTATGCACTTTAACAAAATTGAAAAATTATAGAAAACATTGTAGTAAGACTTGAACTTATGACCATGTAGAAAAAGAGGCAAAATTATTATTTTTTTTCAAAAGGCCTCCGTTTGTTCACTGTTATTTTTTCTTGAAATGTACGTTGTTTTCCGGGATTTAAAACTTTTATTGTTTGTTTCATGGAATCGAAAGTTATAAATCTTAGGAAAAATTTTATTCCAAAAGAGCCTTGTGATATGGGACATTGATTTTCAGGGATTTTTTTCTGTAGGTTTTTATTATCATCATTTCAACTTTTAGATGGCCACCACCACTAACCACCCTAGCATTACAAACACCAATTCAATTTTGCAATAGCACCACCTACTACCACCATGTCACTCAATACACAAGTAGTGCCACCACAACAACTAGAAACCACGTTACCCTTGCAGTACCACAATTCAAATTCTACAACCATCTATTAACCACCACCACACCACAACATTATATAGGAGTGTAAACAGATTGGAGTTGGACTAGGTTGTTAGAAATCCGACAAGGACTTGTGAAATCAACTTTGATCTAATTCAAAATTTTATTTAAATTTAAATCCAAATCCGGTAAGTTGTACCCATTCCGAATACGATATGAAATTACTTAAAAGTAATAATTTTTATTAAAAAATCTAAATCAAATGACAAAAAACCTCATCTTTGATGTTACTAGCCATAACTTATAATATTTCAAGCCAAATTGTAAAAATACATAATTGGATTCTTATTGGAACGGATTTAACAAATTTGAACCCAATCTCATAGCAATGTTGTAAAGAAAATATTCGTAGAATTGTATTGAATTGTTGTTGTAATTCCTTGATTGAATACAAGTTTATATAAGCTAACTCTATCCTAACTTTGTGGAAACAAGAAACTTAAAACTTCTTATTTTATTCTTACTTTCCTAACATATTCTATTTTGACTTTCTATTCTTTAACATATGTAGACTTTCCTTCTTTAACACTCCCCCTTAAGTTGGAGTGTATGTTTGTTGCCATGGTTGAGGTACATTTTTAATGATTTGCACATTAATCATCCTCAAGCGGCCTTCTTATTTTGTGACAACAAGGTTGCACTCCATATTACATCTAATCCAGTTTTTCATGAGCGAACAAAGCATATCGAGATTGATTGTCATTTGATTAGATAGATGATACAAGAGGATATTATTCAGACTAAGCATGTTGGAACACTACATCAACTGGCAGATTTGTTTACTAAAGCTTTGTAACACCCAACTTGCTAAGAATCAAATTGATAAGTGTTCAAAACTTTAGTAAACAAATATGCCAATTGATGTAGTGTTCCAACATGCTTAGTCTCAATAGTACCATATTGTATCTTCTTTCTAATCAAATAGCAATCAATCTCGATATGCTTTGTTCGCGGATTAGATACAATATGGAGTGCAGCCTTGTTGTCACAGAACAATAGTGCTGCCTGAGGATGATTAATGTGCAAATCATTAAGAATGTCCCTCAAAAAGGTTAAGTCCCAATATGTGGAAGCCATGGCCCTATATTCTGCTTCAGCTATAGATATTGCCATTATAGTTTGTTTCTTAGTTTTTCAAGAAATTGGTGGATCACCAAACATGACACAATAACCTATAATGGATCTCCTAGTATCTCTAATGAGCTGGTGGAAGAGAAAAAAAATATCTTGTCCTGGTGAAGCCTTAATATACCTCAAGACCTTGTGTGCGGCATCCAAATGTGGTATTCTGGGCTTGTCCATAAACTGACTTAAGACATGTACAAAATAAATCAAATCTGGTCTCGTGATCGTTAAGTATATCAACCTTCGAACGAGCCTGCGGTACGTTGCAGGATTTGATAGTAAATCTCCATCATCCTGTGTGAGCACCAAGTTTTGATCCATATGATAACGTGAAGGCTTTGCTCCAAGATACCCTGTGTCCTCCAATATTTCAAGTGCATATTTTTGTTGAGATTAAACATCCCTTTGGATGACCTTACGACTTCAATGCCAAGGAAATATTTCAATTTTTCTAAATCTTTGAGCTTGAACTTTGCAGATAGAAATTGTTTTGTCTCTTCAATGTATTGGAGATCATTACTTGCCAATAATACATCTTCAACATATATGAGAATTGAAGTAAAGTTGTTACCCTTGGATTAGACGAATAATGAGTAAACATCCTTAGACTGATTGTAGCCTGCTGATATGAGACATAGGGTAACTTAAAAAACCATTGTCTCGAGGCTTTCTTGAGACCATATAAAACTTGTTCAACTTGCATACTCGAGTCTCCTCCTTTCATCCGAATCCAGGAAGAAGACTCCAGTACACATCCTAAAAAAGATCACCATAAAGAAAACATTGTTGACATCAAGTTGACATAAATGCCAATCTGCAAGAGCAAGAAGAAAATGAATAGTAGCCAATTTAGCAACAAGAGCAAAGGTCTCTTTGTAACCAATACCTTCAACTTGACTGTATCCGTTAGCCACAAGACGGGCTTTGTAGTAGCACTCAACGCTACGATCTGGATTAAGTTTGATCTTATAGACCCATTTACAACCAACCAGATGTTTGCCATGAGGAAGAGGTTGTAAAATCCAAGTGTTATTGGCTTCTAGAGCATCAATCTCACTTCTCATGGCCTGACGCCACTTTGGATCCTACATAGCTTGCATAAAAACTGATGGGTTTCTTACTAAAGAAAGAAAAATGGTTTAAGCCTTGTGAGAGGTGGATAAATGGTCATAGGAAAGAAAATCAGGAAGGGGGTAAACAATACTTGTAGAAGGCCTAACATTCAAAGCAGATGAATGGGACGATTGGCAAGGCAATCGAGCATCAAGATGATATTGTTGAAGATAAGATGGTTCACGGGTGGCACGAGTGGAGGTGCAAGGTGGGAGGGGGTCTAAGGGTGGAACAGGGGCAACCACTTGGGGTTGGGTTCCGATCGATCGACCAAAACCCGAGATGAGGGAGAGGATAAGTCGAGTTGGGCAACCGGTTGGGGTTGGGCTTTTGACCGATCGGTGATGGAGGCGTCGGATTGGGTGATCGGTCGGTGGGAGTGGTCTGATCGGTCGGAGAAAGGCACCGTTGGAGGATAAAAAAGTGGAGCATGGGCGACCGATCGGGGAAGTGTGTCTGACCAGTCAACGAGGTGATTGTGCATTTTGTTAGAAAAATAAGGAAAAGTCTCCTCATGAAAGAAGATATCACGAGAAACAATGACCTTTTTGTGGGTGAGATCATCGACTTTGTATCCTTTTTGTCTGTGAGGGTATCCAAGAAACACACATTGACTTGAACGAGCATCAAATTTGCTAGGACGTTGGGCATGTGTGGAAGCGAAACATAGACAACCAAATACTTGAAGGTGAGAGTAGGTGGGTGGTTTGTTATAAAGAAGTTCAAAATGCATTTTTCCTTTAAGAACAGAGGATGATGTGCGATTAATGAGATAGGCAGTGGTGAGAATTGCATCCCCCAAAAATGTTTAGGGAAATGTGCTTGAAGCAAAAGAACACGAACGACATTCAAAAGATGTCTATGTTTGTGTTTCGCCACCCCCATTTTGTTGGGGTGTAGAGACACAAAAAGTTTGATGGGTAATGCTTTTTGTAGCATAAAAATCAGTGACGAAAAATTCAAGGCCATTATCACTGCGAATTGTTAGAATTTTGGAAGACAATTGGTTTTCAACATAATTAATGAATGAAATTAAGAGTATGTGTGTGTCAGACTTGTGTTTCATGAGATAAATCCAAGTACATCGTATATAATCATCAACAATGGTGAGAAAATAGTGCGCTCTAGAAAGGGAAGAAACGTGACATCCACCCCAAATATCAACATGTAATAAAGAAAAAGGAGTAGTACTCAAAATATGGGATAAAGGAAATTTATTTCTAGTTTGTTTGGCCAAAGGACAAATAACACATTTATTGGAAACACAAGTATTAGCATCGCTAAAAGAGACGGGAAAAAGATGAAGAGTTTTGTCCGAAAGGTGACCTTGGCGATTGTGCCATAACATAGGGTTGTTGTCTTGAGTGATGTGACAAGTAGTGGAAGTTGTGGTGGTGGTGTCATCCAAGTAGTATAAACCATCGAGCTTAGTTGTTGTCCCAATCATCTTCCCCCGAACGAAGGTTCTATATCATACAAGAATTGTTGAGAAAAATGGTGAGACAAGAATAATGTTTTGCGAGTTTGCTAATGAAAATCAAATTAAGATTAAAAGGGGATCACAAAGAACATCATGCAAGGTAAAAATAGAAAAGAGGTTATGGTGCCAATGTGTGTAACAACAAGTTTGTCATCAGGAAACTCAACGGTTCGATTGTGTACGGGTTTGGAAAATGTGAGTAAATGAGGGTTATGAACTATATGATCAGTGGCACCGCTATCAACGATCCAAGATGAATGAGAGCCATGAGATTTAAGAAAAAATACTTTACCTGACAATTCTGTAATAGAAAAGTCATTACCAACATTGTGAGCCTTGGATTTGTTGTTGGTCAATAGGGTCATGATTTGCTTGCACTACTCGGAAGTGAATGGAAAATGATTGGATGGTGGCACATCCGAAGAAGTAGACACATTGTTGCCCCGTGGGCGATCTTTTTGAAAACGGTCAGCAGGATTCTTAAATTTTTGACAATAGTCGACAGTGTGGCCTTTCAATCCACAATAATCACAAGTGAGATGAAAATGACAATCAACAGCAGTATGACCTACCCTTTCCATACTTGACGTCGAGATTAAAAGGCTTTTGGGATCCTCTCAGCTTGTCAACGTTGCGTGCACCTTTGGGATCAGTATTTCGCATGGCAAAAGCTGCAGCATCAGGTATGGTGGGTTTGCCAGTAGAGATATCTTGCTGGCATGGCGAAGCACAAGGGAGTAAACCTTGTTGAGTGGAGAAAGATGATCCATCAACAAAATTTGACCCCTAACTTAATTGTAGGCGTCGGTTAGCCCCATCAAGAACTTGATCGAGCATTGAGTGTGGACATATGCAAAAATGGTGTTTATGATGTCGCGAGTGTCTTCAGTAAAACCAATCACAACATACAATTCGTCCCAGAGATCCTTCAATTTGGTAAAGTAGGCACTCACATTCATCGTCCCTTGAGTGCAACCATGGATTTCAGATTCAATATGATAGATCTGCATGTAATTAGTTTGTGCATACCTTTCTTTCAAATCATCCCAAACATTATAGGCCAATTCACAGTACATGGCACTTGCCTGGAGGTCAGATGAGATGGCGTTGATGAGCCATGATTTCACTAAGCTGTTGCAACAATCCCATTGTAGTAATTCATCATTCTTGGCGTTGTCGCGGGTTTCCTGATAAATCCATCAATAAAACCCAATTTATTTTTGGCTTTAAGAGCCATGGTCATTACTCGACTCCATATGTTGTAATTGGTAGGAGTAAGCGGTTGTGAAACAAGAGTCACTTCAAGTTGATTGGAGTAGTGAAGAAAGTATGGATGATGATAATTCTCATATGTGAGGTGGTGGTGTTGGAACCACTACTTGTATTGTCACCCATGGTGGAAGCGGCTACGTGGTGTATTGGTGCACTCTCGTGGAAACATAACTTGGTGATGGTAGCATGTTTATTCTCTCAAAATCTTCATACGTGTTCTCCAAGTTTCTTGAGGGTATATTTAAGAAGAGGTCTTGTCATTTCCATTGTTGAACAGGGTGAATTTCTTCCTTCATTCCAACTGAATCTTTAGATTTCAAAATAACATTAATATGGAGTTAGCATGATTTTTCACTAAATCATTGGAACTACAACAAAGAAATGTAAAACCAAAACAACTTCCTAGTTCGACATATTGATCCATTATAATCAGATAAGACAGCCTTCTCAGGATGTAGACTAGAAATAACTAAACTTCATTACTTGACAATGCCAAATTCACTTAATTGTCTAAATATGTAGTTATTATTTTAGATTCTTAAGATTTAACACTATCAATATATTAATCAATTGAGGTTTGTGCAGACTAAGATTTACCCCTAGATGAAACAAAGCCAAATTTCTGCAGTCAATTGTTAAAAAAGGACAGCACATTACAATCAAGTTTTTGGTTAGAGGGTATTTATCTGAAGTCCACTTAATTAAATGAATAAGATAGCAGACACTGCATACAATAATTTCATAAACAAAAGTTGAAGGAATCCAGTTTTTCAGAACATGTTTACCTAATAAGATAATGTCAACGCATATCAAAATGTGCTCGGCAATTAGGCAAACATATTACCTCAAGGAAATGCTTTCATTTTCACTTAATAAGAGAAAGTCAATGTTAGCATTATTTCCTTGCAAGCCACCAAGCAATTCTCCGAAATGAACTAACTCATTTTTCCAAGAACATTTTGCATAACAATCAAGCCAGAAATAATTTCCTATGGCAAGCAAGCCTAATTCTTCAGGCTAATTTATGTGTTCCAACTTTACAATGGCAGCAATACCTTGCAGCTGTTAACCAAATCAACTTTCCTTACATTTGAGACAGCAGCAATTGTCCTAGTGATTTTCAACCCGAACAAAATCTGAAACTAAGCCTTTTCAAGGAACTACTTTCAGCATATTCCTCATTGGTAATTTTAGGTTTTGTTTGCCTTCGCTTAAGTTATAAGTTGCTTTCACCTTTATAACATACACAAAGGATAACACCTTCTCTAATGTACGAATGTACTAATTGCAGTCTGAAGAGTAAAAAACCAAACATTGTATATATATGTAATTAAGGTTTTTTTTTTCAAAACCTAAAACTTTTAAAAAGAAGGTTTTGTGACTCACTTGAGCCCTAGCTCTTTGAAGCTCTTGTTCAAGCTGAGTGAGCTTGATCCTACTCGACTCAAGCTGTTGCACATAAGCCTGTGACAGAGACAGAAGAAAAAAGCAACAGAGACTTGATCAATAAATGCTTATCAGATAATCACAGAGACTAGAATTTTGTACAACATCAAACAATTAATGGTTTATCATTGACTACTAGCTAGTCGATCTACAGCAAATAAACCTTCTTTCTGAGTATGCTTTTCCTTGCTACCTTTCTATTTTGAGCAAGCCTTCTCAATGTCTACCCAAAACATAAATGCAACATCAACGACAAAAAGTTCCACCACTAACAGTCTCATAAATGAGTGATCACGATGGAGAGAATCATCAAAGTATAACAAACCTTGGGGTCTGGTGTCTTGGGTCCTTCATGTTCAGAGCTTGATGTTGGCCTTTTTCTGTTGGCTTCTCTCTGCTCCCCCAACAACCCCATCAAATTCAAATATATTAGAAAATTATAACATGAAAATGCAATTTTGTTGTAGAAAAAGGAGTGGGTATAGTTAGTTTATATACCTTGACAACTCTGGATTATTCTTGATGAGGTCCACATGCAGCCTCATTTATAGTGTTATTCGCCAACTCCATAGATGGTTCTGAGGTCCTCTTTGAACCACTGCTTGCTGGAGAGCTAACCAAACCAACCGTTGGCGTCGCACTAGTTCCCTTTTCAAAAAAATAAGAGAACCCCAGTTTAGAGAATTTTATAAGAAGAAAAAAAATGAATTATCAACACAACCCATTTTATATAAAATACTTCATACCTTGTGATTGTTCGGTGGCTCGACGTGCATTGGCTGAGAAGGGAAGATGTTCAAAGTAGCCGGCCAGATACCTAAGTTCTCTGCATACATCATAACATCCATTAGCAACTTCTCTATGTAATTAGCTCTATGCTCTATTTGTTGATGAGAAAAGAATGATATACAAAAAGAGAAGAGGAAGAGGTCATGCATTTGAAACCCACTGTGATTCTAAACAGTAAAGGAAAAAAGGGAATAAAGGAGGCAGAGAATAAGATGAACAAAAACAAATCAAATAAGATACCTTTTCCTTCATTCGTTCGTACACTTTTTATGGTACAAAGAGAGAAGGAAAATTTGATGATCATCATTAATTTGTATGTGTGTTTATTGCATGTCACGTTTCTTAATTCCCAATACGCCAAAAACAAACAAAGGCAAGATTGAAATTTTTTTTGTATTTTCTCTCTCATATATCTCTCTCTGTGGAATGAAATCGAATCGTCCAAACAGATCTCAGTAAGATCAGATTCTGGTCAGTCCATGCTTTGTTCATGAGTCATGACCAAAACAACAACCCCCCTTTTTTCTTTCAAAAATCCAAAATAATTACACAAAAATAGCACCAAAACAGATAGAGAGAACAGTACTCACGTCTTTTAATGAAAATATACCAGAAAGGTAAATAGGAAGAACCATAACAAAGGGAAATCCTTAAATCTAGCAACCAACACAAGTTTTACTTAATATGAAATCCTAGAGTTTACGTTGCCCTGTTCAACAAGTTCAGAGAACACCAAAACAAATACATCTTTGGCATACCTCCTTCAAGTCTACCACCTTAAATTCTTGAATATATGTAGCATGTAACTTAATTCCTTTGATTATTTGCTTTGCTCACATGTATTTCTGGAAGCATGCCCATATTATATGCAAAGACCAAGCTTGCACTTGCTCCAATGGTTGTGAAGACCATACTCTCTATTGATCCTGGAATGTTGTAATCCCTAGCAAGATTATTTATTCCTACAAAAACAGAGAGTTGAGTATGTAACCACTGCATAAAACATAGTCATAGACATCAATAGGAGCAAAACAAGAAAAGATTAGAGCACCAATCCTACCAAACTCAGGGAGCACATATCCAGTCTAAAGCTTAAATTGCCATCATGGCTCCACATTATTTCTATATTGAATGAACTAATGTAATGGGTCTAGCAGCAGTGCATTCAAGCAATCACTTAAGATACAACACGAACTACCCAAGATAAGGGTCGAACCAATAGAGCACAACAATTGGATGGGTATGTTGCCTCTGTGAAGGAGGAGAGTTACCTTTAATAAAGAGTCTTAGAGATGTTCTTGCTCCAGTCTCCGGGAACAATTTTTATGTTTATTTCTTAACAAGTTCAAATAGGTTATTACGTGTTGCCCAACATTGGGAAGCAACAAGGCAATTAGACAAGTGATGAAGCACCTGCATTCCCAAAGACATTCAATTGGTTTCCTGACAATTACCAATACTTAATAGATTGAAGAAAAATATATATGATGAACCACGAGCCCAGGTTTCTCTAAATTATCATTCAAGCTTAAAGAAACTTACTTCCCTCATGGAGTAATATATGGGGAAACCATAATGTAGAGGGTTGATAGATGATAGAACAAAACTTCAAGTATTGATACTAGAAAACAGAGAAAACAAATCCATCTTTTGTTAAAGTAAAACATGGGGTAGTAGAATTGAGTATAGAGTCAAGATCAATTGTCCATATTAAGATAGTGCCAAATTCACAATAATAGAATAAAGAGACTTCAAATACATACCATCTTGAAGTGACAGTATACATGCTGCAATGATATAAAAGGAACACATTAAGAACATACTCAACTTCACAGATTATTCCATCAAATATAGCAATAGGTGAAGAAACTAAGGAACATATTTCTAATCAACAAAACAAATGTAAATGGATCTCAAAGAAAGTGAAAATATTTATTGCCACAAACAGGAAAATAATCATCAACTCTTGTTGTAATGGTAAAAAATGTTTTTTTTTTTGGGGGGGGGCAAAAATCTCGCCTTCCATTTACAACGTTTTTTATTTTCAAACCCATTAAAATTTGGTTTTTCATAGCATAATGGTAAAAAAAAAAAATGCTATAAATAGAGATCTATGGTGTAATGATTGAAACTAAAACAATTCAAAAGAGTAATAGTTAGGCAGAATTTATATAAAGATCCAAAAATTTCTAAAAGACATTAGTTGAGAACATCGGGTCCCTATAGTTCTTAATCATAAAACCAACTTATATGATCTCCTTATCTATGAACAATGGCAATAAAATGTTGTTCTATCCAAATGAATGTTATATTGGAATGAAAGAAAAGTTTAATTTTATTTTTTTTGACAATCCAAAAGAGTGATATGCATTAATAGTTAAGCTTTTGCAGTAAGATCGAAGCAGTCAAAATTGGTTCAAACTCAAAATATGTTCTTTTAACATGCTAGTGCATGACAAAGTAACTATAAAGGACATTCAATTTCTTGGTTGAAAAAAATAGACTCAGTTTTTTGTATGCATCGTCAATAAGCTTTTAGAACCCAACAACTCCAACTCCTTAGGAGCTTGGACAAGGCAAACTTATGGATCAATAATAGTATCCGAGTAGTACATAGCCGACATTTCTTAAAAAACCATTACAACGTCTAATAAACGGGTATAATTTGTCTGGGCAAGATTGTAAAAACCCCTGCATAGAGACCCAAATTAACATATTACATGCATGCATACCCACCCAGATTGTTCATTTCTTTTTAGCATGTATAATAACGAAAGTAATCAACAACTTACTAGTCTATTAGTTGGTAACTATAGTTCAAATGATGCAAATTTTCTATAGATACCTTCCAGGTAGAAACCTTGCAATTTCCTCCCATTTGATCCCATATATCTTGTGTGCACATATAAGAGCCAGCTCTTCATCCTTGGTCCATGCACCCTTTTTAATAGCAGGATTCATATGGTTGTGCCACCTGAAAAGTTCACTTGTTAACTTCAAGTACTCAATAATCAAAATTAAATAATACTTGAGACAAAACTCTGAAGCTACTATGTTGGCAATTACCTTCCCCTACAATGTACTTATGCAACCAGGTAAATATTGTGCTATAACAGACCACTTCTTACAACCAAACTTCTCAACTAACTCAATAATAAGAACATCTTCCTAGAAATTTCCAACAATAATATATTAGTCTCACATACACAATGTCTAAATGTCTTCATTATCACCAATTTAGTTGACAAAAAAAATACTGAGATGTTTACTCTGTACCTCTTTAGCCCAAGGTCCTTTAACAAGATCAGGACTAAGAACCTTTTGCCAACGATGCAAGCATTGAACATCTGACCTACTCGGACATGACTCAGCTGCAAAAGATCAGAACTACGTGAATTAATACTTGACCCAATGTTAATCAATGAAATAGGTGTTTATAAAGAGGTCAAAGTGAAATTAATAAACATCAATGTAGCAAATTTGTGGAGCATCACATGACATGAACAAAATCATAAAGAGACAATGAAACGAGATAAAAAAGGGAAAACGATGGTGTAGGGTTATTCCGAAATCGGATTCTTACTTCAATTTCAAAAACCCTTGAGCTTCAAACAATAAATGAAATCCATAAAAAAAAAACATAAATTCCTTCTTAATCTAGCAAAAAGAAGAAGAAGTAAACCCCATCTATCAGAAGAAGAAGCTAATCTTGTTGTTGTTGAAGAGATGGAGGTACTGAGCCATGGTTTGCTGCGAAGAAGAGGAGAAAGGAAAAGGGGCATTGGCAAGTTGAAGTCTTTTTTAAGCGAGCCAAGGTTTCGCCTGGATCTCTCTCTAGAAAGCCCTCTTCCTCAAAACGAGAGGGATCAGAACTTGAAGAAGAATGTGGAGAAGATGTGAAAAAGAAGAAGAACTAGAGAAGATCTGAAGATAAGAAGAAGAAGAAGTGATGAAGATATGGAGATGTGAAGAAGAAATGAAGAAGACCTTATCTTAGGGAGAGAGAAGCGAGAAGCGCAGGGTTGCAGGGGAGTCTCACATTTTAAGTTGAGTGAAATTTGGGGGAGAAGATGGATAAAATCGGGTGAAATTTTTTTTTTGAGCGGCGCCAAAATCCCCGCCCAAATTAGACAGTGTTTTCATTTTTAAAACCATTAAAATTTGATTTTTCACAGCAAAATTTAAAAAATAATGCTATGAATGAGAGTGTGTGATGTAATCGTAGCACTTTGGACAAAAACGCTATAAACATGTGCTATAAATGAGGACTTTTCTTGTAGTGAACATAGTATAACATTCTCACCCTTTATGGGATTTTCTTTTCTATTGTTGCCACTTTGAATCTATGGCCTTAACTTCATCAAACACACACACAAATGATAATGATAATAATATTAATATTAATAATAACAATAAAAGTTGATGCTCGACAATTTTATTCTGGATTGAGGCTATTGGATATCAAACTTTTGGATATGCAATGTTGTTGCACTACCAATATTGGAATGTTGCCTTTAAAGTCAGATGAAGCAAACATGTCCCCAAAAAATCCAAGTTCAGGAAACTCGTTCCATTTTGTAAGTTCAGCAAGAAGTGAAGAATAATTATCATGGCGTCTTCCCACAATTATAAGGTCAAAAGAATTCTCCATTGCTCGAATCATGCTTACTATCTCGAAAGAATCTTTTGCTGCTTCCTGCTTGTAAAAGTTATGTTCACTGACTAAGTTACGAAGTCTATACTCATTGATTAAATTGTCGTCCAAAATCTTCTCGTTCACATTATCTATCTTGCAGTTAATGGGAATGAGTCGATGGACTGTCAAACCAATCACTACACCAAATTGGCACTTTTGTAACAATTCTCAAAACAATATCACTTTTGAGATGTTACAATTCACCAAACAATTTCAAATCAAAACTAAATTTAGTAAAAAAAAATGAAAAACAGTAACAAAAAAAAAATGATACAATAAGTTGGATCACCATGAATAGTATCACTTTTATAATCATACTCTTCATGGTGATACTATTATTATATCATTTTGTTTGTGAAATTGTGTAAAGTTGTTAGGTGGATTGTTACACTTCAAAAGTGATATTGTTTTGAGGGTTGTTACAAAAATGCCAATATGGTATAGTGAATGTTGGGGTGCTTAGCCATCCGCATCGAATAATATAATGCTTCTCGATCATCACCACCACCCAAGAACATAACACCAACGTTGTAAGTCGACCAACAACAAACTAATAAGTCACCTCGTTCAACCTCCCACGATCAATTAGTATTCCCACTGAGCACGATGCTTTAGAAAGAACTCTTTTGTTGATATTCCGACACTTGGAGGATTCTTTAATTCCATGGCATCAATATTCCATTGCTTGTGAAAAGGGATAACCAATAAATTTGTTTTCTTGTCAAGTGCCATTGTGCATATATCTTCATAAGCTGTCACAAAAGGTGTGATAGTGATGAAAGGATGTAGCAGGACGACAATGCCTCGATTTTGTTTCTTGTAAATTCTGAAACGGTTGATTATGGGATATGATGGACTGGACTAGTCAAATAACTTGTCATTTGGTTGATGAGATATCATTACTGGGTTTGAACGACCTTGGAGCTCAAGAAGATGAAGAAGATAAAGGTAAATGGGATTCTTCTTAGTTGGATTCGATGCCTCGATAAGGTCTACGATAGTGGGCACGTTTTCTTGATTGTAGATACATACAAGCACACGAAATTCAGTATCCTCTTTGATATTTTGGATGGTGTGTCACTTCTTAACCACACTATATGTCTTGGAAGGATTGAACAGCCAATGGACAAGAGTTGATGTGACAGTTGCTATAATCAGGAGACCAAATGCCATTGATGCAAAAGAAGCAACATCAATCTTCTGCAATTGGCGAAACAAAACATTCTCCTGTCAGAATTGTCCAATTAATCATATTTTTAAGAAACATATATAGATAGCCAAGTTAGTTAAGAGTTTAGGATATTAAGAAACATTTCCTAACCAAAAAAACTAATAAGTACTTCCTGAACCATAACCATAAAGGAAAACCCAAAAATTCCATGAACTTACTATTTTGTTGCAACAAAAGCTGTAGTTTGATTTGGCTCTCTAAAAGCGAGTGATAGCAGAACTCAGCATAGCTCATAACTGTGGACAGTGAATCTACAACAAGAGTGAACCTCAAAGTTAATCAGGAACAAGTGTTGTATGCTCGCAAATGATTAGCATATCATTGTAATACTCTGACGATAATGCCAAATCTGTGGTATCTAGCGTCACTAGCTAGCTATGTCTTGTTAAATAATTCCACACTCCTAATTTTACTATGGAAATCCCTACTTTAAAAGCATCTTGAAGTCACTAGAAACTTGATTTGTACTGTGAGACAAATTAGTCTGTCACAATGCTAAGAGAGCAGTTCCATATCTGAGTTATTGTTGTAGGATAATGGGTACGTACGATGATATTAAAGCACTGTGTGTGGCATTAAGTTGTTGAAAACAATCATAGAATTGGAAGAATTCTATAAAAATGAGAAGTTTGTTAGCAGTCAGTCTACAAGTTTGGGCTTTAGTTCCAATGTGAAGATAAAGGTATTATAGCACACAATCAGAGAAATAGGATATTTATGAGCTGTGAGTACAATGTGTTGACAAAATATGCTTTAGCAAGTAGAGAAAAAAAAATTATTATTTTTTTATTTATATATATATATATATATTTGCCAGTGATATCCCTTTTCACAAGCAATGGAATATTATTTATTTGCGCATCCAGCCCACTGTGCGCAGGATTCTTTAATTCCATGGCATCAATATGCTTTAGGATATTTATGATTGCGGCAATGATGTTATAATGTATCTTAGTCTTACTACAATTCTCCTGCAAGGACAGTATTTAAATTATACATATGCCTTTATAATTTAAATTATGTGAACAGTATTTTGTCTCCACTTTAAATTGTTCTTCACATTGTACCCTCACAAATTCTTAATATTTACTCGAAAAATCTACATATCGTGGAATAGTAATGAGGGATAATTGTGTCTTTTAAGCATGGATGACTAATTTCAAACAGTAAACACTAGTAAACGTGTTTACTATATTATTCTTAAAATTAATAATATTTACAATTCAAATCAGTCCCTCATACATATTTATAAATTATAACTATGCCCCTAACATAATATATTTGAAGCCCTCAATTTTCTATATATTATAAAAGACCTTTACATCTAACTATTTTATCTCCCATTTAGCCCTTCATATTTCATAATTTTACAATCAAAACCAACCCCTAATACAATTTATTTAAAGTCCTCCAATTATTTATAAATTATACATATGCCCTTAGAACTACAAATAATTATTTTATTTAGCAATTCAAAAATAATTTTAGTTAGTATTGAATTTTAGTAGTAAAATAAAATAAAAAATATTGAATATCCACGCACATAGAGCACGCCCATCCCTAGTTTAAATAGTATAATGAAAGTTCCTCCAAATGAATACTGGAGGAACAATAAAAATTCTTCAACCTAATTTTTCTTTCCAAGTTTATCCTCTCAACTTTATGGTATTTATAAGAAAATTTTTAAGTGGGTAAAAACTGAAATGGGTTTTTATGTCACTCAAATGAAAAACACTATTAAATTTTTTTTACATTTTATCCTCCTATATTTAAACTATTTACAATCCTGTAAACATTCATGAATTATACCTAACCCCTAAGAGGATGTTTGGTTACTCAATGGAATGAGAATGAGACTGGGAGTGAGAGCGGGAATGGGAATGAAGAATAAGCATATTACTATATTTGGAGACACGATGAAATGAGAATGGGAACAGAAATGGAAATGGAAATGGAAATGATTTGTGTCTATACCATTATGCCATCAATTACCAACCATGGATTTTGGATCTATGGCGGGTGTCACGGACTAGCAATCCGTGCGGCACTAGCTATCCAATTCACTAGTAAGCCTATGAGTAGTTACTTCGACGGGCACAAATATTAACTTGAGAGTGCACAATATCAATCTGTAGACAATATAATGATGCACAATAGTCAGCAAAAGCTTTCATTAACATTCAATAGATTACAATGGGGAGGAACGTTCGAAAGGTCGTTGCTCAAGACTAGTTCGATGTTATCGATCGATGGAAATACAAGTTTGAAGTTGAAAAGCAATGCAAAGAAAACAATAAAAATGTTAGCGGTACAGTCTGGCCCGACTATGCAATGGAGGCAACACGTCCTCACAGTCAAGAGCTCAAACTTTCCCCCTATAATATAGATGTTAAGCATTTGGGCACTTTTCAAAAGGGAACATTGAGTTTTGAGACCATTAGGAAAGTCTTGAAAGGCCTCTGACGTTGATTTCTCTGACCAACGGTACTAGTCCTGACACTCTCCCACACTCAATTCGCTGACGCCCTCGCAGCGAACTTTTCCAAGTACTCTTCCAGCTTTGAGAGGTACGACAGCAGATGCTCGACTGGCTCCCAACTGATCTCTGAAGGAGGCTCATCCTGCCACTTGACCAACTCTATCCGAGCCTGTGTTGTTGATGAGGCGGTCAGCTAAGATTTCTTCCACTTCTCGATCTGGCTTAGTAGGATGCTTAGGCAATGCTCGGGTAGATACATTTCTTGTGGGATCAGTGGCATCTGCATGGTAGGACTTCAAGTTACTTGCATGGAAGACAGGATGGGTGAAACGGAGCCAATGTGGTAACTTGACGCGATAGGAGACTTTGCCTACTTTCTCAATAATCTGTACCGGTCCCTCATACTTGCGAAACAGATTGTTGTGTGCTCTAGCTGTCCGTTTATACTTGTTGAACATATCTAGCTTCATCAATAGCAAGTCCCCGGCTTCAAAAGGATCAATCCGTCGTTTCTTGTCGGCCCATTTCTTCATGTGACGGGAGGCTTTCTCAAGATAGGCTCGAGCAACTTCAATGTTTTTCTGCCAGACTTTGACAAATTCAAGAGTTCTTGGGCTGGGTCCTTGGTATCCGGTAAGCACTGCATGTGGTGTCAATGGTTGCTGACCAGTGACTAACTGAAAGGGGCTGGAGTGAGTAGCCGAGCTCTTTTGTAAGTTGAAACTGAATTGTGCAACATCAAGTAGTCCCACCCAATTTTTATGATTTGCACTTACAAAATAACGAAGGTATTCTTCGAGCATAGAGTTAAAGCGCTCAGTCAGTCCGTCAGATTGGGGATGTTGGCTTGTCGACATATTAAGTTTGGATCCCAAGAGCTTGAACAACTCCTTCCAGAACTTTCCTGTGAAGCGAGCATCACGGTCGCTAACAATGTTTTCGGGCGCAGTCCCCAATACTTCACTACATGCTTGAGGAACAATTGTGTCGTATCTTCGGCTGTGCAAGTCAGTCCGGTCGGCACAAAGGTCACATACTTTGAGAATCGGTCAACAACTACAAGGATACACCTGAAATCCTCCACTTTCGGTAACCCAGTAATGAAGTCCATGGAAACACTTTCTCAAGGACGAGTTGAAACAGGCAAGGGCTCTAGTAAGCCTACTGATCGATCTCTTTCAACCTTATCTTGCTGGCAAATAAGACATGTACGAACGTAGGCCATTACATCCTCCTGTATCTACGGCCAATAGTACCCCCTCTCTAGCAATGCAAGTGTTCGTCTCCAACCTGGATGTCCCGCCCAATGGGTGTCATGGCATTCACTACAAGAAAAATTGTGATCAATAGCGTTTAAAAACCGCTATGGTAGGATACCATAGCGGTTTAGTAACCGCTATGACAGCCGGCGCTATAATAGACCCAGGGGATATTATAGCGGTTTTAAAACGCTATGGTAAGTTTGGCTTTTATAGCGTTTCAAAACCGCTATGGTAGCCTCTTCTATAGCGTTTTTAAAACGCTATAGTAGACTTTAAAACGCTATGGTAAGTATACATAGCAAATTTTTTTTTTTTTTTTTTTTTTTTTACTATCAAATGACTTTTTATTACATCTTATCATGTATGCATTAGCCTGAGCACTCGAAATTCATTGTGACAAAGACAAGAAACACCATGTTGGTGATCAAGCAAAAGAAAATAAAATGTATTATTTTCACTTCCTTTTGCTAAAAGAAATGTTGAATGATCTAAACATTTTTGTGATGATGAATGTACATAATGTTTCAAGGGAAAAAAGGGAACGAAAGCAACGACATAATTTTTGTGATGATGAATGTACATAATGTACAAACTCTTATTAATCTACACCTGCAACAACAACAACGACAGCAAAAACAGCAACATCAACAGCAACAGCAACAGCAACAGCAACAGGGGCTATCGACAGCAACAACAGCAACGATAGCAACGACAGCAACAGCAACAGCAGCAGCCATACTAGAGTTTCTCCTAGTACACACCCCTTCCTTTTCTTCTTCATGTTATGAAATTGAAATCCCCTACCAAAAAGCCAAGGGGAGTCTACCCCAACCTGCTGAATCAATCAACTCAGATCAGAATTACTCTATTTAGTGTCACCCCTAAAGTTGAGTTTCCTAAGGGAAGTACATTACAACATAAAAGCCATCATCCAGATGGACTTCTTGACAAATGCAAGTCTTGTTGTTTTGGGATTCTAGCTAATTGAAAACCATTTACTTTGAGGAAACTGTAGCAACATTTTCTCAACCAGAGAAGTTATATAATTTGTTAACAAGAATGGTTTGTTTTGAAAGAAAAATCTTCACTGACCTGCCCACCATGAATAAGACCCATCAAAACCCTTGCAGTTTGTACTAAGTTTGTTCTGTTGTTTCCTAAAGGTCACTACAAGAAAAATGTTGATTCATAGCGTTAACAACTAGAGGCCCAAAACATAAATTCAGGGGAGAAATGAGTCCAATACATAATTAAATATTATTATGGTCATGTAACTGTTTTGCCCATATCAGTGTTATAGGATTATGTAAAATAGAAGACATGTAGAATATCTGATAAAATAAAAAGACATGTAGAATAGAATGGAATGTGACAATGGCATAGGCAAATTGGAGTGACAAAGGCACTTGGAAGAGACAATCATGAATGCAACTATAGTGAATAGTACTTACAAGAGTGTGTGACAATATCGGCAGGGAATGTTTTATGAATTGCCTTGGATTCATCACCCAAACATGTAAAGCGTACACTTCTGGATGACCACAAGACGATATACGTGCTTGTGATGCTGGCATCAAAAGTATGCAGTGTAAAAGCATATTTTCTGCACAAACAATTCTTAGAAAACATCGATTGAAAGCACAGAAATTAGACTGTATGCATCAGTTAGCTAAATGAGTTTATTCAATAACTTAATGCTAACATGTATGGACTACATAGAAAACATCACCAGAAAGTGCACGCTTTTGACAGTCTGATTTTTAGACAGAACCCTTTGACTAGCCTAGCACCATAGATAACATCTAATTAAACACTACAGTCGCACCTTTTCGATCCGAAAAACATTATTCAATCAGTGGAACAATCTCATTTTGTTTATCTTTTTGGAGCTGAAACCAAAGCAAGTTGCTATATCGACAGGTTACCATGTCATATGCAAAACATAAAAAGTTAAAACGTGCCTATAAGAAAAAAATATCAATTTGTTCTACTAAAACTTGTTTTATTTGAATATCCATCGAGCTCCTTTAAATGGTATCCTGACAAGTTACGATGTTGCATCATAAACTACAATACATAAAAGGTTTAGAATATGCCATACTCTAGGATTTCTTCTATTAGAACGTCCATTCAGCTCTTTTAAATGGCGTTCTCTCTGACTTTTATGTCTTGGAAGTTCCAAATTTGATTCTGCTCAATACTTCCAGACATAAAAGTTACAATTCATCACCTGCAACATTAAATAGACAAATCACATTAGATGATCGTCTCAGGTATAGTAAAGCCCTGTTATATCACAGGAAAATATTATTCAATCAATCAAACAATCTCATTTTGTCCATATCTTTGGGACTTGAAAACGAAGGAAGTTGCACAGTCCCATATCAAGAAGTGACCATGTCTCATGCATGACCAATAATACATAAAAAGTTTATAAGCAAAGCATCAGTTTGTTCTACTTGAACTAGCTTGTTTGAAAATCCATTCAGGTATATTAAATGGTATTTTGACGTGCATGTCATATGCATTCCAGATAAAAATAAGTTTTGATCAAACAAACAGCAGGGAATAACATTAATAAGCAAGAGTGACTGAGAAGGTGGCAAAGTACAAGCAGGGGAAAAACCTTGAGCAAGCAAAACAAAGTTACAGAGAAAATAGACTTTCCCAATCAAAGATACACACATGAAATTCTACCCCAACTAAAATCTCCCACACTAGAGGCAAACCCAATAAGTACTCGCCTGCAAATACCAACAAAAACATTTGTCTTAAAATATGAAAACGGAAGCATATGAAAGATGATGGAAATGGAAGATCTGCTAATCCTTGCTTCAATAGCTTATTCAAAACCAACAAAGATGATCAGAATTCAAATAAAAAGCAATTTGAAAAGCCTGCTATCAACAAGGACTGAAACTGAAATAGAATTTTGAACATAGTAATGAAGAACCATACTTTGTCTCATCGACTCAATTGAACATAGTTTTGAAGCAAATCTTCATAGAACGAAACTTGTTATGTTTACCAAACAGTTGCTTGTAGATGGTCCAATGCTTACAGTTAATAAGATGACAATAAACTATGCCTATCTCAATAATCGAAAAAATTTTGCATTAAGAATCTATAGATTACCTGAATAGACGGAAAAATGTAATTCATTTAGCTTACCTGAATATTCAACAATAAGCCTGGTTTAATAACTGCAACTTGTTCCACAGTAAGAACAGTGTATATATTACCGTCAAATTTGTCTGTGCGTGATGTGATGCCTTGCATTACTGTCAATTGATTGCCTATGATGCTGTTAGAAGCTAGAGAGGAGAGAACAAAGGTGAGCATCTGAGCTGAGGAAGTTGAAGCTGCAAGCTTTGCGGCCACAGCAGCTGCCGCAGATTTTCTAGGATCCTCCTCAACATAAGAATTGCTTGAAGGAGCCCGTTGAGTGTACATTACTGGTGCAGATTGTTCTGTCATGACTGGCAGCAGGGGCTTCTGGAACAAAACCCGGAGGCAAGCTACTGAAATTGCTTGGTTCCTTCAATTCCTGATCAGTTGACTGCACACTCTTGCACTTAAGTATTTCTTGACATACACTGCCAGCCCGTTCAGATTGAGCCTGAGCCGCCTGAAATTAGAAACAAAAATAAATATTATAATGTTAAAAAAATCACAAGCATTTCATCTAATTAGCAATTTATTATTAGATGTGACCATATCACATGAAATTCAAGATTCATTAATATACAGCTCTCCTACGTAACTTACACAGAAAGTATAGTAGTCGGAAAAAAAAACGGTACATCAAAGATTTTACTAATAATAGTGGTTATTGGCATATTGCAAGCATACTAGATTACAAACACGGGGGGCTCTCTCTGGAGATAGCACAGATAAGTTCATCGTAAACATCACACAGATTAAATTCACGGACTTGGGCAACACTACAAAGGTACATTTACAACCTAATTTGAAGATCCATGAAACATAGGTAACAAGGTGCTGACAGTACCCATGCATAGCATGGGTCTTCCTAACATGATATACATGCAAACATATCTGTCTAAGTTTCAACAGTCGAAGATAATCAGAGTCGAGCACTCATTGCCTCATTGATTTACAAGCGTATCATCTAATTTTGTTGAGCGGGCCAGCAATGCAATGATATGAAAAGTGAAAAAGTCTAAACCAGTAATAACTAATAACGAAAGAACACTTGATAGGTTAAGTGGAAAATTTTGTTCAGTTTTGTCAATGCAGAATTAAAAATAAAAATAGAAATTCCATGTTCATGTATTATGAACATTCTTGACAATTACAATAATAGGGCAGGTTATTTTGACATTTTACAAACTTTCCTGGGGGCTCCTGGGGGAACATGGAGTAAAGTTTGGGACTATTTTCTGTGAAGAAGATTGGCTAAAAACAGTAACATTCTTAAAGTTTGATATTATTGTTTGATGGCTAGAAACAGAGATCATTTTATCCTATTCCATGTGAAGCTAATGCATGCACCAAAATAATCTGAGCCACTGTTCCACCTAAGTATGTGATATAGATCAATAATTTAAAGCTATTTCCCTCAAACTTGAACTTCAAGAAATCTCAAGATTCACCCATATTACAGTTATGTTTTGGTTGTGGGGGTAATACATGGGGAGTTCCTAGAGATTTTTCTTTCGAAGACTGTATGTTTCATGGCATAATTTATTTGTTGGTTGGACGCCGATCAGGTTACTTTGTACTTTCTTTATGCAACAAAAGGCTTTTTGTTGTTCAATATAGCCCTGCTTGTTTTGCTAAAAAAATAAATAAAACCAGCTATATCATATGACCAATATCCAATATTTTGGTTCAGAGTTGAGAATTTGACATAAAAGAATAGAATATCTGCTCTATAGTATCAAGTAAAATGTTAGTGAATATACTTATATGAAAGACAGTTCCTTGGACTCAATCTTCATCTCATCCATACAATGGTCTATTCTATATCCTTTATGTTTGGTTCCAATTTCCAAATCATTAATTGTGTGAGAAATGAACATGACAGAACAGGTAATACTGTATCATAGAGGATATAGACCATTGTATGGATCTTCAGCTCATCCATACAATGGTCTATATCCTCTATGTTTGTAGAAATTCACAACCATGCAAACATATTTCTCATCAGGAATTATAAAAAAAAAAATATAATCATCAACATGCCATATGCAACAAAATAGCTCTTATCAGTCTAGAGCAGCTTACGAGCCCTTCCTCAAAATGAATATGCAGAAATTGTTAGGCCAGACACTCCCACACTTCGGCCCATACTTTGTCAAACATTTGAATGAGAGAGAAGAGAGAGAGATCACCATCAAATTTGTGTTCTCCATTCTTTCTTCCTCTTTCTCACTTTTGGAAATCATTCTTTTGAACCAAACACAACCTTAATAGGCAATGTAAGAGATTTCATCATATTGTTGAAAAAATTACCTGAAGCTGAGAATGAACCTCTTCCAGCTCAAATTCCTGAAAAGAAACTCTTGTCATATATCAACCAAAACATGATAATATAAAAATAGAACGATATTGATTACTTCTACATCTTAATAGTTAATGGTGAAATAGTTACTGGTTACTCATGGAAATTATACAACAGAAATCTCAAGCACATGCATTTAATTATTGACATAACTTTTTTTTTTAATCCCTTAACCCCTCCCACCCCATATGCCGCTGGAAAGGATCGAACCCTGGACCTGTGATTCCAAATTAAAGATAGTTCACTACGAGATAAACAAGCTCACAAATCCACTAGCTCTAAATCCCACAGCTTTGAAAGACTCCAATAAATCCAACACCAACCTTTATCAAGGTGGTGAACCCACTACTTCTTTAAACAAATTTCTGAAAAATTTCCATCAAGAATCAAATGAATTTCAGTTGCTACACATAAAACCTCTCCAATATCACAAAACAGACAATTTCCTCATTAATAGTTTTACTGTTTATCAGGTCAAACTACCTTTCTACATCAATCAGCTGTAATACCTCTCTTCAGAAAGCACACAGAAATAGGTAGTCTTAAAGACTCTAGACCATGCTCACACGGGCACACTGTCTCCACATCCATACACCTTCTAATTAAACCCTAGTGGCAACCAATTTCATAAGACTTCCCAAAACAAATAAACTTTCAAAAGTAAACGTTTTTGCTTTCACTTTCAGTGTTCAAAAAAAGGGTACCATACTTCTTGATCAAAAATATTTACAAGAACAGATAAATAACAATTATTTTCATCAAATAGTCTCTGAACACATACCTTCCAATTTGGTGGAGATATTTTGTCGATGACAGTAACATGGTCATCCCAAGCATCCACAACAACAACCAACATTTTCTTTGTCAAACTGATAGAAGAAAAAAATAGTAGGTATTCGAACTCTGAAAGACCCTTAAATCAATTTAGGTGTAATCATATAGCAGAACTTGAGATATTAAGAGCGATTGGGAGATACCGCAATATGAGTTTGTTGTATACCAAATTCGGAGGAGCTAAGAGAACTTCTACTTCTGTATTCAACAAAAAAAACCATAGTGGAGTTATAACTCAGAATTCTAATAAAGGGAAAAAAAACATAAAGAAAGAAAGGGGTTCTCTTTAACTTACATTGCAAGTTCTCTAGCAGCTCTGGGGGCTGCAAAACCTTCCACTCTTATCAATTTTAGGCATTAAGTCCTTTGTTGAAGAAGAAATGGGGTTTGTGGATTTCTCTGATAAAGTAGGGGAGAGAAAGGAAATGAAGGACTTGGGACTCTTTCCAATTCTTTATGTTGGGTCTTGGGTTTTAGTATGAGTTTGTGATGAAATGGGGAAGATGGGTTGCTAAAGCGGCTGAATTGGAGTCTGCCTTTTGAAGCAAAAGATGCAGATGCAGAGGCAGCATAAGCAGAAGCAGAAGCGAAGCCAATATTAAATGCACAGAGATCTGAGGTGGTGTGATGGATCTAGTGGTGGCTGCGAGATGGAATTGTGGCTGGCGACATGAAGAGAATGCGGTCGAGAGAAGAAGAAAGGGCAAGCATAAAGAGGGCAAGCAAGCAAGAGGTCGAGCAGAGAGAGGCGAGCAAGAAGGAGATGAGAGGCGAAATGCAAAACAATTTGGGAGCGCCAAAACGCCCGCCATTTTAGTGTACTGAATGGGGGGGGGAGAGATAAAGTCACGAAATGCAAAACAATTTAGGAGCGCCAAAACGCCCGCCATTTTACTATAGCATTTTTTTATTTTCAAAGTCTTTCAAAACTGACTTTTTATAGCGTATTCATAAAAAACGCTATTGAGAAATGCTATGAATGAGCATTTGTGTTGTAGTGATTCTCTCAAAAGTTCTTTCCTCAAACCAGAAGTTCTTGGAACATAGAGGCAATTACCAGTTGTGAGTATTGCTCCATCTTTTATCCAGAACCGTCGAGTTTTGCCCTGCTTGATCAACTCTGTAATCGCCTTCGTTTGTGGGTCTGTCTGTAGGCCTGCTTTGATCTTTTCCAAGATGGTGTGACTCGGACCGGTATGGGTTAGCACTGCAAGGTCTACCCTTCTACTGAGTGCATCAGCTACATTGTTAGTGCGCCCTGGCTTGTATTCCAATACTAAGTCAAATTCTGCTAATTTTTCCTGCCATCGAGATTGCTTGGAGGTTAGCATCTTCTGAGTAAGGAAATGGCTTGTTGCAGCATTATCCATTTTAACAAGGACTTGAGATCCCAAGAGGTAGTGTCTCCACACTCGTAAACAATGTACAATGGCTAGCTATTCCTTTTCCTGAGCTGAGTAACGAGACTCTGTATCATTCAACTTTTGACTCTCATATGCTACCGGGTGACCATCTTGAAGCAAAACTCCCCCTAAGGCATAATCAGATGCATCTGTTTGTACTTCAAAGGGCTTGGTGATGTCTGGCAAGGCCAATACTGGATCTTTCATCACAGCCAATTTCAAGTCTTGGAAAGAAGCTTCACATTGCCTATCCCATTCCCATGTTCGGTCTTGTTTCAACAAATTTGTCAGTGCAACAACTCTCTTAGAGTAGTCCCTTATGAAGCGACGATAATAGTTTGTGAGTCCAAGGAAAGAACGTAGTTGAGACACGTTCTTAGGAGTGTTCCAATCATGGATTGCCTTGACTTTCTCCATGTCCATCAGAATCTTGCCATTGCCAATAACATGACCCAAGAAATTGATCTGGGTCTGGTTGAATGAGCATTTCTCCTTCTTGACAAAGAGATGATTATCCCTAAGGATTTGGAACACTTCTCGCAAATGATGTAGGTGTTCTTATATAGTCCCACTATAAACCACAATATCGTCAAGATAGACAACCACGGACTTGTCCAGAAGGTGACGGAACAGGCCATTCATAAGGGTGCAAAACGTAGCTGGAGCATTGGTCAAGCCGAAGGGCATTACTAGGAACTCATATGACCCATATCTAGTAGAACAAGCAGTTTTGGGTTCGTCACCAGCAGCAATGCGGACCTGATGGTAACCTAATCTCAAGTCGAATTTTGTGAAGTATCTGGCGGATCCAAGTTGGTCGAATAAGTCTGCAATGAGCGATAGCGGGTATTTGTTCTTTATAGTGACTTTTTTCAAGGCTCTATAATCAACACAAAGGCGAAGACTGCCATCATGTTTCCGCTGAAAAAGAACAGGTGCCCCATAAGGTGTTTTAGAGGGTCGAATGAATCCCGACTCCAACAAGCCATCTAGTTGTTTTCTCAATTCGGTCAACTCTGGAGGGCTCATGCGATATGAACTACGTGCGGGTGGCTTGGCACCAGGCACTAACTCAATTTCGTGATCAATGAGCCTTCTGGGAGGTAGATTCTTTGGCAATTCATTCGGCATCACTTCGCTGAAGTCAGCAATAACTTGGGAAACTTCCTCAGGGATTTTGCTAGTATCATCTTCCATCTCTAGCTTTGCCACAGCTAAGTATGTATCTTTTCCTTTGGCCAAGCCTCTCTTGACTTAGAGCGCCGACAATATTCTATCATGAGTTGTGGGTCGAATTGAGGTTGGTACAATGCGTAATCTGAGTCCGAAAAAGCCCAAGGAGTCCATGAAAGGTAGTGTCCCTGCTGCAGCTCCTCGGAAGAATTCTTGGCCAAGAATCACCTTAAAATCATCAAGTGGAACGGCCAAAAAGTTTGATCTTAATTCCTTCCCATGGACCAACCTGTAGTAGCTCTAGCCATACCATTAATAGAGATTGCCTCAGAGTTGACAGCTTTCAACTTACCCACATCTCCTTCTAAGTTCAAACCCACACGTCTAGCTTCATCTGGGGCAATAAAATTGTTTGTCGCTCCTGAATCCAACAATGCTTGGGAAGGGAACCCATTGATAGTGATGTCGATGTATTGCAAAGCCTTCTTGTGTGGGTGTTCATACATTTCTCCTTTGACAGCATTGAGATTGCGTAGAGCTCCCATCTGGGAGGTCTCACTTCGAGCTCGATGCGGTCGAGTTAGAAGGTTTTGTTTGAAGCAAGGACATCAATGAGTGTAGGGCTGATTTGGATGGACATTTTCCTGTTGGGTGATCCCTGCTATTGCAACGAATGCATGGGGCAGGTGCAGATGGTCTCCACTGCCTAGAGTAGTTTTGCCCTCCTTTGTTGTTGTAATTTGAGTTGCTAGAGCCGGCATTCCAATTTCTGTTGGAACTCCAATTCTGGTTGGACGGCCAAGAATTGTAGTTTTCTCGGTTCTGACTTGAGTTTCCCCAGTTTTGGTGAGGTGATCGAGCATTCGACCCTGAGATTGAATTGGTACTGCCAGTTCTAGCTGTGGAGTGATTGATCGAAATGGATCCAGCCATGGGCATATAATCGCTAAACCTTTCTACTGCTGCAATAGCACTTGTAATATCTGTCACCTTCTGCCTTTGCAATTCTGCTTGCAGAAGCGGCTGAGCTTGTTCCATGAAACAGAAAACTTTGTCCTTCTCAGACATGTCTCGAATATCTAGCAAGCAAGTTGAGAACTGCCTGACATAGTCTCGAATATTGCCTCTCTGTTTGATGGTGTGGAGTTTCCTCCTTGCTAAGAAATCAGTGTTCTCAAGCAAGAATTGATTTCTGAGTTCCTTCTTGAGGTCTGCCCAAGTTCTAATAAGGATGCGACCTTCTTCCATATCTGCATATTTGGTTCTCCACCATAGTTTCGCATCACCTGCTAAGTACATGGTCGCCATGGTGACCTTGGCTTCTTCTGATTCGGGGTTCACCGCACGAAAATACTGCTCCAGATCAAACAAGAAGTTCTTTAGCTCCTTCTCATCTCGTACCCCAGCATATGACTTTGGCTCAGGCACTTTCATCCTAGGGTGATAAGTCGTCCCTGTGGCCAACAAGCCAGTCCTTGCAAATAAGTCCTCCAGCTGTAATTGGAAGTCACTCATCACCTGAGCTGTGGGGTGAGGCGACTCTTCCATAGCGACTGTCCGTCCCTCTAAATTATCGACGTGCTCAGCCAGCGAATCCACTATGTCTGCCAAGTGAAATAGTCCATCAATCCGACTGATCTGTTCTCCCAAACTGCTCAACTGGTCCATTCTGTTTTCTAGTTTCTGCATTCGACTAGCCTGTCATTCCTCCATAGCGCTAAGGCGCTCGCTTAGTTCCTGCATCCTGGTTTGCATTCAACAAGCTCTGGCTCTGATACCAACTGTCACGGACTAGCAATCCGTGCGGCACTAGCTATCCAATTCACTAGTAAGCCTATGAGTAGTTACTTCGACGGGCACAAATATTAACTTGAGAATGCACAATATCAATCTGTAGACAATATAACGATGCACAATAGTCAGCAAAAACTTTCATTAACATTCAATAGATTACAATGGGGAGGAACGTTCGAAAGGACGTTGCTCAAGACTAGTTCGATGCTATCGATCGATGGAATACAAGTTTGAAGTTAAAAACAATGCAAAGAAAACAATAAAAATGCTAGCGGTACAGTCTGCCCCGACTATGCAATGGAGGCAACACGTCCTCACAGTCAAGAGCTCAAACCTTCCTCCTATAATATAGATGCTAAGCATTTGGGCACTATTCAAAAGGGAACATTGAGTTTTGAGACCATTAGGAAAGTCTTGAAAGGCCTCTGACGTTGATTTTCCTGACCAACGGTACTAGTCCTGACAGCGGGTAACGAGGCATCTATATTAGGTAAGGGGGTAAATAAGATAAATAGAGGGTTGACCATTACAATGGGCATTCATAGAGTGTTGAGAATGAATGCCCATTACAATTAAATTTGTAATGGGCATTCCCATTACACCATTTTTATGCCAAATCAAACACATAAATAGCTTAAACTATTGTAATGGTAAATGGTCATTACCATTACAATAGTCAAACTCATTCCATTGAACAACCAAACATGCCCTAAGATAATTTATTTGAAACCCTTCAATTATCTATAAATTACAAAAGGTTTTTTTTATCTAACTTTTGGGTTTTCCATTTTGCCTTCTACATTTCGCCCTTTTACAATCAAAACCAGCCTCTCTAAAATACTGATTACTTATACATATATCCCTAACATAATTTATTCGAAGTTTTTTATTTATTTATAAACTATACATAGGCCTTTATAATTATTAATAATTATTTTATTTTGAAATTCAATAATAATTTTACTTATTATTGAATTATTATAATAAAATAAAAACATGAATATCCGCACACGTAGAGCACGTCGACACCTTAGTGGTACTTAACAATTTTCTGCCTTGCCAATAGTAGTCTAGTTGGATGGTTAAGATTGTGGTGATTTAACCTCTATTTCTTGGATTGTATAACTATCGACAACAAGCTTACCTTTCCAAAAAGAAAAGAAAAAAAACTTCCTGCCTCAAGTCGAGTCTGACTATTCTCAATAAATTGAAAAATCAACATATATGCACCACTACCAAAGATGTTGACTTGTTTACAGTTTTATAATCACTTAATTTCTTATTTGTTGTTTGGATTCGCATTACCATAAACCTTTTTTTTTCCAGTTTAACTCTCGTTAATTTATATCTAATTGATTTTAGTTCTCATTTTTCATTTTAATTGAGTCTAATGTTCATTTTCTAACAGATCGTTATTGTCTAAAATACCCTAGCTTGAATTCACATTCAATGCATGTGTTAGCTAAAAAATAATCCACCCAATCACATTCAAAGGCTAGGATTTTTTTAAAGGTAATCTCGAGATTCTAGTGATTGCTAAAATAGAAGAACTAGACTCATATTCTCCGTCTTTTCTGTAAAAACACCACCACTCCTTAGTCCCGGCCCATCCCTCCCCACTCCTCTCTCTCCTCCCATCACACTGATTAACAAATAACAAATTATCCATATTTCCTTCTCTCCCAAATGTTCAAACAGATGGGATGAATTACAATCATAACACACAAGGAAATGTGTGCAATAACTTGAAATCAATGAAAATAAAATAATGGAGTCATCTTCTTATGTACCCAAATGCATTTCTAATTACTTTTCATCAAGGGGTCAATAATAAAACAAGATTTGACATCAAAAATTGAACACATTAACTTACAGATACCCATACATAACAATCAAAATTCTTATTATATACCCCAAATGCATTTCCAACATACTTTTCATCAAAGGGTCAATTAAAAACAAGGTTTGACGAAACATACTGAACACATTAACGTATAGAGACCACATACATAACAATCAAAACCATGATAACCCATCAAGAGGAATAACTGGGGATAGATTAGGAAGAATCACTACGTCTGCATGTCTAAATCGCCTTCTAATTCCAACATCTTGCTTAAAAGAAAATATGTTGCAATGGGAGAAGAAAATCGGCCAGGTGGGTTGGTTTGATCGTGGTAAGAGGTGGTGGTGGGAGGAGAGAGAGCAATAAGAAGGTGGAATGGGCTGGGACTGGTGGTGTTTTTACAGAGAAGACGGAGAAGATGAGTTTAGATTATTTTAATTTATCAACCACGATCACCTCATGATTAACATTAAAAATCCTAGCCTTTGAATGTGTTTGGGTGGATTTTTTTTGAGCTAACACATGCATTACATGTGCATTCGAGTTAGGGCATTTTAGTTAATAACTTAACAGTGACTAATCAACATAGTTGACCTGACAGACTTGTTAAAAAATTAGTGTTAAACTCAATTAAAATTAAAATGAGGACTAAACTCAATTATATATAAATTAATAGGGCTAAACTCAAAAACATTGTTTGATGTGGTGAACTTTGGCCTCCCCGACTCTGAGTGCAAATTTTCTTAATTAGGATTTAACCCCCACACCCACGCACTTTTAGTGTGAAATAACACAACAACAATAATAATAATAGAAGTGGGAAAATAAACAAGAGAAGCTTACCAAAATTTGAGCAACAGTGCGAGTAATACCACGAGGATGCAAAAGACACTCAAGTATGAGAGCAACCGAACCACCAATACAGAGTTGGAAAAGGAAAACTTGTTGCAAATATTTGTATGTGTTGGGCGAGAAAATTTTGTTTTTGGTCTTTCTCACTTCTTCGTTATCAATGCAAACTTGATGTCTAACCTTGTCCATTTTCGAGAAGACTTTGTCAAGATATTACAATATCTTTGGGGATGAAGATTGTTGTGAATATCAGTGTTTATATTTTGTTGATACACAACGGTTATATTAAAGAATTTGAGTTGAACTTTTGTTGTTTGGTGCAAATTTACCTTTTTTTCTAATAAAATCAACAACCATAGAAATTTTATTTGGCACTAAGGAATTTGCGGTTTGTTGGATATTCATACATATTTTTGGCCAACTTCTAATTTAGGCTATTGATTGGAGGTAATAGGACTATCTACCAATAACCGTTACACGATTTTGGATCAAGCATTTTCCTAGCGCAACAGCTCCTCAGAATCCGCTACATAATAAAAAATATATATGTAAGATCGATAAAAGCCTCACAGGAAGAGCTTACAATAAATTTATGTAAATTGATAAAAAAAAGTTATTACATAAAATTAATCATTAAATGCTTGTTATGCATGCAAGTGATTTCATTGCACTTGAATTTTTATGATGCTGAGCTAGGTATCAATGACTCCAATATAGTTAAATTTTGATAATATATATATACGGGTGGGATCTGTCAAGAAAGATTTTGACAAAGAAAGTTAGACGCGACTACTTCAGCCATCTATTTCATTCCGAAAATGTTAGGAAATCAGGTTTTGCAACCATGGTGACGTGGCATACTCTTGAAAGAATGATGAAATTCTCAAAATGTGTATGTGTATCTCGAGGTTGTAAAAAGATCATCTGATGGTGCCACATCATCCTGGTTGCAAAACCTGATTCCATAGCCTCACTTATTTCATCCACCTCGAAATTTTAGAATATGTTGATATTTTGTTGGAATGATCTCTTAACAATATAGATCACTCTAACGAAAAAATTAACACATTTGGAGTTCTTAAACATGCTATAGAAGGTAGAGAATTTATAATTGTTCAATTTCATGGTAAATTTACATATAGTAAATGGAGATTCAGGAGCGTAGTCACAATGCCAAATAATTTTGTGGCCAAACAAGGTATCAATGGCGCCCATATTGGGAGGAAAATTCTGTGTTTGAAATTTCAATATTTTGATATTGTGAAATATTAGTTTAGTTCAATGGTTTTTTATTATTTAACTAACGTTTATGGAGTATCTTTTACAAGAAATGTTTTTCCTGTTCGCATTGTGCAATGCGCAGTGCACTCTGCGAACATAAATTTTTTCGAACAGATTGCGCGACTTTAGTAAAATGAACATAACCTACTCATTTCAAAACATTTCCAAGTGATTCAAGTTGTTTTTATTAGATAACTCAGAGTGCTACAACTTTTGTGTTTTGATTAACTTGATAATCGGTCTTGATCGAGCACATAAGTTGGCCAAAAGTTAGGAACACTATCCCGTTTTCATTTTTCGGATAGATTTGCGCGACTTTAGTAAAATGACCATAACCTGCTCATTTCAAAACATTTTCAAGTGATTCAAGTTGAGTTTATTAGATAACTCAGAGTACTACAACTTTTGTATTTGATAAACTTGAGATTCGGTCTTGATCAAACACATAAATTGGCCGAAAGTCAAGAACACTATCACATTTTCATTGCAAGACAGATTTGTGCGCATCTTTAATAAAATGATCATAACTTGCTCATTTCAAAACATTCAAGTGATTCAAGTTGTGTTTATTAGATAACTCATAGCACTACAACTTTCATGTTTTGATGAACTTGAGAGTCAGTCTCAATTGAGGGTTTAAATTGGTGGAAAGTTACCCTGTTTTGCATTTTTTTCATTTTGAGTTTGAATTTCTCTGTTAAGCATATTTATTGGTGGTGTGAGAAAGTAAAAAAAAAAAACTAAAAAAAAACCACCTCCATGGTGGTGTGAGAAAGAGGAAATTGTGGTGTGATGTAGTCGTTGCCAAGTGAAAATGACTTTACTACTAAGAAAACGATGAGTTAGTGTTACTTGTGGTATGGGTATGACAACATGATGGGAGAGTGTTTACCAAGTGTAGCTCAGCTGATCGAACAACTACTTTCCTTGTGAGAGGTTGTCGGATTAAGAATAGTCGGTCAGGATTTTGTGAGTTTTTGCTCAATTATTAAAAGTACATGTGCTCCGCTGTTGATAAGCCTTCGGGTAACAATGATGTAACCTTTGGGCATGGTTTGATTAACTTGAGCATGAATTAATAAATAAGTAAAAAGAGAGTCAATGAACTAAATTAAATAATAACAATAAAATGATAGGGAGAGTTGTGGGCTAAGATGTATTTGGAACCTTTTATAGGCTAAAGTTGGGTAGATGGCAAGGGAGGTCGACAACCACATATTGTCGACTTTTACAACATCCTGAGTTAAACAGATGAAAAGCTTATTCATGCACAGCAATGAAACCTAAACTACAAGGATTATAATAGTAAAACCAACTAGTAACTTTGCCAGGTGATCCAACAAAAATTGTTAATCCTTCCACAATTACCAACCGGTAATTCCACTCTTCCATATAAATTTTGAAACATTTACGTTGTTTAATTAACACTTTTCCTAAATTTCATTCATCTTCTTTTCTCCAAAATGAAGCTTCGAGCCGCACAATGCTTCGATAAGTTGGACCCGTCTCCCAAAACCGAAGGTTGCAAACTTTGTTTTATGTTCTCGGATAGCCTATATAAATATTTGTACCAACTTTTCCTCGTCCAAGTGTCTTTGGTTAGTATAATTCAGGTGCTATGTCGGTGGATTCTTATACCTCTTGGTGAAACTCCGGTCGTTGCAAATATGATAGTAAGCTCTTCTTAAATTTTGCTTTATAGTTGATATTTTAAGGCTAAATTTATTGAAAATTTACAATCTTTACAAAAAATAATAATAACTAGCCCCAAGGCACGCTACGTGCAATAAAAGTATGACATGAAGAAAAATTATTGTAGCCAAGAGGGATTCATGTTATAATAGAAGAAGACAGACGATAAAACAAAGCTAACGAAATAGGGTTATTGATCACCCGATAAAGCATCTCTAGTAAAAGAAAAAGACCTTGAAACCAAAAAAAATGACACGGTTGAAAGTGTGTTGTCTAAGTTTTAGTTGTAATTTCAAATGAAAAAGGACATTATATATTGAAGGAGCGAAAGAATCCATTATTTTGCTTTGCTAATCATTTTTCTTATGTATAATATTGATTTTATCATCATCACAGGGTGGTCTTATAACGGGATCGTTAGGTCTGGGACAAATTAAAGAGTTTCAACTACTTTTTACTCCAGCTGCAGGAATGGTTAAGCTTCAAACGCTGGGAATGTTTGGCATCATGATGTATATTTTTCTAATTGGAGTAAATATTAATTTGGGTAATGTGAAGAATACATCAAAAAAGGCATGGGTCATAGGCATTTCAACCTTCATTATTCCACTGGCGTTTAATGCTATTTTTTATTTCATCATCAAAATAAAATCAGGTCCCTACATCGTAGGACAATCAGAATTTCCCATAATAGCAATAATGTCATCCACAACCTCTTTTCATGTAGTAAGTTGCTTCTTGGCAGACCTCAAGATCCTTAATACAGAATTAGGACGCCTAGCTACTTCTGTATCGACAATCAGTGGCATGTGTAGTTGGATCATGTTAACATTCAGCTTTGCAGTGAGACAACATCTTGGGAAAGATATACCTACAGTGATTCTTTTCATATTTTCTACATTTTGCCAGGTGATATTTATACTAGTTCTTCTACGAAAGGTTGTGATTTGGATCATCAAATCGACTCCCAAAGGTGAAACTATCAAGGATAATTTTTTATTTGTCATAATTCTTATGATCTTGGCAACTGCATATATTGGGGAATGTTTTGGTTTACATTGCTTTTTCGGACCTATGTTATTGGGACTGGCGATACCAGATAATGGTCCACCCGTTGTGTCTGCCTTGACAGATAAATTAGAAGGCCTTGTTTCTGGATTACTTTTGCCAATCTATTTTTTCCTTGTTGGTAAAATAGTAGATATCAGCACGTTAAATGATTTTATACAAGCCCCTTATCAGGTCATCACATTTGCATCTGTTGGCTTTTTCGGGAAGATCATTGGCACTATTATCCCTGCCCTCTACTACCAAATACCATTAAGAGATGCTTTCACACTTGGCTTCATATTAACTGCTCTCGGCACATATGATCTAACAACTTATGGTGATGCACTTGCAAGGGAGGTATGATTGTTGAAACTTTTTATTTCATAAAATATATAGCCTTTATTTCATTTTATACATAATTCCAACTTACTTTATAAAATATATATATAAATACTAATATTTGTATTCATAATAAAAGTGATTAGCTTATTGACAATGTCCCTAGTTTTGAGAATCATGGTCCATTTGACCCTTAGAATGACAGAACATTATATCTAGCAAGTCTCAACTAGAGCTTGTTACTACCAATCACGTTATTGATGCAAGATTAGTAAATCACCCAAATGATACACAACATGGTGGTGATAAATATTTGCATCATGTTTGTACTTTGTATAGTTCTCTTGGAGGTTTTTTTTTTTTACTTTCGTCCTAATGGATACAAAACTGTGGGAGAAACAAAGTCGTAGCTTCATAACAGTCTGTATAGCTAGGAGAGGTGCTAAAACAACAACAAAAAATGTAGGAGAATGTATCTTCCATTGTGAAGCCAAGCAAGAACCCGAGTGATAGGATGGTCTTCCACTGGGCAATAGGGTAAATCACATAAACTCTAGTTGCTAGTTTTGTTTTTGGACATTAATGGTCAAAGGATGTAAAATCCTAAAGTGAACGAAAGCTTCCTACAAAGACTAAGCTAAAAGTGACTTGGAAACTTGGTGTCTAATAATGTCAAGACACCCCATGAAAGTGTATCATGAACCTACAAATTTGCAATAAGAGAGGCACTCGATGCATGAGGATAAGAGGTAAAATGAGTTATCATAAAAAATAAAAAAAATAAAAAGATAGATAAAATAAAGGTCACTACCAACCATGATAGAATAAAACCATTACTCTGTCATACTCATAATACGGTAGGCATTCTGATGCTAAGCAACTCCAAAGTGCAACATGGCTCGCCAGTTAACTTACAAGGTGCCCTTTCTCATTGATGACAACTAAGTACCAAATCTCATCAAGATAGTCACCATATGCGCCTTATTAGATTGATTGTCTTTCGCCAACCATTCAAGAACGGTAGGACTACCACAATGCAATTAATCAAACTCTTTGGCAATGAGGGTAGGATTTTCGGCTCAATAACCATAAAATAAATTTGTATTGATTTGATCAACTTCTATGGAGAAAATTTATTGTTTCTCTCTATGTCAAGGTAAAATATTGGACACTGATGTGCGCATTCCTTTAGTTCCAACTATAGGGTAGTTTTAAGAGTTCCAACTATTTCTATGGAAATTACCCTGGTACCATATGATTATTTTGACCTACTAACAAAGCAAACAAGCTTATCTGCTGACTATAAACTTTTCTTGTGAGGCAATCTTTCTCAACAATAAATAATTAATTGAAGCAATTTTTTGTTAAACTATATAAAAGTTATTATGAATTAAATATAAGTTAATACGAGATTTGTCGTGAAAAGTAATGGCTAGACAATTTTTTTTTTTTTTTTTCTTTGGGGGGAGGGGGTTCTTAAGTAGCCATTTTTTAATGATTGTGGATAGTTTAAATAAGTATTCTCCTACAGGGTTTATACGTATTTTCCATTCATTTACTTTTAGGATCCATTTTTACTATCATATTAACTCCAAGTTTTCCATATGATACACCATCAGTCTTATGATTTACCATGTCCATGTTTTCTTCGATGATATAAATTGTTTTCTCTTTGATTTTACATTTATATTTAGATAAAAACTATCTCAGTAAAATGTTATAATTGGATTGTAAACATTTTTAACAATGCAATTTTTTTTTCCTTAAACTGCAGTATGTCACTGTTACTACTTTTACGGCAATGGTTGTAAATGCCACGATTATAGCAGCAATAGTAACACCACTAGTCCGTTGGCTCTACAATCCTGCAAGACACTACATTGCTTATAAGAATCATACTATCCAAAATGCCAAGCACAATGTCGAGTTACGCATACTTGTCAACATCTACAATGAAGACAATGTGCCCACAATTGTCAACCTTCTGGAAGCATCAAATCCAACAAGGAAAAATCCAATTTATATATATCTTCTCCATCTTATCGAGCTTCACGGTCGTTTAACTCCACTTTTCATTGCCCATCATATACATGACAAGTTATTTGATAAGTCCACTCCATCAGATCAAATAATCGGCTGCTTCAGAACCTATGAGAAAAAAAATGAAAGTAATGTCATCTTACACCCATTCACAACCATCACACCTTTTGTGTCAGCTCACAATGACATATGCACATTAGCACTTGATAAAAGGACACATTTGATAATCATCCCTTTCCACAAGCAATGGAATATGGATGGTACTATTATAGAATCTTACAAGTGTAGAAATATCAATAAAAATGTGCTTGAAAATGCACCATGCTCTGTGGGCATTCTCATTGATCGTAGGAAGTTGAACCATTCAAAGTATTTTATTTCCAGTTGCTTGAATTACAATGTTGGTGTTATCTTCTTAGGTGGCCCTGATGATCGCGAAGCATTGTGTTATGCAATGAGAATGGTTGAACATCCAAATATCCATTTGACGGTGCAACGTCTTGTTCCTTTTCATAGACTCATAGATGACATTAATGAAAAGTTTTTGGATGACAATTTGATTAATAACTATAGACTTCATAACGTGGTCAGTGGGCATACTATTTACAAAGAGGAAATAGTAAAAAATGGTGTTGAGATAGTAAAAGTGATCCGAATGATGAAAAACTGCTTTGACCTTGTAATCGTGGGGAGACGACAAGATACTTACTCAAAAATTCTTTCTGGACTTACAGAATGGAATGAGTATCCAGAACTTGGATTATTTGGAGACATGTTTGCATCATCAGATTTTGACTGTAATATTTCAGCATTGGTAGTTCAAGAACCCAGATGTGTTCTACCTAAATAATAAAATAAAACTTTTTTTTTTTTTTGAAAAGTGAGCCTGGATTTAATTAGGATCCTAGAACCTATGATAAATCCCAGAGCTTACATTATGATATATCTTTTTCCAATTGCATCTTCATGTACAAATTTTTCACATCCTCGACAAAGGATCTACGAACTATTTTAAAGAATTCAAATAAGGGATATAGTCATACAAGGTGATCAACAACCCTATTGGTTTCCTGTAGTGGTGCTGGATGCTAAACTTCTCGAGTTTTTGTAATTATCTCTTCATTCTTTTAACAGGTGCTTCAGGTCCCATGGGGGTCCTTGTTCTTGGAAAAGAGGGCATGAGCATAAGAAGAATCAGTGTTGATTATGCCCTTGCTGAAATCATACATGTCAACCAATTTCTCAGTGTCACCTCTACACCTCACTACAAAAAAAAATGATTAATGACTATAAATACTAGAGATTTGGGACAACAAAATACCGTCATTAATACCTTTAGTAGCGGACCAAGACCATAATCATAAAAACTGTGTTTGTGGCGGAAAAACCGTGGTTAAATCCAGAATAAACCGTAGCTAACTAAAACATTTGCGACGACATATTAATTATCGCTAACTTTTACCAATAAAAACTGGTTGTTACGATATAAGCCGTCCTACAAAAAAAAAAAAAAAAAAAAAAAAAAAAATTGTGCGCGAAATAGCTTTGAGAGGCCCCATTTTTTCATATCTCATCTCCTAGTCCAAATCCCCAAATTACAAGCCATATTGGGAAAAAAAACACCAAAGAGAAGAGCGTCACCCCTCCCGCTGAGAGAGAAGAAGAACACCTCCTTCTTCATCTTCTTCAACTTCAAGGTTCAAGGTGGGTGGGGTTTTTGTTGCGGAAGGTATTTTTTGATTTTCTATCATCCTCTTTGCTCTCTCTTTAATAAGAAAACCTCATCATCTTTCTTTCCTTGGACAGAGTTTGATCGAACAAAACCAACAACAAGCCAAACACTCAAGCCCTTTTTCAGGTTAGCATTTTTGGGTTTTATGTAGTTTTGAATATGAGTGCTTATGAATTCTTACTCTGCTTTCTCTAATATACTCATTATTACATCTATTTCAACTTCTTCTGTGGAATTCACCGCACCCTTTAGAAATAAAACCCTCCAACCAAATATGTTGTTTATAACACTCACAAAATTTGTGCATATTAGGTGCTTGATAAAATTCTATATGTAGTAGCTTAGCATCCACATCCCTATAAATTGTTTCACCAACTTAGTTCACACCAAATCACATCCATTACTAGCAATTTTATTAGTTCCAATCTCTCAAAATTTTCTTTGATTTTGAGATTTATTGATGCTCCTATATTTCTTCAATCCTCGTTTGCGGTTTTTTTTTGGGGGGGGAGGGGGCATTACCAAATGGCCGCCATGTTGTGAGCTGTTGTAAAGTGTCCTAAACAAATATAACTTAATGAGTTTCTTGATGAAATGAATCTGGCAAATATCAGAAATTTTCGTTTAATACCTACGTCCATTGAATCTAGTGAACCCTTCTCGAACCACCATTTTAGAATATGCGGACTTGTGGATACTCTACTCATCTTTATTCATGAACCTTTAGTCAAATATCAAAAACTATTTGGACTGTCAAAGCCTTGTCCATCTTGCTATTTGCTTTCTCACCAAGTCTTCACAATAAAATTTACTTGTACATCAACGCCTACTTGTTTTGGTGTGCACATCTTTCAGTTGACTGAGTGGTATTTGCTAACCTCCTCCCCAGAGTTGCAACATATCTAAACAATTGGCAGATTACATAAATAATTCTCAACCTTTGTCTTCTACATAGGCATTTTGGGATCTGTTAACAAAGGATCCCTTAACAAATGATGATAGTGTGCAAGGACATCTCTCCACACAGTTCATTATTGAATCTTTGCACACTAGCCCAGTTGTGGCAATTGGGAGGACCTAAATAGGAAACAACATAAAGCTCCAGTCATCAAATCTGGATGTACATTTCCACCTATGCTCAAGACCTCTTCCTAAATTCAATTTTAATCCACTCCATTTGTTTTTTTTTATCAGACAAAACAAGTTGAAATTGTCTTGATTGATTAATCTCATTTATTTATTTTTATGAGGCAAAACAATTTTAATCCTCTCCGTTTGTTAAGTCAGTAGCTATTGGTTACGGCTTATATGTCACGTGCAACTCTCTAGGTTGAAAAAGTTGGCAATATTTTTGATAAATCAAATCTCTCACTTACCCATCTCTTGTTTTGCAGATTTAGTTCAAATCTCGAATACCCATTTCGATTTTCATCCAAATTCATCAAATCTCTTGCTTTGAGTCAAATTTTTTTCTGTATTTATTGCATTTTGTCTCTCCTCCCTCCATTTACTACAGATATGACGACTTCTTCTTCACTGAGCTTCCTTCCTTGGTTTCTCACAACACAGTGAAATTGCAAGGCAAGCAGTTTCTTGGTTCCTCCGATTTTCTCACAATCGTTTTGCTCCATTCTTGCTCACACTCGTCCACAGCCATTGGTATTCTACTCTTCTTCTTCTCTCTTAATTTCTCATCAATTTGTTTTGCATTGCTAATGTAATTACTAATTAGGGTTTGTGAGGTGAATCGTAGATGTAAAAGACTAGGGTTTTCTTTTCAATTTCGTGTATTCTACATAGAACGAGATACAATGTTTCGGATTGCACAACTTGAATCTACTGCTTCCATGGATTAATGTGTGCCATTTGCGCTACATTTTGAGAACCATTCCTTGAATAGAAGCTGAATAGAACTATTAGCACCTGTATTTCCCATGCTAAAAATAATGCATTGCCTAGCCATGATGTAGTAGTATGCTTATATAGAAAATCTCGATCAGATCACTATAAAATACAGATTTTATAAGAAAGCCAACTTGATTAACAAGTTGATAAGGCACCGTACTGTCATGTTTTGTCCATTGAATGAGAATGAATTAAGCTTCATTTCAAGTGAGACCTTTTCAATCCCCAAACGTATAAACGTATTATATGTTCTTCCATTTAAAGGAAATTTGGACTTTTCAATAATTGGCAATTTTCCTAGGGAGGGAATGAGGAGGGTTCATGTAGTGAGTTTATAGGTTTTCAAGTTATTTTATGGAAGAAAGACAAGTGGGGAACAACACTTGCTTCAAACTGAAACGAATGGGATATATATTTTCAGGGAATCAAAGTATCATGTTTATTTTTTATTCATACATTGGAACATGTACAATAAGTACATATATAAGTTAAGATTATAGTATCATGTTTATTTTTTATTCATACTTGAACTGTAGACATCCATTTACTGATTTACATACATATCATGAGTAGTGTGCCTTCATCTTGTAGTTAGATTATAATTCTAGTATGCAATCAGCACAAGAGAATTACATGAATTCCTTCATTTAAAAAGACTGCAAGCATGCCCAACTACATGGTTTCCTCAACAATACTAATTTTATGGAGTCCATAGTTGCTCATTGGTGGCAAAACAGTTAAAAAATCCAGCTACAAACTTACTTCCACATGTATGATATACATATGCGTTTTACATATTCATATGTGATGACATCTGAGTTTACTTCAATGCCTTCTTGTAGTTAAAAAAAAAATCAGAACTTCATTTTTACTAGTATGATTTTCAGCAGTTTTTAGATGTGTTTGTTGGTCAGTTTGTTCTTCTTGGCCACTTTGTTGCCTGACAGAAGGAATTCATTGTTGTTTGCTACAAACAGTCAGCATTTTTACTGACTGTTAAGATAACCTCAGCAGATTTTCATCAGTTTTCAGCAGATTTTCGGCAGTTTTATATGTGTTTTGTTGGTCAGTTTGTTCTTCTTGCTCTTTGTTACTTGCTACAAACAATCATCATTTTTACTGACTGTTAAGATAACCTTTCATTGTTGCTTGCTTTCAATGTTGTTTGGCTTGAATACGAATAAGGGAGACCGGGAGAGGTCGAAGCCTTTTTTTTTGTAAGGTTTGGATTCATTAGGGCAGCCAGTGGGATCCTCTTCCATGAAATTTGAGGCTTGAGGTTCAGGTTTGGAAATTAGGGTGCAACCAAGGTGGCCCTGGCCCTTGTCCTTTTGATGGATTCATCCAAATGTTCTTTCCAGGTTGGGCTTTAGATCTCTTCAATTTGGATTTGTTATACTGCGAATTTTTTAAAGCTAATCTTTGGGCACAAACTCTAAGGTCAACGAGTAACTTAGATATCTAGCTATCTAAGTATGGCGAGTGTGCAATGACCCAGAATCCCATTGCACCTCGTGTTTGCACTAGTAAGTGGTTGTTGTTTCCTTGTTCAACAATGTCATTTGGTACTTTTGACTGTTAAGATAACCTTTCATTGTTGCTTGGCTTGAAGTCATTCCAAGAAGTACACTTGAGCGTCCATTTTTAGCTTTACCATCTTTTTCAATGTTGCCTGACTGACTAGCATACTCAAAATACTAGTCTGCCTGACTGACTAGTATGATTTTCAGCAGTTTTTAGATGTGTTTGTTGGTCAATTTGTTCTTCTTTGTCAGTTTGTTCTTTTGCTAGTATGCTTTCTTGTGTGCTAGTATACTCAAGGACAAGTGCAAGTTGGCTTGTATAGTATGCTTTACTGTATGCTAGTATGCTTTCTTGTATGCTTGAATACTAGTATACTCAAGGATAAGTGCAAGTTGGCCTGCTTGACTGACTAGTATGCTTTCTTGTATGCTAGTATACTCAAGGATAAATGCTTTATTGTATGACTAGTCTGCACTGACTAGTATGCTTTCCCAAATTGTTTAGTATATGAATTTTTCTGTTAGTTTTAAGTTTCGGGTAGTGATAAATTTGGCCATTAACTCTCTTTTTGTAACACACCAGCTTAAGCATTCAAATCTCATGCATTGCTTTCTCAAATTTTACAGGTTTAGGTGTTGCTGAATTGATTTTGGTTTTAAGTGGAATATATGGAATTTTGAAGTAGAAGAATTGAAGGATACATTGTTGTTTCATCAAACCACTTAACATTCATATTTTGAGGTAGAACACATTTTGTGGGATGATCGATATGGTGTGCAAGATCACATGAACTGTTGTATGTCTCGTCTTTTGTGGAGACGATCACCAATCCCATATGAAACTATGATTTATGTAGTTCTTTAAGTTAAAGTGAGTTATCATCTCAAATTGAAATTGTATTTATATATTATACATATATATATTATTTCAATTTGAGTTTGATAGAGTATAAAGTTGTTGGGGATGGTATTTTTTGTGATGGACAAATTATTGATCATACGAACAAGGTTAGTGTATTAGTCATCATTTATGATGAAAATTAATACAATTGTGTTCAGGTTTGAAATGGGCCTTCTGAATGACTAAAAAAAAATGAAATGAGAAATAGCAAGGTTAGTGTATTAGTAAAAAATTTTTAGCTATAACAGGTTTATATTGCTACAACAGGAAATGAGAAATAGCGGCTTTTTTAGCTACAACAGGTTTATGAAAAATAACAAGCTTTATATTCTTTGCAATTTAGCAACGGTCAAAACCGTTGCCAAATAGTCACGACAATTGTCGTCTCTATATTGTCAATTTTAGACAACCCCAGTCGTCTCAGAATTTGCAACTTAGCAACGGACAAAAATCGTTGCCAGATAGCCACGGCCAGAAACTGTCTCTATTTTGTCAATTTGCGATAGCCCCAGCCATCTCAAAATTTCAAAAGTTGTCGCCAATAGCTGTTGTCTCTTCAAATTCAAATTCGTTTAGGGACGGATTCTTTACAACTTAGCAACGGTTATAAACCGTTGTCAGATAGCCACGGAAAAGTGTACCATTGTTGTTATACTGGAGCGACGATTCAAATAGCTATGGTATTGCGATGGTCATTGTGCTGTTGTCGATTCATTGCAGCCACACTTTTTTAATACTTAGCAACGGTAAAATGTTGTTGCTGAATTTACTTTTTTGTAGTGCCTTGTAGTTCGTGTTTGATAACTGAATGCCCAATTGTTGAATCTGTATAAGCAGCCACCACATCACCATGTTCATCTCTTATGACTGCACCATAACCACCAACCAAACCCTGCAGGAAGTCATCGATATTTTCTTTGTGCCACCCTGGTGGTGGTTTTCCCCATTTGCAAGTGATGCGAATATTGTGTCCAAAATGCATGTCAGTCCTCCATGAGCTAAAGAGCTGACGATACATATCCTAGTTAATTGCAGTTTTATCAAAAACAACAAGTTTAATTCTGATTTCTGTAAATATTTGGTTCACCAAATCTGCTGCTACAATGTGCGTGTTCTGATGTACTCTTCTTGCATTTTGCCCAAATGTGGTAGATGGCTACGTTGAAAACAAGTTTTTTTACGAGTGCACTCTATTACTCCACCTGCGAATCTCCTTCGACATTAGTTGAACTCCTTAGGCCAGCTTTAGGATCTGCTTGTTGTAACCCAGTAATTTTAGGCAAGATAACAAACTTTGTATAGGAACAATCAAAGTATTGGTGGGGAACTAACTCTGATTCTCTTGAACACAACAAGCAAATATTAAAGGTGAATGTACCTCGTTTCAAGAGCTCTTCTAGGGCGTTTAATGCATTGTTAAGAGCAAGCCATGCTATGAATCCATGCATAGGTATGTTATTAGTGAACCACATTAGACTGCTCCATTCAACATTGTTTTCTTGTGGCTTAATGCTTCGTAAGTAGCTTTTTAGTGAGTAACTTCCATCAGGTTTTGCCGCCAAACTATTTCATCATCACCTTTTATGTCAATTTTGACACTCTGCAACTCATCTTAAATATCACTGATTGAGGGAAGAATATGATCAGGAATGTGCCATTCTGTTAGGCGCGTTACAAAAACCGAAATGCAAAGTTACAAAACAAATACAACCAGTACAGGAGATAACCAATTTACATGGTTCAGCAATTTGCCTATGTCCACGGGCAAAGAGAAGAACTTTACCAATGAGATGAAAGAATACAACTGAAAAGAGTCTTCAATACAATATACGTGTCTAAATGACATCACACAAATACGTTGGTTGCATATATCACAAACACACAATATCTCTCCTCTCACTTATACAAACAAAAGTGGTTTCAAATCTTAATTCATGATCCTCGCCTCTTTCTTCCTCATCTCTTACACACCAACATACATCAACATGGGAAGAAACCCTAACACCCAACTCGATTTGGATGATGAATAAGGGGAAGCCCTTATTCTCCTTTTATAGCCTGAAGAGGCGATGGGGAGTGGTGGTGGTGGAGGGCGGTGGAGATCCTTCCACCACCTTTTTCTCCCTTCTCTTCCAGTTGTTCCACCACATCCTCTTCATGTTGCAGCCAACTTCCAGTCATAACATCAACAATTTCAGCTGTCGACGAAGCTAATCTTCAGCAGATTTTCTTCTCCAACTCATTTTTCAAACTTGGCAGCAACCAACTTGTTCACACTCTGTTTCATTTCAAACATATATGCTACCTTACAACTCTGTTTTCAACAATTCTCTTCATCGATGAAGATTTCACAAATCTGAGCCGCCACAACAAACATATGTCAGTTCTCCAAAGTCATGCTTCAACTCTTCAACTGCGCTCATATGCGTCATACACCCAAAGGTGTCATACATCAAAGCATACTCAACCTAACAATCCAACTCCACTTTGACTAGAATGGAGTTTCAAACCAGGCTTTCTGAAAACACAATGTTCACAAACTTCCATATTGCACATCTTCATATCTTCTATCAAACACTTCTTCAACAACTCGTGCAAAACCTTATCACCTTTACTACCTGTACGCAAATGCCAAATCCTCGAGGTATTCAAACAAACATCCTTGGAGCTATTAGTAACTCCACCAGAAGCAACATCTACAAGGTTTTCAACAACATAAGTTGTTTCACCAAATACAACTTTTCGATTACCTATAACTATACTCCCCTGCAAGAAGTACAAATTACCCTTTTGAACACCTTTCAGAATTACTAGTGCACCAGAAACAACTTTTAGAGCTCTATTATTTACCATAACATTGTAACCTTTGGACTCTAAAGTACTAACAGAGATGAGATTCTTCTTCAATTCGGGTACATACCGAACATCATTCAAAACCCGAACAAGTCCATTATGCAGCTTTAACTTGATTTTACCTATCCCTGCAATTTTGCATTCTTCATTGTTACCACCATCCACCTCTCTAAAGTTAGAGAACCAATTCCTATGGGGACACATGTGATAGGTAGAACCCGAATCAAGCAGCCACTCATCAGAATGACTCACCAATGCTGAAGTCGCAGTCAACGAATACACATCATCCTCATCCACATCTTCATCCAAATTGTGCACCACATTCGCATCTAACTTTTTTTTTTTTTCTATTGCAGCTTTCAATGCCTCACAGTCAATCTTCCAATGGCCCTTCTTATGACAGAAGACACATTCATCCCTTGGCAAAAACCTTCTGTCCACAAATTTTTCCCTTACTGTCCTCTATCACCAATATCCCTTTTTCAGATCTTCCCCTTGCTACCAATACTTCTGACGTTGCATCCCTATGGACTTTAAAATCCTTCCTTCTGAGCTCATAATTGAGCAACGCTATAGCCACCTCATCATAATTCAATTATTCTTTTCTCATTAACAAAGTCGTAACGAGATGTTCTTACTCTTCTGGAAAGGAGTTCAAAAAGCACAAAGTCTTGTAATTCTCTGGAACATCTTCTTCCAAATAAAATAGGTTGGCAATAAGCCTATGAAACTCATCCAAATGCTCTAATAGCGTAATCTCGGGTCTCATGTTCATCCGAAAAAGTTGCTTCGTGGGGAAGACTTATTCTAAATGTTCTTGGTTATGTACTTTTTTGTCTTCCAACTTTTTCCATAACACATTAGCGGAGGTCTCCTTCATAACGAAGTATTTTTGCTTCTCCGCTAAACACAACCTTATTTACCCGCATGTTTGCCAATTTAACTTGTTCCATCATTCCTCCCTCATGTTTTTCGGCTTATCTCCTAAAACATCCTTCAGGTTTTCCTTTACCAACACATCCAAAACTTCGCATTGCCACATTCCGAAGTTATTCTTTCCATTAAACTTCTCGACATCAAATTTACCGATTGTAGCGGTAACCATCTTTGATCCAAAGGTTGATGGATCTGACATACTTTTCACCAACCACTAAATCACGCAGCTTCAAACGAACCCAAAGAACTAACCTGGCTCTAATAATAATTTGTTACGCTTCCACGCGTAACACATTCACTTTGCCGTGTAATGGCGCTAACATAGGCTTATTTATGAAGGATCAAGTGATAAAGTAGTTCTTGCATAAATCTGTCCATGAGCATGCCCGCAGGGTGCCAAGGTTGTTTCGAAAATAGGGTATTTTTGTCATTGTCAATCGAGTGCAAAAGAAGTGTAGACACGTTCTTTCTATTGTCTAGAATTTTTTTTCCATCACCGAGATGCTTCCTAGGGAGTGTTCATAAGCCACCAAAAATCTTTGTTTTTTATAAGCCGCTTCTTAACGCAACTGACCCAAAGGTTATCCTTGTTCGTAGCTATATTCAAGATATGTTTCATAATGTCTGCATCATTGCAGTTTCTAATCCTGAGACCACTTCTTTTAACAGATGATAAATAGTTTGCCAACTAATCATAGCTTTTTTGGATGAGGAATCATCTCTTGACCACAAGAAGTTCCCAAGAACTGTGTTAATCTCCTTAATGGTGTGTTTGGGTAATCCATAGCAATAAGTCCAGTAAACATGCATGCTTGTAAGTATTGATTTTATACTCACCACTCTACCCGCATAGAACAGAGACTTGTTTTTCCGGGACTGGACCTTCTTCCTTATCTTGTCAATAATAGGACAACATAGATCATGAGTATGGCGTGAGGAAATCAATGGTTGCGCAAGATATCACACCGAGAGCTGGCCAACATTAAAGGGAGTATGTGAGCTGATCAAAACCATTCGGCATGAAGGACATCCACACAAAACAATGTGCTCTTGTTCATGTTTACTTCCAATCATGTGCAGGGGCAGAGCCAGGATGTTCACAGGGGGAAAGAAACAAATAGCAAAATTCTAGGGAGGCAATTAGTTAAATTTGACTACTATTCAGTATTCACTACTATTTGACTACCATTCATTATATAAAATCTGAGTTTGAAAATTTTAGGGGGGGGGGGTTGTATGTAACTCCGCCCATGATCGTGTGCATAAATAATGTTTTTAAAGAACCGCTACATCGCCATGAGAAAGGGTATTAAGTCAACATCTATGGTGCAATCTGTATGAGCCTTCTTGAACTGTTTTTTTTTAGAAGAACATGCATTAACTCCATTAGCGTTATAAATATAAATAAATACAGAGACAAGTGAAACCCTGGCCTGATTCCTCTAGTAGCTTTGATGTAACCCTTAGGAGAGTCATCCAGTGAGATAAAGGAGAAATTCTAGCTAGCTTGGGAGGCGTGCCTGGACGCTATTGGAGGGAGTTTCAGCAGCATCAATTTTTTCCCCAATTTCGATTTTGGTTTATCCTCCCTCCCCATCGAAGAAGAAAACCGAGAGAAACCATTGGCTCCATCGCATCCTCCATCCCCATTGAAGAAGAAGCTCCATCGCATCCTCCCTCACCATCGTCGACTCCACCGAGAGAAGAATCGAGAGAAGAAGCTCCCCCATCACACGAAGAAACCAGAGAAGGTAAGATCTAGGGTTTTTGGCTTCATTTCTTCTTGTGGGGGGTTCTAGATCTAGAGATCTAGATCTAGGGTTTAATAGAACTACAAATTTGAGAAATTAAAGTTCATATTGCAAGTTATTTGAGATGCATCTCATTTTTTCTATACGCAGATATTTTTTTTGATGCTGTTCTTTTTTGTATGTGAGTTTTAAGAGCAGTAGTGTATTCTTTTGTTTGTATAGTTTACATAAATGCATTAGTGTATTATTTTGGGGCTGAAATTTAAGAGGGAGAGAGGGAACAGTCTCCCTCATCACACAATGATTGTTTTTCATCTTCTCTGTTCGATTTGGTGATAAAAATCAAGTCTTTATCTTCTTCTCCTTCGGTTTTAGCTTGGGTCGACTTGCTTGAGTCTGATGAAAAGCAAACAATGAAAGGGGTATTAGGGTTAGGTTGGGTTTGAATGATTGTGCTTCATTTTGTGATTTTGAGGATTTTTGCTTCATCTTGTGCTTCATCCAGTGAGACAGAGAACTAGGAAAATGTAGGCTTAGAGATTTTTTTGTAATGATGTTAAAGTTAAGTGTACATTGGTCCCCAGTCTACTTATTTACTTTATATTATTCTCATAAAAAATAATTGTCATTAGAAAAACATTTATGGGATGGGATCGGATGATAGCTAATCATTTGACAACACCCATGACAACTAATATAAACCTTACATCTAAATCGAAAATTCTACTGTGCCCGCTCTAATGCCCGCCGTAATGCCCGGATGATGCCCAGCACGTGCAACGCATGGTACCAGGCACGTGCTGGGCCTTGATCAATTTTAGAAGGAAACCTCATTCTCTCGATCATCTGTTCGAAACCTAAAAAAAAAAAGTTGAAGAACAACTCTCAACTGAGGGAGAGGAGGACGACTCATCTGAGGGAGAGGACGATCTGAGGAAAGGAAGAGACGTGCTGGGTCTTGATCGATTTTAGAAACCTCATTCTCTCGATCGAAAATTCGAAACCTAAAAAAAAAAAAAAAAAAGGTTGAAGAACAGCTCTCATCTGAGGGAGAGGAGGAGCAGCTCATCTGAGGGAGAGGACGATCTGAGGAAAGGAAGAGACGTGCTGGGCCTTGATCGATTTTAGAAACCTCATTCTCTCGATCAAAAATTCGAAACCTAAATAAAAAAAAAAAAAAAAAAAGGTTGAAGAACAGCTCTCATCTGAGGGAGAGGAGGAGCAGCTCATCTGAGGGAGAGGACGATCTGAGTAAAGGAAGAGGATCTGAAGAAAAGCTCATCTGAGGAAGAGGATCTGAAGAAAAGCTCATCTGAGGAAGAGGAGGCGGATCTGAGGAAGAGGAGGCGGATCTGAGGGAGAGGAAGAAGGGAAGAGCTTCAGTGAAGCTTCAGGGAGAGGAAGAAGGGAAGAAGGGTGAGTCCTCACTGCTCCTGTTGGCCACCAAAAATCCAAGTAAGTATGTCTCACATTGATTCCAAGTATAGCATAAATTCCAACTAGCAAAATTATAGCATAAATTACATGCTGAAAACGGTTGAAAACAGACAAGTCCATATTGTGATTCATGTCGAGTTAATGAGCAAGTCTATATTGTGATTCATGTCGAGTTAATGAGCAAGTCTATATTGTGATTAGTTAATGAGCAAGTCTATATTGTGATTCATGTCGAGTTAATGAGCAAGTCTATGAATGCTATATTGTGATTCATGCTGAAAACGGTTGAAAACAGACAAGTCTATATTGTGATTCAGATTCCAAGTAATTCATGTCTATATTGGTTTTCTTCCTAGTTGAAAAAACATATTTGGTAGAAAAGGGAGTGGACGGTTTTCATTGTAGGTTGAGTGAATTCACAGGAATAGTAGAGATCCTTATCTGAATGAATTAGGAGGGGAGGGGAGGGAGGAAACCCAAGTGAATGATTGAGTGTTTATTCATGATTTGAGTGTTATGATAATGTTCTTTTCTTTTGCCATATATTTATGCATGATTTGAGTGTTTATTCTAAGTTTTACTTGGAATAATGATAATTAAGTTGTAGTTCTATGAAAAAACTGTGTTCAACAAGTCGGCTAAAGTTACATCATTACAATCCAAGTTGTGGATGAAAGGACTTGGCAAAAAGGTTGAGCATTACATTATTTTGTTTCTATATGAAGAAAACCTTGTGCCTTATAGAATACTTTAGGAACATGTCTTTGTTTCACTTTGTACAAATCCCTTTTGAAAGTTGAAACCAATAACATTCTCTCCTTGTTTTGGTTGATGGATACCATCTTCCTAGCTGGTGGCCTTCTTTTCTTGATATGATGGGTTGTTCTAAGTGTTATGAAGATGAAAAAAAATGGGAATCTATTGAGAATCAGATAATCTACATTTTGTTTTGTTGGGTAACAAGGATTTCACATTAGGTTATTATCAAGGTAAAATGGCGTCAATGAAGGTTGATAGGTGGTCTGCTGCCCTTCACTAAAATGAAAGCAACAGAGCTTGGTGGATTGTACTCGAACAACAATATATATATGAAATTATGATCTGATCAGTTTATATGAAATTATTCAATCAAATGTTATTTTTTTGTCAACGCATGAATGGCATACAAAGCTTATGTTGTTTATCGTGGGCGTGTTCCTGGAGTATATGTGACTTGGCCAGGTTGCGCATTACAAGTTAACGGATACAAGGGTTGTACGTACAAGGGTTTCAAATCAGTTGAAGAAGCCTATGAAGATTACGAAATGTGGAAGCTATCAGAAGAGAACAGATTAGAGCACGAAGCGAGAAGAGAACAAGAGGCGAGAAGAGAGCACCCGGCAAGAACAAACGACACTGAAGACGTAGTTGACCAATCAAATAATGCTCCTGAGGGTCCTTGGGCTTTTACAAGGGACCTAATCAACAGTGTATTAGTGGTAGTTTTATTGATTCTTGTAATTATCTTTTTTTAAGTTTTTGGATGGTATTTGAAACTGAATTATCTCTTGTTTAGAAACTGAATTGTATGTCAGTTTAGAAATTGCATGTTGTATTGGATTTGGATTCAGATTTAGAAACAGGCTGAAATGGTTCTATGAATGGCAAATTGTATGTCAATGTAATTGTATGTCAGGTGCTGGAAATTGTGCTATGAATGGCAGCATGAAGAGCGCTTAAAAGCTGCTGAAATTTTCGCAGTTTGAGCGCTTAAAAGCTGCTGGAATTTTCGCAGTTTGAGCGCTTAAAACCTGCTGAAATTTTCGCATGAAGAGCGCTTAAAAGCTGCTGGAAAACTGAAATTTTCGCAGTTTGAGCGCTTAAAAGCTGCTGGAATTTTCGCAGTTTGAGCGCTTAAAAAGCTGCTGAAAGCTGCTGGAATATGATAAAACTGCTAGAATAAAAACTGATAAAACTGAATGGTAGCATTACTGATAAAACTGATAAAAACTAATAAAACTGCAACCTCACAAAACTGATAAAACTGACAAAACTGATAGCATTACTCATTACATATTCAATTATAAAAACTGCTAGAATATGATAAAAGAGTTCTGAAGTCTGCCAATTACAAAAACTGCTGAAATATAGCACTCCCATTACAATTTGAATTCAACCAAAAGTCCTACAACAACCACAACAATTACTAATATTTTGTCGCTTGTTTGAATAAGTTCCTTCAGGGTTGGCTTCTGACACATAGAGTTCATATGCAACACCATCATCTCTACAAACATGTAAACAAAACATGAGATGCGTTGATATATGGCAAAACATTAAAAACTAACAAAGTTTGAGATCCTTACCAGGGTGTAAATAATGAGCTATAATCTGTCAAGTTCGTGTCGTTGCTAGAAGGTGGGCGCTGCAAAAATAAATGATATTACATAAAGGCTTACATTTTTTATGTGGTCGTTAAAATGATCTTAAGACAGTAAATTACATACCTGTGTTATAAGTGAGTAAACCTGACCAAGTCCTTCAAATGTAGCATTACCATATGGCTCAACATGGTTTGAAAGAGGTGTCATATATTGTGAACTTTCAAATCCAACTTGGGTAGAACCCTACAAATGACATGAAAAAAAAAATCAATATTCTTGAATTTAAAATATATATATATATATATATATATATATATATATATATATATATATATTCATTAAAGTAAAACAAACAAGTAAAATTACCAATTTATTCTGAATGGCATGTTCTCTGTCAATATGTCTCATTTTCTCCTTCTCTTTCTGTGTTTCTTTCCGTTTTTGGCTCTTTTTACAAACTTTTTCCAGGGTGGATTGCTTCCTCGAATTAGAACGTCGTCATTTGCAACGGACGGCCAATGGACTATGAATGTCACCAGTACTTTTAGCGCCAACTTCGAACACCCCGTCTGACTGAACATTGACATCACTATCACCATCACCTTTTGATCTCTTTAGTTCACCAGTCTTCATATTTATCCAACGTTTAACATTATCAGTCTCCTTTTAGTCCTCTGAAGCTATATCAGCCATTTCATAAAAGAGGCTGCACATCTCATCAAACCGTTCATTTTCAGGCTTCATTGCCCAATCCGAATATACAATTTTTACCTTCTTATGACACCTCTTAATATCTTTCCTCCACCTTCGAAGAATAAATTTTTCAGGTAAAACATTAATCCTCATATGAGACAATACCGATAAAATATGTTTGCATAAGATCCCCCTAAACTCAAATAACTGACAATTGCACTTAATATTGAAGTCATCATCATTAAAATAAACTTTAAAATTGATTGACTTGTATGCGTTTCCTATCAACCTGTCTTCCGAAACACAATAAACCTGAAAGCCATACTCCTCCATGACATGATGATTAACTGCACAACACCATAATCTTATTGATTGACCTGTATCGCATCCCCCTCACCAAGTCTCAATTGCCTTATTTTATGCAAATAGTTGTAACAATCTTTTTGGGAAAATGTCATATTATCATTCCCACCAACTTCAACCACACACGAAGAAAAATTCTTATCTGGCCTAATGCCCGCCCTATCATTATATTCAAGCCTCTTCTTCACATATTGGCTCGTAACTCGATTTTTTTTGTAATATCTCGATTTTGTAGGGCTCAAATCATGATTGTGATCATCAGTTACTGTTGTCACTTTCACTGTTCCATCAAGGCGTATAAGAGCTCTAATCTTAGCCTTACAACCACATCTACAAGAGGGACGCATTTTTATAACACTTTCTGCTTGACTTTTAAAATTCCCAGCCCGACCACATACAAGAATAAGATATCTAGGGTTTCCCTCATCATCCTTTTCAGTTGACCTTACTCTCACTGGAAATCCCTTTTTATTACCATAATCAAGATAATATGACTGATAATCATCAATGTTGTTAAATTCCATCCCTACGAAAGGCTCTTTTATCGACTCTACAAATTCGAAATTTTCCATACATTCGCTATTTTCTAATGTATCCATCCCTGAAAATATGACAAATTGAACACATATTTGATGAAAAATTAGCATCTGAAGTGATCTAACATAAAAAAATAACAAAGCACAAATAATTTATTGATTCCAATTTCGGACTGATCCTTAGCACAGATAACAGGTTCTTATTGATTCCAATTTCTAGTTACTGTGATGATGTAGTTCTCATTATTTCAGGTTCTTTAGGTTCATCATCTGTTCTAAACTTATACAGGGAAAAAAAAATTGAAAACCTAAATTGAAAGCTATAGAAAATCCTTTCCTTTAACCATAAAATTTCCAACAAAAAACAGATGACATAGATAGATAGGGGTGGTACCTAATCGCAGGTTGCAGTTTGGAGGAGGTGGAGGTGGAGGAGGCGCAGTTTGGACTCCTAATCGCGCCGTTTGGATGAGGCGCAGTTTGGACGGATGCGGAGGAGGAGGAGGCGCACTTTGGACGGAGGCGGAGGTGAAGGAGGCCTATTTTCAAAAGCTTGAAAATGTTAACTATGAAACTTGTCTACTCAATTACATGAAACATTAGAAATAGAAATCAAGAATGCACAAATTAATCAAGAATACATAGAGATAACTCAAATATTGAGCATGCTTTGTTGGAGGACGAAGACGAACATAGGTGAGATTTGGGAGAGGGGAAAAAGTAATTGTGAAAAATAAGATAAAATAGATGACAAAATAATAGTAGGGGAGGGAAAATAGGAATTTTCATTAGATTTGATTAATACAACTCATCGTCTTTATTAGCCCTTGGATCTAATGACTGAAAGGTTCAAATTAATTGTCATGGGTGTTTTCAATATACATGTAACATCATTATTTTACATTTGTATTTATCTCTACCTATAACGAATTATTTGTAAATCAAGCAACTCTAACTATATATATCGCTCTCAACCATAGTATAAAGAATAGTGAAATAGCACCTCTATTGTCAATAGAACAGGAAGACATTTACATTACAAATTTTATTAGGGCTTTTTTTGCAACCATTTTAAATTTTAATTGAGTTAACCCCCAATTTCCAATGATATGTTAGGTGAACGTAATCACGTTGACTGTCAATGTTGATTTATTGATTAAAATACCATCTTTGATTGCACATGTAAGTCATGTGCAAAATCCACCTCAATAAATCCAAGAATTTGGATTTGTAATGCAACACTTGAGGTAATCACATGGTTGATAAAATAAAATAAGGGGTATTTAGTATGACCCTCACTATCCAAAACCAAATTGTTCAAATATTAGTGGATCCCCCCCTCTCCACTTTCTGGTCAGTGGAGATCATGTTGTCCTAATTGTTATAAAACGCATGCCCTGTGAACATGCACCAATCAATTCCTGAACTACCCATACCATGTGTTGTGCAAATTAGAGTAACCCCCCAAATTTGCTAGCTAGTGAACTTTCAGACCCAAAACATCAATTATTCCCATAACTTGTCATCAGCTCCTCCCATCACTTGCAGATGCCACCAGTGCTCATGCCACAACCAAATGTCTCCATGCTACCCCACCCCCATCTTCTCCAATCAACAAAACAACAACCACCTCCGCGTCCATCATTTCTCTTCCCTGCTTCGTAGTCCCCCACCTCCCTATTTTCACGGTGGCGTCAATTTTGGTTTGATTGAAAATCAAATTTATTCAATTAACACTACAAAAAAAAGGCCTTTAGGGACGTAGTCAAAATTGTCGCTATAGACAACATTTCGTCGCCATAAATATTGGGCGACAAAATATTCGTCGCGCAAAGGTTGTCACCACAGCTCTGTCTCGCAAGCCTTTGCGCGACGAAAACAAATCGTCGTCGCTACAAAATCCTTTTTGCGCGACGACACCACAATTTTGTCTCGCAAGTCTTTGCGCGACGAAAATAATCTTCGTCGCTACAAATGCCTTTTTGCGCGACGACACCACAGCTCTGTCTCGCAAGTCTTTGCGCGACGCAACTAAATCTTCGTCGCTACAAATGCCTTGTTGCGCGACGAAAATAAATCTTCGTCGCTATGAAATCCTTTTGCGCGACGACACCAAAGATCGTTGCATAAGGGTGCGTCGCGTAATACTGTTTTGCGCGACGCTAATTTCGTCGCAAGAAATAGAATTGTTCTTCGTACAAAATATACTTACGCGACGATCCCTTTCGTCGCATTAAACTTTGTCGGCATAACTCAATCGTGATGATCCCTTTCGTCGCGTTAGACTTTGTCGACTTAACTCAATGGTGACGAACCTTTCATCGCACAAGATATTCTTTACGCGACAACAATATTCATCACTCTAATGTTGTCACACAGGTTACGTCGATCCAAACATGCTTGATCTATTCTTATGCGACGAAAATTTTTGTCGCTTAAAGTTCTGTTTAATAATTTTGAAATCTTTTAATTCAAATATTTATTTTAATTAAATTTGAAATATTTATTAATTGAATCGTCTCACGCATAGAAAGGTTTGGCTAATTTATTTAAATACTATTAACTTTACAAATTAATAATGTGAAATCATAATGTATCCATTAAAATTTAAAATTTTAAAACCGTACTGTATAATTACAAATTAAAAAAACACATCAGTATATTTTTTTAGGGATGTGGTGGCTGATGATGGTTTGTCGACAGTAGCGAGAGGCTCGACAAATTAATCCCTGACTGCTGGAGAGCCCCTAATAACATACTCCACCTAGTTGCCTCTTGTGCTTGTCGTTCCCCCTCCCGGGCCTCTCGGGCCTCCCTCTCCGCCTCACGCGCTTTGGCAGCATTTAACTCATTCTGTAATTCCTCCACTTTCGACTGTAATGATGAAACGATTCCGACTGAGCGCTGCGAAGCTGAAGATGAGGTGTTGACCTCACGAATTTTAGCTTTTCCCATCCCCCGAACAATCTTTCCGGGTCTTGGACCTAGCGATTCCAATGTCTCCGTCAAAATATGTAATCCTACATCAGGATTGTCCATGGTGAGCTGTTCCAACGGAGTTCCCGGAGGATGCTGCGAGGCCACTCGCTCCATGTAGGCATCCCGCCTCTCCACCATCGTTTCCTTGATTAAAAAAATTATTAAAAATTAATAACTTTTAAAACAACAGAAGTGACAACATGCAAAAAATGCAAAGAATAAAACTTACATGCAACTTCACGGCCACCTCATTGCCAGGTAGTGCATAAACATCCTTGAACATGTCGATTTCTGGGAATTTTGAACCCTCCTACAAAACATTGTTAAAATAATAAACCAACTAATATAAACATTTAATTGAATGTATTGACTAAAAATAAAATAATGAAATGAAACATGAGTTCACTTACTAGACGTCGTTCCTCCACCCTGTAAGAGAAGGGCAATGAACCAGAGTGATGTAAAAAAAAATTTTGACGTCGGTTCGCCTTGTTCGCCTCAGATCTTTTCTGTATAATTATTCAAAATATATATTAAACATATGCATTATTACATATATAAAAATAAATATGTTTATTTTAATTAAATAAAACGTTAATGCTTACCAGAAATGTGGGAGTTTGAAAATGATCGCACAACCACACCCACTCATCAGGCCTATGCTCCAATTCGATTAGGGGTTGTGCCTTAGCACTATCCACATCAGAAAATGTTTGGAAGTATCGATGGAAATCATGCTTCCAATTCCTGTATCGATCCACACACGTACCGGTGATATATTCATGAATGTTTGAATCATTCATGTCAAACTCAAAGTTAACCTGAAATTTTAAATAATATTTATTAGAGAATATTAAGGCCCAAAGAGATAACTTATACCAAATCATGTAAAAATACAAGCATAAACATGCAAAACCTTCAAAATTTTCTGCATTATAAAGATTTTAATTATTAAAGGTTGAGATGAATGGCTAAAACTTATTGTGAACGCATCCAACACCTCGGCCTGCGTCTCGGGCTTGACCTCACTCCAAGATGAGGATGTCATCGGGCAATGGTTGCGAATGATTGCACCGATGTCATGCACCAACAAGCTATTAATCTTCGCCGATTGCGAGCGACGATGACCAGGATCCCACACTACGGGAATGCGTGTGTTAGTGGTTCGTGTGATCCTTTGGGATTTTAGTTGTTTACAGGGCCCCCTCGTTTTCTTTGCTGTTGTAAAAAAAAAAAATTGCCGAATATGATGAGGAAAACTTAAGTTTATTACCTCTAGGGAGCTCTCCATCTCCTTGGTGGGAGGGGTTTACATCCCCGGGCATGGTTACAGTCTCGAGTGCAATCTCAGGAGACGCTGATCGACGGTTTGTTCGTCTGTCGCTTCGTCGAGTGAGAACTTGAGGAACTAATCCAGACGATGAAGATTGATCAACTACTGGAACATTTGATCCATGTGCTGGTGGAGTACTGATAGAAGCAGCCCTTGTAGCGGGAGCATTAATGGTGGAATGAGCTACGTTGGGCGGAGGAGCGGCGACCGAACTACTATCAGCAACAATTACGGACCTACGTTTTCTTGTTATCAAAGAAGCCATCTAAACCAAAATAATAAAAACACAACACAACAATTACAAAGTAACATGAAGACAAAGTAAATAGATGCAATCAGTGGAAGATCGTATAAAACAATACATTAACTATTCAATGTACAATGAAGGAGAAAACTTGAATTTCATAAGGTTCGGGAAGAAAACTGGATAAATGGGGAAGAAGAACAAAAAAAATTTAATTTCAACAGTAAATGTAGAAGAGATATAAATGTACATGTCTAGCATTTTATATGCAAATGTAAATCTCTACGATGAAGTTCAGGAAGAACTAAAGGAAGCAGCAATATTGCGAATTGCAGCATTTTCAGAAATTTACTGTCAGAAATTGATCCAGAAAATTTACTGTTAGAAATTATCCAGAAATTGATATGCTCATTATCAAAAATTGATATGCTCACCGTCAGAAATTGATCCAGAAATTTACTGAATTTGCTCACTGTAATACAATTTGTATCTCTGTCAGAAATTTTACTTACTGAGTTTGCTTACTGAATTGATCCAGAAATTTGCTTACTGAATTGATCCAAAAATTTTACTATTAGAAATTTTACTGCTGGAACAATTTGTATCTCTGTCAGAATTTGCTCACTGTAATCAATTTGTATCCATTTGTTTGTGTTTTCTTAATTTATTGTGTTTGTGTCAGAAATTTGTATCCATGGTAAAATTTGTTGCCAATTCATGCAAGATTTGTTGTCATTGGAGGTCTCAGGAAGTACCATTTCATAAGTAGAGTTCATACATAAATAAATAATAAAATGAAAACAAAATGCTATGGGTCTATATGAATCTCAATTATCAAATTGAACTGTTTAAAGAAGTTCTTTGTGGCTATGAATTGCAAGATTAGACCCGTGGTACTTGATTTTGCAAACTGATAATTCCAGGAGGAAGAAAATGAATTCAGTATTGGTTAATGTTAAAACCCAATAAACCCGAAATTCTCGAAATGGGCATTGATCAGAGAATGCAAAGCACATGGGAGACTCTATTACCCCACAAGTTTATAAGATTCCATTTCTAGGAGAGCACTTACTATGAACTAAAACATGCTATACAGATACATTCAACCTTCAATCAAAACACATGTAATACCCCTCAATTTCTAAATGTCAAACACTCTATTTTGTTTGTAAGATGGATTGCTAAAACACCATATGCAAATGATAGATAAAGTTGGTAAAAATGAACATGAGAAGCCACTTAGCATGACAATAGGTCAATATGACCACATGAGAAGCCAGGAAAATTTATGCACAGCTGGTAAAAATATGAACATGTAATGTGCATATCTTACCTCTTACAGTGCGGATCTTCTCAATAAATTGCTCAGAAGTAATACCAGAGTCAGATAAACTAAGTGAACCACGAACACGACTGATGCTTCCAGAGGCTCGAATTACAGCAATCTGATCTTTACCTCCTGTCAATCCCAGAGTCCAACTTCTAACTTTAGAGTATTTTCTGTGAGAATTACAGCAATCAGATAAACTTTTCATGTGAGAATTAAAAAAAGAAATAATGTCGATGCAGCTCCTCATAATTGGTTTTTCCCCTATTTTTACAGTGTGCAAGATAGAGTATAGTCCCCTGTTTTCATTAAATAATGTCGATGCAGCTCCTCATAATAAAAAGGCCTATACGGCTATACCTACTCATTATAATCGACCACAAGATAGATGCATGAGATGAGTTTTGATAATAACTCTGTCAGACACTCCAAACTTAGCAATAAGGTAGACATGAGCACACAAAGATTTTAAAGTTAGCATAACTAAGACCAATCCATAGAATGTTATAATTGTACTTAGACTAATCGTCGTATCCCTCGGGTAAATTCTCTCCACCTTTTTACTTTACCTATCCAAATCAAGCAAAGAAAATAGGGATGGAGTATGAATGTCAAGTGAATGTCTCCATTGCTGCCTTGATGTTGTGTTTCGAATGGAAAAGATGCCAAGTGAGGACATAAGTGTTTGCGCATGGCAGTATGAATGTCTCCATTGCTGCCAATTCCTGTAACCTACATCCTCAGTTTAACATATACCTTGTCCCTTTCCAGGGCGAAGTTAGTCATACATCCAAGGCTATGCAGTAGGACCAAGTTCCAGACACACTGCCCATATAAGCAATAGAAACTTATTTTTATCTAAACTGTATTCAAAACTTTCTAAGTTATATTATCCTCAAAGGCATTACAATTGCCACATCAAGAACCAGGTTGGAGTTTTCCAATCTCAAAGCTATGTATTTCACCTGACAAACAAAATCTTCTAGGTTCTAGCATTTTTATGAGCATTTCATGACCTTACTTAAGAATTTTATGTTTACAAGATGGTAATCAGCTATTACTTGACCACAGTCAATGAAAATGTTTTTCAATTGTATGATCTAAGGAACCATGTTTTTATTTGGTTTATCACAAGATTATCATAAACAACTTCGTAACAGAGTATTTATCCTCTGAATCCATTGAAGTGATAAAATTATGAAGTTACGCACCCACATCTATTGTTCTTTTCTCTTCTTCTCTGCCAACTACCTTCAACAAGAGAGGAAATGAGATCTCTTCTTCTCTGAATCTAACAAAATGGCTTTGAATGGGCTAGCAATGGAAAAATGATTCTAATTAAAATGGCCGATTTTGCGCGACGAATCTTCGTCGCGCTAGTTTTTAAAATTTCACACCTCTTTCTTTTGTGCCAGTTTTCAAATTTTCACATTTTGTTTTGCGCAAGTTTTCAAATTTTCACGAAACTTTTTTGCGCTTTTTCAAAATTTCGTCGCCATAAATCACAGAATTCGTCGCGCTAGTTTTCAAAATTTTGTGCTCATTTTTTCAAAATTGCCGCCAGAAGCATGCACCATGATTTTTAAGGGGGGAGCATTTTGTGCTACGAAATATTCTAATTTCGTCGCGCAAACATCAAATTTGCTTTTTTTAGGAGGAAAATTTTATATCATTAATTAATTGAACTTCGACATTCATTTAAAAAATTTATGGTAAAAAATTCATAGTACATTAACAAATTTAATTAAATGAATTAACAAAATACATAATATTATTAACATTTTGTAAACGATCTAACAAATTATAATCCTTCAAATGTAATCTGAATCAGTAGAGTAATCACTTTCGACTTCTTCTTCGAGTTCATCTGACATGGTTGCCTCAGATTCTTCAAAAACTCCATCTTTTGCAGGTGATACCTCAACATCATATTCGCCATCAATCGGAGGAAGTTCGACAAATAACTCAAATGGCTGTTGGATAATGGGAATGCTTGAAGATGAATTCTCTTGATCAGCGGTGTCGTCATCACTGTGGTCATCAGAAGCCTTTTCAGGAATGTCCCATATACTTCTGTGTTGGATCGTCTGGACTACTTTCCATCCACCACCGGCTTTAAGACCATCTAGATAAAAAATTTGTTTTGCCATAGTTGCCAAAATAAAAGGATCATGCTCATACCAAAGTGTGTTTGTGTTCACACTTACTAGACCATATTCTTGTTTAATACTCCCGGCTTTATGTGGGTTTGTATCAAACCAACGACATTTGAATAAAATCACATGGCAACGGTCTTTGTACAGTAATTGAATTACAGATGTCAGTTTACCATAGAAATCAACATCGGCGGTGTCGCCGTCCCCAGGTACTGATACGCCACTATTTTGAGTGCTCAAATTGTTGTTTCGCTCGATAACCAGGAACTTAACACCATTCACATAACAACCCGAAAATGTTTTAGATCGAATAGGACCTCTCGCCAGTTTTGATAATTCATCATCGTAAAGAGCCGAATTTACTTCCTTCAATTGTAACATCTATTAAAAAAAATTATATATATTCAGAATATGTTGAATACCAATTATAAAAATAATAATGTAATATTATCAAATTTTCTTATAGTTATCAACTTACGTGTTTGCGAAACCATTCAGGAAATAATTGACGGTGCTTCTCGGCCCGTAAATGTGCAGGATATTTACGCCTAAGTAGTTCTTCATGCTCCTCCAAAAATGGCAAGACCTCGTCACAATTGTTGAGTATGAACCAATGCGCAACTTCCATGTCGTTATCGCTAAACTGATCATTTGTTGGTGGCTCGCCAAATGGTGGTGCGAGTTGCGCAAAAACAGAAAGTGTCTCACTTCTAGTACCACCGTCATTATTTCGTTGAGTTCGGTTGAAGGACGTCTCAACATTATGGAGATACATTGCACAATAAGTAAGTGATTCATTTGCAATATATGCCTCCACTATAGATCCTTCGGGTCTTGCCCTGTTCCGTACGTACCTTTTGTATGTGCCTAGTATTCTACAAAATATAAAAGATGTCAGAATCGTTACAATAAATGAAGAATAGTTAGAAAATAAGCATATGAGTTACCTTTCTATTGGGTACATCCACCGATAATTGACCGGCCCACCAAGCTTTGCCTCACCCGGTAAATGTATCATCAAGTGAATCATGCAAGTAAAAAATGTCGAAGGAAATATCTGTTCGAATTTGCATAAGATGTTAATAATATCGTTTTGCAACCTTTCTATATCCAATTTGCGCAGAGACTTTGCGCATAGCTGCTGGAAGAATCTCGACAATTCTGTAATAGGGCCAACAGCACCCGATGGCAAAAATCCTCGAATAGCGACCGGAAGAAGGCGTTGCAGTAGTACATGACAGTCATGGCTCTTCAATCCCGACATTTTTCCATCACTCATTTTCATACAACGGGCAATATTAGATGCGTACCCATCTGGAAACTTCACAGAAGAAAAAAACTTAAAATTTTTTTATCTTTACTGGCGGTTTAACTGCAAAATAGGGATGTCCCTTTACCCATTTGTCACCGACTTTCTTAAGCCATAACCGTTTCTTTATACCCATGTTCATACAATCTTCCCTCGCTTTCACAGTGTCCTTCGATTTTCCTTCGATGCCAAGAATTGTCCCAATCACACTATCACACACATTCTTTTCAATATGCATCACATCTAGGTTGTGCCTAATCTTTAATTTCGACCAGTACGGAAGCTCGAAGAATATACTCTTCTTCGTCCAGTTCAGATGTGTAGCTGACCTGTGCAAATTAGTATCACTATTATCGGGATGTTTGCCAATCTGACCAAATTCCAAGCTAGTCAACTTAGCCAAAATGTCATCCCCCGACCATTCTCTAGGTCTAGTGTCGTTCTCCATTTTTCCATCAAAGTCCACCTTATTTATTCGCCACTCGTGATCCTGCGGCAACCATCTACGGTGACCCATATAACAAACCTTTCCCGCGTGCCAATCAGACGTTACATCATCGTTGCATATCGGACATGCCTTATAGCCCTGAGTACTCCAACCTGAAATATTTCCATAAGCGGGAAAATCATGTATAGTCCACATCACTGCTGCTCTCAACATAAACATTGTGTTGGTAGACTTATCAAATGTGTGTACACCATTTTCCCATAAGTATTTTAACTCATCAACCAACGGCAGCAAATAAACATCAATGTCCTTTCCGGGATGACCGGGAATTAATAAAGTCATCATTGTAAATTCTTTTTTCATACTCATCCAAGGGGGCAAGTTATAAGGAACAACAACGACGGGCCAGGTGCTGTGAGTAGAGCTCATATTCCCGAACGAATTAAATCCATCAGTTGCAAGCCCCAATCTCGCGGGTCTTCTGCAAAATCGGGATACATAGTATCGAATGCTTTCCAAGCCTCTCCATCAGCAGGATGTCTCAAAAAATCATCATCAACCCTTCCTTCATTGTGCCATCTCATATGACTCGCAGTGTGCGTCGACATGTACAGTCGCTGCAATCTGGGCTTCAGTGGAAGATAACGCAAAACCTTTTGTGGAATTTTCTTCATTTTATTACCAGAATTAGGCTTATATCTTGGCTCATTGCACACAGGGCATGCATCCATCCCTTCAATTTCCTTATAAAATAATGCACAGTTGTATTTGCAAGCATGAATCTTTTGATACCCCAAACCAAGACCATTCAACAATTTCTGCGCGTTACGATAATCCTCAGGCAAAACGTTTTCCTTCGGAAGCATCCGCTTCATAATTCCCATTAAATGAGAAAAACACTTATCCGACATATGATGTTTCACTTTGCAATGCATCAACTCCACAATGGAAGTAAGCAGGGAGAACTCTGTGCAACCGGGGTATACTGCTTGTTGGGCTTGTTTCAACAGTCTTTCATAGTTTTCTAACTCTTCACTTTGCAGCATGTTGGGAGGTACGGTATCTCCTACCATATCATCAATGCCATCTTCGTTCATCGATGCATATGGATAAGCGTCATTTATTATACCCATAACTTGGTCATTATCATTCATGGACGTTTCATCAATGTGCGGCACAAGTGGCTGGGAATTTGATGAAGTCGAACCAAATTCTCGTTGCTCCCCATGATAAATCCACCTCGTATAATTCAGAATCATCCCATACCTCGCCAAATGATATCGAACCATATTGAATGTCTGCCACAAACAATTGTTACAACATTGACACGGACACTTGATATGATTCGTCGTACCAGTGACATGTGCCCTTGCAAACTCAATGAAGCTCTCGATCCCATTTAAATATTCATCACAGCATTTGTCCTGATTTTGTATTCACTGTCTTTCCATTACGCCTGTTTTCAGTTTATAAACAAAACATGTGAATTAAAGAGAGTTAACGACACTAATGCAATTAGGTTTCAATGTGGAAAAATTTCAGCAGCATCTCAATTACAATTCTTCAAGTGGACGATGTAGATATTATTAATTAATAAATATCTAGTATGCACTCGAAAAACAATGTGAGACACTCCCAAAAATCCACATGATAGCAACCTAATTTCATGAAATTTCAAAAAATAAAAAAATTAGCAATTTCCTCATCGTTTTCCAAGTGAAAGAGAGAGAAGATTGGAGGTGTGGCCGGCGCCGGCGACACAAAGAGAAGACGAAGCCTAATTAAGTGCTGGAAGTTTGGAGTATATAGTGAGAGAAATCAATCGAGCAGAGAAAAAGAATAAAATGAGAGGAGAAAATAGTGAAAAATGCAGACCTGATTATTCTAATTCGTGGAGAAGATGAACAGGTCAGAGCTTGTGCGACGAACCTGCTCGCTTTAAGCGACGAATCTTTGTTGAGAAGACTTTATGCGACGAATCTTTGTTGAGAAGACTTTATGCGACGAAGCTTTCCAATTCGTCGCGCCAGATATCTTCAGGCGACGACAAAGTTTGTCGCCCTATGATGTTTTAGGCGATGAACCGGTTCTCTTTAAGCGACGAATCTTTGTTGTGACTTGTGAGTACTTGATGCGACGAAGGGTTCCTATTCGTCGCGTACGCTATCGTTAGGCGACGACGACATTTGTCGCCCTAGGATGTAAGACTTTAAGCGACGAAGCTTTCCAATTCGTAGCGTAAGATATCTTTAGGCGACGACAAAGTTTGTCGCCCTAGGATGTTTTAGGCGATGGACCGGCTTTCTTTAAGCAACAAATCTTTGTTGTGAATACTTGATGCGACGAAGGGTTCCTATTCGTCGCGTAAGCTATCTGTAGGCGACGACGACATTCGCCGCCCTAGGATGTATCTTTGTTGTGAATACTTTAGGCGACGGATCGTCGCGTAAGATATCTTTAGGCGATGACAAAGTTTGTCGCCCTAGGATGTTGTTCAAAGTGGACGGCACATAGCAATAGGTATGTTAGGGCGACAAAGTATTTGGGTTTAAGCGACAATACTTTGTCGCTTAAATTGTAGGCGACGAAATAGTGTGTCGCCCGAGGATATTAAAGTTGGTCGTTTAAAGTGGTCGACACGTAGCCCTAGGTATTTTAGGGTGACGAAATATTTGGTTTTAAGCGACGACACGTTGTCGCATATTAGGTATGCGACGAAGGCTTTAACTGCGTCGCGACAGAGGTTATGACGCGACGAAACCGCTCGTCGCGTTAAGTAGTTACCTATTTTTTGGACTTGCGTGACAATATTAAATATGTCCTCGCGCCATGATAATTTTGAGCGACAAAATTTCCCTCGTCGCGCTACGAGTTGTCGCAAAAGGGGATTTTTTAGTAGTGTAAGGTTGGTTTCAATAACCTAGTCTCAGTCCACGATCAACCATCGACCCAAATTCAGGCCAAATCCACTTCTCTCCTTCCACAATAAGCCATTGTAACCCTCATTTTCTCTATCTATGATGGAGGTGGTTCAATTTGTGGGGTGATTTGTTGCAACTCGGTGTGGATGGAAGTGAAGGAGGAAGAAGGGGGATTGAGAGAAATTTGTTGCAGCCTTGCAAGTGGTGTGGGTGGAAGTTGAGGAAGAGGAAGAAGAGAGAGTAATTGGGGAGTGTGTTTTTTTTTTTTTTAGATTTTAATTTTTTTGTCGAGATACATGTTTGATAAACAAAAGGGTTCAAATGTGATTCATCTTGAGGCCATGGGAACTTCAGCATGTGCGAGTCACATGGTATGGGTAGTTCAAAAAATACGAAAAATTGGGTGGCACGTGTGCATGGGGCATGCGATTTATAACAGTAAGGACGACATGACCTGCACTGACCAAAAAGTGAAGGGGATCCACATATTTGAACAATTTGGTGTCGGACCCTAATGGGCTATTATAGTGGGTTGTCATATTAAATAACCCATAAAAAAACTCATAACTATCCTCAATCTTTTTCTTTCTACATCTTCTTTGCATTCGAAAATTCTAGGGGTCGAGGGAGGGAACAAGGGAGGGAGCGAGGGATGGGTGGAAGCCACCCATCTGCCTCGAGATGAGTGCCATTGCGCATCTCAAATCTGATGCGCTCATCTCGAGGCGGATGGGTGGTTACCACCCATCCCTCGCTCCCTCCCTTGACCCCTAGCAAAGCTCCTTTGCATTACATCATTTGTATCCCACTTGTCCTCCCCCACCACCTCCTATTACTATCAAATTAACATGAAAAAATCTAGGATGCTTGGTAACCTGCCTGATACTATGCCTGGTGGGTGTCAGCACCGTTGATTTTTAACACTTGTCTCGATGCAAAATCAACGGTGCTGACACCCACTAGGCATAGTACCAGGCAGGGTACCGGGCACTCTAGTCTTACTCAATTAACACACAAACCTCAATGTTTATCATCCCACCACAACATACCAGTAGAACCCATCAAAATCCCACTATGATTCGCATCACCATCCCTCAAGCTTTTATTTCATACACATCAAAATCTCACTGCCCTCTCATCAATTTCAAATACCAACCACCAACAACCAACCCTTTTGTCAATTCTCAATGGGTCAACGGACTCAAGCACCTATGCTTTAATTCGAATCATGTAAGTATCCCAATTTAAGTAGGCAAGTTCATAACTTTCTTCTCTTCTAGTCCAACCCCAGTTACGGGTGGTGGTGATCTGTGATATGAAGATGATGGGTTGATAGTAGTAGCCGTAGGAGGTGATTATGGGAGGAGGAAAAAAAAAGAGGATGAGGGATGAGAAGGGAATGGTAGCGTCATGCAATATGCAAAGAATATGAATTTGGAAAAGATGGGTATGATTTTTTTATTTTATTTTATCAACCATTACCTCGCATTCTGCATTTCAAATCAAAACCCTTGTATTCATTTTGGTGGATTTTGCACGACTCGCGTCGCGTGTGCATTCAAGGGGGTATTTTAGTGAATAAATTAAACCCACATTAACCAGTCGACGTGATTGACCTAACTGATCTTTTAGATGTACGTACTTTCACAATCTAATGGCTGTCGTGGAGCACTATTAAAATTTCATTAGGATTCTTTTGGTTTCATGCATTGACTCGTGTCACAAAAAACTATATATGCGATCATTTTACATTTTAACGTTTGGTAGTTTTATTTATTTTGACATTGGATTATCACATCTAATAACTGTTGAATTTTTGTTCACTGTAAGGTTTATGCAAGTCATTTGAAAAATCGCTACTCCATATTACCTCAAAACGTCATTTAGTGTCGATTATGAAATCCAACTCAGTTGGTTCATTGTTCACTTGGATAGTAGTTATCGTTTGATCTGAAGTATATGTCCATGTTATACTTGGGCACTAATAGTTATCTATTTGCAGCGTGTCACAACTCTACGGTCCAGTATAGCGCCCATCCTCATCCTCATCCTCGTCATATTGCATATGTTGTTTCCTTTACTGAAATAGATCGTGTTATGTATCACTTTTCTAACTAATGATACATTATTGAACATGTACTACGAGTATTGAACATGCCAACAAATGGTTGATAAAGTTTGTGGTGCTGAGAAGTGGTAGAGGTTTTGTTTCAAATATAACTTATCCTGTCAACTCCAAACAAATTGTAGTGTTATTGTTGTTGCTCTTCTTGCTATTGAGGCTTCCTTCTAATGCATTGCATCTCCTTGGATGCGTCTAAACTGATTTATGAGTTTGAGAATGACTTTCGTGATTGGTCTTGGAAGTCTATTATGGATAATAAGGTAAGTTTGTTGTTCTTTTTCAGGGACCTTTACCTACCATAACTAATTTGTTTTACTTCCACTTTTTTAATGATGGGCCCTACAGCAAGTTTGTTAAAAATATTGAAACTGGAGTGATATGGAAGGCTCACACTAAACACTGATACTAAAAAGAAACCCTGGCAGAATATCCTGTCTAGAAAAAATTGTTTGTTGAAATCGTTTTAATAATAAACAAAACTCCAATTGAAATTTTAAAGATGACAATAATGTCAATGATAATATTATTATATGAAAATAGAATGTTCAGAACACTTTTTTTTTTTTGGAAAGGCAAGCGCGGGGGCTTATATGGGCTCTCCAGACCATTGAAAATAAATTGGATCAAATTGGTTACATTCGAGTGTATTTCCTACCACTAGCATCATCAAAGACAATTTTCTTAATATCTTCCGCAAAAGAGCTTGAAATGATCTCAACAAACTCATGGTTAGGTAAGAGTTTTGATAGTTTATCCGTTGCCCGATTCGTTTCTCGCACTGCATACATGACCCTGCAACCCTCGAATGTCTTGATTGCCTCTTGATGCGTCTGGTTGTATGTACTGCTTCCCATGGAGGAGTTTTAGTGGTAGTTAGGTATTTGAAAGCATTGCTAGAGTCCATACTTAGCTCCACTTTCTGAAGTCCATGTCGTTGCGCTAGCTTAATTCCCAATTCAATCCTCTGTAGTTCATGTAGAATTATTGTTTGTGCTTTTTGATTCCCTGCCGCAGCTACCACTACTAGACCTTCATGGTCCTTGATCAATGCACCATATCCCCCTTTAGTTCTTGCTAGAGATCTGTCCGAGTTAACTTTGAACCACCCTTGTTCAGGATGTTGCCATGCATGCACAGTACTGGTGCGCATATGGAATTGAACTCCAATTCTCCATTTGTCAAAGAGCTCTCTATTCTCAGCATTTTCTTCTACCTGTAGGCCCAGGACTGAAGCACGTAGCTGAACATCTACAATAACCTTGGGCACTAATTCAACTGCTACTTTAAACTTGGACTGGAAAAACTCTGCAATTCCTCTCTATCCAGAGATGGTAAATAGTGGCATTCAGAGCTAGCTTCTTTAACATAGTTCTAGGTGACGTACCAGAGAATTTCATCTCACACCACTTCCACTCTACTGCCCAATCCATAGGATGTCGTCTGTAGCCTAATTGAATAAGGACAGCTGACCATACAAAGCAAGAGTACATGCATTTGAAGAATAGATGCTCTTCGCACTTTGGCTCATCACTACACAATGAGCATATTGATCGTTCAATGACTCTCCACTTTTCCAATTTGTCTTGGGTCTTGAGAGCCTTATGCATAACTAGCCATGTGATAAAACTCTGTCTAGGTATATTTCCTGTGAACCACACTAGTTTGGACCAGGAGACTACTTGTGATCTTTGCCTCATTGAGTGGTATGCACTCTTATTAGTGAACTCCCCATCAAGACCCCCCATCCAAATAATTTCGTCTTTGTAAGCACTGTCCAACTCCAATGACTCAAGCTCTTCATAAATATCAGCAATGGTAAATCTCTCATGCATTCGTGCATCCCATTTGTTATCCTTTATAAGAGCACTAACTTTGGCATTGCGGTGCAACAAAAAGTGATACGTAAGGTGCTGGGGGAACCTATTGAGTAGGATACCCAGAGGGTGCCATGGTTCTTTCCACAAAAGAGTATCCTTGCCATCTCCAATTGAGTGTACTATAAGTTTGCTTGCCTGATCTCTGCATTTGAGAATATTACGCCAACACTAGGATGAGTCACTCGGGGTGTCCATGACCCAGAAATTCTTTGTTTTGATTATGTTTTCTCTTGTTCACTGTACCAACAAATTATCCTTCTTGGAGACAATATTCCACACATGCCTCATCATTGCGGCTTTGTTTGAAGTTTCAATGCATCTTACGCCCAAACATCCCTCATTATAAGGACTGCATATTCATTGCCAGTTCACCGTAGGATTCTTTGTGTAGTTATCAGAGGCCGACCACAAGAAGTTTCTCATTATGGATGTTATATCATCCCGAACACTTGTAGGCAAGATGAAACAAGAGGTCCAGTAGACATGGAAGCTATTCAGAACTGCTTTAATGAGGGTGACTCTACCTGCATATGAGAGACTCATGTTCTTCCAAGACTGAACTCTCTTGCGAATTCTATCTACCAATGGTAAACATTGATTGTAGTCCAGTCGAGAAGAGATCAATGGGAGTCCCAGGTACTTCACTGGTAGTGCCTCTAGATTGAAATCTAGGCACCTAGTAATCAGAAGGAGCTCCTCACTGGGAACCCCAGCAGCAAACAGACTACTTTTTGAGCAGTTTATGGCAAGCCCTGAGCATGATTTGAATTGGTTCATGGCACTAGAAAGCGCTGCTGCAGACTTGATGCTCCCATGGAAGAAAGCAATAAGATCATCAGCAAAGCATAGATGGGTAATTTGTGGGATACTGCATTTAGGATGCAATACATACTCTCCTTCCACTTTCTGTTTAAGGATTAAATGCAGGAGCTCCATTACAAGGACAAATATATATGGCGACATCGAGCACCCCTGTCGAATGCCTCTCTTGGCCCCGATAAATCCTTTAGGAGAGTCGTTGATGGAGATGGAAAATCTAGGAGTCATAATGCATATTTTTCACCCAGTCAATGAATAATTCAGGGAATAGCATTTTCCGCATAACATGCTCAATTGTTTCCCATCTAACCATATCATAGGCCTTTCTAAGGTCTATTTTTGTTGCACATCTAGGGGCCCCCTTGTCTCTGTGATAATTTCTGACTAATTCATGAGCTAACATCACATTGTCATGAATGTATCCGCCTCTTATGAATGCTGACTGATCCAAGCTAACCATTCTGTGGACCAATTTTTTCATCCTATTAGTCATGATTTTAGTAATGCATTTGTACAACACATTGCAACAAGAAATCGGTCTGAAATCACCCAGATAAGAGGTATTAGTAACTTTAGGAATCAGTGTAATATATGTGGTATTTACCTCTCCAAGCATCCTCTTGCTTCTGAAAAAGTTCTTGATTGCTTTTGTAAAATCGTTGCCTATGATCCTCCAAGTTGTTTTGAAGAAGAGTGAGAAGAAGTCGTCCAGGCCAGGGGCCTTATCAAAGCCTATTGAAACCAAGGCTTCTGTAATTTCATTCTTGTTCGCCTCTTGGGTCATCACCATAACATCTTCCTCAGAAATGGTTTTTTCGGCTTGCAAGCTATCAATGACTGTTGGGTCATAGTCACCCTGTTCACCAGCAAATATGCCTTCAAAATACTTGATGCATTCAGTCTCTATATCCTTCATGTCTTCCAGTTTCTCATTCTATTGATTGTAGATGGATAGTATCTTGTTTTTTTAGCGCCTTTCACGCAAGTATTGATGGAAATATGTGACATTTTCATCACTTGATCGCATATGCTTTGCTTTTGCTTTTTGAACCACTTCTGATTCTGCATTTCGGGCTGCAATTGCATAGCACTTAACTGCATCTTTTTCTGCAACAGCAAGAGTAGGATTAATGCGATCCAACTGAAGTGAAGTCTGTGTTGCTTCCATGACTTGTTTGGCAGCAATGACACCACTTCTAGCACTAACAAAGTTACTCTTTCTCCAATCCGTGAGTTTAGTTTTTACTCGTTTTAGTTTTTGTACAAAGCAGTAAGTTGCATTACCCTGCACTGGTGTGTCCCACACATCCTTAACCACCTCCAAGTAGCCCTTCTCATGCACCCAATAGTTGAAGAACCTAAATGGAATAGGTCCAGGATTTTTTATGTTCATAGATGGTAAGAATGATAGGTGAATGGTCTGATATCCCTGGGTTGAGAAAATCAACTTCAAAGTTGGGCATATCGATTAACCATTCATGGTTTATCATTGCTCTGTCTAGCTTGGACATGACTCTATGCTCACCATTTTGTTGCTCTATGTTAAAAAATAGCCCTTATACTGGCAGTCAAAAAGACCTACATTCAAGGCACACTCCATGAAATCAATGAACTGACTTGGGTGTATATCCTCCCCACCTACTATTTCCTGTGATTTCAGGATGGAGTTAAAGTCTCCCAATACTGACCAGAGCATTTTGTTGGTGCCTGAGAAGGTAACCATCTCAAGCCATAGCCTATTTCTGATGGTGTTATAGTTGCTACCATATACAAAGGTTTGTATGCATGTGAACCCATTAGGCCAAATAGCATTCAAGAAAATGGCATGCTCAGATCTTGAGACTACAATAATGTTTACCGTTTGCGAATCCCAGAGTACCCAGATTCTACCTCCCAGTGCTATATCATTGTTGTCAATTACTAGCAAGTCACAGACCAATTCCTTTTGAATCTTCTCCTTTTTTTCATTGTTGACTTTTGTCTCAACCAGTCCTAGGATACTGATTTTATGCTTGTGTATAAGTTTCTGGACTTCACTTTGTTTTAAGGGGTCATTTAGGCCCCTAACATTCCAGCACACTGTCTTAATCATCTAAAGATTTAGCATGTTGGTCTCCTCCCCCAATTGGGTTAGATCGTTCTTGTCCCAATATAGGCTTAGGGATTCTCGTGGTTTTGGTCGTCTTGGCTGGTGCAAGCTCAGACCCTTATTTCACGCTTTGTAGTACATCAAATGGGTTGATTTTACTTCGCAAATTATGAACTCTTGTTTGAGGTATTGGTTGCTTAATGCCCTCTTTAATCTGGCTCGGATGACTACTGTTAGAGACTTCCACCTTCTTATTTGTGCCTCCTTGTAATGGTCTAGATATTGTCTCCCTGCGACCACCAGTTGCTCTCACTGTGCTAGGTGCATATTGTTCCTTATCAACCTGACTAGGTACTGGCTGGGCTGGTACTACTTGCTGAGAAGCCGTTAATTGCTGAGAGGCTACTACTTGCTGAGAAGCCATTACTTGATGAGAAGCTACTACTTGCTGAGAAGCTACCACTTGCTGAGATAATGCTTGCGGAGAAGGTACTGGCTGGGCTAGTACTGCTTGCATGTCTGCTAAGGTTACTTGCACTTCATCCACTACTGGTAGAACTACAGTTGACAACTCATTATGCATCCCAATCTCATTGTTGGCTTGTGCTACAATCTGCAGTGCACTATCACTTCGCATACCCTGCATGTCTGTCACCAATTCATTGTGTTTGTGATTCTGCACCTCAGTTTGATTCTTGGTCATTTGGTTACTTTGCGCATCATTATGTGTGTCCTTTTGAGATACATTTTGCCCCTCATCCTGTTTACTATTGGCCTTGCGCCTACTAGTGACTGTTGTCCAGGCCTCTTCTATCTCTTCTTCGCCCTGCTTTTTCTGAACCTCTTGGGGTTTCCAATACTTTGCAGTTGTAGTATAGTTTTTCTTTTGCTTTGGGCACTTAGCAGAGTTATGTCCAAATCCCACACAGTGTTTGCATCTCTCCGGTTTCCATGAGTATTCAACCTCCACTCTAGTGGACCTCCCATCATCTGAAACTACTAGTATCTCAGTGGGAACTTGCTATTTAAATGCATCTCTATGCATACTCTTGCAAAGGCGAGTCTAGTCCTATGCTCAGTTGCTTTGTCCAGCATGATGCGGACTCCTAGTGCACTAGCAATTGATTTCAGTCCTTCAGGCTCCACAGGAAGAGTGGTACTTTCCACAAGTTAACCCAGACATGCACTGAGTTAAGTACTTCAACATCATCTTCAATATATGGTTTCCATGGCCTGATAAGGAATAGTTTACTCGCTATATGCACAGGACCCATGTCTAGAGCCTTTAACTTATCTGTTTCATTTAGGAACTTGATTACGAATGCCTTTTCGCCATAAATTGACATCTCAAAACCATTTTTCAACCCCCAAATCTGCTTCAAACTATCATTAACAAAACCATAAGAGAGCCTCTTACCAACAAAGTTGCCAATTATGTATTTCTCACATTCTGCCATTCTTTTGTCATGTTCTGCAACCTTAATCTGCACCACGGCCCGGGCATCTACCATGGAAGGAGGAACAGAGGATAACCTAGTTGATCCTTGTTCTATGCGATTAGCAAACAACGACGCCCAGCTTGCTTTCCTGTTTTCATTCATGTTAGGTGTGGTGTCCGTAGGTTGTGCGTGGCTATCATCAATAGGCGCTTTCGCATCTAATAACATTAAGGACTCTACATTATCTCAGGACTCATTGCCCACTGCCATAATACATGGTTCTTGACCTGTTAATGTGTCGGAACACTTACAACTTTCTGTGTTTAGACATGAACTATAAAATATTGATTTTATCTAAACTCTTAGTTTGGCATTGAACATTAGTTTCATTCAAGCTTTAGACACATTAACAAAATACCAGCTCATCGAAAAACCATTGAATTTTTCCAAAATTGAGTCTTAACTGTTAAAATAAGTATTCAACAAATAAGGTCCTAGTAATATGAGAATTTGGATGCCCCAATTGGGTTATGAAATTTGTGACAGCCACAAAGGCATGAGTCTTGGTGCTAGCAACCTTTCACGCACTCCACGTGTGTGGTATAGTTGGTTTACTAAGTTATGGTTTTATTGTTAATTTCAAATTTTAATTAATACAAATTAATTTATGAAAATGAAAAGAGTAGGCTATTACTCTAATATGTAATAGTTTGTTGTGCTTTACTCTAATATGTATCAATTTTTTGTTATTACAAAATGGCCTCTAATATTTTATTATCTAATGTAAGTCCCTGCCAAAATTTACAACTTACACCTCTAGTATTCCATGATTGCCAATTGGTAAGTCTCTAACCATTTAAAATTATAAATTCCAAAAATAAAAATATCTATTCTTTTGGGAAATTAATATGATTACTTTCTGTTAAAAAATAAATTCATGACCTTACAATAATAATAAAATAATAAAAACTCACTGAATATATGCGATATAGGGGGTGTTGACACACTAGTACATGTAAAAAGTGAGTAAAGCGCAACAAACTATTAGAGTAAATAGGATGTAACCCTCAAATATATTTTGTTTTACATGACATTTTTTTAAAGGCGAGCAGGATTTTTATTGAATACCAAAATCATTAAACGCCTCCGGCAGGGTTTGAAATCAGGACTTGTGATATCATCTGCTATAAGTCTACTAGCTAAGCTAATACCTCATCGGTTGTTTTACAAGAACTTAGAGATACTTAAGTGGAATTTGAAATTTTGGGTATGGTAATTTGGTGAGTAAATCATTGTTCCTCAGCCAAGGAATTGTTACAGGGTAAGGATATTATGATGAGCATAATATTAGAGAGAGTTTTTTTTTTTTTTTTTTTTAAGTCTTAGGCAAATAATTAAAACTACTAGCTATTACATCCAACTTTGCCAGCATCCGATGCCAAGCGATGAGCCATACCATTTATATAAATATCTACAACGTCGAAAAAAGAAACATAAGGAAAAGGAGTTTAATATTACAAATAAGAGGGTGCCATACCCAATGCATAGTAGATAGTTGTGGATAATCTTCATCCTGAATGAGGTCAACCAGAGTTGTCGATTCCGCGAGAAGAAGTTAGTTCCTCCATCTCTGAGCCTGAATGAGAAGCAAGGCCGCCTCCACCGCATATCCTTCCGCCATTGTGCTGTCTGAAACCTTGCCGCCTATCTGACAGGCTACAGAAGCCAGAACATTCTCTGCCAAGTCGATCACTGAGACTCCCACGCCTCCCTGTTTGGTAGACTAAAAAAAGCAAGCATAAAAATAACAATGATTGTATTTGTATCAATGCTGAGTGGAAGTGGATGAGTGAGGTTTACTCTGAGGTTGAGTCTGTGGGATCGAGCTGAGTGTAACATGTCATGGATCAGCTGTGAAGGTGAAAACCTGGGACCCTGAGGGAAGATCACAGAGGCTAGATTCAGAGTTATAGAAGTGTGGGTTGTAAGCTATATGTCTGTAATGGATGTATCTAGAATATGGGGGATTGACGGAAAATGGGGTTTGGTAGAATCCGATCTGGTAAGGAACCATTGCTTAGACCAAGACTCCCAGAGATTATTACAATGGGAAACAAAATTCGTTGGGAAGACTTTGGCGTTATTAAAAATAGTTTGATTATGCAAATACCAGATCGTTACCAGAATGGTGGTAAACTGGGACAATATCTCATCAGAATTCAATACATGAGCTTTGGCAGAGTCCCATATGAATTCAAAAACTTGCAGAACAGAGTGAATGTGCACTACAACACAAATGGTTATAGATAGCACATGGTAATAGCGTTTTTTTAAAAAATGCTATGAAAGAGATTTTCGCGGGGGCGCCAAAGTGTTTTTTGTCAATTGATGAATGGGATTTAGGGCGCCAAAGTGCCCGCTCGATCCAAACCAAAAAAAAAAAAAGAAAAAGAAAAAGAGAAAGAAGGAAGGAAGGAAGGAAGGAAGGAAGGAAGGAAGCAGAAGCCGAAGCCGTATCTCCCTCTCCCTCTCCGACTGCTCTCGTCTCCCTCACCGTTCTGCTCTCCCTCTTCGATCGCTCTCCCTCTCCTATCGATCACCCTGTGCTGTCAACGCCCAACCTGTTTCGCCGTGTTCTCCCTCTCCAACGTGCTCTACTTCTCGCCGTGATCTCCTTCTCCGTTTCTGGTCTCTCATTCTCAACACACTCCTTCTCCGAGATCTGATCTTCTTTAGCTTCGTCAACTCCCGGAGCAACTTCAATTTCATTGAGAACAACATCGAATATCACCGATTCGCGACTTCACAGATTTGATCTCTGTTTCATTAAAAGACGCAGGTGAGTGTACGCTTGTTTTCGTTCGTTTTTGCAATTTTTTGCTTGAATCGGTTCGCAATCTGAGCTTTAGTAACTCTTGCTCAGTAGCTCAGGTATCTCTTTTACTGATTTTTTCGCTGTAGATTAGCAATGGCAGTGATTAGCTAGGGTTCTGTGGGAGCAAATCTGGCAACAAGAAAGCCTTCAGTGATGCTGCTCTTGATTTGGGAAATGAACTGGTTTGTGTTCTTCTGAACTCAATCTTTAAGGGTTCGTAATGGGTTTTTATTGTTTTTTGTTATCATATTGAGTTCTTTCTTCTTCTATTCATTCATTTTGGGTTTCTGGATTAGAGATTGGTTTAGTGATTACTTGTGTTGTACTGATTTTTATAGATTGGTGTCTTAGTTTTTATTGATTTTTGCAGGTAAGAAGAAGAATAGATTTACTATAAGGTGGTGGAAGTGTTGGATTGATGGGTTTGATATCTCAAAAGGTATATGATGGTGGTTGCCATGTTCTTGGGTAATTAAGAAAGATGGGGGGGGGGTGTTGTTTATTCTTTTAGTTGTTCAATCTTTATTGACATAAATCATTCATTATTGTTAAGCTATTTACTTGTTGGTCTCATGGAGTTCTTATCTTGGTTTTTGCTACTCAGGGTCATTCCAACAACTCTTGTGCCTATTGAGGTATGCGGTATGCCTTCACTATATCTTCAATTACAATGCTTTGGTGTCTTCACATTTTTTGTAGATAAAAAAGGATGAAAATATATGTGCATCATGTACTTTTATAGCTTTTAACAGTTCGCCCAAAATAGCCATTTGATAGATGACCTAAGAAAGCTCTTAAAACTTTCTAACAGATATCCTGAGCTGGCATTATAATTTCACAAAGCTATCTTGATAGAAAAATGTCACTTGTGTCTGGTGAAGCTTTATTAGACCACGTGAAGGATAAGCTCTTATAACCTCTCACATTGGGCTTGGGTTTCAATTATATATGCTAAATGTCTTTACGGTCTCTTAGCAACAACCACTTCTTCTTCTTTTTTTTTCTTTTTTTTTGTAATAAACCTCTTAATAATTCTTCTGGTGAAAGTGTGGGTGATGTTAAAATTGTAGCAGACATGCATGAGCGAAAAGCATAAATGGCTCAACAATCTGATGCCTTTATTGCTCTTCCTGGTAAGCTTTTAAACACAGGTCAACATGCATACATCTATCTGGTCTTATTACTAGATTTTTGCATCATTATTTGTTTGATTTAGGGGGATATGGGACCATGGAAGAGCTTTTGGAGATAATAACATGGTCACAGCTTGGAATTCACAACAAACCGGTAATCCATCAGTCTCCATGCTACGAAAATTGAAATGGAATTTCATGATAATTGAGCTATGTTGTAATGGGTGTCTGCTCAGATTGGTCTTCTAAATGTTGAAAGCTACTATAATCCTTTGCTTGCATTGTTCGACAATGGCGTTCGGGATAGTTTTATCCTTCCAGCTGCGAGGCAAATTGTTATCTCCGCCCCAACTGCGAGAGAATTGCTAGAAAAGATAGGTAAAAAATCTACTATTTCATATTTAAGCACCTAAAAGTGACTCTGATCTGTCAAAATTTTACAGCAATACTCTCCAGCTCATGAACATGTTGCGCCTCACAGTAGCTGGCAGATATAGCGGCGGGTAGTTACCAAAGATGACTTGTAAAGATGTGAGGTATTTTGTGTATTCTAGCTCTTCAATTTACTTAGTTCCATAAATTCCTATTTTTATTCTAACATTGTGTTTAATTTACTTTCCACTGTTTTGTCGCTGACATCGACCATACTCTAGTTGCAGGATACTTATGCAATCTCAATTTTCACCCAACCTTCCAGGTAACTACTAAAGATTATTTCAATTTTCATTCGACCTTCCTTTGCTACTACTATTGTAGGTTATTTCACAATAGGTCTTCTGCAGGAAATCTCCAAAGTGACAGAGGGTACAAAAAGACAAGGTCTAACATACATAATAATAAGCTTATTTCACAATCCAATGATTTTAGGAGCACTGGTGCTCGCTTATTCTAAATTACAATGAAAATTTGTATTTAAGAGTTGTTGCCTGAGATGCTTCGATATCCTTACTTAGCAGTCATGGAGCCTATCTTCCATGAAGATAATAAAAAAAAAATTTAATTAAAAACAAGAAGAAAAAAAGCCTATCTGCCAATACAAGTAACTAGAACAAGCTTGTGTTTAGAGCAAGTACTTCCATTCTTCCCAACTATAAAAATAGCCCAATTTGTAATTCTGGATTTGAGAACTGAAGCTGAATAAAAATTATTTTAGAGACTATAGATTAAGAGTTGCTTATTCCGCCCTTTGTTCTTGGTGAAGAGTTGCCAAAGATTGATGAAAATAGTAGCCACAAGTAAGTAGAACAAGATCGTTGTTCATGTGAGAGGAAGTATTTCCATCCTTCCTAACTATAGTCGAATGGATTTCAGGGTGTTTTTATTTTTTATTTGAAGCCAAGAACAAATTGCTTTTATTAATGAAGGTCCATTTGAGCTATATACTAAATCATACAGATATCTATCAGTTGTAGTTTAGCTTCTCTTCTCAAACATAGATATTATGCTAGTCATATAACATCATTATCTTTTCAATTAACTGCAGCATTTGAAGTTCTTCAGAACTGGAAAACAAGATCACAGCTGAGCTCACCGTGTTTCTGGGAAAAGTTGAGTATAGTTCTCCAGCTGGTGTTCATTGGAAGCTTGTTATCAATTTTATACGGAGGAGGGTATGCAGTTTTTGTACAAAGAGATCAAAAGTCATCGACAAAGGGGCAGAAAACTACCCCATCAATGTAGAACTTGGCCTGAGGTGAAAAAAACACAAGTTACATGATCATGCAAGATTACCTGAGGTGGCTGAAGTTACAGGTTAGGAAGAAAATTGAGTTATATCTAGAGATTGCACATGATTGTAGCGCACCTAACTGCCTACTTGGTACTTATTGTGCTTATAGTTACTGAATTATTGCTTTGGTTATTTTTTCAATTTTGTTAAGAGATTTTACTTCTAAACATAAGTTAGAACTGCTTGTATGACGGACACAGCATGCAGTATTTGGGTGAAAAGTATGCTCTTGATCCCTACGGCAGGAACTCCTATTGCAGGATTGAAATTGCACTGCTCTCATTCTGCTACCCTTGCTCCCTACCGCAGACTCCTAGTGCATGGTTTGTAGTTGCTTTTTAAATCTGTATCATTATTGGCTAATCTATTACATCAAAATGGTGTTTACAGAAACAAGGGCGTCTCAAGTGCCTAAGATATGACTAAGACATTTTTGGCTTTTTTTTCCGACGTATGGTAAATACAATTCTTTTATTGGAGCAATTCGTTTGATGCCACTATCTTGTCTTGTTCTTACAGTTGAGAACTTGTTGGAGGTACCAATGGAGATGCAATCTATTATCACATGAAAACAAGGTCAAGTTCTTGATGCAGGTAGTTTCATTTGTCTTTTGAATCAGAAAATTTTAGGGGCGAAATGGAAAACCAAAACTGGAAAGAAAAGAAAGAACATGGGAGATGTTTAATGCAAAGCTACCTTTTTTCTTTCCTAGTTTGGTCAAGTGTTCTGGGATATTAAAAAAACTTGATAAGTGAAGCTTGTAGTATCAGTAATTATTAAGAAATGGATTCTTTGTTTTTGTAATGTACTGAGGCCATCCATTATCCCATTGTACATCAATATGACATAATTCATCTTTATGTTGTTAAAAGATGACATTTCTGAGAAGTAGAACAAACTAACGAGGGATTGGTGAATGAAGATAAGCCCTTCGCAATCCACCATAAAAAAGTGATCAGATTCCTTTTGAGTTGGGCTCTTGTGGAAGTCCAATGCTGTGATAACCATGAATCACAAACTTCCACATGTTTTCAATGTCAAGCAGTTCATAATTGAAGGAAGACTCTCCTGTTTCTTTCTTGGTATATAGCTTAATTCGTAACTTAATCCAAAGACTTAATGAAAAGTCTTTTGTCATTGTAACCTGGTCCTGCCCTTTTTGATCTTCTGTCGTTCTTTTCCTCAAGGGAGAGATATCATTACCCTGGGGGCACCAGCCATGTTCTGCTTGTAATTTGTTATTGACACTGGTATCTGTTTTATTTATTTAGAATGTTTAGCCACCCATTGAATGTTTAGTATGTTTTCTTCTTTGCTCAGTTGGATTGAATTGAAGGTTAGGAGAACTGCTGTAATTGGATGTGGACATTATGATTCAGAGGGTGTACATTTATAGTACAATGCATTTCAATGTCGTCAGTTTATTCTCTCTGTATTTTATTTAAGTTAGGCTGGTCTTCAAATCAAAACAAATAAGATATTTATTTAAAAGTGAGGTTTTATTGGCCTGTGTGGAACACTTGAAGTATGGAAGTGAGTTCCTTTCAAGTTGTATACTTTGTAATGTCTGTGTGCTGCAACTGATTGATGTTACTGTCTTCAAAAGTGCATGTTATTTTATTTTCAGCTTTCATATGAATTCAGTGAGGAAGGCCAAAGTCCAAAGAGATATTTTTATTTTCAATCCAAAGGAAACTTCATTGATGTGTAATTCAGCTTTCATATGAATTGTTTGAGTTTCTGGACACTTTTAGAACATCCATATTTTCATCAATTAGTTTGTTGTTAATTTCTTGTCTTCACTTAACATTTTACCTAATAAATCAGGCCTACATCTAAATAGCAATGGACAAATTGGAGCTGAATTTTTGTTGAAGAATGACAAGGTTATAAAGGAGAGCTTGAAGTCTAAAACAGAAGACTCAATTATGGAGAAGTATGGTAATGCAACTCCTGATGAAGAACTTCTAAGAGAGCTTCTTCTAGGACAGGTAAGGCGGTTGCCAATCTAATAGGGCTTATTGGTAGAAGTATTTCTCCAAATTTCATATGCTTCCGTTTTCATATTTTAAGACAAATGTTTTGTTGGTATTTGCAGGCGAGTGCATTATTGCCCAGAAAGAAGTATGAAGAAGATGTTTACATTAATAACCACACAACTGTTTGGGGTTCATGGTGGAAAGATTCAGTGGGTTACAAGTGCTGCAAGCAAACAATTAGGAATAGCTACTGTACAGGTGCAGCTGGAATTGGGGTTACAAGTGCTGCAAGCAAACAACTGTTTTTGTTGTTAGTGATCCTATTTGGATTCTATAATGTCAATGTCCACCAATAGTACAATATATATGATGATTCGAATGTTTATAATTTTGAGTTGATAGCAAAAAAATTATAATTTTGTTGTTAGTGATCCTATTTGGATTCTATAATGCGAATGTTTATACTTTTGAGTTGAAAATAATTAACAGTTGATAGCAAAAAAAAAAAAAAAAAAAAATTGCTATGTATACTTACCATAGCGTTTTAAAAACGCTATGGTAGACTCTACTATAGCATTTCAGAAACGCTATAAAAGGATCTACCATAGCGTTTTTAAAACGCTATAAAAGCCAAACTTTCTATAGCGGTTTTAAACCGCTATAATAGACCCAGGCAGACATAGCGTTTACTAAAAAGCTATGGTATCCTACCATAGCGTTTTTGAACTGCTATTAAAGGGCTTTTTTTTTGTAGTGGTGGAGGTCAGGAGCAACCCAATTAATAGGAATAAGACAAATCAGCAAAAATCGGGATATTATAGGGCAAAAGAAGAAAATATAGAACACATCTTCATGTTGGGCATGACAACAGGTGCAGTTGTCCTCAATGGGGATATGGAGCTTGACTAAATTGGCCCTTGTGGGAAGCAAATTATGGCTAATCTTCCAGAGAAGAAACTAAGCACTTGGAGGGACTTTGATTCTCCAAATTGATCTCAACAATTTAGGGCCAAAAGAGGGAGGGGGAATAATGGAAGTAGAGCTTTCTAAAGAACCCACGGTGAAAGCCCATGTTGCACTTTTCACCCAAAAAACCCTATTTTTATCAAAAGTCCAGAGGAGTTTATCTGGGTTGCTGGTAGGCCAGATCAAAATCTCGTGGATATTCCTAGCTACCGAAACCGAAAAAAACGAGTTGATAAGATCCGAATTCCAATGGAGTGAACCTCTAGGAGTGGATGTCCAAAGGTACGATAGCACGAAGAAGGCTGGGATTGGTAGCGTCAGGGACACAATCCGTAAGAACAATATCTGGTTTGACCTAGCAGTCCTGCCAGAGATCGATTTGATTACCAAACATGAGTTGCCATAATAGAAAGTGTTTCATCTTAAGAAGGGCCATTAGGTTCCCCTTCCAAGTGAATGTCGCCAAGGAGGGGGATTTTTCTAATTGAAAAATGCTCTTATTACGGAAATAAAGCTCATTGAATTGACAAGTTTGGTGGTGTTGAGGATAAGATAGGGCATTCTAGATGTTTTTAGCCAATAAGGCCAAATTTTTGTTCCTACAAGAAGGAATATTGAGACCCCCAAGAATACGGGGCAGACAAACTCGATCCCAAGTACAGAGATTTTAGCCTTACTGTCTGTCGCCCCATTCCACCAGAAATCCTTAGCCAAGTAGTCCAAGTTAGTTGAGAGGGAACAGGGCAGTAGGAAAGTTCGCATAGTGTATATAGGGATCGAGTTGAGGACCGACTTGATCATCATTGTTCGACCCGCTTTAGAGAGGATTTTGGCTTTCTAAGAAGAGAGTTTAGCACTTATTTTGTCAATAAGGAATTGAAAGTCTGTAGCTTTCTTCTTAGAAAACAGGGGGCAAACCAAGATACGTGTCTTTAGGATTATAGCTCCTAGTGCCCAAGATTCTACTAATCATTTTGGCATGTCTCGGATGCATGTTAGAGCTATAGTAGAAATAAGATTTGTCATAATTGATTCCCTGACCTGACGATAGACAATACTATTGTAGAATATCTTTAACTGAATGAGCTTCAGCTAAAGCGGCTCTGCAGAAAAGCATCAAGTCATCCGCATAGAGCAAATGATTGATCAAAGAAGAATGTCTCCGAATTTTGATACCTTGAAGTTTGCCTTCAATTTCAGCCTTATTGAGAAGGCGTGAGAGTGCTTCAACTACCAACAGGAAAATATACGGAGAAAGATCACCTTGTCGGATGCCCCTGGAAGGCTTAATGGGAGGCAGAGGGAGCCATTAAGAAGGACTTGGAGAGAGGTAGTGGAAACATATTGATTGATCATTCCAATCCATCCTTCTGCAAAACCTAGTTGCTTAAGCACTTGTGCCAGAAAAGATCATTCAACCCTGTTATAGGCTTTGGCCATATCGATTTTGAGTGCCATCTAACCTTTTTTTTTTTACGAAAATGTTTCATTTGATAGAACATTTCATGAGCAAGACTAACATTATCCGCTATTGAGTGACCTTTGAGAAGTGCTCCTTGATTAGGAAAAATAATGTTATCAAGCAAAAATTTAAGACGGTTGGTAAGGATTTTGGAGATCACTTTATAAATAACATTGTAGAGGCCAATTGGGCGAAATTTATCCGAAGTGACTGGATTGCCCACTTTAGGAATCAGCGCAATGAAAGTTTCATTCAGTTTATGATCTAATTGTTTGGAAGTGAAGAAATGAGTAACAGCCTCTATGACATCCGCTTTCACAATATTTCAGTAATATTGAAAAAAGAAAGCGTGAAAACCATATGAGCTAGGAGCTTTGTGGTTGCCCATTTCGAAAACAACTGTGTGGACATTTGCTGCTGTGGGAATAACCAGTAGAGCTGCATTATCCGCCTCCGAGATGATCAGGCTAAATAGTGCGTGTATCACTGGATCAGGAGTTGGATTGGATGTTTCAAAAATATTGGAAAAATAGTCATTAATGGTACTCCCACAAACTCGGGTGTGGACCACCAGACATTATTACTATCTTTGAGACGCAGAATCAGGTTACGCTTCCTTCGAAGCAGAGTAGTCAGGTAAAAGAATTTGGTGTTCTTGTCACTGTCTTTGAGCCAGGAGGAACCATATTTGTTATGCCAAAACATCTCCTCTCGAAGTTGAAGTTCAGTGAGTCATTCTTCTAACAGAGAGATGGCTATGGCATTGTCTTGTGAAGGGGGTTCGTTCTGGAGTTTGTCAAAGGACGAAAGGGTATCAGAGATGCTCTGCTGAATATTCTTGAAATCTCTCTTGTTCCATCTGGTGAGGCAGTAACTAAGTTTCTTGATCTTGAAATGGATATTGTGAGTCGGAGAGGGGTGTTTCCTAGGGGCCCAATTAGTGTGAATCACCCTACAACAAGAAGGATCTCTAGTCCACATATGGAAGAATCTAAACGATTTTGGGTTGGAACTAAAATTATACACTAACTGAAAGGAAAATGGATCTATGATCCGAAGATGATGTGTGAATTGTACGTGCCGAGGCGGAAGGGAATAAGTCTAGCAATTCAGTCGAGACAAGGATATGATCCAGCTTCGCCTTAACCCCATTCCTGTCATTTCTTTTGTTGTTCCATGTGAACTGGGAGTCGTTCAGGGGAAGTCTAGCAAATGATGAGTGTCAAAAAAAGTTCCTTAGGCAACTGAGACTAGATTTAGAAGGTCTGTTCCCACCCATTTTCTCCCCAGGTTGACTGATAACATTTAAATCTCCGATTAAGATCCATGGTAAAGGCTGAATAGCATAAAGATTGGACATGAAATTCCAGAAATGTTCCTGATAGGCGGAATTCGGCTCACCATGAACAAAAATAATCGACCAAGTAGTAGTAGTAAAATAATTATCAAGAATACAATTAAAGTAAGTTTTACTAGAAAAAAAATGGTAAGATGAATACCTGCTTTCCAAAACAGTGCAATTCCTCCAGCTAGTCCCTATGCTCCAGCGTAAGCGGTCCATCTTGGATGAACTGGATTTGGTTTCAGACAAAAATATTATATCGACATTGGACTGTTGAGAGAGGGCCTTCAGGTTTCGGAACGCTTTAGCAGATCCCATGCCTTGAGCGTTCCATGTGAGCATCATGGATAGGGAGGCGACCTTATAAAGGTGGTCGCCGCTTCCTTATAAAGATGAAATGAAGTAGTACTAGGTATCATCAAATTGGCTGTGTTGGTAGCCATCAGAGAAATAATCTTTATACTAAGTGTAACCAATTCCTTTAGAAGTATCAGCAAAAATGACTTCATCCTTGCCATAAACATTATCTTCAATATTTTTCCAAGAACGACATCTCGAATACCTTTGAAACTGCCAATAACCATGATTTGGAGTGTGCCACCGTAACTGTCATTTTACCCGGTGTGAACTTTAACTTGATTGCTAGTAAAACCCGTGATTGTCTGACAATTCTTAGCCTCGATAAAACCGTAGTGACCATCATTACTTCCGTCAAGACAGGTTGTGTAACTCCCATCAAAACGGCTTGCATAACTTTCGTTAAGATGTGAGCTGCCTTAACTTCCTTTAAGACATTTGTCATAACTGCCATTAAACTTTGAACTAGCTTAAACTCGTCAAAGACTATAATGAAGAGTTGTTGGGTATTCTCCTCAGCAATAACTCTTCTCACCGGCCAAGATCTTGGGGGAGCTAGCCGCCCAACCGATCTGAAAGAACTAGTCTCAATATCTCTCTTCGCCAGTGAAGATACTTTCAAGTCGCCGACTATTATGGTTGTGGTCGATCCGAGTCTGATGGGGTTAGGAAGAGAGGGCATCTGGCTAGGAATGGGTAAGATTACCCTCAACAAAGGAGCTGTCCTGAGTGGGTTAGATCTTAGACACCGGTCCTGTAGAACTACATGACAATTGTGAGAATGTCTTTGCGAATTGAGATTTGGTGCACAGAGATGAAAAACCATGACCGTGTTGTCGAACTCAGTGGTTAAAGGCGTTGATCTACCAAGTAAAAGTGGAAGGCTCTTCGAAGAAGGAGAAGAGTCGACCATGCTGTCAAACGGAGATGATGGCTTCTTAGCATCAATGTATGGCTAATTTGTAAATTGTCCACCAAACGCAGTATAGGAGTGTGTACAAAGATCTGTTAGTGACCCTTGAATCAGCCAGTATCAGTGATCTGTGTGCTTGATAATTTCCAAATTGGATATGAAATTGATTTGGGCCTTGAGGTGAAGGAGAAAAATTGATCAAGAGGTGGTGGGGATGAGCCGACCTTTCAGGAGATGAAGATATCCCAGGATGAAGGGTCGAAGGGATCAATGCTAGAGAGTTTCCCGATCCATGACGATGGCATGGAAACATAAATGAGTTTGAATGAAATAGATTAGAGAGGTGAACGGGGACGGGTACGATTGAAGTTGGTCGTGGAATTGAATGTAGATAGGGGTGGAAGAATGTTGCTGAGGCATGTTTTGCTTAATAGAGGAATTATGATTGTGTGAATCGGAGGATCAAGATTTCATTGTAGTAAAAATGTCTGGTTCAGTAGGAGTAGACTGAGGAGATGGACTCCGCTTAACGCCCGAAATCTGCATCGCAAACATAGAGAAACAAAAAAAACAATTATAGAAATAAGGTGGGAGAGTTACAACGGAAAGAGGACGAGGAGGGAAAGTGAGAAAGGAAACTAGATAATCGATGAGGCAACAAAATGGATGATTAAGTTATGAAATGAACCACGGGAACACAAGGCTTGAAAGGAACAAAAGTCTTGATAAAAAGTGATTTGATACTACAATGAGAGGTTTGATAGAACAAAAAGGCTTGAAAGAACAATGAAATGAGATGAGAACCAATGAAGAAAAGAAAGTTGATGGAGATTTAGACCGATAGATAATGGTTCAAGTTTGTGAAAATTAAAACTCAGACAACCAAAAACAACTCTAATCAAAATACTTTTTTCCCTAATTGAAAAACTCTCACCTGTGCCATATTTATTTAATACTAGAGTGAGTTGATTAGGGAGGTGTTGTAATAGTAGGGTGTGTGTCTGAGTTGAATATGTGGTGTTGCACATGCCTATCATTTGCATGCATTCCATGGTATCAATGGACATCTCACAACAATAGTTTCATTCATCTATTTATTTTGTGATCGGGTGTACATAAAACATATATAAATGATGTATCTTTAACAAAAACATAAAAATAAAAATAAAATAATATATATATTTATTATTTATATATACAGAACATAATTGTTTGAGGTGGGAGATAAAAGACGGTTCAGATTAATTTAAATATAATAATATAACGGATTATATAGAACTCAAAGCACCAAGAGTGCAATTCCCATATCCAATATTTTTTATATATTTTTTCAATTATTAATGATAGTGGTGTTGAAAACTCAAAGGTGATCATATTTAAGTTTTAAATTTTTATCTTATCAAAAATAGATTATGAAAATGTTTGACATGAATGATAAGGAAAAGTAACGTCAGTGTTTGGGAATTTCAAGGCAAAGTTAAGAAGAGCGGTTCATTGATTTTGCAAGAACAATGAAGTTAAAAATGTGTCAGCGAGCAGTATTACTTTGATAAATACTCGCTCTCTGTCTCTCTCTAGGTTGTTATCCTGCACCATCCACCTGATAAGGGGAAGGCAGAGATGATATAAATTGGAGTCCCATTTCCCAACCATCTCTTCATTTAGTCGCACGGGTTACGTATCCAACCCAACCCAACCCAACACACAAATAATTTCATTTATAAAGTAAACAAATAAATAAATATTGAACCAAAAACTTTGTCCTCTCTCTATGCCCTTCCAGACCGCCACGAAGATCATACAGAGATGACACACAATAAGCGCTGGTGAGGTAAGTGGTGCACAGGCTTTGCTTTCTTGCCTCTTCTCTACTCTCTCTCTCTCTCACTACATCACCTGATTGAGATTAACAAAGGGTGGGTGTTTCATCTTCATCTCAACCTGAGCAGAGCAGCGCTCTTCACCCTCGGCAGGCAGGTACGACCATCTCTCTTTCTACTTTACCCCTCCATCTTTGTTTATGGCTTCTATTGCTCATCCATCTTATCTTTCTACGTCATCCCCAACTCTTTAGATCTCAAGTATTTTCTTTCTAGTCCATCTCTTTATGCCCCCTTTCTTGGGTTTTCATATTCGATAATTTATTGTGATCAATTGATGTTTGGGTATTTCTAATTTTGTGCTCCAAACTTGGGTTTCAAAGAAGAAGGGATTTGGTTGAGTTGTTGATTGGGGATTTGGATTTGGTTTTGGTTTTGAGTCGAGGAGATGTGTAGGTATTGGGGGTCGGTTGTTTTCATCGCAGACTCTTAATTAATCTGAATATTCTTCTTCTTGGGTTTTCTGACAGAGGCTAATTGATTCACTTCATTGGGTGGGATTGGATTGGATTTGGCTTTTCGAATGAATGAATTGAGGAGATGGGTATTATTGGGGTGGTTGTTGTTTTCAATGGACTGGACCATCTCATACAAGTAATTTGGGGTCTGGGGATTCCAAGCTTTGACGAAACAGTGCATTAGTTTATACAACTTTTCAGTTTGTGCTAAAACTGTATGTATATCTTTTACGTTCTGTGTTGTTGTTTTTTCTTTTCTTGTTTTGGTTTGGTTTGTGTGCATGGAAATTAAGTGACATGATTAATAGAGGGCTGTGTCACATTTTTTGTTACAGCGGTTGCAATCTAGCTCAGTTTTCACTGTGCTGGGTATACTAGTGATATACAGTGTGTGGGTTTAAAGAAGAAGACCAGTCAATCGGTAGAGCAAGGATGGGGGATTCGGGGGTCGAGAACTCGGACTTCGAGAAGAAAATGGCAGAAGAGGTTTCTCGATTCGTTGAGCTAGCTAAGGAATTACAAGATTCTGCTTCTTCCTTCATCTCCAAGTCCAATAATGAAGAACAAGCTCTTCGTCAAAGAGCTCTTTCAATCGATTCGACTTTCCGGAGACTACGTTCTGAAATTGATTCTGCTGTTGATAAAGGCACTCTAGATCGGAAAGAAGCTGAGAAGGTAATTCATTAGTTAGGGTTTCTTTTATTGCACGCTTTTGCATGTCTAGGTTTTGTGTGCATTTTCATGGTTATCCAATTGGGTCCAATTTGTTTGTGGTTTGAATTGACTGATTGGCTGTTTGTGATTTATAAAGCTGGATGAGGAATTGTACAGAGTGAGATGTGCTTTAAGTGATGGAGACGGAGCTACCTTTCTTCCTGGCATATCTCATGGTGTTTCTTCTCACCATTGTGTCTTTGTAATTTCTTTTTGTAATGTTTCTTAAACCAAATTTATGTTAAGAAGGTACTACTGATAGTTTTAATGATGGTGTTTGATTCTAAATGGGATGCAGGTAGTTTCTTAAAAATGTTTCTCGGCCCTATAAATGTACGAGCAACAAGGAAAGACATTCAGTTGAAAGTGAAGCAGGAATACAACAGCTATCGGGTGTGCCTCTTACATTGTTCTTGCCTTCAGTTCCCTTTACATGGTTCTTGTGTTAACAAAGTCTAGAAATAAGCGTTGCTTGATTGTATGTTCCTTCACTTATAAGTGAAAAAACTAAAGGGAACAATCACTGCATAGTTGTGTCATCATATTACAGCTAGCGAGCTCATTGTAGGTCCCTGCGTTTGATTTGAAAGACATAATTCATGTTTAAGGAATAAATTAGTTATGCTTAACAAAGCACCAAAACTGAAGTTTGTTTAAGAGGTAAGTTCTCCAAAGAGCCTACTAGGGTACAGTGCCAGAGCCAAAATATGCCGAAACTAGATGAAAAATATGCAGAAACTAGATGAAAAATTCAAGGGAAGACAATGTGTGAGTGAGAAATTAATTAAACAACACAGATTAGAAAAATTCACGATTGACACTAGGGTACAGTGCCAGAGCCTACTAAAGTGTTTTTTTCATGTGTGACACCTGGGATACTTCATGGTGTCTGACATGACCTATGCAGTTAAAATGGATAACGGACCCATAACGGTCCAAGAGCGTTATAGGTTATAACGGGATATACCGAGATATAACGGTATATAACGGAATAGTTTTTTAAATATATATTTTAATAACCCCACAAAATATTAATATATTATAGTCAAAAAAGTAAATCATGTTTATAACATTAAATTCAAAAATAAAAAACCTTAATAAAAAACATATTTCCTTAGTATGAGAGTGAGATCGCAAGAGAGAGTGTGATCGATTCTTCATCTTTTTCCCTTCTTATCTCATTATCTGTCAAACTAGTTCTTTGGAGTCCTTCTTTTCTATGAGTCTAGGGTTCAGGTTCGATTGAGAATGAAATGGGTGAATTTTTTAATGTATTAGAACAAAACGTTAAAACAACGTTATTGAAAAAAAATGTTATCTCAATAACTGCCACATAACGCTGTTATATCGAAGTTGTGATATCATAACGTGATAGTGTCATAACGTAACGGCTCACCCACGTTAAGAGTTATATCGGAGTTATATCGACGTTATAACGTTGTTTTAACTACATAGGACATGACATATTCTAAGAAAATGGAGTGTCCTTGTAGACAAAAGGAATGAGGATTGAGGTAGTTGAGGTGTACATCACTAGTACCAAAGGTGATACTTGCAAACAGTAGATGTTAAAGGTATAATGATTCCAAAGCAAGGGTTTAGCACACGTTACTCTGAATGCTAGACAATGAAGTGATAAATGGTCATCTGATTTTTATTCACAAGGAAAATAAGACACCATTACGCAATCTTTAGCTTGTTGAAGGTGTAGATGGAAGTTCAATTTTAGAAGGCACTTAAATGAATGGCAGAGAAAACCTGGGTAAGCTCCTTGATATCATTCACTCCAAAGATATTAAAGATGTGGAAGATGTTCTGTAGGAAGGGAAGAAGGAAGGGTTCGCAGCGGACAAAATGTTTGAGATTCTTAATGGTGAAGCTTAACTTTGTTTTGCAGCAACTTCATCACTGATAACATCAACACAATTTGGATAAACCACTGCCCTCCCAAATTAAATTTCTTTCTCTGGTCTGTCTTGCAAGGAGGAGCTCCACAATTGACATCCTTAAGAGAAGAGGCATGGTAATCCCGAACTACCGTGTATATTTTGATCAATTTCCCCTTTGCTTAGGTGGCTTGGAAGGCTTTCCTTCATGAATTCAAGGTCACTCAACCCATCCAAGGGTCTATTCATGACTAGTTGCTAGAGCCTAGGGTGGAAACACAACGATCTTTCTACTGTGGGTAATTGGATCTGGATCTGGGGTACTCATTTTGTTTCTTGGGGGCTGTGGAAAGAGAGGAATAGAATAATATTTTAGGGCATTAGTCACTCTTGTAAAGAGTGTTTCCTAGGAATCAAAGAACACATATGCCATTGTGGCACAACTCACAAGTTTATTCACAATACGCCCTCGTATCTTTTAATGTTCAGGTGGGATAAGACTTTGGCCTTGTTTTTATTGATAGTTTCTCACCCACTTTCCATTCTCAATCAATAAATATGGTGTGCATTTGATTTAAAAAAGGCATTTCTTGGTTTGAAATTTAAGTAAAATAGTTGACATACTGTATTGATCGGTGAAATGACCTTTGTGCATGTCATTGTTAGGGTGGGGCATGTCAAAGTTAAGAAGACATGGTTTTTGGGCTTTTGGGAGCCAAAAGCAGTTCAAGAAGCATTAGTATTATAACTTACACAAGTAATTATGATTGTAGCAATAGAAAAGACAGTTATAAGCTGATAAAAGAATTACTTATTGAGAGTTAAGTAAATGTGAAAAAGTACGAGGCAAGTAATTTGTAGAAGTCTCTCTATATAAGTTACACTGTTAGTAAGTCCAAACAAAAAGTGGACACTCGGTAGAACTAATGCTTAATTAGTTTGTGACGTAGTATGGGAATTTTTATTCTTTTTATCGTGTAAGTATTGGATCGATCCATATTAAAGCCCAAGTAGTAATTAGAATTCCAAGCTGGAATTAGGTTTAGCTTTTACTTTTGTTTAAAGAGGGCGTAAAATGAACTTTGATTACTTTTATTCTCAGTTTAGTTTGAGTTATGAAAAATTAATTGAAGTTGAGAACAATTTTGTTTTGAGTTATGAAAAATTAATTGAAGTTGTGAAACTTTGTGAATACAAGTTTTGATGATCTGGTTTGTGTGCTTCTACCGAACCCATTAGTTTTGTTTTTCATTGTTGGTAATTTTAAGTAAAGAAATACAACCCAAGTATGTACGTGGACCTCGAAGAAGAGGCCAAAAGGATCAAGATGAAAGGATGATGAAAAGAATTTACCACAACTATTAAAAGTTCAATTACATCTGATGACTTGTGTGGAGGATTGACAATCTATTGGAGATTAGCTAAATACACAATTATCTAGTCATTTCAATGGTATACTAAGTCCCAAATTCCAAACGTAACCATCAATCAATTGAATTAGAAAGTGATGAGTGACGAGACTTGTAATCCCAGGTTGGATATATTTCAAAAAATCTTCATGAACTGGCAAGTCTTCACGAGTGTAGTCAAGGCGATCGCCTAGGTTTGCCTCAAGGCGTTTTTACAAAATTTCGCCTCAAAGTGAGGTAATGCGGTGTGTTGAAATGAGGCATCCGCTTCAAACCGCCTCAACTGCTGGTTGCATCCAGCCCAATTGCAGCCAATTTACAGTCCATTTGCAGCCCAATTGCAGCAAAACATGTTGCAACCCACTCTATAATAGGGTTTTATGTTTCTTGGTGTAATATTTGATAAATTTGGTAAAAAAAATAAAATGTTTTTAAGTTTTCATTATTTTGTGGAGAAAACATATCATGTTTTGATCAATTTGTAATCAACATCAATCTTGATTTTTCATAGCATAGTTCATTGTTGCTACTCGATACTCTGCTTCTGTCGATTCAATGATTTTTATGCTTTTGGAATACCAATAGTGATTATACTTGTGGATTTTTACCAATCATTTCAACATTTTCTTCTAACAATTGTTCAATATTCTCAAGTTTCAATTCTTTTAAGATTATTGATTTTTAATAATTTAGTGGATTTTGCAAGTTACTTGACACTTATATAGTGCATCTTTTCACTATGCTACAACTTTATTATATATATATATTTTTTAAAAGGCAAGCATGCTGCCGGTGGGTATAGAACCCAAGACGTGGGGATTGAACCACCACAACCTTAACCATCCAATCAGGCTACCATTGGCAACTTTATTATATTTTCATTTCAATTCTAGGTAGTTGTCACTTTTTGTATATATTTATAAAAAATGATGATGCATACTACTACACTGATATGTTTTAATTAATTATAGAAAATCTTTAAAAAATGTTAAGACCACTTCATTTCACTGAGGCGTCCGGCTCGACTCACGCCTCAGGCATTTTCAGGTTCGTCAGCCTCACCCCCCGCCTCATTGTCTTAACTACAATGGACCAAACCTGAATCCAATCATCTTCACTTTCATCTTCATTATTGTAATTCTCAATTTTCTTATTATTTTTCTTCTACTATGTCGTTGTTGTCCCTCACGACCCTATTATTTTTATCCTAATTGACTGATATAGGCTCTCATACTTGGGGTTTGAAGTGTGGTCTTGTTAACGACTAAACAAGATACCTTTTGGAGGGAATTTTGTATCTTGGTTGTATATAGGAGCGGTGTGGATGATGCAAAGAGTTAATATCGGAAATTGAGAGATTGAGGGAGAATTTTTTTCATGGGTGGTACAAGCATTTCAAGACAACTTAGTGGTCAGTATGGACAAGATCATACAGTGGGGAGTTGGCACAAGAGAGAAGCAAAGTGTGACTCGTGGTTTAGATTTGGAAAAGATCTTTAAATTACAATTGATTCTTCTCCAAACCCCAAGTGTACAATGGGATAGGAGATATGTCAAATATGCAGATAATGAGGGGGACCTTATGAGGAGTTGACGACGCTTAAATGATTTCTCGTGTACAAAGTTCGGGCATGCAGCTTCACGGCAGTAGCAAGAGTATCTTTTTGCTTTTGACCCATACTTTGGCTAGTCTCTCAACCAAATCAGGTAAACTAATGACTTGAGTCCTATTGAGACGGGCTTTCGGTCGAAACCTAGAGTGGTCTATGCAACTTGCATACCACAAGATGAACTTTGGTCTGTGTATGGTATTAGAGTAGGATCTCCTCGAAACCTGTGGAGATGATCAAAGGGAATAAATGGTTACCTTCCTTTGAAAAGAAATCGTGCAATTAGTAATTTGTGCTTGAATATGTGTAATCAAATTTCTGGCCAAGAAAAGCAAGATTATAACAAATTTTGACAATTAAAAGCTCGAGGAGCAATTCAGAGGCGACAAATTGATGGGAGACTAGGAGGATGCGTTGAGACCTCAATCGTCTTATAAGGACAATCTCTAAAATTTGGAGGGTGGAGGATGACGATGTCAATCTCTCCATGAAGAAAATCTTGAGTGGGGTGGATATTGTTTATCGAGCTTGGATGAAACTGTTGGATTGTGCGACCTGCTGATTGCTCATGATGATTTAGTTAACTTGTTAAGGCTTCCCGAGTGTCATATTTCTGTTTCCATTGATAGTGGATATATCATCCATCTGTGTTGGTTGTGCTATCGCCGATCTAAGGTTCTCCATGTATACCCTCGTGGTGAGGTCTATTATTTACTTTAGTGATCTCCTTCATTTCACAATGTCAAACTATTGATATTTTGGCTACAGCCGGGTTGCTCTAGGGTGCATCGAATAATAACTTCAGCGTGAACTATAGACGCACAAAAAAAATAAAATCAAAGTTCAAAGTTTAGGACGTAGCCTTTTGGCTAAATTTGCTTATTTGAGGAGACACGCCTTAATACAATACTCAAGCAGGACATGCATATTATATATATGACTTATGCATATTATATATATAATACTCGGTGGTTACATGGTCTCTTATTGCTTGGAATAGAGCATAATTGAACATTTTCTGCTCCAAGAACTAAGAGATTGTGCCGAATTCTTGTTGAAATCATTTTAGACTCGGAGTTTGGATGCTTAAGTCGCTAGGGGACCTTATTACTTGGAATGAGTACAATTGACATTTCTGCTTCAAGAACTAAAAGATTGCCAAAGTCTTGTTGGGAATCCGTTTGGACTCAAGAGTTTGGATGTTTTCAAGTCGCTAGTGCTGTGACCCCCCCTCCCCCCTCTTCCTCCTCCCACACTTTTCTAAAAGTGACATTGGTCAATTATTCTAAAATTTCATTTTATTTTCTGTTGTTTCTAGAGAATGAATTATTGCTCTGTTGGTTGATTTGCACCATCTTTGCCATACCCTTAGTTAGGGACCACCAAGGCTCCCATGTCACTCCTAGACACATTTTATAAAGTCAACTTGTAAACAACTTTAATCGCAGCGTAATTCTTTTTTCCAATTCAACATGATATGAAAGAAGTGAATCACCCCTCTTTGAAAAAAAAGGCTTCTTGGTGCCTCATCCGTAACAACATAGCTGAAACCGTCTTCTCGACATGTTAGCTCCATCTGGTCTAACTTTTTGAGGGGTGGTTTGGATGTTGCTGCAGAGCATTGTGGTTGTACTATGATTTAGATTGTCAAGCGTTATTCAAAGGTAAGGGGAACAACATTATGGTGTCTCATTCTTTGCACAACGGTTTGGGTTTTTGGCATTATGGTGTTGGGTTGTGCTATGTGTGATGGAGGTTCAAAGTCCTGAGATCTTAGTGGCTCCATCAAGGCTGTAAATGCTCCATTTTCTCTTCAGTGTGCTTCACTCCAGCCTTTAGAGTGTAGCAATGCCTTGGCTTAGTGAAGGTGGAGGGCTACCAAAGCTTTGAAGACATCCTAGTATTTTTGAAAAGGAAACTTAAACAAAAGGGAGAAAAAACACGAGAAGAATTCTTGTACAAACAACTTGAAATCTTAAATTTGTTTTCTCACTTCAACATGATAAACAAAAACCTGACATAAATAGAAATTTTAAACTTATACCTTTTAAAAAAACGTCATTGCAGCAGTTGCTGGTCTAGTCAAGGCACTATTAGCAGACCTTGGTGCGTCATGCCTCATTATTATCTCCATTATTATATTGTTATTTGTATTTGGTCTCACTTTTGTCTTGGGGGGTGGGGCAATTGGACTTTGGATGATGCTACAGAGCATTGTTGATGTGTTGCATGATGTCTTCTCTAGAGGTAAGGGAAGAGCATGATGGTGTCTCATCCCCAACACAATGGTTTGGTTTATTGACAATAGAGAAACAAGTCGGTGTTCAATATGGTCTCAAGTACAACTACGGAACTGATGGATGTTACAGGTTTCTTTTGGTACATGTACTCTTTGTACTGTAGCTTCAGATGTGAAAACTTTCAAGTCTCGTGATGGTTCAATAATTTGTTATTAATGTAATAGGGGGATTTGGGAATAATATTCGATCGTTCCCTTACTCAAGAAAAAAGGACAAGAAGATGTTGAATAAAGTTTTAACCTTCTCTCAAGAAAATACAAGAAGATGCATCACGCAAGGCACGAGAACCAGGCCGAATAATTTTGGAATGAAAATTTGACAATGACCTATTCCTTGGGAGGGTAAATATTAGGGATGGCAACGGGGCGGATTTGGGAAAATCCATCCCGCCCCACTAGGTATCACGGATCCCTGAATCTGCCCCGAATATCCGTTTATCATATATTTTTTTTAAAACCATCCCTGCGTTTAACCGAAGAAAAAAAAACTTTCTTCTTAATCATCCCTTATACTTCACCTTCATCTAATCCACCGCGAATCCACTTCACCAAAAACAGGGGAAATCGATTAATCAACCCCAAATCCACTACACCTTCAGTATAGTGTCCCTTGGCCCAATTGTTCCTAGCACAAGACTAACCAAAGACGAGTTTTATCACTTCAACAACAGTTTTGACTAGTAGATCGGTAGAGAAAGGGTGAACGAGGTGACAATGTCTCCAAGTAGAGAGAGATCATGCCGTCCAATCTGTCGGGTCTCCAACTACAATGTGAAAATGATCAACAAGGTCTCCAACTCAGACCAGGTGATCATGCCGTCCCCGTCCTTGTCTATGAGGTTGAACGCCTGAATGATCTCGTTCGTTGAAGAGATGGGGAGGACTGAGACCGAGGTAGTGGAGCCCTCTTTGAGTGTAGTAGTATAGGAAGATGAAGATCCATGGGAGGAAGAGGAAGAGCGTGGGCTAAGGTTTGAGCGTGAGATGTTTCCGGAGGAGCGAGAACGAGAACGTGAAAGAGATCGAGTGTTCTTCCAGATTTGCTTGGGGTTGAGATGTTTTGCAAACTTCATCGTGAGAAATAGAGAAACTAGAATAATTAAGAGTTACAAAAGGGGAGGAGGAAGAAGAGGAGACACGAGGATTGTTAATGAGAGGAGATCTGCGTTACTGTGGAGGAGGGTGCGAAATAGCAAATAAGAGATTGGGTTTAGGGTTAGGTTTTTATTTTAAGGGCCAGGGGTATTTTTGTAATTTTTATACTTAAACGAGTATTCGTAGGGTGGATATAACCAAATTCGTATCCACCCTGAATATTTGACGGATGCTATTTGGATTTTCGTATCTGCCCCAAAATCCATTTAGGCATATCGAAAACCGCCCCAAACGGTGCGAGCGGGGCAGATATCCGTAAAAATCTGCCCCACTGCCATCTTTAGTAAATATTGGTTTCATTAAAGAGGTCCAACCATATCGACTGAACCATTTCAATGATCACATTTGTCTAGAAAGAGGCTTACTTGTGGTTATATGATCCATGTGAACTATTTTCCACTCAGCTCTGTAACATCTTCTCAAGTATTTTCTTGATGTGTTCTAATAATTAATATCAGTTACCTAAAAAGGCACATTTATTTCTTCGGCAAAACCCTAATCTTAAAAAATGTTTCAAAAACTTAATGTGTAGACATATTGTGGTGACCAGCTTTTCCCATGAATTTCTATGCTTACAGTGCAAGGTCCAGTATGCTTGTGTTATTTATTTAATTCTACTGCTATTACTTCTGCTGTGTTTTATTGGCGAATTGGAATTGTTTATAACCCTGACACCTTGTATAAACAGGATAGAACAGCATTTCTGTTCCTACTTTTTCCATCCACGCTGCTTCTTTTAAGGTCATATGTCTGGAATGGATGCTTGCCAGCGCTACCAGTTCAGCTATACCAGGTGTCATACTTCTTCTAGTGCAGATCTTGTGATGTTTAAGTAATCTACATGGAATGAGTTAATAAGTTGATGCTGAAAATATCACTGTTTTCAGGCCTGGCTGCTGTTTCTCTATACAAGTTTGGCTCTGCGGGAGAATATATTGAGAGTCAATGGAAGTGATATCCGTCCATGGTAATTAATTGTTGTGCTAGAAATCAATTTGGTTTTTCTTGGACCTTTTTTGGCCCTTTGGCACATACTGGCCGTCCATCTGATGGTTTTTGCCCACTGGATTTAACTCGTGAAACCGGCCCTCATCAATGTTTTTTTCTTCTGGATATTGTCCCTTATCAACGTTTTTCTATGGAATTTACCTTTATTTTATTTTATTTTTTCCTGTGAACCACCCACATGAGCTACAATCTATAATGTTTTATTCAGTTTATTTATGAGGATTGAGAAAGGGGTTCACCTTTGGCCGTCTAAGAGCATCTCCAGTGGATCCCCTAAAATAGCCTTTAGGGGTCTCATGTGAGAAATTGCATGCTCCAATGGATCCCCTAAACCCTTCCCCATTTTAACTTCACATTCAACTCCACCCCTAAATTTAGGGACAACCAACCATCCCCTAAAATTTGAAATATCATTAAAATATTCCAAATCTTTAATTTTCAAATTAAAACAAAATAAAAAATCAAAACAAAAGGAATAGGGGATGAAAAAGTGTAAAATATATTTAAATAATGATGAAAAAGTTAAAATAGGGATGTGATTGGAGAGATGAAGAAATAGGGGATCCCTAAATTTAGCTTTTGGTTAAAATGGGGATAGTTGATCCCCCATTTTAACTTTTACCATTGGAGATGCTCTAAACTGGAATATTTTGTTTCTTAGTGGTGGTTAATAATAGGTGGTTAATAATAGGTGTTACTTTTGTGTTAGTCCTTTAGTACAAAATTAAAGTCCGCAGCCAACTTTAGGATTGTGTAGTAGGTGAAAAGAAATTCTTCAAGATGGTAAACAACTAGCTTCATTACACGTAAGGTAAGGCAAATCATTACTGTATGAGAGAGAAAACATATGAAATTTTTAGAGGATATGCTTGAAATAATACAAGAAGAACAGGTGAAAGAACATTCAAGTCTTTTTGTCCAACCACAAGTGTTGTGTAACCTTTTTTTTTTTTTTTTTTGTGGGGGGGGTGTATGCAAAGAATTAGGACACTTGGGAGGCGTGAAGACGAGCATTGAAAAGTCTATCCTAGCCATTCAGGGTGAACGTATTTTACTAGACTGTATCTTCAATTGTTTTGTAGGGTTTAGCTTTTGTGGTACTAGTTATTATTGAATGTGTTAAATTCCCAACCATTTCTTTCTTTTCCGATCGTCTGAATGGACAAAAAGATGAAACATCTTTTTGACAGCCACTTCGTATTGGGATCACCAATAGGTCTGAAAAAGTAAAAGGGTGAAATTTAGATATTTTGTATCCTATCGAAGTTGGATATTTATAAGAACAAAGGGGATATCCAAAATTGCTCGAACTATAGAGGGATAAAGCTTATGAGTCATACGATGAAACTTTGGGAGAGGGTTATAGAACAAAGACTTAGGAGTTTAACCACGATTTCAGAGAATCAATTTGGATTTATGCCAGGTAGGTCTACTACGGAGGCCATCTTCCTGCTTAGGCAAACTGTAGAAAAATATCGAGAGGCACGTAAGAGTTTGCATATGGTTTTTATTGATCTGGAGAAAACATATGATAGGGTCCCCAGGGAGTTAATTTGGTGGGTGCTTGAAAGGAAGAAAGTGTCTCAATGTTATGTCGATATCATTAAGGATATGTATGAAGGGGCTGTAACAAGTGTTCGCTCAGTAGGTGGGATGTCTAGTGAATTTCCAGTGACAGTAGGACTACATCAAGGGTCGGCGTTAAGTCCATATCTCTTTGCTTTGGTCATGGATGAGTTGACGAGACATCTGCAAGAAGATGTACCTTGGTGCATGTTATTTGCAGATGATATTGTCTTAATGGATGAGACTAGTGCAGGTTTAGGTCAGAAATTAGTTAAGTGGCAGGAGGCTTTAGAGAGTAAAAGTTTTAGAATTAGCCGTTCGAAGACGGAGCATCTAGTGTGCAACTTTGGGTGTGAACCAAGAGGGAGAAGTAATGCAATTGAGATCGAAGGTGTCGAGGTCCCGGAGTGTGAGGCTTTTCGATATCTAGGGTCTATAATTCAAAAGAATGGGGCTATTGGAGCAGATGTAGATCACAGGGTTAAAGCTGGTTGGTTGAAATGGCGAATGGCGTCAGGAGTATTGTGCGATAGAAGGATGCCTGCAAGGCTAAAAGGGAAATGCTATAAGACAATTGTTCGACCAGCCATGCTATACGGTTCAGAATGTTGGGCTACTACGGGACAACATACGCATAGGATGGCAGTAGCAGAAATGCGTATGTTAAGGTGGATGTGTGGTAAAACTCGTAAGGATAAAATTAGAAACGAAAAAATTAGGAGATACTTAGGTGTAGCGCCCATAGAGGAAAAAATTAGAGAAAGACGTTTAACTTGGTTTGGTCATGTGCGGAGGAGACCAAGCACGGCGCCAATTAGAAAATGTTTAGATTGGCAAGTTAATGGAGGGTGTAGACGGAGGGGACGACCGTTGAAAACTTGGATGAAGACGGTGAATGAAGATATCATTGAGCTTGGATTAGGTGAGGAAATATGGGAAGATCGCATTGCTTGGAGAACCAAAATTCATGTAGCCGACCCCAAAAATCTCGGGAATGGGCTTTGATGATGATGATCGAAGTTGGATATTTGTACCCTGTCACATAGCCAGTTTCTTATTGCGGATTACATTCTTGGGAAGCAGTTCTTGAAGTATCATTTCCACACGTCATTCCAAAATTTTAGTTTGTTACTCGTGCTGATTTGCTTTCTCCCAATTGAAGGCGTATTCTGTCATCTTTTGTTCCCAAACCATATGAAGATTTGACGATCTGCTCGAGCTTTGCTCAATCAATTTGACTCATGTGAAATTAAAAGATATGGTAAACTGATATCATAGATGATATGATTCTAACAGTACCTTTAGATGATAAGTTAATAATTTGGTCTTTTGTACTTGTAGCTTCCACAACCTGGTTTTGCAACTTTTTGTTACGATTTTTTCTCTAAAAGGGAGCCTCAAGAGGACTAAAGGCAATGTGCCCCTCTTGTCAATTTTAATGCTCTCCTTGATAGAACTATTGGCACTCTAACCAACTTCATAAATCAAATTTAGCAAAATTAATTTGAGACCCCAGCATAAACGGAAAAGGAGAGTAGATTAGAGTCAAAACTAAAAAATATGCACAATGTTTTTCATCTAAGCAAAAACATATTATTCAATGGAGATGAATGAATTCTTAAACTTGTCAGGCCTTTTCTTCTTATAGGTGAGATGGATAATTCCTGGAATTTATCTGGCCTCTAGGAAGGAATAATTTGAAAGGGGGTTATGACAGTGACATATATTAGTTCCATGATTTCCAAATCAGCTGAGGAAAGATTCTGGGCAAATTCGTTGTGCGGGTACTAACCAAGCCATTCCATCTTCTTAAGAAGGCGATGAGGGGCAAAATTTTCTAAATTTAGGTTTACAGGACTGTCCATTACTCTTTAGATAAAAGGGAGTTCAAATTCATTGTTTTTCTTGTTCCAGAGGTGATTTTATGTTTAGCAAAATTTGCGATGATGAATGATATGCACTCGTCTTTTTAGTGTGGAACATGCATTTTTTGGTAAAACCATTCACCACGCGTTGCAACTGAAAGCTGCACAAGTGGAAAATATGTTGACACTCCTCTGATTTTTCTTTCCTATAGGTGGATTCGACACCATTATTGTGCTATGCTGATGGCACTTGTCAGTCTCTCGTGGGAGATTAAAGGACAGCCTAATTGTGCCCACAAGCAGGTAGTTCCGTTAAATTATTTAATCATTGCATTCTCTTCTCTGTTGATTAATTTATGTTTCCTTTCACTTTGAGCAGAAAGGTGTGCAACTATTCCTGATATGGGCGGTGATGCAAGGTTTTGCAATGCTTCTGCAGAATAGATATCAACGCCAGAGGCTGTATACACGTATTGCATTGGGAAAGGTGCCACTTCAACTTTAATTGTTTTACTTACTGTTTACTTTCAGTGTTGTTCATATTGTTCAGACTTCGCGAGTTAACACGAATTGGACATGTACCGACTTGAATCAGAACACCTCCGCCCCCCCCCCCCCCCCCCCCCCCCCCACACACACACACACACACACAAATTGAAATCTTGATTGGGGTGAATCGTCCGAGTGAATCACAGGGGGTACAACTGAGCTTTATTTGTTGTCAAATCGCAGCAGCAGCAGAAGAAGCTGTGTTGATCAATTAATTATATCATCACTTTGGAACCCCTCACGTCTTTGACTCTTTGAAGTTTTGATCGAAACACAAAAGTCACCCTAACGCCTAAAATTATAAGAAGGCAGGCTTTTAATCACCATTCATGGGTGGTCTACATAAAATCAAGGAAAATTATTGTTAAAACAATGGATGTTTCAAACACATTTCCATCCTTAGATTTTGGACTACTATAACAAATAAAAAATACCCTTCAACATAGTCCTAACATGTTTTATTTGTTTATTTGTTAGTTATACTATTGACTACACAATTTAAGATGTACAAACACTTTTTACATTCGTGCTGGATTTTTCACTGTTTTATGTCATTTAATTTATTTGCTGTTACACTTGGAAGTATTATTCTTCAAACAAACTTTAAAGAAAGACTATTCTTCAAAAAATCTTCGAAGAAAGACAGCTGTGTGCACCTTTCTTTCCCTTACTTTCACTAGCAACCAATTTCCTATGGGTGGCAGGTACTATTCTAAACGCCTTCAGCAATACACAATCTCCTCGCCTAAAATGAAGCTTCCTAAGTTCCTATTTGCTCCTTCCTGACTTCCTTGCATGGTGCCTCGAACAAACCCTTCCTAAACCTAAGCATAGAAGGCGGCGTGGCAGTGGCTGGTTGGTAGGCTTTGGAAAACAAGAAGTTACGTTGTGTTGGCGTTTTAGTTTGTTCTTTAGGAATTTGCAGGGTGCTTGTACCCAAAGGACTAATTCCTGCTTATTTAGACTAGGTTTCAGGTCGGATCTGAGATAAATTCCGACCCATAATGCCCTACATTATTGTGTGTCCTCTGTAAAAGGTGCTTAAATAAATTAAAAAGAAAATCTCAGCATTTTGTAATTGTATTAGTTTGGGCTTGATGTGAGTGTCTCGAGCATTTCAAGCTGCACAGAAATCCATGTGAGAAATGTAAATCACGTGATTTTCATGTGATACACACTACTTGACATGTATTGTGCAATAGGTGTCAATTTTTCATGTGATGTAGTACTTAATGTGTATTGTATAATAGGCATCAATTTTTTTTTGAGACACTACTTGCCATGTACTACTACTTACTATGTGGGTAGTTTACGCGCCGATTAGTACAGGCCATGAGAGCGTGCTTTCGAAGCCAGGTACAGGCCTGAATTACTTGGCCACCAAAACTTGCCAATTACACAGTAAGTCGGCTCAGTAATGAAAGTTCAGACTCGGCCGAGAACTTGCTTCAACTTGGTGGGGTTTTTTCTTGTTTATTTGTTACTTTGTCGCCCATTTACCCACCAAACCCCAAAAGAAAGAGAGGGAAGGGAATTGAGAGAGGAAGAAAGCAGGAGAAGAACAATTAGAAACGAGAGAGTTGAATGAGAGAGAGCGCACCTGGTCACTGCCTCCAACTGCTGCTGTAGTTGCAGCTGCTCCAAATTCTGATCTTCCTCTCCCCTATTCTCCTCTAATCTATACCACCTCTGGTTTTCGTTTCTGTGGTCCCAAAGTTACTTTCTATAATAATCAAATGAGTTAAACTCTTATTTTGATTTAAATTAAACTCTGATCTTGACTAGTCAATTAAATCAAACTATCAAAGTCCCTAACTCCTAATTTTGTTTTGTGTGCCCTATGGCCTAGTAACCCTTTTTCAAATTATGTTTAATATGTTTTTATTTAAATGCTCTGAATTTATTTTATTCAATTAGACAATTCATTACTTTTTCCTCAATTACATTTAAACTCTTATTTTGATCTAAATTGGTAGTGAAGTAGCCATGGAAATCATGGATCCTTTTGTTGTTTTTTGAGTTTGCTTGGGATTCCATTTTGTGTTGTGTAGTTAGCTTGTTACATTTGACATCTTATTTTTTAATTTTTTAATTTTTTTGGAAAGCGAGCTGGGTTTTAAGGACCCCAAAACCTTTATACAAATGAAACAAAAGCAAAAATAAAAATAAAAAAAAAGAAACAAACTCTCACAAGAAAGAGAATTCTAGTGAGAGTGAACATGGTTACTAGGCCTATAGAAATCTTCAACTAGCATCGGCCAAAGAAGAAACCTCTTATTTTTTATCCCTGTCTCCTTTGTTAAGGAGGAAATGATTCAACCTTTGTACTTTTTGTTTGCTTTCTTAGCCCTAGAGGATCTTCGAGGGCAAAGACTAAAATCTTTAGTGCAAGATTTTGAAAACAAATCGCTTGCAACCTCTTCACTAGAAGGTTCTTGCTCATGTTCCTCATTTATATTAGGATAGGTATTGAAATATTAAATTTCTTAATATCCCTTTTGCTAATTAAGTGATACGAGAATGTCAAAAGTTCTTATTGGATGAATCGCCTAAGTTTTTCCGAGTACTCCCCGAGTAGAAAACTCGCAATTCACTCCTTGACCGAATCGTTATTTGTTACCGAGTAGTGTGTTAACTACCCAGCTTACAATCTCTATTTAAAAGTAGAACAAGCGGTTTGAAGTTTCAAGGACAAGGGACCTTGTTTTAGTAAATTATATAACAAAAAGGGGCATTTGAAGCAATAAAAGATGAGCACCCATATGAACTTTATTCATCAACGGCGAAGATTTTTTTTTTTTGTTTCTCATATACTCCCAGAAATTCAGAGTGGGTGCAAATTCTCCCAATTTGTGACCTACCATACAATCTGTTATATAAATTCTCTTTTCATTAGGAATAGCAATTGTATGGCTGATCGTTTTGAGTATAATGGTAGATGCTGGGACCAAGTTACCATTATTTATTTATCTATCTGCCATGACTCGTTTAGGAATGATCAATTCACGGTGAGGTTGGAGTATCACGGGACAATCTCTAACAATTCCCCCCTTACTATTCCTTCTATATCGCAGAGTTGAAACGAAGAATTTTTTCGTGCTTTCTCTATGTTTCCTCACATTTTCAATAAAGCTTTCTCTGGAAGGATTTTAATAATGTTTTTGGTAGAAGTATTTTAACAATGGTATTTTTGCAGGCCAAGAGAATGGATGTTGTGTGGGGAGAAACAGCTGGTGTGGAAGGTCAATTGTGGCTCTTGTGCCCAGTACTCTTCATCTTGCAGGTGATACCTTATTATCACATATATGGCCACACAATTTAACGTTTAAGTAATTTTGTTTATTATGATTGTTTTGATAACAGCAGACAGAAAAATTAGTTTATAAACACAACTTTAGTGATGGTAGAAACCAATCTTCCGAACAGGTCCTTTCAGTACAATACTTTCCCACACAAATTCCCTACCATGAATTGATCATGGGGAAATGCTGAATAATCCTAGCTGTCTCAGCCTCATAGACTTGATCTCTAGGAGCAGCTCAGCTCATCCACAGTTCTTTCTTCCCCTCGACTAACTTGATTCCTCCCTTTTCACAGCTTCCAGACCTATATTCACTGCACCAAAGAGCTTGAAGCATGTCTCTGATCATTAACTCTTCAAAGATAATGTTCCATATCTATACATGATAATTTTTCACAATAGTTATTTTTCCTTTGTTCATGACTCCATTTTTTATAAGTCGGTATTTTGCAAAACACTAACTTCAACCAAAGTTTCTGTACTTTTGGAGTGCGAGTGCTTCTACGAGAAGTAAGCGTCTATGTGCTTTTGGTACCTGGATGTAGCCAAAACATCTGATGAACTTCCAAATGCCTACTCAGTGAAACTTTAATTCAATGCTGGAGTAAATCTTGATCACAGCAATTCTTGAACCCACTGCCTGCAAAAATAAATGGCCTGTTCCTTGAGATTAAATTTATATGGGAAAGATAGGCAACATTTATTTACACGTTTTGTTTCTCTGATCTTTGGTTTCAGGGTTTTGAGGCATATCTTGGCCTCTTACTACTTAAGACGGCACTGGTCGGTGTTGTTTCTGAGTGGCAGGCAAGAATTTGTTTTTAGTATTTGTATAGCTTATGCACTTTAGTCCTTGCAACACTTGCAAAGTTGCAAATTTCCATAGTTTTGGAGAATGGAACCTCTGATGCATACTCTTTTCTATTTGTATAGGTGGTAGTTTGTGGTATTCTTCTGGTTGTCATGGCAGTTGGAAACTTTGCAAACACAGTACAAACACTAATGGCAAAGTCGAGGTTTAAGGCCAAAATGAAGAAAAGCAAGAGTAAGCAGGAATTAGCTCAGGGATCCCAGCCTAGTGATTTGAGATCAAGGAGATCATTGTAAAGTGGCCCAGAATTGGTTCAAGTTTATCGAAACTGAAAAGTGTCTGGGCTTCTTTAACAGGTCTGTTCTTCCATTGAGGTAGAGAGTAAGTCCTTTTATCTTCTGTAAAATTTCCATTTTGATCTGTCATACCTCGTTGTCTTTCCTAATGAGCCCCCAAATGACTTGTTTGTCTGATCCTGGAAAAATGTAAGAAAAATGAATCTTCGTCAAATAATTAGTTCATACAATCGCTGAGTGGTTGCAATGGCATGGTTTTCTCATGGTAGCCCTATATACACCTACAGGTTTTATGTAGATTTTTAAGTTTTGTTCTCTTAATGTGAAGCTAATTCCTCATTGAAATGTTGATAGTTTTTTAAAGAATAGGCCCATGCGTAAAACAGTGTGACAATTGTTCCATTTAGTCTTAATGTTAATGTTACCCAATCTGTACAAGAAGCAAAAATAAGCACTCGTTACATGAACATTACTTCTGGGACTAAAGCCACATCACCTTCATTAAAAGTCACATGGCAGAATGCAACCTGTTGGTTTCTGGATCAATTGTACCCTATAAAAACGCACTCTAGAGATCTTACTTGGTAAGTGGACGACCAAAACTTGTGAAAAAAAGGGAAAATCCAAATGAAGAATTTTACTGGCAAGACGGTTTATAAGGTAAATTGTGGCAGAAATTTCCTCAACTGAGGGACAATCCCACTGAAGAGCATGACTGGGAAAGCGGTTTATGAGATAAATTGTGGTAGAAATTGCCTCAAATAAAAAGGTTAGGAGGTATGAATGGCCACCGATGTGCAAATTTGACCTTCAAAGTATCCACTTCCACCTGTCATCACTTTGAAATTATTTAGGTTATATCAATGGTAAATAACATCTAAAATTACATTGAGGTCAAGTCAAACGTTTATGGCCACTCACTTACCACCTATGTATGGTATGCATTTATCCCTCTGACTACCAGGACCAGGAGAGGATTCTTCAAGGTATATATGCATGTTGTTGTAGAAGTTTTGGCTGTAAAACAATGTGCTTCTTCAGCTTTGCTTGAACCTTCTTCACCTTGCAACTCTCTCTGTAATCAACAATCAGTCTTCCTTACATAAATGGGGGAGAGGATAGTAAAGAAGAAAAGCAGTGCACAGGTCAGTCTTAAAGATATCAAGCTTGCAATTTGCAATTGCAGCTGGTTGTCATCTCATTACATCTATCTATGTTGTTGTCAATCCATCACCAGCTAAACATAGTTGCATGAAAATAGAAAACCAAAAAAGTTCATACAAAGATACACCCATTAATTAACAGATGCATATATTCCATCTCCCAATACTATGAAAGAACACTGATGTTTCCACTACTGGATACTGTGTATGTGCATATCGATTTATGCATGTGTGACTAATATATGCAACCATGTTGTCAACTCATGCAAGTTTTTGGGAGAATTTTATGCCAACCAACCTAACCATAATTACGATATTGAACAAGTTGTAGTATATTGATCTTTAATTATCGCGACAAGCATTATTATTATTATTATTATTATTATTATTTTGAACCTTGGACCTGTGGCATACCACTGAGCTGGTACTCCATTGGCATTATGGCGACAAGCTTGCCACAAATCTTTTTGAGTTTTTTTGGAGTCGGCATCTACAAAAAATATTTATGGATGGGTGTTTAATTTCCGGCACTTCAATTATTTTTTGTGTAGAGTTTATTCATTGAAGAGCTAGGTTTGAGTGTTTGAAGTTATTAGTAATGCCTAAAGACTCTTTTCAAGAGTGTCCCATGAGACAAATACTCGCAAAAAAGCACTGTTGCATGTTCAAGTGAAATCAAGCGATGGATGTCAAAGTTTAAGTTCCAAACAAATGTAGCTTTCGAGATAATTATCCCAAAACCTATGATGATCACGAGTATGGTAATTTTATTTGTTTGTGTGTGTATGTTTGGTTTTTAACCATTCAAACGGGGTTGCCCATTGGAATTGCTCCAAGTAAACACTAGAACAATATTCCTTAAAGGATGTTAGGAGCGATGAATATAATTCCTATCTAATCTACAATCACAACTACTGATTAACAGATATAATTACGAATGATATGTGCCATTATTTAGTAGTTCAGTTAAAAGTTTACAATCACACATTACACAAAAAGTCGAGATGTAGGATTTAGAGCGCGGCTTACAGAATTATTTCAAGTAAACCATTAATGCTGCTGCAGTTTTTTGTTTCATGATAACCTTAATAGTTTCTCACGTAAGACACATTCAAGTTGCATAAATAATCAATTCAAAGCAATCCTTTTGACCAATGATAGGCACGACCATTTCTACGATTTTTTTAGGCTCCGCAACTTTGTTCCGAAGAAACTGAGGTGACATGCACCTTATTTATATGTCCCTGTGACTGTCCATTTAGTTTTCTGGATCCGAATCTTAGCTCTCAAAGCACATGTGTTAATGATTAGCTGGAGACTCACACGGCTTCTATTATATAGGGAAATAAAAAATGTTGTGAGGATGTGGCATTGGCAGGGAGACAGACCCATCCATTTACAATCATGCTCAAAGTTTTAGCACAACACATCCTATTAATAGGAATCAAAGAAAATGTCCAAATTTAACCTGCAGAGAGAAAATATTGCAAGTGTTTCAACATGTTTGAAGCGAAAGGGACACGAGTTAACTCTCATGTGATCACGGTGATGGAATTGCATGTGATACAAAAGTTGGCTACAATATTCAGATACATATATCAATCTGATCAGGTTTGGATGCAAATAATGCCTCTGACCAAATTGAACTATGTAGGTATATAGGCTTTGGTAATTACATTTGGTTACAAGTATTTCAGAACATTCAACTGCGGGAGATAGAGACCTCCATGACCACATTCTTTCCAGGAAGGAGTCGAAAGGTACAAACATCTCCAACCTTCAAACTGTTATCTTCTAAGAAATTCTTCCAACCACATCCGATAATGACCTTTTGTTGGTCAGAGTTCTCTTCGAACCTCAGTTTCATGTCCCAACATTTCCCCATGTCATTTTGTAGAGTAATTGTCCGAATCTTACCAAAAAGACCATTTGATCGCGCAAAGTTGATTGGGATATACTGTACAACAAAATAATTGATCAGAAATCTTTGTATCTGTATTCCTCTCCATAAACTAGAAATAAATAGTAAGCTTTGAGCATACTGGATTTGGACTAGATTACAGACTTTCAAAATCCCATTCAATTTTAAAATTTAAATCGAAATTCAGTTACTCTAAAGATAGTTTATGAGCATCTGAAAAGAGGTATATGCAGGGAACTCTTACCAGGAGAAATTTCTTGAAGGTATGTTGTTGCAATATGGCATTAAAACAATGAAATTCTTCAGCTTCCTTAACAAGTACTGGAGTAGCTCTGCTAGAAACTTCATGGGTCAGATCTGTATAAACAATGGACTAAATAAACATTAATTGCTCGAGTAAATTCTCTTGATCTTCATTAAATAACATTTTACATCAAATAAAGAAACAGGCTTACTCTTTGAATGCTTTGAGGTTATCACTCTTTTCTCTGTCTTTTTTTGCATTTTTTTCATCCTTCTGCACTACAAAATAGTATTCTGAGGGCTTTACGGTGCAATTCTTTAACTTTGTGTACTAAGTGACTAATTTAATGGTAGGTTTTAGAGTAAATTTAAGAATTTACTTTTGTCGTTTACATTTTTACGTAAACCAAGTGCAGGCAACCTAACAACATGCATGTATTAATCTAGGAGCGTATGAATCAACAACATCAGAATAAGTTGGGCACCCAACACCAAAATCATAGGTTACTTGTGTAACTTTGAGTTCATCATGAACCCTCCTCGATCCTAATTAACACCCTCTAATTGAATAACACTCCCTGAATGACCTACATTTTTATAAGATCTTTATGAGCAAACAGATAACATACATGAAACAAATAACTTAAACATCAGATTTAATTAGGAACAAGCTTACTATTGTCACTCAATGGTACTTGATGACAGTATTCTTTCTCACAAGTAGTAGAATCAAACACCGTGACATTGAAAACCAAGCCACCTTCATGTTTAAACACACATAAATCTCCAACGTGTAGATTGTGGTCTTCAGCAAATTCTTTCCATCCTTGTTCAAAATGCCTTCCATCCACAACTTTAACTCTCCATGATCTACCCACATGATGACTACTCTTCAAAATAGCTTCTCCTCTATCAACATTCTCTTCTTTTAAGTTGTCCATGAAAGACATGGGTATGGACTACAATAACAAAAACCAAAAATAAAGTAGTAATATTTATTTATTGTGGAGCTTTAGTCTCTTATTGATTTTGTTTAGCTAAAAAACTGCTAATTGAGTGAGGAGTACTACTCACCAGTTGTTGGTAGGAGGTGGGTAAGATGGGCTGGAAGAAGTGGTGAGGCTTGTAGTTTGCTTGGCTTCTTGAATTCTTCATTGTAATTTTGAGAGAGTGGGGGATATAGGTTGTGATTGCTTCTTCAACCCTTGCCTTTAGAGAGAACAAAAGAGTGGGCGGGGGATATCGGTGGTAAAGAAGAAATGGTTCACATAGTTACATCGAAATGGGATATCAATGCTTGTTTGCAGGTTTGTATGACAATCAATCGCCAGCTAACATAGTTACATCGAAATGGGAAAACAAAAAAAGTGCCTACAAAGATACACACCTGACAAAATATTCTCCCAATATTTTCCAAAGACCACTTAATTTACTATTGGATACTTGTATGTGCAGATGCATCATGCGTGATTTACATTGAATAATAAGTTAAAATATACTGATTTCCTAGAGATCGAAGAGGAGTGAGCTATTAAGAAGTACATATAGAGGAATTATTTATGTTAAAAAATATGGCTGATATACCGCCATATGATTTTTTTTTTTTATCAAGGAACCATTGGTCGATACATGCATCCCACCATATCAATCTTCTGATCACTGTGTGAGTTACTGGAAACAAGAATAGTAAGAATATTGGAACATCTATTAGTAGTCCAAAATAGTTGTCGCAGTTGAACAAACACGAAACTTCCAACCCCACAGGCACATATACATAATGAGTTAGTTAATCATCATCATCTCATAAAAAATGAGAGAGAAACTCTTAGCCACAATCAAAAGGTAAACTAAAATAATATAGTAGCGATAGTTGTTTCATTAACAAAATTCAAACTGGATACACCTTAAACTCCTTCCTGTGTGCTAGCTCCTCCCTCTCCCTAGTGGAACAGCTAGCGCTCAAACCGTCCAATTTTCTCCTTTCTCGAAGCCGGTCCCTTGTGAAAACTTGGACCAACCCAATCCCATGCATACTAATTTGAGAAATTTATCTTTCAAATTCGATGACAGGCCATCACCTTCCCTAATTTTGATCTCTTAGAATTGCATGCCATAATATATCATTATTTTTTGCTAATGACATTTGATCTCGTGAAACTAGCTGGGACTTGCTGCATAAACTTAACATATTAGCATAACTTGTTACATTCATTTATACACAACATCTAAACTACTCCAATTCCAAATTTGACGAGTAACATTATTTCCTTTGGAAAAAAAAAATTGTATCATGAATTTAGATCCTAATATGATCATAGTACCATTGAATAATACAACACGGAATTGACTTGAAGAGTCTCATCTATTCTAATTACTGAATTACCTTGGAATCAATTAGTCATTCTGGAAAGACATAGGCATAAATGAAGGGTTAAAACATCATAATAGATATTACATATGTTAGTCCTTTTAGCTCAACGCCCTAATGTATATTCATCATAATTTCATTTGGTAACTCACCATGTACTTTCGATTGAGATTGATTCTTGATAGTAACAAAATTTAATTGTGGAGAGTTCAACGTCAATGGCGGGCCTAACTGCGATAGCAACTACATGTTTATCTTCAGCACAAGTGAGATTGAAGTTATTGATCAGGATTAAACTTAAATATAATTTTAAACATTAGATAGATGAGGCCATTTCAATACAAACTTTACTAGGGCTGGGCAAGTACGGTTAACCGGCTCAAAAGCTTAAAACCGAAAACCGGCCCGAAAAATGCGGGCCCGTGTTTATGAGAACCGAAACCGGACCGAGTTGACCGGATAACCGAAGTCCCAGTTAACCGATTTACGAGCCGGTTTCGGGCCGGTCTCGGTCCTAAGAGCAAAAAAATGCTTTTACAGTATTAAAAAAAAAAAAAAAATACTGGAACCATACAACAAAATTAAAAAAATTACAAAAAAAATTATAGCATACAACAAAATTTATATCAAAAAATTACAAACAAAAAACATACAAATTACAAGATCAAGATCAGAGATCTGATCAAGAACAGAGATCTGATCTGATCAAGATCTGAGATCTGAGATCTGATCTGATCAAGATCAGAGATCTGATCTGATCAAGATCAGAGATCTGATCCAGACCAGAGATCAGAGATCTGATCTAGAGAAAGGCGGGGAGAGGGAGGCGGCTCGGCCTCATCCTTCGATGAGAGTAGGGCTGGGAGTAGGCGGGGGGCCTCCGCCTTCGCTGAGAGTAGGGCTGAGAGGCGGAGAGGAGGTCCAGTAGACCTTGATTGTCTCTGGAAAAACCAAATGATTCCACACTCCAAGAAGAACATCTGCTGATCAGGTTGAATCCCTTCATTGTCTTAGATCTTGGCCTTGACGTTGTCAAAGATCTACATCTTTCCGCCTCTTTCACTCTCTCTCTCTGGATCTCGCTTTGTATGTGAAGAAGAGCTCTCTGGATCTCATTTTGTATGTCAAGAGGAAGGAGGCGGAGAGGAGTCTGCAAGGAGAGAGAGTCTGCGAGCGCTTTGTATGTAGAGAGGAAGGAGGCGGAGAGCTCACTGGATCTGGCTTTGTATGTGGAGAGGAAGGAGGCGGCGAGTCACTGGATCTGGCTTTACACTCTGGATCTCGCGAGGAGGCGAAGAGAAGAAGAGAAGGATCTGGATCTGACTTTACACTCTGGATCTCGCGAGGAGGCGAAGAGAAGGATAAGAGGAGGCAAAGAGGAGGATGGGAAGGAAACCCTAGAGAAATTTTTTTAGAGACTTATGAAGCCCAGGATTTATATTTTCATTTAAGTCGGGCCGGACCGGTTAACCGACGGGCTTGAGAAATGGAAACCGAGGCCCGGACCAGAAATTTCGGGCCGGGGCCGGGCTTTTACAATAGAAAATTTTTTAATTAATTAAAACCGAACCGAACCGAACCGAACCGATCAGTCCGGTTGTCGGTTCGGTCCGGGTTTTCGGTCCTAAATGCCCACCCCTAAATTTTACCATGGCTCTTCTTGCTTGTTGGCTCTCTCTTGTTTACAACAGGGGATATGGCGGTGCAGAGTAGTCTTTCTCACAGCCATATTATCATCAAACACTAACAATATGAAAGACCAAACCACCTTCATATCCAAAAACAAGGAAATTCTTTGGATGAATGTGGTGTTCTCGCACGAAATCATTACACCCGTCCTTAAAACTTCAATCCATCCATCCTCACACGCCATTGCTTACAAACATCCATTTTGCTATATATGTAGAATTCACTACTTGCCAGTCAAAGCTTTTCGGTATGCAACACTAAAAAGATAATTAGCAGAATCCATATAGTCTATGCATGCCTTTGTAAGCATAATATACCCCATTCAAATGTGTTCGAGAGAAGACTCAAGTACTAACCAGTTCCATAGAGGATTTTGAGAGATTGGGCTGAATGAAGTAGAAGGGGTCTGCTTGAGAGTGCTTTTAGTCTCATCTTCAGATACTCAGGGCAAGAACTTGCAGAGTTGGCTCTATTTGTTGTTCTTTGTGGCTTTGAAAAAGTGTCTCATCAGCTATTCATGTTTCCCATCCATTTTCAGTTCAAACATCTAAATACTAGTATTAGTGGTTGTTGAAAAAAAAGAGCATCCACATGCTCAAATTTTTGTAGGAGTTTAAAGGCTGTGGAATGTTCACAAAATCCATAAGGGTCAAAAACACAAATAAAATGATTCCCAAGAAATGACCTATTTTTTCAAATCCCATGTGGAATTCGTGAGATAGTTATACCATTATTGACTTGGGACACTACCGGTTGGTGGTGTTGATATGGTTGAATATATATATATATCGGGTGAGATCCGGGGATAAACATTTATGACAAAGAAATTGACACATAATATTTATCGTCGGATGACATATTATCCAACAGTTTAGATTTAGGATGAGTTGTCACCTAATTAACTAATGGTGGAGCCGAGCCAAACCAAGTCGGATAGAATTTAAAAATCTCAACCTATAAGGAGACTAATAGCTTGTCAAACCCTACTACCTTCTCTCTCCCCCTTTTTTTCTCCCCCCTTTTCAATTTTCATTGCTAATTGCTATCACTTGTTAGCAAAATCAGAGAGAAGAACTGATAAATTAATGTGTTGGGGATGGGTTCATTTTCATTGCGTCATCTGGTTGGTGTTTTTTGTTTGATAAACAACAACTACAAAAATAATGTTTCCAAGATTATTACTCACATAACAAATTAATATGATGTATGTTTGACTATATATGTTATTTTCTTGTCTTTGCCACATACCCCAATATCTTCCCTCAGAGCTTGAAATGGAGCTTGCGGCAAAGATGTATAATACACATATTCCGATAAGAGGCTAAGTGTCACGTATCATCTCATCAATATCAGTTTACGGTACGATAAAATCAATTTCTCAAACACTAAGTTTGGGCACGTTGTTTATGCGAAATTGGTTACCATACTTATATTCTTCGGATTAGAGGTAACGAATTCGGATAGACTGGAAATCATTGAATAGACTGGAAACCATTGGATGTGTATTATAGGACTGGATAATGTTGATTTCCCACGTCTTATAAAATATAGGGTCTTTTTGAGTTTAACACTCATTAGTTTATACCTATTAGAGTTTGACCCTCATTTTGAAAACTAATTTAGTCAAATACTCATTTTCTGACGAAACCGTTAAGTCCACGTCATTGACTGATCAAAAATAATTTTTTGGACCATTTTGCCCTTACCTTGGTTAATTGAGTCTAATTTTTTGAACCAAAAACCCCTTTTTTAATCTTGCGATGGACTAGATAGATATTTGGACCCATTTACACATGTTTTTAACTAAAAAGATATGACAAAGTTTTGAACCGCAGTTGCAATAATTTTAATAATATGGTGCACACTTTCTCAATTTTTTTGCTTTCAAGGAACCATGTTTGGTCTGCAATGCCAGACACCTCCTAATAGAATATTGATATTGAAATTGTTTTTTTTTTCCTGCCTAGTTTTGATTCTATCGCCTTCTTGTGCACCCATTTATTGGGGCTTCTTTTTATTTATAGATTGGTTGGACTAATGGTAATAAACAAATATTTTCCTTTTGAAAAAGGATATATTTAAAGGAACGTTATGTGACTTTCTACAACATCATTAGCCAAGGTAATTTTGGGCTTTAGGTTTAAAAAAATTTGAGTCAGTTATCAAAAAATTAGACTCAATTAACCAAGGTAAAGGCAAAATGGTCCAAATATTATTCTTGACCAGTCAATGATGTGGACTTAACGGTTCCGTTAGAAAATGAGTGTTAGACTCAATTAGTTTTTAAAATGAGGGTCAAACTCTAATAGGTATAAATTAATGAGTGTCAAACTCAAAAAAACCCTAAAATATATGAAAAAATTTCAGGTTTTGGAACATATTAATTACATGCCACTGGCAACCATGGCTAGAACTAGCATCATCAAGTACAGAACCCGTCTAACTGTCGAGGGAAATGGCGAGGAAAACAGCGAGGGGCGGGGAGGGGGAGGGGGGCCGTCCATCACCCCCGGGATGCGCGCAAGAAAAGTCACCGCACGCATCCCGATGGGGGATCGACGCCCCCCCTCCCTCACTGTTTTCCTCGCCATTTCCCTCGACAGTTAGATTTTTTGTCAAGTACAAGTACCATGGTCCAAACAAGCCTCCATTGATACTATTGGTAAAATTTAGCTTTTTTTTTAAATTTACTCTAGGTGTGGTTTGTTACAGAAGGCATAAAGCGATATTAATTATAGGCCTTCCAATGAAAATGTACAGTTAATCAGGAAAAAAAAATATTGAAGATTATTTCGATTATAAACATGCAAATGAATCTATACAAGTAATTCACCAAATTGTTTCGACCATCTAAATCCTGTGAAGGAATGGTTAGCGCATCATAAGTCTAAACTCATCAAAACTAAGCACACCATCTCCATCAAGATCAAATGTACAAATAATGGCCTCACACTCTTGAATCGTCTTGGACTAGCCAAGTCGACTCAACATCCGTTTCAAGCTCTTGGGTGTAATACAACCTGACCCATCCATCTCATACATCCCAAATGCATCTCTTAAGTCCTTGCTCTGTAGGGAAGAGGTTTGGGTATGTGGCAAAGACAAGAAAATAACATATATAGTCAAACATACATCATATTAATTTGTTATGTGAGTAATAATCTTGGAAACATTGTTCTTGTAGTTGTTTATCAAACTGAAAACACCAATCAGAGATGACGCAATGAAAATGAACCCATCCCCAACACTTATTGATTTATCAGTTCTTCTCTCCGACTTTGATAACAAGTGAGAGCAATCGGCAATGAGAATTAGGGGGCAGAAAAAAGGGGGAGAGAGAAGGTAGTGGGGTTTGACAAGTTATTAGTTTCCTTATAGGTTGGGACTTTTAAATTCTATCCGACTTGGATCGGCTCCACCATTAGTTAGTTAGGTGACAAGTCATCCTAAATCTAAACCATTGGATAATATGTCGTCCGACTATATATATTATATGTCAATTTCTTTGTCATAAATGTTTATCCCCAGATCTCACCCGTATATCTGTGTGTGTGTACCTCCTCTATTTCCATCCATTTGGATAAACTCTTATACTATCAATGCACATGAAATGAATGCTTACTAAAATCTTGAAAAACCTCGCTGCTCCTCGTTTGTGCAAGCAATCTGGTGATATATTCAGTTGTAAGTTTCAACAGATATTTTTTTTCTCAAACAAATCCATTATCATCAAGGATGTGCCACAGGCTAATCTCCCTCCCTTATTCACTAAGCACGGCAAACATACATGGATGGCTGATTATTTGCAATAAGCAATATTTTTACCAAATTATATAGAGGGACATGTTAGAATGAAATAGCATCCCTCGTCTATATTATGGCTAGCCATCCCACTGCTTAGCCACTATACAACAATAGCTTTTTCGTGTGTTTCTCATTATTAGAATTGGGATTGGGTATTGATGCGACCAAATTCGCCCTTGTTGATCTCGAGCCTTCAAAAATAAGTAGCGGTGAGCAAGGGACCACAATTATGGTGGCCAAAGGCACTCCGATGCATAAGTCAAGTAACGGTGCAAGGAAAGCTTGATTGGATGAAGAGTTGATTTGTGCAAGGGGATCTCAGGCATGTGGCAACTCGGAGATCATTGTTCAAGCCTTATTGTTCTGGACCAAGCTCCAAGATCCGTGCCACAGGGGTTGGCGTGATTTGGGCTTGGACGCCTAATGTATGGGTTGAACAATGGTTTGAGTTTTGGGTTCATTTGGAACCGTCTTGAGGCATTTTCCATATTAGGGTTGACCTATGCCACGTTTACGGCTGTGATCGCCTGACTGATTGATGTCTCATCAAGTATCTCAAAAAGATTCTTTGAAAAATTTCCTTCAACTTTTCCTACTCACTAGAAGTGAAATTAAATACTTTGATTTTTGTGAAGACTTATCCCTATGTAGCTAATCTTTCACATACACCACTATTAAAGGACCGTATATTACCACCAGCTAATTTATCATGTACACCACATAATTAAAATTTTATCACTACACCACAAACAAACAAAAAAAAGTCAAACAAAGTTAAAAATAGCTACTAGTATCAATCTTTCTTCATTCTGACATTTTTCTCTTTGTTGTTAAGGCCCTGCTTGGTTAATCCAAATTTTGATTAAAAAATGCAAATCTATTTCCTTAAAAATTATAAAATTTGTTTTCCTAAAATTTTGAATTGCATGTGATGTGTCCAAATCTGTCATTACTGATCGCGAGCCTGCAATAAATGAACTATGGTTAGCCAGGAACCACTATTGTAGTGGTCGAAGTCACTCTGATGTTTAAGTCAGGTAACGGGGCAAAGAAGAGTATTGATTAGATGTAAATAGCAAGGTGTAACATTTATTCTTCCCTTTTCTCACCTTAAGTAGCGAGTGTTCCCTCCACAATTGTCCCTGCTATCGATGACGTGATGGAGAGAGGAGATCTCGCTCATAAGCTTAAATGTGAATGACTGGGTTTCCTTGGCACTTGGCTCTGTTTAGTACCCAATGTCTGATTGGGCTAAGAACTAATTTGTGTGAGTGGATCTCGGGCCTATGATAGCTCAAAGATTTATGTTCGGGCCTTATTGTCCTGGGCCAAGCCCCAAGACCCGTGCCTATTAGGCTGGCGTGACTTGGGCTTGGCACCTGACTTATAGGTTGAGCAACAGTTTATGAATGGGTGCGCTTTGGACAACGTTGGATCCTTTCTCGTGTTAGGGTTTGCCCATGCCACGTGTACGGTTGTGATAGAGTGACTGTTCGATGTCTCGTCAGTTACTCCCCCCAAGTTAATGTGGTTGCGTGTAGTTCCATTAATTCAATGAATGGGGACTAGCACAGTTGTACTTGAAACTGTCGCCCCTTCATTCCCCACGTAGCATTTAATGCCGACGCGATTGTTGGGTGACCTCCTTCTGTGAACATTGTGCCTATATATAAGCTAGTTCTTATAGGGTCAGGTGTTACCATGTGTTTCACATAACATGTTCCTCAAATGCACCCTTTTGGAGAGTTTGCTTCTGTTTTGGCCTCTATAGGGGACGAAGGGGAGCCCCCATTGGTGGAGTCTCTGAATGTTCTAACATTTGAAGTGATGAGTCTCAACAAGACCTGCTATTGGAGGAAGCCACCTGATTTGAGTGCGCTTCCAGTAGTTCCATGGGACCTCCGAATTTGTTTTTACATTGTGAAGAAGAAATACGGACTTCCCCTTAGGGCTCAAGTTTGTCTTCCATCTTCTGGTGATCCCACGGCGTTTTTCGCCATTTTCGGGAGATAACACCAGCAGCCAACTATTGGCAGTTGTTCACACTACTTCTTCCATGGCTTCACTCATGACGCCTCTTCATAAGGCAGATTTGGCGGAGCAAAGTTCCAACATGTGTTCAAGCAGATCTTCGGTTGCTCCTTGCTTTCCACCGAGCTTGGATTCTTGTAGTGTGTAAACCTTTGAATTGATTAATTGGTCAAGCTTTATAATAACTTTTGATAATCAATAAATTCTTTTTTTTTGTTTGAATTTGCTTTCATGTTTTAATGTATGCTCTGAGTAAATGTGAGTCATATTGGCCTTGCACGGACAAATCTTAGATTGAGAAAACATGGTTATCTGATAGGCAAGACTCTGTGGCGTAAGACAGTTCAATTATGATCGGGGACTGGGTCGGCTCGGTGCTAAATGGGATGCGTGCAGTTCTGATCTCGCTTACATAGTTCCTTTAATGAAATAACTTGATTAGTCAATAATGGTGAAATCACTGAAGAGTGATCTTTGTGTGAGCGTGGTTGTGCCTCGCAGGTTGGTCGCTTCTCGAGAAGGTGTCAGCCTGTTGAAGTACTCCCACTTAATTTTGTGTAGAACTGAAGTGATAGAAAAATCGTTTCGATCTATTAGGACCAGATTTCGGACCACGATCTAACTCATTATTTAGTTGTGTTTTGGTGGTCGGGGCACTGCCTTGGTTCGTATGGACTAGAACAATTGAGTGCAGTGTGTCGTTCGTGGACTGGACTTGCCCGCTTGCGGTGAATTGTATGTGGACTAGGTTTGGTCAGCATGTGTGCTACCTTGGTTTCTGAGGCGGACTAGGTTGCTTATTCGACCAGTTGTCCATCCTGAATAGGATTAGGCTCGGTCAATGTGTGCCATTATGGTCCCCGTAATCGGACCATGTTATTTTTGGAGCGGTGAGTCGTCCATGGACTGGACTCGCTCGCTTACAGTGAACTGTCCATGGACTAGGTTCGGTATGTATGTGTGTTGCATTGGATCCTGAGGCGGACTAGGTCATTTATGTGGCAAGTTGTCAATATCCTGAATAGGACTAGGCTCCGCCAATGTGCGCCATTATGGTCCTCATAGTCGGTTCAAATTATTTTTGGGGCGGTGAGTCGACTGTGGACTAGACTTGATTGACTGCGGTGAACTATCTATGGACTGGGTTACGTCCGCATGTGTGTTGCCTTGGTTCATGTGATTGACTAGGTCACTTGTCGACATCATGAATAGTACTAAGCTCGACCAATATGCTTCATTATGGTCCCACAGTCAGATCAGGTTATTTTTCGAGAGGTGAGTAGTCCGTGGACTGGACTCACCCGCTAGCGGTGAACTGCCCGTGGACTGGGTTCAGTCTGCTTGTGTGCCATCGTGGTCATGTGGTCGGACTAGGCTATCTAGGAGCAGTGAGTCTTCCGTGGATTGGACTCACACGCTTGCAGTGAACTATCCGTCGATTGGGTTTCGTCCGCGTGTGTGCCATCAAATTCTTGTGGTCGGACTAGGCATGTTCTTGTGCATAGAGTCATATGAATTGAGATTATTTAAAGCAAATACCTTTTTTGATAATACTTATTTAAGTGTTCTAATTCCATGGCATTTTTAGATGCTCGCCACTCAAGTTTTCTAGCCAGTAGATTCCTGCATTTTGATTGTTGTCAACTTGTAGGGACCTTCTTAGTGCGGACTTAGCTTGCCTTCTATTAGGTCTCTTGTGTTTGGCTGAGTTTTTCTCAGCACCCAATCGCTGACTTTGAATTCTCGAGGCTTAACTTTCTTATTCTATTGTTGGATCATATTTTCTTGATAGGCAGCTATTCTGACTGAAGCTCCGTCTCTTCACTCTTCGAGTAAGTCTAGTTCGACTCTTAGAGCTTCATCATTGTCCTCCATTCTGAACGCAGGGATTTCTAGTTCTACTGGAACATTGTCTCAGACCCGTAGGCAAGTGCGAATGATGTGATATGCCCAAAATCTTAGAGACCCAAAACCCCTTAACTGCTTCGAGTTTCTTCTTGATTGCTTCCAAGATAGTTCAGTTGGTGACTTTCACTTGTCCATTGGCCTGGAGATCACCAGTTGATGAGAAATGGTGATTGATGCCATGGTCGGTTCAAAGTTGCTTGGCTTTCTTGCCTTCGAACTGAGTCTCGTTATCACTGACAAGGATTTTTGGTATTTCAAACCTGCAGATGATAGATTTACAAATAAATTTATTGATTTGATCCTCTCCTATCTTGGAGAGGAGATTTACTTCTACCCAATTGGTAAAGAAGTCAACAGCCATGAGGAGGAACTTCTTCCTCTCGGAGACGGGGAACGAGCCTATGATGTCCATCCCTGATTGCGCGAAAGATCATGGGCTGGTCATTTGGACCAGGTTTTGTGGAGGCATATGTGTGTACGGGGCGTAACTCTGACACTTATCGCACTTACGGACCAGGTCTTTGGCTTCTTGTTGCATATTCGGCCAATAGTACCCTAGCGTGAGTGCTTTATGAGTTAGTGTCCTTCCTCAAGGGTGATTCCCACTGATTCCTTCATGGATCTCTCGGAGGACATAGTCTTCCTCTTTGGGGGTCAGACATCTGACAGAGGGTCAGTCGTTGATATCCTGTACAACCTGTCATTGAGGAGCGTGTACCATACCACTCTGTTTTCAACTTGCGAGGCTCTAGCTTATCTGCTGGGAGGACTCCATATTTTATGTAACTGATTAGGGGTCTCATTCAGATGGTCTCCTCGCTTGTGGAAAAGGTTTCGTGGTGCCCTTCTTCCTCTAGGGTTGACTTTTCTTGGAACTCTATGAGTGCGTCGGAGTCAGAGCCGTCCTCTGCAGACGAAGCCTTTTCGGCCAGATTGTCGGCTTCCTAGTTATCTGTCCTGGAATAGTGGCGGAGCAGTATTCTTTTGAACCCTCTTTTGGCATCAATTGATTTCCTGCAATAGGCCATCATTTGGGGGTCTTTAACATTGAATCCACCGTTCTCCTGATTGACCACCAGTTGGGAAACGCTGAACACCGTGATATCTTCTACTCTGATTCCTCTAGCTAGTTTTAACCCAGCTAGGGATGCCTCGTATTTCGCTTCATTATTTGAAGCGTGGAAGCCAAATTTGATAGTCTTATTGAGGGTAACCCCTGGGGTATAAAGGACGATCCCAGCTTTGTGGCCCTTCATGTTAGATGACTCGTCGCATCGCAGGATCCACCTTTGTGGGGGTGGCTCGGGGTGCTCGTCTCCTTACTGATCCTTCAACCCCGGTTCTCCGGTGAACTCGACAATGAAGTCTGCCAATGTTTGTGCCTTGATGGTTGTTCTCGAAGCGTGATGGATGTCAAACTGTCCCAAATCCACTGACTATTCTCCCTGATAGCTCTAGCTTGTGCAATACCAATCGGAGTGAGTACTTAGTCAGGACTGTTATTGAGTGAGCTTGGAAGTAGGGTCTCAGTTTACCGGAGAACGTTACCAGTGCTAAGGCCTTTTTTTCAAGTTAGGGTAGTTACTTTTCGCCCCATCAAACATTTTGCTGATGTAGTAGGCGGGCTTATGTTTCCCATTTTCTTCCCTGATCATAATTGAGCTGACAGCGTGTTCTTACACTAAGAGTTTTAGGTAGAGCGTCTCACTCAGAATAGGTTTCGAGAGTAGCTCAGTGTTTTCCATGTATGCCTTCAAATCTTATAAGGCATCTTCACACTACTCTCCCCCATCTGAACTCACTATTCCCCTTTAAGTTCTTAAAGAAAGTGAGGCATTTGTCTGAGGATTTGGAAATGAAATTGCTTAGGGGTGCCACCCTCCTAGTCAGGCTCTGAACCTCTTTGATATTTTCGGGTAGTCCCATGTCTAAAATAACCTGAATCTGCTTTGGATCGACTTTTATTCCTCTCAGTTGACTATGTAGCCTAGGAATTTCCCTAATTTCTCCCCAAAGGTACATTTCTATGGGTTAAGCTTCATTTGGTATTTTCGGAGCTGGGAGAACGCTCCTTGGAGGTCGGTCAGGTGATCGGGACTATGGAGTCTTTTTACCAGCATGTCATCGATGTAGGCTTCCATGATTTTTCTTATTTGTCCTTTGAACATTTGGTTTACCAGACGTTGGTACGTTGCTTCGCAATTTTAGTCTAGACGACATTACCTGGTAGCAGTATGGCCTATTCGTTATGAATGAGGTTTTCTCCTAATCTGGTGGGTGCATGATAATCTGATTGTAGCCAAAGTACACGTCTGTGAAGCTGTGTCCAACCGTCGCATCTACGATCTTGTCTATCCGGGTCGGCAGAAAGTTATCTTTTGGGCAGGGTTTGTTAAGGTCTGTGTAGTCCACGCAGACCTTCCACATCCTTTTTTTATTTCTTACCAGGACCATGTTTGTCAACCATTATGGGCAGCGAGACTCCTTTATCATGTCAGCGATCAGAAGTCTTTGCACTTCTTCATTAATGGCCCGATTGCGCTCGGGTGCCACCGACCTTTTATTCTTTAGAAAGAGCTTCAAGTCAGGATTGTTTGCCAATTAGTGTGTGATTACTGAGGGGTCGATCCCCACCATGTCCTTCATTGTCCAGGCGAATACATCATGCTTCTTCCTTAAGAGTGTGCTAGATGTTCTACCAGCACTCTCTTAAGGTTAGAGCCTATCTGGGCTGCTTTCATGTTAGCTAGGTTGTCCAAGTATATTTTGATGGCCTATTCTTCCGGGTACCCAACATTCCGCCTTTCTCTTGGGCTGGATGGAGGTTCGACGTTCGAAGGCAGAAGTGGGTCCTCTCTATCTGGATTTGGAGTTTCCTCATCCAGATCCTTTTGCTCGGATTGTTGTGCTCCGTTTTTCAGTTGCCTAGTTACGACATAGTGACATTCCGGAGCGATGGTCTGGTCTCCTCTAATCACCCCTACTTCGCTGTCAGAGAAGTATTTGAGGCACTAGTGTTGGGTGGAGACTACCACCTTCATGTGGTGTAACCAAGGCCGACCTAAGATTACGTTGTATTCAGAGCGAGCATTTACGACCGAGAACTCTGTCATCAAGATCCTCTATAGGTCTAGTTGCCCTGCGACTTTCGATAGTCGATTGTTTCGACCAGGTAGCGGCTTTCTCCATTAAGTCGAACAAGGCTTGATTTGAGGTTGTCAGCTCTGATTTTGTTAGTTTCGTTTGTAGAATGTGTCTAGGAATAGTACGTTGAAGGATCTGCATGTGCCCACGAGTGATCTTTTCACTTCCCAGATTGTTGTAATCCTTACCGAGACGACTAGGGCATCGTTGTAGGGGAAGGAAACTCCCTTCATGCCCCGTTCTGTGAACGTTAAGCTTGGGAATTTTCTTTCTTCTTGTATGTTTTGGACGAGATGATCTCAGTAGTGGGATCTAACTCGTTGTTCTCGTACCAATTTTTTTAATAATTGATTCGAGTGTTGTCTCTCATTGTTTGCCCCATAAAGGACACACACCGCGACAAGAGTTGTATCTCATGTTGAATGAAATAGGAAGAAGAGCTGACTACACAACAAAATGAAACAAGGGAGAAGTGCTTTAAAGCCAACCAACTCAAAGCTATAAAAAAGCCTACGTTTTTTGTTTGCTTGTTTGAGTCTATAAAAAGCCTTACGAAGTCTACAGACGAGATGAAATGGAACAGAGAATCTAGGCCAAGAGGATGCTCCTTCAATCATCTTCTCTGGATCCAGTAATGGATCTCATCCATGAGACTCTTGCAGTTTTTGGTGTCGTGGCTTATCTCCTTATGATAAATGTTTATCCTTATCACACGTTGAAGGATCTCCTTTGAGTTTTTATGGCCACTTAATGTCTTCCCGTTTTTCCATGGCAGATAAAACGTCCGGCATACTAGATTTGAGCAGAGTGTAATAGGGCTACCTGGAGCCGCTGGCCTTGTATAACTTTGATTGGTCGAACAAGCTCAGATTCTCGCTTCGTTTTCGCTTGAAACTATATCCCCTTTCATCATTGTCCTTGGCTATGAAGAAGTGTTTTGGCTCACTCTACCCCTTCCTAGTTGCCAATATTTCTTCCAAGGTGATGTATTTCTGGGCGCTCCTTAGTAGACCCGCCATATCCGCCGGGAGTTCCAAGGTGAGAGAGTTGTAAAACTGACCCCTTTAAAGACCATAAATGAAAACGGTGACCGATGTGTTGTCGCTGCAACCGTTGACCAATTTCAGCTCGTAATTGAAATGAGTGACGTACTCCCTAAGGGTCTCGTCATGCTTTTACTTGAGGCTCATCAAATAGTAGGCCCATTTCCGGATCCATTGGCTTCCGAGAAACCTAGTGATGAATGCCTTCACCAAGACCTGGAACGAATCGACAAATCTCAACTAGAGACTGTGGAATAGGTCAGCGCAGCCTTTTTCAAGCTGGTGGGAAAAGTTTTGCACATGATGGCTTCTGAACTTTCTTTAAGCGTCATCACATGGTGGTAATGGCACAGATGATATGACGAATTTGATGTTCCATCATAGAATTCAAGCTTTTGGGGACAAACTTCTTCGGAAGAGGGGCACTCATGATCTCCTCCGAGAATGAAAGGACATTGAGATCATACAAGACATCAGGATTGGTTGCCCCTTGTCAAAGTGGGTTCTTGGTCATGGCTCCGTCTATTTTTGGGGCATGGTCCCCATGATCCAAGCCATCCCTTAAGCTATCCTGTTGGCCAGCTCTTTACTCCTCTCCGAGGAGGTTTTCGCCATCCTGGACATGTTCCAGTGTGTCCTCTCAGGTTTGTGATCTCATCGGATTTTGTCTAGTCTCAGATTGCTGTTTTCGATCTCGAAAGAGCCTTTCTACCATGTGTTAGGTGATCTAGGTGGAGCAGGATCTTACTCATATGGGGGTCAGCCTCCATGATCATATCGACTTCTGCCCTGTGGTTGGGCTTCCCCGACCAGAGCGTTGTCTGGCTCGACATCGACATTGAGTATTTTTTATCTGGTGTTGGTGACCATGTCTTGATGTCCTACTTAGCTAAAAAGAACTTTATATGTTCGTTCTAGAAAAAACTTTATATGTTCGTTACGGTGAAATTTGTCGCTTATCCCCATGGACGGCGCCAAACTGATGTGTCCAAATCTGTCCTTGTTGATATTGTTGAACTCGAGCCTGCAAAAATGAACAGCGGTTAGCCAGGGACCACTGTTGTGGTGGCCGAAAACACTTTGATGCTTTAGTAAGATAACAACACATGGAAGAGTGGAGATTAGATATAAATAGCAAAGTGTATGTGTACATTTCTTCTTCCCTTTTCTCACCTTAAGTAGTGAGTGTTTCCTCCACAACCGCCCCTACTATCGAGGGTGTGATGGAGGGAGGAGATCTCGCCCAAAATCTTACATGAAAAAATGGATTTTGGTTCAAGAATGAAATCTTCTTAGAACTATCCATATCTAGTTCATGGCTGAGTCTCTTTGGCACTTGGCTTTGTTTAGAACCCAATGCTTGATTAGGCTAAGAGCTGATTTGTGCGAGTGGATCTCAAGCTTATGACAGATCAGAGATTAATGTTCGGGCCTTATTTTTCTCGGCCAAGCCCCAAAACCCGTGCCTCGTAGGCTGGTGTGACTTGGGTTTGGACACCTAACTTTTGGGTTAAACAACAGTTTATGAATGGGTCCGCTTGGGACAGTACTGGAGCCTTTACGATTAAGTTCGATATCTCAACATGTTTCTTTGCATATAAAGAACCAAGGCAAAGCTTAATTCAGTTTAATAATAATAATAATAATAATAATAATAATAATAATAATAATAATAATAATAATAATAATAATAATAATAATAATAATAATAATAATAATAATAATAATAATAATAATTATTATTATTATTATTATTATTATTATTATTATTATTATATTGCAAAATTAAGATTCAAGGATTAATTTCTAAGAAATTAATCACTCCTTCTAAATCCCCGTGGAGTTGTTTTGCATTTTATGTTCGCAAAGCAGCTGAAATAGAACGAGGAACTCCTCGCCTTGTTATCAATTACAAACATCTTAATTCCGCTTTACAATGGATTAGGTACCTCATACCTAATAAAAGAGATCTTATTAAGAGATTCTGCCTAGCTAAGGTATTCTCTAAAGATCGTTACAAAATAGCATTCAATGTCTCTTTTGATCATTATGAATGGACAATAATGACATTTGGACTAAAGAACGCGCCTAACGAATTCCAAAATATCATGAATGATATTTTCACTCCTTACACCCATTTTCAATAGTGTATATCGATGATATACTTATCTTTTCAGAATCCCTAGCTGATCATTGGAAACATCTGTATCAGTTTTATCAAATTATCAAAACAAATGGTTTAGTTTTATTTCCAACCAAAATTGATTTATTTCAAACAAATGTTCGATTTTTAGGCCACAGAATTCATCATGGAACAATTACTCCTATTTCTAGGGAAATTGAATTTGCAAATAAATTCCCTGACGAACTCAAAGACAAAACACAATTGTAACGATTTTTAGGTTCTCTAAATTATGTTGCAGACTTTTACAAAAATCTCCGAGTTTTATTTAAGCCTTTATTTGCTAGATTTAAGACAAACCCAAGTCCATGGACTTCAGCCCACACTCAAGTTGTTTGTCAAGTCAAAGCCTAGGTCAAGAGTCTCCCCTGTTTAGGAATCTCTAATACCAAGGCATTCAAAATCGTAGAAACAGATGCTTCCAATTTAGGATACGGTGGTATTCTTAAACAACGTCTTCCTGATTCTACGTCTGTCCAATTGGTCCGATACCATTCTGGTATTTTGAATTCAACTCAAATCAATTATTCAACTGTTAAAAAAAGAAATTCTTTCAATCGTTTTGTGCATCATGAAATTTCAAGACGATTTGATAAATCAAATTTTTTTTATTAAGAGTTGATTGCAAATCTGCAAAAGAAATTTTAACAAAATATGTTTTAAATCTTGTGGCAAAACAACTTTTTGCTCGCTTGCAAGGATTACTGTCAGCTTTTGATTTCGACATTGAGTATATAAAAAGAGAATCTAACTCTCCGGCAGACTTCCTGACAAGAGAATTTCTTCAAAAATGAGTTCCCAATCTTCTTCATCTTCTAAACCTCATTTTTCTCCTCAACCTCAATCGAAAGCCCAATATGCTATGAAGCCTTCTGCTACAAAGATAAAACCCCCTCTTTCTTATGCTCTTTCTCTTACAAATCCTTATCAGCCATTGTCAAACGCAGAAGAATCAAGCTCTGCAATGACAAACTTTCAAAAACCAAAATCATCCAAAACTCCAATACAATATATCACAAAATCATATATGGATCCAATATCTTTGGTAAAGCCATCCCTTTACTCTATTGCCAAAGAACCTAATCTTATTGCCAAACAAATCTTTGATCCAATTGCTCATTTTGAGGAATCAGACATCCTCAAAACTCATGAGTTATATGAGTTCATACTGGTTGATACTTAGTATTGATTACTCATCACAAAGATCCTTCCAATCCCTCCAAAATTACTCATTCAAAATGTCAAATCCTTCAAATTCTATCTGAATCTGACTGGAAACAAAATCTTCGTCTCCATAAAAGTTTTCAGTCTACTACAATCCTCAATCTTTCAATTATCTTGATTACAAATTAGCCTGGTCTAGGGCTTTCTTGCTCTCTACCCCAAATTGTTCCCATTCTTGGTTTTTCTTGTTCTGCAAGAAGTTCTCATCAAAATCAGTTCCCTTGTGGTTCCAGCACATTTGGTGGAATCATTTCGGTCCAGTTCAAGACATTCTGCCTTCTCAAGTTCAAGAAGGATGGCAGGTCTTCAAATCAAAGTTTCAAGCCCCAATTCCTTCAAAAGAGCATGTAATCTCACTCTGGTTCTTTATCAAGTTCAACTTAGTATGGATCTGTTGTTGGGACTATGTCTCAGCCCCTCTTTCAATTGCTAGCTAATCGTCTCAAGCGCCTCTCTGGTTATGCCACCGTTTCAAGGTCAAATGGTGGTATCAGTTTGATCACTCTAGTGTTTCCAAAGACGCGGTTACAAAGCTCTTTTAGTCCCAGGGTTCTTCTCTAGTTCCTCAGGTGAACCCTATTCAATTTTCGTCCCCAGCAAAACTTCTCAAGCAACATATCAAAAAGCAGCTTGCAGGTAAACTTACAAAATCTCAACTATTGGAAACTCTGTCTCAAATCTACTCCAAGGATGGATCAGATGAAGAAGACGATCCAATAGTTTTCGACAATGAGGATAATTGTTTTGGCATCTTTTCGCCACATGCATGATTCTTGTCCCCACAATCAAGCAAAGACATCTTTGAGTAGGTGAAGACGCTTTGCTTTGTGACGATGAAAGTGGTTGAGTGCGAATACTATTCGCTTAATTTGCAAAAGATAGATAATTTCTTGCTCAATTTATTCTAAAGACCGATGTTGCATCTGAAGAGTAAGTCCCAATAATTATTGGGTATCCAGATGTTGTACAAGTAGGTCAATTAGATAAATTGAACAATACTTATAAATTGAAGACATTTGCATGAATTTTATGAAAATGAAATTTATTAATAAGAAATAGTACTTACAGGAGAGGAAAATTACAAGAGAGGAGATAGAGGATTACATTCGTGAAAGAAGTCATGCCTATACTCAAGAATCACACTTGATAATAATGATTAATAATAATAATAATAATAATAATTTTTTTTTTTTTAAATCAAATGTAATTCCAGTTGAGCTGGTAGGACCATCAAATAGTTAATACACTGATTAGTAGTCCAAGCCCTAGTAGTCGAAATAGTTGAACAATCACTTGCAAATTACAGAACGGGAGGTAAGAAATAAAAAGAGGAAAATGAGCTTCATAAGATTTTTATTTCATGGACTGAAAAAAGACATTGAACTATAATGTGCAGCCCTACCCACTAGAAGTAGAACATAGCTCAAACACCAAAATTTCTCCTTCCTTTAGGCCATTTCCATGTGGAAACTTGCATGGTTCAACTTTACAGGCCAGAACCCACAACCTTCCCCTTTGATCTCTTAGAATCACCATATTTCATGGACTGAAAAAAGACATTGAACTCTATTGTGCTCCTCTCCCCAGTAGAAGTATAACATAGCTGAAACACCCAATTTTCTCCTTCCTTTAGGCCATTTCCATCTGAAAACTTGGACCAACCACTTTCCATGCTAATTTGACTACTGTCCGTTTGATGATTGAACTTTACAGGCCACAACCTTCCCGTTTGATCTCTTAGAATCGCGATTTTCATATTTTTGCTAATAACATCCGATTTTGTGAAACTAGATGGAATACTCTGCAGAAACATGTACAAAATGAAAATGCTCTAATCATATCAATTTTATCTTTAACTAATACAATTTCAAATGCAACTCTAGTAAAACAAGCACATTCATTAGCAATTCGGAAAGAATATATAAATGATAAGGGTTCATGTATCTGATGATTAAATTCATCTTCATAATTTGATTTGGTAGTAAAACAGTAGTGGTACGTACTAACCATGTGGTTTCATTTGAGATTGTTGCGTTGGAAGGTGGTAACAAAATGTGTTGTTCAACATGAAAGGCCCAGCCTCCTTAATAAGAATCTGTTTATCTTCACAAGAAGTAAGTAAGATTTCAGATTTTTCATCAAAGAGAGTATAATAATAAACTCGATGATATTTTCTATCAAAAAACAAAAATCACTAGGAGGAAATAATTTTACCATGGTTAACCTTGCTTGTTGCCTGCCTCTCTGTTTACTGCAGGGGATATAGCAAAATAGTCCTCGCAGCCACTAGCATCAAATCAAACACAATAACATGAAAGAGGAAGCCACCTTCGAAAACAAAAACAAATAAATCCCCGAAACAAAGGCCGTGTTCTTGCAGAAAAATTCTTCCACCCATTCTTAAATTTCAATCTTTCCATCTTCACGCGCCATTGCTCACGAATGCCATTTTCACTATGCAAGACTGCTTCTTCTTTGCATTTCTCCCTTCTCATCAACTACTTGGCAAAGTTTTTTGGTATGGACTACCAAAAGAAGCAAATCAAAGTTGTAAATTAACTAAACACTGAATATGTTCAACCAAAATAACGTGAGAGAGAATTAAATGTTGAAAACTACTTAATAGTTCCAATGATGGGGCTTAAAGAAGGAAGGTTTGTTATATTGCCATGAGGTGTGGGCATCCCATCCCGCAATCTTGTCCCGTCCGGTTTCGATTTTTTCGGGTCCTTTTGGGATTGATCAAATCCATCACAATCTAGAGTGGGATGGAACTTTCAATCATGCCCATCCCATCCCCTCCCGAAATTAGGTTTGTATGTTACTCTCAAAATCATTAGTATTGTTCAATTAAAAAACATTAAGGTATTATATTAATCGCCTTTGGTCATAACTATACCAGTTAACATATTCTTATATTCTACTAATTTAATGGCATGGCATATAAACATGGTGAATTGGGTGTTGGATCTTGGAATAAAAAATGTGCATTGCAAATAGCAAAATCTCAACCACTAGACAACGGCGTATTCTACCAAAAGCTTCACTCACACACACACACACACACACACTCTCCCTCTCTTCATTTTATGAAGTTAATTAAAAATAAGCATAAGTTCTTTTCACAAGTATAATTCATATTCTATGTGTATATATTTACGAACAATACTATAAACTCGAATTCATTTAAGTAGCAAATGAATTCTTAACCTATTTTATGTATGAACTGAAATTGCATTATCAATTAATGACAACAAATTAAACATGTTTTATAAATATTAAAAACTTAGTTGAATAAACTCTTTGGTATGTATACCAAGCCATTACTATTTTCACCGTTTAAAACTACATGAACATAATTATAGATTTTTTAACTGGTAATAGGTGGATAATATTGATATTAGACACAATAACGTTAGTAGCCCTTCATTACAATTCAGAATGAAGCTTCTAAGAGTATTTTTAGCACATGCTCATCCCGTCGTCAAACCCGTTTGGGACGGGACGAGGTCTATCCCGTCCCAGTTCCGAATGAATAGGATGAGATAGAGATGAAGTTCATCCTGTTTCGTGCCCACCCCTAATTGTCATTGCTAGATAGTGATTTTGATGAGACCATCTTGAAAAGAAATTTCAAAGTTAACTTGCAAACTTGGAAATTGCAGGAAGAGGAGTGCTTTTAAAGACTATACAGCGGTTCCACCAAATCAGACGCCGGTTCGGTTTTTACACCCATGTAAATGCTTAGCTCATTTTCTTTAGGATAGTAAAGAAAAAGATGTTGAAAATTGATGGATGCCACAATTGAAAACTAATGCACGTCTACATATTGGTAGTGAATTTTAATTTGTATCGTCAAGTCAAGGTAAATAATATAACTTATTGGAGTGTCACATGCAAGTTAAATGATTGTACAATGATTATGTCTATTCGCGGTGACATTTTTTAAGGACCATCTTCAGTTTTTTAAGGCAGCGACTTTTTAATTAACATTATATCTTCTACTGTCTCACACTACCAAAGTAATTTTTTCACTCCCACACCACTCCATTTCTGTCTCACACCACCACTTATCTTTCACACCACCCATAAAAGGCAAAACCTAAATTCTTCCCCTCCCACAGACTCCCTCTCCCCTCCCAACTTCCTCTTCTTCGCTCCACAGACACTCTCTCCCTTTTAACGTCCTCTTTTAGCACCACACACTCTCCCGTTCCACTTCCACGTGAATCTGCAAAATCTCTTCACACTCGATTCCCTCTTCTCTCTCCACAATCCTCTCTTCTTCCATCCCAATTAAAAAACTTGGATCTTGCGGCGACACATCTCCATCTTCTTCTTTTTTTTCTCGCACTCGTGGCGTCCTGTGCGATTAGGGAATCTATCTTCACACCGGCCACCGCGAGGGCAAGAAAAAAAAGAAAACAGAAAAGGGAAGGAGAAGAAGAATAAATGCGATATTAGTTGTTGTGGCTGAGTGGGAGAAGAAGAGAGTGGAATGATGATGGACGAGCGATTATTGGATAATTGGACGTGCGATGTGATGGCTAGGATTGTGGAGGGGAGTCAAGTGTGGAGGGAAAAAGAAACAGCCACCATCGCAACCCCGTTTCTTCTATCTCTCGATGTCGTTGGTCACCTCTTACCGCCCCTCAAAAACGATCGCAAGGTCGTGCTATTGTTCTTGAGAAGAGAGGGTAAGAGAGAAGGAAAATAGTGTTTAAATTAGTGTTATAAATTAGTTGGTCAAACAATAAAAATAAAATAAAATAAAATAAATTGATTTGGTGGTGCGAGACAGTAAAACCTTTGGTGTTAAAAACTCGCTGCCTTTTTTTAATCTTTCCCACCTCCTTATTAGTTGAAGTCAATGATGAAAATAAACTGTTTAAAATCATATGTAGTCAATTTGTAGTCGACTTAACAACAATATGTGAACAATCTGAAAAATGGAAGAAGAAAAAAAACCCAGTAAATAACTTAACAACAATATGTAGTAAATTTATCCAAACCAGATTCATCATTTTTCACCCAGCAAGAAAGAAAGGGGAAGACTATCTGAGAATAATAAAGTTTTGTGAACGAATATAAAATATGATAGACATTGAACTCCAATTTGCTCTTCTTCTTCTTCTTCATAGCAGAGCAGAGCTCAAAGACCCAATTTTCTCCTTTCCTTGTACCATTCCCATTTGCGAACTTAAGACCAACCTGCTCCCATGGTAATTTGATGAGTTTCCCTCCAGTGATGTAGGTTGACAGGACATGACCTTCCTTTTCGATCTGCTCATAACACCATTTGATCTTGTGAAACTATTTGTAATATGCTGCATGCATAAACACAATCTTAATCAAGTACAGTTTCTTCTCATATAGAGGTGCTACCATCAGTCATAACCTTATTTCAATGCTGCTCCCACATTTTGCAAAATGTTTGTCATTCAATTATGATTTATTCATCTGCCCCCAACCTGGTCTCTTTCTTCATCTAACCTCCTAATAAAAACAAACACCTCAATATCTCATTAGGGCATTCTGAACCCGGTGACTAATACTGTTTTTGATCCAACAAATTCTCATACTAACGTGTTTCTGTTTCTCTTTGAATATACAGTGAGACAGGTAAACCAAAATACAAGTTTAATACTAAGAAAGCTCTATACAAACCAAAACATCGGACGCAAGTTTTCTGCCATAGAAATGTTGCTGAGCCTTTGACCATGAAGACGCTAACTTCCCATGTCTTGTGTGAACTCTGTTTAGATCAGGTGAAACGCCCACACATTCTGGTAAATAGCTGGATTCTTCACATGGGAACAAGTTTCAAAGGTCCTTAGGGAGAGAGACATTGTTGGACAAAAACCGCATTAGTTCAGCAATCACGAATCATATATTCTGACAGAACCCCTAATGGTTTGCCTACAAATAGGACACTTAGGTGTTGATTCCCTTTCAACTACCAGGGCACATCTATGGCAGCATGCAAGATGCCCACAAGGTACAAAGGCAGATCTCCTCCTTCTCATCAGACAAATGACACATAATTGTCCATCTTGGACTTCCTCAGTCTCTTCTTCTGGAACTTCCAAAGCAGTGGCAACATCAGCGTCTCTGGAGCGACGGAGCCGCCTCTGCTCCCTCCACTCTTTCCATCTTCTCCAGTTCCTGCAAAAACCCTCATACAGTGAATTCCAAAAAACTAATGAAGCCTTTATACCCAGTATAATGTGGTTGTCTACATCTTTATAAAGCCTCAAATACAAAACAATATAGGGAATTCCAAAAAGGTCCAGAAAGAAATGGGAATTCAGCAATTACACAGATTTCCTGAACATGGTATAAATGTTGCCTGAGAAGGTGACGGACTTGCAAATAATATACAGGAAAGAAGGAGAAAATGAAGTCGAACTTGCAGGAAAAAGGATGCTATGCTATTAAGAAATGCCAAAGGGAACATTGTTATGAGCCCTTTAACTAGAGTCACAGTCACGACAAATTACCTAAAATCGCTGTGAGAGCTTAGGCATATATATAAACACAAGGTATTCACATCAGTCAACAGTTTCTGAGCTATATTCTCCTTGCCAGACCAGACAAATTTATGTAATAAACTAGATTTACTTGTGTTCTCATTGTGGCAGCAGCAATACTTTCAGATAATAATAATAATGAGTGGAGTCCTTTTCCTGACTCTCATTCTGTACCATCACTTTTTTTTTTACATAATGGTGTGGCAAGTGATGTGGCGTTCATTCATTGGTTTACATGTAATAGTTTTTCAAAAGTCACATCCCCCCTCGAAAAACCATGCAAGTCTAAACTTTTCAAAGTGAGGGTACAAAATGAGTCACATTAGAGTTTTTCTAAGAGGTGCAGAGATGCCATAGGTCAGATTTATTCATGCATGTAGCTCATTTATAGCAAGGAAGAGTGGGTACACTACAAGCGAATAGTTTCATATCAATTGTGGGATCAGATTTTACGCAGTTTACTCTAATTGTGAAGAAAGTAGAACAGAGATATTCATTTACAAATATAGTCATAATCACTTGCTAAATGAGTTTATTGCAAACTCAATAAATTTCTCAGTTAATAGCAAAGCTCCTCAACTTATCCTTGTCTCATTCACTCCAATGTGATTTAGGTCTCCAAAAACTAGATTTTCTGTTATCAAGGTAATTTATGTGAGAAAAACAAGTCCAATATGAGCTTACCCCTACCCCACCCAAACACAGACAAAAGTCTGTTCTCACGACCAATGCCCTTCTCCCCTTCAAACATGTGCAAGAGGTGGAGGACCACTATGAGATGGTAAGAGGCTTAGTGTATACATTTGAACCAAAGGGTGTGTTTGGTTGCATGGAATTCAATTCCATGGGATCTATGAGGGACCACTTGTGACTGATACAAATTTGATCAAAATGTGGTGGACCACTTATTATGGATTCTACATTTTGATCAAAAGTGGGAACTGAACTCCCAACTCCCACAAAGAATTGGATTCCCATATATTTCATGGGATTTTAACTCCCCACCTTTGATCACAATCTAAATTTCATGATAAGTGGTTTTCACACATTTTGATCAAATTCGCCTTAAATACAAATGATCTCCCCAACGATTCACGTGGTCCCCTATGCATTCTATGGAATTGAATTCCATCCAACCAAACACACCCTAAAAGTAAATGTGATTTACTTTATTTTATTTTTTCACTACTAAACATGAACAAAAATTATAGAACAATTCATCATCATCATCATCATCAAAGCCCATTCCCGATATTTTCGGGGTCGGCTACATGAATTTTGGTTCTCCAAGCAATGCGGTCTTCGCACATATCCTCGCCTAATCCAAGCTCAATGATATCTTCATTCATCGCCTTCATCCAAGTTTTCAACGGTCGTCCCCTCCGTCTACACCCTCCATTAACTTGCCAATCTAGACATTTTCTAATTGGCGCCGTGATTGGTCTCCTCCGCACATGACCAAACCAAGTTAAACGTCTTTCTCTAATTTTGTCCTCTATGGGCTCTGCACATAAGTATCTCCTAATTCTTTCATTTCTAATTTTATCCTTACGAGTTTTATCACACATCCACCTTAACATACGCATTTCTGCTACTGTCATCCTATGCGTATGTTGTCCTGTAGTAGCCCAACATTCTGAACTGTATAGCATGACTGGTCGAACAATTGTCTTATAGCATTTCCCTTTTAGCCTTGCAGGCATCATTCTATCACATAATACACCTGACGTCATTCTCCATTTCAACCAACCAGTTTTAATCTATGGTCTACATCTTTTCCAATAGCCCCATTCTTTTGAATTATAGATCCTAGATATCGAAAAACCTCACACTCTAGGACCTCTACACCTTCGATCTCAATTGCATTTCTTCTCCCTCGTTGTTCACAACCAAAGTTGCACACTAGATACTCCGTCTTCGAACGGCTAATTCTAAAACTTTTACTCTCTAAAGTCTCCCGCCACCTATCTAATTTCTGACCTAAACCTGCACTAGTCTCGTCAATTAAGACAATATCATCTGCAAATAACATGCACCAAGGTACATCTTCTTGCAGATGTCTCGTCAACTCATCCATGACCAAAGCAAAGAGATATGGACTTAACGTCAACCCTTGATGTAGTCCTACTGACACTGAAAATTCACTGGACATCCCACCTACTGAGCGAACACTTGTTACAGCCCCTTCATACATATCTTAATGATATCGACATAACATTGAGACACTTTCTTCCTTTCAAGCACCCACCAAATTAACTTCCTGGGGACCCTATCATATGCTTTCTCTAGATCAATAAAAACCATATGCAAACTCTTACGTGTCTCTCGATATTTTTCTATAGTTTGCCTAAGCAGGAAGATGGCCTCCGTAGTAGACCTACCCGGCATAAATCCAAATTGATTCTCTGAAACCGTGGTGAAACTCCTAAGTCTTCGTTCTATAACCATTTCCCAAAGTTTCATTGTATGACTCATAAGTATCCATACAATTTGACCACGAATCACATATCAAAATTATTAACGCAATTTGACCACGAATCACATATCCATACAATTTGACCACGAATCACATATCAAAATTATTAACGCAATTTGACCACGAATCACATATCCATACAATTTGGGGATGTTGAGGGAATAATATGAGCATGATATGAAATTATTTAAACAAAATGTATTTCAAATATTACTTCAGTTGGATTTGATACATGCAGCAACTACTTTGGCATTTTTATCAATAAATCCATTAATATGACACAAACTAATTAACTTTAAAGAACTCAATACCTTGGCATTGCGTAACCTAATAGGCCCAGTGACAGCAACCCAAGAACTATACCACCCCAAAACAGAAGATCTATTAGACAGGTAAGATCTATCACCATCTGATCCTTGGTCATTGTAGAACTGCAGTTGGACGCCATCAAACCATTGATTCAACATGTAATACAACCAAACAAAGTTAGAGACGAAAGGATGAAAAGAAGCAGGGTTTTAATAATCCAAATCATTACACCCGGCAATTTCATCATCCAATTTTAACATCCAATTAATGTGATGATTCAGTGGTTTCACCCAACGGGCTAAAACTAGTTGTGACTTGTGACTACTGTTTTCTAATATCTCATTCAAGGTCTACTACTCAAATCTAAACTTGGCTTTACATTTAATGTGATATCCTCGAATTAAGAATATCAATCAGAAATTCATGTCATCGAAAGTGATTTATATCTATCTTACAAACACAATGGTGAGAAAATTAGACAAAAGAACAGCTCAGATCTTCTCACGGTCGTCAACTGATTTAACAATCCAATGGCAAGGGAATCATCCACAAGAAACAAGTTAAAAATGAATTTCGCTTATGCTCCCTGACTGCCCCTCCAGTGATATGTTATTTACACACATGTAATACGAATGAAAGCAAAGCCCAATTATTGAAAGAAAAAAAAAAGTTTAATTTATTGTTCCCTAAATGCCCCTGCTAAAGTTTAACAACTACATGTTCGCTCTAGAACGTGTATTAATAGCATCAACCTGCTCCATTCTGGCCCACTCCAAGAGCAAAGCCCACATTTTATAGAAATTGTCCCCACTTAAATACCCAAGTCCACTTGCCTTTGGGTGTGGGGTTTTATCTCAAAAGGCCTTGATACAATTGAGGAGACTAGATAAAGCCCACTCCAAGAGCAAAGCTCACATTTTATCGAAATTGTCCCCGCTTAAATACCTAAGTCCACTTGCCTTATCTTGGACCTTTGGGTGTGGGGTTATATCTCAAAAGGCCTTGGTACAATTGAGGAGAGTAGCCCTCATAAACCACTTGTCAATCCCTCTCACACATGATGTGGGACTAAACAACCCAGTATCACATGGCCCTTCAAATCCTTGGACGACTACCTCAGTGTGTGGGACATGCACACCCCCGCCTTCACTTTCACGGGAGTCGAGATGTACCACTAATCAAGATTAGGTTTACGGTTTTGTTTAACTAGGCATAGGGAAGAAGTTGTAATTAGTTTTTAGAAATTATTGGAGTCGTGAAACTTTGTCAATGCCAGTTTCGATGATTTGGTTTATTCGTTATCGCTGAACTCATCAAATTTTGGCATCAGAGAAAAATGTCGCGAAGCGTCACCACGCCAAGGTTGGATCGTTTTGAGCCCTTTCTGACATCTCGAAGTAGATTACTAATGTACTCGTTCTACATCGAAAACCAGAAGCTATCTATGAAAAATCACATTGTGATGTTGGACAAAGGGATGAAATCTTTTTATATTCATCTAAAAAGGTGAACCATGTGAATTGGAAGAAACCACATTTGTTTGATATGATTATGCGCAATTTTTTCCGTTGAGAAAACAAAACACATCATACATACGGAATTTGAGAAAATTTAAACATTGAAGAATATCTTAAGGAAGAAGTTTGCAAGAATGGGGTGATTGTCACGAACAAAGATAATAACCCTAATTTCGAGAGTTTTTGAGTCGAGTTGCGATTTGCAAATTGCAATATCACTAATTTTGTTCAAGGTCAGAAAATCGAACAAAAATTTGTTAAGAATCCAAACTCAACTCAAACCCATGAAGGAAGGAATAAGAAAGATAAATAAGGAATTGAAGGAAAGTCCACCACGCATCCTCCTCATTAACAATCAACTGCAATGGCATCCATTGTTGGAAAACCAACGATCGGAACAGCTTCATCCCACTCCATCCCATCTCGTATACCCTGGTTCAATTGTTGGGATCTATTTATCATTGAAATTTCCTCATCGTCGTCGACTGCAAGAACGGATGTTTCGTCTGAAAACATGGTTGATCATGTGAACAACTCAACTCTCATCGTCCAATAATGCAACATCAAGCCCTAGGTTACAATACCTTTAGGGAAGAAACAATTACGAAACTCATTTGAAGAGACAAAGTTAACCCCCCCCCCCTCCCCACGGACATGTTTGGTTGCACCCAGTGTTTTAGAAGGCATTTGAGGTGTACGAGTTGACTCAAGAGTATCCAGCGAGGCGATCGCTTTTTGGTTGCGACTCGGCTGAGTCGAGGCGTATGAGTCAAAAATAAAAACTCATCAGATCTTGAATGGTTGAGACATAAGCTCCTAAATAAAACCTAATTGACTGCTCAATTCAGCCGTTTCATTTTCAAATAAGAGAAGAACTGAAGAAGAAAGAAGGAGATGATCGAAGTCGACGTCTTGTCAACCTGAAGATGTTTTCTTAGCCTTGAAGACGATCTCACTGTTTGAGAGGATAAGAAGACGATCAAAGAAGACGACTAAAGCTCTGTTAGACTTTTTTTCTAGAAGCTCTATCTCATTCTCTTTCTATTTTACATTTTTTGTAAGCCATATCTCTCTATTTTACATTTCTCTAAGCTAACATTTCTCTAAGCTCTATTAGATTTCTCATTTTTGTTTGTTCGAATGTCTCTCATTCTGGTAAACATTTTTGTTTGAATTGATTGAAAGAGAAAATAAAATGGCTAATTGTATCCTTCGGTTTTAGATTTTTGTTGGACTTGGTTGATGGCGTTTTCAACACGACATCTTGGTGTTGGTATTTTTGCCAAATGTTGTGGTATGGTTTTTAGTGTGTTGTCATTTGTGTAGAACATGTGTGATGAAGTTTTAGCCTATGGTGCATTAATCAAATTGAACTTGAGAGTGGCCATCCTGTTTTTAGTCATTATAAACTCCGCCCGTTGCAACGGCCGGTCCCAAGCCCGAATAAAGGAGGAGGGTTGGTGTTAGGCTTGTGATAGCCAACCGTAAAAAAAACCCATCACATCCATTTTCATGGAATTTGGTTCAAAAAGATTAATGCAGAAGGATAGGGCGTCCCCCGCTATAAGCGACGCGTTGCACCTACGCTCGGGTGTAGTGACGCTCGGGTGTAGTGACAAATGAGCAAGACGCGCTGCAGCGGCGCCCGGCTGTAGTGTTAAATAGGCAAGGGTTCTCACACCATTCTGGATGGGGGCGAGTAAAGAAGCTAGTCCAGGTTAGAGCTAGAGATAGAATGATTAGATTAGTCTCTTGGAACATAGGAACCTTGACAGGTAAGACAATAGAATTAGTGGATGCCATGCGTAGGAGGAAAGTAAACATAGTTTGTCTTCAAGTGACAAAATGGAAGAGGAACAAGGCTAAAGATTTAGGAGGAGGGTTCAAACTCTTCTAGTCTGGTAAAGATGGAACTAGGAATGGGGCAGTAGTCGACGTTAGGAGATTTGGGGATAGAATCATAAGTATTAAATTAGCTTTAGAACTAGAGATAGTGCATGTTATTAGTGCCTATGCACCCCAAGTGGATTTGGACGAGGAGACTAAAAAGGATTTTTGGGACTCTTTATAGGAGTTAGTTCTTGGAATTCCCTCTTCCGATAGGGTTTTTCTAGGCGGGGATTTGAATGGCCATGTCGGTAAGGATAGAGTTGGGTATGAGAGGTACATGGAGGTCAAGGCTTTGGGATCGAAACACTACGGGGATTTATATTATAGATTTTGATTTAGCCCAGGATTTTGGGATCGTAAATACGTTTTATAAGAAGAGGGACGATCACTTGGTGACCTTTGCGAGTGGGTGCAATAGAAGTCAAATTGATTATTTTCTTGTTAGGAGACACGATTTAGGTAGGTGTAAAAATTGTAAGGTTATACCAGGGGAGTATCTGACAAACCAACATAGGCTGTTAGTTCTCAATTTTTTTCTTAAGAGTAGGGTCGTATTGCTATAGAACAGGTTAGACCGAGAATTAAGTGGTGGACCTTACCGGGAGATGTGTGCCAAAAATTTAGAAAGAAGATTTTGGGTGGCCAATCAGTTTTAAAGGGTTGGGAGAATCTAGAACCAAAGGATAGGACTAGTAGCGCGGATCTTTTTAAACATTTGGCAAATCGAATAAGAAGATGTGCGAAGGAAGAGTTAGGAGAGGCCAAAAAAGGAGGTTTATATGAAAATGAGACATGGTGGTGGAACACTGATGTGCAACAAACCATTGCGGAAAAGAAACGATGCTTTAAGAAGTGGCAAAAAGATAGATACCTAGAGTCTTATGAGCTTTATAAGCAAGCTAAGAAGTTGAGTATTAAAGCAGTAGGGGAAGCTAAAAAGAGAGCATATGATGATCTTTATAATAAGCTAGGTACAGAGGAAGGGGAGAAGGATATTTTCAAGATAGCTAAAGCTAGAGAACGAAAAACTAGGGACTTGAGTCATGTTAAGTGTGTTAAGCATGAGGATGGAAGAGTTTTAATGCAGGATAAAACTATTTTAGATAGATGGAAGGATTATTTTTGGAACCTACTCAATGGAACACATGTAGGGAAGTTAAACTTGGAGGGGTATGCTTCACAAGAAGGGAGAGATCGCGTGTTCCATCGCAGAGTTGGTGCCACATAAGTGAGAGAAACTTTAAAAAGAATGAAGACAGGGAAGGTCGTTGGACCGGATGATATACCAATTGAAGCATGAAAATGTCTGGGAGAAGTTGGGATTCAATGGCTAACTAAGTTCTTTAATAGGATTTTGGAAAGTAGAAAAATGTCAGATTCGTGGAGGCATAGCATTGTGGTACCAATTTATAAGAACAAATGGGATATCCAGAATTGCTCGAACTATAGAGGGATAAAGCTTATGAGTCATACGATGAAACTTTCGGAAAGAGTTATAGAACGAAGACTTAGGAGTTTCACCACGGTTTCAAGAATCAATTTGGATTTATGCCGGGTAGGTCTACTACGGAGGCCATCTTCCTGCTTAGGCAAACTATAGAAAAATATCGAGAGACACGTAAGAGTTTGCATATGATTTTTATTGATCTGGAGAAAGCATATGATAGGGTTTCCAAGGAGTTAATTTGGTGGGTGCTTGAAAGGAAGAAAGTGTCTCAATGTTATGTCGATATCATTAAGGATATGTATGAATGAGTTGTAACAAGTGTTCGCTCAGTAGGTGGGATGTCCAGTGAATTTTCAGTGTCAGTAAGACTACATCAAGGGTCGGCGTTAAGTCCATATCTCTTTGCTTTGGTCATGGATGAGTTGACGAGACATCTGCAAGAAGATGTACCTTGGTGCATGTTATTTGCAGATGATATTGTCTTAATTGACGAGACTAGCCCAGGTTTAGGTCAGAAATTAGATAGGTGGCGGGAGGCTTTAGAAAGTAAAGATTTTAGAATTAGTCGTTCGAAGACGGAGTATCTAGTGTGCAACTTTGGTTGTGAACAACGAGGGAGAAGTAATGCAATTGAAATCGAAGGTGTAGAGGTCCCAGGGTGTGAGACTTTTTGATATCTTGGATCTATAATTCAAAAGAATGGGGTTATTGAAAATGATGTAGACCATAGGATTAAAACTGGTTGGTTGAAATGGAGAATGACGTCAGGAGTATTATGTGATAGAAGGATGCCTGCAAGGCTAAAAGGGAAATGCTATAAGACAATTGTTCGACCAGCCATGTTATACGGTTCAGAATGTTGAGTTACTACGGGACAACATACGCATAGGATGGCAGTAGCAGAAATGCGTATGTTAAGGTGGATGTGTGGTAAAACAATTAAGGATAAAATTAGAAATGAAAGAATTATGAGATACTTAGGTGTAGCGCCCATAGAGGACAAAATTAAGGAAAGACGTTTAACTTGATTTGGTCATGTGCGGAGGAGACCAAGCATGGCGCAAATTAGAAAATGTCTAGATTGGCAAGTTAATGGAGGGTGTAGACGGAGGGGACGACCGTTGAAAACTTGGATGAAGGCGGTGAATGAAGATATTATTGAGTTTGGATTAGGCGAGGATATGTGCGAAGACCGCATTGCTTGGAGAACCAAAATCCATGTAGCTGACCTCGAAAATATTGGAAATGGGCTTTGATGATGATGATGTTTTTAGTCATTATAGAAGCTTATTACTTGAAGCAAATTGAATTGTTTAACCTATGGCGGTACATGTCGTGTCATGTGGTAGTGAATTATTTTGACATCATAATGACAATATTCAACAGTCTGTGAATTATTTCTCGGGAATGGGCTTTGATGATGATGATGATGAATGACAATATTCAACAGTCTGTGGTAATATAGGGTCACTTGTGTGGTTGGGTATATCAAGATTCTCATTAGATGAATGATAAAGACGTGGTGGTACTGACTTGATGAGTTGGGTTGAAATAGCTCCAACCAAATTTACCTTCAGAGTCATCTTCTCTAGCCGTACAAGAGTGACTTGTTCTATAGAACCTGCAAGTGTGTGCTTGAAACGGTGATCATGGCGTAGCAACTCGTGATCGCCCCAATGACAGCAATTGGTTGGTGGCGAGTAAGGCGGCCACGGTGGAGTGTTGATTTGAATTAGGTGGGTTTGGTGTCGCCTGCATGGTTTAAAAAAAACTTGTAAGCTTCGCTCAATGCAAGGCTTATGGTTAACGAAGTAAGCCTCATAGGTGTCCTTAAATCAGTATCAGTTATCCAATGATTGTGAATAAATAATAAATCATACATTGACTGAGTGAAACTTATGCCTCAATTCAATTACGCCTCACTTATACCTCATGAAAGGGCCATGCCTCAGTTTCCGATTAAGACCTTTCTTAAAAACATTGGTCCGCAGAGCTATTGGCGACGACGCGAGAGGATTTTTGGTTCAATTAGGGTAAGCTTTCCTCGTCCTCGTCAATTTTTTCCATCCATATCTTGTTCTTCAGGTTTGGGTGTTCTTCAGGTTTGCGTAGGTTCTCAAGAAAAAATTTCTTGATTTTCTGATTCAAAATCCCATCTTGGGCATACTGTAATTCGTAATTCGAAGACTTGGGGAAATTAAGATCATTGTTGCTTGTGACAACAACCCGTCTTGAGATCTTCAACTTTCACATTATCTTGTGCATGAAAATCTACGAAAAAGTTCATGGTGTGCTCCATGGTCTCACAACGAAAAAAATTTCAAATAATCGTATCGCCTCCTCACACATCAAACAAAGGTGTCTCCCAATCAACATATCTGAAAAGATTGTGTCTCTCTATCCAGCCACATAACATTTCTCACAAATAGCTTTAGGTTCTCTACGAACCACTTCAAGGTGACAGCAGGGCTTGTTCAAAGTGATCCAACCTTGCCACTGGGATTTTCGTGGCATATTTTGCTAGGATCTTACCGCTTTGATACCATAATTTGATGGGCTTAGCGGAAGCAAACAAACCTCAAAAGATCAAAACTTGTATTGCCAAAGTTTCACAACTTCAATAATTTCTCAAAACTCAAAACTAAAATTGATTACAAACTTTTCTCATGCATATTAAACAAAATGAAATCCTACACCTAATCCATTTAGACTTCTACTCCTACTTGGGCTTTTATATGAGTCGGCCCATTTTTTTAAATAATATAAATAAATAAAATATCCAATACTCCATCTAATAATCCATGCTATTATCCGTTTTAGTGGTTTAGTGATGAACACTAGAGATCATACGACATCCAACTCTAGAACTCGTAAATTTTTATATCCATCATATATTTCGTATATTTAGGACTTACAACTTCTTTCTAGCAACGAGTGTTCCAACTCTACAGCTAAGTGTAAACAGATCCACCCCTAGTCTTAGATGAATGTATTGTGATTTGTGAATGCTCTTACAAAGTAAAGTATGGTGCTGAGATATGAGATGATAGCTTAATGTATTGCCAATTTACAACAATCAAGTTTACCTGCCAGTTCGGCTGTCAGCTATCAAGACAATGCAATGTTGTTTGGGGTACTACCCCAGCACCCGTGGCTCTATTTTTTCACAAACATGCCTCCTCTGCTATACCTTTGTTTTTATTTTTGTCCACTTAATATTAAATACAAAACACTTCAATTTGTTGATTAAATGAAGTATAAACTCAATAACTGGCAATTAGATTCTAGACGAAAAAAATATATTGTATACTAAATAAAGTATATGACTCAATAACTGGCAACAAGCTACGTCATGGCTTTGCAAAAACCAAGTGGCAAACACTCCTTTAAGGGTATGTCGTTATGGCAGTGAATCTCCAACGTACAAATTTCTTTTTCGAAAAAATATGTTCATCTAATATACTAGACAAATCTCGCCAGTTCACTATTCTTTTCCCCTTCAAGATCAAATCCAGATAAGTCTTGTTTACAACAAGAAAATGCAAAGATACTGAAATCCCTCACTCACGAAGAACTTAGGATTTTGCTACAGACAATAAACTCCATTCCATTAAGGTGGGGGCATTTTAGAAAGCTTTTAGTTACCTATCGTTAATGCGTGAACTTTTTTGTACTTGGTTCAGAAACATTCTCCATCATAACCATAAAGATTGATCATTATTAAATAAGTAACTAACAATCACTTCCTCGCTCACAGCTAACCCGTAGATATTCCATGTCCCTCCACCACTTTCACATTCTACGAGTCAACAACATGATCTCTCATTAACCTTATTGTACCAAAACCCCAAATATTTAAGATCCTTAGATCGAGTCCAAAACCTTTAAGTCTAACAGGTAAGATCAATTCAGATAAAAAATAGATGATTAGATCATATTGACTTTGTCAATTCACATTACACTTGCACAACACCACTACCTGAACCTGACTAGTAGTAACCTCAATGTTGCATCCACTGTCAAAGATCAGGAATCTTTCTGAAGATGATGCCCAAGTTGAAGAAAATCCATTGACAATCTGGTTCTATTCATATTCTTGGCATGTGTTTGGTTGCATGGAATCCATAGGGGCACTTGTAAGGCAAATTTATCAAATTGTGGGAAGTCACTTAGCATGAACTCTACATTTTTATCAAAGGCTGGAATTTAACTACCATCCCATGGGATTCACATTCATGGGGGTAGTAAGGAGTTTGATCATGTTCATGGGAGTTCTATTCCTGCTATTGAACACAAATGTCAAAGTTGACGATGATTGCAACTAGGGGTGTTAATTGGTTTCTGAAAACCAACCGAACCGAAACTTAACCGAAGAAATCCGATTAGACAAAAACCAAAATCGAACATTAAAAAACCGAACCGAGCTAGTTCGGTTTGATTTCGGTTTTTGTTTTTACTCAACCGAAAAACCAAACCGAACCGAACCCTTCTCCTTTTTTAATCCCCAACCCTTTCTGTATCTTATTTAATCCCCCACCCACCTCACCAACTCACTCTTATTTAAATTCACAATCATTTCAAGTTCCAACGCACCCCACCTACCCACCCTCTCTCTTAACTCCCACTTTCTCCTTTTTTTAATGCCCCATTCATAAAGAATTGAAAAAGCCTACCATCTCTCTCCCCACCTACCCAACTTCTATCTCTTTTTTAATATCTCACCCACCTTCTCTTTCTTTTCTCTCTTTTAAGTCTCTTTCTCTCTACCCCCCTCTAACCACTTGCAAGTTCAACCAACTCAACTTGAAAAAGATAACCTGTCTTCAAGTTGCAAAATATTCATTCGAAGAAACTCAAAGTAAGAACCGAGCATACCTCTCCGATCCCATCCGATCAATTGTGTCTGAACGAACTATCGTTTTCTCTGCGTGAAGAAATCCATTCTAAGTTTGTTTTTGCCTGTTAGAGTCTTCTCCTTTCCTCAAGAACAAAAAAAAAAAAAAAAAAAAAAGCGCTTGAAGAAAGCAAACAGAGATTAAGCTCAACTCTCTCTCCATATATATATATATATATATGTTTTATGCATTGCAAACCGTTGAAAGACTTGCACAAGGTGAACAAATTTCGTTTCACCTGGTTTGTATTGTATGTGGTTCAAGTGTTGTATGCATGCAATTTCACCCAAATTAGAAAGCACCTAATTTTAGGTTTATTTTTTCTTTTTTACATTTTGGAATAATATCCATACAGGTTCCTTTTGTGCTTCTGTTTCTATCAAGAAAAGCCGACTTGGGTTATTTTTGTTGCAGTAGAAAATAAATTAAAGATGAAAGAAAAATAATAAAGAAAGGAAAAAAGAAAATAACCGAAAATAACGGAACCGGAACCGGAACCAAACCAATTGATTCGGTCCAATTTTCAGTTTTTTTATTTAAAAATATGAACTCAGTTTGGTTTGGTTTTGGTCCAATTTTGAACTGACCGAACTGATTAACACCCCTAATTGCAACCTCATTTGCACCTTCAAAGTAAGTCCCCACCCTACAACAGAAAACATCAGTAAATTCCATGTGATAGGATTGCAACCAAACACACCCTTACTTGCACCGACCAATTTCATTGCTTTATTATGGTTTGCTCGATTAAATACTCAAAGTAGATTTTCATGTTTTTAAGGAGGTAACATTTGCCACTCCTAATCAAATAGGCATACTGTAACAGAGATGGGTAAGGATTCACTATCACCGAACACTACAGATTCAGTAATGGTGTTACCTCTCTTTCAACAGTACGTGCCCAAGAAAATCGTCCCTCAAATATGTCATAAGCTCTTCATTAGAGGTCCAAATACTATGATGGCCTCAAGCATGAATATTTTCATAGCATTAAAAATATATACCTAAGTTTAACTTCCTTTTTTTGCTACATCAAAGTACTATTTGGATATCAGATTTTAGAAACCATTAAATGTTCTGTAATATCGAATGTCTTATACTTGAAACAACAATAAAACAATTTGATGAATATGCACTCAAGGCATAGATCTTTTTGTAACAAAAAGAGGTGACTGCTGGGGAGGATGAAGGCGATGCACATCTCAAGCATACTATGAAGAGAGCAAAGGCAACAACATGAAAGAAAAAAATTTCTTTCCATCACTCTTCTTCGCTTCTTTACCCCCCCCCCCCCCCCCCCCCCCCCCCCCAAACACAAAATAGAATGGAAGTATCTATAAAAAATTTCATCTTCTTTGGTAAAATTCCCTTCTTCATAGCAGATTTTTTGTAAATAGACAATCACAATGGTTTGTGAGAATCCGTCAAAAATGATAATTGAGATCATGCCCATAAAAACCAGTGCATCCCGATATTTTTAACTCTACTAGTTGCATTATAAAAACTAATGGTGAAAATCGACTGCCAAAAACCATTAGTTTAAACCATCTTCGGAATGTTGTGTTTTTTTTAGGACAGCCCTTAACTCGTTTGTTAAAAAAAAACTGTCAAACTCATTCTTGAAAAATTAAGTGACCCGCTCCCAATAATTTAAATATATGTGCATATGGTTAATAGACTCATGTAATTTGATCTATGTTCCATTTCACCCAACTTAAGGTAATTTACATGATTTAGGTGATGAATGGTCAGAGATATGTCACAAAAATCAACCATTTGGTTTATTTCTAAAACTCTGTGTGCCATCAATTCCTTACATTTTAATAGGGTATATGTCAGATGTCCCAGATTCTTTATGTGATATCTATGGTTAGCAGATGATCTCCACCAAAACTCATGACACTCAATCCTAGAAAAAGGATGAAATCAAGTATGAGTTGAATTCCAATCCTAAACCATATGTATATATGAGAGCAGAAGCATACGTGTTGATCAAGTACTCATTGTAGCCATGTCTGTGTTATCACATTTGCAAAAGTTACAGATTTTTAGAACTCTAGCACACTATGGAAATGTTTGGTAATAGGTTTCCTCAACTGAGTTACTTAAAAAACCCAGAGGATCTGAAAGGTTTATATTTTTAGTGCAGCATTTGGAACGTCTGCTCTGTCAAACTTTTCAATAAATAATATCCAAAATTTGGGAAAAGGTTCATTCAGAAAAGGTATTGTAGTAGGTTTTAGCCGATTCTCGATCTCAACTGAAATTAAGATATGGTATAATATTGAAGATTAAGGTAAATAATAATAATAATAACAACAACAACAACAACAATAATAATAATAATAATAATAATAACAACATTTTCAATTATAACAAGAAGAAGAAGAATTTTTACAAGTGTTGTGGGCTTTTGTGTCAGTGACCTAGTTGAACAGATAGATTTGATAGACGTCTCCACAAACATACAATAGGCATTTCTTAATGTTACTCATTTTGTATTCAATGTCAACACTCAGCAGAATGGTATTTACAAATTAAAATTGTACTTACAGAAAAAATGGAAGATCATTGCAAGACTTAATTTGAGGGTTTCCATCTTTCAGACTGCAGTTGCCAACCGCAGAGATCTCCTTCCCCAGTGGAAGAATCTTCTGCTCATTCAGTATCGCGACCTTTCCAATAAAAAAATTAAATTAAACATTAAAGAAAAAAAATGCAAATTGAAAATGTGCAACATTAATCTTTGAAGATAATACAAACAAAAATAAGTGACGTACTTTCTACTAAAGTAAATTGTTTACAACAATAACCGAATAAAAAGCAAATTAGAATTTATATGCAACTATGCAAGACATACCGGATACTTATGGCCAAAAATGGTCTGGAACAATGTGTATGGAGATGCAGGGACAGGGACCAGATGACTATGAGCCATCGTAAGCGGTAGATGATGGGTTGAACCATCCATGTCAACAATCACATAATCTGAATGTGGCCATTGACCACTTTTAACAAGAACAAAAGGCACCTGAATATGTAAACAAACAAACAATGAAAACCAAAAACAAATCCAGAACAATGTTATAAATAATAAGATGCACTTATCCCATCCAGGTAGTATAGAACAGCACAGAGTTACATGGAAACAATCAATATATAAAAATCATCAATAGAAACTGTAATAATCAAGATTCAGTAGCCTGGATCTACTTCATACTTCAAATGATGTCTTATTTAGATGGTGAAACATATTAGTTATCTAATTGAAAACAAACAAAATGCAGGGACGGAAAAACTAGTTCACTCAAATTTATAACTGCTCCCTTCTGGTGTCACTCCCCTCAAATTTAGGAGTTTAACCACGATTTCAGAGAATCAATTTGGATTTATGCCAGGTAGGTCTACTACGGAGGCCATCTTCCTGCTTAGACAAACTGTAGAAAAATATCGAGAGGCACGTAAGAGTTTGCATATGATTTTTATTGATCTGGAGAAAGCATATGATAGGGTCCCCAGGGAGTTAATTTGGTGGGTGCTTGAAAGGAAGAAAGTGTCTCAATGTTATGTCGATATCATTAAGGATATGTATGAAGGGGCTGTAACAAGTGTTCGCTCAGTAAGTGGGATGTCTAGTGAATTTCCAGTGACAGTAGGACTACATCAAGGGTCGGCGTTAAGTCCATATCTCTTTGCTTTGGTCATGGATGAGTTGACGAGACATCTGCAAGAAGATGTACCTTGGTGCATGTTATTTGCAGATGATATTGTCTTAATGGATGAGACTAGTGCAGGTTTAGGTCAGAAATTAGTTAAGTGGCAGGAGGCTTTAGAGAGTAAAGGTTTTAGAATTAGCCGTTCGAAGACGGAGCATCTAGTGTGCAACTTTGGGTGTGAACCAGGAGGGAGAAGTAATGCAATTGAGATCGAAGGTGTCGAGGTCCCGGAGTGTGAGGCTTTTCGATATCTACGGTCTATAATTCAAAAGAATGAGGCTATTGGAGCAGATGTAGACCACAGGGTTAAAGCTGGTTGGTTGAAATGGCGAATGGCGTCAGGAGTATTGTGCGATAGAAGGATGCCTGCAAGGCTAAAAGGGAAATGCTATAAGACAATTGTTCGACCAGCCATGCTATACGGTTCAGAATGTTGGGCTACTACGGGACAACATACGCATAGGATGGCAGTAGCAGAAATGCGTATGTTAAGGTGGATGTGTGGTAAAACTCGTAAGGATAAAATTAGAAATGAAAGAATTAGGAGATACTTAGGTGTAGCGCCATAGAGGAAAAAATTAGAGAAAGACGTTTAACTTGGTTTGGTCATGTGCGGAGGAGACCAAGCACGGCGCCAATTAGAAAATGTTTAGATTGGCAAGTTAATGGAGGGTGTAGACGGAGGGGACGACCATTGAAAACTTGGATGAAGACGGTGAATGAAGATATCATTGAGCTTGGATTAGGTGATGAAATGTGGGAAGATCGCATTGCTTGGAGAACCAAAATTCATGTAGCCGACCCCGAAAATCTCGGGAATGGGCTTTAATGATGATGATGATATATGGATGCTCTATAAGATGGTATCACTTTTCTCGTCCCCTTGTCATAAGCTTGAAATGCCCAACACCACGAGTCAACAATGGGGATGTGGAATATAAAATGGAACTCTTATTTTATTAGAAGAATAATTTACTGAACATGGAATGTAAATGCCCAAGGGTTAGATTGGGTGATACTGTGATAGTCATTCCAAATCCAAGTTTATACATGCTTGTACTGGATAAGGATCAACAGCTTGGTCAAGCTTCTTATTGTGGTACATACACGAATTAAACGTTTATTGTTTCGAAGTTCCTGAGTGTTTTGTTGAAAACAGGGACATTCTTAAAGTTCTTACTGATTCAGTGATTCTAGGATAAGAAGCAGGAGCCAAAGGATCCTATGTAAATTTTTATTTCCTGACCATGTTTGTTGGGAGTTTCTTTTGTATTGCCTTCACAACATGGGAATTGCTGAAAAAAGTGATTCAGTGTATAAAATTCTGTATTTTTATTGTGCACTTACAAGTGATGGATAGGATTTTTTTTATCAATAAAAACAGAGAGATTGCATTAAATATAAAACAGGGAAGAAAAAACATACACCAGTTAGTAACTGAGGGGGTCAACTAGCTGCAAAAAGACATCATAGCTCAATTACAAAATAAAAAATCATATACACATGTAAAAGGGTTGATCTTCAATTACTACCCAAGTAACACCCCATTGCCAGACAACGGATTTGATTGAGTTAGTTATGGAGACATTTCTAGCTAGCCCCTTAAGAGTCTCGTTTCTCTCCTTCTAGTGATCCTCAGAGTAGCAAGAAGAACTATGTCCCCTAACCAAACTCCTTTCACCAAAATCCATTTCTCATTTCTTCCCAGCCTTAATCCACTAAAACATATTGGATACTTCCAAAGGGTGGCAATATACCTCTCTGCAAATAGAGGCCCACAAGTTGGAAGAGAAGGTGAAGGAGAAAAAGATGTGCTCTAGAGATTCAGAGTCGTGGTGACAGAGAACACACCTATTGATAATTATGAGACCTACACCTATCCTAGCAAGGATAGCACGGTTATTCATGGTTGGAATTTTTCCTTTTCCATATCCCAAACAAAAAAATTAACTCTAGCAGAAACCTATGTAGTAAATGCGGATACGAACCCTTCGCGGTCCAATACCGATTTAATTTTTATACCCTCACTAATGTATTGTAATAAATAACATATCTTGATAATAAAGATTAATAAGACAAATATTATGGAGCAACAAAAGTCATATTATAGAGAAAATTATGTAATCATGTCCAGAACATCACGTATTATAGAGCAACAACCACCACCACCCAATAGAACAATCTCGATTCATCACCGATTTCCCACCAATTTTTTGGTGACTCACCGATTAATCGGTGACCGCTAAACCCAACCACTAAATACCTAATTTGGATCGGTCTACTCCCGATTAACACTAAATCACTGATTAATCGGCACTGCATAAATAACTTAGGTGGGAACTTCCTTCTTCCAGAATACCTTGTGAGACGTGTCCAAAGGGGGTTGGGAAAATCTAGTTGGGCATCAGCAGTAGCTTGAGCTGGACCTATGCTAAGGAAGACACAAAAGATTTTTCAAATAAGTAGCTATGGAAAGTCGGAGTAACCTCATTGAAGCATTTAGCCTTGGGAATGGCCTTCTCCCTCGATCTCACAGGCTTGGGATTTGAATTCACAATTTAGATTGCACTGAGATGTAGTTTAAGATCTCTTTAATGAACCCCATATTTTCCCAACTATCGACCTCCATTTTAACTACATTAACTATGATACGTATTTTGATGAATATAAATTTCAGAACTGATTAACTTTTGTTGATCAATAAATAGAAGAAATGATAGTCAAACAATACAAGCAGTGCCCTAGTAAAATCACCAAAAAAAACTCCCATAACAAACTTGGGATTCTATGCATATCAGTAATAACAATAAATTGATATTCTCATCTAAAAAAAATCAACAAAGAAGAGAACTTTACCGTTTTTAATGACTTGGATTTTTTATCGGACAACTTCCAAAGAAGACTTCGCAAGGGCGAAGCCCATTGAAAAATCCCCGTCCACTCGTGATATATACACTTGAAATCACCAAAATCAATCCATAATTATTAAAATCCATTAAAACACAAAACCAATTTCACAATTGACAAAAATTAATATCCAAATACCGTATGAATGCTCTCCAATGCGACGCCTACATCACCAGACTCGGGACATGTGAGTACGCCAGGTTTCAAGCCTCGCCAGTTTCTATCGACGGCTGATCTGGCTTCGACGAGGCCACGGACGATGACGAGTTTTTGACGGGACGGTTCAGATTGATCGTCTTCGTTGGAGGAGGAGGATAAGAGGGAGCGAAGATCAGCGATGCGAACAGTTGGGGCAGAGCGGATGCGTTCGAGGGCTTTGGAATTGGAATTGCAATTGCACCAACACTTTATAGCCGCGCAAGCCAAGGCGATGGCCGCAAAGGTGCCGTCCGCGGCTAGAGCGATTTGAGCGAGATGAGGTAATCCGTTTATTCCGTCGTTCGGCATGGCGAATTGGCTCGCTAGCTTGCCTGCTTTCACTCGGTGTGTTCGAAGAATTGACTCATAGAGGGAGTGAGAAGAAATACTGTTTTCCGGATTGGAACATCTCACTTCTCGTGCCTGCGTTACAGTGTGCGTTTTGGTTTCTTTTCTGCCAAGGAAATAGAGTTTCGATTCCCTACTTTATACCGCTCGCCCACGTCTAGGAGGATGGAAATATTAAAACATCTCCACCTACGGATGGATGCCCATCCCGCAATCTCGATCACATCCCCATCTCGTCTCGTCCCTTTTTTTTTTAGTCCTTTTGGGATCAGGAATTCTAAATGTCGAGGAAGCCAGCGAGGAAATCAGCGAGGTTTGGAGAGAGGGAAGGTGGAGACCGTCCATCCCTCTCAGGATATGCGCATGAAAAATTCCGACACGCATCCCAAAAGGGATGGGCGGCCCACACTCTCCCTCTCTCCTTTCATCGCCCATTTCGTCGCTGGTTTCCTCGCTCGCTAGAATCACTCTTTTGGGATTGATAAAAACATATGAGATTTTCAATCTCGTCTATCCCGAACTTATTTTTTTCTATTTATTATTATTAATTTTAATATGTTAATTTTATAACCAAAAGAGTTGTCAATTTGATATAAAGTTTGAAATTATTATTTCATCAACAAAAAAAAAACATAATAACTATCAAATTTTGAAATTAGTTACATTTAGAGTTATTGATTCATCATTAATATATGCACACAAAGAATAACCCTACCAATTGTCTTGCATTATCAAACAATTGATAAGAGTTTTGAACCATACTCATCTCATCCCATCCCCAACCTGTTTGAGATGGGATGAGGTCTATCCCATCCCAAAGATAAAGCAACGTGATGGGATCGGGATAAGATCTACCTCATCCCGTAAAAACAACAAAATGGGATAGGGTCAAGGTCCATCTCGTCCCATGCCCACCCTATCTCCACCCATGAGTGAAAAACTAAGGCTAAAAGAGCATTTTCTTTAGGCAAAGACTATTTGACGCCACTTATTATACTGTCCCACACCACCACCCCTATTTTTCTCTCCCACACCACTAATAACAATAAAAATACTTCATCTAAAATCTCTCTTCTTTTTCACTCTCTGCAGAGCTTTGTTTCTTGGTGGATCCATCAAACAACACCATCCCACCTACTCTGCCACCGCTGACAACACCACCATGCCATGCCCCTCACCATCGGCCGCATCACAACGGCCCGCCACTGCACCTTTTTTCCCCTCTTCTTCTTTTTCTCTTCTCTTCTATTTTTTTTCTCCATCGCCCTCTCAAAGAACTCCACAAGGATGGGTTCCCCACTCGCCGTGGCATCTGCAAGGGCAAAAAATTTGGCCCTGTGAGGGGATGATCACATTATTTCCCTATTCCTATGATCGGGCAGGCCTGGTGGCAGACTCTCATATTATGTAGGTTGGTTGTTACCTAAAAAATTAATTGCACATGATATCTCGAATGAAAATAAATCAAATTGAAATAAAGTATTGCATGATCACTCGCACAAAAAAATCAATGGAAAAGAAAAAAACAGAGAATAGAAGAATAAGAATATAGGAGAATAAGAAAAATGGAGGAGAATAAGGAGTTTTCACCATTACCACAAGTCCCTAAGTCAAGTCTCCTCCCAGTCCCCTTTTTTCTTTCTACCTCTCTTTCACATGCAGAGCAAACGAAAATTGATCCTCCATTAAAACAACCCAAAGAACACATAACGCGGAAGAATGAGTGGGAGGTCAACAATGTCCATTATACTTCAGAACCTGTTACCAAACACTTACCCATTCTCACCACCACCACCATAACATATGTTTATACTCAACCCGTCACAGTCATTAATATCCGCCCAAAACCCCACTTTTTACTCACTCAAATTTCCCCAATCACTCAACAATCTCACTTCATCTCAAGATTCTAAGCCACCCCAAACCCTCAAAACCTTTGGAGGTGAAAATGATGGATGAATTGAATGAAGAAAGCATTGTGTGGGTATTGAAATGATATGAAGATCTTTATTTATCTCTGTGATGGATTTTTTATGGGTGGTATGGGAGAGAACTATGGGATTGGTGGTGTGGGAAAGTATAATTGGTGGTGTTAAATAGTGTTTGCATTTTTTATCCTTATATTTTAGCTTTTCATCTCACTCCTCACACTGGTTTGAGAAGGTAAAATTAGAAGGTGGCAGTCAAAGTTGAGGGTCGCATTTTGACTGTCATCCAATAAGTTTAAATAAAATGAAAGAGAGTAATAAAGAAATGAGATGAAAGGAGGGTTCACTCTTATCTCCCTCTACTTTGAGTGTCGCCCCCCACTCAAAGTTGAGGGAGCTAAGAAGCTAAAACCCTATTCGAGTGTGGAGAAGTCCACGCAATATGAGCTCGTGAAGGGAAAATGTGTTTTTCCCCCTCATGGATGGAGATGGTTGTTGGGGTTGGAAAGCCAAGTTTATTGCTTTCCACCCCATGGATGGAGATGTTCTAAGGTCAAGCATCGAAAAAGCTAAAGCTAAAAAAGGTACTTCCCATCCTCATATTTTAGATTTCCATCCCACCCCTCATACTAATTTGTGTTGTTAATATGATAAAGTGGTAATCAGAATGGGGAGTGGCACTTTGATTGTCGCCTAATAAGTTTAAATCAAATAGAAAATAGAAAAAAAAAATAAAAAAATTAAAGAGATACGGTGAAAAGGAGGGTTCACGCTTATCTCCCTCCACTTTGAGTGTCGCCCTCCACTCTGAGTGTTGTCCTCCACTCAAAGGGGAAGGGAATAAGTTTCTTTTCTCCTCACGGGTGGAGATGGTTGTTGGGTGGAAATTAAATTTATTTCTTTCCACCCAATGGGTAGAGATGCTCTTAAATATTTTATAATCGTTCCAAACCAATTATTTATGCACCTACACATATAAATACGTCAAAGATGTCATAAGTGAAAGTGTTTTTTTTTGCGACTTTAATAGGTTTTCCTCGCAGAAAACATCTTATTTGTCCTTTTTCATTCATTTTCCTTCTTCATTCTTCAATTTCTTGGGATAGGTCAGTAGGTTCGTGAACGGTTCTCTCAACTACATTTGAAAAAAAAAATCGTTAATGATGGTAGTTTTGAGTCTAGCGAAGCTTCACAACCAGAAATTCATAACAGAGAGCCTTAAGAGATTTGTTCTTAAGAGAAATTTGTCTTGAAAGATGGAGTTTAAGAGCGTTGTACTTGAGGCAAAACCAATAGTACATGCATTGAACAAATAGTGTGATTACCATAGCATCATTTACCCTAAAAATTCATCATGTATAATACCATCTGAATTACATGCATGTTCAGAATTGTCAATTTACTCAACAAAAACACAAAATCTACAATATGTAAAGTTATATCTAACACACCTTAAACTAAGCACACAAAATTTTAGTGAGATGTTGAAGAATTTCCACCAAAAGCTTGAAAATTATGCAAATATGCATTGAGGATTTGAAATATCAAACTTCGACCCTTATTCTTTACAAAACTGTTCACTCAATTTTCTTAAGTATGGACAAAAAAATAAGAGAAATATCAACCTCCCACATGCATAGGACTTGATATACCCTGAAAGCATCTGTAGGCTATGTTTTACGTTTGAGTATGCAAATCGATACTTGAATTAACCAAACGCATTAAGATCCGCTCGTAAGCTAATTTAGGTCTAAATAACATAGTTTAAGGTTGGCTACACTTTGTCAACTTCCTAACAAAGTTAAACTATGTGTCTGCATCACAATAAGAGTCTGAAAATAAATAAATGAAATTCAAGACTAGAGTAATCATACACAATTGGGCTTGCACACAAACACACACAACGAGGCCGAAAAAGGTTAAAGAAGTATAAGATGTGTATGAAAAATACGAATGCATGCATGTGGAAAATAAGGTGGAGAAAATACACAATTCATTTACGTTATAAACGACTTTAATATTCCCGAGCCAGTTGCAAAATATCAATTCTCTGTAAGTGGATAAATCTTTTACTATTCAACTGAAGTTAATTTTGAGGTCGTTGTTGGTCATATTTTCAATCCCATATCCACTTGATGTTAATTGCAGTATACTGAACAACAACAATCTACATGGTGGAATTCTAGTTGAATTGAGCAATCACCCATATGACTAAGTTAGTTCTTTCATTTTCTTCAAAATCTGTTTTGTTTTAGTTGCCGAAAGCTTTTCTAAGTCTCTATTGTCTGTATCTAGTGACCTTTCACACTACAATTTATCTGGAGATATTTCTCCCACTAGGAACTTTTCAAGATTTCATCCAGAAATGTAAGTTTCAAAATAGAGTGTCTTCTACTTCAAACTTGTATACATTTTATCAATGATTCTTACCACAGTTTATCTGGTTATCCATTATTATGTGGAAATTGGATTAGTTCACTTTGTGGGACATGTACACGTGAATCAAATGGTAAGCATTTCAGATTTATTATGTTTCTTACAGTAAATATCATTTCTTTTAATGCTCTTGTTGGCTTAATTCTCAATGTTCTATTTTTTTGTCTTAGTTATTATGTCAAGAACTGCAGTTGTATGCATAACTTTGGGTTGTATTGCACTTATGTCAATGATTGTAGTTGCAATATACAAAACCAAAAGGCCAAATAAATTTATGAAGGGATCAAATCTGGCAGACCAAGGCATGTTACTGCTAACTTTAGTCCATTAAATTGTTTTACGTTCTTCTAGAACCACTGTGGGTTTTGCGAGTCTCGGTAATATGGAGGCATATGTGTTATAAAGATTAATTAGTATGTATATTTGTGTTAACACTTATTACTTTCTAATGTCGAATGCGGGCTTTTTGGCAACTAATAATGCAAGGTCATACCAAAACTAGTTTCTCCCGCCACGATCCAAGCAGTTCCAATGGTAGTCGTGTACATCCATATAATCCTTATTTTGATGAGATTGGTGGTAATGATGATGATGAATGATTCAAGGAGATTGTGGTATGAAATGAAAGAATGTTATATGCAATGAAATAATATGTCAACATGGTGTTACTTGATATCATTATTAAACTTTTGAAACTTATTTGAGGATGATATACGCAATGCAAAAATGCAATATTTTGTGATGAATGGAAATCCGACTCCTTTAATTTTTAGATTGTGCATGATGCAAAAAAATTGGTGGTAACATTTGAGAATATGTGCTAGTAGCAACTACAATAAATGGGTGAAGAACGAATTGTCACAAATATAATGAAAGTGTGAGGAAAAATTCATCACATGTAGATGTTTTTTATGTGTTAAATCAATTCCGTGACAAACTGTTCCTCATGTACAAATTATATAAGTAAGGAAAGATTCCTCACAGAAAGTTACTACACGTGACACCAGCTTTTCGTCTCACAAACAACTGTACATTAACAAAAAGTTCGTCACCTAAGTTATAATGGTATACCTGCGTTAAGTTTATGTGAGGAAGAACTCGCCACATAAGTCAACTGTCATTGATGGGTAAGAAATTTGTCACATAATACTTTCCATAACGCCCTTTATGTGACGAACACTGTGATGACCAAAATTCCTCACATTTGATGAAACATGACAGATTTCCATGTTTTAGTGAGGAACAACGTTCTTTACCAAAGCCAATTTTCTTGTAGTGTATATAATGTCCAATATAAGTATCTGTGAGTGTCGAAAATCTTTTTTGTGGTAAAAATTCTTGTTACATAGCCCGCCTCTAATAAATGCAGTCTTTGTGAGTTTGAGAAGGAGATAATAGATTATTTATTCTTCACATGTAGTTGCTCTAAGCTAGTTTGGTGAATCTGTGGTGAAGCTTCAACTACATTTCCAACAACAAATTGTCTTCTGCAGATGGATTCTATTTCTAAATGGCATAATAAAGTTGCTCTTTGAAAGGTGTTTGTTTGTGGAGAAGAATTCTAGCAAGCATGTGGGCACTTCCGAAGAAAAGAAACAACAATAGAGTATTCTACATATTAAAAAATGATTGCCAAGCTGTTTGTAATAAGGTCAAGGGCCTAGGCCAAGTTTAGCATTGGAGGCAACATCTAGGAAATTCCATCCATTATAGAGTTTCATGTGTGTATGTTTGTTTGGGATAGATTACTTTTACTGTAATTGTGCCTTAGGCATCTTGTATATTTTCCTTTGTGAATTTCTCAGTCACTTGGTTTATCCACTATTAATATTTTTCGCTCTGAACCTGGCTGATAAAAGAAAAATAATCTCAATAGGATATTTTCTCTTTTTATAATCAGGTTTGTTTCATGGTTAAAGGTTAAACCATTTCTTTTCCGAAAAACAATAGTACATTACCCCCTCTTTAGGAAATTTCATGGATTGACAATTTCATTTAACATATACTTGTTTTCTTTGGGGCCAATTTTGCTAGTTATATCAGATTCACTGAAATTCAATATGGGAAGTATAGTTTTGGTACATTATCACATAATCATAATTCAATCAAGTATAATCCAAGAGCAATGACATCATCAGAAGTTTGTCGACTCAAAAGCTTACTTTTCATTCCCAATAACTTAGTGTTTGATGTTTATGGCGCCTGAATACTTTTAAATGTAATTATATAATTTTGTATTCTCACCTTTGATTATAGAAGAAGATATATTTATCCATATATAGTTGTTATGTTCATAACATTGCCTCAATTCAAATGATATCCAGTTCCAATGACAATCAAGATACGAAGTCAAGGAATAAAACCAAATATGTAATACCCGATTGGAGAAAATATCTCAAAGAAAGGACAAAATCAAATTTCTTGTGAACTCCGCAATTACAACAATCCATTTTGTTGTACTTTTATTATTTTGCTCGAGAAAAGCTAGCTATGTTTAGCGACTACGAAAAAGTGAATTATGGTTCCGTATTTATGATATGAAATGCTTACATATGCTTATGTTTCATATTTAATTGAAAACATGAGTGTGGATTAAGAGTTAAGACCATTTGTGGTAAACATGTATGTGGGTTCAGACCATAGCTGTAATTTATGATTGAATGATATTTAATAAGCTTTTGCCCTAAACTAATGGCTCGATGTGGAAGTATTGCAATAAAGTTTATGAAAACAATGGTATTTTACATAGCAACAAATTTTGTCCTCTAACATGTTACGAAGCATACATATGCCTCAAAATATTTTGATTGAATCATTTGATATTCTATTATAGGATTCACTTTCTCATCATACTAAAATTTGAATACATTTTATTTCAGGAAACCTCCGTTATGCATTTAGTAAAACTTATATTTTGCACAACATCAGTAATCTAACATCATAAATTTGTGCAGCTTTTGGACCTCAAGGATTCTAAGGATGATGTCTATATTGCTCTCGATGTCTGGATTGCATGGGAATACAAATTTCTAATAGCTTCTTTGAAGCTGGTCTTGAGAATTTTTTAGGATAAGCAATAATTTCACAGAGTTTGATAATACATCAAAATAGATCGATCATCACGACTGTACAAGCGGCAGAGAACATCCATCACGAGGATATGACATCCAATCTATTGGGCCAGCTCATAAAACCCAAGAAGAATAAAGCCAATCATAGAGGCCCGAACAAGGCCCACCAATGAAAAGACATAAACAAAGCCCGAATCCAGGTCCGAACGAATCAGAGCCCGAATCCAAGCTCGGTACGAGTTCTCTCATAAAGAAGAGGAACGTTGCAACAAACAGAGCCGTGGAGGGAGTTACGCCTCCACGGACGCATCTCCATTAAGGAGAAGACTATTACGAGAAATATCTCCTTCCGTTGCGCCTCACATGCTTAAGTCGCACAGAGAATCAACCGTGACCATTATAAAAAACAAAGGGAACGTTCGACACATGCATGCAACTTATAATTGAGTTTTGTCCATATTTACTTCATTATTCAAACATAGTTGTTGATTTAAGCATCGGAGTGCCTTCGGCCACCAAAAAAGTGGTCATTGATAGTCTAACATCTATTTTGCAGGTCAAACTCACAGAAGGATGAGATTTGGACGCATCATAGTTGTTTAGGCATGAGAAACCCTTATATTTCCCACTGTTTGCTCTTGTTATATTGACTTTGTTTTTGTTTTTTGTTTTTTGTTTTTTGTTTTTTGTTTTTTGTTTTTTGTTTTTTGTTTTTTGTTTTTTGTTTTTTGTTTTTTGTTTTTTGTTTTTTGTTTTTTGTTTTTTGTTTTTTAATTTTTGTTTTTTGTTTTTTGTTTTTTGTTTTTTGTTTTTTGTGTTTTGTGTTTTTTTTCTTCTAATAAAAGATCATTACTAGCAAGCAGTCACTCTAAAGTCTCTTGGATGATCAATTCAGTTTTTTTCTTTGGATCAATTGAAAGTAGTAAGTTATAGGAATTTCTAGGTCTGAAGGGAGCAATGTTTGCTCTGTGATTGATTTTGAAGTCACATCGATCACTACTAGGTTTAATAATCATGTATTTTTTCTGTTTTAACTTTTTATTAGGGATGGTAACGGGGCGGATTTGAACAAATCCATCCCCGCCCCGTCAGGAATAACGGATCCCCAAATCCGCCCCGCCAATCCATTTATAGATTTATTTAAAAACCACCTCTACCCCGCACAAATATCCGTTAAAAAAATTCTCTAAATCAATTGTGAGATATCTCAGTTCAATCCTAAAAGCAGATAATCCATCTTACTACAGTAAAATATACTTCATTCATTAACACCGGTAGAATCCATACAAAAATTATAACAAAAAATTACAAAAAAAAAAAAAAAAAATTGATCAAAAGAATCTCGGATCTGATATCAGATCTCAAAAACTTTGATCTCAGATTTGATATTTGATCTCCTTGCAGAGCGGGAAGGGCAGGGAAGAGAGGAGAGAGGAAGGCGGGGAAGGGAGGGGAAAGGGAGGCGGTCGGGATGGAGACGACCCTTCACTGGCTTTGCTAATTGAGGGGAGAGGGAGACGTTCTTTCGAAGCAGAAGGAGGTGTTCTTTCGAAGCAGAGAGATGGAGAGGAGACAGAGATGACCGCGACCAGACTGAGAACTTCGAGTGTTCGTGAGATGGAGATGACCCGAAGGAGAATAAGGAGACGCTTCGCTGTGAGAAGACTGTGAGAGTCGAATCTTGAGTGAGAATAAGGGGAAAATGTGAGATGAGAGTGAAAGATATCTAGGGTTTAATCCCTTTATATAGTTGAAGGGTATTTTTGTAATTTTATCGGTTAAACGGATATCCGTGGGGCGGATATGGCCAAATCCGTATCCGCCCCGATTAATAAACAGATACAGATTGTAAATCTGTATCCGCCCCAAGATCCAGTAACCCTTTACCAAATCCGCCCCAAACGGGGCGAGTGCAGCGGATATCCGTGAAAATCCGCCCCACTGCCATCCCTACTTTTTATGCACAATTATTAACTGTATCATGGCTTCTCTGCTATTTTAGCTTTACCTTCCTTGGCTAATTTCATGTCATAAAGTGGATGCTAAGTAAGAGGCAAGGTACTACAAAGGGAACATATAAACAGTTGATCCATTCTCTTGATATGGACCAGAGGGCAGAAGAGGCATATAGGTTTTGGTAAAAAAAATTTGGAAATGAGATGCATTCATTGCCTTGAAAGTTATGTAAGTGTATGACGTCTATCTACTATCCAAACAATAAGCTGGAAAGGCTTGTAAAGGTATTCTCCGATCTCTGTTCATTTTGTGTCATGTTGTAACATATTTGTGTATTTTTTTTTGCAACAAAGAGATGACAACAATTTTACACTCCATTATATTTGTGTTGCCCTTCTCTACCCTTTTTACACTCCATTAATACAAATTATTGTTCTTAGGATTAAAATAGAGAGATGACACCCGTCTTATTTTTTGGTATGGGATTGAACTTACCAACCTTACAAAACCTTCTTCATGTGCTAAAAAATGATCGAATACAATATAATTCTATTTCGGGGGATATCATTTTATTCAGTGAGTCAGCCAATGGTATAATTCTGCTATTAGTCCCAAGGTAAATGGTTGTGGGATCGTACCCTTTTCTTTGTAGTTTGGGTTGATTGGAGATGACAAAAAAATAAGATCTTCTATCGAAAATATCCGGATTAATCCAAGTTGGCAGTGCGACAATGGGGTGTCTCTTGGGGTATCATTAAAAATGTTTATTGTTTGGTATGGATTGAACTTACCAACCTTGCAAAACCTTTTTCGTGTGCTAATAAATGATAAAATACAATATAATTCTATTTCTTGGGTATCGTTAAAGATGTCTAATGGGAGGAGTCTGGGAAAAACTCTCAATACTCTTAAAAAAGGGTTTATTGTGGACGATAGCAAATGGAGAGTCTTTCAATATGTGGGAAGATCCATGGTTAACTGATTTTTTTTCTTTTGAAAGACTATGTGCATCTGAATACCCTTTCTCTGTTTGATTCCATGAAATGGGACAAAAGGAGTGGGATCAACTTACCATTGAAATGTTTTTTCCTCAACAGGTAGCTATGGCTATTTTGGACACTCTCATTAGACATTCAGAGGATAAATATGTTCTTATCTGGAAACATGAAACCAAAGGAGGATTCACTATGAAATCAGCCTATAGAACTTTTAGAAGTGAATCGCCGATTTTATCGAATGTCTCTTCATCCAGAAGAGATGATAGGAAATTGCTCTTAGGTATTTGGAAACTCAAGATTTCTCATCGAGCTCAACTTTTTCTTTGGAAGATTTATAAAAGACTGCTTCATTGTCATCCCTATCCTAGATGCATCAGAAACATGAGGTGGTTCACCCACCATTGCATGCAATGAGGTGGCACCACACCCATTGCCTACCTCTACACCTAGCATTATGAGTCAACAGAGGTGGCACCTTATTGGAGAAGTAGCTTTATTCTACATCCTCTTTTATATATGTGTTGAATGTAAGTGATGGCAGTGTAGAAAAAGCAACAGAAATAGTGACGTTAATAGATGTCGTGATGAAATCGCCCAACCAAAAGGTTTAGCATAGTTCGATTTAGAGGCTAGATGTCCACTATTTGATCGAAGAAGGGAAATGTTGATGATTTTTTTTTCCAGTCGAGGAGTCTGTCATTGCCAGAAGAATTGGTTGAGAAACAAATGATGAACGTCTATTTTCTAAGGAAAATTGGGCAGAGAAATAGTGAAGCAGCGGCTTTGGATGTGATGTCGCATTTTCATTGCCAAAAAATATCCTTTTTTATTTTTTTTTAGAAGGTGACCATGATTTTTATAGGATCTCAGGATTCATTAAAGATCAAAACTTATCAAACACACCGTAAACTGATAAATATATCACAAGCTTGATTCGAATCCAAAACCAAGCTCCAACCGTTAGAGCTGTCATGCCATTGGCATCTGAAAAAATCTTACCGCAGACGAGAAGAAGAAGAAGAAGAAGAAGAAGAATAAACCATGAAGAGACCAGTTTTGTTTCCGCATTCACGAAGAATCAGCCTAAACCCACCAATCACCAACAGGAGCAGGAGCAAGAATGTTGCAAATTTGGCTTTTTAAAAATAAAAACAAATGTGTGTTTACCTGGTTTTGAACCCTGGACCTCTCTCTCCCATTTTGATCTTTGAATCACTCTCTATTTTATAGTCCCATATCTATTATATATCTCTTTGTGGTAGAGTATATAAGGAGATAGTTAGGACTTGGGTTTGGACCCCTTGGGGGTACCACTCTTTTATGAGGAGGGGAGAGATAGACTCTCGCGCCCGCCGCCGCCACCGTCCGTCGAGTCGGGAGCAAAACATTTTTTTGCTGAAAATTTATTTAAACGAAAAATAAATTTATGAAGAGGACTGAGTCTAAACGGTCTCTCTAAAACACGTTTTGGCCCCGTGATTTCTGGCATAAATCCCGCCGCCAGTTCTTCTCCACGACTTGATCTTGCCAATGAACATAACCTGTATTTCGATTTCGAATGTACACTTTTCGCTCTATAAATACCATTCGATATTGAGTTTTTTAAATACACAAAAACAAAAGAGAAAAACAGAGTTCTTTAGAGCAAACAGTTTTCGATTTTCTGCTTCTTGCAAACTTCGAGTTTTTGCTCCTTGCAAAGAGTATTCGAGTTTATGGTTCTTGCTTACAGTTTGTTTTTGGAATCAGAGTCTCTGTTTATGCTTCTTGTTTGTTGCTGATTTATTTCCTGGTGATTCCGAGCAAATAAGGAGATTAAGGGTGATTTGTATACCGTTCATTTATTGTGCAATTTGTGAACGAGACAGAGAAGATTCTGGGCTGTTTTATCCTGGGGACGGCGGGGCTACGAAACTGCTTGCACAATTTTGGGCAGAGCCGCGAAACGTCTTAAAGAGAGCGACCTAGTCCGCGACTCAACCCAAGCAAAATTGGTACCATCGTTCCTTCTTTTTAATTCGAATTTACAGCATATTTTTCCAACAATTTTAAGACAAATTTCTATGTCTGCCATGAATTCAATTACTGAAATTGCTGCAAAAGACCTGAATAGGCCCTTTCGTTTTGAGGGCCAACACTTTAAAAGATGGAGACAAAAGATGTTGTTTTTTCTTACAACACAAAAGGTTGCATATGTTTGTGATACTGAAAAACCAATATTGCCTGCTGAACCTACTGAAACCCAAACTAAAGAATTAGACCGTTGGATTGAAAATGATTTTTTATGTAAAAATTTTATCCTGAATGGTCTTTCTGGTGATCTTTATGATTATTACTGTTCTGAACAAACTGCTAAAGATATTTGGGAAGCCCTTAGAAAGAAATATGACACTGAGGAGGCTGGCACAAAGAAATATGCTGTCAGTCGCTATCTGAAATTTCAAATGACTGATGATAAGTCTGTGGAAACCCAATCACACGAGCTTCAAAAGATTGCTCATAAAATTATATCTGAGGGAATGACTTTAGATGTGCAATTTCAAGTAGCTGTTGTGATAGACAAATTGCCCCCTAGCTGGAAAGATTTTAAGAATGTCCTTAGGCATAAAACTAAAGAGTTTTCCCTAGAAAGCCTGATAACCCGACTTCGTATTGAGGAGGAAGCCAGGAAACAAGATCAGAAAGATGAAGTTCTGATTATATCAAATCATAAGAAGTCTACCCCTGTTTCTCTGAAATCCAATGGAAAGACAATGAAAAATCAGAATAACAATAAAAACCGGAACTATCAGAATCGAAACCAGCAGAACCGGAACAATCAGAACTGCAACCATCAGAATCCTCCGCGAAATCAGAATGGACAGAAACATCCCTCCAAGAATGATTCAGCACAGTTCCTTTGCTACACCTGTGGTAGGCCAGGGCATATGGCCAGGAACTGCCGGAATGGATCTGGCCCTGCACCTCAGGCGAACCTAACCGAATACCAACTAATTGCCATGATCTCTGAGATCAATTTTGTTGGTGGATCCGAGGGATGGTGGGTTGACACTGGTGCTTCTCGACGTGTATGCTATGATCGAGAAATGTTCAAGTCCTATTCTGAAGCTGAGGACAAGAAAGTGTTGTTGGGTGATTCCCACTCCACTATAGTTGCTGGAACTGGAACAGTAGAACTGAAGTTTACCTCTGGAAAGACAGTTATCCTGAAAGACGTCTTGCATACTCCAGAGATGAGAAAGAACCTAGTTTCTGGTTTTCTTCTGAACAAGGCTGTGTTTACTCAAATTATAGGGGCTGATTTATACACCATTACGAAGAATAATGTATTTGTGGGAAAAGGGTATGCTACTGATGGAATGTTTAAGTTAAATGTTGAAGCGAATAAAATTTCTAGTTCTGCTTACATGTTGTGCACTTTTAATATCTGGCATGCTAGACTTTGTCATGTTAATAAACGTATTATTAAAAACATGAGTAACTTAGGACTAATTCCAAAATTGTCCTTAAATGACTTTGAAAAGTGCAACTATTGTAGTCAAGCAAAGATAACCAAAACACCACATAAATCTGTAGTTAGAGAATCTGAACCTTTAGATTTGATACACTCAGATATATGTGAACTCGATGGTATCTTGACTAGAAATGGAAAACGTTATTTTATTACGTTTATTGATGACTGTTCTGATTATAATTTTGTTTACTTAATGAAAAATAAAAGTGATGCCTTTGACATGTTTAAATTATTTTTGACTGAAGTTGAAAATCAATATAATAGAAAGATTAAGAGACTTAGGAGTGATAGAGGCACTGAATATGATAGCAGTACTTTCGTAGAGTTCTATAATTCTCAAGGAATTATTCATGAAACAACTGCACTATATTCTCCTGAGATGAATGGCAAAGCTGAAAGGAAAAATAGAACTCTTACCGAGTTAGTAGTTGCCATAATGCTTAACTCCGGTGCTGCATCGCACTGGTGGGGAGAAATCATCTTGACAGTCTGTTATGTGCTAAATAGAGTTCCCAAATCGAAAAGTAAAACATCCCCATATGAGATTCTGAAAAATAGACAACCAAACTTGTCTTATTTGAAAACTTGGGGTTGTTTAGCTTATGTTAGAATTCCTGATCCTAAAAGGAACAAGCTTGCTAGTAGGGCATATGAATGTGCATTCATAGGATATGCCATGAATAGCAAAGCTTATAGATTCTATAATCTTAAAGATCAAGTAATTATAGAATCAAACGACGTTGACTTTTATGAAGATAAATTTCTTTTTATTTCGAGGAATAGTGGGGGTACATCATCAAACAACGTACCCTTGATCAGGGTAAATGAAACTAATAAAGCCACAGAATCTGAGCCAAGAAGAAGTAAACGGAAACGAACTTCTAAAACTTTTGGCCCCGATTACTATGTCTTTTCAGTCGAAGAGGATCCCCTTAGTTTTCAAGAGGCCCTATCCTCTATAGATGCCAATTTTTGGGAAGAGGCTATCGATGATGAAATGTACTCTCTTGAGTCTAACAGAACCTGGCATTTAGTTGATTTACCACCAGGTTGCAAGTCAATAGGATGTAAATGGATATTTAAGAAGAAATTGAAACCCGATGGTAATGTTGACAAGTTCAAAGCTCGTCTCGTAGCCAAAGGGTATAGACAACGAGAAAATGTTGACTTCTTTGACACATATTCTCCTGTAATCAGGATTACATCTATTCGAGTGTTAATTTCTCTTGCTGCAATACATAATCTAGTCTTGCACCAAATGGACGTTAAGACTGCGTTTCTTAATGGCGATTTGGAAGAAGAAATTTACATGGATCAACCTGAAGGTTTTGTTATTCCAGGACAAGAACATAAAGTTTGCAAACTAGATAAGTCACTTTACGGTTTGAAACAAGCTCCAAAACAATGGCATGAAAAATTTGATAATCTTGTCATCGCACATGACTTTAAAGTGAACGAAAGTGACAAATGCATTTACTATAAAGATGAAAATGGCATTTGCACTATTATATGTCTATATGTGGATGACTTACTTATCTTTGGTTCTAATATCCATGCCGTGAATAAAGTGAAAGTTTTATTGTGTGCAAACTTTGATATGAAAGACCTTGGAGAAGCGAGTGTAATCCTTGGTATCAAGATTACTAGGTCTGAAAAGGGAATTTCATTGGATCAATCACACTATATAGAGAAGATCCTAAATAAATATAATTACTCTGACTGTAAACCTGCATGTACTCCTTATGATTCTAGTGTAAAATTGTTCAAGAACACCGGTGACGGTGTTAGACAATCTGAATATGCGAGCATAATTGGTAGTCTTAGATATGCTACCGATTGCACTAGACCCGACATAGCTTACGCTGTTGGATTACTATGCAGATTTACAAGTAGACCTAGTATAGAGCATTGGCATGCAATTGAACGGGTCATGAGGTACCTGAAGAGGACTAACACCCTCGGATTACATTATCAGAAGTTTCCCGCTGTCCTTGAAGGATATAGCGATGCTGATTGGAACACCCTTTCAGATGACTCCAAAGCCACCAGTGGCTATATTTTCAATATAGCTGGTGGAGCTGTTTCTTGGAAATCAAAGAAACATACCATTTTGGCACAGTCCACGATGGAGTTAGAGATTATAGCACTAGCCACGGCTAGTGAAGAAGCAGATTGGTTGAGAAACCTGCTAGCAGAGATCCCTTTATGGGAAAGACCGATTTCAGCTGTCTTGATCCATTGCGATAGTACCGCGGCTATTGCAAAAATACAGAACCGTTATTATAACGGCAAGAAACGACAAATACGTCGTAAGCACAGCACAGTTAGAGAGTTTCTATCTACTGGTGCTGTGAGAGTGGATCATGTACGAACTGATGAGAACTTGGCTGATCCTTTGACGAAAGGATTAGCCAGAGAGAAGGTTTTCAAAACCTCGAAAGGAATGGGACTAATGCCCCTAGTTTGATGAGTTATTCACGATGGTAACCCAACCTATAGACTGGAGATCCCAAGAAATAGGTTCAATGGGTAATAACAAGTCGTGAATGATATGATGTGAATCATGCTGACAAAATAACAATCTCATTCCTAGACTACAACATGAATTCCTGAAGCGATAATAGGATGAGTTTAAAAACTCTTAATGAGGTCTATACTCTATGTGGAGTGGAGTACCTAGCTACAGGAGTACTCTTGATAGACTCACCTAAGTGATTGTGGAAGTTTGGCCGCTTCCTATGGAATTTGTGGGCAAAATTCCTAGAGCCTTCACTACACTGGGATATACGTGCATGGCCGTAAAGCACGGGCTTTTTTGACTTCACCCTGGTAAGGTTGTGCGTGTAATGTCTGTTAGAGATAGAGTTCAAAACTACGAGTTACTCTAGTATATTCTAAAGCATGAACACTACGCAAGAGTTCAAGTCGAAAGACACTTTTGCTTATGCACAATCTTATATTTTGTAGATTGCTCGATGAAAATTGTTTTTTTAAAAATCCAAGTGGGGGATTGTTGCAAATTTGGCTTTTTAAAAATAAAAACAAATGTGTGTTTACTTGGTTTTGAACCCTGGACCTCTCTCTCCCATTTTGATCTTTGAATCACTCTTTATTTTATAGTCTCATATCTATTATATATCTCTTTGTGGTAGAGTATATAAGGAGATAGTTAGGACTTGGGTTTGGACCCCTTGGGGGTACCACTCTTTTATGAGGAGGGGAGAGATAGACTCTCGCGCCCGCCGCCGTCCGTCCGGTCGGTCGGGCGGGTCGGGTCGGGTCATTTAGAGAGCAAAACATTTTTTTGCTGAAAATTTATTTAAACGAAAAATAAATTTCTGAAGAGGACTGAGTCTAAACGGTCTCTCTAAAACACGTTTTGGCCCCGTGATTTCTGGCATAAATCCCGCCGCTAGTTCTTCTCCACGACTTGATCTTGCCAATGAACATAGCCTGTATTTCGATTTCGAATGTACACTTTTCGCTCTATAAATACCATTCGATATTGAGTTTTTTAAATACACAAAAACAAAAGAGAAAAACAGAGTTCTTTAGAGCAAACAGTTTTCGATTTTCTGCTTCTTGCAAATTTCGAGTTTCTGCTCCTTGCAAAGAGTATTCGAGTTTATGGTTCTTGCTTACAGTTTGTTTTTGGAATCAGAGTCTCTGTTTATGCTTCTTGTTTGTTGCTGATTTATTTCCTGGTGATTCCGAGCAAATAAGGAGATTAAGGGTGATTTGTATACCGTTCATTTATTGTGCAATTTGTGAACGAGACAGAGAAGATTATGGGCTGTTTTATCCTGGGGACGGCGGGGCTACGAAACTGCTTGCACAATTTTGGGCAGAGCCGCGAAACGTCTTAAAGAGAGCGACCTAGTCCGCGACTCAACCCAAGCAAAATTGGTATCATCGTTCCTTCCTTTTAATTCAAATTTACAGCATATTTTTCCAACAAAGAAGAAGGAAGAGAAGTCTCACCGCCATCACGAAAAAGATGAAGAGCAATTCTAGATGTCGAGGTTTTGGGCGAGGGATGGTGCGTCGCACGTGGTCTTGCATCGTTTCAAAAAAAAAAAAAAAAAAAGAAAGAAAGAGGGGGAATCGAAATTTTGGGGGAGAAAAGGAGGGAACCTCTCCCTCCCCCCATTTCCATCTCGACAGAGAGAGATAGAGGAAGCTTTCCCTCTCCCACTCTCCCCCAACGAAGACCAACAATCCCTCCCTCTCCCCACCAAAAAGGTAAACCACCGAGGAACCTCTCCCTCTCCCTCTCCCATTTCCTCTCCTGAGAAGACAAAGACGAATCGCCAAAAAGGTAAAGCTCGACAGTCCCATGTTTATTTTCCCTCTCATTCTCTCCCTCTTTGTGTGTGATTTCTTGTTGGGGATTTCTACATCTACGGTTTCCACTAGATATAGGGTTTTTTTTGCTTTGATATTGAATTGAAACCCTAGATCGAGCAAAAAAAAAAAAAAAAAAAATCGATTTCAGTTTGAATTGAAACCCTAGATCTTTTATAGTCATCTCACTGGTTCTTGTATTTAGTATAGTTTTGTGAAATTGACTGCAGCAGAGGTTGGTGCAATTATAGTGTTTGATTTTATAATGGTGTTCTTCTAAAAAAAAAAAAATTTTCGATTTCAGTTTGAATTGAAACCCTAGATCTTTGCTGTGATTTTTTGTTTTAGCTTTTCAATCTTGGTAGAGATTCCCCTAATTTCATGGAAAATATAGGCTGATTTGAAAGTGCATGGGTTCATTTAAGCAGACTCCTCCTACCTTTAGAATTGATGAACCACCTCAGATTTTCCTGCATTTTCAGTAATATTTAAGTCATTTCTAATGCATTTATTCGACCGAGTTAAACCTGTTTAATCAGTTGATTGATTAGGGTTTTCCAATCTATTTCTTTGTATCTAATTAAAATGATGTTCTGAATCTGGTATTCTAAACTATTACAATAACATCAGATTATAATAATTATGTATTTTTTTTTATTAATTACAGGTGTGGAGAAATGTTTTCTTATAGATGGGGTCATAGGTCCAATCCCACAAAAGAATGTCTCGAGGTAATCTTACATGTCCTCTCTAGTGTTCCTATTGTTGTTTGTTCCAATGTGAAATGAAGGAATATGTCCTCTTCATTGATTTGTAATTACTGAATCCACTAAGAAGAGAGTTGGTGCTAAATCTCTCTACTATCAACTTTGATTGCCAATTTACAAATTGAGCATATATTTGTGTGTCTTATTCCTCTGTTTTTTTTTTTTTTTTTTTTTTTTTTTTTATGGCATCTAAAAATCCAAGTGTTGGATGACTTGCTCGTACTAGTTAGGAAATTGCTTTTCAGTCCATAGATTTGTCACTGCATTTCTACTAGTTAAGCCCATGTTATTAATATTCTAGCTAGGGCATTTGGAAAATTTAAACTTGAGCACAATTAATATGGACAAAAAGCATTATAGAAACAAACTTGATTGGGGTTACTCAGCCATTACATAACTTCATTCAGTCTCTTTAGATATAGACTTGATTAGGTCATCTTCTCAATTTTCCAGGACTGAAGTTCAATCTTACACTGTTCTAATGGTGTTTTTTATGTTAGAAAATTTTGAGAATCATTTTAATGTAGGTTGCTTCCATGTCAGTCCACTAAATGTAGAGCGCTCGTAGTTGTTTTGATGTTACTTGGCAATTATTTAAAGTGCAGTGTTTTGAGCAAAACTCAAATATTCTAGATAGTGGGAACGAATATGAAATGTAGCTGCTAGATCAGTTGTGAAAAAACTCAATACTTCTACGTATCAAGGGAGGGAACGAGGTAGGGAGCGAGGATGCTCCCTCGCACGTGGTCCTGCGTGGATTCAAAAAAAAAAAGAAAAAAAAAAGAGGGAATCAAAATTTTTGGGGAGAAAAGGAGGGAACCTCTCCCTCTCCCCATTTCCATCTCCATCTCCACAGAGACAGAGACAGAGACAGAGAAAGAGAAGAAACCCCATCGAATCTATTTCTCTCAAAACCCCATCTCTCAAAACCCCATCGAATCTATTTCTCTTTGATACAGAGTTTTAGATTCTCTCTTTAATATCTTTTTCAATGAATTTGCAGGTGAGGCTGTAGTTGGTGGGGAAAAGGGGAAGCAGAAGATTGTAAGAGCGGGTGGGAACAATCGTCGAGCTCTTGGAGACATTCACAACCTGGTTCAGCAGCAACAGCAGAAGATCAATCGACCCATAACAAGGTAAATTCTAGGGTTATGGTTTCCAAAACAAAATCTCTTCAAATCCCCATCTCTTTATACCCAATTTACTCGAATTACTTAGCCAAGAGTGTAAAATACTTCACAATTTGCTATAATTGAGTCTCAATTTGTGCTAATTTGTAACTAATCATTGTTTTATTAAATAGTTTATGACGAAGGTTCAAAGTTCATCTGCTTCCAAGTCCAAAGGTGGTGGTGGTGGTGGTGGATCGTCACAGGCGTCCGATGTGTAGCAGAAGCGAAAACGAGGGGTTTTTCAGAAGGACTGTAAGTGATTTCAAGTGATTTTTTGGTAAGATTTTGAGAGGTGGGTTTTCTTGTTTATGATTTTACTAAGTGGTTGTTGTTTTGATGGTTTAGTGCAGCATATGATGTATGGTTTTGGTGATGACCCCAATGTGAGTTTCTCATCTTTATCATCAAATATGTGTACCCTGTATTTTTTTTTTTAGGTTCTTCAGTTGTTATTGTTTCAATTTGTAGTTAAATTCTTAGTTGACAAGTTTGGATTTGTCGAAATTAGGAGTTTGTTGCAATTTTCAAGTTAAAATCTGCTAGAAATGCAGGCATATTCAATGGTAAGATGTATAAATCGGCATTCGGATGTATGATGCCCAAGTTATATTGCTCAATTTTTACACACTCAACTAATGGGATTCGGGAACCTGTGGTTAAAATTTGAGGTAGTTTAAGTGCTGCCCAATTCTTTAAGTGAAGTTTGATCATGTTTAATATGGTGTCGTTTTGATACTTTGCGGCTTTATCCTTGGAATATATCAACCGGTGTACTTTGTTTGACAATAGTACGAGCTACTGAGGTTCGATCTGCTTAGATTAGGCCATGGGCATTTGTTGCATTATGGTAAGTATGTGTTAGCTTAGGAAATGCTTAGTGTATTTTGCTTATTGTGAACTTCAGATGTATCTTGCCTAGTTGTTGTCAACTTTGTACACTGACACCTCCAAGCAAACCATATTTTACAAATCTCTCTCCGTCACTCGCTGTTCTTCTTGACAGAATTCCCAGATTGGGTCAGATAGATCAACAATTATACTTTTTAACTGAAGATTTCATCTGGGGTCTATCCATTTTCATCCAATTCTACGTTATTGAGCTCAAAATCAAGAAATTTGATCTGGGGTTTTACTGGGTATAAGTTCTCCTCTGTTCCTGAATTCTTTGAAACTATATTGGCTTCCAAATTCATTTCTGTGATTTGATGTAAAGATTTGATCTGGGTTCTTGGGAAAAAATTTTGTTTGTGGAAGGAAAGAATTGTTTGAAATTGGTTTATAGTTTGGAAGAATGGCTGGGGAGAATTTGATTGAGCTCAAGTTCAGACTTTCTGATGGGACTGATATTGGTCCTAACAAGTATAATCCTACCACCACTGTGGGATCTCTAAAAGAAGTTATAGTTTCTCAATGGCCTCAAGGTCAGTGATCTTTAACTTATCTTGATCATTTTGTTTTTTTTTAAATAATTTTTATGAATTATGGATCTGTGTGGGCTTCTTTATTGTTGTCATCGATGTTTTAGGACTGTAATTAATGTTTAAAGATCATGCTTGCAGATCAATTTATTGGGAATTCATAGTTTGTTAGCTAATTATGATCTATGGGTTACATCTCATGAATTCAAAGCATATGTTTTCATCTGGTCTGTAATAGGAACAACCACCGATTAGTCATTTCAGAATGTCGGACCTGGGTTAGGCACTAGGAGTGCCTTCATCCTTATATCGAGTTAAAGAAGTGTTGATCCGAAGTTGTAGTTTGCATCTTTATATGTCTTCATGGGTTAATTAGGATTGAAACCATCATACACGGATGTTGTTAGCTAGCTTCCTTCAAGTTTTCCCTGTCAAGCACGTAATTTTTTACATGAAGGGTTGTGGTCCGTATAGTGATCGTTCTCTATAATTTAAGTAGGTACATTAGATCAATTGGATTATGCTTTTATAAATGATGTACCGCTGCTGCGATGTTTAATATATTGAGGAGAGGTTGTAGTTTGTAAAGTGAGAGGAGAATAGACACATAAGGAATATACTCAATATGAGACGGAATAGATGAAGGTGATTTTCATTTTTATTTTTTGCTTTTGTTTAATGACTGCAAATGACTGGTAACATTTTCCCCATCTCATTGTGTTTTGTGATGGAGCCCTTTAATAACACACAATAAACCTCTAATCAATCGCATTGTTTTTATTGTTGTTTCCGAACATCCAGACTTTTCAAGTATACAAAGAAGGAGCCTATGTCTTTTCAATCGCGTCTGCTTCCGTTGTCTCCTATCTATGCAGGCTATATCTAGTTTATCTTACAGATAAAGTATTCTTGATTGGTTCTGTAGTTCCATGATGATATTTTGGTTTATTCTAGTTTATCTTACAGACGAAGTATTCTTGATTGGTTCTGTAGTTTCATGATGATATTTTGGTTTAAACTAACTTGGTTAAATTTTCTTACCTATTTCCTTTTTCATGGTAGACAAAGAGAATGGCCCAAAGACAATAAATGATATAAAGCTTATTAATGCGGGAAAAATAATGGAGAATAGCAGGACCCTTGCTGAGTCCACTGTACTGGTTGCTGAACCTCCAGGAGTTATCACGATGCATGTTGTGGTGCAGCGTCCCTTATCGGACAAAAAAACGGGTAATCACCAAAGCATATTATATTCCATACTTAGAATGCATTCGTATTTGTATACATCTTGATGAAGTAGTCATTCAATATCTAGGTCAGATCATATGCTATAGTTAGCTGTTTGAAACATCACGTATCTTTACTTTTTTTATTTTTGCTCAATTTGGTTGTCAACACCGTAAACTGATTTGCTTCCCTCTGAATTGACTTGAGTTATGGGTGCTATGAAATTGCAGAAGACTGAATATTTAGTTGAGTCACAGTTTAGAATGGATATCACTACCCAAACTAGACCCTAACAAGATATTTCTTCTAATACTTGCATTGTGTTTGCAACAGAGAAACTGCTAGCTGACTCCTCGAAGAATGGATTTGCATGCTCTATCCTGTGAACTTAATGAGAAGACCATCAAACGCCAATAGTAATGTTTTGCAGATAACAGTTAGCATGTATCTCCTGATGGCGCATTTCAGGAGCAACATAATGGGTATCACGTGTGAAGCAGCTTCAGTGGAAGCTTGGTTGGTCCTGTCTGTTTGCACTGTCTATGTGCACTTTGTGGAGTTCTTTCTGTAGACCTTAGTGGTTTGATTTTTATGGTTGTGAAAAGTGGAAATGAATTGAAAATGCTAAGCGTAGATTGAATAGTTGAACAGATTTCTCACCAATGGAGCAAAATGGTATTAGTTGTCAGTCGATTTTCACCTTTTGATGAATTTACAGAAAAAAAAAAAAAATTCCGATCATATTTATTTTATGCACTATTATCAACAAATTTGTTGCCTCGCGTCAAACTGCTGTCAGATTACTAAGGAATGGAAACCTCAATATATGTTCGACTCCAAATAAGAAACAAAAAAAAAGAAAAAGGAAGGGATGCAATGCTCAAGTCTGCAAACAGGTTATTATAGCTACAGGTTTCTAAAGGATGTTAGTCCCGAATTATGCTACTGATGCAATACTCAGATATGAAAAACATCTATTGGTGCTTTAATGGTAAGGGACGAAGCTATGAACTACCAGCATGTGAAACTTTGCAAAACCTGTTAAGTTCAACCAAGTGAAAGGCAAAAACTAATTTAACACAAAAGTCATAAATTATCAATACCACAAATGAAAATGTTTCCAGATCACAGATGTAAGAGAAATTGAATGGGACATCCATTGCCATTCAAAAACAACTTTAATAGTCAAGAAGTCAATGGCAAAAAATATGAATAACATTGCATTGCAAAACTCCTTGATCTTCATATACTAAATAGTTAATGAACAAATGTAATAACTATACAGAACAGAGAATTACACACCCACGTACAAACAGGTGAATGTACTTACGGGTTTCTAATCCTATACTATCATCTGATTACCAACTACATTAACGGGAGACTTGACACTTATTATATACATAAAAGGAGGTTGCCTCAGCTTGGATACCCTCGACCAAGCTTTATGATCCTCCTATATACAGACACACCGAAGGTCATCAGTATTCTAACCCAGCAGAAAAAATAGTCAGCCTGTGGATTTTTTTTCTTTTCTTTTCCTGTCAGTATGGTAGGTGATATTTTGAACTTGCAAGTAACAGGTGTGACTGTTTCTTTTATCTATGATATTGCTAAGAAGGGTCCTCTAGGTTGGATGGTGAAGAGTTGGACAATTGCAACATCTTCTTGGGCACTCTGGCATTCTTGACTGTCATCACTAGTTTCTGTCTCTCTCCTTCTACCTCTGCGAATTGGAGGCTTAGTTGAGAGTACCGATCATGCATTTCCTTCAACTCAGACTCGACCACTGTGTATCTTTCCTTCAGTGCCAACATATCTCGGATCAACTCATTAATGTCTCTGAAGCTCTGGAACACTGCCTCCTCGTCGGGGTGTTGTTTCAGGAATGAACTGAACCAGCAGAACAAATAATATATATTAATTCTTTCTCTATGGAAAATCTGTAAAAAAATAAAATAAATAAATAAATAAAAAGAACTGTTTTTCCTGCTTGCTAGTGATAGGCAGTTAAAAGCTTGAAATTTCCTTGTGCAGGCAATATATTTTCATTAGAAACTCAGAAGCATGGACATAGGTTTTTTACATTTTGGCCTACAAGACTGTCTCGACCACGGACTGCCCCTGCAACGCGCTGCTGTTCCAGACCCACTTTGCTCCGCAAAACCAGCCGGGGCTCATAAAAACCTGAATTGCTTCAAATTGATACAAAGTCAGAATTTGCAGAAAATGAATCTGAAAAACTGAATATGAATTGCTTCAAATTGATACAAAGTCAGAATTTGCAGTAAATGAATCTATAAATGAATCTGAAAAACTGAATCTGAATTGCTACTTGTTAAGATAAATCCCTACTTGTTATGCCAGAGAGAAGACCACAACTCGATTAGCTAGGGTAATTATGTCTAAATCCTCGGCTGTTTGCAAAACATCCAAGTAAGAGCTGATGAACTTACCAAATCAGTAACGTATTCAGTAACAATGTCCTCAACAAGTGCCACAGATTCTGGAAGTGGCTACAGAGAATAAGAATGTGATTTAGTATCAACTGATTAAGTGTATCATGTGCTAGAAAACACAACATTTCAGTACATAACTACATATGCATGAGAGCACATTTTCTTTGCTGAGGGTTATATATTAAATAGCATGACAAAACTCAAAACTTATATTAAGCAAATATTGAAGATACTAAGATAATTGCTGAAAATTTTCACTGACTTGTTTGAAATATTGAATAAACAAATAAACACACTGATTAAAAGTTTTCTCACAATCGCTTTTGTTTGAATCACATACTCAGTATCCTCAAAAAGTCTTGACTGAAGGAAGCCAAATAGAAGCATTTTGATTCAAGTGCGCCTTAAACATCACTAGCTTTACGAAGAAATGAAGGAAAAATGCAAATTTCGTAGAACCAGTTAAAGTTAAAACAGACCAAGCTAACTTTAAAAGTCAGTTTCTTCATCCTAAAGTAAAACAGAACATTCCAATCTAGCTCAACAACTAGGCAAGATACATCTGAAGTTCACAATAAGCAAAATACACTAAGCATTTCCTAAGCTAACACATACTTACCATAATGCAACAAATGCCCATGGCCTAATCTAAGCAGATCGAACCTCAGTAGCTCGTACTATTGTCAAACAAAGTACACCGGTTGATATATTCCAAGGATAAAGCCGCAAAGTATCAAAACGACACCATATTAAACATGATCAAACTTCACTTAAAGAATTGGGCAGCACTTAAACTACCTCAAATTTTAACCACAGGTTCCCGAATCCCATTAGTTGAGTGTGTAAAAATTGAGCAATATAACTTGGGCATCATACATCCGAATGCCGATTTATACATCTTACCATTGAATATGCCTGCATTTCTAGCAGATTTTAACTTGAAAATTGCAACAAACTCCTAATTTCGACAAATCCAAACTTGTCAACTAAGAATTTAACTACAAATTGAAACAATAACAACTGAAGAACCTAAAAAAAAAAATACAGGGTACACATATTTGATGATAAAGATGAGAAACTCACATTGGGGTCATCACCAAAACCATACATCATATGCTGCACTAAACCATCAAAACAACAACCACTTAGTAAAATCATAAACAAGAAAACCCACCTCTCAAAATCTTACCAAAAAATCACTTGAAATCACTTACAGTCCTTCTGAAAAACCCCTCGTTTTCGCTTCTGCTACACATCGGACGCCTGTGACGATCCACCACCACCACCACCACCTTTGGACTTGGAAGCAGATGAACTTTGAACCTTCGTCATAAACTATTTAATAAAACAATGATTAGTTACAAATTAGCACAAATTGAGACTCAATTATAGCAAATTGTGAAGTATTTTACACTCTTGGCTAAGTAATTCGAGTAAATTGGGTATAAAGAGATGGGGATTTGAAGAGATTTTGTTTTGGAAACCATAACCCTAGAATTTACCTTGTTATGGGTCGATTGATCTTCTGCTGTTGCTGCTGAACCAGGTTGTGAATGTCTCCAAGAGCTCGACGATTGTTCCCACCCGCTCTTACAATCTTCTGCTTCCCCTTTTCCCCACCAACTACAGCCTCACCTGCAAATTCATTGAAAAAGATATTAAAGAGAGAATCTAAAACTCTGTATCAAAGAGAAATAGATTCGATGGGGTTTTGAGAGATGGGGTTTTGAGAGAAATAGATTCGATGGGGTTTCTTCTCTTTCTCTGTCTCTGTCTCTGTCTCTGTGGAGATGGAGATGGAAATGGGGAGAGGGAGAGGTTCCCTCCTTTTCTCCCCAAAAATTTTGATTCCCTCTTTTTTTTTTCATTTTTTTTTGAATCCACGCAGGACCACGTGCGAGGGAGCATCCTCGCTCCCTACCTCGTTCCCTCCCTTGATACGTAGAAGTATTGAGTTTTTTCACAACTGATCTAGCAGCTACATTTCATATTCGTTCCCACTATCTAGAATATTTGAGTTTTGCTCAAAACACTGCACTTTAAATAATTGCCAAGTAACATCAAAACAACTACGAGCGCTCTACATTTAGTGGACTGACATGGAAGCAACCTACATTAAAATGATTCTCAAAATTTTCTAACATAAAAAACACCATTAGAACAGTGTAAGATTGAACTTCAGTCCTGGAAAATTGAGAAGATGACCTAATCAAGTCTATATCTAAAGAGACTGAATGAAGTTATGTAATGGCTGAGTAACCCCAATCAAGTTTGTTTCTATAATGCTTTTTGTCCATATTAATTGTGCTCAAGTTTAAATTTTCCAAATGCCCTAGCTAGAATATTAATAACATGGGCTTAACTAGTAGAAATGCAGTGACAAATCTATGGACTGAAAAGCAATTTCCTAACTAGTACGAGCAAGTCATCCAACACTTGGATTTTTAGATGCCATAAAAAAAAAAAAAAAAAAAAAAAAAAAACAGAGGAATAAGACACACAAATATATGCTCAATTTGTAAATTGGCAATCAAAGTTGATAGTAGAGAGATTTAGCACCAACTCTCTTCTTAGTGGATTCAGTAATTACAAATCAATGAAGAGGACATATTCCTTCATTTCACATTGGAACAAACAACAATAGGAACACTAGAGAGGACATGTAAGATTACCTCGAGACATTCTTTTGTGGGATTGGACCTATGACCCCATCTATAAGAAAACATTTCTCCACACCTGTAATTAATAAAAAAAAATACATAATTATTATAATCTGATGTTATTGTAATAGTTTAGAATACCAGATTCAGAACATCATTTTAATTAGATACAAAGAAATAGATTGGAAAACCCTAATCAATCAACTGATTAAACAGGTTTAACTCGGTCGAATAAATGCATTAGAAATGACTTAAGGAGGGTGTATTGTATTTGGATTTTGTGGGCAATTTAATAAATTTCATGGATTCTGAAAATCCAAGTGTATTCAATTTGGATTTTAAAAAGTCTACAAAAATCTAAGGGTATTCAATCAGGATTTTAAAAAGTCTTTCTGAAATCCACAAAGTCTAGGGGTATTCAATATGGATTTCAGAAAGTCCACAAAAGTTTTTGGGTATTCAAAATATCATTCATATTTATGGATTTGGAAAATCATGGATTCTCATGGACTTTGTAGTGTTAAGTATAAATAACAAATTTCAATAATTTGCCAGCCTCCATATCAAAGATTTCAACGTGAAAAAAAGTCTCCCAAAGTTCTTCCTTGTGCCAGCCGCGAAGATGATCTTTCCAAACAACCCGCGAAACCAAAAAAAGAGTCCCGCTCCCCGCTTCGTGCATAACTCAGTTCATGAAACCCTTCTTCTCAGCTCCAGGACTACCACGTCTCCAACCTAAGCCCTAAAGCTGCTCATATTCACAAGGAAGGAGGAAGTGGAAAGGCAAGAAAGACGAGAACGATATAGAAGAAGTCGTGGCTGCTGCGATCAGTTTTGCTGCTAGAAAAGAACGAGATATGTACACAGTGAGAGAGAGAGTGACGAAGGCGATGACCTAACGAAAAAAACTCTCTCTGTTTCAATCAAAATGCCAAAGAAGAAGAGCATCAACGAGAATCAAAAAATCAACCCCACCTCATCATCATCCCAACAACTTTTTCAAGCTTTCAAACAAGTGAACTTGGAAGCCTTGGCAAAAGAAGGGACCAAATCATCAGCTTTTCTCAAACTACCATTGGGTATTTTTCTTGACATCATATCAAGGCTCCCCATCAAACCCATTGCGGTTTGCAGGTGCGTATGCAAAACTTGGCTCAAGATAGTTCATCACCCACATTTCACTAAGTTGCACCATACCAAATCACTCCAACAAAACCACTCCCATGTTTTGAATAGTTGTATTAGTCTTTTGTTTCATGTTGGTAAGGTGAATAATGAAAATAGGAGTGACATTCTAGTGTTTGAGCATGAAAATGATGATAATTTTAACAATGGGGTTGTTGTTAATCCAAGGTTCATACCACATGGTATCAAATCTAAGACACTGGAGGATTTTGAAACTGCTTCCCCTGTTCGGGATTTCGAGCTTGTGGGTTCGTGTAATGGGTTGTTATGCTTATCTGATAAAACCCAATTTGACCCCATTTATGTGTGTAATCCAGTGATAGGGGAGTATATGATATTACCCAAACTTCTTTTTTATTTTGCAAATAATTAGAAATCTGTAAAAGTCGTTCATACAGAGTCCGTGGATTTTCATAAATCTCTAGAAAGTCTGTAGCAAAAGTCTATGGATTTAAGAAATCAGCATAAGTCCGTGGACAATTTAAAGAGTCTGTGGACAATTTAAAGAGTCCGTGGACTTTTCAAATTATTTATCAATTCCATAAGAATCCATATACAATACACCCCCCTAAATATTACTGAAAATGCAGGAAAATCTGAGGTGGTTCATCAATTCTAAAGGTAGGAGGAGTCTGCTTAAATGAACCCATGCACTTTCAAATCAGCCTATATTTTCCATGAAATTAGGGGAATCTCTACCAAGATTGAAAAGCTAAAACAAAAAATCACAGCAAAGATCTAGGGTTTCAATTCAAACTGAAATCGAAATTTTTTTTTTTTTTAGAAGAACACCATTATAAAATCAAACACTATAATTGCACCAACCTCTGCTGCAGTCAATTTCACAAAACTATACTAAATACAAGAACCAGTGAGATGACTATAAAAGATCTAGGGTTTCAATTCAAACTGAAATCGATTTTTTTTTTTTTTTTTTTTGCTCGATCTAGGGTTTCAATTCAATATCAAAGCAAAAAAACCCTATATCTAGTGGAAACCGTAGATGTAGAAATCCCCAACAAGAAATCACACACAAAGAGGGAGAGAATGAGAGGGAAAATAAACATGGGACTGTCGAGCTTTACCTTTTTGGCGATTCGTCTTTGTCTTCTCAGGAGAGGAAATGGGAGAGGGAGAGGGAGAGGTTCCTCGGTGGTTTACCTTTTTGGTGGGGAGAGGGAGGGATTGTTGGTCTTCGTTGGGGGAGAGTGGGAGAGGGAAAGCTTCCTCTATCTCTCTCTGTCGAGATGGAAATGGGGGGAGGGAGAGGTTCCCTCCTTTTCTCCCCCAAAATTTCGATTCCCCCTCTTTCTTTCTTTTTTTTTTTTTTTTTTTTTGAAACGATGCAAGACCACGTGCGACGCACCATCCTTCACCCAAAACCTCGCCCAAAACCTCGACATCTAGAATTGCTCAAAGATAAATAGATGCAAGCTACTCCCCATCAAACACCACATCACTTCTCACTATTCCCTCCTTCCTCTCCTCCCACTACAGCCTCTTCCCCTCACAACACACAACTCTCATCTTCATCTCACTATCACTCATAAGAAGAAGAGGAAATTTGGGCTGTTTCACTTTTAGTGTGGTTCATCAGCTTCATGCACTGACAGGGCACATGTGTTTGGAAATTGTTGCGAGAGTTGTCGGGGTTTGGTCCTTTTTAGTAGATTATAACCATACCCAATGTTGATTGGCACTCAATCCGTTCGCCAAGGTCTCTATTTCTCTCCAACCTCCTTCCTTTTTAGTTTTTTCTTTATTCATATCAAACCCCACCCACACCCACACCCACACCCACACCCACACCACCTACACCTTGATTTCAACATTTGGGTATCTTGCATTCTATTGAAACCCATAAGTTTTTAGATACAATCTTTGATACCCAGTTTTTGTGTTTTGTGTTTATCATAGCATGGAAGTATTTGAGCCTTTAATTTACATCCCTTCAATGCAAACCCAGCCATAATTGCATTTGCTTTATACCTCCAAAACATGTCATTTGTGGTCAGTTGTTCAATTGCTTTTGGGTATTTTAGTCCCCTTTCATTCCAAGGAGTTAAAATGGAATACTAATTGCCTAAATTTAAATATAACCATGGAAGAGACTTTTGTGCCATTTCAAGGAATCAAGAATGACCTTAAAAAGCAAGGTTGATGTGCTGCAAGCAAGATTGGACTGGTGGCTTCAGTGAAATTAATATAAAATAGCTTTGCTCCTTAATAAAATTTAGATGTCCAATTGCATTCCATGATCTTTATGTTATATATGTATAGAGGAGATGGAGCTGTGAGAGAGACTTGAATACATACCAAGCTTAGTTACACACACAAGACAAGGATGGAGTGGAGGAAGAGTTATTTGGACTTGATTTTGGTGCCATTGGGGTTTATGATCAGCATTGGTTATCATGTTTGGTAGTGGCATAAGGTCAGGACACAACCCCTTACTACCATCATTGGCACAAATGTGGCAGGTCGACAACTTTGGATCTCTGCCGTGATGAAGGTAAACATCCTGCAAGGGTGTCTGTTTAAACAAGTTTTTCAAATAGAAAAAGAAATGAAAGTTTTCGAATACCATGCTTAGCAGTAAATGTTTTTTGTTGCGTGCATATGAGAGTCTTCTTTTCCTACACTTAAGTAGAAATTTTTCACTGTTGACAGGACAATGAGAAGAAAAACATATTGGCAGTACAATCCCTCCGAAACGCACTCATGGGTTCAACCCTAATGGCTACAACTTCCATCCTCTTATGCACAGCTTTGGCTGCAGTCATCAGTAGCACATACATCGTCAAGAAGCCACTCGGTGACACCATTTATGGCGCCCATGGAAAGTTAATGGTCGCAGTCCTTTTGATCTTCCTCTTTTATCAGGTATGTAGCATTTTGTTTCATTAGTTATGAATTATATGTATGTGTCATAATTCCATATATGGTTGATGTTGAATTATATAGTGTTGAAAATATGGTTTTTTAAAAATAAAAGAAAATGGGTTTGAACCTGGTTTAGATCTCTGGATCGCTATATTTTTTAGTTCCACATCTTTTATACAACTCATTGTGGAGGAGTTTATAAGGAGAGTGTTTGAACTTGGGGTACCACACTTTTGTGAGGAGGGGAGAGATAGAACCCGCGTGCGCCGCCGTCCGGCTGGTCGGGTCAGGTCACTTAGAGATAAACCCATTTTTTTTATTGAAAATTTATTTAAATAAAAATATTTTTTTTTGAATTGCTGCAGAGAAGGGAGACTGAGTCAGAGGGCTGATCCTGTCCTCTCTCACACGTTCTCCACGTTTTATCTGAATTGCCGCAATAGCCGGGATTTTTTTATCTCAACAGATGCGTTTTTCTCCCTATAAATACAAACACAAACTCAGAGCTTAAGATATAAGAAACAAAAACAAAAAACATTTTCATTTTAGAATTTCAATCAGAGAAGATTCTAAGTTCTGCAGTTTTGTTCATATGAAACTCTTTCAAAGAGAATTCAACAGTTCTGTTTGAAAGGAACTCTTTCTTTTCGTATTTCACAGATCTTCTACCACATACAATTTCTGAGTTTTTTCGTTTGAATTTTATACACTGTATTGGTGATTCCGAGCAAAACAGAGATTAAGGGTGGATTGTATTCCATTCATCAACAGTGCATTTGTTTGAACGAGACAGATAAGAATTCTGGGCAGTTTTATCCTGGGGACGGTGAGGCTATCAGACTGCTTGCACACTTTTGGGCAGAGCCGCGAAACGTCTTAAAGAGAGCGACCTAGTCCGCGACTCAACCCAAGAACAATTGGTAACTTCGTTCCTGTCTTTTAATTTACATCACTACTTTTACAACATATAGAAAACATGTATTTTCATAGTAAGTGCGCATGTTGATGAAATGCCCAGCGCAAAGGTATGTACCGACTAATATCTTAAAGTTGTCATGTAATACATATTTTTATGAACCCCGACATTACCTATATTGTTCCCAGATTAACATGGTAGTAATAAAGAAACTCATTTACAGATATGGAGAATAAATTCAGAGGTGACAGGGATTTCTTCATTTTTGTGCCTTTGGAAAGGAAGTTGAATTCTCAACAAATCATTGGTGAATAAGAGACATTCCGGGACTCATTAACAAGTGGTTCAACCTCTAAAAGCTCTTCCGAATGGAGACCCTCCATTAATCATAAAAATTCTGGCAATGAAGACCCTTTCATTTTCATTTTCAGCTTCACTGATGCATGAGCGCGCGGTGGAAATAGAGATGTCATGTTAGTTTCTGTTTAACCTCCTTACGCTTATTTGTTTGGGTGTTGCTTTGAGATGTTGTATAGTAAAGAAATGAGTAGCTCAGGACCTAATGCAAATTTACTAAAAGGTAAAACCTCATCGTATAACAATTTGCCCATCTGTATTATGTTTTTGTTATTGTAAATTGAATTTTACCTTGAATCTGCCTCTGATTTGTTACAATTGATGGATTTGCAGATATATATACCGGTTGATACCAGATTTTAGAATTGTTTGTTTTTTTAGGCAAAGAGATAAGTCACTGCCTATATCTGTTGTGTGTTCTGTATTGTACAACAATTTTACCTGTAAGCAATGAGCAAGTTTAGAAATTAGAACATCATTCTGTTGTAAACGAGATGTTGAAAGATTTGATATATAAAAAGTTTCACTCCTACTGTGTGCAAGTTGATATGTTATTGAAGAGCAATGCTAGCTGTCGAGGAAGTGGGCAAGGAAAACAGCGAGGTGAGGGCAGTGGAGGGGGGGTGACCGTCCATCCCCCTTGGGATGCACGCTTGAAAAATGAGGGCATGCATCCTGAGGGGGATGGACGGTCACCCCCTCCACCGCCCTCACCTCGCTGTTTTCCTCACCCACTTCCTCGACATTTAGAATTTTGCGTTATTGAATAAGCAAAGTTTATGAACAGTTGTAATTGACATTGTAAATATGCTATTCAGGTTCATAATCAAAGGATCCAAATGAGAGTATGAAGTACTCATTTTGTGCGTGCAGCAATTGATTTTCAATCTTAAGAACAAAAAAAACAAAGAGAATAGAATATGAAAGTGTGACGAAGAGCACGATCCAATGAGGGTGTCATGCTGAAGGCATGACAGGGTACACACACGGCTGATACACTAGTATTCAGTAAAATTTATTTAAAAAACATTGATAGTTTTGGTATATCGAATTCTTGAAGTTCAACGACAGGTTGGGGCAGTCGCAAATTATTGTTAGTTCGACACATAATATTTTACTATTTTAATTTACTGTTGAAAACAATCATATTTTTAAAATAAAATATTTATTATTTTTTACCGTTAGATGTTTATTTCTTTATTCGTGCAACAATGATTTACAACCTATAACTTCTTCCTTGAATGTTACACAAATACAATAATAAAACAAAATTAATTTCAACCACAAAATGTTATTGAATTGTATGACTCGTGAATATATAATGTACTCTTAAAAACAAATGTCTTCCTAAAAAAATTAACTTGACATCGATTCTTAAAAGAGTTCATTTCAAATAAACAAATCATAATAAAATGGACTAAAGCTTTGGGCTAATTAATCATGTTGCTTAACTCAATATCTTCAAACTTGTCACCGTCTCTGTCATACAATGGTTTATTTCCATTGTAAGTGTCATCAACAACGATATTGTAAGTCTAATTAGAGCACGGTGAGCATCTACATTCACACGTCCAAGTGCAATAACTTTTTTTTTTTTTTTTTTTGAAATTCTTCAACAAACAAGTTTTATAATGCAAATCATGAAGTGACTCGGGGCTCGAAGAATTAGTCATATGAAATTATCAAAAAAAAATTATAGCATAAGTCACTTTTGTTGGTTCAACATACATAATTATAACAACAAAGACTTTTGGTTATTAAGCTCCAGGCATCTCATGAATTTTAACAAATCAAGTAGCATACCGTGATCATTTTTCAGATTTAACATTTCATAAAGAATTTAACATATACTCTAATCTTTGCTTGCAAAAGTTTCTAATACTTTCATATATGCACATATGAAGCTAGGAGATCTTGTTATATGACTAAATGTAGTTGGTTTAAAAAAAAAAATTGAACTCTTTTTTTTCTACCTAAAGTTAGGATGGTAATGACAACTTTAATAATAAGTTGTCTTACCTCCATATAGGCTACTTGTTCCTTCCATTGTAACTAGCACACGCTTCATATCATAGCCACCAAAACAAAATAACAAAAACTTTTGTGTCTACATCCATAAGAACCTAATCGACACTGCCATACCCTCACCCAATCCTCCTCTAGATAAAACCAACACATAAGCCACTATCACAGAAACTTCCGAATTATCCTTGCCCCCTATCCACCATTGCACGTTCCAAATTTTGAAGAACTTAACTCAAACTTCTTCAATTTAACAGATCCGATTCAAATTCCCTCATATTGAACCGTTTAGAACAGTCAAGTTCTTACGGTTCCAATACTTTCATTATTGTCTCCAAAATTCCAAATGATTAACTATGCTATTGCTCTTTTACATCTCAATAGCACAAAAACACATTAAAACAACAAAACCATAACTCAATTTCAAGCAATTTATAAGATATAACTTATTACATCAAAAATCAAGTATTAAGTACAAAAGCGTCATCTTTACCACCCAATCAGAGCTAAATAAACAAACTTTCTACATCTAAACAAAAATCTATTAACATAAAACAAAAAACTCAGTACTTTGATGCAAGCAAACCTAAAAAAATAGAAAAAAAAACAAAATTGATGCAGTCTTTTTTCGCTCCCTACTTTGACCTAGTCCTGCTGACCTGCACAAGTAACGCATGCGAGTCACAGACCACCGTGCGGTGGCCGATGACACTCCGATGTTAAAGTCAGACAAGGCTTTGAGAAAGGTGTAATACTGTAACAGGGAATTTGTAGCATACCTTAGCTTACCAAAAACACGTCTTATTTATAGTGCAAGGAGTTCTGGTTCTACCAGGCAATCGTAGGCGTAGTTTAGGAAGTAGATCTTCGTGGAGACCTCTTCCTAATTAGGAGTCGTGCTGTAGGAGGGAAGTTCCATGTTAGCTCCGTGTTCCTAGATACGTGGGAGATAGTTCTCAATCCAAGAGCAATCCGTAGAAGGGAGTTTCCCTATGTGGAAGATACTCTGGTGTTTGCTTCCTAGTTGGAAGCAGAGAGCAGTTGTAGTTGTCCGTCCGAAGTTGATCCTCAAGATACTTGCCTGAAAAGGGCTTACGAGTATTGAGGATAGTTGTGAGACGTGTGGGCCTAGCATGCTGGGAGAGTTTGAGATCGCCTGGCGGACTGCATTTGGGAGGGCTTAGAACCGCTTGGGGCGAATCAATGTTAGGCTCACGCTTGAGGTCGTAGTTCCTCGAGATCATCATGACACGTGTACAACTTCGGGGTGTGACATTTTTATGTATCATCAGCTATTCCCCTCGAGTTAGTGGGCCGTCACATCGGTTCGCTAAGTCATCTCTTGAAGGGAAGCGTCGTTCATGATGATTGAGTCTGAATCGTTGCTTGAGCCACGCGCTACTTTAATTGAACGTGCATTGGTTCAACGAAAAAAAGGCAGGAAGCCAACCTCTATTTAGGTCATCCGCTGTGTAGAGTCTGATTCTTCTATTTTCCTTGCTTTCGAAGCTACCGCTTTGATTAGAAAAGATTGTTCATCTTCTTCATGGCTCAAGAAAACCTTTTTGATGATGTTGTCTTGGCCGAGGGCTTGGAGTTTTTCGAATACAGATTGTTGTCCGAACCTGGTCTCGCCAAAATCTGTACGAAGTTTGGGATCCCTGAGGACCTGCCATTGTATCTCCTGACAGGCGACCAAATGCCGATGTCACCTTCGGCTGGCTTCATCTGTTTGCAATGCGGGATGCTTCAAACTGGAGTGCGTTTTTGAGGTTCTAGATGTGATCTGAGAGTTCTTGGACTTCTTAGGGATTCTTTTGGCTCAGTTGGGGCCCAATGGATATAAGATCATCCTCATGATTTTGCTCAGTGCTAAGGAGGCCAGCGTTAGCGTGACTCCGCGGGTGGTTCAGTTGATGACCTATCCTCGGCTAAAGAGTAATGTTGTTTGTAAGATGAAATCGCCAAATTGCTTCGTCAAGCTGCTTGATGATTTCAAGTTCTGGCAGAAGTACTGTTTCTTGGCCCCTGTGGATTAGAAGTACTTTCAATGCAAGGGTCGTCCACTCGAACAACAGTTCAGGCCGCTTCGTAAGTTCATTTTTTCTTGTGACTTTGATGTGTTTGATAGTGGGTCGATTAACTATCGCTTGCATTTTTTTGCAGGAAGGTTTCCCACTACTCCTCTTACCTTAGAGGAGCAAAATACCATGGAGAAGTTTCGCGTCCTACCGAAAAGAAAGGCGATCGATGTCATAAGAATTTTCAACTTCATCCATAGTGGGTTGTGGGACAATTGGCTCGTCGCCCCCACTCTGTATCGATAATCGCACATTAAGTTGGAAGATGGGGCCCCTTCTAGGAAGAGGAAGGCTACTGAGGCCAAAGCTCTTGTTCTGTGTGATGCGGAGGATCCGTTTGAGACTCTTGCCTCCTTTGTGAGAAAGAGGTCTCGCGTTAGAACTGCGCTGTCTTTGGCACGACCCACTTCGGTGGGGGGGGAGCGTGAGTCTGCTAGAACTATTGAGGCAGAAACTGATGTTTCCGGCTTGGAGAATGATTACATGCGATTGGCTGGAGACGTAGACAGTCTCGAATTGGGGCGGCATGAACTTAGTATCGTGAAGAGCAGTCTCAGATCAACGCGCTGACTGGCAAGTTGGAGCTACTGGAGCATGAACTTGTTGATGCAAAGGTGCGGAAGAAAAAACTTCTCCAGGAACAAGGCAAATGTGAGTTCCTTTGGGTTGTACATGGACGACTGGAGTTGCTGGCGTTGATGAAGGTGGAGTATCTGAAGTGGGATCTCAGCAGTTATAAGAAGATGTCGTATGTGGACATGTCTGTTACCTCGACGTCATCGAGTGAGGAAGACAGTTTGAGCCCTAATGTCTAGGCTGCGGCGTGTGTGGACGCAACTTCTGCTCATTCTTCCACTAGGCTTAACTCTTCCATTTATGTACCCTCTTGAACTTTGTGTGCATGTACTCTTTTTGTCTTTGGCCATTAATGAAAACAGTTTAATTTATTCTGTATTTGTTGTCTCTATTGCATGTTTTTCGTTTCGTCTTGTCGTCTTGCTTTGGCATAGGTTGGTTGAATCAATAGGACGTTGACTGGTCTGTCTGCGGTAGAGAGCTTGACCGTTTGTGCTATGAATGACTCGGGGTCATCGCGGTATAGTCATGTTCGGTAGTAGGCATGTTACAAATCATTTAGCTGGGGTTGAGTCATCCGAGTTGCGCCCGACCCCCAAGGTAAGCTGCTTGAGGGTTACCTTGCTTGTCTGATCGATCGGCTGTAGTTGCTGCTGCAAGCGAGTTGTGATGGCTGAGCATGTGAGTCAGAGCGTTCATGCCTAGTCAGGCGTCGTAAGCTTGGGTTGATATCCTAAGTAGCTTTATCTGGGCATTGGCCATTCGATCTTTGTATCGGCACGAGTGGTCTTCGCTTAACATTAGAATGTCAGTCCGTTTGAGCGTGAAGACGTTGACTCAGCTAGATTCAAGTTCGCGTTCGTTGTTTTGAAGGGAAGCGTAGGTCATGTGGTGGGCTGCTTGAGGTCCCCACCTTCCGAATTGTTTATATCCGAGCCATGTGGACTACAAGTTCGGGGAGTAAAGGTTTGGCGTCCAGGCTGAAGAGTGTGGTCCCGTGGCAAGCCGTCAGAATCAGTTCGGGACTGACTAGGCTCCCATTTTCCAAATCATTTATGTCCGAGCAAAGCAGACTACAGATTCGGGGAGTAAAGGTTTGGCGACCAGGCTTGAAAGCAGTGGTCCCGTGGCAAGCCGTAAGAATCAGTTCAGGACTAACTAGACTCCCATCTTTCGAACCATCTACACCTTCCCCGTGCTGTGGGGGCTACGAATTCGAGAGGAGTTTGGCGACCAGGCTGAAAAGCAGTGGTCCCATGGAAAGCCATCGGAATTAGGGGTGGGCACGGGACGGGATGGGACGAGATATGCCCATCCCTATCCCATCCCGTTCATACGGGATCGGGACGGGACGGGATGGGAAAAACCTCATCCCGACCTCGTCCCATCCCAAACGGGTTCGGGACGGGACGGGATCAGCGGGAAGCCTGGACTGCTGGAAGCCTGCTGCTACAGGCTTGAAAAACAACTGCTGCGTTACCAAAAATGAAATCGACAGTGCCATATATATCACACTCACGGAAGAATTGGCGTTGGGAATGTACATACAAGGAGTCTTGGTATCCAATGATGCTACACCGATACACCACCCCATGATCAGCCCCAACACGGAGGGCCACTGCTTGGTGCTTTGCTGCCCCTGCATAGTTCTCGAATGTCATGTCTCTTGCGATAAATCCTGCCCCAGTTGCAGCTGCAAGTTACATATACATAAATTGTCATGAGTAATTCAATTTAGGTACACAAAAATTCTTCCACATATCTCAATAGGTACCGATGAAAAACATGGGCTGGGCTGGCCTGGCCTGGGACACAGCCCAACCATAATGCCTCAACTTGATAAGATAAAAATCTTAATTGAACCACAACACAGGTTTGGATACATGCCATATTAAAGATGTGGTTGGGTGGGCTGTCAAAGTTGGACCCCAACGCAAGCCTGCTGGAAGTCTAATGGGCCTGCTGGAAGCCTGCTGCTGGAAGCCTGGAAACCTGAACATTTTATGCAAATGTTCATAAAATAAATAAATAAGTAAATAAAAATATTAATAATTAATATTAAAAAATTAGTTCGGGACGGGACGGGATTGGCGGGATTGAAAATCTTCATCCCATCCCATCCCATTCTAGATCGGGACGGGACGGGATCGGGATGAAATTATTCAATCCCATTAAGACCCGGAAAAATCGGGACGGGACGGGACGGGATCGGGACGGGAACGGGATCGCGGGATGGGATGCCCACCCCTAATCGGAATCAGTTCAGGACTAAATAGGTTCCCACCATCCAAATTATCTACATTTGAGTGCACCAAGCTACAAATTTGGGAGGGTTCAGCGGCCACGTTGAAAAGCAATGGTCCCGTGGCAAACCATCGGAATCGAGTCATGGCTGACTGGGTTCCCACCTTCTAGACTATCTACACCCTCGCAGCACGAGCTATAAGTCCAAGTTTGGTGATTTGGCGGCCACGCTGAAAAGCAGTGGTCCCGTGGCGAGCCATCGGAATCAATTCGGGACTAACTAGGCTCCCACCTTCTACACTATCTACACCCTCGCAGTGGGGGCTACAAGTCCAGGTTTTGATCAGAAGCTTTCGTTGCTAGTCGTCACCAGCTAGGCTTACCTGATTAGGTTCGATGATCATTGACCGCGAAGGGGGTAATGATCCCTGGCTAGTCGTCGTCACCAGGTGTGATAGCGCTGATTAGACTCCCACTTCCTAAACCGTCGATGTCTGCGCTAAGCAAACTAGGTATTGGGATCAACCAGGAGCCATCGTCATCAGTCTTGGTTGACTAAACTTGCCTGGTTTGAATAGAGGTTCCGCCTGCTAGGGGGTGTGCAAACCTAATCCATCAGCATGTTGCATGGAGTTGATGAAATTACCTTAAATCAACTTGTGATCTGTAGGTATAATCCGTATATTAGGATTGACTAGGATTTCTAGTGCTCGTGCCAAGCATGTGACAAAGTGTTGTTTAAATAATAGGTTGAGCTCATGGGCCCGCAAAGGAAGGGCTAGGGTTTCCAGCATGGTGCGTTGTGAGTATGGCTAGATTGCACGGTGACACGTGTACAGTGTAGGCTGCATGACGGTTGAGTATCGGTTACTCCCCTTCAATTGATGGGGTTGTGTGCAACGCCATTAATTGATTGACATGGTCTATTCAGTTTCCTTGGGAACCGTCGTTTTTCAGTTTTTTGTACGGTATTCAATGTTTGGTAGTTAATGCTTGATTGTCGCTTGGTGAACCATCATGTCTATATACTGGTGTTTTCCAATCGTTGTAGGCACTATATTTCGCAGAGCTTATCTTCTGTAATGTCCTTGCTTGAAGAAGATGCTTCGAGTTTTCCAAAGGCAGAGGAAAATGCTTTTGGTTTTCCAAATACTGAAGTTGAATATCCGTTTCTGGAGTCTCCGAATGTTCTGACATTTGCGCTGGTCAGGCGTAGAGATAGTTGTTGTTATGCGTGGTCACCCGATTGGGCAGCACGTAGTTGATCCGATGAGGTCTTGTAATTTCTTTTCATATTTCGGAGAAGTAGTATGGATTTTCTAACAAGGGAGATGCCTTGGTGTTACACCATACCACTTTTGCCTTCATGTGCTCGAATCCCACTGCTAACCAATAGCTGATCGAAGTGTTAGTCGACGTGCGGTGTCTTCGGGTGTAGTAGTTTTCAGTCACACCTTCCATCGCATATAAGAAAAGTGGTATCTCTTGATAGCATTGTGAGACTGTAGCTGCGTCACTGCTTGTGGCCATCCTCATCTGTTTGGTTCTAACCTATTTGAGGAAATTATAAGGGGGTCAGATGTCTCTTGAGGAAATCAGCAGCCCGTTGTGAGGTCTACAATGTTGTAGTATGAGACTTTCCGGGGTGATTTAACGGAGCGTTCTGACTGCTCACTCTTTCAATCTTTTTTGCCACTTCGTCTTTATCTTGGGAAGGTATCGAGCATATCCCATTATCTTACCTTTGCTATCACTTGCAGATTGCTCGCATTAGAGGGTTTGCAAGTCTTCGGCGGATGTTGTCCATAGCAAAATCGACTAAGCGAGTCTTTTACTTCAGTTCACACTGTATTCAGATGCTTATAGTGCTCAGTCTTTATATCCGCCTCAGGGCGTTTGTTGTTACATCTTTCCGATAATCAATAGAGTTTGTTTTTTGTAATTCTTCTTTGATTTCATAAATGATGGAAAATCACATAAGTCTTGTAAGAACTAAAACTCAATATTGACTATGGAAAGGGAAACAAACAACTTAAAGCAAACTAACTATTGACGGAGAGAAATTGATCCTGGCCTTGAAGTGGATTCGGGTTGTTCTCGCGGATCATTCGGCGGACTGTCAAGGCGTTACATAGGTTATTGAAGAATAAACCTTGCAGAGGGGTGGATTTTCGCGCCGACAAAATGTCGGGGGGATGTGCTCTCGCTTGCCATGGCCTTTTCGACTCGCTGGGCGGTAGAGCTTGTTGCTTCTGTACCGCTTGAAAGTGATGTCTCTACCGTCTTTTGGCCTTGCACTGAGTCAGGCTGCTCTGCATGATGTAGCTGAATCTGGGAGCACTCTATCTATTTCAGTGCAGCGTAGTGGCAGCCTCATGTCGTAGGTTGGTTTCCACGTATTGTTCCTTCGGAGTGGTTAGCAGTATACTTAACACAATGGTGAAAGGTGGAGACCATTGCTTTCATCTAGTGGAGCCAAGGTCTTCCCAGGATGAGATTGTAGGATGATGGTGCGTCTACCGAGGATAAGATTGTAGGATGACGGTGCGTCTACCACCATGAAGTCCAGAAACAGGACTTTCCTGAGCTGCGGTTCTCCTGCTACCGTAGCCAACCTTATCTTTCCGATGGGGAAACACTTCTCCTCGCTGAATCCAATCAGCGGGTGTTCTGAAAATGTTAGATTTTTCTCCTTGAGGTCCATGCTGTGAAACGCGTTGTAGAACAAAATGTTAAGTGAACTTCCTGTGTCAACCAGAGTTATCTTTACTTCCCACCTTGCTATGGAGACGAGATGATTAAGGCATCGTTGTGTGGCGCTCGGACTCCTTCATGATCCTTGTCCGTAAAGATCAAGGTGGAAAAAGGGGTTATAAACCCGTGAGTGGCAGATGTGCAGGTCCTCATCCGTGGATTGTGTCTGCATATCCAGTAGTGTTCGCTGGCGGGACCTGTATGACTGGTCTTCAGTCAGTCCGACTCCATGAAGGATGTAGATTATCCCTGGAGTCGCCTTCTCTATTTCTTTAACTAACTCCCCCTGTTCTTTGTTTGTCCTGTTGGTTTCTCATACTTCAGGAACTCTTTCAGTTTGCCTTTGCGGATCTAGTACTCAACTTCATACCTCAAACTCTTGCAGTCTATTACCATCAAGTCATGTATTACGACCCATCGATTTGAGATCTAAAGTCGTTAGTCTGCTTGTCAAGCGAAAGGGTGTTAATCGAATCCATCTCCTATAGCTGGAAAATGACACAACGACCTTTTCACTCCTAAACGTGGTATCGGATTGTCAAACTTGATGTCGGATATAGCTACGACACCATTTAGTTTATTTTTTGCGAGGATCCCCGAAAGAAAAACACGTTTAAGCATTTTTTTACATGTTTATTGAAAGCAAGACAAAAAGGACGGAATATATGAAATGAAATAGATCAAGAAAATAAATATTTAAACTATGACTCATACCTGTTATTCAGCCAGACCTCGCAACCGGACTCAAAAAATTTCAAAGATTTATTTTCTAATTTCTAATTATTCTTAAATTTTTTGTTTGCTTATTTTGACCAACGACATCTATTCATTGAATAAGTGATGATGTATTTGTCGTTGTCGCACTTGGAGGGGTCTCTGCGTGTCTTTGGGGGCCACTTCAGTTCCTCCCAAATTTTCATGGAGTTAAGTACGTCTAACAGGTTGGCGCTTAGGGGTGTCACTGCTCTGGATCCAACGTAGTTGGATGATTTCTCCGGCCTCAGCCGACTAGGGTCCGGCCTGTTGTTGCTGCGCTTCCTTTTGCTCTATTCCTTATCCTCGCGACCTTTTCCCTCCTTCTGGTCCCTAAGAGAGGAGGGCTTCCTGTCTCATTTGATTTCCCTTTTAGCAATCCTTGACTCCTCCAGGGTGATGTGTCTCTGGACACTCTTGAGGAGCTCTGCCATGTCCAGAGGGGGCTCCAAGGTGAGGTCCTCGAAAAGCTTTCCCTCTCTGAGGCCCACAGTGAACGCTATCTCGTCGCTGCACCCGTCAATGAGGGTCAACTCATTGTTAAAGCGCATGACATACTCTCGAAGTGTCTCGCCGGACATCTACCTTAGAGAGATGATGTAGTGCAGACCTTTTCTGAAATGCTAGTTTCTGACGAAATGTGTCAGGAATTCTTTCGCCAGTGTTTTGAAGGAGTCGATTGATTTCGGTATAAGGCTGTGGAACCATGTGCTCAGAGCTTTTTAGACTGGTGAGAAAGGTTCTGCACATGACATACTCGGATCCTTCTTTAAGGGTCATTACGTGCTAGTAATGGCGCAGATGATTGAAAGGATCAGTGGTCCCATCGTAGGAGTCGAGCTTCGGGAGAGTGAACTTTCTCGAAATGACCTCGTTCATTATCCGGTCCACACATGGTGGGACGGAGAGGCGATATAGTATGTCCGGATCATGCGCCCCCTCTGCGAAGTGGGTTCCTAGGGCTGAGCCTTTTTCTCCTGGCGGTGAGCACAACGTTAGCCGCGCAACCTCCCTTAGTCCAATGAAAACCAGTGGGGGCCTAGCTCTCCTGCGCTTGCTCCCTATCATCTTCTGGAGGTGGAAGTCAGTGCTGCTTCTTGTCTTCGTTAGTAGGTGGTGGATTCTGTCGCGTATGAGTATCCACCGCCTTAGCGATCCCTTATATCTAAGATGCCAGCACATCGATTCTGGGGTTCATGGTTACTGTCGTTGGCGTGGGAGCATGAGTTGGCTGCCTGTGCACGACAGGAACTGTTAAATGAGGCGGTATGGGATAGCATGAACGTTGGACGTGTCATCTGGTTCTTCGTTGTTGCGTGACCTGGTGGTCACCATCTCTCTGGGTTTTGATAGGAGACGACGATTAGTGTAAAGTTGTGAACTATGTCGTCCCCACGGACGACGCCAAACTGATGCAGTATTTTTCTGCTCCCTGCTTTGACCTAGTCTTGCTCACCTGCACAAGTAACGCATGTGAGCCACATACCACCGTGGGATGGCCGATGTCACTCCGATGCTAAAGTCAGACATGGCTCTAAGGAAGGTGTAATGCTGTAACATGGAATTTGTAGCGTACCTTAGCTTACCAACCTCATGTTTTATTTATAGTGCAAGGAGTTCTGGTTCTACCAGGCCATCGTAGGTGTAGTTTAGGAATGAGATCTTTGTGAAGATATTTCCTTAATTAGGAGTCGTGTTGTATGAGGGAAGTTATATGTTAGCTCCCTGCTCCTAGATACGCGGGAGATAGTTATCAATCCAAGAGCAATCCCTTCCCTGTGTGAAAGATACTATGGTGTTTGCTTCTTAGTTGGAAGTAGAAAGTAGCTGTAGTTGCCCGTCTGAAGCTGATCCTCAAGATACTTGCCTGAATAGGGCTTACGGGTATTGAGGATAGTAGTGAGACGTGTGGGCCTAGCATGTTGTGAGAGTTCGAGTCCGCCTGGCGGACTACAGTTGGGCAAGCTTAGAACCACTTAGGCTAGATTAGTGTTGGGCTGACGCTTGAGGCTATAAATCCTCGAATTTGGGGTTTGTTGGGAGTTGGAGCTGAATCATTCGAATATGAACTATAGGGAATAGGCCCTTCTCTTTAGGGTTACCTTTGAAGAAATGGAGATAGAGGGGTGAATTGGTAGGCGACTCCTTTTTCGATTGATTTTAAGAAGCATTGTTGCATTTGGGGGTTTTAGGGTTCAAGATTGGGTGTGGCTGTGGCTGAGCACACAATAAAATTTTGTAACCCCCAATAAGGATAAGACACGTGTATAACGTTATGCAAACGGGAACCATTTGAATTCAAACATTTGGAACTGGACTCTAACCGTTTTATAATGGATCCGGACCGTACATTAATTTATATAAAAAACACAGCACCATTTAGAGCAAAACCAGCTGATTTGGTTTGGATCTGTGGTTTCTCGACTCGTTTGCCCACCCCTATCCATCATAGCTTGAAAAATATATCGTCAACTCAGCTACGTTCAATAAAAAAAAATATAATAAGAACTTCTAGAACAATAGTCTTGTTAGCTAAATAATATAGGTAATCCTAATTGGCTCGGGCAGTAAAAATAGTAAGAAGCTTAAAACTGAATGTATTTCGATAGGCAAACCCTATCCCCACCAACATTTTTTTAGTGTCCCACACCATCACCCTACCTTTTTTATCCCACACCACCAATATAAAAGGGAGTTGCTATGTGTATACGACTATTTGGCTCGGTTGTACCAACTATTTATTGCACTGACATTTTGTGATGTTTCGAATTTTTTTACACCAACCAAAGATATCTAACACCGACTTATATTTTTTTAACAATAAAAACAATTTGGTGGTTAAATTTTCTTGTTTGTGAGCATTAATTTTTTCTTGATAAAAAAAAAACAAAACTAAATATTATCTATAAAACTAAACTTCAGTCACAAATTCTTCACTTTCAAATTTGCATACAAACATTGAAGATACACTAACTATCGTCACAAGTTCTATAATAAATAACAAACACTATGGTAGGTTGTGTAAAAAATCTAAAGTGCAGAAAAGTATAATGTGTTCATTAAACACAGAGGTGTTGACAAAAAATATGTATTAAAATAAATAAATAAATAAATATATGTAAGTGAGTGCATCAATTTTTAAAAAGTTAGTTGCTATGTGTACTCGACTATTTGGCGCGATGGCACCATCTTTATTTTATAGATTTAGCTTTTAAAAATAGTTTAGTATATTCAATCACGTTTTATTAATCCTAAAATAAAACTACTTGTTGATTTAGGACTTTGAACGGATGATTCTTATTGTAAATTTTGGGATGTAGTGTTCTTGGGGTCGAATGCATTTTTAAATAGTTGCAATCACTTACATTTCTTATAATTTATTTATTGACTCTCCTAAACGAGAAAATTCAATCACCAAATCATTTTCATTTATTTTAAAAAGAATTAAGTTGGTGTTATATTTTTTAGATTGGTGCAACAAAGTCAAAACATCTCAAAATATTGGTGCAACGAATAGTTTGTGCAACCGAGTAGTCGGGTACACATAGCAACTCCCATATAAAAAAAATACTACATCTCTCTCTTCTCCATCAAGCACCACCACCCCGCCCGCCACCATAGCAGACCCGCAACGTCTTACTAGTCCTCTTTGCCTTATTTGACTTTGCACTCCTCTTTCTTGTCTCACACAAGGTCTGCCACCATCACGCTGCTGACCAATTTTCACCCTCATCTGGACCCCTTCTGCATCTCTCAAACAAAGCCCCAATCACCAACAACACCAATCAACTTCATCTTCCTCATGCCCTCAACAGGGTCTCGCTAGTAGCCATGACCAAAACCATAAGCAGCCTTTCTTCCTGCAGTCACAACTCCTCCCTGACTTTCAATCGCATCTATCCACAACAAACCCCAATAGAACCCCTCAATCAACCAAACAAATCCCTCTCATCTCACCCGAATCGCCTCTCTCGTCCATCAACCAACAGTTACACACACGCCTAATTGACTCAAGCAGTGACGTCAATCACCTCTCAATGCAACGTTATCTCTTCACCTTTCGAGGCATTTCTCGCTATCCAGCGACTGACTTCATCATCTTCTTCTTATTCTCTCTTCCTCGATCCACCTTTTTGTGGTTTTTCACTACTTCTATAGTTCACTTCGTTTCCACTTGAACTTCTATGAATACTTGTGAATGATTGTCTGCAAAACAAATGCAATAAATTAAAACTCAAACTAATAAAAAATAAGCAAGCGACTACTAACATTTTTCCTAAATAAAGAAAATTAAACATAAACTACAAACTAGTGAAAATAAAATGTAGACTTTGATTGCACCATTACAATCCCCGACTATGGCGCCAAAAACTTTGATATAGATTTTACTAATATAAATTAATAAGCTAATAAATCTTAATTGTTATATCATAAGTGCATTTAACTAGTAGACACTAGCAAATATGGGTCGATCCCACACAATCGAAAACTACAATTCACTTGAACTAATTTAAAATGGGGTTACTGCAATCAAAATTTTATAAACTAACGAAAAATAGAAAAGCTATTGGAAGTTAGTTTGAAGATCAATGAGAGTGAGTCTAAAGCTTTCAATTCATCCATAAAGTTCATAAAATTATATTAATGTCAATTATTGTCCCCTTTTATTAGATCAATACTAGATATGAGAATCCCTCATTGTCTAAAAGTTGTAATCATGGTAAACCAGTTATTATATCAATATAGTGGACTGACTCTAGCAAAGATGCAAACCCCTAAATTGTTGGTTTAACTAATACGATTAAAACGTGTTTAAACAAAAACATAGAATAATTCTAACTACCACGGATGCATGCATACATGGTAAAAGTAATATGCATTTGTTAACAAATCAATTCAATGTTAAACCATACGATATCAGAGACAATAAAAGACAAAAGAAAATTCTACTAAGCCTGGGGAATCATCTATGGCTTAGCGGATGGTTTAGAAACCCATGGTGGTGATGAATGCGGTGGTTGCATCGGTCAGCGAACTTCATCTCTTCCTCAAGTGGGTACTCTTTTGTGGCGGCGTTAAAGATTTTGGAGGTGTAAATAGCGAGAAACAAATACTCAAAATCCTTTTCCCTCCCTAGTTCTTCTCATTCTCTGTTGTTGACTCCGTGATCAATCGTGCTTCACTGTGAAGTCTGTCTGAGAGAGATGACGAAGGGAATCGAGATGGAGTGATGAAGATGGGTGGTGCTTGGCAGCTGGTGGTGATCTGAGGAAGAAGAAAGTAGTTGTTGGTCGTGGATGAGAAGAGGAATAAACAGGGAAGTCGATGCGTGAGAGAGCCTGTGATGTGGTTGCGAGGTGGTGGATGCGAGATGGTGAATAAGGGGCGTGATGGAGGGAGAGCTTGAGAGAGCAGAAGGAATGCGCCTAGTGACTATATTCGGTGAGAAGAAGAAAAAGGCGCAGGGAAAAGATATCAGAGAGGTGGCTGCAATGACGAGATCTCTCTGTGTTGGTTCACTACAAAAAAAAAACGATTCAGCAATGGCTAAAAACCGTTGCTAATTGGCAAAAAACCGTCGCTACAATGATTTAGCCACGACACAACAACCGTCGCAATACCGTCACTAGTTTAATCGTCGCTAATTGAATCAGCAACGGTAAACTATCCCGTCGCTAATTAACCACGGCAAAAAAACCGTGGCTAACTCAAAAAATTTCGTCGCTAAAAAACTGCTGAAAAGTTCGACGAAGACTGTCGCTAATTGTAAAATAGCGACGGTTTTTTTATAAATAGCGACGATTTTTTGCTGTCGCTATTTAGCGACCGTTTTTTTGCCGTGGCTATTTAGTGACGGTTTTTGCTAAATAGTGACGATTTTTTGCCGTCGCTATTTAGCGACCGTTTTTTTTGCCGTGGCTATTTAGTGAAGGTTTTTGCTAAATAGCGACGGTTTTTTGTCGTCGCTATTTAGCGACCGTTTTTTTGCCGTCGCTATTTAGCGAGGGTTTTTTGCGGTCGCTAAGGCTATTTAGCGACGGTTTTTTGCTGTCGCTAAATTGCAAATCTAATTGACAAAACAACCACGGTATTCGTCGTGGCTATTTAGGGACAACTTTGTTGCAAAATATAAATTATAATTCATTTTTTATAATGAAATTTACAAATTATAAATGAAATTTATAAATTACAAATTATAATTCATTTTTTATAATGAAATTAGCTATTAATGATTGTCCATTCTGAAAGTTAATATCAACTACCATAACTAAATTTAATTGATCAAAATTATAACAAAAATTACACAATCTCTAGAATATCATACAAAAATTACAAAGAATCCATACAAAAATGACAAAAAAAAAAATCGATCTATAGAATATCGGAGATCATAGATCTTCGAGATCTCAGATCTCCGAGAGAGAGGTGGCGGAGGAAGGGAGGGGAGAGAGAGGCGACCTGGATCGGTGTCGAGGGAGGCGGCCTGGATCAGTGTCGAGGAAGCGGCGGACTTCTCCTCTGTGGGTTTCTTCTCTAGAGGTTGAGAGAAAATTTTTTGTTGAGAGAATTTTTTTGTTTAAGTTGGTTTGTAGAAAAAATTGAAATTTATATAGAGAAAAGTAATTGAAGGGGATTGGTTGTGTTAGTTTCATGTGGATCGGTGACGTGGTTTGGTTTAGTGCGTTGGATTGAGCTAAATTTTTGGGTGTTATTGACGGTTGAGATGAAGTTTCACGCGGATCGGTGATTTTTTTTAAAAACAATTAGCGACGGTAAATTGCCGTAGCTAAATTCTTTAGTGTTTAATTTTTTTTTAAAAAACAACTAGCGACGGTTTGTTGTCGTCGCTAATATAAAAAAATGTTATTTTTTAAAAAACAATTAGCGACGGGATTTTGCCGTCGCTAATATAAAAATAATTGTATTTTTTTTAAAAACAACTAGCGACGGGTTTTACCGTCGCTAATATAAAAATAATGTTAATTAAAAAAAATTAATTAGCGAGTAGCAAATAATTCATATAAATTTGTATTTAAAAAATAATTCATGACATACTTACCAAGTACCCAACTTTTCTTCGAACATCTTTTTTTTTCAGAACTTCTATGGCTTGAATCCGAGTAGCAAAGTTAAGATCCCATAGAGCACCTGTTACTATATTGTGAACGAATCCTCCACAGCTCCCATACCAAAGAGCAACCACTGATAATACCAATGAACCCATGTGATGTATATGTCCTTTTCCAAGAGCAACCACTGATAATACCAATGAGTGAATGACTTTGTTCAATAAATCTTCGACTTCGACCCTTCGTCTGTGTGCGAGAGGGAGAGATCGTGATCTTCGACTTCGACTCGTCTTCTGTAAGGTGGATCAAGATATGATATGATCTGAGATCTGATCATATCTTCTTCTTCGATCTGATCTGATCTCAGATCTGATCAAGATCATATCTTCTTCTTCTATCTTAATCAAGATCTTATCTTCTTCTTCTTCGATCTTGATCATATTATCTTATTCTTCGATCTTCATCATATCTTATCTTCTTTTTCGATCTTGATCATATCTTCTTCTTCGATCTGATCTGATCTGATCTCAGATCTGATCAAGATCATATCTTCTTCTTCGATCTTGATCAAGATCTTATCTTCTTCTTCGATCTTGATCATATCTTCTCCTTCGATCTTGATCATATATTGATCAAGATATGATCAAGATCTGATCGTATCTTCTTCTTCGATCTTGATCATATCTTCTTCTTCGATCTAATCTTTTTCGATCTGATCTGATCTCAGATCTGATCAAGATCATATCTTCTTCTTCGATCTTGATCAAGATCTTATCTTCTTCTTCGATCTTGATCATATCTTTTCTTCTTCTTCGATCTTGATCATATCTTCTTCTTCGATCTGATCAAATATCTGATCTGATCTTCTTCGATTTGATCTGTTCTTCAGACATTTCTTCTGTAAACTAAATAAGAGAATGCGATCAGGGAAAGAACCATTGGATGCGATCAGGGAGAGAACCATTGGATCAGGGAGACATTTCTTCTATAAACTCTCACAACAGAGAAAAGGCGGGGAAGGGAGGGGAGAGGGAAGCGGCCAGCTTTGGGTTTCTTCTCTGCTGTTGGGGTCTTCTCTGTCACGGCGGACTTCTCTTCTGTCAAATTTAAATTTATATAGAGAAAATTTAAATTTATATAGAGAGAGAGGTAATTGAAGGGGATTGGTTGAGTTGGTTTTACGCGGATCGGTGACGTGGTTTGGTTTAGTGCATTGGATTGAGCTAAAGTTTTTGGGTGTTATTGACAGTTGCGTTTGATTGAGCTAAGTTTTTGTGTAAAATAATTTTTTTTAAATATTATATTAGGGACGATTTTTTGCCATAGCTAATAAAATTTTCGTTGTAAGAGTTAGCGACTGTTATTTGCCGTCGCTACTTGTTTTTTATATCTATATATTTTTTTTAAATCAATTAGCTACGGTATGTTTGCGTCACCAAATGCTTTCTATATATATATATATATATATATATATATATATATATATATTTTTTTTTTTTTAATAAAATCCATTAGTTATATATATGTTTTTATATAATTTTTTTTTTAAATAGCTACGGTAGGAAACCGTGGCTAATGAGTTTTATTTGTAAAACTTAGCGACGACACTTTTGCCGAGGCTAAATGTTTTTATATAATTTTTTTTTAAAACAATTAGCTACGGTAGAAAACCGTGGCTAATGAGTTTTATTTGTAAAACTCATTAGCCACGACACTTTTGCCGTCGCTAAATGTTTTTATATAATTTTTTTTAAAACAATTAGCTACGGTAGAAAACCGTGGCTAAATGTTTTTATATAATTTTTTAAAAAAAACAATTAGCTACGGTATAAAACCGTGGCTAATGAGTTTTACAAATAAAACTCATTAGCCACGACACTTTTGCCGTCGCTAATATAAAAATATAATTTTTTTTTAAAAACAATTAGCTACGATAGAAAATCGTGGCTAACTAGTTTTATTTGTAAAACTTAGCCACGACACTTTTGCCGTCGCTAACTGTTAATATATATATATATATATATATATATTTAAAAACCCATTAGCGACGGTATCCTACCGTAGCTAATGAGTTTTATTTGTAAAACTTAGCGATGGCGAAAATACTGTCGCTATTACAAGCTTTAGCGACGTTTTTATGCCGTCGCAAATTATTTAGCGACGGTTTTTTATACGTATGTGGGGAAACAGTATCAGAGACAGTAGCGACGGTTGGATGTCGTCGCTAATCTTTTAATTTGTCGTAGCTAATGTTTTAATTAGCGACAGTATTAAAAACCGTCACTAGTTTCCGTAGCTAGTAATGCGTTTTTTTGTAGTGGTTGTTGGTTTGTCTGCAAATGGGAGAGAGGAAGAAGATAAGGGGATGTGATGTGATGTGATAATGGTGGCGATGTGGTATTTTCTGGTTGTTGCAAGGTTTGAAGAAGCAAATGCATGTGGAGCAGGGGAAGAGGTCAAAGGGCTTGGTTAGTTGGTGAGAATGAGGGGGAGAAACAGGGAAGTGGCCGCAAAGGTGTCTATCTACCTGCCAGGGTGAGATTGAAATGGTAAGATGGTGTGATGAAGAACCGAAGGGAAAGACAAGCCAAAGAGAGTTTTGTGTGTGTGAAGAATGGGGAGAATAAATAGGGGTTGTTTGGTTGGGTTAGAGTTAGGTCACACAAACGGGTTTTGACCTTTGCTAAAATGGGATTGGGCCTTAGGCTCTTAATGGGTCATAAGTTTCAGCAAAACACATGGTACGATCGGGTAATGTCACCATTTATTTGCTTAAGCTCTGATTCTTATAAAATATAATATTTGAAATATTAACAAATCTAAATTATGAGATTATTACATGAATATCATGTGTGACTCTAAAAATGGAGGTGTGGAATAGGGCTTGCCATTTCGATATGATATGAGAGAGGTCTCCTACCTTAGCATAAAGGCAATTCAAACTCAATTCATGGTAGGGGTGGGCACGGGACATGATGGGATGAGATAGACCCATCCCTATCCCATCCCGTTCATACGGGATTGGGACGAGGTCAGGATGGGCCTCGTCCCATCCCAAACGGGACGGGATCAGTGTGCTCTGATTATATGCATTTCATTTTCCTTAATCAATATGCAATTTACTGACTAAATGCATGAGTTTGATTATTTAATTTGGGTCTTACTGGAAAAAATTGACAGTCATCTTATTACGCACGTTGTTGTTAGCCTCTTACTAGTATGATTGTTTCCTTATTTTATACTTATAATGAACAAATCTGACTTGAAAGTTGAAACCATCATAATACCACTTTTTGTGTACATAGGTTGATCAACTCAGCACACAAACATGCTCTGTCATAGCAAAACAATTGTTGACTTAAGCCATCAGACTGTAAAGCTGGTACGGTTTCTTCCAACGGGCTCATACACCCCATAAGGCTATTCATATATTCCAATGGAACTGATTCTTCATAAGGAATATCGAATATTCATAGTCTTCAAACATCCATAATGCTGCAGGTTCTAATGTCCAAGGTTGGGTCCATGAGGTTAGTTTCAACATAAATACAGATAGACACAAGACCTTCAAACACGTTCAACAACATGGTCAATTGGTAAGCATTAATATTACATGGTTGGACCCATATAGGAAGCCCATAGAAATCCACAATTCATTTCTTGGACCAAGAAAGTTGAGGAATGACCCATCAAAAGGCTTTATATGGGCATCCAAATATTGCAATCCTAAAAATAATAAATAAATAAATATGAAAAATTAGCTCGGGACGGAACGAGATTGGCGGGATTGAAAATTTTCATTCCATCCCATCCATTATAGATCGGGACGGGATGAAATTATTCAATCCCATTAAGACCCGAAAAAATAGGGACGAGACGGAACGAGATCGGGATCACGGGATGGGATGCCCACCCCTAATTCATGGTACAAATTTTAGTTATTCCTATCTAGAATAAACATTTTTTTGGAAAAAACAATACTGATAAATAACATATCTAATATCAAATAGGACATAAAGTAATAATATAAAAATGAAGTGACTTACCTAAAATGTTTGGAATTAGCATATTATCTATATCGTTGACACTCCACATATGTTTATTTACCTTTACTGTTAATTATTATACACTGGACATCCACATCACCATCCCCACCATTGCCCTCAACCAGTTTCATAAAAATATCATATTTTATAATATTAATTTTTTAGAGTCAAACTCGGTTAAAATTAGAATCGATTGAATATTTGGAGTCATTATTTGAATGTTCAATAAAATGTTCATCCGTTTATTTGAGATCATTAATTTTGTTGAAAAGATCTTCAAAAATACATTTCAACGATACCAAGTTTATCAAAATCCGACAACTGCGTAAATAGTTATGATAGTTTTCATTTTGAAAAAAATAAAATAAAAACATAATAATTTCTCTCTCCGCCACATATATATCCACTAACTTTTTTCAAATTTTTTTTATTTTATTTGCCCTTTTACATGTCTTATATTTACAAACATGTTATTGGAGAATGAATCTCAACCCTTAACATCTTCCCAACTTTCAATTCTAAGTATCTTTTATTTCTAATTTTTTCGATTTGACTTTGTCCAGATTAGTAATGAATAGTAAAATACCTATGTGAATTGTAAGATAGATATACAAACAAAACTAGAGTTATTTTCTATTTGCCACCATAATAAATAGCTATTTACGGAGTATCTCCACCATTATTCACAATTTCAGTATTTTTCAAGACTAGCAGTCAACGTGAGTTGACATTCAAAATGTCTGCATTTAGATGACCAAAATGCCATTGATAAATCAAATGTTGAGATTGAATGTTTTGCATCTCGAACAATTCATCTAAAAAAAGATCAAAATGTTCGATTAATATGATAAATGTATCTCAAAAAAAATAACAATTATTAAAAAATGTCATCTATTTCCCGATGCCCCCATCCCCTTTTTTTGTAAAATCACCGTCGGCTACCACCTCCCATATTCCTCTCATTTTCCCCCTCTGTTACAAAGGGACACCCTTCTTCCTCCCTTTTCGGTCTGTTTCACAAACAACACATCCCCCACCCCTCCCCTACCTCGCCTCCCTCTACCTCTCTCTGCAAACACAGCCGAGCAACCACCTATGGCCGCCCCCTTCATATCTTATTGTGCAGCCAGCCTCCTTCCTCGCCAGAGACGATATCTGCAACAAGTACATCCTCCAGCTGTGGTGGCGATGCAGGGGTGGTTGTGGGTGGAGATTCGATTTGATTGAGTGCGGAGATATTGAACATTTCAACATTCACTTCAAATTTTGAACAAACAAAGGGAGAGAAAAGGTTTTCAATTTCTGCTTAAGATCGGAAGTGGTGGTGGTGGGTGGGTGGTTTCTTTAAAGGCAAAGTTGCAATAGATATGAGTTTAAAGAGAGAGAAAGAGTGGCTCACTCTTGGCAAGTTGGGGAAATGGTTTTTTTTTTTATTTTTTTCCGAAAGGCATCCAGAACCCATAAAAATGCAAATGCCACGAGTTGAATTTGAACCCATGATTTAGTGGTATCATCCGTCAAGTTCTAACCGTTGAGCTGTCGTACAACTTTTTTTTGTTGAAGAAGGCATTCTGTTGATGTTCCGTAACTGCAACTTTTTTGCCTTGCAACACCCACTAGTTTTTGTTGTTGTTGCTCGGCTTCACAAATGGCCTTTGCTGCTGCTGCTGAAGATTGTTTGGCATCAATTGAAGCTGTTGTGGGAACCCTTGTTGTTGGTGCTGCTGCCTTAGAGGTTGGCCTTGTTGATGATGCATAACATCCATGGCAGACAACTACACCTCCACCACTACTACCTTTGCCATGTCTTGCAGAAGATTCAAGGCTCTGGCCTCATCTAAGACACTATGGCAAACCATCTGTAGAAGAGGCTAGGGTAATGGTTTTGTTGAGGCCATCTTCGTTTCTTCTTCTTTATTTCATCTACTATCATGGAAGAAGCTCTACCAACAAGTCTCACAACTGGGTTCTGTCAACTGCCTTAAATTGGCTACTCTATATTTTGATTCGGTGCGTCCTGGCCCGAGGGCTTCTTAGTCCTTCAATTTTGTGCCAGACTGTTTGGTTATTTTTTGAAAAGGCGATGAGGGGTTGTTGAAATACTGAGGGAGAAGAAAGAGGCAGGGGCTAAACACGGAGGCGAGGAGGAGGACGGTGGTAGTGGGGAATTCAATTGGGAAAGGTGAAGGATGCGGAGGAGTGATGAGTAGGTTGTGGAAGAAGATGAGTTTTTTTAACCCACGATAAGAGTTTTCTCAAAATACACTTATCAGTTTAATTAGACAATTTGTTCTTTTTCGAGATGAGCTGTTCAAAATACAAAAATTCAATCTTAGTTTTTTATTTGTCAAGGGTATTTTGGTCATATAAATAGAGACATGTTGAAAATAGACAGCCAACACACGTAGACTGCTAGTCCTGGAGAGACTAAAATAGTGAATAATGATGAGATACTTCGTAAATAGCTATTTATTATAGAGCAAATAGAAAATAACCCTAATAATTGTGATGTTTTCAACCTAATTTTAATAAGAAAATGAGACCATCATATTGACCAAATCCATGATTCTATCGTGCGAGAATTTCAATCATGCCAAATCTCAAACACCTACAAAGCACAAACCCCAGTCAATTCATACTAAAAAAATCACTAGTAATCACCTCTACTTAATCACAATTACCTGCAGCCTAGTATTTCGATTTTTTTCCTCAACGTGAGAATACACAACCATTTTCCCATATTCATCATAAACGGGAAAGAGATAAAAATATCTTTTGGTCTGCATAAAAAAGATGAATTGACTAAATTGGGGATTTCATTATTTGTAATCCTTGTTAATGCTGAGTTCTAACTTAAAATGAGATGAGTAGGGGATCCAAATCCCATTGTGTTCGATGGACATGATTGCGAGCTAACATTGTTGGAATTTGACGATGAATTGTTAAAATGGGGGTCATTTTCACACTGTAGAAAAAGAATGAATGACATTAAATTGGGGGAATGGATGACATGTACCATTGATTCTTGATATAAGATCTATGAAGAATGATGAAGAGCTTAAGATCTCCATCGACAGTGGTTACAACTTATCAAACAGAGAGAAAGTGAAAATGATGGATTTGGGGTTTAGGGTTGTGTGTTTCCATTTTGAATCAAATTGAGAGAGATTAGAAAAGAGGAATAATCAACTGAAGGGTGATTGAGAGAAGCGTGAAGAAATTACGTTTGGTTCAAAGCGGTTTGATAGACAGAGAATAAGTTTAGGTTTTGCTTTATGATTGTCAAACAAAAAAAGATTAACAACATCGAAACAATTTTAACTAGTCAAGCCGTCAATGTATCCTTTTGAACATCGATAAGTAATTTGACTGTGGTGGTCAGTCAACATTTTGATCATTAAAATGTCATTTTTCTCTTTATTTCGAGCGCAGTGCCAAAGAGTTCTCTCGCCACAACTCTTACTAATCTACTCTACTGCAAGTCATAGAAAACAAAATGATTGTTATTATATATATATATATATATATATTTCTACCCTTATAAACAAAACTTTACTTATGGTATTAAAAAATGAAATATATTTTGAGAATGAAAAATGATAACATTAATAAGTTATAACCCCAACGTCTGGTATCCAAGAGAACCAAATATAAAAATTCTTCAAGAAAAAACTCACCCTAGCCATGATCAAGCTACAGAATCCAATAAACTTAAACCAACAAATATTAAGCTCTGAAATAAATTAAAAAAAAAAAAAAACTACTTACTTTACAAGACTTTCAAAGAGAAATAAATACCCTTAAAAAATAAATCCAACATATCAAAAATACCAATTCAGGGACAAAAGAAAAAAATTTACACCCTTCAAATACAATTTCACAAATAAAACTTCAAAGATGGAACGGTAATATTACATTAATAATAAACAAATAATACAAGATTACTACAACTACACTTGTAGATTCAAGTGTCGATCTCAATTGTGTCTTTGAAGTATTAATTTCATTCAAATACTTTGAAAAACAAAAGAAAAATTATATGCAGCAAATAAAAAACAATTACAAGTTAATTTCAAATTATCAAAAGCCCATATTTGCCATCAAAAATATTGTATTAGCAAAGAATTTATATTAGTTAAGAACATGGGCTAAGAGATCATTTTAGGAACACCCTTTCTAACTGCAGTTTACCCTTTCAATGTAAATCAAGACGGAATAATCACAAAAATATTAGGAGAAAAAGTTTTATTACCTTTTATATTAAAACCAAAAACTACAAATCTCAATACATTAAAAAGAAAATGATGAAAACAAATCGAGATGGTTAATGCATGCGAGAATTCTAACAAATAGGGAAGGAAGAGTAAACAGGAAAAGTGAACTGCTGAATTAGCCCGAGATGTGTACTTCAACTAATTACAATTAACAAAAAATGTAGTTTAAATTGAATCTTGAATAATTCAATGAAGAAGAAGAAGTGGATGGTCTATCATATACCTTTCCGGAGCTGGCCATTGCAAAAAGAGATCTAGAAGTTGCAGCTCTTGGGTAGAAATTGTGGACTGTGGAATAGTTTAGCTGTGTGGACTGTGGCTCATTTGATGGAAAGACATACCTAGTGCAGACGGGGCTGATGAACCTATGCCAGAGTTCCTGTTTGAGAATATCTTCCACGGAAACACGCAAAACCATAGGAATGCGATGACTATCACCACCAATGCTAGTCACGCGGGTGGTAAAAACTTCTTCCCACCTCCGCCTGACTTGCCCTTACCCACCCCTCCCTTTTTTTTACCACACAGTTAAAAAAAAAAAAAAAAAAAAAAAAGAGAGAGAACCTCCCAAAAAAAAAAAAGAAACCCCCTTCACCAAAATACAACAATAACAATCAAATTTGATGAAGAAGAGAATGACCATTTTAAAAATCAACCCTTCTCATGAACACACCCAATATTTACCAACTAAATCTCTCTAATTCTTTTTGTATAGATGATCACTATATATGATGAAATCTCATCTCCACTGTCAAGTTAGAAACCAAATCTCTCAATTTAAGGAATAGTTTAGCTGCGTGCACTGTGGCTCATTTGATGGAAAGACATACCTAGTGCAGACGGGTCTGATGAACCTGTATCAGAGTTCCTGTTTGAGAATTTCTCATACGAAAACACGCAAAACATAGGAACAAGATGACTATCATCACCAATGTTAGTCCTCCTACTGCACCTCCAACTATTGCCACCAAAGATGTTGACATCTAATAAGAGCAGTATCTCTTCTTCAAAAAACTTAAACATTGAATTTATAACGGAAAACAACAGGAAAACCAAATTGTTATACTACGTAGGTCGAACGAAATCATCCATCTTCAAAATAATAAATAACACGAAAACTAGATTGGCTGGTTGCAAGTGTCCACCAACATGTAAAAGACTAAACATTTTAACCATCTTATGATATGCTAAAAACACAGAAACAAAAACCATGTAGCAGATTGTTGATACAATCACTACATTTGGTATAGCATCAATAAGTGACATTCTTAGGGAGGTTCCTTATAACGTTACTCTTCATTTCCATCTTAGAGCGCATTGCCTCCACTCCAGTCCTATTCATCTCTTTCAACACTTTCATCTTCACCTTCTGTTCCCGAGATTGCGCTGTCGCCAATCCCATGCTCTTATACCTGCACATACACACAATCGCCCTGTTAGTCGGGCTTATCCTTTTAAATGAAGGTTCTTCACAAAAGTGAGATATGAAACTAACCTTGAGGCCAGGGCAGCAGCAAGAGAAATATCCATTGTAGGAGAGGGGTGAGGTTTCTAGCAGTAATAACGAAGATATTCCCGTGACCCAAGGGTTCTGACCAACTATCTGTTTTTCTTGTTATGATAAGCTCAGCTCCAGCACTTCCAAGTTCAACATTAGCCATATCATCGGATGCAGCAACAAGTTGTTTCCCATCAGCATCTACATAACTGTGGAGAAGAATTTGTAACTAAGATTTCTGGCCAAGTGTCTACAACTAACATCAACGAAATAAGAACAAATAAGGAATCGCATGTCGAGAAGTTTGAGTACCTGCTGCTATAGTCATAAAACTCTTCCAGTTCTGCTTCCTCATCATCACCACAACAAACTTTGCAGTGACGTTTTGCCACCATATGCTTCCTGACTGCTTCCAAGCTATTGAAAGGATGGCATCTATCATTGCAATACAAACAAATGAAATCATTCATGACCTGAAAAGTAAATAGAACTGACTAAGTTAGAATGCAAAATACTTAAAACATAAAAAATAAAGGATTAAAAAAACTCAGAAGACATGAGTTGTGATATGTACCTTTAGGCCAAGATAAGTAAGTAGGCCCTCGGGATCCTTCAGGTATCTGGGATGATGAACCCATGCTGCTTGTGCATGTGAACCATGCAGTTTTCAATTAAAACCATTAATCCTCTCCTTGGCATCAATCCTAGATCAATAATACCACGACCCTGTTGCAAGTTTTTTGGAGTATTACCCTCCACCACTTACTTCTACATAATAACAAATAGAGTATAGACAATAGGGTTTCAGCAGGTACTTTCATCCGCAAAAAAGAAAACAATAGCTGTGTTAGTATATAACAATCAACAAAATTCATGGGTTGCAGCAGAAATTTGATATGGTAATTGAAGATGTAATTTGAAGAAACATAACACATACCATTTGAAGATGATGGAACAAGTACAACATGCATAGTAGCATTGTTTGGAGGAAGCTGCAATCGAAGAGGATAAAGCTTCTGATTCAAGGGACTCCTTGTGCACACAATAAGGTCTGCCATACCAATCTCTTCCTCCAATTTCTGTCTCAACTCATCAACCCCGTTTCCCTTAAAAATAAAGGAACCCTCTTCATTATTGTCGATATCATCCTCATCAACAACAATACTATAGTAAATCTTCCTTCCATCTGGCACCACCTTTTGTGTTGCTGAAGAATCATGCCACTGCACAAATTAAAAAACCTGAATTAGTACCAACCAAAACTAATAAGCATATATACCAATGAGAATGTGGACAGTGTTTGTCAATAAATTTGCTCACACCTTGAATGAAGAATTGAAGGAAGACGTCCTTGAATGCGAAGTAGCCGGTTCAGATGGCCGAGACTGGGTAGACGAAGGAGGTTCTGATTCGATTTCAGCCACTTTCGGAGGAGCTGATGGTGTGTTGAAACGACTCTTATGGTTAACCTGAACTTGAATCTCCAAAACATCAACATCCCAAAGAACCCAATCTTGAGTAGAAGTTCTATGAGGAACATCATGAGTGAGCGAGTTTCTCCAAGGAGGAACGCCCCCATTAGCCCTCAAAAAGTTGCCATACCCGAGTCTTCAACTTCACCTTCTGATTTCTGTGGGAGTCTCTGATGGGTTCCCATTCAAGAAAAGAGTCTAGTTTTCATGGAAACGTCTGAAGCACCGTGCGACCTGTCATGCCTAGTAGAAATGGGAGGTTTGACGCTCTCAAGTACTTGCCAAAATAGCTCTTGAGGCGGATGAAGTGTCAAGAACAAACACACAACTTTGCATAGAAATCATGGAAAACCAATTATATGACTTGAGATGTGCCAAGAATAATTTGAACATGAAAAACACTTGCAGATTAATTTTTTATTACCTAAACATTCAAGAACTATGGTTAAATTGTTTTGTATAGCTATAACATGAACACAAAACACAGTTAACTACTGAAAGTAGACACTATAAAGAAATATATACAATCGAACTTCACTAAATGAATATTTTCATATGATATGTCAAATACTCCTGCCTTAAAACATTAAACCTAAAAACTCTGCAAGAAGAATTTGACCAACACCACACTTCCCTGTGATGTCATCCCGTCTGCCACTGCATCCACAACAACAAAACAAAACATAGATGAAACAATTTCGGTAAATTTCATATTTTAAAATGTTGGATTTTAAAGAGACTGAATGAGGCTTCAATCTGCCAGACTGCGTGAGTGCTATCAAAAATGGAAAAATTACATTCTTCCAGTCCCAACGTCTTGGAGCTTCTTACATGTTTTAAAGGTAGAAATGCATCCATTGGAACCAAGCAAAGGAATTGCGCTTGGTCATATGCTTTACCTCGAGAACAAGTTCACCACTGTTTGAGTTAGCAGATGATTTCTTTTCTGCAGTGATTTGTGCTCGTGTTGCTTTGCCTGCAGCAAACTTCTCAAATTGCTCTTGTCTCCAATTCCAGAACATTGACATCGTTACCATAATTAATACATGCAACCAAGTCGCAATATTCGTAAAACCACGAACAAAAACTGGACATTAAAACTGATGATACACCTAAACGATCACAGCCCTAAGCCATACACGTGTCATGTTGATCTCGAGGAATTACGGACCCGAGCGTCAGCCCAACACTGATCAGGCCCAAGTGGTTCTAAGCCCGCCCAATGCAGTCCGCCAAATGGACCCGAACTCTTACAGTTTGCTAAGCCCATGTGTCTCACAACTATCCTCAATACCCGTAAGCTCTACTGAGGCAAATATATCGAGGATCAACTTTGGACAAGCAATTATAGCAGCTCTTCGCATCCAACTAGGAAGCAAATACCAGAATACATATTACACTAGGAAACTTCCTCTTACAGATTACCCTCAGATTGGAAACTATCTCCCACGTATATAGGAGCACGGGGCTAACAGATAAATTTTCTTCTACATCACAACTCCTAATTAGAGAAGGATCTCCACAAAGATTTTCTTCCTAAATTACACCATTGATGCCCTACACTATAAATAAGACCTGAGCTTGGTAAGCTAAGGTACGCTACAAATTCCCTTTTTACAGCATTATACCTTCCTCAAATCCCTGTCTGACTTTAGCGTCGGAGTGCCATCGGCCACCACAACGGTGGACCGTGGTTCACATGTGTTCCTTGTGCAGGTCAGCAGGTCGGCAAGACTAAGTCAAAGCAGGGAGCGAAAAATGACAGCATCAGTTTGATGCCATTCGTGGGGACAACAAAGTTCCTAACCTTTCACTAGCATCATATCCTTTCGAAATACAGAGAGATGGTGACCACTAGATCACGCAACAGCGGAGAACAAAAGGACACGTCAAATGCTCAGACTGGCGCTATACTACCACTTTTAGCGGTTTCGATTACGCACGGACAACAAACTCATGCCCCCGCGCCAGCAACAGCAACGACGGACCCCGGGATAGATATGGTGTCATCTCAAATACAACAGATTGCCAAAGCGTTGGAGGCTCTTACACGACAAAACCCTCCACCTGCTAATGGAGATCAGGAGCAGCACAAGCCTCCATCTCCGGAGGACGACAGAGAGCAAGCACAGGAGAATCAAGCCCCTGTTTGTTCTCTCATTAGACTAGAGAAGGTGGCGCGGTTAACGTGGATCCGACCGCTAGGGCAGAGAGGCTCGACCCTCAGAACCCCCTCTACAGAGGAACACATGACCCAGACGGTTGTATCGTCTCTTTGTTCCTCCAATCGTGGATTGTATTATGAACGAGGCCCTTCCGAATAATTTCATGCCTCCGAAGTTCGACTTCTACAACGGGATCACCGACCCATTCGACCACCTGCACCATTGCCAACATGTAATGGCCCCCCGCTAGAAGTTGGACATTCTATTTGGATGGGTCTATAACTGGAAAGAGCCGGAACGAGAACTCCTCCTAATTAAGGCAGTCGGAATCGAGCTTGTGTTTGTTTCGCAAAAAAAAAATGTGTCATTCTGTTATCCTCTCCTTCAAACTCACTTTTTCGTGCACGAATAACGTCGCAAAATATGAGGCCTGGGTTTGGAATTTGCGGTGAAGGATCCGAGTCAGTGATGAGCATAATTTTTTCCACTAGTCTGAATAAGTCAACACTAACATGGTTCCACAGCCTCTCGCTGAGGTTGATCAACTCCTTCAAGTCAATGGCGAAGGAGTTCCTGGCGCGTTTCGCCAAAATTCAGCGTCTCCAAAAAGGCCCACACTACATACTCTCTGAAACAGAGATCCAATGAGACGCTAAGAGAGCCTGTCATGCGCTTCAACGACGTGCTGACCCTTATTGACGGTTGCAGCGACGACATGGCCGTGACGACTTTCACGATGGGCCTAAAGGAGGGAAAACTCTACGAAGACCTCAACTTGGAACCCCCTTTAGACATGACGGAGCTCCTCAAAAGTGCCCAAAAGTACATTACCTTAGAAGAGTTGAGGACCGTTAAGAGGGAAACCGAAGGTGAGAAGAAGCCCTCCGCTCCTAAGGACAGGAAGGAGGGAGGGAGACGCGAGGATGAAGAAATGAGCAAGAGAAAGCATAATGGAAACAGGTCAGACCTTGGTCGAGCCAGGCCAAAGAACGCATCCAATTACGTTGGATCCAGAGTCGTGACACCCCTCAATTTCAGCCTCTCGAACGTACTGAACTCCATGAAAAACTGGGAAGATCTGAACTGGCCCCCAAAGCAGCGCAGAGATCCCTCCAAGCGTGACAACAACAAGCACTGCTCATACCACAAGGAGGGCGACCATGATACCAACGACTGCAAGAGTCTGAGGTATGAGATTGAGTACTGGATCCGCAGGGGCAAGCTAAGAGAATTTTTTAACTCTGAGAAATGACCAGAACGATCTAGGGACCGAGGGGAGTCAGTCAAGGAAATAGAAAAGAAGACTCCGGGCATAATCTATTTTTTTCATGCGGTCGGACCAGATGAAGACCAGTCACACAGGTCCCGCAAGCGGACTCTACTGGAAATGCGGACATAATCCGCGGATGAGGACAAACGCATTTGCTACTCGAGGTTTCAAAGCCCCATTTTCACCTTGGCCTTTACGAACAAGGACCTCGAAGGAGTCCGAGCGCCGCACAATGACGCCCTAGTCATATCGGTCTCCATTGCAAGGTAGGAGGTAAAGAGAGTTATGGTGGATATAGGGAGCTCACTCAATATCATGTTCTACAACTGTTCAGCTGTATGGACCTCAAGGAGGAGAACCTGACGTCTTTAGACTACCCGCTGATTGGATTTAGCAAAGAGAAATGCTTCCCGATCGGAAAGATAAGGCTAGCAGTATTGGCAGGAGAGCCGCAACTGAGAAAGGTCCTATTTTCGAATTTTATGGTAGTAGACGCACCATCTACCTACAACCTTATCTTGGGAAGACCATGGCTCCACCAAATGGAAGAAGTAGTCTCCACCCTTCACCAGTGCGTTAAGTACACTGTTAACCACTCTGAATGAACAATGCGTGGATACCAACCTACGACACAAGGCTGCCATTATGCTGCATTGAAGCAAATAGAATGTTACTAGATCCAACCGGATCCCACAGTGCAATCTAAACCAGAGCCAGGCCTAGTGAATGCAGATGCATCACTCCACTCGCACGAGATCCCAACAACAGTAGCTCGTTTCAAAGAAACGATATAGTCAAACGGTACAGGAGCAATCTGCTCTTCAACCTAGCAGAACGAGGAGATCAAGGGAAGCGGGAGTACAACGAAGATTAACTCCCCCACAAGGTTTACTCTTTAGCAGCCTCTATGACATCAACGAAGCTCAACAACCTGCTGAAAGCACCAATGATTCACAAGAGCCACAAGAATTCACTTCAGGGTTAGGATCAATTTCCCTCCGTCAACAGTTAGTATATTTCAGTTGTTTATTTCTCTTTCTGTCAATGTAGAGTTTTAGCTCTTAAAAACTTAGGTGATTTGCAAACATTCAAGAAATAAAGAAAGAATTGTGCAAACACACTCTATTGATTACTGGAAAGATGTAACAACGGACGCCCAGAGACGGATACAAAAGACTACATACTACAAACATCTGAATCGATGCGACATGGAGTAAGGATTTGCGTAAACAGTCTGACTACATAAGGAGAGCCAAAGAAAGCTCCAAGTAAACTTCACTCGACCCCTTCCCAAGATCAAGGACAAAGGTGTGAGAAGGGGTTGAGAGTTTAGAGCAATTGTTTGCTCTTCCAAACCACAAGGTTTCATAATGTTGTCAAGCGAGGACACTTTTCCCATGTGTAGTACCCGAGGTGACTGAGAGGTACCGCCCCCGGAAGCATCAGGCACCCGCCAACACTTCGATCAACCATAAGCTAGCAGCATGAACCGCATACATGCGGGCATAGCGGCACAAGGTAACACCGAAACACATGAGGATAAACAACAGACTCCTCCCTTGGGAGGAAATCTGTACTTCTTCTCTGCAATATGAGAAGAAATTACGAGATCTCAGCGAATCAACTACGTGCCTACCCAAAACAGATGACCACGCATAACAACGATTATCATCGTGCCCGATCAGTGCAATTGTCAGAACATTCGAAGACTCCAATTATAGAGATCTCCCTTCAGCCTTTGGAAAACCAAAAGTTTTCTCTTCAAGTAAAAACGTTACAGGAGATACGCTCTGCAGAAGATAGTGCCTACAACGATTGAGAAACACCATTATATAGACATAATGGTCTACCAAACGGGCGCTTCAGCATTAACTGTCAGCATTGAATACCATATGGGAAACGAGGAGACGACGGTTCCCAAGGAAACTGCACATACCACGTTCATCCAATTAATGGTGTTGCGCACAACCCCATCAATTGAGCGGGAGTGACCGATACTCAACCTTCTCGCAGTCTACATCGTACACGCACTACCATGCGATCTACATAGTACGCGTAGCGTAATTTGTGCAAGAAACTCTAGTTTTCTCCTTGCGGGCCCATGGGCTCGGCCTACTATTCAAACAATATTCTACTACATGCCTGACACGAGCACTAGAAATCCTAGTCAACTCTGACACGCGGATCACCAACTAATTTAAGGTTATTTTGTCCACATAATGCACTACTCCTGCGGACACGTTAGGCGGAACCTTTCTCCAACTAGGTAAGCTTAGTCAGTCGAGGCTGATGACGACGACTTCTGGTTAATCCTGACACCTAGTTCGCCTAACGCGGATCTCGTTGATTTAGGAAGTGAGAGTCTAATCAGCGTTGTCACGTCTGGTGATGACGACTCGCCAGGGATGATTGCCCCATTTGAGGTATTGATAGTCACCAAACCCGATCAGGTAAGCCTAGCTGGTGACGACAGGCAACGAAAGCTTCTGATCAAAGCCCAGATCTGTAGCCCCCACTGCGCAGGTGTAGATGGTTTGGAAAGCGGGAGCCTAGTCAGTCCCAAACTGATTTCAATGGCTCGCTGCGGAACCACTGTTTTTCATCCTGACCACCGAATTACCAACCTTGAACTTGTAGCCCCCACTGCACTGGTATAGATTGTTTAGAAGGTGGGAGCCTGGTCAGTCCCAAGCTGATTCTGACGGCTTGTCACGGGACCACTACTCTTCAGCATGGCCACCTAAAACCCCCAAATTTGGAGCTTGATGCGCACGGGTGTAGATGATTTGGAAGGTGGGAGCCTAGTCAGTCCCGAACTTATTCATGCGGCTTGCCATAGGGCCACTACTTTTCAGTCTGGTCGTCGAACCCCTTCGTCTTGAACTTGTAGCCCCCACTGCGCAGGCGCTTAGGCGGTCTTAGGTTTTGTATTATAACTTTAATAATTTACAAAAGCTAAGCATAATACATTATCAATTACATCCAATTTAATGCCAATATACATATGCAAAATTTAAAAACATGAAAAATTAACAATCGTGAACAAATTTATTAAAACTCAAATGACTGAAGTTCGTCATGATGGGTACTTTATATAAAATTGAATTTGTGGACAAATATCTAAACCTACTCTTTTATTTTTCTATAAATTGCATGAATAACCTCAGTCATGTTTGATAAAATCTACATTAGTAAAATTGATACCGGCAGATCCTTTGAGAATTCCATTAAGTAATCATCATTTGCTACATTTAGACATATACTGAATAAAAAATAATTAAATAGTTTATTTCTAAAAAAGAGGAAAGAAAAATAAAATAAGAACGCAATCAGCCTTATTAAAAAATAAAAATAAAAATAAAAATAAAAAATCGCCCAGACCCGCCCAACCATTAATCTGGGCGGTTTTCCACCTTCTAGCGCCTAGACGGCCGCCTAGGCCGATTTTTAGAACACTGGTTTTTGTTGTGATATGGGAGCACTGATGATAACTTGTGGGGTTGTTTGACAAAGACTCTTTGATTGGCTTGGAGGATATTGGATTTTGAAATGGACATTTGAGCATTTGATTGTTGTAGTGGAATCTTTTACTTATTACGTGGGGAATTCATTGATGTTGAGACCAAAAGAGGCCAAAGCAATCATCTTCATTTGCATTAGTTTGACAGGTTGCATCGTCATTGTCGTCACCATCTGAAGAACAAATTTGAGATATTGATTAAATATTGCTTCTTTGATGCAGTTGCTAAAACTTGTGCTTTAAGTTTTGCTAATTTTGATTGATCTTCTTTGTTAGATTGCATTGACTTTTTAGTCTTGAAATATTTTTCCAGTGTCTGCTTTGTTACACCAGAAAATTCAAAACTTGTCCACCATTTGACTTTGAACCTTCAGCAAGCTTGAGCAGATTGACATATTCCTTGCATTGGAGGAACAACATAATCCCAGCAATGGAACTTGAAAATATTGAGGCTGTTAGGGCTTGAAATTTGCTTTGAAAATGTTATGTTTTTCTTGTACTTGAGGTTGAAGGATTTCGTGGACTGGTCCATACCGATTCCACCATTGGTGAGAAAACCAGTAAGGAAAATATTGGACTTTGAATTTTTGGCAGAACATAAAAAAACATGATTGTGAGCACTTTGGGTTTGAAACAATAAAGCTCTAAACCATGCCTTTTGGTAATTAAAATAATTGTAACATTGAGGATTGAAAGGTAGGCTAAATTTTTTGGGTGTGAAGGGATTTTGGTTTCATTCTTTTGGAGAGAGGATTTTGAGAATTTGACATTTTGAATGGGTGATTCTGGATTTATCATTGTTATGGGTCACTAAAATTGAATTTGTATCTACAAGAATGAACTCGTAGAACAGTCTTATCTTGTTTGGATCATCTCTAATAAATGAGGCAGTTTGAGGGAATAAATAATCGACTATTTTTTATGGGATTGTCATTTGGGTTTCCATAGAAACTTTCAAGGGAAAAAAATAGGTTCAAGAGTGGAGTTGGTGAAATATTGAAAAGTTTGGCTTTTTTGAGGATTTGGGTTTTATTTTGGAACTTGATTGTTTTGAGGGAATGGTTTTGGAATTGTATTTGAAATTGCAGAGTTGATTTGTAAGGGTTCAAACCTGTTTTGATTTATGAGGATCATTGCGTATGATTTTTCGCGTAAAGGTTTTGAGTCTGCTAAAGATGATGGAGGAAGCTTGGCAAACTCGTCTCCATTCATCATTTCATACCATGATTTAGATGTTCATTTTGAAGAGGAAGCCATTGTATTGCTATTATTTTGAGGTTGGCAATAGCTAGGTGAGGCATTTTGAATGAATTTCTTCATCTGAATGAGAAGAGTGAAAGCTTAGTCTCTAAAATCTTAGTTTCTGAAGAAATCTGGAAGAGAGTTTGAGCTGCCTTTTATAAACTCAATTTTGAAATCAAAAACAGATAAAAGTGTTTGGCATCTGGCAAAAATCTGTTTTGAAACAAGGTTTTGAATATCTTTTTTTAAAATCTCTTTGGCTGGTTAACAATGAATGCATAATAAAAAAAAATGGTTGATTGTAAAGATCATCTTAACATTTCATAATGCAGAAAACAAATGATAAAATCTCATTTTTGATAGTAGAATAATTTAATTGAGTGTTGTTCCAAAAACAAAAATGAAAACGGACCAATTGCTCTTTGTCATCAATTTTTTGTTTAAGGATACACGCGTATCCTATATTGGATGCATCTGTTTCGACTATCTTGAAAGTTGTAGGACTAAGAATAGTTAAACAATGTAGACTTTTGGCAATTGCTTTAACTCGGCGAACAATTTTTGTATGAATATTGTACCATAGAAAAGGCTTCTTAAGAAGTATAGTATAAATAGGTTTGACTAAAATTCTGAATTTTTGTAAAAATCAGCTACATAATTGAGACTTCCTAAAACACTTTGTAATTGATTTTTTTTATCTTTAATTACATTTCAAATTTGTCTGCAAATGATATTGATCGATCATTTGGATGATTATGTCGTTATGGATCCTATGGCCAAAGAATCTAATATTTGTTTGAAATAAATGTATTTTTGTTGGTGACAACACTAAACCATTGCTCTAGTTGATTTGAAAGAATTTGCCTAAATGTTTCAAATCTGCAATTATTTTTTAAAAATATTAATGTCATCTATGAAAAAAATTGAGAATTTTTTCTATAGATTAAAAATATCATTCATTATATTTTGAAATTCTGATGGAGGATTTTTTTTTAGACCAAATGGCATTACGTTCAATTCGTAATGTCCAAAAGGCAAAAGTGTTAATCGGGTTATTCGATCAACTATTGTAGCAAAACCGAACCGAACCGAACTTGTATTTCGGTTTTCAAAATTTTTCAAACTCTAACCGAAACCGGACAGAACCGACCGGGTTCGGTTCGGTTTTTAGACAGATGTAAAATTTAACAAGTATCATCAAATTTAATCGGACCAGACTGAACCGCCCTCAGGTTCGGTTTGGTTCGATTCGATTTTTTAGACAAATGTAAAATTTAACAAGTATCCCTGACTTGAGTATCATCAAATTAACACATCAAATTTAACAAGTATCAATCATGTTTACACAACAAGTACTTTTGACTTTGCTTAACAAACAATTTAATAGAAACAATTATCATCAAATTAACACAGCAACAAATTAACACTAGCAACAATTTAACACAACAAATTAACACCAGCAGCACTCATCATCATCAACTAATAAACTAATAAACATAACAAGTTCTCTATGCATTAATCAACATTCATGTAATCAAGAAATTACAATCCAAAATGCTAATCCAAAGCTACTAAACACAACAAGTTATCTATGAAAAAATTCCTCTTAGCAGCATCCATCATCATCTGAACCTTGAGGCTTAAGCACATTTGAGAGATGGATGAAAATATGATCTGCAATAAAACAAATAATCATTTAGTGCCAAAACCCAGAAAACTTGTATATGTCAATATGAAGACTGTAATGCAGAGATTAATAAGTGTTGCAGAGCATTTCATGTGTAACAGGTTTGGATAAACTTTTTTTTTTTTTTTTTTTTTTTTTTTGCATTTTTCATTTTGGTTTACAAAATCATACACAATTAGGCAAGTTGATATCTTCATTGACTTGAACAGGTACACACTTTGCCATTGGTTGTGGTTGTTGTTGTTGCTGTTGTTGTTGAGTCTTCATGAAACTATTGCATCTACTGATCCTAGAACAAGCTCCCACTGAGTCACCACCACCACCAAATGGGATCACAGGTAGGTTGTCTTAATTGCAGATTTCAATCATGAAACCATCTGTATCATGGAAGAACAATTGATCAACAACAATTCCTCATTCAACAACTGTTATTTGCTCATATTTTATCCTCATTTCTTCTAGCTTTGTATAACAGGTTTGGATGTTATGCTATTGGGAAAATGCTGGCAGAGTTCCAAGCACATAACTATTTTTCAACTTCTTTTCCTTATTTCCCATTCACTTCATTATAACTTTGATTCATAATTCAATTAATGGATACAAATATTAAAATTGAGCACTTATTATAACTAGTTTGAGATGATCTGAAAGTTATAGCATAAATGCAATCTATAGATTATAAAACTAACAAAATAGAAGTTAATAGATGAAACAAACGATGATTTTTGTACACTCAAGAAGTCTACAACAAAAATTGATCAAAACTATGGTTCTCAAACATGGAATAGAAAGCTATGTTGTAAATTTCAAACTTAATGAGGAATGGTTCTCAAACATGGAAGAATGTAAGCTATGTTTAGTAAAGAAATGGACTATTTAGGAAAGCAACTACCTTTTAAGGCTTGGACTTTGGAGGCAACATCAGACCCTTTTCAACTTCTACATAGTACGTAATAAATAAAAAGATATTAATCACTGTAAGATAAACAATATTAACTATTTAAATACTAAGTATAAAAAATAAAAAACAATTACCTTTTTCAATAGCTTCATAAAACTTTCTCCTCATTAGAAGGCTCATGATGCAAGGCAACATTTGTACTCAAAAGCCAATTTTGAGAACAAATCAAAGCCTCTACCATCTTCGGACTCAACGAGCTACGAAAAGAATTAATAATCCGTCCACTTGTGCTAAAACAAGACTCTGAAGCTATCTTTGATACCGGAATGGCTAAGACCTCACGTGCAATCCGTGCCAAAATGGGGTATTTGGATGATCCATAAACTTTCCACCAATACAAAATATCAAATTTTGAATCTTCAACCTCCTCAATAGGATCTTGAAGATATCTATCCACATCATTAGTTATAACCTCTGTTTTTTTGGCTTTCCTCAACCTGATCCTTGCTTCTAACTTCTTTTCGGACTCCATTGAGGCCATGCTTGGAGTACCACTATCATTTTATGATTGACTACTACCACTACTATCATCATGGTGACGTTCTTTCATTGGGTGAGAATGTTTGGATGCCTCCTCATAGATACTATAAAGATTAAGCAACAAAATTTTCACAATTTTTGTATGAGCTTCAACCTCGTCATTCTCCTCACCAAATATGATCTCCAAATAGTCAATCACTTTCTCCAACTTATGACGCGGATCAAGAACAATGGCTATGAAATAATACTTATTGACACTACCCATTGAACCCCAATACTTGTCATATTTAGCTTTCATGCTAAGAGTAATGGATGACAGTTGGTCACACTGATTTTCATGCAAGAGACTATACACCTTGAACACATCCATAAAAGCATGGTGAATTGTCGGTGTATTTGAACAACAAGATCTTAGGGTGATATCATAGAAGGGTTTCAAGAAAGAAGCAAACACATCCCCCAAATCCCAATCATCATTAACCGGTGGCCCTATCCTCATCTCATTAGCAAAGTAGGCTTGATAGCTACTATCATCATCTAGTAATCTATCAAAAGCCCTACGAAATTTAATTGCCGATTGCAACATCAAATAGGTAGAGTTCCACCTCGTTGGTACATCCAATATGACAAGACCTTTACCAACAATTTTAATCTACTCCACACAACTTTTAAATAATTCCAACCTAGAAGGAGATGACCTAGCATATCGAACTGCATTACGAATGCTTTGAATACAAGTATTCAACTCATTTAACCCATCACTGACAATCAAATTAAGAATATGTGCAATAAACCTTACATGCAAATCTTCCCCACCTAACAAAAGTGCATCCGGTATTGGCCAATGCCCCAATCTCTTAATCAAATAACTCAACCCCGAGTCATTGGAAGAAGCATTATCAACTGTAACGGTGAGAAGTTTCTCAATGCCCCAACTATTTAGACATTCCTCCAAAAGCCTCCCAATAGAATCACCCTTGTGGTTTGGAATCAAACAAAAACTCAAAATCTTCTTATGCAACATCCAATCATCATTAATAAAATGTGCAGTAACAACCATGTAATTAATGTTTTGAAGAGATGTCCATGTATCGGTTGTTATGCACATCCTATATCCACGTATAAACTCCTTCAATGATTGCCTTTGGGAATAATACAAAGAAAGAACATATCTAGCCACAGTTTGACGACATGGAACTTTCCATTTAGGACATGTTCTCAAGCAAAATTTCCTAAACCCTCCCCCCTCTACAAAACTAAAAGGCAACTCATAAATAATTACCATCTCAACACATGCTTTGGTTATTTCTTTTTTACTAAATCCAATTGAAACTTCTGTAGGGTTACTATAAGACAAGACCTTTTGTTTTGCGGATATCTTTTACTTTTTTTGGGGGGGGGGGGGGGGGGGGGGGGGTATTTCTTACATCTATCATTATGACCAATTAAAGATGATGTACCATTTTTTGAAGAAGCCGCAAAAGTTTTACTACAATATTTGCACTTAGCCCTAGTTCCTTCATTAGACATATACCTTTCATAGTGATCCCAAATGTCAGCCCCCTGCCTTTCTTGTTGTTCCGCGAGAAGATCATGTACCTCAACAATTGACCCACTTCCGCCTTCAAGCACCTTTGGAGCTCCACCTTCTGCTTGATGGCTTGATTCTGAGTTGGACTGAACTTGAGGTGATGATAAATCCCTTTCAATTTCCATCTACAGAAATCAATAAAAAAATTTAGTTCACCTAAAATTTTACCATATATATATCCAAAAAATGTTAACTAATGTTTACCTGAGATTTTCTCTTCTTTGATGAACCATTGAGTTCTTGGTGATCACCATCATGTAAAAAAAAATTCCCTGTTCAACATAATACACGGTTACACACTGTCAGAATTGAGAAGAACCCATTAAAAACAATTCCATGTTCATATAAAAAAATCTCAACAATCAAATACAATTAAAGCAACTGAAAATTTCCATGTTCCTAATATTTTGCACTTATTAATAGAACCTAGGAGTTTTGAATCCAAAAAACACTTCAATAAAAAGACTCCTTGAACCAATGTTACTAGCAAACTCCTATGCAATAATCCATTCCCTACATTTAGAGTTCACTAATTTCACCAACTAACATTTCAAAAATAAATAATTTGAGACATTTCCCATTTTTTCTGGCACCTATCATAATTTAGCACCATTGTTATCAAATATCATAATTATCTAAGTCATTCGATCTGCTACAGAGTACTAGAGAAAAGGGCCCCTGACATATCTCAACTTCAATTTCTAAATATCTCAAACATCAAAATCTTTTTGTATCTTCTTATTATAACAAGTAATCAATATACAATCATCAGACTTAGAAATCCCAAGTGTCTTCTTATTTTTTGCTTGCATAAATACAATATCCTATCTATTTATAGCATTGACTAAATCGTGCAGTAGCCACTTTAAAATGCTAATATTTTCTTCGTAATTTTTATCAGAAAAACAATAGCCAAATTTTTTACTAATATTTTGACTTTATTAGTAATACCCTAATATTTTGCACTTATTAATAACCCAAACTCAAAACTGTCCTTATCAATTGAATGATCTTAATAATAAAATGACAGAGAGAATAAAAGATGATCCATCATGTGCATTTTAGTTACAAACCCTACCAAATAAGCATACCAAAGCACACAAAAATGCAAAAAAGATAAACAACCAACTCATTTTCCCCACATATCACCTCATCTAATAAAGTTCAAACCATTCTGTAATTGTGGTTGGCACAAACAGTGAGACATAATCCTACTTCTACACTCTCATTGCAGCCTGCAAGCTCATTTATACAAATCAAAGATATAGTACAACATAAAAGAACTCAAGCACTGAATCAAAGAACTCAATAGGTAAGTTGAGTGAGACATCAATGGGAATAAACATCAACCAAACAGAATCCTACTTCTACACTCTCATTGCAGAAGAGTGAGATGTCTTTTAATACAACATAAAAACATCAAAGTAAGATGTTTGACCATCAAAGAACTCAATAGGAGTGAGACAAAATCCTACTTCTACACTCATTGCAGCCTGCAAGCTCATTTATACAGATCAAAGATATAATACAACATAAAAGAAACATCAACCAAACAGACATGCATCATCAATGCAAGACAATACGTAAGAGACCAGGGCTGATTATGAACAAGTAAACCCTACAATTGGTTGTTGTTGTTGACAACAGAAAAAAAAGAGGAAAAGAAGAGAAGAAGAAGGAAGAGGGTCGTACCTTTGTAAGCGAGGAGGTGGTTGATGTGCCTTGATGGTAGTCGATGGTAGCCGGAGGTGGCTTGGTGCTTAGATCTGCTCTTGGAAGTCTCTTGAGTCGAAAGTTCGATTGAGAGAGATGAGAAGTTAGCCTCAATGAGTGCTTTTATTGAGGAGGGGAGGCGGCCTGAAGAAGAGTGAAAGGAGGTGAGGAAGGGAGGCTTTGTTTAGGCTTTTAGGGTTTGAGAGGATAAAATATGTTTAGGGTTTGGTTTGAGACATGGGAGGGTGTGTGTCACGTGAGGGAGGGGATTTTGGGGAGTGATTTGTATATCCGGTTTGGTTCGGTTTTTTCGGTGTTGAAAAAACCTCAAACCACAACCGAACGACTTCGGTTCGGTTTTGGTGATTTAATTTCGGTTTTTAATCGGTTTTGGTTATTTTCGACTCGGTTCGGTTAATTCGGTTGGTTTTTAGGGACGAATTAACACCCCTATTGAAAGCAGTTTTGTATTGATCTTCTGGGGTTATTTGAATTTGCCAAAATTCTGATGTGATATCAAACTTTGAAAATACAGTTGTTTGAGTTAATCGGTTAATTAAGTCTCTTTTGTTTGAGAATGAGCATCTTATCCATCTAAGTGCATCATTTAAAGTTTTGTAATTGATCACTAATCTTGGTGCTATACATTTTATCTCAGCTGACTTCTGAACATAGAAAGTTGAGCAGCTCCATGTAGACTTTTTTTCCTAATTAATTTTTTTCCTAATTAAAAGATTGATCTCTTCTTTGCAATATTCTATTAAATCTTCATTCAATTGGATTGGGTGTTCCTAAAATGAAAGGGTAAATTGTCGTTAGGAAAGATGTTCCTAAAATGATCCCTTGACCCATGTTCTTAACTAATATAAATTCTTGGCTAATATATATTTTTGATGGCAAATATGGGCGTTTGATTATTTGTAATTGTTCCTCATTTGATGCATATAATTTTTCTTTTGTTTTTCAAAGTATTTGGATGGAATTTATCTTTCCGGGACACAGTTGAGATAGGCACCTGAATCTACAAGTGCAGTTATAGTAATCTTATATTCTGTGTTTATTATTAATGTAATATTAACGTTCCATCTTTGAAGTTTTATTTGTGAAATTGTATTTGAATGGTGTAAATTTATTTCTTATCTCTCTAGATTGTTATTTTTGATATGTTGGTTTTCTTTTTTAATGGTATTTATTTCTCTGTAAAAGTCTTGTAAAATAAATAGTTTTTTTTTATTTTAGAGCTTAATATTTGTATGTTTAAGTTTATTGGATTCTATAGCTTGATCATGGCTAGGGTGAGTTTTTTCTTGAAGAATTTTTATATTTGATTCTGATTTTGACTTTTGAAGTAATTTTCCTTGATTCTCCCACTTATTATTTTCTTTCTTATGGTCTCTTTTATAATGACTTGGTTCTCCACATTTGAAACAAGGTTTTAGTGGAGAATCTTTTTGTTTTTTGATCATCTTTCTTACGTGAGGTGTTGATTTTTGTTCGTGATTTTTTTCTTGTTTTCTTGGTGTAAAATTATTAGTTTTGTTATTGTCTTGTTTGGACTGCGTATTGATATTGGGACAAGACTTTAATTCAATAATTTGAGTTGGAAAAGATTGTGCATTACTATGAAAAATGTGAAGGCTAGGCTTAGACGTGACTTTTGATTCTTGAAAGGACCTGCATGTTGTTATATTTTTATTTGCTAATTATTATTCTCAAGCCACATTGGAAAATGGTTTATTAATTTGTAATCTTTCATAGAAATTATAAAATATTTTGCCAAAATTTTCTCTTTCTTATTTATTGTATTTTGAATAAAATTCTTTTCTTTTTTTGAAAATTGTAATTTGCCATAAAATCTTTGTCTAGTTTGAAATATGTGTCTACTATGATTTTAAGATGAATTATCAATTTTAGTTTGTGTTGTGGAATTTTGATTGAAATAGTTTTGTCTCTTTTGTTCAATGACTTTTGATTATTTATTGAATAGAACTTTGAAACCATGATTTGGTTATGAAAATGTTTGTGGGTTTGGTAAAGTGTCTGGGTTAGGTTTTGTTTGAGAATCTTTTTCTAAAATTTGTTTATCATTTTTTATGATACATCAAAATAGACCGTCATCACAGCCATACACGTGGCAAAAATCATCTATCACGAGAATCAGGTATCCCTTCTACTAGGCCTGCTCATAAAGCCTAAATAAGGAAAAACCAATCGTAAAAGCCCAAACAGGGCCCATAAGAAGGAATCATGGCTAAAGCCCGAATCCAGGCCCAAGCAAGTTTTCTCTTAAAGAAGATAAACATTGCATAAAAAAGAGTCGCGGAGGGAGTTACGCCTCCACGAACACGCCTTCATAAAGGAGGAGACTATTACGAAGAACATTTCCTTCCGTTGCGCCTCACATGCTTAAGTCATGCAAAAATTAACCGGGACCATTGTATAAGGTAAAGGGAATAATCAACCAAGGTATGCAACTTTAACTGAGTTTTGTCCAAACTTACTTCCTTCTTCAACAAAGTTGTTGACTTAAGCATCGGAGTGTCTTCGGCCACCAAAAATGGGTCTTTGGTCATTTAACATCTGTTTTGCATGTAAAACTCACATGAGGATGAGATTTGGACGCTTCAGTTTGACGTCGTGCGTGGGGAACGACAAATTTCCTTTCTGAAGAGAAGATCTACAGTGACAAAACTCACTAAAATCTGATCAACGGGCTATTAGAATAGATTGAACACTCTACAAACCCTCAATCAGGCAATGATCGACGCAACCTATCTCATGATATTAATCCAGTGACAACCGTTGGACCAACGACACCAGAAAGAAGGGAGTCATAACATATAACAATTCAAACGTCTCGGACATTTTGGAGAATTACCTTGGACACTCGTGTGGAAATGCTCATGAACCCCAGATGAACCACATGATCAAAATGGTGGATAAACTCACCCGAGACCGGGAGGGAAACAAGCCTCGAGAAGAAAGCACCCAGCTTAAGAGGCATCGAACCGATAATAGTCTTGAATTCGACCAACTAAAGCCTAGAAAGCTACAACCAAGGAGGTCCAAACGAGGACAACCAGTAGGGAAATTGTTCAAACCTTAAAAACTAGTCGAGCCGAAGTTTTTAAAGCTATAGAAAAATGAGAAGACATCAACTGGCCACCAAATATGAGAGAATATCCAGATAGGCGAAGTAAAAGTAGATACTGCTCCTTTCACAACGACTACGGATATGATACCGAAGACTACCCCAACTTAAGAGACGAGATCGAACATCCATGTCAAAAAAGGACAACTTTGAAAAATCATTGAGCTAAGAGAGTCTGAGGGTAGAATAATCACGTCGGAAGGGCAATCAAGGGAGCTAATATACGTCTTGCATGGCGCAACTGGAAAAAAAGAGCAATCAAACCAATCTCGAAAGTGAGTAGTCAGAGACTTATGAGGAAATATTAGATACCAAGAGCCATCTACACAACGTGCAAGAACAATGCAAAAAACTCTGACGTTCTCCAATGAAGACGCGGCAAGAGTTCACTTCTCACACAATGATGCCTTAGTAATTTCAGTATTAATAGCTAGGTATGAAATTAAAAGAGTGTTGGTGGACACGGGTAGCTCAGCCAACCTGACAACATTCTGAAGGATGCGATTCACCAATGAGATGCTCTCACTTATCGATCAACCAATGGTGGGTTTCAGCGGAGAACAATGTCACCCCTGTGGATGATCCAACTACCAGTTGAAGCAGGAGAACTAGGGAAGCAACGAGTATTGTTGACGGACTACCTTGTTGTCGATGCTCCTTTTGCGTACAACATGCTACTCGAAAGGCCTTGGATACACAAAATGGGCGCGGTGTCTTCAACCATGCACCAGTGCTTGAAGTATCATACTGACAATGGTGTAGAGATAATAAAAAGAGACCAACAAGCAGCCCGCGAGTGTCATTACGCCACGATAAAAGCTCCCCATAAACAACAATTACTGCAATGACCGAAAGAGCTTCCACAACAACCTGGTCAAACAAGCCCAACCTCCCAGACGATAATATGGCCCCAAGCAGTCCGAGGGATCGACCAAACACCAGACAGCTGGAAAAAGAAATGATCGTGGTCTTGTCAAACCCCGATTTTTCAAGAAAATGAAAACCTAATATCCATGTAGGATTATCCGTTTCCCAAAACTCGAGACATGAAATTAAGTAACAATAGAAACATTTAGCAGCAACAACAACTTAAACATGATTTAAAAATTGAAACAAATAAAAACTCTAACCAGGAAAAACTTTGACGTTGCTAGCCCCACTAACGGAACTCCAGTAACGCTACTCAAAAATCTTTAAACCTGAAAGGCTAATTGGCTACATTCCATGAGGAATGCACCAAAGAAGCAAAAGCTCACTTGGGTTAGCAATAAATCTAGTGTGAGAAATCTTCATTCCCAAAATCAACACATCAGCAAGTGATAACATAAAATTAAATACAAACGATGAATCACACACAAACAAGTAGTTCCTCAATAAAACAAAAGTGTCATGCAAGAAAATCACAGTTCGAAGAATTTAGTTCCTCAACGAGGCAATCATGTCATCCTAATAAGTAAATATGTATTTACTTATACTTACTCTGTAGATGTTGACTATAACAAGTCTGACCTGCAGAAATATTAGTGGACTTGTCATCCTGCATGAAAAGGGCTAGAAATAATATGAATGTAATTTATTAATTAAAACAGTTATCTTCGTACATTATTTGACTTAAGTATATTATTCATTTTATTGAATTGATTACTTAGATGATATCACATCCGCACCCCCTTTGTGTCGAACATACATGCTCGTATACCTCTCTCATATAAATGAAGACTTTTCCGTCATCCATGCCCAAGCAGGGACACATCACATACAGGCATGCATCACCAGATACTCCTAACTATATGAGTAATAAAAAGGCACTATTGGGCTATCAATGCGCATAAAGTCACGTCACATTTTTTACGGATACATATCAAGCCTATTTTAGGCATATCAAAACCACACCCTTTTCTGCAAGACCCAACCCAAAGGTTATTTAGTTTCTCTATAAGAAAGGGGGGCCCTCCTCAGCAAGACCCAACCTGAAGGTAATTTAGTTTCTCTATAGGAGAAGGAAAAATAAACAATAGAGATGTGTAGTTCTAAGTGATACAATTCCAGGTGATTAAAATTTTAGGAAGCACAGTTTATACATATCATTTATTTTTTATATTTCAAAATTCCTTCACAATGACATTTTGTCATTCATAAATAAATCTTCACAATGTCAATCCATTATTTTAGGGAAGACAAGCATTTGCAAGGACAAATTCTTTACACGAAGTGATGCTCAAACTCATAGTTAGTGATCAAGCATGCAAATGTAAGGTAACAATATCAATTAAATAAAAGTCATACATCATATCAGGCTTGTATATGCTTACACCAAAAGTGATGTCAATAGGACTCCACTCTATTCCACATCTAACTATTAACAAACAGCTTGATTTGCCCGACCATTTCATTAATTTTTGTACACGTCAAAGTGCTTATAGTCAAGATAGGAAATGTAGTTATTAAGTTGATAAATTATAAGCTCACAGAACATGTGTTAACTCAATTTCAAACAAAAGGAGCACCAACACTCACTTGGTCCCACTGCAACATAACCTAAGCACACAAAGAAAACAACAAACGAATCTATGGCTTTAAATGAGACCACACCTATGTAAATATGTCAAAATGCTGATAGCCATGAATAGATGAAGCACAAGAACAGAAGTTGAGGTACTTCTTCTCTACGAATTGCAGGATTACTGACACAAACACACAAAGGCTTGAATACATAAACAACTCCATCTATAACAGAACAAATTGCATCCTAGTAACACTATGAATCACATATTGTATTTGATGTTTTGACCAATACAATACAAATCAGATAAGCATAAGCCTTAATTAAAAGGATTCTAAAAGAGGAATGAAATTAGTATCTCACATACAATTCTTCAAATAATTGGAGTGCATTCAAACACAAAAAAATGGAAAAAAAAAATACTCTCAATAGAACTTGGCATATCAGACCTCCTAAAAACCAACTACCAAAGAGATTAAGAGATTTATTTCTTATCCAACAATCTTGGCGAAATTATAATATAAATCTCAAAGAAAAATATGTTGTGTTTTCTTAAACAAAAATCAAATCTCAACTTCAAATCCAAGTATGGACCAACTCATTACACCATTTCACACAAAATGAGAGAGATCGGGAATACTAAATCACTAATGAACTATAACAACTACAATACTCAACAAACTCCTCAAATCTAGAAAACAAAACATCCTAACTTCCCATTTACACAATAGAGAATGTATATTGATTTGGTTTCTCAAAATTCACTTCATCTCAAATATGAACAATTCAATAAAAATCTATCCCAAATACATAGATTCATCTAAACAAAAATGTATGAAAAGAAAATGAAGAAAAACTCACTGATTTTAATTCTTTTGGCATACACACCACCGTCACCGTCCATCACCTACATCCATCTCTCCCAATAGCCGAAACCACCGCCTTCATCACTGCCAGTTTCCATATATATTTCCATTGCTCTATTTTATGGCGCCGAAATGAAATGGGAAGGAGAGGGAAGATAGTGGAAGGATATAAGAAGAAAAGAGGGGAAATTGGGTGAAGAAACACGCGGCAACGTCCCGACGCTAGCCACCGTCTCCGAAGAATGAGATGAGGAAAAGAAAAGTTTGCTCTTTCTGTTGCACAAAGGAAGAAGAAAAGAAAGGGTTTTTTTATACTGTGGGTGGCTATTCACCCCCACTGAAAATTTAAAAGCACCACCCTTAAACTCGCAAAAAATAAAAACCCAAAAATTTGAAATCTAAATTCAAATAAATTTAACCCTAATTTAATTAATTCAAAATATTAAATTAGCTTTATGAAATCTGGACGATGAAGAAGAGAAAGCAGTCCAGATTAGCACAAAGATTCACCTAGAGCTCGCCAGAAAACTAATCCAACTGCTGAAAGATAATCAGGATGACTTTGTATGGACGATGAAGGATATGGTGGGAATAGACTTGTCTGACATTTCTCACAAATTACAAGTGAAGCGGACAAGAAGCCGATCTAACAAAAAAAAAGGATGGTGGCTCCAGAACGTAATTAAACAATAAATGATGAAGTGCATCGCCTACTTATTGCAGGGATGATCAGAGAAGCTCACTACCCAGACTAGTTATCCAACACAATATATTATTTTTGAAAGGCAAGCATGGTTTTCATAGGATCCCAAAACCCATAAAGATGTCGCAAGCTGGGTTTTAACCCATGACCTAGTGGTACCATCCGCCAAGCTCTAACCGTTGAGCTGTCATGCCATTGACACCAACACAGTATTAGTAAAGAAAAAGAACGACAAGTATGATGCAAAAGACACGAACACAAACTGCTGAGCTTTATAGATGCGTACTCCTGTACAATCCGATACAGATATACACTACCGACAAATTAAATACATCTTTTATAACGGGAAGAGGTACATACTATTATCAGGTAATGCCCTTCGGATTGAAGAATGCGGGAGCCACGTACCAACGGCTGGTGAACAGAATGTTCAAAGATCAAATCGGTAAGACGATGGAAGTTTACATCGATGACATGCTTGTCAAGAGCTCACGCCGAACAGACCACATCACAGATCTCGAGCAGACCTTCCCCCAACTACGGAAGTACAAAATGAAACTGAATCCGAAAAAGTGCACATTTGGAGTAAAATCAGGAAAAAAAATTTCTCGGGTACATGGTAAATCAAAGAGGAATCGAGTCCGACCAAAAGCAAATACAAGCTCTTCTCAACATGCAGTAACCAACAAACATAAAGGGTGTACAAAGTCTTAATGGAAGAAAAACGACCTTGAACAAATTCATCTCCAAATCCTCAGATAAATATCTACCTTTATTCAAAATTTTGAAAGGAAACAAGACATTCGAGTGGAATGCAGAGTGCGAGAAAATTTTTCTAAGCCTAAAAACATATATGGGGATCACATAACTACTGACAAAACCGAACACGGGGGAAGCACTATATTTATATTTATCTGTATCTAACCATGCGGTAAGCTCAGAGCTAGTAAAGAAAGAAAATGGCGCACAAAAACCAATATACTACCTCAGCAAAACACTTGCGGATGCAGAAATCAACTATCCGGCTCTAATGAATTTGGCACTCGCCTTGATCGTGTCTTCGAGAAAGCTGCGACCATACTATCAAGTGCATCCAATTATAATCATGACTGAGAAGCCACTTCGATTGGTCTTGCACAAACCGGATCTATTAGGATGGATGGTGAAATGGGTAGTAGAGCTCGAACATATCGATTTTAGCTATGCCCCCAGTACCCCGATCAAAGCCCAAGCATTGGCAGATTTCGTTGCCGAATTTACAGGAAGCAGTATTCAATAGCCAGAAAGAGAAAATGAAAACGGGCAAATCAAACAAACCCCCATGGATGAATCCTCAGTTGTGATAGAGCATCCAACGAGGCGAGAAGCAGAGCTGGATTGGTCATGTACAACTCAGAGGGCATCACGTTGGAGAAGGCAATCAAATTCAATTTTAAAGCCTCAAACAATGAAATTGAGCACAAAGCAGTGATATCCGGGCTCCAATTAACAAAACACTTGGAAATAAAAGATATAAGTGTCTTTACTGATTCTAAATTGGTGGTCAATCAATTGAACGGCGAATTCCAAGTCAAAGATGCCCCCCGAATGAAAGCCTACCACCCAAAAACTACCGAACTAATAGAAGGTTTCCAGACAACAATCATTCAACGGTGCGCAAAAATGGAAAACGAAAGAGCCGACGAAATGGTAAATGAAGCATCACAAGCTAAAGAGAATGGTAATCCACATGTCATGATGCAAGGAAGTTCCATACTTGAGAACCAAGTGGAAGAAGTATGCGCCATAAACCAAGAAAACAACTGGACAACTCCAATCCTGGCTTATATATCAAACGGAGAACTCCCAACAGATAAGATGGAGGCCTAAAAACTGCGAGATCTGGCAGCACGATACATGATGATCACTAGCAGACTTTGCATAAGATCCGCCACTAGTATGCTACTAAGATGCCTTTCATTCGAAGATGATGACTATGTCCTACAAGAAATCCACCATGGCACATGCGGGAATCACCAAGGAGAAAGAATGTTAGCCCATAAAACACTCACAACTAGGATATTACAGCCAACGATGCAAGCAGATGCTCAAAAACTTGTTCCCACATGCGACAAATGTCAGAGATTTTCCCCATACACTCACATGCCGGGACATAACTTGATCCCGATGAGTAGCCCCTGGTTGTTCGCCCAATGGGGAATGGACATCGTAGGACCACTCCCTGTATCCGATAAAAAAAATTTCTTCGTGGCAGTAGATTACTTTACTAAGTGGGTAGAAGTAGAGCCTCTAGCAAAGACAGGAGAAACCCAAGTCGAGAAGTTTCTTTGGAAAAATATAATATGCAGATTCGAGATCCCAAGGGTAATTGTCACGGACAACGGGAAATAATTCGAATGCAAGAAAATCAAGGACTATGTGAAAACCTTTACATCTAGCAACACTTCTCGACACCAGCCTATCCATAGGCGAATGGGCAAGCTGAGGTCACCAATAGAACAATCTTGGAGGCGATAAAAAAAAGACTCAAGGCAGCAAAAGGATTGTGGACATCCAAGGCATACAAAACAACAACAAAAACTCTAATAGGGGAAAACCCTTTTGCCCTCACGTACAGGTCTGAAGCAATGATACATATGGATATTGGAATGCCAACGTTCAGAACTGAAGAAATTTTGTGCCAAAGATAACGTCGAGGCATTGAGAGTCGAGCTGGACCTCCTCGAAGAAAAATGAGAAATGGCTTTTATCAAAGTGACAGCCTACCAACAGCGTATGGCCGAATATTACAATAAGAGGGTGAAAGCACGCGCTTTCGACATATGTGATTGGGTGCTTCGAAAAGTCCAGCTCAACACAAAGAAACTAGGCGCGAGCAAGCTAAACCCGAATTGAGAAGGGCCATACAGAGTAATAAAGATCAATAGACCAGGGACATACTGGTTAGAAAACAAGGATGGTGAGAAGCTACCACGACCATGGAATGTAGAACACCTGAAAAGATATTATCAATAAACTTCTTCGTGCAACCTTCCATCTCGAGTTCAAGCAAAAAAAGTTTAGTCTGGACAAAGAAGTCAAACTGAAAATCTCACTCGTAAAAACACTCAGCATAGCTAGAGTATCGAGCAACAAATAAATATATGTAACAGAACGAACGAGTCAGGCACAAACATTAAACTTCTGGCCTAATCAATCACGAAGTAATAAAGTATCAAGACATACGAGTCAGACTTTTTCACATCGGCTATAATGTACAACATCATAATCCAGACATAGAATCCGGACGAACGAGTTAGAATTCTACCAGGAAAGTCGAAAGCAAAAAAAGTTAATAAACTAAACATACTGGACTATATTAAAATACAAATTTCCATTGATCTTCTAAAAAGAAAAGATTACAAATGAGCCAAAAGAGGCATTTAAGAAAGGACATCAGCATCAACAGTAGTGTCATTAGATGATGTGAGCTCAAATAGATGATGAGGTTGTTCTTTGATAATAGGGTCAATCAGCAAATCCGGAACGATTTCCTCCTCATTCTCGAATACTTGCTCAGCATAGCAACGATATTCTGTTAAATCCAAGCCTTGTGTCTCAAGGAAATCCAAACGGTCGCGACGACCATCAACCACTCTCTTCCAATCCAAGCCTTAATGGAGCTCACTCTCCGGCCGACATTTACATCACCGGCACGTGCAACAGTCACCTCTGGAGCACGAGCTACCATAGGCTCCGCGTGACCTGCCTCACCCGATGAATACAAGCCACTACGGGTAATAGCATCCGTAGCAAGGAAATCATTCACCGAGACTCGAGGAAGCTTGCCAAACCGATGACAGAACTCCTGCTCTTCTAGTGACATGATAACTCGATCCTCTTAGGTTCTCGGAATGACAGCAAAACCTTATTTTTTGGCAACTTAAAATAGTCGGAGGCAATAGAAGAATAAAATTAGGGCCTCGACCAGCCCGCATACTCCTCTCACAGACTCTTCAAACAAAATGGGGAACGGAGATAGCCAGTACGGTTAGCGTTTACGCCATGCCCTGCCACGGAATGCAAAACCCTGACATTCATAGGGATATCTGATGCAGTGGCCCTCGCTAAGGTTGCACTCATCACCTTCCAACCATTAGGAACTAATTGAGTAGGAGCAATGCCCACAAATTCTAAGTACTCCCAGATGATCTCGGGAACTGGAAGCCTAAAGCCAGAATGGAACATACCAGGGTACAAAGCGATATAGCCATGCATTGGACGACAAAGATTGTCGCCTTCTTCAGGGAGAATGATTTCAAGATCGGTCTGCAACGAATAATCGTGACGAATGCCATCCAAAGTCTTTAGTGTCGCCTGCTTAGGCAAAGAGAAATCATCAAGAACATCGCCACTCAAAACCCTAAAGCTAGACATGATCGCAAAGAAAAAAGCATGGGATAATGGAATCAACAACTGGAGATAAAAGGGGTGTAAAGGAGTTATTCACAAGGTTTTCAAAAACTCCAAATTATCTAATTAAAATGAACAAATTTATTAGAATTTTCTTATTATTTTTTATTAAATTTATTTTGCAATTTTTATTTTATTGTATGTATTATTGATGAAAACTATCGTAATTGATCGATATGTTTCTCGAAACAAACGAAAAGGAAACGAAAGATGCGCCCCGAACTCAACCCTTCCTTCTATAAGGACAGACAGTGAAAGGTCTGCTCTTGGGAAACATGCGAAATGTGAGAATCGCTCAAAATCTGAAAAATCACGCTGAAACAAGCAAACGAACAAAACATCGGAGAGACAAAAGCAACGACAGTTAGTAATAGCACTAAATGCACCGTAAAATTGAAATAGAAAATCCAACCGCCACACAGTTAGTGGATACATAAGCATACCCACTAACTAAGGGGGGGTAGGTGATGATACATCAAAATAGACCGTCATCTCAGCCATACACGTGGCAGAAATCATCCATCACAAGGATCATGTATCCTTTCTACTGGGCCAGCTCATAAAGCCCAAAGAAAGCAAAATCAATCATAAAAGCCTAAACATGGCCAATCAGAAATAATCATGGCTAAAACTTGAATTCGGACCCAAGCTATTTCTCTCATAAAGAAGCGAAACGTTGCATAAAAAGAGACGTGGAGGGAGTTACGCCTCCACGGACATGCCTTCATAAAAGAGGGAACTGTTACGAAGAACGTTTCCTTCTGTTGCGCCTCACATGCTTAAGTCACACAGAGAATTAACCATGACCATTAAATAAGGTAAAGGGAACAATCAACCAAGGTATGCAATTTTAACTGAGTTTTGTCCAGATTTACTTCCTTCTTCAACAGAGTTGTTGACTTAAGCATCAAAGTGCCTTCAACCACCAAAAAGGTGGTCTTTGACAGTCTAACATCTGTTTTGCAGGTCAAACTCACAGGAGGACGAGATTTGGACGCATCAATTTCCATGGCCCTCATGTCAAAATCTCACAAAAACTATCCATCTAATACAAGCCATGTGTCGTTATCTTAGGACCCACCAATCAAATTATTTCCTCAAATGACTCAATCCATTACTACACCAAACCCCAATAATTTCATAATCATCGAAAATATCATTTTCTAGTAACCCACATGTCAAATCTCACCTTCCATTATTGAACAAGTTTCCAAATCTATCCACCGAAAGTCATGACAATAATTCAAAAGCAAACTCCACTATCCCAACAATTTCAAAGGTCTCAATGGTGTTGTTCCCCAATTATCAAGGTATTAATGCTCCTCCAAAGCTATAAAAGCAAGAAGAAACAAGCGTTCAAGGCATCACGCAGTTTTACTACAATCACCCGGTTCTTTTATAAAGAATCACTTAGCGTCTTCCTCATTCCCAATTTTTTGTATTTTCCTAAAAGATCAAAGCTGCAAGTGTACACAATTGTATTTCAAGTTTTAATTCAAGTGTTCGAGAATTTTGTAAATTCTTACAGCTTTCTTTCAATATCAGTGTATTCCAATTTTCATTAATAGATTTCAAGTTTTCAATCATGCATCAAGACTAAATTTTTATTAAGGGATTAGGCATTGATGTTACTATTGTTCTATTTCACTAACTTTCATTTATAACTATCAATTACTTTTTATACCCTTTACCCCGAGTCTGTAGTCTTGGGTAACTTTTGGCATCATAGTCAAAGTCAAGCAATTTTTCAGGGTGAATAGTGGTGTAACAGCCTAAGTAGCCAGGTGTTGGTAAGCCCTAAAAAGCTTTGTAGCCAAGCGTTGGTAGGTGTCACAGCTTTGTAGCTAAGCGTTGGTTAGCAGAGAATCGTCGTTGTTGCCATGGATAAGCATTGTGTTGGGCGTAGGTGGTCCAGCTAGTTATCTCACTTTGGTGGTCTCGTCTAGCTAGCCCTGTTGAGGTGAACCCATTACTCCCAATAGAAGATTTGTTGTCTAAGTGCCTTTCCTATCTAGGATAACTCGTTCTTCATCCTCGAGGCAAAACATAGTTGCTAATCTAAATGCTAAGTATCTGAAATAGAACAAGAGTCACAACAATAGCCAATCTATAACCTCTTTAAAATGTATTTATTATCTAAAATCACCTGAACCTCATCCTCTAGACAAAAAAATCAAACGTAGTCAATAGTCAAGTTTCAGATATTGAACAAAAATTGCAACAATGGTCAATTCCTGAAATTTCAAAAGAAATTTATAAAAATAATCAATTTTTAGTTAACAAACTGAACAAATTATCAAAATCATAAAAGAAACACTACCCTTAACCCTATATCAAAAACCAATTTAATTATTCACTCCCGAAACATTGGCAAAGCACAAACAAGATCAATTCAATTATACCCAAATAGGATTAATCAAAGTAGAAATAAAACCACTCACAATAACAGGTTTAGATGCCTCAGCCCTGATCTGTTTATTTCAATATCTCTCCATGATCCAAATGTTTTAGAAACATTAACCCTCAATATACAAACTTCTAATACGATATGCTATCGGGTTTAATACCATTAGCATTATTGCATCGTATAACATACAAAGTCATGAAAACAGAGATTATTAGTCTTCAAGCAAAGATAGAAAGCACAAAAGGATACACTATCATTTTCCAAACAAACAAAGACAAAACAAATGTCATAGTCCCAAAGACTATTCGATGGGATCAAGTCATCCTTCCAAGCACATGGCAGGTTCAGACCGAACCAATGCCTCCTCCACCAAGTGAATTATCTCAAATAGTGTCCCATGAAGATGGAACTGTTGAATTACAGTTCACATCCACAAGAAGAACCAAACTCTCAATAGTTGATCTCCAATCACCGAGGACTTCAATTTCTTCCTTTAGAACAACTCCTCAAACTTTAGGAACCAAATCTATAACAAGTATAGATCTAACCAAGATGAGCCAAAACCCTCAATTTCCTAAGATTCCTCAACCAGTTTATACAAATGGTCAACAATATGAATTAATAGAAAATTAAATAAATCAAAAATCACCAACACAATCGAAAATAGGAGATCCATCCCAAATATACATTATATTAAGAGAATTCAAACTAGAAAAAGACTATATTAGAAAAGAATATGCACAACCTTACAATAAAAACAAAAGCAACAGTTTTTTGAAACACATGAAAAAAGAATACATTTAAGAGATTATTCTATTAATTTTGTGAAAAACTACAAGTCAATTATAATTTCTTTGAATGGTATAAAAACAATTATTCAAAATGCTTAAATGTCATATCAAATACAAATACTTGGAAACTCAAAGACAATACAATTACATAATCAAATATACCTCCTCTAGAACAAATACAAAACTCAAGGTATAGAAGTAGAGATTCCCCTATCAAACATGTCACACAAATTGCAAAAAATCAATCAGGAATCCAATATGGAAGAGAAAGGATTATTGAACAAAATAATTATACAAATATATTATTACATACAATAGGTCAACACGTAGTTAATGAAAAACCTTCAAATACTCAAAAATCAACAATTACTCCAAAATCAACACCATATTTCAAACCAGCTACGATAGACAAATATACAATTTCATCACAAGCTAATATAATAGATCGAATTAATAAATAAATTAAAAAAAAACTCATATAAAAGGTAATGGAATAGAACCCACAAAACCACCATCTACAAATTCAAACAATATTAATGTTTTATCTTAATAATTAAACACAGAAGACGAATCTAATGCAAAACCCCAAAATAATATCAAAAGTAGCAAATAGGTTAACTCCTTCCACATAAAAAAATGCACATTTATCCACTACAAGAAATTATAATCCAAGACCCTCATTCTCAGATCTTTAATTTGATAAAAATGACAAAATGTAGCATCTCATTACTCAACTGGCTCAATTTATAAATGAAATATAGAAGGTTAAAGTGAACAAATATCATGGACACAACCTTAGAAACGACAATGTTAGCTTCATCCCATAAGAACGAAAACAAAAATGACAATCAAATAGAAAAAATTATTATCGCCGATTTTACTAGCCAATTAAAATGATGGTGGGATTATATTATTTATCCCCCGCAGAGAAAACAAATATATTATATTCTTTCAAAGTAGATCATTTAGGCCAAGCCATCAAAACTGAGAGTGGACAACACATCCTAGATGTTGTTTCTACCCTTATCTTTGCAATACTCAAACATTTTATAGGTGACCTGACATATTTCCAAAAACTAATCTAAAAAAATTATTATGAATTTAAGGTGTCCAAAACTCCAAGATTTTAGATGGTACAAAGGTATGTTCATTTCAAAAAATCATGATCAGACTAGATGCCAATATTCCATTTTGGAAAGAAAGATTCATATGTGGACTTCTATCAACCTTAGCTGAAACAATCAAAACCAATCTTAGAATCCAATATACATATGATAGTTTAACCTATGATGATCTAATAGCAAAAACAAATAAATTATCATTAGCCCTTTGCAATGATTTCAAACTTAGAGTCTCGTTAAAACATAAAAATCTAAAAGAAAGAAAAGAATTAGAAGACTTTTGCCAACAATATGGTTACGAACCAATCAAAACACCATCATCAAGATTAAAAACAACAAATTACAAAAAATATGTTAACAAAAAACCTTCATATTCAAAGTCGTCTCCCAAATCCAATCCTTATCATAAAACAAATAAAAAAACCACACACCAAACAACCCAATAGATACAAAAAACCACAAACATCACTGTCAATTTGTGTCAAATGTGAAAATAAAAAATAATTTGCAAAAGATTGCTAGAAAGATAAATCAAAGAATTACAAGCCTCAGAAGAACTCAAAAATATGCTTCACAAATTACTCATCGAATCTGAATCTAATCCAGATGATGATGATCCACAACTATACAAATTTCATGCATCAATGTAATATCAGAACAAAGGAAGCAAATATTTTATTAGAATTCATTGACAAATAGATAATCCTCAATCAAAACATGATTATTTAGTAAAAATAAGACTTAATAGGAAATTAAGAACCAACGTTTACAGACAAACTCTATTACAATCTTCAAGAAATTATTAATAGATTCAAACCACCAAGAAGTCAACAACCATTGACCTTACAAGACCTCCAACAAGAAATTATCAATCACAAAATAGATATTTCCTAATTAAAACTAGAAAATTTACAAATACAAAAGGAACTAATACTTTTAAAACTCAAAAATTATCAACAAGTTAAAATACAAGAAACATCAAATGAGGCAAAGAATTACAAGAAGAAACTCGAAATGATCAAAATTTCCTACAAATATTTCCGCAAATAAAGTTTCGCAAATGGTATGTCAATATCACCTTAATAATTAACAAAGAATTCAAAGTCAATACTACTACATTAGTAGATTCTGATGCAGAATTAAATTGTGTATCTCAAAGATTAATCCCTTTAGAATACTTTGAACAAATAAATGAAAATATATATACTACAAATAGCCAACAATTACAAATTAATTAAATGCAATTTACCATCAACAATATTATATCGATTAAGAATTTATCGGAGTAAAAAATTTAGTGCAAGATATCATTCTAAGAACTCCTTTCTATCAACAATATATTCATTCCAAACAACTGCTGAAAAATAGTTGCAAAACTTTTAGGCAAAGAAGTTGTCTTTTCATTCCTTCTACAAGCACCCACTGATCTCATTATCTTAGAAAATAATTAATTACCAATGAACCCTCATCAAAATATATATCCAATCCCAATTCATTTCCAAGTCAAACAACTCTGCATTGTCATGTCAAGCCAGTCCATTTTGCATAAGTATTTCAAAATATCATTATTTTCAAAAATATTTTTAAAATTGCATTATTTAACAGTTTTCCAAATTGTTAGTTTTGCAGCAAAATGGAACGACAAGTCGGAGAAAGATTTTGTTGACGATGTTTGGACAACCTTCAAAAGAAACAATGAAACCCAAATGAAGGCCTCATTAAAATGCTATGCAAAAATTTACACAAGGCAAAAGGCTTGTAAAAATGACAAATCCAAGGCTCGGTCACTTGTGACCAATAATGTAGTAGTCAACTCCTCTCAGAGCAAAGTGCATGCTCAAACAACTTTGCCTAGTCCAATAGTAATGGCAATTCAAAAGCCAAAATGACAATAACAGTCTGGACAGTCAAATGTTCATTCTAACAACATAGAACTAAGTTGTGTAGATTACAGCTTAGTTGATTATGTTGAATCCACCAAAATGATGTCTAATGAATTAACCAAAATTAATTGGTTAATCCATTATGAGCTCATTAATATCAAAGCATTGGAGGAGTCAAATTTAACAATTTATACTAACTTTTATGGCAAAAATATATTATCTTTAGGTTTCAATGCAAATCCAAAATTAAAAGCATGATTCTATGAAATGGGGTTCGTTGGAAAAATCTCTCAAAGTATCCAGAGGACCTTCACTGGTGTCCACAAATTCTCAAGAACACAGTCAGAAATCTTGCACACATGGTGTATCAAAATAATGACAAAATCAAAATCGAGATGATTGCAACTCCATCCGAGTGGATCAAAGAATGCAATAAAATCTTTCTCTTCAGGATACAAGATATTGACTTTAAAAAATTTCAAGACTCAAATTTTAGATTTTCCTCATCAATATGAAGCTACTCCTGAATTAGAGATTCAGAGGGCTAAGACAACCATGCATCTCAATATTTAAGGCAAACAAGACAAAAACATTCAAACTCTTGCCGACGGATACATAACTTTAATTTGTAGCACCAAGAATAATCCTTATGTTATAGAAAGTACAATTTTTTATTAAAATCTGATTAAAAACAAGAATATGGACTTTGCATTCCATACAACCAAGTACCTCGAAGAACTAGAACAATTTTTTTTTGTCCAATGTCGTCATCAAAGTCTCATTCAAAGGAATCTCCATTTAGGCTAGATACTCCAATCTCAAAAGACAAACCATCAATTCTAAATCAATAAAGAACATGCTCATATCAAACTCCATTTTCCACCAATATGCTACTATCAAGTGTCCATTATCATTATCAAAAAAGTCAAGTGTCATTATCGTAGGACCCACCAATCAATTTCTTTATTCAAATAATTCAATTCACCGAATCAAACCCCAATAATTTTGTAACTATCCAAAATGGTGTCATTTCCAATGACCCACATGTCAAATCCCACTTTCCATTATAAACAAAACTCCAAATCAACCCACCGAAAGTTAGTTCAATAATTCAAAAAACAAACTCCACTATCCAAACAATTTCAAAGGTCTCAATAATTTTGTCCCTCAATTATCAAGGTATCTAATGCTCCTCCATGGCTATAAAAGCAAGAATAAGCAAGCGTTCAAGGCATCACGCAGTTTTATCACAATCACTTGGTTCTCTTATTCATAATCACTTAACCTCTTCTTTATCCCCAAACCTTTTGTATTTTTCGCAAAGACCAAAGCTCCAAGTGTACTCAATTGTATTTCAAGTTTCAATTCTATAAGTTTTATAGTTTTCTTTCAATATCTCTGTAGTTCAATTTTGATCAATAGATTTCAAATTTTCAATCATGCATCTAAGATAATTTTTTATTAAGAGATTAGACATTTTGCTCAATTAAACGAACTTTCATTCATAATTATCAGTATCTTTGATAACATATGCCAAGAGTTTGCAATCCTGGGTAATTTCTGGTATTAGAGCCATTTATCCAGCAATTTTTTGGTGGGAATAGTGGTCTAGACAAGAGAATGTTGATAGGGTAATAGCCTAAGTAGTCAAGCGTTGGTAAGCTTTTGCCTCAAGAAAATTGTTGGACAAATGACTTTGATACCAAGACAAACACCTCCGATACCAGTACAAATGGCTCTGATACCAGCAAATTACCTTTGCCCCCATAAAATTGTTGAAAAAATGGCTCAGATACCAGGACAAATTGCTCTAATACCAGAACAAGTGACTATATACCGGAAGTTGCCCAAGACTACAAACTCGAGGCAAATGTTATCAAAGATAATTGATAGTTATGAACGAAGGTGAATGAAATAGAACCATGATAACAACAATGCCTAATCCCTTAATAAAAATTTAGCCTTGGTACATAATTGAAAACTTGAAATCCGTTGATGAAAATTAAAATACAGTGATATTGAAAGAAAGCTGTAAGAACTTACAAAATTCTTAAACCTTGAATTAGAACTTGAATATAATTGAGTACACTTGTAGCTTTGGCCTTTTAGGAAAATACAAAACGTTTGGGGATGAGGAAGAGATTAAGTGATTCTAAATGAGAGAACTAGGTGATTGTGGTAAAACTGCATGATGCCTTGAACACTTGTTTCTTTTTGCTTTTATAGCCTTGGAGGAGCATTAGATACCTTGATAATTGGGAAACAACCTCATTGAGACCTTTGAAATTGTTGGGATAGTGGAGGTTGTTTTTTAATAATTGACATGAATTTCGGCAAATAGATTTGGACACTTGTTCAATAATGGAAGGTGGGATTTGCCATGTGGGCTATTGGAAAATGACATTTTGGATGGTTATGAAATTATTGAGGTTTGGTGTAAAAGTGGATTGAGTCATTTGAGGAAATAAATCGATTGGTGAGTCTTAATATAAGAACACATGACTTATATCAGATGGATATGTTTGGTGAGATTTTGACATTTGGGCCATGAAAATGATGTAGGTTTGGATGATTGCTTTCTTTCGTCATTTTTGTTGTAATATGGGAGTATTGAGGATGACTTGTGGGGTTGTTTAACAAGGACTCTTGAATTGGCTTGGAGGATATTGGATTTTGAAATGGACTTTTGAGCATTTGATTGTTATAGTGGAATCTTTTGCTTGTTATACGGAGAATTCATTAATGCTGAGACCAGAAAAAGCCAAAGCAATCATCTTCATTTGCATTAGTTTGAGAGATTACATCACACTTGTCATCACCATCTGAAGAAAAAATTTGAATACTGATTCAAACAATTGCTTCTTTGATGTAGCTGCTAAAACTGGTGCTTTAAGTTTTGCTAATTTTAATTGATCTTATTTGTTTGATTGCACCGACTTGTTGGTTTTGAAATATTTTTCCATTGCTTGATTTGTAACACCAGAAAATTCAAAACATGTCCACCAATTGACTTTAAACCTTCGGCATAAAGATGGGGAAGCTTGAGCAGATTGAAATATACTTTGCATTGGAGCAACAACATAATCCCAGCAACAAATCCATGCTAGGGAGAATTTTGAGAAAATACCATAATAATGAAACTTGAAAAATATTGAGACTGTTAGGGCTTGAAATTTGTTTTGAAAATGTTATATCCTTCTTGTCTATTAAGTAAGATGGTTTTTCTATTATTATTTTATTGATTTTATAGCCTTATGTGATTGACCGAAGCAAAGGAGTAGGTTCGGTAATCCACGAAGTAATAAGGTTAGGAGTTTAGGTTTGGGGTCTGTTGTGTCTCCCTAAGGCTTATCTGTAGCCCTGGACTCATCTTAAATTGCATTACTTCACTTGTCACTTTGAAACATGAACCCTTCGATCAACTAATATGAATTGGAAAATCAGGCAATTCAACCCAAATCGATGCAAGTATGGGATCCATAGTAAGGCTGAACCTTGATGGAAAAAGCAAAGGTTAAAAAGGGTCACCTTGCCTTAAGCCCCCGTAAGATTTGAAAAACCGCTCATAAACCTGGATGGAGAAACCACAATTGGAAATGCAATTTGATACCATGTTACTTGAGGTAGAAGGATTTCGTTGACTGGTCCATACTGATTCCACCATCGGTGAGAAAACTAGCAAGGAAAGTATTGGACTTTGAATATTGAGCGGAATATAAAAAATCATGAATGTGAGCAATTTGGGGTTTGAAACAAGAAAACTCTAAACCATGCCTTTTGGTAATCAAAACAATTGTAACATTGAGGATTGAAAGGTTATCTAAATCTTTTAGGTGTGGAGGGACTTTGGTTCCATTTTTCTGGACAGAGGATTTTGAGAATTTAACATTTTGAATGGGTGATTCTGGATTTATCATTTTTATCTTTGTTATGCGTCAATAATGTTAAATCTGTATCTACAAGAATGAACTCGTTGAACAGTCATATCTTGTTTTGAACATCACTAATAAACAAGGCAGTTTGAAGAAATAAAGAATTGGTTATTTTGATGGGATTGTCATTTATGTTTCCATAAAAACTTTTAAGAGGACAAATTAGTTCAAGAGTGGTGATGATACACCAAACCATCCCCTGATCAGCATCGTACACGTGTTATGTTAATCTCGTCAATAGAACAAAACAGGCATGATTGCATACTCAATCCAGCGAGGCCCAAACGACACTAAGCCCATTTTTTTGCAGGATCCAATCAATCGGATCCGAGTTGCAATAAGCAATTAAGCCCATGCGTCCTGCACTCAGGCCCAATACTCGTAAGACCTTTAAGGTAAGTATCTAAGAGATCTACTCAAGAGAGGCAGGCTAGCAACACATTGGATCCGACTAGGAAACATATATTAGAGTACAAGTCAGGCAAGGAAACTTTCTTGCATTTACAACACTCAGAAAGGGAAACCTCTCTAGCAGATCTAAGAGCACGAGTCGTGTAGGGAAACTATCCCACATGAATAGCTCCCAATTAGGAAAGAATCTCCACAGCAGTATCTCTTTCCCTAAACTATGCCACCAAAGACCTGGCCGAACAAGGACCCCTACACTTTAAAAGGGAGATCGGGTTGATGAACTAGAAGTATGCTACATAATCCCAGTTTACAGTTTTAAGCCTCTCCTAAGCCTTATCTAACTTAAGCATCGGAGTGTCATCGGCCGCCACACGGTGGCCCCTTACTCACGTTTGCTACCTGTGCAGGTCTAGGAAAGTAGCGAGGAAGGAGAACAGGAATCGACTACATTTGATGACAACAGTAGTACCACATTTTTCAGAAAATCAGTAAAATGGTGACAACAAGGTCTTGCAACAATAGAGATGTTGCTGAGTCTTCGAATGCACAAACCGGCCAAACGCCACCTCACCACCGCCACGGGAAGAACCTCCTCTAACCCCCGCGTCGGTGGCAGTCGCAGCAGACCCAAGAGTGTACCTACTTTCAACACAGATGGAGCAAATTGCAGAAAAACTGGAGCCTCTCAAAACAGTGGAATCCTTCACCTGCAGAGGGAGACCGTGAGCAGCGTCGGGCCCGATCCCCAGAAAGTTGCAGAGAACATGTTCATGATTGCCACGCTACCCCAACAACTTCTTAATGCACAAGAGGTGGAGGCGCGGCTAACAAAGACCCAACGTCCAGAGCCGACAAGCACGTATTGCACAACCCCATCCGTAACGGGGCCAAAAACCCAAACGTGTTGTTCAGTCTCACAGTCCCTCCGTTCATGGACCATATCATGGACGAACTGATGCCAAAAAAATACACCCCACCGAACTTGGAGTTTTACGACGGGACAAGAGACATGTCCAATCACTTGCGCCACTTCCAACACATTATGGCGCTCAATGAAGGGTCTGATGCAATAATGTGTCGATCATTCCCCTCAAGCCTAAAGACGTCAACACTGATGTGGCTCCACAGCCTTCCTCCAAAATCCATTGATCCATTCCGGACATTGGCATTGGCGTTCCTTACACGCTTCATGGGCAGGCAACGACTCACGAGGGGTCTGCATTATCTGCTGACCTTAAAGAAAAAACAAAACGAGATGTTTAGGGAGTACATCACTCATTTTAATGAAGAGTTGACCCTCATCGACGGTTATAGTGGTGACACCAATGTCACGGCTTTCACTTCGAATCTGAGAAAATGCAAGTTCTATGACTTTCTTACCCTGGACCCTCCAACCAATATGACAAACTTGCTCATGGACGCCTAGAGATACATCACTCTTGACGAAATGATGACCGCCAAGAGAGAGGCATAGTCAAAGAAGAAACCCTCTATTAAAAATGACAGGAAAAATGGGAAGAAGAAAAAGGACAATGACAATAACAAAAGAAGCACACAGATAGCAAGACCGACTCGGGCTGCCCAGGCATGACATGGCCTCGAATTACGTCGTGTCCAGGTCTGTCACCCCTCTCAATACCAGTCTATCTAACTTCCTAGATTCCATCAAGGATTGGGAAGAGATGAAGTGGCCGCATAGGCAACGAAGAGACCCTGCTCAGTGTGATAACAACAAATAATGCGCCTACCACAAGGAAAGAGGACATGATATTGGGGATTGCAAAAACCTCAGAGGATGGGTCGAGTACTACAACAAGAAATTCAAGCCACGAGAATTCAAAGTCGGAGATTGGGTACTCAAGACTTAGCAGAGTACTAAGATGCCGGGAGCAAGAAAGCTAAACACGAATTGGAAGGGGCCCTATAAAGTGATCGAGGTCAACAGGCTAGGGACAATGGTTGGAAGACGTGGATGGTAGATGCCTTATGCGGCCATGAAATGTAGAACACCTCAAAAAGTATTACCAATAAAAAACTTTTATTTTTTTTCGCTACTTCCAATCAGTCTTCCACTATCCGACTCCTACCTACTGAATAAAAAAACATAAACCAGCACTGCAAAGTCAGACTTATCAAGTGTTACAGGATGTTCAAAGTAAGACTTATCGCACAAGTCAAGACGACCACAGTCAGGCTCGCACTCTTCAGACACAAGTCAGGACGACCTAAGTCAGACTTATCGCACAAGTCAAGGCGCCCACAGTCAAGCTTGCACTCTACGACACAAGTCAGGATGGACAAAGTCAGACTTGTCGCACAAGTCAGGATAACCACAGTTAGGCTTGCACTCCATGAATACAAGTCAGGACGGCCATAGTCAGGCTTGCACTCTTTATACATAAGTCAAGACCCCCAAGTCAGACTTATTGAGTGGGCCAGGACGACCATAGTCAGACTTGTACTTATATTGCTCGAAGCCTAGTACAAATAGAATGAGCGACGGTGGCCTAGAAAGTGGGAGTTTAGTCAGTTCTCATGTAGCCTGGTGAAGACAGCTTGCAGGAGGATCATTGTCAACTACAGATAATGATCATCAAACTTATTGCTCGAAGCCTAGTCCGAATAGAATGGGCGACGATGGCCTAAAAAGTGGGAGCTTAGTCAGTGCTCATGTAACCTAGTGAAAACAGCATGCTAGGGATTATTGTCCAACTACAGGTTATGATCGCTGAACTTATTGCTCGAAGCCTAGTCCGAATAGAATGGGCGATGATGGCCTAGAAAGTGGGAGCTTAGTCAGTGCTCATGTAGCCTGGTGAAGACGGCTTATCAGAGATCATTGTCCAATTACAGGTAATGATCGCCTAACTTATTGCTCAAAGCTAGTCCGAATAAAATGGGCGGCGACGGCCTAGAAAGTGGGAGCTTAGTCAGCGCTCATGTAGCTTGGTGAAGACGGCTTACCAGGGATCATTGCCCAACTACAGATAATGATCGCTGAACTTATTGATCGAAGCCTAGTCTGAATAAAACGGGTGACAACTGTCTAGAAAGTGGGTGTTTAGTCAATGCTCATGTAGCCTGGCGAAGACAGCTTGCCAGGGATTGTTGTCCCTCCAAAGGCAATGATCGCCAAATCTAATCGCTCAAACATCTCGCCTGCAAATAACAAACGGCGATAAAAATGGTAATACAATCAACACTTGTATAACCTAACATACGCTCAATGGATCATTGTACTCTTAAGAGCAACACTTGAAAAGCTTTGGCTACTGACAAAAGATCAAGACCGAAGCCACGACCCAATACTTAAGAAAGTCAAAAGAGGTCAACAAAAGAGAAATGCAAAGTGTCAGGATCAAGCATGCAAGCAACAGACTGACGCATAGCACAATAACACAATCTAGCTACAGAGGGGACATGTACAAAAGTTACTTGATGAACACTCTTTAAATTGCTTCAAAAGTTATAATTATTTTGGAGAACTTGCTTCGGAAGCCGAAAAGCCACATACATAAGGAAAAAAATGCGGGGAATAAAACAGCGTCATTTGAAGTCGGTCTTGAGTTGCTAGACGGGGCCGCAGGATCGGAAACTTTTCATTATCGATCAAAATCTAGCTCCACTTGGGATTTTCATCTTCAATCAGTCCAAGCAGTTCCAGCCTACCACGGACAATATCAAGAGATCCTAAAGTTCCGCGCTAAGCCTTGGGCAATTCTAAACTTGCCTTCGCCTTGGACAATCCGTGGAAAAGCGCAACCACATGAAATTCCTCCTTCACCAATCGCCCTCTCAGCGAATTAGGCTCCACCAGAGCATCCGCAGCCCGAACCTCAGCTCATGAACTCAGCATCGCCCACCGGCTAGATCAAATTCAAACTCCAACCGCAAAGCAGCCAACTCGGACTCGTGAGGCTGCAACTTGCTCGCCAACCCCTTCAGTTGCTCACTTTAGAGACCCAACCTATAAAGCGCGTTCGAGTATGACCTGCAAAGCTCCACAAAAGGCTCATCCGCAGCATGAACTATACGAGTGTCAGGGTGTAGATTACCCTTAATAAAAGATGACAAGGAACTTTTGGGAGACACCAACTCAGCAGACTTCTCAGAAGGAAGATTAGTCTGATGCACAGCATCAGGCTCTGGGGGAGAGATAGAAGATATGCTTTTCAAGGTAGCAGGCTTAGCGAACCAAAGATTACTAGGAGCAACATTGACTTTGTTGGCATCCATCACCTCCAAACTATTCCCATCAGTATAACTACAGGAATAGAAGTTTCCAAACTGACACTCCACCTCCCATGAGCCATCTCTTTAGCGAACTATTCCACAACCGCCACTTCCTGCTCTAGCTGAATCAATTTAGAGGAAGAATCGACCTTGTAGCCAGCCGGCCTTCTCTTGGGACGGCTGATAAGCGGCATGGTCGTCTCCAACTCAGCCTGTTTCAAAGGACTAGGTATGGTAAGCCTCCTCTTCCCAGAATGACCACTTCTAGTCTCCTTCAACGACAACTTAGGCACAACAAAGCCTGCATGGAAGTACCTGAACAATCTAATCCTTATAACATTGTCTGCGACCAAGACCTCTTCAACAACAATCAAGGAAAGCTCATTAAACGCAATCCTCACCGACTCCTCCTCCTCGGTAAGAGTTGGAGCCACAAATTTACCTGCACAGAATAACATGACAACTTGTTAGTTTCTGCAAAAGCACGCGGAAGTATAAAATAAGGAAAAACATTGCACTCGCCGAGGTCAAACTTGAAGTGTCTGACAAGTGGCCGCCCATCCACCTTGAAGTACAAGGAATTAAAAGAAGCCAAAAAAATGTTTTTGCCAAAACTTGAAGTCGACAAAAAGAGCCCCATTACTTCGGAGTACTCAACCAACAGACTCCATGGGCATTAAGACAATGAGAAGTCATCAAGTGAAGTGTATGAGGAGTCAACATATGGCCAGCAAGCTTGGCTCTGATAAGGACAACAACCAAAGTCTTGAACCCGTTAGGCACCATTTGAGCGGGGGGAATACGAAGGTGCGCAAGGAATCACCAAATATCCTAAAGAACTGGAAAGTAAAACCCTGTTTTGAGCGTGCTTTTGTGCAAGGCAATGTACCTTGCAAAAGCGTCAATGCACTGCAAGTAGCACTCAACGGGGCAAGCTCCAAGTCTTCAGGAACCCCATAGTCCTCACGAAACTTATCCAAATCAGACCCCTTCTGTTCCAGGCAAAAAGTATGGCAAGCATAGAGCATGTTCTGTCTGGGAATAAGTTCAACATTGTCCGCCATGAAGAGAAAGTTTAAAACTTTAAAAAATATATATGCTACAACTAAGAACACGGAAAACGGAAAGGACGTAGAAGAGATACAAGGTGAAAATACTCCTTCTCACAAAAGTGAAGGCTTATATAAGCACAGGGCAGTCGCGCCCTCTCTTCTTACTGAACGGTCACGAACTCATTTAATGATGTGCGCCTCTCGAGACAACATTTTGGGTTTAATCATCACAACTGTACAGAATATATCAAAGCAATTTAGTGAACCGATTAAATAGCCCACTAACTCGGGGGGAGCAGCTGATGATAAACCAAACTGTCCTCTGATCAACACCGTACACATGTCATGATAATCTCGTCAACAGAACAAAACATGCCCACTTGCATGCTCAATCCAGAGAGGCCCAAATGACACTAAGCCTATTATTAACAGTATCCAGATAGTCGGATCCAAGCTGCAATAAGCCATTAAGCCCGCGCATCACGCGATCAGGCCCAATACTTGTAAGACCTCTAAGGCAAATATCTGAAAGATCTACCCAAGATAGGCAAGTCAGCAACACATTGGATCCGACTAGGAAACATATATTAGAGTATAAGTCGGGCAAGAAAACTTCCTTACATAGACAACACTAAAAAAGGAAAACCTCTTCCGCAGATCTATGAACACGAGTCGTGTAGGGATACTATCTCACATGGACAACTCCCAATTAGGAAATGATCTCCACAACATGATCTCTTTCCCTAAACTACGTCACCAAATGCCTAGCTAAACAATGACTCCTACACTATAAAAGAAAATCAGGTCAATGAACTAGAGGTACGCTACATAATCCCAGTTTAAAATTTTTAGCCTTATCTAACTTAAGCATCAGAGTGCCATCGGCCGCCACATGGTGGTCCTTGGCTCACGTTTGCTACCTGTGCAAGTATACGTAAGCAGCAAGGAAGGCGAGCAGAAATCGACTATATCAAGTGAAATTGGTGAAATATTGAGACATTTGGCTTTTTTGAGGAGATGGGTTATGTTTTGGAACTAGATTGTTTTGAGGGATTGGTTTTTGAATTGTATCTAGAATTGCAGAGTTGGTTTGTAAGAGTTCAAACCTGTTTTGATTTCTAACATATGATTCTTTGCTTAAGGGTTTGAGTCTGCTGAAGATGATGAAGGAAGCTTGGGAAACTCGTCTTCATTCATCATTTCATACCATGATTTGGATGTTTGTGTTGAAGAGGAAGTCATTGTATGACTATTATTTTGAGGTTGTCAGTAGCTGGTTGAATAGCTGGGTGAGGCGTTTTGAATGAATTTATTCACCTAAAAAAGAAGAGGCATAGTCTCTGAAAGCTTAGTTTTTAAAGACTCGGTCTCGATTGGATTCCCCTGAAGAAAGAGAGTATGAACTACCTTTTATAAACTCAAAATTGAAATTAAAAACAGATGAAAGTGTTTGAAAATATGTTTTGAAACAAGGTTTTGGAAGTTTTTTTCTCAAAATGTCTTTGGTTGATTGACAATGAATGCGTAGTAAAAATGGTAGATTGTAAAGTTCATCTTGAAATTTCATGATTTAATTGACAGTAGCATAATTTAATTTAGATTTGTTCCAAAAACCAAAATGAAAACGGACCAATTGCTCCTTGTCATCAATTTTTTGTTTAAGGATACCTTCGTATCCTACATTGGATGCATCTGCAAATGTTATTGAAAATATTAATATGTCATCTATGTAAACAATTGAGAATTTTTTGTATGGACTGAAAACAGTTTCTATCAATTTCTAGAGTTATTTAAATTTGCCAAAATTCTGATTTGAGATCAAACTTTGAAAATACAGTAGCTTGACTACTCAGTAAATTAAGTCTCTTTTGTTTGGGATTGAGTGTCTTATCTATCTAAGTGCATCATTTAAAGTTTTGTAATTGATTATTAATCTTGGTGCCCCACGTTCTATCTCAGCTGCCTTCTGAACATAGAAAGTTGATCAACTCCATGTAGACTTGTTTTTTCTAATCAATTTTTTGCTAATTAAATTATTGATCTTTTTTTTTTGCAATATTCTATTAATTATGCATTCATTTGAATTAGTCTTACTTTTGTTGGAATTTTCTTTTCTATAAAACCATCTTCAAAAGTAAGACGGACCATGTGTTGTTTTCTGTTCCAAAATGCATTAGGCAAGTTTGAGCAGACTTTTGTTTCTAATTTAATTTGGAATTGACTAATTTGAGTTTGTAACTTGGGATCTTTTAATTGTTCTTCAGTTCTCTTGTAACTGAGTTGTTATTTCAAATAATTGATTTGTTCTAATTTTTTTATTGACTACGTTTTCAATTTGAGATTGCCTTTTTAATGTATTGAGATTTGTAGTTTTTTATTTTAATATAAAAAATAAAACTTTTTCTCCGAATATTTTTGTGATTATTCCGTCTTGATTAACTTTGAAAGAGTAAATTGCCGTTAGCAATGATGTTTCTAAAATGATCTCTTGACCCATGTTCTTAACTAATACAAATTCATTGCTAACACAATATTTTTTATGATAAATATGGGCGTTTGATAATTTGTAATTAACTTATAATTGTCCCTCATTTGCTGCATATAATTTTTCTTTTTTTTTCAAAGTATTTTGATGGAATTAATCCTTGAGAGACACAGTTGAGATCGGCACCTGAATCTACAAGTGCAGTTGTCGCAGTCTTAGATTCTTTGTCTATTATTAATGTAATATTAACGTTCCATCTTTGAAGTTTTATTTGTAAAATTCTATTTGAAGGTTGTAAATTTATTTCTTTTTTATCTGGATTGGTATTTTTTATATGTTGGATTTTTTAAGGGTATTTATTTCTCTTTGAAAGTCTTGTAAAGTAAGTAATTTTTTATTTGAGAGGTTAATATTTGTTGGTTTAAGTTTATTGAATTTTGGAGCTTGATTATGGCTAGGGTGAGCTTTTTGTGAAGAATTTTTATATTTGATTCTGATTGTGACTTTTCTAGTAATTTGTCGGGATTCTCCCACTTGTTCTTATTTTCTTTCTTATAGTCTCTTTTATAATGATCTGATTGTCTACAACAAAACAAAGTTTTAGGGGAGAATTTTTTGCTTTTTGATCATCTTTCTTATGTGAGGTGTTGATTTTTGTTCGCGATTCTTTTCTTGTTTTCTTGGTGTAAAATTATTAGTTTGTCATTGTCTTGTTTGGAAAGCGTATTGATATTGTGACAAGACTTTAATTCAATAATTTTAGTTGGAAAAGATTACACATTATTATGAAAAGTGCTAAGGCTAATCATAGACGTGACTTTTGATTCTTGAAAGGACCTGCATGTTGTTATATTCTTATTTGTTAAATAATTATTCTCAAGCCATTGGAAAACATGTTTATTAACTTGTAATCTTTCACAGAAATTATAAAATATTTTTCCTAATTTTTCTCATTCATGTTTATTGTATTTTGAATAAAATTATTTTCTTTTTTTTAAATTGTAATCTGCCATGAATTCTTTGTCTAGTTTGGAATCTAGGTCTATAATATGAGTTTGAGATGAATTATCAATTTTAGTTTGTGTTGGGGAATCATGATTGAAATCATTTTTGTCTCTTTTGTTCAGATAATGACTTTTGATTTGAATAGAACTTTGAATCTATTATTTGGTTCTGAAAAGTTTGTGGGTTTGATAAAGCGTGTGGGTTAGGTTCTGTTTGAATTTTTTTTTATAAATTTTTGTTTGAGTATTTTGAGTCTAATATGGATTTTAATTTTGATAATCTTTGATTAATTTGTTCTTCAAATATTTGTTGTGAAAAATATTATGTTTGTAGTGTCTTCATGGATTGCTACTTGTATTTGATATGACATTTAGATTTTTTAAATAATTGTTTTCACACCAATCAAAGAAATGGGAATTGATTTGTAGTTTTTCACAAAATTTGTAAAATTGCTCTCTTAATTGTACCATTTCTTCAGTGTTGTGTTTTTCAAAAAAATTAGGTTATGGGAAATTTATGGATTAAACATTGTTGCAACTCTTGTTCTATTCAGGAACTTAGTATTTAAACTAGCAACCATGTTTGATACGTTTTGCCTCGAGGAAGAAGAACGAGTTATTCTAGATAGGAAAGACCCTTGGACAACAAATTTTCTAATGGGAGTAATGAAATCACCTCAACGGGACCACCAAAATGAGACCTCCTATGCCCAACACAACACATTTCCACGTCAAAAAGGTGATTCTCGGCTAACCAACTGACGTAGTCGATCCCTGCTCTCCTTCCTTGCTGCTTACTGCTTACATAGACTTGCATAGGTAGCACACGTGAACCCAGAATCACCGTGTGGCGGCCGATGGCACTCCGATGCTTAAGTTAGACAAGGCTTAGGAGAGGCTTAAAACTATAAATTGCATTTATGTAGCATACCTCAAGTTCATCGACCTTATCTCCCTTTTATAGTGTAGGAGCCCTTGTTCGACTAGGCCTTTGGTAGTGTAGTTTAGGGGAAAAAATATTGTTGGAGATTCTTTTCTAATTTGAGAGTTGTCCATGTGGGATATTTCACTACACGACTCATGTTCCTAGATCTGCGGAAAAGGTTTCCCTTTTTTAGTGTTGTCCATGCAAGGAGGTTTATTTGCCCGACTTATACTCTAGTATTTGTTTCCTAGTTGGATCCAAAGTGTTGTTGGCCTGCCAGTATTTGGTAGATCTCTCAGATACTTGCCATAGAGGTCTTATGAGTATTGGGCGGAACCTCGTGACATGTGGGCTTAATGGATCATTGCAACTCAGATCAGACTGTCTGGATCCTCCTAATAATGGGCTTTGTGTTGTTTGGGCCTCGCTGGATTAAGTATGCAATCGGGCATGCTTTGTTCTTTGATGAGATTATCATGACACGTGTACGGTGCTGATCAGAGGACGGTTTGATGTATCATCAGCTACTCCCCTCGAGTTGGTGGGTCGTCTTATCGGTCCACTAGTTCATTTCATGAAGCAATTGTGCAGTCATGAAGATTGAGTCTGAGTTGTTTCCTCGAGTGGAGAATTTCATCAATTGAGCATGTGCCGGCTTGAAAGAAGCAAATGCAGGAGTTCAGTTTTCTATATAGATTTCCAGCCTATGGAGTATAACCCATTTACTCTTTGGATCTCAGAGATTTTGTTTTGTCGTATTGCCTTCTGTGCTTTTGACTTTGTTTAACCTTCGTATTCGAAAGATTGTTCTTTCCTGATGAACTGTTTGCTAAGGGCCATAAGTTGTTTGAAGAGAGGTCTCTCTCTGAATCTTATATGGAAGTCATCCCTAAAACATAAAGGATTCCAGATGATCTGGTGTTCTGCACTTTGGGTGTCGATCTAACACCATTGTCCCCTCCTGATGGGTTTATCTGTCTTCACCGAGGTATGCTTCAATCTGGTATCCACTTTCTTGTTATCAAGGAGATTTGGGAGTTTCTGGCATACCTCAGTATTGCACCCGCTCAACTTGTGATGAACGGGTATAGGAATGTTATTGCCATTCTTATTAACACTAAGGACGTTGGTGTCCCAACGTCTTCGCGGACGATGCAATTGCTTACTTTTCCTCGGATAAACGAGCACATTGTGTGCGCTGGCATTGTCAGAATTTTTTGATAAACTGCCTGATGATTTTAAATCATGGGCAAAGTTATGTTTCATGGCTTCTGCGGACTTGACGTACTTTGGGCTTGCTGGTCGTCCGGTTGAGCGTGAATTTAGACCACTGAGTAAGTTGACTATTTTTTCAGTCTTGTTTGTGTTAACTGCATATTAGATTGACCCGTTGTGGTTTTTGCAGAGAGATTCTCGACTTCGCCATTTTCTGCTGAAGATAAAACAACTTTGGAGGCGTTCCGCGACATGCCTCGTCTAGAGGTAGAGGATGTCGTTAAGTCTTCTAATGTCGAGCGCAACAATTTATGGGCTCATTGGCACGTGGCTCCCACTATTTTTCAGGTAAAGAAGCCAAAGCCTGAATGTGTGTCTTCTTCGAGGAAGATGAAACTTCCTAAGATCATGGTTTCGAGCTCTTCGAGGAGGGTAGGAATAGATGATGTGTTTCCTTCTCATGTGCAACTGAAGAGGTCTCGCGCTCTACCTAGATCCGTTCGCAGACGCTCGGCTCCGTTTGAAGGACGTGATGCTGTCAGGCAAGTGTCGAATGAGATTGATGTTTCTGAGGGGCGTGATGCTCAGGCGGTGACCCCTATCTCCCTTCCTGACTTGGAGAGGGAGTATTTGCAAATGGTTGGCGTGGAGGAGTTTCTAAATAAAATGTTGTTGCTGGTGGGCATGGAAGTTTCAGATGGTCGTCCCTTTTCAATAAAGGACTTTGAGCTCCTCCTTACTTTGGATCATGAACCCCTTGAAGAGTCGTCTGATTGTCAACGCCATGGTGAAGGGTCTCGTTCTCATCGCCTGTATTGTGTTCCATCTCGTTCCCGTCCTCATGTTGAATTGACGACGGGTCCAAGGAATAACTTGTTTCTCTCTTCTCCGTCAACTGATTCTTGATGCGTGAAAAAATAGCCAATTGTTGCGGGTAAAGGGAAAGTTGTTAATGAAGGAACTCTTGCAATGAAGACGTTTAAGGGCAATAATGAGGTGATTCCGATTCTGAATGATCTTCATCCGGATATCCGGATCAGTCTGTTTGCTCCAAACGTAGTAAGGATGAACAACCAAGCTTGGCATCAGGAGGTTGACAGGTGGAATGGCTGGCTGGCGAACTACACTCGGAGCCAATGGGAGAGACACTAGGAGTGCATTTGGATAATAGGCATAAACATCTTGTGCTGGGATGTTATACCTGAATCAAGTAGCCGCGGCTGGAACTGAAGTTGAGGTCACTCATGAGAGAGTGTATACCATGAAGCAAGTTTTTGTAAACTTGCAGAAGTCATACTCTTACACTCTCTACGAGATTGAGTCGTTGAGGAAACAACTTGAAGCTTTCTTAGATAATGGAACGGAGTCCTGGTCCATTAGGTCGGAGGCTCAGAAGGTTCACTTGAGTCTGACTTGGCGAGGGCGGTGTCCGCGATGGATTGGTTCGAGAATGAACTAAAACATGTTCGTCATGACTTGCAGCTTTTCCGTGAGATTGTGGCTGGAGTGCAGTTCTGATAAAAGTTGGTTGGCTAACACTCATTGACCACAGGGAAAAAGGGAGGAGAAAAGAAGAGCTCGGAATGAGTGGCACGACTGGCCAAGGGAGACAAGCTGGCTGGTTAGCTCGACCAATAGAGAGAGAAAGCGAATAGGAAAGGAAACAATAGGCGCGAGTCTGTAGGCAAAGCAAATAGTTAGGCTTCTTTCGAGTGCAATAAGAACCCAACAAGCAATGGAACGTTGTGTGGTAGTTGCCTGCCCGTTTGCTCTTATAGGCAAAAAAACCTCCCTCGCTTGATTGACACTGGATGTTCAGTCCACCATCCTATTTGTCTCTCCCGGATGCCTGCAGGCTACATGCTGAGAGAATCAAGAAGGAATCCGAGTGGTTTGTACGATGTCTGCAATTGGAGGCCGACGTTGAATTCAATGCCAAGAGTGCCCGGACCGCTGAAAAATTGTTCCTTCTAGCTCAAAGTGAGCTGAATCGTCAATAATAAGCTGGGTGTTGAGTAGTCCAAGATTGATATGATGTCGATCAAGCTGGAACGACAAGAGCAGGGGTTCATTGAATCAAGAGGGCGCAAGGCGAAGTTTCTCAAGTCCCAAGGCACGTTTGAGTTCAATAGAGTCATACATGGAAGGTTGGAGCTATTGCATATGATGAAGGTGGAGCATCCCGACTAGGATATGTCCTATTATAAATAGATTGCATATGTAGAGTTTAGAGCGGCCTCCGATTCATCTGAAGAAGAAGAAGGCCTTGATGAGGGAGATCGAGAGGCAACACCTATAGATGTGTCTCCTACTTCTTCCCCTCCTAAGTTTGGTTTTGTTGTATCCGACTCTCCTCCTGATGAGGGGTGAATCTTGTATTTTCTTTTCGGTTTGCAAATGAATAGTACTTTGTGCACATGTTTGTCTTCCCTTCCTTTTTCTGCTAGCTTTTATCAGTTTTGTCTTATTTCGACAATAATTGTCAGACGAGAAGCTCTGCTAGGCTAGGAAGGTTTACGATTTATCCGCTGTTGAGAGTTTCGACTTCTTGTGCAATTCTGGTCAAACTCCTTTTTAGGGATCTGGGGTGTAATACACCATCTGTTTGGCTGCTTGGTTGTCTGTTGAACCAACGGTTGTTGTTGTCGTCATAAGGGAATTAGCCAGGCTGTGGTCCCAGCACAAGCCGTCTGGGTCAAGTTTCTAGAACCCTGACTGAACTTTTGACTCATTTTCACTTGTTATTCGTAGAATAGGCTTAATTGGACCGGGGTTGTTATAGCCAATTAAAATTTACTAAACCAGGGTCAGGTTTTGGCGACCATGGTGGTCCATGGCAAGCCATCTTGATCAGGCATCGAGGGCACCGACTAGCCTCCCATGGCGGAATAGGAATTGGAGCGAGCCATAAGTTATCATCATCAGTCGTTTCAACTAAATGTTGGCGAGGGTTTGGCAATCATTGTCTGTAGTTGACTAATGATCTCTGGCATGCCGTCTTCACCAGGCTACACGAGCATTGACTAAGCTCCCACTTTTTACACCATCGTAATCCGCGCGTAGCGAACTAGGCTTCGAGCAGACCAAAACCATCGTCATTAGCGGCCATTGACTAAGCTTTGGTCGGGGTTCGGCGATCTCTTTGTGCGTATGAGCAGTGACCCCTGGCAAGCCATCTTAATTAGGCATCGAGAGCGCTGACTAGACTCTCACTTTCTAAGCCATCAAAATCCGGTATTTGCGAACTAGGCTTTGAGCAAACCAGAAGCCATTGTCGTTGGTCGTCACCATCTAAGCTTTGGTCGGGTTTGGTCTCTATTGCCCATGTTTGAACAATGATCCCTGGTAAGTCATCTCAATCAGACATTAGACCGCGGACTATGTTGTCGCTCTCTAAACCATTGACACCCATTTAATTTAACGAACTGGGTGTTAGAGCGTACCAGAAGCTATCATTATAGGTCGAAACCAACTAAGCTTTGGTTAGGTTCGGCGACCATTATTTATAGTTGGACAATAGTCCCTGGAAAGCCATCACGGTTAGGTATTACAAACACTGAATAAGCTCCCACTTTCTAACCCATCGTCGTTCGCTTTTGGCGGGCTATGTGTTGTAGTGGATCAGAAGTTATTGTAATTAGTTGGAGCCGACTAAGCTTAGGTCATAATAAGATTTTGGGCGTGTAAGTTGAACTTGGGTGTCCTGACTTTCTTAGCTTGCCTGGCAGTCTGATTCCAGTGTCGGATCGATTGATCGGACTAATAATAGATTTTCTGACTTTAATAAATAGCAGCGGAATAATAATAAAGTTGACACCTTGGATTTAATGATAATACTCTATAGGTGCGCTCCTTATTCTGTGGGCACTCAGGGCCTTTGTTGTTTCTTTCTTTGCATGTGTTGGGTCGGATCTGGCGGGCATAAACTTGGGCCCATTAGTGGAGGGGCCCAATTAAAAAAATATTCGTGAATCAGTTCAATATTGATTACTCCCCCCAGTTAATGGGGTTGCTTGGAGGGTCATTAATTAGAAATACATGGACTTGTGCAATTGAAATTAGAACCATCATTTTCCTGATCTCTGTACGACATTCAATGCTGAAATAAATGCTTGTTGATGCTACTTCGTAAACCATCTCGCCTATATATAGACTGGATATTCTGCGTTCAAGCATTGCAATGAGAATAGTATAACATGTTAATCAAATGCATCTTACTAGAGAGTTTTCTTTGAGTTTTCCAAAGGCTGAAGGAAGATCTCCTTTACTGGAGTCTTCGACTATTCTGACATTTGCGCCGATGAGTCTTAATAAGACTTCCTATTATGCGGTGCCGCCTGATCTGGGTGGGTATCTAATTAATCCTATGAGATCTTGTAATATCTTTTTATATTTCGTAGAAGACATACAAATTGTTCCTCAGGGGACATGTCTGTCTTCCATCTTCTGTGGCTCCTGAGTGCCCATTTGTCACTTTTGTTAGGTAATAACACTTGCAACTAGTTTGTGGTGTTTGTTCGCTCTGGGCTTCACGCGCGACGCGCCTACCGAAGGGAAAGTTGGTGGAGCAGAGCTCTAATGAATGCGACCTTCTTTCCAGTGACGTTAGCTTAGCCACAATTTAGAGACTTTCGTCTTGAGGGTCATCTTCCTTTTGCCTCCTTTCTGTAGGGTAGTCTGGAGATATGCATTTCGTTTCGTGGCTCATGTTGCCATCTTCGAATCATCCCTGCAAGGTGATTTGACAAAGCAATGAATTGAGTGCGTTACTTCGCATTCAGTTGCAGACACTTTACTTTCACCATCTTCTCTTCTGGACGCCGATTAGCAGATCGAAGTCTCTACCTTTGTTTCAGCGGATAGATACTTGCATCGAACTTAGATACTTGAAGTGTATAAACTGATGTACTAGTTGGTCAACAAGCTTTGTAATAATTTTCAATGGAATCAATAAAATTTGTTTTATTTCTGGAATGTGTCTTGTAAGAACAACTCTTCTAAACTGAAATGAAAAACAGAAAACAAGAAACGAAATCAAAGCAACAAATAATTTAACTCCGAGCATTGACTGAGCTAATCCGACCCTGAATGAGGCACAAATGGTCCTGGCTCGGATTGCAAGGTCCCTCTAGCGGAGATTTTTTTTAAAGCTAACAAAGTTACTGAATAGTAGACTTCGTGCTGGCGAACAGTTTTTTGCTGATTAACAACTCTTAGAATTGGTGCTCATTTGCTGAAGTATCGTTACATATCTCTTTTTTGTCTAGTTTGCACTGCCAACTCAGAGTTTTAGCTATCCGTATAGCTACACTTTGGTTGTCGAGGCTCCTCGGCCCTCGCAGAGTGATTATCCTTTTATGTTTAGGCTCGGTGCCTGACAAGCTTGTCCGTGGGGCAGAGCTGTAGTTGGCAACAACTTAGTTGTTTCAGGGTTGCATAATTGCATTCTCTTGCTGCAGGTTGATCTCCTCGGATAGTTCCTTGGGCCTAGTTGGCTGTATATTTTATGCATTGGTGCAGAGTGGTCTCCATATGATGAAAGCCACGACCTTCCTAGAATAATGTTTTAGGTGGACGAAACGTCAACCACCATGAATTCTTGGACAAGGTACTTTTGTAATTGTGGTTTTTCCGCCGCCGCCATTAGATTGATCTTCCCGATGGGGAAACACTTTTCTCTGTTGAATCCGACCATGGGGTGGGTGGCGGATGTAAAGTCTTTCTCTTGTAGTTGCATGTTGCGGAATGCACTGAGGAACATAACATTAAGTGAGCTTCTAGTGTCCACCAAGGCTTTTTTCCCTCCCACTTAGCGATGAGGACGGAGATGACCAGGGCGTCATTGTGAGGATAATGTACCCACTGGAAATCCCTTTTCGTAAACATCAGCGTTGGGATCGGGCTGTGAGCTCGTGCGTGCTACACTTGTCGATCTTCATACTGATATGGTGTCTACACCTCGGTAAGTGTCCTCTTACGGGACATGTTTAATTGCTCCCTTTCGGGACCGACCATATGAAGGACGTAAATGACGTTAGGAGCTTCATTATCAATTTCCTTGACATCGTCTGCTCTTTTCTTTGCTTGGCCCTTCCTCTTTTCTTCTATGAGAATTATGCAATCATCAGTATCATGTCTGCCTTCCTTGTGGTAGGCGCAATATTTGTTGTTGTCGCGTCGAGCGCTGCCTAGGCGGCCATTTCAGCTCTTCTCAATCCTTGATGGAATCAAGGATGTCAGACAGACTGGTATTGAGAGGGGTGACGGACCTGAACCCAGTGATAAAAGCATAATTATGTTATTTTAGTGCCATATTTCTAAAATTTTGGCTAGTTCTTGTTATTTATGGTACTAATTGTTATTTTTGTGTTTGTATAGGTTTCCAATAACAAAAGTCCAAAATAGAAGCTAAGTGGTGCAAATTGGTTTGAATTAGGAAGACTTATTACAAAAGAAAACTACACAAAAAAGGAAACCGAGAGAACACGATTATAAAAGGGACAATACCTGGCTTTGGAGAGATCATCCCTCATTGCAATCACAACCTCGCACAGACCCATCTTCACCATCTTCTTTTTCCTCGCAAGACAAATCATCCTCGCAGTCACGCAGCCACCATTAACACCTCATCGCGACAATCAAGCAACCTTTTCCCTCGACCTCAACCCCCATCACCTTCACGCCCAATCACTGTCATCATCCACAGCCAAATACAAACCCTCCTTCATCCATCGCTAGACCACAACCCCCCCCCCCCTTTCTCTCTTCATCTCCTCATCTGATCTCTCTCTTGGCCTATTGCCTCCACCAGCCATGCACCAGACCTTGCTCATCCCTTTTACTAGCGATCGCCTAGCTCATCTCCCTATCACCTTCATAACAAAACACAGTAACAGCAGACACAAACAGAGATCACAACAGAGAAATCGTGAAGAAGAAAGATCTTTATTTCCCTTCATGCGCTATTCGCACCACCGCTTCCATTCACCACCACAACGGATCATACGACGACAATGTTTTATTTCTTCTCACACTCTCTCTTACTTTTAGCTTGATTGTTAATTATGTATTTCTATTCAAACACGATTAATATGTCTAGCTAAACTTCTCTTAGCTAGGGGTGGATTCGAAGCCCCATACATGTTGTTTTATGAATTAATTGAATTTAATATTCCTTGCTGATTAGTGTTTGTGTTTTGCTTAACTGCTTTATAGAAAAAATTTCTTTGTATGTTTGTTAAGGTGTCCAACTTAGTAAGCATGCTAGGATCTGGGGCTAGAGTATAGGAGAGTTGCACCTAATCATTATAATCTTGTACCCACAAGTAGCAAATACCAAGGAACGTTGGTAAGATTAAGTAAAAACCTAGGTTAAGAACAAAACGTTGATCATACTTTAAATTGTCTAGTCAGTGTTCATATTTTCCATACAACTTAATGATCTTGGATTGTTATCTAAGTTGTGATTCCTGATTAGATAGCATGAAAAGAATAGTTTGAAAGCGACGCTTAGTTTAATTCAACGAATTTGGGAAAATAATAAGGTTCATGCAGTGCGGTCACGATTAATCTTGAGCATTGTCTTTCACGAATTAGCAAGTGATTATTGAAGATTGATTAATGAGCATATGTTTGGTGTGTGGAGATAAACCCTTAGCTAATTTCTCATCATCTACTTCTCTCACGTCTTTATTAGTTTTACAGTAATCTTTCTCAGTTATTTTCTTAGTTCTAAACTTGAAATCCAATCCCCCAATATTTTCTAAATTAGGTTGTTAGTTGTCTCTTAGTTATCCTTAGTGTTAGTTAGCAAGCCCTCTAATCCTCGATCCAGAACGATCCCTACTTATTCTTTACTACAATCACCAAGCAGGGTATTATGTTGTGTGTTAGTAAAATAGTTCATCAATTTTTTGTACCGTTGTCGGGGATTAGTAAAATTGCTAATTAATTCATTAGTTTTTTATTAATTTTTATTGATTTTTTTCTTTTTGTCTTTATCTCAGGTACTAGTTCATGCACAATAGGAGATCCGACGAGAACTTGTTAGAGTACGATTTAGAGCCTGAGAAAATATTTAGAAGATGAATGAGAGAATCAAAAGAGTTTCAAACGTCTAGCTCTGAATCTGAATCAGAAGAGCTCGACATGGTAGACAACGGATCTATTAAAGAACTTTCGGTATCCACCTTGGACAATGTCGCACCCCTGTGCATTCAGTATCCAACAGTAGCGCAGGGCAAGACAGAGTCATTCGAGCTAAAATACAGTTTACGACAGCATATTCCAAAGTATCATGGTTTTTCTATGGAAGATCCAAATAAACATTTAAAGGAATTTGAAGTTGGATGCTCTAGTATGACGCCAATCACGATGGATGAGAACATCCTGAAGCTGAAAGCATTTCCCTTTTCTCTGGCTGATAGGACTAAGGATTGGCTCTATGAACTACCTTCTGGAACATTACACTCTTGGGATAGCATGAAGAAGGTTTTTCTAGATAAACTCTTCCCAACTTCAAAAATTATCTTGTTGAGGAAGAAATTCAATGGTATTCAGCAGGGTCCAGGAGAATCATATCCAACATACTATGAGCGCTTCAAAACTCTCATAGCATCATGTCTGCAACATCAGATGAAGGAGGAGCTTCTAATTCAGTACTTTTATAAGGGATTGCTTCCTCTTATATGACAAATGTTAGATGCAACGGCAGAAAGAGCTTTGGTTGATAAAATTCCAGCAGCAGTGAAGACTTTAATTGCAAACCGAGCCTTAAATGCCCAGCAGTATGAAGGAATTTGAGAGCTTTCATGCCAAGTCCATGAGATAAGTACTAATTATAGTTTGAAAGCTCAAATGGCTAATCTTACTTCACTTGTGACTCAGGCTTTGGAGAAGCTGAATGTGCTAGGAGTTGCACAAGTTTGTGGCGTATGCACCATGCCAGGACATCCATCTGGTCAATGCCCTCAGTTGATTGAGAATGGCAGTTGGGAGAATGTTAATGCAGTAGGTTTTCAGGGGCAGAATCGGCCCAGGAATAATCCTTATTCTAGCACTTATAATGAAGGTTGGAGAATTCATCACAATTTTGGATGGAAAAATTTAGAACAGCCTCAACAACAAACTTCGAATTGGTCACCCCTCTTCCAGCGACCGCTAGAATCACCTTTGCATAATTCAGGTATGCCTCTTAATTATGATGAGATTTTGAAATTAACTATTTCTCAGCAGAACCAAGCAAAAGATATAACAGATTTGAAGCTACAGATGGGACAGATAGCTGAATTTATGGGACAAATTCGTGAGCAATGAAAACTTCATAGTTCTACCATTTCAAATCCGAAAGGCAGGTTCGAAACCGCAAAAGCAATTACATTAAGGAGTGGTAGGCAAATTGAGAGTGAGCCAATAGTCCCAAAACATGACCGAAATATGGAAGCTGAGTTACAGAAGGATGATCCAGCCACCATTGAGACACCAAAGCCCCCAGTTAAGAATGTGAGTGTTCCAATTTCAGTTTTTGCTAATTCGTCTCCACCTCTTCTGCATTTTCTGTGCAGGTTTGCCCAGACTAAGAAAAATGAACAAGGGAAGAAAATTTTGGAAACCTTCCGAAAAGTCCAGGTCAATATTCCACTTTTTGATGCTATTAAGCAAGTGCCTAAGTATGCAAAATTTTTTAAGGAGATTTGCACAACAAAGAGACGACTTCAAGATGGAGAGGTAGTTAAGGTGATTGAGAATTTATCTGCAGTTATTCAAAGGATATTGTTGCTGAAGTGTAAGGATCCAGGTAGCTTCACTATCCCTTGTGTTATTAGTAATGCTAAAATTGAAAATGCAATGTTGGACTAAGGTGCTTCAATTAATGTTATGTCGTATTCTGTTTATCGTTCTATGAATCTCGATGAGTTAAAAAATGATGGTGTAATTATTCAATTGGCTGACCGTTTTAATGCATATCCTCTGGGTTTCTTGGAGAATGTGTTGGTGCAGGTTAATCATTTGATCTTTCCAGCAGATTTCTATGTGCTTGAGATGGAAGATTCGACATTTTCAACATTTTTGCCTCTTCTTTTAGGGCGCCCCTTCATGAAAATTGCAAAGACAAATATTGATGTGCATGCAGGGAAATTGACCATGGAATTTGATGGTGATGTGATTGGCTTCAACATCTTTGAAGCCATGAGGTATCTTGTTGATGATCATTCTTGTTTTTCTATTGACGTGATTGATATTTTGTCTCGGGAATTTCATGACGTCATGAACGAGGATGAACTTGAAATCACCATTACTACTGCCGCCGGATATGAGAGAAATGGAGTTCTTTGTGACGATAAGAAGCCCTCGGTTGATAACATGATAGAGGATATCATTGAGATTGTGGTAGCCTTGGAGTCAATGCAATAAATTGTTAGTGAGTTACCTCCCCCAATTATTATTCCCTCATCTAATAATAAACTTTTGACTTCTGTGATTCAGGCACCTACACTTGAGCTTAAACCATTATCGGATCACTTGAAGTACGCGTATTTAGGAGATGATGAGACATTGCCTATCATCATATCACCATTACTCACAGTTTTAGAGAATGAGAAGCTTATTCGAGTTTTGAAGGAATATAAGTCTGCAATTGGGTGGACATTAGCCGACATTAAGGGTATTAGCCCTACCACTTGTATGCACCGTATACTTTTTGAAGAAGGGGCAAAACCCACTAGAGAAGCTTAGCGCCGCCTAAACCCCTTATGATGGAAGTCATGAAGAAAGAAATCATTAAACTCCTTGATTGTGGCATAATCTACCCTATTTTAGATAGCAAATGGGTTTCACCAGTGCAAGTAGTGCCGAAGGAGTCTGGCATAACTGTAGTAAATAACGAGGAAAACGAGTTGGTTCCCACGCGAATGCAAATTGGGTGGCGGGTTTGTATTGACTATAGAAAATTGAATGCAACTACCAGGAAATATCATTTTCCTCTTCCCTTTATTGATCAATTGCTTGAAAGGTTGGCCAGTCATGCTTTTGTTTGTTTTCTTGATGGTTATTCAGGGTATAATCAGATTGTCATCGCCCCAGAGGATCAAGAAAAGACAACCTTCACATGCCCATTCGACACTTTCGCATATAGAAAAATGTCATTCGGTTTGTGTAATGCCCCAACTACCTTCCAAAGATGCATGGTAAGTATATTTTCAAACTTTATTGAAAAAATCATTGAGGTTTTTTATGGATGACTTTAGTGTATTCGGTGATTCTTTTGACCATTGTCTGGATAATATTGCCTTGATTTTGAAGCGATGCATTGATGTTAACCTTGTATTAAATTGGGAAAAATGTCACTTTATGGTTAATCAAGGTATTGTTTTAGGCCATGTAGTTTCAACTAGGGGTATTGAGGTTGATAAAGCTAAAATAGATCTTATATGTTACTTACCCTCTCCTACTTTGGTGAGAGGGGTTCATTCTTTTCTTGGACATGCAGGATTCTATCGGCGATTTATCAAAGATTTTTCTGAGATCTTTGGACCCCTATGTTGACTACTACAAAAAGATATGTCATTTGAGTTCAATGATGACTGTCAGAAAGCATTTGACAAGCTTAAGGAGTTGTTGACATCAACACCTATCATTGCGGCACCTGATTGGAGTATTCCGTTTGAGTTTATGTGTGACGCATCAGATTATGCCTTCAGAGCAGTTCTAGGCAACGGAGGGACGAACGTCTCCACATCATCTATTATGCCTCATGAACTTTGAATGATGCTCAATTGAATTATTCCACGACTGAAAAAGAACTTTTAGTTGTTGTATTTGCTTTAGAAAATTTTGGGTTTTATTTAATTGGAACTAAAGTTATAATTTTCTTTGATCATGCAGCTTTTAAATACTTGCTTACAAAGAAATAGGCAAAACTGAGACTTATACGGTGGATGTTTCTTCAAGAGTTTGATGTAGAAATCAAGGATAATAAAGAAAGTAAAAACGTGGTGGCTGCCCACATGAGCCGCCTGGTGCGCAGTGAAGAGCCCCTGCCGATTTTTGAGACTTTTCCTGATGAACAACTATTTTTGGTCGAGGTAAGTGAACCATGGTATGCTAATATTGTGAATTACCTTGTATCCAAACAGATTTCGAACACCTTGACTTGAGTTCAGAAGGATAAGCTCAAGAAAGTGGCGAGACAATTTGTATGGGATGATCCCTAATTGTGGAAGCATTGTGCCGATCAATTGATTAGAAGGTGCATGCTCGATTATGAATTTAATTCGATATTGACATATTGTCATTTTTATGCTTGTGGAGGACACTTTGGAACTCAAGGAACAACTCATAAGGTTTTAGAGTGTGGATTTTATTGGCCCATTTTATTTAAGGATGCTAGATTATTTTGCATGATTTGTGACCGATGTCAAAAAACATGTAACTTAGGCCCTAGGGGTCAAATGCCGCAACATCCTATATATAGTGTGAAAACTTTCGATGTATGGGGGATTGATTTCATGAGTCCATTTCCTTATTCTAATGGTTTCGTTTATATATTGTTTGTCATTGATTATGTTTCAAAGTGGGTGGAAACAAAAGCCACCCGTACTAATGATTCCAAAGTTGTTGCAGAGGTTATTCGTTCTAACATTTTTACAAGGTTTGGAATGCCGCGAGTGATTATAGATGATGGAGGTTCCCACTTTTGCAACCGTACAATTGAAGTTTTGCTTCAAAAATACAATGTCACACATAAGGTTTTGATACCTTATCATCCCCAGACAAGTGAACAAGCCAAAGTTTCAAACCGTGAAATCAAATGAATCCTTGAGAAGGCAGTAAAGCACCCCCGAAAAGACTGGAACATGCGTCTTGATGACGCTTTATGGGCATATAGGACAACATATAAGACACCTATAAGGATGTCTCCCTTTCGGATTGTATATGGGAAACCGTGTCATCTACCGGTTGAGCTAGAACATAGGGCGCATTGGGCAATTAAGACTTTCAATATGAACATTGATGATGATGGCCTTCATAGGAAATTGTAGCTGAACGAGCTTTAAGAGATTCGGAATGAAGCATATGAGAGTGTTGGGATCTATAAGGAGAAAGCCAAAGCTTTTCATGATAGCATGATCCGTGGAAAGACTTTTGTTGTGGGTCAAAAAGTCTTACTTTTCCAGTCACACCTTAAACTTTTTCCTGGTAAGTTACGTTCTAGATGTGTTGGTCCTTTCATTATTACTAATGTTTTTTCCTCGTGGTGCTATACAGGTGAAGAATGTCACAACTGGTAAGGAGTTCAAGTTGAATGGGCATCGACTTAAGCCCTATTATGAGTCATTTGTGGAGCATGACGTGATGGACGTACACTCCATGTTTCCACTTATTATGATGATTAATTGGAGATACCATCAGGCTGCACGATGTTAAAACAAGCACTTCTTTGGAGGCAACCCGATCAAATTTGCTTTATCTATCCATTTATTTTCTTTTCGTTATTTTTGCTTTTGTTTGTTAGTAGTTTGTTTTTCCTTTTCTAAAATTTTCATTGCACGTGCTCTAATCTGTCAACATTGAGGACAATGTTATGTTTAAGTGTGGGGGGACATCGTTGTTTTTGTTTTGAATTTGTTTTTAAAGTTTCAGTCCATAAAAAGAAGATTTTTATAGTGCCAGTCCATTAAAAATTTGTTGTTTTTGTTTTCTTTATTCCTATTAGTGTCAAATAAAAAAAATTATAGTTGTTTTGAGTGTTAAGATACTTTCCAACACAATGATGAGATTTGGATTTTAATTGCATGAGTTTAAGGTGATTTATAAACATGATTTAAGGTCTAGTATTATTTTTTGGTTAATGCTTATTCATAGTTACCATATGTGAATTAACATGTAATCAACTGAGTAGTTGGTACTCATAGCACTCTTAATTGAACTTAACTCATTATAACCCATATGTGAGTTTTGAGTCTATTGTTCCGTTGACTTTGAGGGTTTTTTGTTAAGTCATTTTTAATTTCTTTTGTCAATAATAATTCATTGCATGATCTCAATTTTATTTGTTTTAGTTTCTACTTGGATTGCTTTCATAATTAAGAATTAAACACTAGAATTTGTATTAATTTCATTTAAAGCATTATATTGAATAATATGACATGCTTAACATGATAAATGCACATAGTTTTCACCATTGCCAAATAAGCCCGATCCATGATTATTTCCTTTAGGTTAACCCCTGTTGAGCATGTTATTAAGCATTTTTGTTTCATTACCCTCATTTTCCGTACCCAACCTAATTAGAAGAGTGAAACATAATTTGATTCGCATAGACTTGATTGTGGTTCAAGGTATGTTGAAAAACAAGTATGGTGTAAGGCCCTTATGGTAGATACTTCAAGAAGAAATAGTTGCAAATAAAAAATTTAAAAAAACTGGTACAAAATTACAGAAGGGACACAAGCCCTTGTCTATATTCATTCAATATTTCAGTACTATACAGATAGTCCAGTTCTTTTCATTTTCAGCAGATACAAAGTAATGGTTGAAACTTTTCAGTATCAGTAAGCCACATCTTTCCTTTCTTACGGGAGATGTTGCATTTACATTGTCTGTCTTGACCATGTGATTTCTTGCAAATGTCTTCAATCTTATTGCATGATTTACCATTTCTTTAATCCCTTTTTTATTTCCTTATCTGATCTTTCTATTCCCTTGACCCCTTGGCCCCATTACAACCTGAATTAAGACATTTTGATTGAGTGTGTTGTGCAATGTCACAATGTGAAGATTCGAATGAGGTATGAGCATATGGTGTCACTAGTTCTTGCATTTAAGTAGTAGCCTTCATTCCATGAAATCGTATATCTGAAGAAAAAATAATAATAAACATGTCAAAAAATGTCTTTCTTTCTTGTTATATCATATGTGAGTAATTTGTTTCCCTTTTACATCAATTCTATCACATATAACTAGAATAAGAAGAGTGATTTTACCAAACAATCAGTGAAAAAAAAATTATGCATCTAGTGAGATTTTTGGGTTAATTCTTTTTGGCATGTGTCTGAGTTTCACTCGTTGCATGGATTAATTTAAATGTGAATTTTTATATCATCACTATGAACGTGTATTAATTTTCGAATGATGTTGATTTAATTTTGTATTTGTAAAGAACATTATCATGTCGTGACCCGTTGAAAATCTATAAAACAAATTTTGGAAAGTATAGATTGAGTCATTTGAGTCATTTATTTTGTTTCTTTGATTTGCTCGAGGACTAGCAAAAGATAAGTGTGGGGGAATTTGATAGGAGCATAATTATGCTATTTTAATACCATATTTTTATATATAATTTTGGCAATTTCTTGTTAATTATGGTATTAATTGTTATTTTCGTGTTTGTATAGGTTTCCAATAACAAAATATAAAATAAAAGCATAGTGGTGCAAATTGGTTTGAATTAGGAATACTGATGACAAAAGAAAACTACACAAAGAAGAAAACCTAGAGAACACGATTATAAAAGGGACAATACCTGGCTTTGGAGAGATCATCCCTCATCGCAATCACAACCTCGCACAAGCCTATCTTCAACATTTTCTTCTTCCTTGCAAGACAAATCATCCTGGAAGTCATGCAGCCGCCAACAACACTTCATTGCAACACCTCATTGCAATAGCTAAGCAACTTTTTCCCTCAATCTCAACCCCTATCACCTTCACCCCCAATCACTGTCGTCGTCCACAGCCAGATACAAACCTTCCTTCATCCATCACCAGACCACAACCCCCCCTTTGTCTCTTCATCTCATTCTCATCTGATCTCTCTCTCGGCCGATTGCCTCCACCAGTCACGCACTAGAACCTGCTCATCCCTTTCACAATCGATCGCCCAGCTCATATTCCTGTCACCTTCATAACAAAGCACAACAACAACAGACACAAATAGGGATCACAACAGGAGATATCATGAAGGAGAAAGATATTTATCTCCCTTCATGCGCTATTCACACCACCGCTTCCATTCACCACCACCTTGGATCAGACGACAACAATGTTTTATTTCTTCTCACCCTCTCTCTCTTACTTTTAGCTTGATTGTTAATTATGTATTGTTATTCAAACACGATTAATATGTCTAGCTAAACTCCTCTTAGTTAAGGGTGGATTCGAAGCTCCGAACATGCGCTTTATGAATTAATTGAATTTAATCTTCCTTGCTGATCAGTGATTGTATTTTTCTTAACTGCTTTATATAAAACTTTTCTTTGTATGTTTGTTAAGGTGACAAACTTAGTAAGCATGCTAGGATCTGGGGCAAGAGTATAGGATAGTTTCACCTAATCGTTATAATCTTGTACTCGCAAGTAGTAAATACTAAGGAACGATAGTAAGATTAAGTAAAAACCTAGGTTAAGAACAAGATGCTGATCATACTCGTAATTGCCTAGTCAATGTTCATATTTTTCATAGAACTTAATGATCTTAGATTGTTATCTAACTTGCGATTTCTGATTAGATAGCCTGGAAAGAATAGTTTGAAAGCGACGCTTAGTTTACTTCAACGAATTTGTGAAAATAATAAGGTTAATGTAGTGCGGTCATGGTTAATCTTGAGCATTGTCTTTCACGAATCAACAAGTAATTATTGAAAATTGATTTATGAGCATATGTTTGGTGTGTGGAGATAAACCCTTAGCTAATTTCTCATCATCTACTTCTCTCACGTCTTTATTAGTTGTACAATAATCTTTTCAGGTATTTTCTTAGTTCTAAATTAGAAATCCAATCCCCTGATATTTTCTTAATTAGGTTGCTAGTTATTTTTTAGTTATCCTTAGTGCTTGTTAGCAAACCCTCTAATCCATGGTCTAGAATGATCCCTACTTATTATGTACTATAATCATCGAGCGGGGTATTAAGTTGTGTGCTAGTAAAATAGTGCATCACCCAACGTAATTGGAAGCATTATCCTGCCCCTGGATAAGTCTTGTTGTCTGTGCAATTCTTCTTGTTTTCGTCATCGTCCTCTTTCTTCTTCCCCTATTTCTTGTCCGTTGGAACATAGGGTTTCTTCTCTGATTTCGCTTCTCTCTTGGCTGACTAACATTTTATCCAGAGTGATGTATCTCTGGGCATCTCTGAGCAGGTCTGTCATATAATTGGTTAGGGGGTCCAGGATAAGGAAGTCGCAGAACTTGCCTCTTCTCAGACCCAAAGTGAAAGCTGTGATGGTGGTGTCATCACTACAACCGTCGATGAGGATCAACTCATCGTTAAAACGAGTGACGTACTCCCTCAACGTCTCATTTTGTTTCTGCTTTAGAGTCAGCAAATAATGCGGTCACTTCTTAGCCCTTGGCTGCCCACGAAGCGTGTGAGAAATGTCAATGCTAATGTTCGAAATGAATCGATGGATTTCTGAGGAAGGTTGTGGAACCACGTCAGTTTTGATGTATTCAGGCTTGCAGGGAATGATCGACACATTCGCATCAGACCCTTCCTTGAGTGCCATAACATGCTAAAAGTGGTACAAGTGATCAGATAGGTCTCTTGTCCCTCATAAAACTCTAACTTTGGTGTCATGTATTTCTTTGGCAGCGGTTCGTCCATGATATGATCCATGAACGAAGGGACCGTGACTAAATAATATGTCTAGGTTTGTAGCCCCATTGCGGATGGGGTTGTGCGAGACGTGTCTGTCGGCTCTGGACTTTGGGTCTCCATTGGCTGCTCTTCTACCTCTTGTCTATTGAGAAGTTGATGGGGCAGGGCAACTATCTTGAACATGCTTTCTGGAACTCTCTGGGGACCGGGCCATTCGTTGCTCACGATCTCCTTTTACAGGTGGAGGATTTCACTGTTTGAGTGCCTCCAACGTTTCTGCGATTTGCTGCATCTGTGCTGAAAGTAGGTCCACCTTTGGGTCTGTTGCGGCTACCACTGGCGCGGGGGTCTAAGGAGGTTCTTTCCATGGCGGTGGTGGAACGGGCGGCGCTCTGCCGGTTTGAGCGTTCGAGGGTTCCGCAACATTTCCATTGTTGCAAGACCTTATTGTCACAATTTTTTCTGATTGTATGGAAAAGGTGGTGCTACTACTTTCTTCGAGGAACTCTGTCATTCCTCACAGACGATGCCAAACTGATGTAGTCGATTCATGCTCTCATTCCTCGCTGCTTATCTAGACCTGCACAGGTAGCACACGTGAGCCAAATACCACTGTGTGGCGGCCCATAACACTCTGAAGCTTAAGTTAGATAAGGCTTAGGAGAAGCTTAAAACTGTAAATCAGGTTTCTGTAGCATACCTCAAGTTCATCGACCTTATCTCCCTTTTATAGTGTATGAGTAATTGTTCAGCTAGGCTTTTGGTGGTGTAGTCTAAGGAAAGAGATATTGCTGGAGATCATTTCCTAACTGGGAGCTGCCCATGTGGGATAATTTCACTACACGACTCATGGTCTTAGATCTACGGGAAAAGTTTCCCTTTCTGAGTGTTATCCATGCAAGGAAGTTTCCTTGCCCGACGTATACTCTAGTATTTGTTTCCTAGTCGGATCCAAAGTGTTGCTGGCCAGGTAGTCTTGGGTAGATCTCTCATATACTTGCCTTAGAGGTCTTACAAGTATCGGGCCTGATCGCGGGACGTGTGGGCTTAATCGCTCATTGCAACTCGGATCCGACTGTCTGGATCTTGCCAATAATGAGCTTAGTGTTGTTTGAGTCTCGTTGGATTGAGCATGCAATCGGGTCTGCTTTGTTCTGATGACGAGATTATCATGATACATGTATAGTGCTGATCAGATGACGGTTTGATGTATCATTACCAATGCTTAGCTACAAGGCTGTGACACCTACCAACGTTTGGCTACAAAACCTTTTAGGGCTTACCAATTCCTGGCTACTTAGGATTTTTAGAGCCTACCAACGCACTCTTGGCTACCACTATTCCCCTAGAAAATTTCTAGACAAATGGTTCTGATACCAGAACAATAAAACAAATTGTTGGACAAATGACTTGATACCAGAACAATAGAGCAAACTCTTATAAAAAAATTGCTCGAGGGAAATGTCAAATATATATTATATAATATAATATATTCCGTCATATATATAATATATGAAACCAGAAAATTGTTGGACAAATGATTCTGAAAAAAATTGTTGGACAAATGGCTCTTATAAATAGGGATGGCAATGGGGCGGATTGGGGCGGATTTAAGCAAATCTATCCCCGCCCCGCTGAGGATTGCAGGGCTCAAAATCCGCCCCACATATCCGTTTATTAGTATTTTTCAAAACCGCCCCCGCCCCAGACGGATTTGTGGATATCCGCCCCGCCCCGGATATCCGCATAAAATAAGTTCATAAGTGGGTTTTGAATTCCCACCCCAACCGACCCGCCCCGCCTGATACAATTTTTACGTAACAGTAACACTGCATTCTCAGAAATTACAAAAAAATATTACAAACAGAAATTACAAAAAAATATGAAGATCTCAGAGATTACAAAATTTACAAAAAATATCTTTGGTCTTCAGATCAGAGATCGATCTGAGATCTGAGATCTCAGATCTCAGAGCCTTCGACCACCCTTGAGACCAGGCCGAGATCACCCTTGAGACCAGGCCGAGACCAGGCCGAGATCAGGCCGAGATCAGAGCCTTCGATCACCCTTGAGACCAGGCCGAGATCACCCTTGAAACCAGGCCGAGACCAAAGCCTTCGATCACCCTTGAGACCAGGCCGAAATCACCCTTGCGACCACCCTGCGAGACCCTTCGACCACCCTTTGAGCCTTTGACCTTGCTGTGAGTTTTGTGAGAAATGAGAAACAAATGAGATTAGTATGAGAATGAGATGAGGGTATTCCCTATTTATAGTAAAGGGTATTTTAGTAATTTAACTGGTTAAACGGATATCCGCGGGGCGGATATGGTTAAATTCGTATCCGCCCCGAATAGTAAACGGATATAATTTGGATATCCGTATCCGCCCCAACCTCCATATATCCTTAACCAAATCCGCCCCACTGCCATCCCTACTTATAAACAAAATTTATTTATGGTATTAAAAAATAGAAATATATTTAGAAAATAACAGCATTTTATATGCGACTTATTTTTTGAAGATTTAAACTGCAAATCTCTAAGAAAAATAATTAAAGGGTAAATAAATTTCATATGTAGTTAGTTATTCATGAAAAGAGACAACATTAAAAATAATTATATGCACACGCTACTAGTGTATTTTTAATATTTGTGCAACTTCAAATACGTGTTTTTGTATCTCATTGCAGATTGGAAGACCCACTGGTTTGAGCAAAAGTTTACTTCCTAAAACAAAGTATTATGAGCTTGAAAGTGTTGTGATTAGTGATTAGTTATGTTGATCTGCATGCCATCATTGGCTTAAAAGGTTACAAATAAAAATAATCAAAACCCAAACATTTTATCCATCAAGGAAGGCAGGCAGGCAGGCATCTCGGTCGGGCGTCCACCAGATAGCAAAGACAGGACACTGACCCCCTTAACTATAGGCCGCTAGATCTACACCGAGTTCTACAGTAACGCATTTCAAGGCAACTTCAGAGGCAATTCAAAGTGAGCGTTTTCGAACGAAACCTGATGTTGGGGTGTGTAGAAGGAGTTGCTTCCGCGTGCCTGCCGAAAGCCACAAACTTTGGTTGGCAGAAATTTGAGCGAACAATTAATTAGCGTGCCAAGTGAGAAGAAGGAGAGGAAGCTAAGTCGCTCGCTCACTCGCGATTGTACGAGAAAAAAGGTTCCTCTCCTCCGATCATCTCGCCCATTTTGGACTCTCTAACACTTACATCTGTTCGAGCGGGAACTCGCAAATTAAGCCACAATGATCGTACGAACAACACATCTCTCTTTCTTCGCTCTCTCTCTCTCTCTAGCTAGCTAGGGTTTCGATTTCGAATTTCATCTCTCGTCTCGACTTCGATTCAAGCTCCATTTCTCTTTCAATTATTTGTTTTAGGGTTTTTGAGTTTCCTTCTTTTGCAGAGACAAAAAATGAGCCTCCGCAACGGCTCAAATGTCTGGGTCGAAGACAAAGACCAAGCTTGGGTGGCGGCACAAGTCCTCGATCTCGGTGACAAGCAAGTTCAAGTTGTCATCGATTCGGGGAAGAAGGTCAGTCAGTGGTTTTGGTAATTTCAAGTGGTTTTGGTAATTTCAAGAGTCTTGAGATTCGGCCATGTGTGTTTTGCAGATGTTGATTCCCAAGGAGAAATTGTTCCCTAGAGATGCCGATGCTGACCATGCTGGAGTTGATGACATGACCAAGTTGACGTATTTGAATGAGCCCGAAGTTCTTTATAATCTTGCCAAGAGATACGCACTGAATGACATTTATGTAAGTCAACTGCACTTGTTTAATTTCTTCTATTTGGTGTTAGAGAATGTTTGATTCAATTTAAGTGCTAGATGTGTTCTAGTGGAAGAAGAAGGATTAGTAATTTTCCTATTTATTTCTACTTCCTATTTATTTCTACTTCATGCTGGTTTAGTCAAAATTGGTAATTTAGTGGTAGTTGCTTCCTGAATGCGCAGACATGCTCTAATCCAATGTGACTTGCAAAAGTTGGTCTGTGGACATTACATGGATAGTTGCAAAAGTGTACTGTTCAGTTCTAATGTAGGTAGTGGAAGTTAGATTGATCTTATGAGATTTGTTTCAGTTGCAAGTGGGAGTGATATTTATGTGACTTTATTGTTACTGTTATCATTGGTAAAGAATAATTTAATGGTGTACGTTGTAATGAAGAAACAAAGAAACAGGACATCAGGGCATATTAAACCAGGATAAGACAGCAAAAAAAGAAAGAAAAGAAGAAGAGCGGTTTAAAGGCACACATGTAATCTACAATAAATGTGACATTATTAGTGCCTATGCATGATTTGCTCCGGTATTTACGAGAGTGAATCATCACCCTTTATTTTGACCAGCAACCAATAATTTCATTAAATGAAGGCTTGTGAGCGAGAAAATGATAAGGAAAGGAAGAGTACTGAACAGGCTAGACACTAAGGACATTAGCCTAATTGAACATGCATTCATGGAAAGTGACCTCTTTAAGAAAACCTCTATAAATGCCCCAAAACGAAACTAAGGTTTTGATGGAGATTGCCATTTGATTGATAGACATACACTTCTGCTCAAAATTTCTTCTATTTTTTTCATTACATAATAGCCAAAGACCCGCTACAGGAATGTGCAACCAAACCTATTTCCACTATTGGTAAAGACATGCATATTCCACTGAACAAAGCAAAAGCCACAGCTATTGGCAGCGAAACCCCACAATCCAGAGCAACCAAACCCCAAACCGAATGAGAGAAGGGACAAGTGAAGATTAAGCAATGAATAAATTTTTCTTCAGACTCGTAAGGGACACATTTGTTGACCAAAGTCATACCTAAGTTGTTAACTGTTAAGATGTGCTCATGTTCAATGTAAATTTTCTAGAAGACCTCCTCCCCCCAACCTTCTAGTTCATGGCATGTTCATTGGCTATCAATAAAGTTTTACCTGTTTAGTACAAAGCAATTCTTAGGCTCAAATAAGAGAATCCTATTTCTCCAGCAAAAGGCAGTGTTTTGTTTCAATACATGTATTTTTGGCTTTCGTTAACAACTTTAAGAAATTACTAATTGAAACTGGATCAGAGTTTTGCATTGAATGTCTTGGTAGTGGTCATACCACATAATGCGAAAATGATCTTATTTGCGTAAATGTCCAACACTAGTTTGAACGTGTAAGGCAACCTTGTTACAGGCTACTTTTATGTGGTCATCTTGTATACTTGCATCAAGTGTTTTATTCTTCAATGTTTTTACTGGTAGGTTCATTTGAAATTGCACATCACCATAATTTCAAAACTTATATTCTATGCTGGTATTTTTGTTAGTCAAATTATATATCATGCTGGTATCTTATGTTGGTCGGATTGTCGGATTTTATGCTACGCTGGTATTTATATTGGTTTTCCTTCTACATCTTCAATAGACATACACGGGAAGTATCTTGATTGCTGTCAACCCCTTTACAACACTTCCTCATCTATATAATGTCCATATGATGGAGCAATATAAGGGAGCCCCTTTTGGTGAGCTAAGTCCTCATGTTTTTGCTGTGGCAGATGCATCATACAGGTATGCTACTCATATTGGTTTTGTATTGTGATTGGGCTAGTGGTCCATGCTGGCAACTTTTTTAACTTCTAGAAAAGGTATATAAGTGAGCTTTTTTGTTTGTATTTAATTAATTCAGAGCGATGCTGAACGCTTGCCACAGCCAATCTATTTTGGTGAGTGGAGAAAGTGGGGCTGGAAAAACGGAGACAACTAAACTTATCATGAGGTACTTAACTCATGTTGGTGGCAGAGCTGCTCGTGATGATCGAACAGTTGAGCAACAAGTCCTTGAAGTAAGACTTGCTGTGGATTTACTCTAGTTTTACTTAAAGGGATATTGTATTCATTTTGTAGAGGAGAAGAGTTTTTTCTTCCATTTCTTCTTTATTTTAATATCAGATATCTGAATATCTCATTTTGTCTCATCATCTGGTGTCAGTCAAATCCACTATTGGAGGCATTTGGTAATGCGAAGACCGTGAGGAATGATAACTCAAGGTTAGTTTGGTTTTTAACTTAGTCCCATCAACATGGTTTTGGGTTTTTCTTATCCGCAAAATACTGAACTTTCTGAATATTATTGACTTATTTGACTTATGGTAAGGAAAATGTTTTAAATGATCTCATTTACATAATAAGTCTTTAAATATACAAGCAAACTTGCTCTACAAGTGTAGTCTTTGAGCAAACTTGCTCTACAAGTGTGGCACATTGCAATACACGTAAATGATATACACATCTTTTAATCACATATGTATTACCAATTTTGTGGTGAGACATGAGTTGGTTTTACATTCCCCTGCAAACTCGAAGGTTGTTGACGGACGAGTTTGGACTGAAATGATAAAATGTGTTGCTTGGGAAGAGCCTTAGCGAAGAGATTTGCTGTTTGATCGATAGATGGGACAAAGTGCACACGATAATTGCCAACAACAACAAGTTCACGGGCAAAATGATAGTCAAGTTCTATTTGTTTGCTCTAGCATATTTGCTCAAGTTCGATCACTTGCTCATGTCTTGCTCTCTGGTTAAACACTTATAGGTGTTAGCTCTAGCAGATTTCCCAGCCTCCCTGTCTAATTCTCTCGAATGGGTTGAGCATTGGCACTCACTTTTTACCTCCAGCTAATCTGACCTTGTTTGACAAGTGGATGTGGAAAAGATTACTTCATGCCATGGTTTGGGTCATATAGATAAACTTTGGATTGATGTAAATGTCACTTTAAGGCTATGGGCTTGTAACTGAGGTAGGTTTAGAAAGGTCGTTTTTCTTCTTGTATTTTCAATTGGGATTGTATAGTCTTATCTTCATATAGTCATTCTTGTATTCTTTTTGTATTGATTAGTGCAGTGCACTAATCATTTTGGCTGTTTGCCCATACTTAACAATACAATACTTGTTTTTTTGATTAAAAAATTCTCTTTGTTTGGTGCAATTGAACATGCAAGACACGGTTAGCAACCATTTAAAGGTTGGCATAATAAAGGAAAGTAGGAAAGTGGATAAGATGATGTAGCTTTTGAAAAAGATAAACAATCTATGCTATTTCTGCACACGCATGAGCAGGAGGGGGGCGATAGTTTTGACACTGCAAGAAATGAGATTAGCACTGAGATATACACAAAAAAAATGTGGACCTTCTACCATTTGAGCAACTTGCCCAATCTACATCACAAAATCCAATAATGGTAGGGTTGAATAAAAAATCGATCAAACCGAATAAATCAACCGAATCGATCGGTTCGGTTTTAAAAAATTCAAAACCGAAGTGGTCGGTTCGGTTTTCGGTTTCTATGTGATTTTAACCGACTAAACCAAATCGACCGAATATATGTAATAAATAATATATATTTTATATAAAAATAATATAATAAGTTTAAAATAGTCGGTCGATTCGATTTTAGTCAATTTGGTTACAGTTTGCATAAAGTAGAACCGGTTCGGTTTCGGTTCGGTTTTGTTAATGGTCGGTTCGGTTTGAAAATTTTGAAACCGACCAAAGTCGGTTCAGTTCACGGTTTAGGTGAAAAATCGAACCGTCGATTTGGTTTTCAACCCTAAATAATGGAGATTGGGTTGAAAGTCCAAACAATAGTCCAAGATAACAAAAAATGCGCTTAACAATAATAAGATGGGTGCATGGGGTACTCGTGAACTATGAAGTCTCAGGCCACCCTAGGTGCATTGTGTAGGCGTCCAAGACTAGTGCTACCTAGCCTTGTTTTCAGTTGTGGTCTTTGGCGGTCAATTGTATGTTTTTACTCCAATTTGTGTGAAATAACTTGTAAAAATGATGTATAATTGCATGTATTCCTATATATATATATATATATATATATATATTTTTTTTTTTTTTTTTTCAAGCGCGGAGCCAGGATTGCAGACAAAGGATGGCAATTATTTATTTATTTTTGAATTGTCTAGGCAGCGTGCAGTTGGAAGTTATGTGGGGCAAATAGCCATCCACATTTAAAAAAAATTCCCTCATTTTCTTTCTTTCTTCTTCATCCTTCCTTGTGCATACTGATCCTTAGTCTTCTCCAGCGTGTTCTTTCTTTTCCCCACCTAAATTCTCCTACTCCTTCATTTTTGTTCCTCTTCCTTGATTGAAGGGGGCAAACTAAAATTTTAAACGATGACAACCTTAAATTTTGAAGGTGGCTTAGTGGATTTTCTTAAAACCAAAGGGGGCAATTGACACCCTTAGGGGCTGTAGATCCGCCCCTGTATATATTAGGTCCTAGAGTTGCATACAACTTACAAGTCATATATGAAGATTGATGAGAAAAAAATATTGAAATAAAAAATGTTGTTTGGTGCTAGGCAACGCCTAGGGGCCCAAGTCAAGCCTATCGGCTTGCCTCGTCTAGTGCCCAAGGCTACATAACTCATGAACTAAGCTACATGATGTATAACTATTAATGATTATATATCTGGACGTGTAAGGGTCATATGTTGTAAGGAACCCACAAAATGATGACACTTAGTTGCATCGGTGAAAGGCTCACTATCAAAGGCAAAACAATTAGGATTATCAAAGGCAAAACAGTTAGGATTTAGCAGCCAAAGGAGTGGAGCATGGTTTTGCAACTTGTCATGTTGGCATGCCGAAATGAGTCGAGAGTATATTGTACTTGGTTTCAAAGAGATGTACTCCTGGATGGAGGGAAGTCACCCCAATACCAAGGAAATAGCGAAGTGGACCAAGTGTCTTGATTTCAATTTCAAGACCCAAAGTGGATGTGAAGGAGGCCAACAAGGTAGAGTCCAATTAGAATGATATCATCAATGTAAAAACGTACCATGATCTGGGAAGCAGAACAATAAACATACATTGAATGATCAACTCTACTTTGATGAAACACAATGTAAAATGAAAGGCTAAAACCATCATCGTGGTGCTTGTTTCAAGTTATAAGTCACCTTATTTAGGCGACAAACATGAGTAGGATCCTGAGGATCTACAAACCCAAGGGGGCGTGTCATAAAAACTGCTTCATTAGGTTGGCATGAAGAAAAGCATTTTCACATCTAGCGGACATAGAGATCATCTAAAGTAAACAACAACCAATGACATTACAAATTGTTGTTGGCTTGACAATAGACTAAATGTCTCATCATAGTCTATACCAGATTGTTGATGACAACTCGGGGAACAAGATGCTCCCATTAGAAAAACACTTAAATACCCATGTGCACCCAACAATATTTTGATCTGTAGAAGGTGGAACAAGAAACCAAGTGTTGTTCTTGAGTAAGGCAATTTCTGAGCCATAGCACCTGCACTATGCCATTTAGTATTTCGGATAGCTTGTGAGTAGCAAGTATGCCCATCTGAGGGATTCGAGAGTTGGGATGTAGGCATGAAGTAGTGCGTATCGTTGTGTACCTTCATTACAAACTAACTCACTGTAGTCAGTCGAGTACCATACAGATGTGGCCTACTGGAAGCAATTCCATTGGGTGTGTAAGTGGAATTGTATACTTAGGGATGACAACGGGGCGGATTGGGGCGAATTTGAACAAATCCATCCCCGCTCCGTCAGGAATAACGGATCCACATATCTGCCCCGCCAATCCGTTTATAAATTTATTTAAAAACCACCTCTGTCCCGTACAGATTGACGGATATCCGCCCCGCCCAAATATCCGTTAAAAAAATTTATAAAAGCATAATGATTTGTATGATTATACAATCCTAAAAGCATAAGGATTCTTAGTGATAAAAGATACAAAAATTTACAAAAAAAAAAAAAAATCGATCTAAAAAATCTCAGATCTCAGATCTTTGGAAAGGCGGGGAAGGGAGAGGAAGGCGGGGAAGGGAGGGGAGAGCTTCGAGTGTCGAGTCTGTCGCTGTGGGAGGCTTCGACTTCGATCACCCTTCGCTGTGAGAGGCTTTGACCACCGGCACCCTTCGCTGTTAGAGGCTTCGAGCCTTTGACCACCGGCACCCTTCGCTGTGAGAGGTAGCCTTCGACCACCCTTTGCTGTGAGAGGCAGCCTTCGACCGCCCTTCGACCACCCTTTGCTGTGAGAGGCTTCGAGCCTTCGACCACCCTTCGAGTGAGAAACTGAGATCTGTGTGTGAGAGGGAGAGGCGAAGACGAATGAGAAACTAAGATCTGTGCGTGAGAGGGAGAGGCGACTGTGTCTGTGTATGAGAGATCTAGGGTTTAATCCCTTTATATAGTTGAAGGGTATTTTTGTAATTTTACCGGTTAGGGTTAAACGGATATCCGTGGGGCGGATATGGCCAAATCCGTATCCGCCCCAACCTCCATAAATTCTTAACCAAATTCGTCCCAAACGGGGCGAGTGGGGCGGATATTCGTGAAAATCCGCCCCACTGCCATCCCTATGTATACTAGGAGAAGGCTCCAAAGGCTGAGTTGGAGCTGAAGGTGAAGTTGGCTCCAAGTCATGGGAAGGAGCAAAGCTTGATTTGGAGACATGATATACATGAGACCCTTCGATTCCATGTAAGGAAAAGATAATGAATGATATTCATTTACAGTGTAAGCCTTTAAATACATTAGCAAACTTGCTCTACAAGTGTGGTACCTTACTGTACAAGTACATGATATACATATCTTACAGTCGCATATTTATTACTAATTCTGTGGTGAGACATGAGCTGGTTTTACAGTTATTTTTGCTTAAATCATAAAAAAGGGCGAAGGGGATTAAGGTGGGTGTGACTGTGTATTATACAGTGAAGCGGATGAGACCCTCAACCATTTTTTTTTCAATTGTCATGTGGCTGCCAGACTTTGGAAATCATTTTTGAAAGAATTCCGCACTTTCAAAATCGTTCAAGGCTAGTCCCATCATTGGATTAGGTAGTTTGGATATGTTGGGATGAATGGATGATTTTATGTTCCGTTGGGATGAATGGACACTTGTTCTCTGTTTTAATGAAATCTTTCTCTGCCTAACCAAAAAAATCATAAAAATGTTACTTGATCACGCAAAAACCAAAATAAGGTATGTTGTTCTTTACATCATAATTCACAAACCAAAGCTTAGCAAAATTGCACATTTAAGGGGATTTGTGAGTCCAATTATCTTTATATCAAACCATTTTTGAAGTTATTTCCATTTTGTATTCTCTGTCGTTGCCTCTACCCCATGTGCCATCAACATTCAATCTCAATGTATTTGTCCAATAGTTACCTAATGCCCCGAATCCCCCTCCGAATTGCATTTCCCGAATGTCAACCTAAATGTGGTCCGTTCCTGCATCAATTTACCAAAAGTGGCGTCCCGAAATTATATTTAATCATAAGAGTTTATGTAATATTTTGAGAAAATAAACAACAAAATTCTGCTGAAAAGAAACAATATGAAAAAATAGATAAATGACGAAAAAAAAGGCAAAAGCATATGTCGAGACATGTAGATCCTCCAGATGGTAGAGTTTTCTAATCTACATTATTGGACACGAGTCTTGGAGGGTCGGATATGAAAGATAAAATATTACTGCTCCAAGCACTTTCTTTCCCATGTTGAGTAAAAAAGGTTTTTGAAATTGAGAATAATAATCATGTTGCTACTTGCTTCTGATATTGTTGTACATTTTTGCTTTAATCTTGTTGTACAATGGAATTTGAGTTTTACCTAAAAAATGATATAATTTTTTATAACTTGTCACTCAATAAATCTCAGAATGTGTTTCAGCGAGCCTAGACATGCTGACTGTAGCGCTGATGATCTACCTAGGAGTTAACAAGTTGGCATCTTTTATGCACAACCTTAAATCATGTATCATCAGTTTGTGGGTCCATGTGGTGGTCATAGTGATGCATCTGGTCATCCACCTATTCCCTAATATTCTCTTGTATCTTTCAAACTTGTTCTTTATGATGTGATTTCTTGTTGATCGATACTGATCTTTTTGTTGCCTGCAGCCGGTTCGGGAAGTTTGTTCAGATCCAGTTTGACCCAAATGGAAGGATATCTGGGGCTGCAATAAGGACATACCTTTTGGAGCGATCCCGTGTAGTGCAGATAACAGATCCTGAAAGGAATTATCATTGCTTTTATCATTTGTGTGCTTCTGGGAAGGTGTGTGATGATCTTCTCCTTACCCTTGGTTTCTTAGTACTTGGACTGCAGCGATATGAACTCAAGTAGCTTTTCTGTATGCTATGTTACAGTTAATCATATTACTCTTTTCTGGCATAAATGGGTTTCAAGTCCTATAATGAGGCTGTTAGTCTGATTTACTATTTAGTTGCCATATGCTTGTAACGTTGTGGTGGTGGTGCAAGCATCAATAATTTGACTGGAGAACAATAGTTAACCATGAGCCCATAAAAGGATCTATAACAGTATAACCTACACTATTGCTCCTAATTTTGCACATTTCCCTTGTCACTAATTTTTTCTTTCTAGTTTTGGTGTTCTGCTTCGTTCAGTGGAAGGATGACCTTTGTGTATTATCCCTATCACAAGTTTTGTTCTTTCTATCATCATTTTTTAATTTGTTTCTGAAACTGGTTTCTCCCCTTGTTTTGTGCTTTTCGTCTCTCGTGCTTTTGTTACTTTTCATTTTTTATATAGATGACCTGCACCTCCCCTTTATTATGGTATTGTAGAGTTAGTCAAGATTATTTATTTTTATCGGACGACATATGTTGCACATATGTACCTTAAAATTTAAAAACAATTCCAAATTAATTTGCATAAGCATTATAATAAAACTGCGTATGAACTGTACTATGTCAAAGTACAATACTTCATAAATACTATGTCAAAGTACAATACTTCACAAATACAATTCCTTACCGAATCAGACCAAGGAAGGTTCAGAACCAGTCGATAGCTATCAAATATCATCCTGATTGTGTCAGCCTTTATTGCATTGCACAACCACGGTTGACCCTAAGTTATTAGATTGGCATTGTTCAAGTCTCGAGTCCAGCCTAGTCCATTTACAGCCCTAACTGCGTCCCACTCATAAAACAGGGAAAGGCTAAGCTTAAATCACATTGAAACACGCCAATGACAAAGTGAACACTTCATGACTCAATTAGCTTACATTGATATTTGACAGTAAACTGTATATTAGTACCAGTTAAAAATTGGACAGGATCCAATATGTTTAGTACCAATTTTGAGATCTACTCAGGATCCAATCCAATTCAGTATCTTACCAAGGATTTGATGTTAACCTAGTCCAAGGATTTGATGTTAACCTAGTCCATTGACAAATGCAGTGTTAGTTTAACTGTTAAGACTGGTATTTATTATGACGTTCCTTTCATATATCAACCTTCATGCACAAAGGAGTTTGCTATTGTTTTTAGGAATGTCTTTGTTAATATCCTTTTTGTTTTGATATTTGATGTTATCCATGATTGTCTTCTTAATTCTGTCATTTGTTATTTCAAAATCTTTCTTTCAGCTTAATTTTTTGTTTGACATTTTTTTTTATTACATGCAGATTAAATGTTGATCATGCAAGGACATAATTATTTATTTTTCCTATTTTGTTTATTATGACTTCTGACTTTTGGTACACCGTGTTTGTAATGATACCATCATTATTCTACCATTAGTCAATAGTTTAAACTTTAAAACATAAAATAGTGTGCCATATACGAAAAACACATTTTCAGCAAGAAAACAGTTTGACATGCATTTTTAACCATCTCACCCTCCACCCTACCGATCATTTTACTAATTGGATTGAACCCAGAAAAAGTAAGAATGCATAATTAGTAGAGTATATAGCAGTGTTCTAAAAATCGCTAGGCGCTGGGCGGGCGGCGAGCAGGTGCCTAGGCGGCGCCTAGGCGGTCTTAGGTTTTGTATTATAACTTTAATAATTTACAAAATTTAAGCATAATACCTTATCAATTACATCCAATTTAATGCCAATATACATATGCAAAATTTAAAAACATGAAAAATTAACAATCGTGAACAAAATTTATTAAAACTCAAAAGACTGAAGTTGGTCATGATGGGTACTTTATATAAATTTGAATTTGTGTACTCTTTTATTTTTCTTCAAATTGCATGAATAACCTCAGTTATGTTTGATAAAATCTACATTAGTAAAATTGGTACCGGCAGATCCTTTGAGAATTTCATTAAGTAATCATCATTTGCTACATTTAGACATATATTGAATAAAAAACAATTAAATAGTTTATTTCTAAAAAATAGGAAAATAAAATAAAATAAGAACACAATCAGCCTTATTAAAAATAAAAAAAATAAAAAAAATAAAAATCGCCCAGACCGCCTAGACCCCGCCTAGATCCCGCCCAGACCCGCCTAGACCCGCCCAGACTACCCAGAACCGCCCAGACTGCCCGCCCAACCATTAATCTGGGCAGTTTTTCACCTTCTAGCGCCTAGGCCGATTTTTAGAACACTGGTATATAGTATGGATCATGGTTTAAAAAAACGTGTGAGGCGAGGCTCGCTTCATAAACGAACTGAGACTTACGGCTCATAGGTATTTCATCAGTTGATAAAGAAAAGGAAAAAAAAACCCAATTTTGACACTTTCGCCCTTCTTTGCCTAATTTCGACAAGAAGTAGTTGATAGAGAAAGAAAAGAGGCTTCTGACAGGTTTTTGAATAAGATTTAGACTATCTCTATCTATTCAGCGTCGATTTGATCTTCTTTGCTTGTGTGGATCGGAATTCCTCTGTAGATCTGCAGTATGATCTTGAGTGGTGTTCAATCTGCTAAATCGAAGAGAAGATCTTCTGCGTTGTATGGTCTTAAATGGAAGAGAAAGACTTTATGATTTGTAATCAATTAATTCAGTTGTAAAATTGTAATCAATTAGTTCAGTTACCTTTTTTTTTTCTTTGAAGGAGAAGAAAGGGAGTGGTGGATTTGATAGCAGTTTCTAGTTTGTGGAAGCAAAAGACATAGTTTATGGAAGCAAAAGACATAGTTTGTGGAACCAAAGACAGGATTCAGTAAGAGAAGAAGTTTTTGTAGAAGTCTCTTGTCTTGGGTGTATGGACTATTGATTTGTATAAAACAACTGATATTGTCTTCTTTCTTCAAAGTTTCAAGTAGGTCCATAGAATAGAAAACAGAGGAATAGTGTCAATTTGTCAATTGATCTAAATGATTTTATTTAATTATACATTGATTGAGTGAGGCTTACGCTTTAGTTAAGTCGTCAACTGTTCCTGATTAAGATTTTTTTTATGGATATAGGAAAAGTGATTTACATTCTGATTCACAATTGAATCTTTGAAAAATCTGCGAAGCAACAGACTTGTTGTAGTTGTAGAAACTTGTGATGGTCTAACAAAACAATGAAACTTCTACTGAAGTGCTTGTTCTAAGCAATATTAGGAATAGAATAGGAAGCTTGTGGTGGCTGTTGTGGCGTGTAAGGATACAGTGGGTGTCGTAGTGGAGGTAGGGCGTGTCACTGTTGAGGGGCAAGTAGGATACAGTTCTTCCAGATTGGATAATTTCTCTTTCCAAACAACCATCCTTGCTCAACATTGATTATAGTCATGGAAGAAACAAAGTTGATACTGTTGACAATGAATAAATTGAATATGACTATGTTGGATTTTATTTAAAATGAAATTGTCAATGTTGGATTTAGGTTATTTGCTCCAATAATAAGAAGAAGTGCAAAACACCTTCATACAAGGTTAGTTTTTATTTAAATGATGATGGAGGCATAAGGGTTGGTGGTCGATGAATCAAATGGAGATGATGGCATGATGCTACAACATGGTGCTCTAGAAGACACCAAGAGTTACTTACCTTGCAGGCAATGCATTGCATGGAATCAGTCTACAAACTTGGTGAAGCACTAAGGTTCACCTGCTCGTATATGACTTGATGGAGGTAGTGAATAGTCCTCATCATTGCAAGGAAAAGAGAAGTAGAATGAAGAAAAAAGACAAATTTCAGAAATGTTATCTAATCATGGATAGTTACAGAACTTGTTTTTGTAGCTTCTTTTAAACACGACACTCTCAGAACAACTTAGAAACATTTTTAAAATCACTGAAAGTAACATTTCTGAGCTATGTAACACAAACTATGCAATCCTAAAACTCAATTTGGGCACAGGCAAAAATGCCTGAACAATACAAATGGGTTTCAAATAAAACGGAAGCTACTTCATCATCTTGGTTAATGTCTAAAAGAAATATCGTAGAATGGTTAAATGTTTGAATCTGGAAGAGAGTAAAGAGGAAACAAAATGCGAATGTATTGTTATAGGATGTGAGGATTTATTTATCTTATTTAGTGCCGCATGTTTTTCTTTTCAAATTTCAAGTTGAGGCATCAATATTGATAATGATTTTTTATTTCTAGGATGCAGAAAAGTACAAGCTAGGCCATCCAAGCAACTTCCATTACTTGAACCAAAGTAAGACCTACGAATTAGATGGAGTAAGCAGTGCAGAGGAATATATGAAGACAAGGAGAGCAATGGACATAATAGGGATATGTATTGATGACCAGGTTTGTAAATTTTTCATGCTTGTATGTTTCAACAGATCGGTAACACTCTGGAGTCCAGTTTCCTGGATAGCATTAGTTTTCCAAGGAAGCACATCTGTCTTAGATCATTCATACACCCCCTTTGCCAGGAAGCCATATTTCGAACATTGGCTGCTATCCTACATCTTGGTAACATTGAATTTTCTCCGGGCAAGGAACATGATTCTTCAACTATCAAAGACCAAGCCAGTTTTCATCTTCAGATGGCTGCTAATTTGTTTATGTAAGTAACTCAATGCTATCAAATTTATTTATTTTGGTTTTTTCAAAAGCTTTCAAAGTGAATCTGGTTCTTGAACTTACGAATTAGTTTGTCACTTATTAAAATACAAACAGTAAGATATTAGATCAGTTTGTCATTTTACCATTCTTCTTACTGTTGGTCTTGTAGTTGATCTTATGAATATTGATAACATTCAAAGAGCCACTGAATGCAGTAACTTGTACATTACATGAATACAATAGAAAAGGGCATTTCAGATAGGCAACAACATTCAACAACCAAGCAAGAAAGTTGAAGCCTGTTATGCCTATTGTTGGAAACCAGTGACGAAACAAATCTACTCCAAAACCTGTAAACATAAACATTTCCTAATTAAACTCTGAAAATGTAAGAATCCAAATGTACTTGCAATTAATTTAAACCTTCAGAAAAAGTAAACGTATCCAAATCTAGACTAACTAGGAAACCAGGTACTAAGATAAAATACTCATTACTAATAACACCACATTACTTACCGAGCAAAGCCATGGAAAGTCCTGATTTCTCTATTCTCTAACATGCCTCCTGCAACTTCGTGAGTGCTTTCACCAATAATTCTTCAAAACAGTAGATAAGCAAGCACTAACCAGAAGAACAATCAGAGAAACTTAACAGAATCCCGGAATAATATCAATGATGTGAATCACATCACAAGCATGAAAAATTGATTGGTGGAAAGACTCATTTAACCTGAAACAAGCTTATGAATATCATCTTGAAGTGAAACACAAACTTTGAAGCAGAAATAGCGAATGTGATCTGCTTGATGATTGACATGTGGAAGTTGAATCAACAATTCAAACATGAAGCAAACAAGGTTTGTTCATACGACCATAGTTATCAAAACTCATATCGATGTAAAACCCAAATTTAAGATATATGTATCTTATTGTCTCGTATAATGTGTGTTTATATATATATATATAAATAAAGCAAGTTGGTATTTAAATAGTACTGGTGTAAGATATGAGAGTCATTCATCATTCACATGAATCCAAAAAGAAAGCCTATATCACTTTGTATCCGTTAAAATAAACATGCCATGTAGGACTTTAGGCACCGAAACATTTTCAGTGCCCACCCTATACTGGCTAAATGCTATATCTTCGAGTAAACACACACACAAGGAGTTCATTTGAAAAACTACCCACAAAGATGGATTGCGATTTCGAGTTGTGTGGAGAAAGCCTACACTTGTTGTTTTCATATCTGCTTGTTGCTTCCTTCGTACATAAGCAAAGCCTTTTTGACTCGTTGGCAAAACCTCTTCCTTTTTATTTATTTATTTATTTTTATTTTATGCTTGTCCATTTGCGTACGATAATTTTGGTGGTTTCCTTGCATGAAAGTTATTTTTTTTTGGGGAGGAGGGGGTTTGCTGTCAAAATGAGAAGATGAAATGTTTGATGTTTAATACAAAGAGGGTAGATAAGACATAAGTAAAGAGCTTAGTGGAAAAAGTATAAAATAAAAATAAGATTTTTTTTTTTTTTAAAATTTAAAAATTCAATCCCGACTGTACGGTACATGTTAGGTACCATCCGATACATATGATATTTCCTGTACGTACACGGTACATCCAGTAAGGTGTAAAGATGATATATGCCTGTGGTATATATTTGGATACCAGTAAGTTATATACAGTACGATGTTGACAATTATGCATGCAACAATTACCACACTTGATTCATCACAAAATCTTTTAAATCTTGTTATCAACTTTTAGAATCATGTTCGTGCATCACTTTTGTTTATTTAGACCTTTAAACACAAAGTTGAAAGAAGCGCATAACCACAACTATCGTTTGTCATTGGATCATATTCATCATGAAGATTGCTAGGCTTTCGTATTTCTAGCAATACAATGCAGTGAGGATTTTTGAGGATTTTGACCACAAAACTAACAAACTTCCTGAACTTCTCTGTTATCTTTGATAAAGTTCCAGGCATTGCGTCCTGAAGACATCTCTGACAACCAATTTCTTGTGTGTGAACTCATAATTTTGTTGCATGGGTTTATTATGTGGCAGTGAAAATAATTATACAGAAAAGATACAAAACAACTTTGCAATAAGTAGAAATTTTTTAGTATTAGAAACTTTTTTTCGTAACAATAAAATCTGGGACAACAATGATTACCCCTCAGGTTGTTTAGAATATTGAGAGGAACATACAATTGTTCTTGGATTGCGAAAATCCCCAATGAATCTAAACTGTTGATGCAAAATGCTGTCTTGAGATATGCCAGAGCTCAATCAAATAAAATATGCCTAAACTGACTGGTAGACCTGGTCTGAAAAAAATTCTATCTGATCAGGATAATGGGGTGAAGGACACCTTGCATACTCACTGCTCTTTATTTATTTATATTTATCCGATGCTTGTCGCTTTCTAAGCTTTCTAAGTTTGAAATTTGAACTCAGAGCTAGTCACGGGTTAGTTTAATAATTTCCACACCTTCCTGCTATTTTCAGGTGTGATGCCAACAATTTGCTTGCAACACTATGCACACGTTCAATCCAAACACGTGAAGGGAGCATTGTGATGGCCCTCGACTGTAATGCTGCTGTAGCCAGTCGGGATGCTTTAGCAAAGACTGTATATTCTAGATTGTTTGACTGGTATGGTACTTTGGTTATAGCCTAGTGTTACATAGGGTGTTACATGCGGGTTTTTATAGCAGCTTATCATAGAATTAACTTATTGATTTATTTCAGGCTTGTTGATAAGATTAATAGGTCTGTTGGGCAAGACGCACAATCCCAGATGCAAATCGGTGTATTGGATATTTATGGCTTTGAATGCTTCAAGAATAACAGGTCATTTTCGTTATCCAAGATTTATTCAAAATACAAATTTCATAATTAGTTACTTTTGTTGATTATATCTATTTATTATGATTTATAAGCAACAATTCTTTTGACAACTATGAATACAGAGAACCTTTTTCAAAACACTGGTACAACAGTTAGTAATGAACTCCACATAATTTGTTGGAATCTGAGTCCAAATCACCCGCTCCATGGAGTAGGGATCGGATTCTTTGCGTCACCTAATAATTTAGACGCATTGGCATGTTTAATAAACAATTACTTGTATCCTTGTAAACATTTTATCTTTTTTGAGGTAGATAATAAGAAATATTAATTTAATCAGGAAACTTAACCACAAAAACTCTTTTTAAAGCGTGCCTAAATCATTCCTCTTCTCAAAAACGCCAAAGCTGTTGCAGGTACTCTATTCAACGTATGAGAGACGCATCCTACCGTATCGCTGAAGTTCAACAAATACCACTTCTTCTGAGACAATGAATTGAGGAACTTGGAGGAACTAAGTCAAGCCAAAGGAACCAATTTAATTTAGAATATTCATAACAACACTCCTATTTCAATTCCTCAATTTCCAGTTTACCTAATGCAGAAACATAATCAAAGGAATCAATTCCATGAACTTACACGCCAAAGAACTTGAGTTTCTTTTCGACATCTCAGATGGTGAGATATCGATTTCCACGTGGATCAAATTTAGGCAGGGTTGAAGGTTTGTTGGAATTGATGAGAAAAATTAGGCAGTTAGGAGTTCTTTCTTGCTCAAGTTTCCTAATTAAAGTGGTTTTAAGGTCTTTTTTTTATTTAATTAAAAATTGATAAATTATTTAGGACACAAGTAGTTTAAACTTTCTGATGTGACGAAATTATTAGGGGAGGAGCTGAGAATCCAATCCCTGCTCCATGGAACAGGTGATCTGGACTCTTGGATTTACTTTTTTGTTTGAATGACGAGAAACAACATTTCCATCTTGTTAATGGTTATGGAGTATGTGCCCAAAAGGATTGGGAAAATGGTTATGGAATCTGGGACTTGCTAGTGAGCTGGACAGGTGGGGGAAGGGTGATTGACCTGGTGACCATATTCAGTCAACTGTTCGTGTTTTATCTTTTGACCCAACTGAAGTCGTTTGATTTGTGATCAATGTCCTATCGTGTTTAACATAGTGGTTTTGTGTCATTTTTTTGTGTCGTTGAAGCTTGATTGACAAGAATAACTCGATCTCTATAAATCTTCAAAGAACTAGACTAGAGCCTATTTTAACATAACAAGACCTAACCTTGTTTATATAATATAGATAAAGCACCTTTGGGTTTGGAATGCAAAATGCTACAAGTGTAAACGGATCGTGTTTGGATTGCATTGTCTGAAATCCGAATCTGAATCTAATAACGACACTCGAAATGCGAACCCAATCTGAAATTTTTATTTAATAGTACAAATTCAAATTCGGTAAGTTGTGATCTAATGCGGTTACACTATGAAATCACTTAAAATTGCAATTTGATTAATAATCTAAATAAAATCAAATATACACTATATTTAGGATTTTTTTTTATGGTTAGGTGCTAATATGACAAAAAACGCCATCATCTTTAATAATAATACCCATTAACTTATAAAATTTAAGCCAAATTGTAAAAATTTATAATTTCAGATTCCTAATTTCGGATTCCTATTGGATAATCTAGATTTGATCCGATAAGCAATCTGGATGTTAATCTGAATCTGAAGTATTCAAATCCACTTATGATAAAATCAGATAGGATAGTACCGGATTTCAGATATATCTTGTCAATTGACAGCCCTACAAAGCACCTTGTTTATTAGAGATGGTCAATTCTATACTATGCCTTATTATCACTCTCAAAATAAGGCCAGGCCTTATTGTTCTTTCACATTGTAAAATAGATATTTGCTAGATTTATTATCCCTCCCACAATGGATGTCAGTTTTTATTTGACATCGAATTATTGACCTTTATTTTTGTGAATATATCTACTTCTTCCAAATCTAGATCCTATCCAAAACCTCCTTAGAAATAGATTGTGAAAGGTCAATAGGAGAAATTTGGAGAATTACACTTTTTTTTTTTGTGGTGCATTACTAATATTTTACAACATCATCATCATCAAAGCCCATTCATGATTCTCTCGGAGTTGGCTACACATATTTTGGTTCTCCAAGCAATACGGTCTTCCTACATATCCTCGCCTAATTCAAGCTAAGGATGTCTTCCTTCACCGCCTTCATCCAAGTTTTCATCGGTTGTCCCCTCCGTCTAAACTCTCCACCAACCTGCCAATCTAGACATTTTCTAATTGACGTCGGACGTCGTGTTTGGTCTCCTCCGCACGTGACCAACATTAAACGTATTTATCTAATTTTGTCCTCTATGGACGCTACACCTATGTATCTCTTAATTCTTTCATTCTTAATTTTATCCTTATGGGTTTTACCATACATCCATCTTAATATACACAGTTCTCCTACCGCCGTCCTACGCGTATGTTGTCCCGTAATAGCTCAACATCTTGAACCCCAACATTTCTCCTACCGCCGTCCTACTGCCGTCCTACTGCCAATGGTACCTGGTTTGATGGTTAAGGCTGTGGTGGTTTGAACCCCACGTCTTGGGTTCTATACCCACCGACGACATGCTTGCCTTTCAAAAAAAAAAAAAATAGCCCAACATTTTGAACCATAGAGCATGACTGGCCGAACAATTGTCGTATAACATTTCCCTTTTAACCTTGCAGACATCCTTCTATCATAATACTCCTAACGTCATTCTCCATTTCGTCCAACCAACTTTAATCCTATGGTCTACATCTTCTCCAATAACTTTAATTCTTGTTCCCCTTCCACTTTATCTCTTGGAGATAAACTATGTTTATCTTCCTCCTACGCATAACGTCCACTAGTTCTATTAACTTACCCCTCAAGGTTCCTACGTCTCAAGAGGCAAATCTAATCATTTTAGCTATAGCTCTACGATGGACTAAGTTTCATTAACTGCCCTCGTCCAGAATGGTGCGAGAGCCCTTGCCTATTTAACACTACAACCGAGCGCTGCTGCAGCGTGCCTTGCTAATTTGTCACTACACTTGAGCATAGGTGCAGCGTGTTGCTTACGTCGGGGAACTCCCTAACTTTCTGCATTTAATCTTTTTGAAACAAAATCCATGAAAAGGGATGTGACAAATTTTTTACAGTTGGCTGTCATGGGCCTTAACACCGACCCTCCTTTATCCAGGCTTGGGATCGGTCTTTGCAATGGGCGCAGTTTTGTATTTTACAACACAACCTCTTAATTTCTGTAGGTTAGAAAAGTTTTTTCTTGAACTCGTAACCTAGGGTATTTTTTAATAACATAGAAAATTTGCTTGGAAAAACATTTTCTAGGTAAAATTCCATTTTCTGGTATTTGATTAGCTATATAAGTAAGAAAACTGTTTTGTAGGCCACTTGATTTTCTTCTAATTTCTTTCCCCGACATCTCCTCCAAAGACAACTAATTTATGGGTAAGCTTGGAAAGACCAATATACCCATCACAAAATATATTTTGATGAAGTTTTCATTATACCCTAGATCTATTTAAATTTCGATAATGCCCTTCAATATATATATGTATAAGTATGTATGTAGGCCTTTCTTTCCAATTACGACAATATCCTTCTATTAGAAAGTTATGTTGAAACTTTACAACTGATCATGGTTTTAAATCGTTATAACCTTTTAATTTCAAAATTACCCTTCAATAACTAATTGCTTAAAGTCCATTGTTTTTTTAACTATAAACCAAAATTTTATATTTCAATGAAAGTTCTGATAACAATTTGATTATTTTTCTCACAGCAATCCAACATGATCTTCATAGCGTTGCATTTATTTATTTAATTAATTAATTTATTTATATTCCCCTTACCTACAACATGATATTACAAATGTGAAATGTTAAAATTTTCATCTTATGATATGAAATGTGTAAAACATGCGAATTAACTTTTGAATATAATTTTCTAGGTGATTAACACAAGAAAATCATTTTGTTGTAAAGTAATTTTCCTTGTCCTTTTTCTTAGGAACATTATTTTCCCTAGAATACAATTTTCTAGGCTATCAAACGGAACCCAAGTAGAAGTCAATGATATAAAAGTAATGAGGGAAAATATGGAGGAAAAAATAGTGTCAGCGGATCACTATGTATTGTCTTGCAGAAAATGTAGGGTTGATAGGGATGCATTGCCGAGAACAATAATTGCGGCTAAATATGGGGCTACACTCTTGAATTTATAGACTTTGAATGATGTTGAAAGTGGAAAGATTATGAACTTTAAAAATCCATGTTTTGAGCATGTTTCCATCCGGCTAATGGCAAAGAAAGTTAAAAGAATTCTTTGTGAAATGGACCAAATGTCTGATTTGTCCAATGTGCTGCAACAAAGAAACTTAGATGACCAACATGACCAACGGATTTGACACGATTCATACGACTCTTCACAGTTAAAAGTTTATATAATTTAATGAATCCTAATGTGATTAAAAATGAATATGATCCAAGTGTGGAAGCTTTTCATATTTATTTGGGTGGCTTTTGTTGTAGGCAGTGATGCATGGTCACACCCTTAATGTTGACAACATTGTTAGAGGCTTGGTGCCTTTGAACAGATTTTCTATTGATATATGAAGAAAAGAAGAGTTACTAGTGGAGAACTACATCTCTGTATGAACATTTCTAAAACTTCATGTAAGCCAAAGTATACATCATGTACTACTATTCAAAACAAGGCTATTTAAAAAGTTCAACATGTTGGCAGAGAACTACATCTCTTTAAACGTGTCCCAAGTACATCCCAACATCCACAAAGTAACCTTAGTACCTATGCACAAGATATCCACAGATTTATGATCATTTGTAAAACTTATGTTGTTTCTTGCACACCAAATCATCCAAACAACTGCATGAATCAGCCTCTCCTAGTCCATCTACCAAATTCTGAAAATTAGAAAGAGCCGTGTTGGAGGCCAAACAACTCTCAAGCCAGAAAATGGAGGATGGAAGTATAGCATGACGTAAATTTAAAAAAAAAAAAAAGCTCTCTATAAATCTCTTATCTCTCACCAGGGTCAAGAAAGCAGGATATAATGGTTAGGGAGAAGAGGACCTTTCTTGGTGATGTTGTCCAATGTGGGACTTCTGCAATGTTGCTAATGAGAGTTGACCGCCTCTCGTGTATTATGCCAAGTAGCTAATGAGTTTTGGAAGAGGGTGTTGACTGAATGTTGGGAATGAGCTTACGATTTTGAGTCGTTCAAAATTTTTGTTTTTCAATAAAATAAAACTAGGTCTTTTGACTTGGACAGTTGGACTTTATCTCCTTGAGGGAATCAGTATGGGGCAGGCTAGTGCATGCAATGGTATGGCCAGTAATGGAAGATTTATCTCCTTGGCTAGTGTGGATATTAGGGTATGCATATTCCTTTCTCACTGGGCTGATATTGTAAAGAACCAGTAATGGTAGATTTGTAATTTTCAGGGGAGCACAAGACTTTGTTTCTCATTGTCATATGCTCTTCTCTGATTAGTAGAAAATTTTCTTTACATTGTCATATGCTCTTCTGTGATTAGTAGAAAATTTTCTTTTCTCCCTTTCTTTTCTTATACTTCACATTCCAACCTAACAACTCATTTTTTTTTTTACCTGTAACTCCCAATAATGCAACTGGGCTACAAGAACAATTGCACACTATATGTAAGGTACAAAATACGCATAACACATTCAATACAAGGGCCATAATGTTAACTTGAGTATAATTATTCTTGATAACTTATTTGTCCGAAAAGTGTCTTTTACATGACTCCATCAATTTTCCTAACTTGGAAATGCTAAGTATAACATAATGAGTAACATTTCCAATGTTTATCTTTTCCACTTTAGGCATACTATATTCATTATCTAAAAGCAATCATCATTATGTAACTAGAGGATTTGATTACATGTATTCGATATCTTACAATGTAGAGGATTGAATTATATGCCTTTGATGTCTTTCAACATAACCGTTAGGTTATTAGATGCATAATTATGTTTATCTTTTGTTTATGTATACATAACCTCAATATATGTTGTATTGGCAATAATACAATTTATTTCATTTAATAAACACGCGACATTTTTCAATATATATTATACAACAGTCTGAATGAAGACATCTTCCAATATGTAGTGCACTCGGCCCAACACATATGCCACTTGCACATGTATGATACACAACACTTTCAATAGTATAATTATATTATTACACTAAATATAGGAAGCTAACCCCGAACAATCCACTATCAATTGTACTTTCGTACACTATGAATAGTAACACATACAAACTACAAAGCATATATCCATAATTAACTCTTAAACAACATCATTAGATGCAAATAGCCATGAGAAGCATTGAGAACTTCTCACTTATTAATCTTCATGCAATATAACATACATAGTTTCATGATTTTGGATTAAAAATGAAAAGCAAAGCTTTTTATGTTATTAGTGTAGATAGGTCATGGCTATGCACCTAAATAAAAATGTAGAATATTCAACTGAAAATCATTGATTGATAAGAAAATAGTGTCATGAACACTTAAGTTAATGTCTTATAAGAGAGGAACTCTTAAAATGATTTTAAAACTTTATTGTTTGAACCATGTTTCATCACTTATCTTTGCATATGGTGCTTGTGTCCATGCCACTTTCTTAATTGCATTCTCTTGCTTATCTATCGCATCGTTGTGCTTTCATGTTTCGTGCTTCTTCATCTTACTCACATCTTCATGGTTATTGGATCCTGTCCACATTGTCATGCTTTTGCATCGCCATTCTTATCCAATCCTATCCATGTTGCGGTGCATGCATCGTCGTGTTTATTAGATTTTTTCGCATTGTCATGTTTATTTGATCTTATTATTTATATTGTAGTGCTTATTCTTATTGTCGTGTTTATTACATTCTATCTGAATCGTCGTGCTTATGATGTCCAATTTAAAGTAATAAACCTAAGCATTTTTAGATATTAAACTATAATAAACTATTTTTCGTGTCGTCAGTTATGAAATTGGCATCCACATCCTTCATACATGGGCACAACTGTACTCTTCATCCTACTTACTAATAATAATAATCTAAAGAGATACAATACAACCTCTCTAGTGACACTCTATATAGGAATAACATCATGTAGTCATACAAAATTGCTGTCCCAATTAATTATAAATAGGAATAAACTCCACATTGTAATAAGTTATAAGTTTTTCAGATCTCGTCTTAAGAAATTTGCCTCCACATAGTAGTAATTGTCAGAAAAGGTCACAATAGAAATTTAAAATGTAATAAATATTTCTCTAAAGTTGTCTGGGACAATGATTTATTATTTAGAGCTAATGTCACGTATTTGAGCTGCGGGTATGTAAAAACTCATCAGCATGGACACATTGTTGAAGTCAAAATGTTTCTAGTTGCTCAAGAGCTTCTATTGACTCTTCCATTATCTTAATCTATTTCATTTGCAACTTGTTCATCGACAATCAAAGTCCTCATTTTTTGCAGTGTTTTATAACTACACCTCCATGTTAATTTATAAGCTCCTTGTAACAATAAAATTGGTTGGGTCCTGACATTATTACTTTGGAGAGGTTTTGCTATATAACTTTTTTTAAGATCAAACAGAGAACATGAGAATCATAAAACCTGAAACACATTTTGTTAAATAGCCACATTGATTATATGTAGACTTGTACTTATATTAATTTGTGCATCGATGTTGTTTATTCTTTTCACCATCTCATGAATTACTTACCATTTTGTTGACCTTGCTCAGTTTTGAGCAGTTCTGCATTAATTTCGCGAATGAAAAGCTTCAACAACACTTTAATGAGGTATGTGATTCTTTTTTTTATTCAATGATTTTTATTTTGTTTGAATGTGGTTTTGTTTTATTTTAATGAGAACTAGGGGGTTAACACTGTGTGCATAATCTCTATTGATTTCAGCATGTATTCAAGATGGAGCAGGAAGAATATAGAAAGGAAGAAATTAATTGGAGCTACATTGAGTTCATTGATAACCAAGATGTCTTGGATTTGATCGAGAAGGTTGTTCTTCCTACCTTTTGACATTTGGAGGCCCCTTGTAGGCTGTAGCTTAATGTTTTGATGGAAATTTTTCGAAGGATATTTACCTTTTATTAACATGCATGTTAAGCTATTTGGATTAGTTTTAATGATATGTAACAGCTAATAGATATATGGAAAATATTAAGTTTTAGAAGACAAATCAAAGTTTTTTCAGTCCTACAATATTATTTTACATCTTTGAAAAACTATCTCTTGAGGCAAAGTCTTAACAAAGTCCAGGATACTATACAAATGCTATATTTATAAGGATTTCTTTTTGTTTATCGAAAAATATCAACGTCTTGGTTGAGAGTCGCTCTGCGAGATGTCCAATAGTCTCTGATTTGGGCTTCAAATTGTAATATTGTCTCAGTCCATTCCGACCTTGCCTCACTCTCCAGTTGGCCCTTCTACTTGACTAATCAACATTCAACATGTGCATTGGGTGTATGGGCTAGCCCATGGTGCGGTTGTCCTTATTGATCAAGGAAACCCCACCTAAATATGAAACTATTCTTGTTTCCAAAAGGAGGAATGCTTAGGAAAAATTTAAAAACCGCACACCTTTTTGGGGCGCTGCCCCTAGATTTTGTGGTGCAATAACATTCCTCCTTGAGTCGTACAAACCCAAAGATCAATAAGGTCCTAAAGAAAGATACTCTTGTATCATTTAAGACCTTGTTTAGCAGCCAAAGGCAATGCACTTCTACTTCTCGTAGCACTATAGCAGCAGCAAATGAAAAAAAAGCTACAAATTAATCAGAGAATCAAAGATTGAAAATTATGGATTACATTAATGTGTTCTACAATTATTTGATGGTTACAAGTGATGACTAATTTATTAATGTAAAGTTAAATAGTCATTGATTTACTTTACATGTCTGGTAACCTTCATAACAATGTCGTCTTGGGTGACGCTGAGGTGCCTAGGCGGGCTATACTTGATCAGGCTCACCGCTCACGCCTTGACAACAAGGGATTTATTTATTTATTTTTAATTATTAAACATAGGTTAGTTTCCTTTTGCCTAGGCTGCTAAGGCGTCCCCTCACCTAGCGCCTGAGATAAAATAGGCATCACTGCGTTACTGATGCCTTATACATTGTTATTTTGTGACTTCATTCTGCAGCCTTTCTAATTTCTCTATGCTCATAGGATGCAACTTGTGCAACCTTGTTGCTATCTGCTGCAAGTCTTACTCAGCTACTAGTAGTTATCAGCCCTAGTGTTTCTTGCGTCTAGCTCTAAACAATAAGAACATTATAGAGATGTTCTAGTTATCCATAATTAGGATGCACATGTATGCATAATAGATACATGCTTCTTTAGCACTAGGATTCGTTTGATAATATCTTTTGCAGGTAGTCCAACTTTATGTTACTTCTGTCCTCTCTGTTTAATCATCTTCCCTTGTGTATGCAGAAACCCGTTGGAATGATTGCTCTCTTGGATGAAGCTTGGTATATGAAAATTTCTTTATATATGATTTGTGTGTATTTTTCAAAATTGTATCTGCTCCTAATTTGGATGTCTGTGCAGCATGTTTCCAAAATCAACGCATGCTACATTTTCAACCAAACTCTTTCAGAGCCTTGGAGGTCATAAGAGGTTAGAAAAGAAAATTTTTTCGGAAACAGATTTTACTGTTTCCCACTATGCTGGCAAGGTACATTACCTATCTCATCATTTCTTATCACCAAACTCTTGCCTAGTTCTATTGGCTAAGTTATTTCAGCTGATGAAGTTATCCTGGATTTTGTTTGTAGGTTACTTATCAAACAGAGTCATTCTTAGACAAAAATCGAGATTATGTTGTGGCAGAACATTGCAATCTATTATCATCATCAAAATGCTCCTTTGTAGCTGGGCTGTTCCCTTTGTTGCCCGAGGAATCTTTTAGATCATCATACAAATTCTCTTCTGTCGCTACTAGATTTAAGGTATGCAACTTTCACAATCACTTTGTTTCTTTGGTTTAGTTTCTTCTTCATGAGTTTCAAACCTAGACAATAGCATGAAAATTGGGGGGAACATGTCAAGGAACAATGACATTGTTAGATAACTCGTTCTTTCAACGTAGTAATATTATCTGAATTCTGAAAGCAAAAAGGAGCCTTCTGTGAAAGAGAAATAAATTAGGATTTTAAGCTAGCGGATTTGGTCGTCTAGGATTTTCCCTAGGCAAGTCAAGCTGTGTCACCTCTTTCCGATGTATCCCAATGTTTTGTTGAAGGTGGACATTCAACATATGGGGGAGATATACCAGTTTGTTTTTGGTGTATGTCTGTTGAATCTTTCATATTTGGCTGCCTGCATATTAGGGCACGAAGTTAGTTTTCAGTGAAATTTCATTTCCTCGTTCAATGTTCCCATTGAAACTGATTTACACTGATATAAACCTTGTGATTTGATTTTGTTATAGAAAGGAAAAAAGGAGAGAAGAATGAAATTTTAAGGATTTCGTTTCTATTTAATAAAGTTTCTCAAGGGTCTCAATAGACTTTAACTCCTGTTGTTGTCTTTTTCTTTGAATGTCTAAACAAAAAAGATCAAGTACATGTCAGGTTTCAATGTTTTGCTACCATAATCAAAGTCCACATTAAAGGGTATTTCTAAGTTTCTTTAGTTTGGTTGAGTTATTTATAAGTTATTTTTATTTCTGTTGTTGGTTGATGATCAAGGTAATGTATATTAGCATGGGAGCACTGTAATACTAATATTGTAAATGGGAATGGTTGGATTTAACAAAGTATGATGCGAGGCCTAATCGTGTCAGCACAGTGTGTTTTGCCCAACACACTGATTATCCATGTTGTGTTTGGGTTGAAGTGGTTGTCCCAATTCACCTGACACCAACCTGTTTAGTAATAGTGTCAGTCAAGTTCTGCACTTGCAATTTGTTGCAGTTGGATTTGGTCACACAACTTCAAAGTTTAAAACACCAATAGTTCATAATTGTGCCAATGAAGGCGAACCGTGTAATTTGGGTTGACCTGAGTGTACCCCATGTCGTGTTTGGGTTGGATAGATTTGACATGGTTAGTACCCAGGTCATGTTTGGATTGGCTTATGTTGACATGCAACGACAAAATATAACATAAATACGAACACAACCCGAGACCACCAATTGTAACTCCTGAGTGTGAATGAAGCAATCTTGACTACATTAGCACTGAAAGAAGCAATATAAGGAAACCTTCAATCTGATGTGTGTTTTTCATTCGAATGCATAAGTTAGATCCTTTACCCTTTTTACGTAATTGCATCAGTTAGCATTAGTCCTCACATACACTTGGTGAGAAGCATTTTTTACATTTATAGTAAATGTGAATAAAAGACGCAGAGAATAATTACAATGGAAGTAAACGGGTGAAGTTTCTCTTATATGATATATCTGACCGGTAAATAGTTCTTGAGATATGCCCTGTGATTTTGTAAAATAGACCGAGCAGAGTTGTATTTTTGAGACCCATTTATGCAATATCAATTGAGAAAAAGTACTGATGAAGATGCTTCATGAATTTGTTTGAGAAGTTATTATGTCGTAGGTTGTGACTTATAGTGCTTCATGGTATCTCAAAGCTAGACTAAGGTTGGTTGAGGTTAATTTTTTCCCCATGTGTATCCTATTACTTGGAGGTCATCTCGACTTTGGGTCTTTGGCAATTTACAAAGATATTTGAATGTTTGAATGGGAGGTCATCTCGACTTTGGGTATTTGAATGTTTGAATGGGAGGTCATCTCGACTTTGAATGGCAATTTACTAAGATATTTGAATGGCAATTTACAAAGATATTTGAATGGGTCTTTGGCAATTTACAAAGATATTTGAATGTTTGAATGGGAGGTCATCTCGACTTTGAATGGCAATTTACAAAGATATTTGAATGTGTATCCTATTATTTGAATGTTTGAATGTTTGAATGGGAGGTCATCTCGACTTTGGGTCTTTGGGACTTTGTAATGTTTGAATGGGAGTCTAGCCTTCTTTGAAAATCTTGAAGTAAGTGATGTCGGTGACATCACCTTGACTAAACCTAAATTAGGATAGTATAAAGTATTGTTTGATGGGTAACATTTCCTGTTCTGGGTTACATTCTTCACAAGATGGAAGAGTTTTTGTTTTGTTGGGATTCTATGGTTCCCTGTGGCTCTATGGCCTTTTTCTCATTTATACAATCGCTTGTCTTGCTTGACCGAAACAAAGTTGATGAGATTTGAAAGCTGCAATGCCTGTGTGTTTTTCCGTGTTGTTGTTGTTGTTGTTTTTAGGTGAAAATTGAGTTTACTATTGAATTTATACTATTTTCTAAAGAACAGTTGGACAGGTTGTTTTATTTTTTATTAATCTTTTTGGGTTCAGGTTTTGTTTATTTGTTTATTTATATGTTTACTAGATGATATGTACGACTCATCCTGTGACATCATTGCATACTGGTTGGTAAATTGTGGTTATAAGATAATCTTGTCAACTAATTGTAGTGCTCGAGTGATTAGTTGTGCCGACATACATACTTATTTCATATTGATGGAGGGTCGGTTCACAAACGATGCAATGTAGCCTCACTCTCTCTCTCTTTCTATATATATATATGGCATCTAGGTGGTCTAGTTGGCATCTTTTGTATCCATGGATATCCAATATAACTGTTTCTGAAACTTATTTTGTTTGCTTGAAATGAATCGTTCTGCATGATGCTATGGCGTAGTTTATGATGCTGGTGTATCGAAAGTTTACGACTTAAAGTATTCATCGTATATATGTGTATATATATTATTAAAACAATATGTTCTTTTATTTGCAGCAACAACTTCAGGCCCTTATGGAAACACTCAATACGACCGAACCTCATTACATAAGGTGTGTCAAACCAAACTCTCTGAACCGGCCACAGAAATTCGAGAATCAGAGTGTTCTGCAACAGTTACGTTGTGGGGTTAGTACTGGCTAACAAACTTTATTGTATGGAATTTGTGAATTTCAGTATGGGTTCAAGTAGTATCTAGAGTAGGTCTATTAATCTGACTTATCTAGTTGAATTAGAGATTAATATTAGTGTTTTAACAATTTCAAATTCCATAGAATCACTGTTGGGTGTTATACCAAGTAGGGGTGGGCACGGGACGGGATGGGATGAGATAGACCCATCCTTATCCCATCCCGTTCATACGGGATCGGGACGAGACGGGATGAGATAAACCCCATCCCGACCTCGTCCCATCCCAAACGGGTTCGGGACGGGACGGGATCAACGTGTTTCAAATTGACCATGCAATTTCAATAACTAAAATAGATCTTCAGCAAATTGCATGTTCACACATAATCATGCTGAAAATGAAATAATAAACCAAAATGCAATCAACTAAACATAATGTAACCTATGCCATAATAAACACATGAAGCTGTCATTGGAATCTCTCACAGAGTTTAATTTTCATGCATATCTATCCTTGCAAATGAGATGATAATAGGAACCCATTAAATTGTATTATAGGTTGAATAACCAAAGTTTTCAATGAAATCGAATGTACCCTAGTTAAATACAATTAAACAAATTGGTCTTCAAATATGAGTTGATAGCCTAACGACATTGAGAATTTTAGATGCTAAAATGTTATATGCATCAGGAAATTTGTATGGGCATCCAAATATTGCAATCCTAAAATAAATAAATAAATAAATAATAAATATTAATAATAAATATTGAAAAATTAGTTCGGGACGGGACAGGATTGGCAGGATTGAAAATCTTCATCCCATCCCATTCTAGATTGGGATGGGACGGGATCGGGATGGAATTATTCAATCCCATTAAGACCCTGAAAAATCGGGACGGGACGGGAATGAGATCGCGGGATGGGATGCCCACCCCTAATACCAAGACTGTCTTCCTAAAGTGAGCTAATGGTAGATCAATCCCGACTGTAATAAATATGATTCAAGGCACCAGATACGCATAGAAAACCACGATTATTGACATGACATGTAGAAAATTTCAAGAGTTCAAGGATGTACAGACTAAAATACCTCACAACCCTCGATCAATGCATGCTGGATCATCTCGGATATTGTCAATCTATTTACTCCATGGACACACCCTGTACCCTTGATGCCCTCTTCCATGACTATTTTCTCGTTTGAATGATTTGGATGCTTCACCAAATGACACTTTATCAAAATTTGGTGCTTTAGAATCTTTTTCCACAAAAATTTAATCTCTCTAGAATGAGATGAAAAGTATTGAATGTTATAATAGTGTTCATGGAAAATTTTATTCTGGAGGATCACTCAGATGATAAATTAGTTGTTGCACATTGAAATTCATTATGTCAAGCGATATTTTGGATTGAGAGTTTGGATTCTAGGATAAAGCAAGGTAAGCCTAGCCTTTTGCTCAGAATTGATTTCTATAAAGCCTTCCCTACCATCTTGGAGCTACCTATCAATCATGATCACTTAGTTTAGTATGGGAGAAAAATGGATTAATCATGGTGAGTGGTGACTAAGCCTCCTTTTATATCTCAATCAATAGCACACCCTCTGGTTCATGGGTTTAAAAGTCAGCTCTGCTCCTTCCATCCCATTCTTTAGGATGCAGAGTATGCAGATGATAGTGTCATTTTCATTGAGGGTGAGGAACAGGAAGTAACTGCCGTCGAAGAAACCTCATTTGATTTGAAGTGTGCTCTGGGTTGAGAGTGAATTACTCCAAAACCAAGCTATTTCAGTAGGGGAGGTGGCACAAATGAAGCATTGGGCTTGTATGTTGGGTTGCCACACAGCTTCTTCCCTTATACCTACTTGGGTCTTCCTCTGGGGGATAAATACAAGGATTCTAGGGTGTGGGAAGAAATTTGAGTGCATTAAAAACAAGCTGACCACTTGGAAAAGGTAATGCGCAGTTTCATTTGGAGCAGAAGAAATATCAGCTCCCCAATTGGTAGAAGGTGTGTCAATCGAAAGACAAAGGAGGGTTGGGGATTAGGAGGGTCAATGAATTCAACAGGTTTGGTTAGAAGTGGATTCTTTATGGAGAAAGGTTATTGCGGCCAAGTATGGAGCCTGCCCAAATGACTGATTTGCTCAATCCCATATAACCACTCATGGACGGTCTCTTTGGAAAAAAATTATGGGGCACAAACAACTCTTCTTAGAACACATCTTTTGAAGCTTAGTGGAGACAAAATCAATTTTTGGAGGATAAATGGAATACAGATCAACCTCTTAAAGTCTAATATCCAGCAATTTAGAATGCTTGCAGCAGGAAGCAAGTTAAGATCAAGGGTTTCTACACCTCCAACTCCAATGTACAGGGCAGGGCTCATGGGACTTTCACCTTAGAAGGCACCTCAATGATTGGGAACTTTATCAAATGGCAGACCTATTACAAGATACGGAAACAATTCAGCTTGATGAAGACAATGACAAATGGGTGTGGGCTGGCCAGGGTAATACCTTCACTGTCAAGGATTGCTATGATAAGATCAAGCCACAAGTTCGCAAGTTCAATTCACAGCCAATGAGACCGAGATTCATAATTTTCATGAGCTCGTTTCGCTCAAAGGCATTCCCCTTAGAGCTTGTTTTCTTTTATGGACTATCCTTTGTGGCAGGTTGCTCACAATGGACGGTATAAATAAAAGAGGGATGATTATCCCAAACGCTTTGTGTGGTCTTGATGCAGAAAGCATTGATCATGTATTAATCTCTTGTACCCTCACTCAAAGTATTTGCAATGAATCTCTAGCAGAATTTAGAATTCTGCAACCATTTAGCATAAGATTGGTCTTCTACAAACCTGGGAAACTGATAGGATCTGAAGAAGAAAGAACAAAAGAACAGTTTATTGAAGTATGTTTATTGAAGTATGAATGTTTTCTTTACAAAAGAAATGTACAAAGCAAGCTTTCGAGAGGCTTGTGCTCTCCTTTGAGCAAGAGCTCTCTTGAAAAGAAAGAATTTTCACACCTAGCTTCTAAGCTTACTGTTCATATTTATAGTGGTACCACCCACTTTTGCCAGCTCACCACTTGGACAGTATAACCTATTCTTACAAGTTAACAACTTGTTTATTACATCAACTAATTTCCAACCAACTTGTTTATTACATCAACTAATTTCCAACTGTCAATAGCAATTTCTAATTACCCAAACTTATACCTTCTCCTTGCCTATCAATACCCCTGCCCCAAAGACGCACCTTGTCCTCAAGGTGGAAAGAAGGGAATTGTTGTTGTAATAAACTAAAGTCCTCCCAAGTTGCTTCATAAGCAGGTAAGCCGTGCCATTTGATCAGAACTTCCATTGTACCTGCTCACCCTTAACAGCATGACGAACATCCAACACTGATTCGGGTTGGACCATCAATTCAAACTCATTGTTGATCTGTGGAGGGAGGGAATTTATATGTGAACAAGGGCCCTTAGCTCGGCGCAGCTGAGAAACATGAAACACTGGATGGATTTGCGTGGAAGATGGTAAATCCAATTTATAAGCAACAGACCCAACCTTTGCTAGAATCGAATAAGGCCCATAAAATCTTGCAGATAACTTCTTATTAGCTCGACTCACCAAGGACCTTTGGCGATAAGGTCTGACCTTCAAAAATACTCTTATCTCCCACTTCAAATGTCTCATCACGCCGTGTCCTATCAACATATTTTTTCATGCGTTGTTGTGTTCGCAATAAATGCATTTTTAGATTCTCCAAAATGTTGTCTCTATCTAGAAGCAACTGCTCCACTGAAGATACAACAATAGTGTCTGTTGTGTAACGCAGTAAGGGTGGTGGATCCCTTCTATACAAAATCTTGAATGGAGTGTATCCCGTAGCAGAATGCATGGAGGCGTTGTACCAATATTCAGCCCAGGGTAACCACTTGGACCATTGTCTGGGTCTTTCGGAAGTGAAACATCTTAGTTAAGTTTCAAGGCAACGATTAAGTACCTCCGATTGTCCATCCGTTTGAGGATGATACGCCGTACTATACTTCAAATTGGTGCCTTGTAAACGGAAAAGCTCAGGCCAAAAGTTACTGAGGAAAACCTTATCTCTATCTGAGATTATTGATTTTGGTGTCCCAAGAAGTCTAATGATCTCCTTAGAAAATATTGTCGCCACACCTTAATGGATGTTTCAAACCAGAAAAATGGGCATACTTACTAAGGCGATCCACTACGACCAAAATGGCATCAACCATTCCTGAGCGTGGCAACCCTTCTATAAAATCCATTGTCACTTCGTCCCACACTTGAGTAGGAAGGGAATCGGTTGAAGAAGACCTGCTGGGGTAGTGGCCATTGTTTTGTTGCGTTGACAGACTTCACACTCGCTTACTAATTTTCGAATGTCCGCCTTCATCCCAACCCAGTATAGCTCCTTAGCTATTCTCTGGTACGTCTTCGTCTCCCCAGAGTGCCCCCCCCCACAGTTGAATCATGGAATTCCTTGAAGAGAATGGGGATGAGAGAAGAAGTCCGCGGAATGACTAACTTGTTCTTGTAATGCAGCAGGTCCTGAATGATTAAAAAACCAGGACTGCCAGAGCCTTCAATTACTGTCTGTTTTAGTTGTTGTAAAGTAGTGTCACCCAAAATCTCTGCCCTTAATGCTTTCCAATTACGCCATGTGGGCAAACTGAACTGGAAACAGGATGGAGGGGAAAGAATTCGAGATAAAGCATCGACTGCTGTGTTGGTGGAACCCGTTTTGTAATGAATCTCAAATTAATAGCCAAGTAGCCTGCTTACCCATTTCTGGTATTCTGGTCCAGTTACCCGCTGCTCCATTAAAAATCTCAAGCTCTTTTGATCAGTACGAATAATAAATTTGCGCCCCAGCAAATAAGCTCTCCATTTAGTAACTGTCAAAACAATGGCCATAAGTTCCTTCTCGTAGATGGGCTTGAGTTTGGCTCGTTGCCCCAAGACTTGGCTAAAAAAAGTTATAGGCCGTTGTGATTGCATTAAGACAACACCCACAGCAAATCCTAAAGCGTCCGTTTCAACTATGAATTCCTTAGAGAAATCGGGCATTGCTAAAACATGAGCTCTAGTAATTATCTGCTTCAAATTCTGGAACGCATTCTCTGCCTCTTGATTCCATGCAAAACTATCCTTCTTTAATTGTGATATAAACGGCCAAGCCACTTGACTATACCCCTGTACGAACTTTCTGTAATACCCGGTTAGACCCAAGAAACCACGTAATTCAGTAATAGTTTTTGGTTGTGGCCAATCCAGTATAGCCTGAATTTTTTACTGATCCATGGAGACACCATTAGCTGAAATCACATGCCCCAAATAGCTCAACTTCGAACACCCAAATTCGCACTTTTTGCGATTCGCATACAAGTGATCCAACCGTCTGGATTTGATCCTTCAAAAGCTGGCATTTCCAATTTTCGGTGTTTTCTGTCAAATTGGTACCCTTGCGAAGAAGATCCTCCACCTACAACACCATTCAGACTCTGTACCTCGGTGGTATTGGATCCTTATCTGCTGTCGAAGCCGTTTTTAGGGCCTTTTCTTGCATCTTCATCATCTGCCCCATTCGTTGCATCAATTCTTGAAAATCTCCCCTCAGCAATCCTACTTGTCCTTGAACAGCTTCCACTACTTCTTCCATGGCATCAATCCTTGCATTAGCACTCGTTCCAACACCTTTTCCAGTCACGATTCCTCAGGATCTGATGACTCTGATACCAGATTTGATAATCTGAATAAGAAAGAAAGAAAGAACAGTTTATTGAAGTATGAATGTTTTCTTTACAAAAGAAATGTACAAAGCAAGCTTTCGAGAGGCTTGTGCTCTCTTTTGAGCAAGAGCTCTCTTGAAAAGAAAGAATTTTCACACCTAGCTTCTAAGCTTACTATTCGTATTTATAGTGGTACCACCCACTTTTGCCAGCTCACCACTTGGACAGTATAACCTATTCTTACAAGCGTAACAACTTGTTTATTACATCAACTAATTTCCAACTATCAATAGCTATTTCTAATTACCCAAACTTATACCTTCTCCTTGCATATGTAAATCTTATAGGTCAGAAACCTAAATATTTCCTCCATGGAAAAGTGGGTGTGGGCAAGTCTTTTCCATGCAATTCCTTGGCTTGTATGGAGAGAAAGAAGCAGTAGAATTTTCAAGGGTGTAACTAAAGATGTACATACTCTTTTTTTGGGTAGAAACTAAACTCACAGTGATGTGGTTTGGGATCATACCTGGGGATATATGCAAAGATTCTCACTTCTCATGTATGTTTGACTGGGGGTGTAGTGAAAGAAACAAATACTTAGCTTTGGATGTATACTTTTGCATTTTGAATATATATACAACACTAGCTTGTTTTGCTGATAAAAAAAAAAAAAAAATTCATTAGGTCAAATATGTGAAATCTTCAACATATAATGGCTAAGTTGGAATATTAAGTTACTGTTCAGAACATGTTAACTGGGCACAAGTACATCAGCTTGAGTTTGCAATTTGAATTGATGGAGTTGGAAACAGAATGTAACTTTTTGATGTTTATGGTGCGAGCCATTGTTATGATTGCCATTTCAGTAATATCAAACATTTTGTACTTTGACTTTTCAATTCTGTTGCAAGTACTGCAATACTTACCTTCGATGCAATTCATGGGTTCATACTGTTTTGGCGCTTTAATTTGCTTGTAGAAGTATCAATTACACATCGTGGCATGATATAGCCAACCGAAACCTATGGAGGTTCAGGTGTCATGATGTTACCTTTGTTTCCTACAGAAGAACTGGTCAAAACGTTTGCTTTCTTAGCTCACTTTGAAATCTTATTGTAGAACTAAAACTCTTTTGGCTCACAATTGCTTGGAATGAAAGAAATCTAACTCAAAACTGAGAAACAAAGAAGAGCTATTGGAAATATTCTCCCGACGGACTGTCCCAGGAGATAAGATATACATGTAAATCTGAGTGAGAACACCATGGCTTTCTAGTCTACTAGGTTTTTGACTTATTTGTGATCTTCTTGAGAAATACTTTGCACAATTATAATGGGATTTCTGTGATTTAAACGATTTTACTAAAAAACAAATTTTTTCTGTTATGTTATCTCACTGGGAATATCATGATGGCATGATATAAACTATAAAGATCTCTCCTGGTTCCTTTTTGCGTTTTAGCTTCTTCTAACTGAATTTTGGTAAGTGTTTGTTCTATAACTTCTTTCCATTTGCTACCATTCCCGCCAACCCCCTTTTTAGTCATGGGTTTGTATCTTTGTATTTCATTCTATATTCTTTTGTGTTCCAATTGCTTCTTGTCCTTTGCTGCCACACGTACTAGCGTATTTTGTCCTATCTTATCTGGTTATTTCCTGATCATTTTCTTGTATTAAGAGTTTTTGAGTGTCTGCCATTAATAACAGCTACTGTCTATTTATTATTCTCTCCCTTTTAAGTAATTTACTATACATGCAGGGTGTTCTAGAGGCTGTTCGAATCAGTCTTGCAGGCTATCCTACTCGAAAGAGTTTTTCTGAATTTGTGAATCGATTTGGACTTCTTGCTCCAGAACTGGATGGAAGGTAATAGGGAAAATGGTTGTAGTGCTTTCTCAGGATCTCTTTGTGAATACTCAGCAGTCCTCATATATTTCTCAAGGTTATTGCATGTTTTCATGGTAAAAAATAAAGTGGACAAGTTATTGAGTAGTTTATTGTGGAGGTAGCATGTTGAACATTTACTTGGTTGTTGATTTATTTGGTTTTCGATGCTCCAAAAATTGTAAGAGAGTAGAAAAGAAAGAAGAGATGAATAGGAAGAGGAAGATAAGAAATCGGGAATAATATTCAATCAATAATTCGTTACAAAATTCAGAATTAGAGCTCCTCATATAGATAACTCTTTCTTAACACTTCTAATCTTCCTAAAACATTGAAAATAAATTTCCTAAGTTGTGCATGATCTAAAAGCAACCTCCTAAACCATCATAACACAATTTAGACACTTCTAAGAAAAACGAGAATCTTAATAAAATAGAAACTTCGTGATTTACTTTTAACTCTAAAATAAACACAACATGATCCTAATAAAAAAGGTGAATTTTCTAAAAATAATAAAAATATTGATATTTAGATCTCATGCATCAGTCTCCTCCATTGTAGTTAAGGCGTTGAGGAGGATAAGCTTGAAAAAGCCTCAGGCGTGAGGTGTGAGGCGATGCGGACGCCTCACTTCACTGAGGCGGTCTTAACATTTTTTAAAGATTTTTTTAAAAATATATTGAAACATATTAGCATAGTAGTATACATAATCATTTTGATAAGTATCTTAAGCAAATATATATAAAAAGTGACAAAACTACCTAGAATCAAAATATTTTTTTAAAGATTTTTTTATAATAAATTGAAACATATCAGCATAGTAGTATACATCATCATTTTGATAAATATCATAAGCAAATATGTATAAAAAGTGACACAACTACCTAGAATTGAAATGAAAATATAATAAAGTTGCATAACATAGCAAAAAAATGCACTACATAAGTGTCAAGTAACTTGCAAATATCCACTGAATCATTAAAAATCAATAATCTTGAAAGAATAGAAACTTGAGAATTGTTACAGTGTGTGTATATAGCTGTCAATTAGGTTAAGTGTAGAGCTTCTAGGGTTAACATAGTTTCCTAGAATACCCTCACTAGGTTGTATATAAACATGCTATATTCTCATTGTGAAATATATGAAAGAGTGTATTCTCTTAATCTCTTTTAACATGGTATCAGAGCCAAGGGCTTGAGATTAAGATTCGAAGTTTGAAGTTAGGGCATAATATTCGAAGTTCGAAGTTTGGTTCTCACCGCCAGATCGACTCCTCCAGGCACAACAGACCTCCTTCGATCCTCCGTTCGACCCTTTCAGCCATCGATCCAGCCAGTCGATCCACTCCTTCCGATCGACCTATCCAGTCGATCCAGCCCTCCGATCGACTCCTCCAGTCGATCCAGCCGGTCGATCCAGCCGGTCGACCCTCTGCTTCCAGTCGATCCAGCCGGTCGACCCTCTGCTTTCAGTCGATCCAGCAAGCCGATCGACTCCTCCAGCCAGATCGATCGACTCCTCCAGCCAGATCGATCGACTCTTCCAGTCGACACTCCGCCTCCAGTCGAAACTTCCAGCCGATCGACTCTTCCAGTCGATCCTGCCATCGATCCTGCCATCAATCCTGACAGTCAGATCGACTCCTCCAGTCGATAGAAGCACCCTCTGCTTCCAGTCAATCCACCCTCTGCTTCAAGTCGACGCTTCCAGCCAGTCGTTCCAGCTAGTCGACGCGACCAAGCCATCGTCTCCAGCCATTGTCTCCTCCAGTTCCTTGTTCGACATTTTCTCCTCCTTCAGATCTCTCAAAATTGGTCTGTTTGGCACAGTGGACACAAAACCCATCCCATAAAGGCCTGTTTGGAAAGGGCCTGTTTGGTAAGGGCCTGTTTGTAAAACCCATCCCATATTTGAAGCCTCTTTCCTGATTTCTCTTAATTTTGGAGATTTTGGCTATTTGGCTATTCGACATTTGCAATTTGGGGTAAACTTTTCACAACCCTATTTTATCTTCATTTTGGTGCTTTGATGAGTCGAAATAGGAGCTATATGCCTGGGAGACCGTCTAATTACAGTGGACACAAAGGAGGCAGCTCACAAGGGTTTGAACCTCGCACGCCAGATTCTGAAATTATTTGCAACTATTGTAAGAAGCCGGGTCACACCAAGTTTGACTGTAGAAAGCTACAGTTTAAAAATCGGCAAACACATTCAGCTCATGTTGCCATCACTTCTGATGCTTCTGACAAATCAGTCCTTATCTCTGCTGATGAGTATGCCCAGTTCTCCAAGTATCAGGAATCACTCAAGTCTTCCTCTACTTCTGTCACAGCTATTGCCGATTCAGGTAAACCCGATGTTTGTCTTCTTTCATCATCCTCCAAGTGGGTCATTGATTCTGGTGCCACAGATCATATGACAGGTAATTCTAGTATATTTTCTTCGTTTCAATCAAATGCTTTTACTTCTACCGTCGCTTTAGCCGATGGGTCACCATCTTGTGTTCGCGGGTCTGGCACCATCAATCTTACCCCTTCGTTATCTCTGTCCTCTGTCTTACATTTACCTAATTTATCTTTTAATTTGCTCTCTGTAAGCCAACTTACTCGTCATCTTAACTGTTGTGTCTCATTTTACCCTGATCATTGTTTAGTTCAGGATCTTATGACGAAGAAGATTATTGGTAAAGGACATGTGTCTGGAGGCCTCTACATTCTTGATACACCGATGCCGAGTTCTGTTGCTTGCTCCAGTGTCACGTCTCCTTTCGAGGCTCATTGTCGGTTAGGTCATCCGTCTCTCCCTCTACTAAAAAAGCTTTGTCCTCAATATAATAAGGTGTCTTCATTAAATTGTGAGTCATGTCAGTTTGCAAAACATCATCGTCTTAGTTCGAGTCCTAGAGTCAATAAACGTGCTAGTGTTCCTTTTGAATTAGTTCATTCTGATGTTTGGGGTCCTTGTCCTACTTTGTCTAAACCTGGGTTTAGGTATTTTGTTACATTTGTGGATGATTATTCTCGTGTTACTTGGTTATATTTGATGAAAACACGATCTGAGTTGTATTCCCTGTTTTGTGCGTTTTGTGCTGAAATTAAAACTCAATTTAATGTTTCCATTCGCACCTTGCGAAGTGATAACGCTAAAGAGTATACACAAGCTTTATTTCAGTCTTATATGACTCAGAATGGCATACTTCATGAAACTTCATGTGTTGATACCCCATCCCAAAATGGTGTGGCAGAACGTAAAAACAGACATCTTCTTGAAACAGCACGAGCTCTATTATTTCAAATGCATGTTCCTAAACCTTTTTGGGCCGATGCCGTCTCTACAGCATGTTTTCTCATTAATCGCATGCCATCCTCTGTTCTTCATGGTGCGATACCTTACAAAATCCTTTTTCCCGATAAGTCATTGTTTCCTGTTGACCCGAAGATATTTGGCAGCACTTGTTTTGTTCGGGATGTTCGTCCGCATGTCACTAAATTAGATCCCAAGTCTTTGAAATGTGTCTTCCTTGGTTATTCTCGTCTTCAGAAAGGTTATCGGTGTTATTGTCCCACTCTTAACAAGTATCTGGTCTCAATTGATGTTACCTTCTTGGAAGACACACCTTATTTTTCGTCTTTGCCCATTCCCACTCACACGGGGGAGGATGATGATTTGTTGGTCTATTCTATCACGTCCTCAACACCTGTCTCCGCCCCAGCTCCTGTCTCAGACCCAGCTCCAGTCAAGCCTCCTATTATTCAGGTTTACTCCAGGCGTCAACCTCTTGATTCATGTCCTGCACCTGCTCCTTCGTCATCAGATCCAGTCCCGAACAATGATCTTCCTATTGCATTACGGAAAGGTAAACGACAGTGTGCTTATCCTATTTCTTCATTTGTTTCTTATACTAATTTGTCGTCTTCCTCTTGTTCCTTTATTGCTTCCCTTGATTCTACCTCTATTCCTAAAACTGTCCGTGAAGCCATATCTCATCCTGGTTGGCAGAATGCAATGATAGAGGAGATGAATGCTTTAGATGACAATGGTACTTGGGACTTGGTCGATTTACCTTCAGGAAAAAGGGCTATCGGGTGCAAATGGGTCTTCGCCGTTAAGGTCAATCCGGATGGGTCAGTTGCTCGATTGAAAGCACGTCTTGTTGCTAAGGGCTATGCTCAAACCTATGGGGTGGATTACTCTGACACTTTTTCTCCTGTTGCAAAGTTGACCTCTGTTCGGTTATTTATTTCCATGGCCGCTTCCCATCATTGGCCTTTACATCAGCTTGATATTAAGAATGCTTTTCTTCATGGCGATCTTCAGGAGGAGGTGTATATGGCGCAACCTCCTGGTTTTGTTGCTCAGGGGGAGTCAGGGCGCGTTTGTCGTCTTCGAAAATCTTTATATGGTTTGAAACAGAGTCCTCGTGCTTGGTTTGGAAAGTTTAGTCAGGCTGTTGAGAAATTTGGTATGATAAAAAGCAAGTCTGACCATTCTGTATTCTACAAACGATCAGCAACTGGTATCATTCTGTTAGTGGTGTATGTGGATGACATTGTAATTACTGGGAATGATACTAGGGGAATCTCATCTCTTAAATCTTTCCTTCATACTCAGTTTCACACGAAGGATTTGGGGGCGTTAAAGTATTTCTTAGGAGTTGAGGTCACTCGGAGTAAACGAGGTATCTTTCTATCTCAGAGAAAATATGTTCTTGACCTATTAACTGAGACAGGTAAATTGGGAGCAAAGCCCTGTAGTGCTCCTATGACTCCAAATGTGCAACTTACCGATGTTGGGGAACCATTTGCAGATCCTGAAAGATATCGAAGGTTGGTTGGGAAGTTGAATTACCTTACCGTGACTCGTCCAGATATTGCATACTCAGTCAGTGTTGTCAGTCAGTTTCTGTCTTCTCCGACAATTCATCATTGGGCAGCGTTAAAGCAAATTTTGGGTTACTTGAAAGGAGCACCAGGACGAGGTATCGTGTATGAAAATCATGGGCACACTCATATTGAATGTTTCTCAGATGCTGATTGGGCAGGTTCCAAAATGGATAGAAGATCCACTTCAGGCTACTGTATCTTTGTTGGTGGGAATTTGGTCTCATGGAAGAGTAAGAAGCAAACCGTTGTGTCTCGATCCAGTGCAGAGTCTGAATATAGGGCTATGGCACAGTCTGTGTGTGAGATAATGTGGATATATCAGCTCTTGACTGAAATAGGACTTAAAGCTACAGTACCAGCAAAATTGTGGTGTGATAACCAAGCTGCTATTCATATTGCTTCTAATCCTGTGTTTCATGAACGGACTAAGCACATTGAAATTGATTGTCATTTTATTCGTGAGAAAATTCAACAAGGCTTGATTTCTACTGGATATGTAAAAACTGGAGAACAACTAGGAGACATCTTCACCAAAGCTTTAAATGGGGTTCGGGTTAACTATCTTTGTAACAAGCTGGGCATGATTAACATTTATGCTCCAGCTTGAGGGGGAGTGTTACAGTGTGTGTATATAGCTGTCAATTAGGTTAAGTGTAGAGCTTCTAGGGTTAACATAGTTTCCTAGAATACCCTCACTAGGTTGTATATAAACATGCTATATTCTCATTGTGAAATATATGAAAGAGTGTATTCTCTTAATCTCTTTTAACAAGAATATTGAATATTTGTTCAAAGAATTGGTGGTAAAAACCCACAATTATAATCACCATTGGTATTCCAAAAGCATAAAAATCATTGAACTAAACTATGAAAAATCAAGATTGATGTTGATCATATATTGATCAAAACATGGTATGTTTTCTCCAAAAAATAATATTAAGTGTGAAAAATTTATCAAAACTTAAAAACGTTTTATCTTGTTTTATCAAAATGATCAAATATTCAACCAAGAAACATAAAACCTTATTATAGAGTGGGTTGCAACCTTTTTTGCTGCGGTTAGGCTACAAATGGGCTGCAATTGAGTTGGCTACAACCAGTTTTTGGGCTGAGGCAGTTGAGGCGGTGAGGCGGGGCGAGGCGGGGCGAGGCGGACACCTCATTTCACCGCACCGCATTGCCTCACTTTAAGGCGGAATTTTGTAAAAACGCCTTGAGGCACGCCTAGGTGGTCGCCTTGACCACACTAGTCTCCTCTTCTTGAAAGCAACTCGCCCTCGAGTTGTGCATCGGAATGACAAGGGAATCGTGATCAAGAGCTTGGAGAAGAACATATGTAGAAAACTTCCATATTTTGTTTTGGCTTTTAGATGAAGCTTTTTCACCAATCTTTGAAAGAATAGATTGTGGTAAACTATTCTTGAGCACACATAAGCATTATTCAATTGACCCCTTATTATCATAGCAGATTTTGGTCACCAGGCTGTCTCGATTGATAATCTGCTTACTGCATGTTAGAAGTTTCATATTATCTGTTTTTATTTTTTATTTTTTATTTTTTGGATGATGGTGTTGTCCTCATCCTTGAAAGCAGTTGACATTTGAAGCTTGGAAGTTGAGATAAGATATCTTAGGCCCTCAGCACTTTGCCAGTGGTTTCTTATGGAATATCTTTTGCCAAAATGAACCTTTCAACTTTTTTCCTGTTGGACAGTTTCGCGCATGCTTATTTGTATATATCCTGTTCATTTGGCATTCTAGTTTATATTTCGATATTCTTGTCAATGTTCAGAGTTAGTTTTCAGTTTTTACAGTCACAAGAGGTTATGTTTGTTGCACTCCTTTTACATTTTAACTTGGTTTATGTTATCCTGCAGATATGATGAAAAAGCTTTGACAGAGAGGATTCTGAAAAAGTTAAATCTCGAAAACTTCCAAGTATGATTCCACGGTATTGTTTATGCTTTTGAAACATATGGTTATGTTCTATTTTGTGCATTAGACATAACCTAGTATTTCAAGTATTATCCTGCTTATGTGTCCAGAAGGTATCAGCTTGATGATCTGCATATTCTCCTTGCTGACCACATTGTTTTGACAGTTGGGGAAATCCAAAGCTTTTCTTAGAGCTGGTCAAATTGCTGTTTTAGATAGCCGGCGAGCTGAGGTTTTGGATACTGCAACGAAAGTTATCCAGAATCGATATCGAACATTTATTGCAAGCAGAGATTTCGCCTCAATGCGAACAGCAGCCATTGTTTTCCAATCATACTGCAGAGGTAATAGACTCTTATAAGATACTAAGGCTATGCTTGGTTACTAAATGCAATGGGAATGACAATGAGAATATTATTACATTTGGTTAGTCGATGGAATGGGAATGAGAATGAGAATGATTTGTCTTTTACAATTATGCCTCAATGATCAACCATGGATTTTGGATCTCTGGTGGGTAAGGAGGCATCTATGTTAGGTAAGGAGGGAAAATTAGACAAATGGAGTGATGACCGTTACAATGGGCATTCGTAGGCTTTTGAGATGTAACGCCCATTATTATATCCAACCAAACAAAGGAATGGCTTAAACCATTGTAATGGTAATGAGCATTACAATGGTCAAACCCATTCCATTGAGTAACAAAACACACCCTAACTTGAGTAGTAACTTGATTTTTATTTTTTCACAATTTCTTTCCGTGATTAGAGAAAATCGATTAAACTGCATCAGCCAATTCCCCAAACAAGATAAGCCCATGAAGCCATCGGTAGTAAATTGATTCTTATCATTCCTTCGTGTTCTCTGGAATGAGGTGTTGAGATACCCCGTTAGAAAGTTTTAGTATCTTATCTTGTGAGTGAAGATTCATGGTTTTTGTTTATTGTGGACATGTTATATTTAAGCAAGTCATTATTGTGTGCTCAATATGGTTAACCACAATGAGGCATTTTGTTTGAGAGAAGTTAGAATATGTTGATATTTGATAGTAATTGTAAAATAGGTAGCTCAGTGGTCTTTATTTAAATCATTGCATCATTTGAGCAGTTTTGGTCATCCAACAGTAAGTGATCAGTCTTGGGAACTCGGACATCTTGTACTTGTCAAGCGATGCTAACTATCATAAACATAGTTATGAAAACATTTATTGTATATCCGAAGCCTATAAATTTAAAATACATCTATCATAACGTATCATGTATCGTAAGATATAGTGCAAAGTTAAATACATAGGTATAAAAGTATATATTACTTATTTAAGCATGTAAAAGGCATAAAATAAGACTTATTTTCAAGCAAGTTAAAACACTTTAATATATTGTGTAACACATATAAACAAGCTATTGTCAGTCATCCATCCGTTCATTCACGTCACTTGTACAAGGACATTACGTCCTTGCATCATTGTATAGTCGATTGTAAGATATTATGTACCGTATCAGTGAGGCTTAGATACGTATTGTGCATATTGTAAGATAGTGATAACTATGATCATAAACATTAGCATATTTTGACTTTCATGAAATTGAATTTGTGAGTTACGATGAGCATAAAGGCCTTTTGTTAAGCAAACAAGATTTGCCAGTATTGCTCATATAAGGTTGACACATTGTTCTTCTTGGATGATATTTCTCGTATAATGAACTTGAAGATTATACTCATCTTCCAGTTTCGTTTCAACCTAACGATCAACTTTTCGAAAGGGATGTTTTTGGTGTGTGTGTGGGGTGTTGTGTGGGGGGGAGGGAGTGGTCGGGAGGTTGGGAGCTAGTAGTGCTTTGGGAGCCAATGTGATGGATTGTTAGAGGGTAAACTTCTCTTTGTTTTGAGGCTTCTTTTGGAAACAAAAAACCAAGCAAATCATATGTGGGATTCAATGATGGAGGTAACGGGGAAATGCATGTGGATACCAAATTATTTCAGGGGTAAAGACTCAATCTTATTTAAGTACCTTTGCAAATCTGCCAATTCGTTCAACATGCCTGAATCGGTAACTATTAGGTTGGAAAATCTGCTGAGAGACTTCTTGTAGTGTGGGAATGTAGTTGACAGGGGTTTTCCATGCTCTAACCTTGAAGTCAGTTTGTACACCTATATATACTAGTAATTAGACCAATGTGAGTGTGGCACCACTGTATGTGGATATTGCCCTTGTACCACCATTAAAAAAAAACCCTTTAATGCATTAAAAGAGAAATGAGCAATAATCTCAGAGAGATTCAAGAGCACTTCGATCATATCCACTGCCAAGTAAATCTTCACTTCTGGCATTTGATTTTCTTCAATATCTTTTATGAGATTTACTCTAGTTATCCCAAATATTAAGTAATTTTGCTTTCTCTGCAGGTTGCCTGGATCGGGCAAAGTTTGTTGCAAAACGAGAAGCAGCAGCTGCTATTTCAATTCAAAAATATGCTCGGAGGTGGCTGTTTCGGCATTCTTATTTGCAACTCTATTCAGCTGTTATTCTAATTCAGTCTAGCATTAGACGCTTCTCATCTCGCCGAAGGTTTTTGTATAGAAAGGAGCATAGAGCTGCTATGCATATTCAGGTAATACTGGTAGTTTATTTTGGTTCTCTCTTCTACACTGATTGTTTTTTCTCGTAAGGATTTGATTTGACATGTATGATTTGATTTCTTAATGGTAGGATCCAAAATATATAGTTGAGTATTTGGTTCTTTCAATTGATACATTAATTAGATAATCCTTCACACAGCAATATTTATGTTATCTGCCAAACAAACATCCAAGGGAACATCAAATATAAAAAAAAAAAGGTCAAACTGAAATGCCTACATATCCCATGTTTTGTCCTTCAGCGTCTACAAGACATCAACAGAATAGCATTAAGAACTTTGTAAGAACAGGAAGATGTGATACCCAACTCCACAGGTTGGTCATTACTTTTACTTATACTATAAATGCATCCAATCCCAGTGCCTTATTGTCGAAAACCCTATTATTCCACTGCTTCCCCACTGTTCGACCCTATTATTCCACTGCTTTCCCACTGTTCAAGACTACGCATATAGAACTTCCACAAAACATCCCCTTCCAACATCTTAAGAGATACTCCACTGAAACGAGCGTTACCCAAGACATTCCTACACTTCTCAATAAGATGATCCGTACTCTTCGAAACTGCTTAGCAAAAAGAATAAGCCACATCAATATCCATTGCTCTATGCCAACTCGAGCAAGTCACATCAATATCCATTCTTCTTTGCCAACTTATCGTTTGAAGTCTACTCCACATCGTTGTCCACATGAAGAAAGATATTTTAGAAGGAATGGCCTTATTCCAAACTAGCTTCATCAAGAGGTACCACACCATGGAGCATATTATCTCCGACCAGGCTAGCAAACAATGAAGAAACCAAGAAACCCTTAATTGTATCTTCCGAACGCGTCACAGCAAATTCCTCCTATCTTTTTTATTTTTTTTGTAAAGACGAAGAAACATATTTGATTTTCAATACTCTCCTATTTACTACGGCGACGGAGAATCAAACTATCACTATGTTTTTTCTTTTTTCTATTTCTTCTTCCAAGCATAGGATAACCCCAAGGGGTTGTGGGTTTTTTTTCTACCAATTGGGGCCCTCCCTTCACCACCCCCATGGGGATTGTCTATTCCAAACCCATTTGTTATCCTCGTCTCGCAAACTAACTCTTCCAACATATAGGACAATGTTGCAAACTTAATTGCTTATCCAACCGAGAAGTACTTCTTTCTAAAGTGAAAATCCTAATTCATATCACTCCCACTCAACATACCAAACTCTTATCAACAAATCGTGCTTCCTCTCATACAATGTGAATAAATGGACATTTATACTTAATGTCATATTTTCTATCCATATATCATGCAAAAAACTGACTTTGTTCTCCTTCCCCGCTATCTTTCACCTCTTGCAAAAATCCTGATATGTGATTAGAGATGGTCCTCCATGTACTTGTCTCTTTGATGCTTAGGGAGCCAGTTCAGTCCACCCGAATCATACTTAGACCTAATCACTTCCTCTTATTGGACCTGGAGTAAGCGGTTGACCCCTGGTCCAATCCTCCTTCTTACCCTTTAGTTACCACACCCTTTGTATGAGAGTCCCCTCTGATCACGAGATATTTGTCCAACACCTTCTTTCGGCTTTCGACTTTGGATGCTCCATCTCTCCTCATTCTTGATGGCCACATTCCGACATCAACAACTTTTGCTTCCATCTCATCCAGCTCTCTTTTCTAGATTGCGCATCAGCCAAGTCCTCAGCGTCATGTGTTGCTCGTTTCTCCTGAGCCACACTTTTGCTTACCTTTCCCAGGATTTGTTACCCACACCCTGACCATAACCCTCCTCCATGCCTCCATCCGTCGATCCCTCATGTTCACAGCCCTTACTCCGAGAGCTTTGCACCTCATCATCTCCTCCAGCTCTCACTAACATGCTATTATCCCCATCTCTACCTTCAGCTTGCCCCCATACCTTACTGAAGCAGCATGATACTTCCTTTAAATCTCCTATCTTTGCAGCAGAAACACAATCACTGCCTCTCCACTTGCTCTGGCAGATTCATGGTCGACAACTGGAATGACAGCCACAGAACAGAGATGGTAACCCATCTGGTCCTGTCAATGTCTGTGTCCTTTAAACCAATAGCTTCTCCCTCTCACAAAGCTTTAAGATTGTTAGGATTGGTAAAAATCTTTTCATCATTGCAGCTGAGGATTTTCCCATCTCTCTCATCTCCATTACCATCAGAGCAATGGCCTACAACTCTTGGATTATGGTGCTTATGAACCACCTCCACAAATGTCTTGGTGTGTGGTTCAGGCTGGCTGGCTGCTTTTCTCTTCCTCGTGTCAACATATGGACCTACTCAGTGGAAATGAAATTTCCCCTAATCCCATTAACGAATCTTCTCTACCATGTTCCATCCTTTCCTCATAGTAACATCACCCTTGTTAATCCAACCCGTCAAAACCAACCCTTAAAAAAGCCTCCCCTTACTGATACTGCCCTGATTGATAACTACTGGAGTCCATACCTACATTTCTAATTCGTGATTCTCTCATTATCAGATTAAGACTTGCTTAGATTTGGCAATCCAAACAGCTCCGCCTCCATTACTAACACCCTTACAATCCTCATCTTACTAACCTCTGCGATGGAAAGCCACCGGTTCCCTCTCCGAAGGTCCACTATATATTCTTTTCCTTCAATCATATTGACATTCATCTACAAATCTTTGTGAAGAACACTCATGGAAGAACACTCATAATCTTTGTGATTCTCTCATTAGCAGAAGAGGAAGAACACTCATATCTTTATGATTCTTTTATTAGAACACTAATAAGTACTTCTTTCATGTTAAACCATAAGTATGTATTTCGCTACCAAGTTTGTTGTATCCTAAGTAACGGTGCAAGACTTGCATTCTTATCTGTTAGTTTGTGATAGAATATTAGCTAGATAAATGGTAGTTTATTTATTAATAAGTGTGTTGCACCCAACAATATTAATAGTTTAGGGCTTTACTTTTTTAATTAGAATTAAGATTTTCTAATTCAAGTAGGGTTAGGGTTAGGTTTGCTTGAGAGTCATGCTCTGTTTAATTATAAAATGAGAGATTGTCTTAATGAATATTCAGAATTGAATAGAAGGTTATTTCAGTTTTTCAAAAGCTTTGTCAATGCAAGCTTTGATATGTTATTTTAAGTTTATTTTCACTGAATGCTATCAGTTTTGTATATCTTTTTTGAGTGGTATCACTAGAAAGACATCCTACAAGTTCATTTGGGTGTTTGTGATGGCATGTTGTGTAATTGTTATAATGTTTATAATATTTGTTAACCTTATAAAAGTGGTAGATGTTGAATTTAGATTCTTGTGCTGATTTTTTTTCAGTTTGTTGTGCATTTTTCTGATTCGCTTGTGAAACCTTATAGCTGTTTAATTTGTGAGGCATTACTAATGTATTATGTCTTGATCAATATAGACACAATGGAGGATGTTTAGAGTGCGTCAAGCTTTCCAACTGTATCAAAGATCTATTGTAATGGTACAATGCATTTGGCGGCGGAAGCTAGCGAAGAGAGAGCTTAAGAGACTTAAGCAAGTAAGGAGAAACTTTCTTTCTAGTTTTCCCTTCTTTTGTTGTTTTTAACTTTTGGTTAAACGTTAGTTTTCTTACCGTTTTAAAAATAGAATAAAATTATAAGAAATTGCAGTTCATTTAGTTATTTTTGGTTAAATGTTAGTTTTCTCTTACTTTAACAGATGTTTTACTGTTTATTATTTCCGGTAAACACCGTTATAGTTCTTAAAGACTGAATTTGCACCCACAGTGTGGTGTTTATTTATTTTTTTTATGTTTTTCCACTTTTCATTGTTAAGTGACGTGTTTGGCATTTGCGGCTATTAGTGGAAAAAGTGATTCTGATGAGTTCTTCTTGAAACAGTGTTTTCAAATGCATAGGTGTGGTGTGAGGAGTTTGGATAGTCCATTCCTCCAGGTGCATGCCTAAACACATAAAGATTCTCAGAAAGTTAACTGTCATAAAAAACAGTGCATATTTGGGAATTCCGGGCAATTAAATATGAAATTAGGAATACGCTCAAAAAAAACAAAGGAGCTGAACATGGGAGGAAAGGCTTCTAGCCGGATTTTTCTGCATGATGTTCTCTTTGAATGGAAAATGACAAACCTGGACCCATTACAAAATTTAATCACTTGGTTTCCTCATTTACAGTGAGCACCATTTATCTTCAGACATTTCATTTATAACTAATTATTCACACTTGATTTGACACAACCTATTTCATATGGAAGAGTTTGTTGATGTTGACCAAACCATTTGGCATTAGCAGTCATATCAAATTTTGTTTATTTTCACACATTCTGTAGTTTTAGTCCAGCAAAACAGAAATTATTTATGGACTAGGCAACATGGATGCAAAGCGGAACCAGGGGGGTGTGGGAGGTGGCCATGGCTCCCTTGGGTTTTGAAATTCTGTATTGTTGTTTGGTTTATCAAAGTGAATATTAAAAAAAATTATCTACTAAGCACTGGCAGGGCAGCAAATGCTCCTTCATTTCAACAATGAAGATTAAAGATCATTACTTAAACTGATGTCCAAAATGGTAACTAAAACATTCCATGTTATTGTTACTGAATCCACCACTTCCACATGTAGTAAAAAATGGAGATATCACGTGTCATTGGTCCAATACAGTTAGAAAACTTCCTCATCCTCAAATGGCCTATTATATGGGTAAAAACCAAAAAATCAGTCGACATATTTTTTTCCCGAATTTCCAGACATAACTTATTTATTTATTTCTCAAAAGGAAATTACAACTATAATATACATTCTCTTCTTCATATTACTTTCAATTTTTTAGCTTATTTATTATTTTGAATTAAAATGTGATTTTCCTTCCGTAGTTTTTTTCTTAAAATGTTGATATTGATTTTCGAAGATTTTATAAATTACCTGATAAATCATGCCGATTATTAAATCTGGAATATTGCATTTGACCTCTAAAAAAATCATTTGAACTTTTGAGTAAGCAACACACTTGCCCTACACCCCCACTGAAGGTAAATTCCTGGTTCCGCCCTTGCATGGACAAGATCCAAACCAAATGACAAAGTGGAGGATATAACAACCTACTACCAGTACTTACATAAGAGTTCCACCCTACAAGTCATAAATATTAAGTTACCCATGACTTCTACCAGAGGTCAAGCTTGAGGTAAAGATTTTGCTCGAAAAAGATTCATGCCCTTAAAACTCTTTTCTTTGCTAGCTATCCGCGTCACTGTGTGAGGTCTCATCTTCCATAATGACACCCTAAACAAGTTTAAAACTCCAGTCGGCCAACTATCAAACCAGTTCAGAATTGACCCATAAATGCTCTTGATTAACAAAGCATATGTATTTGTTTAATATGTCCTATATGATTTTTCAAAACCACAACATTTCTCATATATTGAAAAATCCATTTGGGAGAGATCATTGGATTTGTACCGAAAAGATTATATTGAAAAATCCTTTGTATGTCACATTTGATTTAATTATCCATGACCTAGACTTGCATTTTGATAGGGCCTAAGGTGTTTTTCTTTTCTAAATATTACAATTGTGGCCAAGTACTAAAAGACCCTAAAATTTGTTTAATGTAGAAATCCCGTTGGAGTTAACATTATCTAGTAATGTGATGTAACTTAGGTCTGGTTTATTTATTTAATTTAGTTTAGTTGTTGGGTCTGGCCTAAGTAACCTCATAATAGAATAAGTGAAGCTTAGGGATCCCATAGCATTTAGTGTTAGATTGCTTGAATTGCAAGTTAGGTTTAGTATAAATAGGGTGCTATAGCCATGTTTGTAATTGGTTTTTGTCTTTTTGATGAATGAAGAAACTCCAATAGAGATTATTTAGTTTTGCTTATCTTTTGTTTTGATTTATTTTAATTTGTAGTTTAGGTTGCATTTTAATGTAAGAAAGCTAGAAAAGAATAGCTATTCATAGTTTCAAATCCCAAAATCATACTTATCGACATTTTAATTAAAGCTAGCATGCGAACTCACCAACAAATGCTATCATGGTTGTTAGATACAATCTGCATGTATGGATGAAGTCCATGTACTGGATCTTTCATTTTGTTTGTTTGTTCTGTATTTTTTCTGCTATGGCATCTATTTTTTAGTTTGATAAGCCATGAAAATTTGTCTGTTCTGAAGAATGGCCGTATATTGTTTCAATTTTGATCACCTATGCATTCATATTAGTCTTTCTGGATCTTGGGTTGAAGAATCAAATCCGTTGTTTTTGTAGGCAGCAAATGAAACTGGCGCATTACGCTTGGCAAAGAATAAGCTAGAGAAGCAGCTTGAAGATCTCACATGGAGGTTAGATCTAGAAAAAAGAATGCGGGTAATTTTCATGCACATGCTGGTGAAAGTAAAATTCTGCACTCTGATTAAACTGAATACATTCACTTGATATATATTAAATGGTTCAATTCTCATGTTTAAGACTTGAATTTTTTTGTATTTAATTATATAGGATATAAACGCTACCATGTTGTTCTATGAGTATTCTTTTAATTGAAGTTTGAAGATTTGCTATTCAATCACTTTGGTTGATGATACCTGTAGATGTTGTTTTGATGATTACTTCCTCTTACTTTCATTAAGTTCTCAGTAATAACAGATGTATAATTAACTAACTTTTTATTTACAAATGTCTTATGGAAAGAGGAAACGGCAGACTTGTTTGTCCAGCCTTACTTTCTCACGTATATTGATTTACTAAATTGAAAGTTTTGATTGTGCTCACAAGTATGTTCTTGCTACCAAACATTATAACAGAACTGGTACTAAGTACTAACCGAATTATTAATATACCCCTCGAGCTGGAGCATGTTGGTAAAACATCACATATGTTTAGCTTCTTTGCAAGTGGATGCTATTTACTATGTTTATCATTACTAAAAAATTTCTGCAGATTTGTAACTCATGCGATTACACATACATGACAATATGTTGTGAATGATTTCTCTTTTATTGCCGTTCTTATTGAAATTCTAGGTATCAAACGATGAAGTCAAGTCAGCTGCAATTTCTAAACTTGAGAACAGTATAACATCGCTTAATAAGGATTTGGATGCTGCCAAATTGGCTGTAGCGAGTGAGTCGAAGAAAAATGTTTCTCTATTAAGTCAGCTGGAATTGTCAATAAAAGGAAAGTCAGAACTCGAGAGCCGACTGATTGCAATGGATGCCTTGAGTAAGGAGAATGCATTTTTAAAGGTGAGTCATGGAATTTCCGCTTCATTTCTGTTAGCATATACATTTAGTGTGCTCAAATTTGGCATCCCTGGCACTGACTTGATAATTTTTTTTCCTTAGAGTTCCCTTGAAACCCTCGAAATAAAGAATTCTGCAATGGAGCTTGAACTTTGTAAGGCTCGAAAAGAGAGTGACGAGACTCTGGAAAAATTGCATGAAGTTGAACAGAAGTATTTGCAGCTACAACAAAACTTGCAAAGGTGGTGTGTCCTTTATTAAGTTTAAGTCCCTAAATTTTAGAGCCAAAAATGGCGAAGTGAAGATTTCTAAATTGCGAAAAGCAAGAGGCAAAGCGACAACTTTATTGAAGCCAAGTGATATACAATAAAACAATATGCAACATATAAGTTATATGGAATATGATTTAACAGATCATCTTCCATTATTTATTTCTATACATCTCGTCTAATTTAGTATCATCATGAATCATCTGATTGTAAATCGATCACCAGAAGAAGGATACGTGTAATCGAACCATCATTGGGGCTAATTAATGCATAATCATATAATTGAAAGGTTCGAAATGGTTGTTCATACCAAGGTAGCAACATGGCACAGTCTAAATGATACAAAAGGTCCATAATCAATAGTGGCAGTGCATATAAAAATAAGGATACCAAAATCAAATAGCCTAATAGTTATGGCATCAATATTTGTATCTTCATCATATTCTTTGATATTTCTCAATTGTTTTCCCTTTTATTTTCATTATCTCAATTGTTCATAAAAACTAAAAATAAATGGTCTATCCTAATTTATTGAACGCTGAATCTCTTTTTGGGCTTGAAAAAAAGAAAAATTGAAATTGACCCCGCTTCCCCACCAAAATAAGAGGCCACTTCGCGTTTTGCCTAAAACAGTTGCTTCTTTTGTTTAACTTGAATAGTTTATTGTTTTACCTTTTAGCTGGCAGTTGAGGTTGTCGCATTAGTGTTCCATGTTCATTTGTTCTTTAATTGTGGGAATGGCGTGGGTGACATGAACTGCTGCACCAGAGCATCTCAATACCTGCAATTTACATAATGGCATAGCTAAGGGATGCCCTTTCTCCATTTTTCTTACCTTAGGTACCAGTGTTCATGTACAATGCTCTCTTAAATTTTAATTCTTATTCCTTGGGATACTACTTCAGATATATGCAACCTGGTATAATAAATGCCAGATACATCTTATAATGATACCTGATTATAGACTTTTTTCTGTAAATTATTAAATTGCCGAGTCTATGAATCCTATTAAAATGGGTCATCACCTTATCTCACAACATACTTGATCAGGGTCCGAAATTCCTATCCTTGTGAGGGATGGTTACATTGCATCGCATTCCTGTTCATGCTTTCAACTTTTATGTTTTCACTCTTTTCTGCTTTTCTGTATTACCAGTCTAGAGGAGAAACTCTCGGCTCTGAATGATGAGAATCATATTCTAAGACAGAAGTCCATAAGCACATCTCCTAGAGGCTACAGACCCGGTCTTCTCAAACCATCATTCTCAGAGGTAACATACAACAAAGACGAGACTTTTTATCCAGTGTAGGTTGTCCATGATCCCTGACATGGTACACTGTCGAAAATTCAAGAATGAAGTATCTTTCTTTTCTGTTTACTGCTTTTGTTTTTGCGGCTAAAAGGTGTGGTACCAAAATCCGATTGCTTACTGAATTAAAGTGCTTGCTCTGTTGCTTCAAAAATATATAACTACTGCCAATCTTGTGTTTTTATTTCTTTGGGTAATTTTTTTTCTTGTGTTGATCTTTGTCAGTCTTTTATTTATTTATTTATTTTTATCTATTACAGCTTTCTGAATTAAGTGCCCATCTTTCTATGAATCAGAAGTACTCCGGTATGCTGATTCCTTACACGGATGAGAAGTCTGTTCTTGTAAGATCTTTATTCCTAGACTCTGTATTCTACAACACTTCTATTATGATGAAATCTAACCTAGACTTTAACAAGAATAAAACCTAAAACTAAGAAACAAAAGATAACTTAATTCTTCATAATCATTCATCAAGCTTATAATAATGGCTTTATGCCTTATTTATATTGCCACTAACTCACCTGGCAAGCAATTAACCTAATTCTAATTATTGTTAGTGTCCTAACTCTATTACGGACCTTAGTAACCTAACTGAAGTACTACTAATAAACTAACTAATAATTAAGTACTCAATTACATCATATTCCAAATGTTTTTCGTTTATGTTTCTCTGGTTTTTTTTTTCCTGTTGTAGGAGACACCCTCACCAAAGAAATATATGGTGCCTTATGCTCACAGTTTTTCGGAATCACGAAGGTCAAAGATGACTGTCGAGAGACATCAGGTTTCTCTCGTTACTTTTGTAGCAATGTCATTTCATTTTCAGGAAAACAAAATTTGGATATCATAAAAAATATATTCCCATTACAACATAATGTTCTTGTTCCGTGGTTCTTGTTTCAAGTATTTACTGAACATGAAGTATTTGTTCAGTATTATCATTTCTATTTATTGATTGTTTTTGTTTGATGATATAGGAGAATCATGAGTTCCTCTTGAGGTGCATCAAAGAAAACATGGGGTTTAAAGATGGTAAACCTGTTGCAGCTTGTATCATCTATAAGTCCCTTCTTCATTGGCGTGCCTTCGAGTCAGAGAGGACTGCAATTTTCGATCATATAATTGAGGGCATTAATGACGTTTTGAAGGTTCTTCCCATTAGTTTATATCTTAATCTGATGGCACTGCCTTCATATCTGTTTTTGCCTGTTTTCTACTATTGTTTTGCTTGTGCAACTTATTATACTTGTCTTTACCTAAACTGTTGGCATGGCCTCACCCGTGCTTCTATTAAGATGAAGAACAGGGTCCATTGGAATGCCCGGTGGTGTAATGATGGAACATCTATTCGTTAGAATTTTATACTAATTATTATCTATATTGATATTGATGGAAGTGGGTAGTATTATGGGTTATTGTAATTGGGCCTATCATAGTAAAGCCCATATTAGTTAGGGTTAGCGTTACGTAGCTTGCCAAAGAAGTTAGGGCGGTTATAAATAAGGCAAATCATCAAACATTGTTCTTGGTTGATTTAGCTTAGTTCTAGCTTTAGAGCAACTTAGAGTTCATCAGAAGTATTTCTAGTTTACATCCATAGACGTTTAGTAGCATATATGGTTACAGGCTAGTGAATATTACGATGATGGTAAAATACCTGAATTTAAATAATCAGCATTGATTCTGGTGTATTAAAATTTTCAAAGGAATCTGTTCATTCCTGATAAAAAGTGACGCAATTAATATTTTAATACATTATCAGTTTTGATAAAGGTTGTTTCTAATAAGAGAGTATTACATAAAACTAAACCTAGTTTAAGTTTAGCAAATGATGTTGGTTGTAAAACCAGTAGGATCTTCCTGAATAAGATTTGATAAAAAAAAATGAAAATGAAAAGAAGTAACGGTAAGGCCCTGTAGATTAGAAGCTGGGAGTATGACTTTGGTAGATGCCAAACAGATTTATGTAGAATCTGGAGCTTGATTACATATGTTGGTGAGCTATCAAGTCTCTAGAATCTAGATCTGTACTCATGTGTGATCATCTGGTTTCAAGCCTAGACAGTGATATCTATGATTTATTTCAATTACCTTTTCAAAACTAGGTACAGAAAGCCAAAGATTACAGAAGTAAAATTAGTTCTAAAATTTTTAGCTTTAGTTGCTCAGAGAAAAAATTGAACAGAATTGATGTTTGATTTGCTCTAATAGATTCAATGGTTATTGTTTCCCATTATAGCTCTTTATCTATTTATGATTATATGAAAAAACATGTCGCTTATCTATCTATATATCGTTTTTAAGTAGCACGCTTTTTATCTAAAATTCTTGGACAACCATTGGTGGACAAGCCGACAAAAAACCAATGTTATATGGACTAATCTGTTGATTTTCTTTGCTGGCTTCTCATTGTTATTAGATCATGGATCTCAGCTCTAGCCTAAGATATTTGTATCATCAGAACCTTTTACATAAAGTACTATTAGTAGTCTCTATAATTTTTTACCCGTTTTAATGTTTCAGGTTGGGAATGAGAATCATGTTTTACCGTATTGGTTGTCGAATGCCTCTACACTTCTGTGCCTCCTCCAGAGAAACCTACGTTCAAATGGCTTTTTCTCGACCCCTTCTCAACGATCTGGAGGATATTCTAGCTTACCTGGGAAGATAGCTCAGGTGAGGTCTTTTTATGTTGGATTTGATTGGTTGGTTATGGAAATATGTTATGGTGCTGAATCGAAACGCAATTTCTCAGGAGGATTATACTGCTGAAAATTACGGTTTTGAGTTCTTTATTGTTTTCCAGTTGATGACTTACTGTTCAATGAGAGCACTGGGCTGTTTAGGCGAATCAATAAGAAAATACTGAATAGAGAGACAAAGTGTAAAGGAGGGAAGAGAGAAATCGTCCATGTTCTTGGATTATTTGAGAAATTACTGATTATTAAATAGACATTCATTTCCTTATTAGGGGTACTCCTTAATCATGTGCTTAAGGTTAGTAGTTTTTGAAATTTACTAATGTTGGTAACTTGGGTTCAACTCTACGAGAAAATCTTTTTGCGGTGAAAAATATTAAAAATCTCTTTAAGCTGATGAACAGAGAAGAAAAGAAACGGAACAAGAGTGTCTACACCACCCTGTAGTATGTCAGTTTTTTCCAAAAGATGCCATGTGAGATGGGTTTTACACTGGACAGTGGTCGTTTGTGCTATTTAAGCTATAACACGACATCATTTATGGTGTTGATAAATGCCGATGAGATTGAGAACATGTGATATGGCGTAGCTTGCTGTAAAATGATAAATCAAGGAAAGGCCAGAAGAAGCACAGAAAAAAAATAATTGCAAAGTTTTTGATGTGTGTTCAGGAGTATTAAGTTGATTATAGATTATCCCCGAGAACATCTGAATGAGTAAATAGGTTGACAAGGTCAAATAGCAAGAACATGTTTTTCTTCATTTATACGAACTACAATTTAAGCACGCACACACACACACAAACAAAAGGATTTTTTTCTTTACTTCAGAGAAGATCAGAGACATCGGTAATGCCATGTGATATGGCATTGTTGACCTTTCAGTTATTTATTTTTTATTATTATTATTATTTTTTTTGGGGGGGGGGGGGGGGGGGGGGGGGGGGGAGGAGGATGAGTCATATACTGGAAAGATAATATTTTCTCTTTATAAACTATATTTCTATGCATATACTTGGTTTAAATCTTAACTTAGCTTGGGTAATCTTACCTCATTTTGTCATTCAGGGCTTAAAATCTCCTCTCAAACATATTGGATATGATGAGAATGTACCATATGTTGAAGCACGATATCCTGCTATACTTTTTAAACAGCAATTAACTGCCTGCGTCGAGAAGATTTTTGGTTTGATACGAGATAATCTTAAGAAAGAACTTTCACCTCTTCTCGGTGTTTGCATTCAGGTAAAACTGATAGTCTGATTTTCTTGATTAGTTACTGAAAGATAAAATTCAGTTTGAAACATTATGGGGTCATATATTTGAAGGCACCTAAAGCTGCACGAGTACAAACTGGAAAATCTTCTAGATCTCCAGGTGGTGTTCCTCAGCAGTCACTTAGCAGTCACTGGGAAAGTATCATTAAATTCTTGGATTCGCTGCTGACTCGGTTACGTGAAAATCATGTGAGTGGTGCACGTGCTTTCAGTTTTCCAGTTATGCTTGGCCTCTGACTTTTTTCAATCTAACCCATTTTGTTGATAAGCATTGGAGCTTTATCATTCATATATTCTGAATTTTGTTTTTCTTTCATTTAGAAGAATTAAATTGTTGTGTTCGATAGTTTAGTTTCTTGTATATCTTTTGTGTATAAATTCACTTCTATATTGATGTGAATGCTGCAAGCACTTCATTTTTTAAGCACTCATAATATCAAGGATGCACACTCTTAGAAAAAAATTCAACATTTTGTGAGTCTGACAAATGTCAGATACAGACACGTGATCGGCATGTGCTCGACACGTATCCGACGTGCGGTCAACTTGTCTGTAGGGTTGACCAGGTTAGACACGTGCCCAGCATGGTCAAGACTCATTTCCAACATGTCTAATAGTAACATTTTGGTTTTTTTTTAGTCGTGCAAGTTGTAAGTGCAAATAATCATATAGTTATATACTTTAGTTTAAATACTTAGAAGGGTTATCTTGTCCAATTTATTTGAAAGCATTTTCCAACATGTTTCTAGTATTCAACTTAGCATATTCTAAGCAGTGAGCGTCTTTTTAATATTCTCAAGTTTATTTTTTCTCCTTTTTTCCTCAAAATATTATAGTAAAACTTATTATGATCATAAACTAATTATAAAATAAAAATATGAAATTTTGACGTGTCCCCATGTCGTTTAGTCCTAGTTTTTTGGAAATTGTCGGGTCAGCATATCGTGTCCAACGCGACACACGTACCATTTCTGTGCATCCTTGCATAATACTATGTTTTCTATCTGATTATTTATGTTGTAACTAATCAATATTATTAATAATTCTAGGTTAACTAAAATAAATCCAGTCGTGATTAACATAAAAACCTAAAGAACAGTCCTAGATGAAACAACTATTATAAAGAAATAAATCTGATCAACCAAAATTTCCATCCTAAATCTAAAAACTACTGTACTACTAATGTTCATGAAACTAACAAACATCCGTCAAAATTTTTTACGACCCTACTTCTGGTTTGATATAGTGGAGGTTGGTTATCATGTTTTCATACATGAACTCTTATCATTTCTCTCAAGCTCATGTCCATCAAAGAGGGGTATGCAATTAAATTTAGATTATTGGTCGCCCCAGAGAAGATGAACAACCAAGAGTAGTTGGTTGTTTGCAGAAGACGGGAACTAATGAAATATGCTTTTCTAGACCTTAGTTGAAGAATAAATTTTGATGATTATGAGATTTGAGTATTAGGCTGTGTTTATAGTTTTGGTCCTCCTTTGAGAAATTTTCACTCCTGTGTGGAAACAAGAAAAAACTAAAGGTGTGGAAAAAAATATAAAATTATGTGGAAAATTAAGAAAAAGAATGAGAATTTTTTGAAACATGAAGAGAAAATTAAATTCACCGCCTATCAAATTTTTCATTCAACTCCCCATCCCTTTATGCTAAGTTATTAATGCAGCGAAAAATCGGTGACTAATCGTAGTGCGGGATTTGACTGAACCGAGTTGGGTGAAATTGACTGAGATTTTGCGGACACCGATTAATTGGCAAAAAATCGGCGAGTCACCGATTAATTGGCCTAGCCGACTCGCCGATTTATCGCTATGTATAAAAAAACCTAAACTCATGATTCTCATTTCATTCGCAGGTCGCAGCTCCCCCCAACCCAGATCCTACAGAGAAGAAGAGAGAAGGTGAAGATTTTTGGATGTTGACTAGATTTCTGCTTTCTCAATCTTTCTTTTCCTCCCTTATTTCAAGCCAAATCAGAAAGTTATATACCACTTCAACCCTAATGTCCATCTTCCCTCTCTTCCCAGTCCCCATCCCACTTGGCCTCCCCTCTTCTCCTCCCTCCTGAGTAGAATTCATATGGACTAGGGGAGCTTGTTGATTGAGGTTGTTTGTAGTGATATGAATTTTGGTGAAACAACTGAGTGTTGTCGAAAATTGGATTCACCTTGTTGCTGATGTTGAACTTCCATCTTTCTGTGTATTTGATATTTTTGGCCTTCTGATTGAGAGCACTAATAACTGAATCTGATAATTTTTTTGGAAGTTTGTGATTATGCGTAACAAATCCACACAGTTTTCACACACTTCAGTCATAACTTCCTTTATTCTTTGGTCTAGAATATATTGGCATAATTCTCTAGATGTGGAGTATTTTTGTTTGTACAAAGTGGCCATTTTAGACATCTTCGGTGTAAAGTAATACGGTTTACCTTCATAGGTTAGTAGGATAGGTAGGTTGGTTATTCCTATTAAGTCTGACATCTATTTTGCTTCGAGATATTTGTCTTGGTAGCTTGGCTGTTAAAACAATCTATAATTTCTTTTTAAGTAGCTGAACAGATAATTAGTAAAGTTATATAATAACAAATTTTCATCATTTTGATTAATTATTTATTTTTGTAATCTATGACTATATTTAAATTTTAAAAATATATACTTTGAAAAATTGACCGATTAAATCCGATTAATCTCGCTTAATCATAATTCGGTCTTGAAAAGTGCTGCGATCGCTTTTCGATTTAATTGCATAGCCTTTATGCACTGACAACTACTAACCACATGGGAATAATAACTTATAGATGAATAATCACTAGAATATGCCAACGAGGTACTAGTTTAGTTGGTAGACTTGTGGCGGATGGTATTACAAGTTCAGTGTTCAAACCCTACCGAAGGCATTTAATGGTTTGAGAATATAAATAAAAACCTTGCTTGCCCTTTTGAAGTAAAATTTAAAAAAAAAAACACTAGAACATTAAATGTTTCCCTCAATAGTAATAATGATAATTAACATGAGTTACGAGTCGCCTCAACTAAATTAATCTATCTAAACATAACTAATCACAATACTGATATGTAGCTGCTACAACAATTATGGAATGTGAAAAATTGATTGAAGTATAAATTGATCATAATACTAGAATAACCCATCTCATCTTAATCAATTATTAACCAAAACACCCAAGTCCTTGGTGTCTTCAGGATTGCACAATGGCAACAATGGCGTTTTTAACTGTTGTACACTGGATGACTTAGTGGATCCTGGAGTATTGGATTTATAACAAAGAAGCATCAGAGTATTAGTGTGTTTGGAGAAACAGAGAGTAGAACAAAGGCGTATGGTCTTTCAAGTATGGTCGTTTCTAAACCTAAGTTAGCTTTGTTGAAGAAACTATTTTTGCTATGACTGACGTTGTGTCTAAGTCTTAACTTGATATTTTTTGTAATTGAAAAGGGACTGGAAAGTTTTCTTGAAAATTTTCTTTAAAAAACATGATTTTTTAAGTGAATGTAACTGTTAGGACAAAAATGTAAGTTTTCCAAAAAATAAATAAATAAAAGCGCCAGTTTTTAGGTGGAAAATGTCATATGTACCTGATGACTATTTTTGTTTTGGTACCTTGCAAAAGTGAAAAGTTTCAAGAAACTTTTGGATAATTTTCGAAAATCCATTCCTTATTTGGAAATGTTGCTTTGGACTTTTCATGAATCTAGTGATGACTTGGACTTAGGAAATATAATGTACTTTGGGATGGAAGGGATGACTATTCTCTTTTTAAAGTACTTAGTTTTGTTGTTTATGAATGTGATAAATTTGCAACAGTTGTCGCTTAAAACTCCAAGCAAATCAACAATTTGTTTGTTTTTGCTCCATTTTATTAGTTTACCTGTAAAATTTTAAGAAACATACAAGTAAAGTAATTCATAGGGGTTATCGTCATATTTACCAAGTTAAAAGGAATCAAGCTCAAAATTTCAAAAACACTTTAGAAAACCAAATAAAATAAAGAATGGTGGAAAGAAGAGAAATGGTAAAACTAAGATTTGGAGAAATGGAGATGATATATTTTTTTTAAACAAAATTTGATTGAAACTTAAAGGATGAAAATTACTAAACAAATTTAACAAAATAACTGAAAGGTCTCAAGGATTGGAGAGTCCACCTCTTAGCCTTGGAGAGATTAATTTTTTTAACACATTTTAATAATTTTTTTAACACTTGCATAAATTCTTTTAATTTTTTATTCAAGACCAATTCTCAAAAGAAAATTCTTTTTTATGATAGAATTTCACTTACCTCTTTCGATGATAAATGAAACTCCTTGACCATCATTAATTCATCCCTCTTTCGATGGCGATTTTTCAATGAATGATTATAATTTTTGAAGAATTTTAAAGAAGTATGAAAAAAATACAATTCTTGTTTTCGAGTTCTTATCTTCATTTCGCATAATCCATCTTTTCATTTGACAACTTTGATTCATTGGTTGATTAGTAGAAATTATACAATTGTTTTGTGTTAAAAAGAATCTCATCACTCAAGTAGGTTTTCATCTCCCCTGCTTGAGAGGGGAAATTTAGAGATAAGTGATGTACGAGAGAAAGATTTAATGAAAGAAAAAATCTAATCTAAGTTATACTAGAGATAAGAGATGTATGAGAGCTTATTTATATTGTTCTCCAAATTTTGAAATGAGAAAAAAATCCCATACCCCTTGATTATACTCCAAATCATGTCATATAAAAGCAAAATAGTCAATTTTAGGGATAGATACTTCAAGAGAGTCCTAATTGGAGGTAGATACATTTGCACACGTGTGCACTGTGAGACAACACTCAAGGCAATGAAATATTCTTTGATTTGATCCTTGGAATATGTTTTGATTCGATGTTTTATTTGTCTTGATGATTGCATGTTCCACACTTGAAGTTTTTATCTTGAAACTTGTTATATTTCTCCATCATAAATCACCAATAATTGAAATCAAATCTTGACTTTCATAATATGGTTTTGAAATGAAACTCTTGATCCACGTGTCATGAACATGCCCATATGCCTCGAGTTTCGTACTTTTCATTGATTTCGTAAATTCTCCAATTGCTCATTGTCATGCAAATTTATGTAGAATTTCTCGAATTTCGTGCATTTCTCTATTTCCTATAATCAAATTTGAGACAAATAGAGGCATTTAATTAATTTAAGTACAACTAGAGACTAATAAAGAGCTAAATGGGGCGTAAAAATCAATGTTTTGGGTGCTTATCAGTGCTAAATCACATGGCTTCTAACGTTCTTTCATAATTTGATTCTCATCTGTGGATTCAGGTCCCGTCTTTTTTCATCCGCAAGCTCATCACCCAGGTTTTCTCTTTCATCAATATCTCATTGTTCAATAGGTAAATTATTCTATTTCAAACTGCTCAAAAGATTGTGATAGAATCAAATGTTCATACTCTATCCTTTGAGCTGATTTGTTCGTTCTCAGCCTTCTGTTGCGTCGTGAGTGCTGCACATTTTCCAATGGAGAATATGTAAAATCAGGCCTTGCAGAGTTGGAACGTTGGATAGCTAATGCTAAGGAGGAGGTTATTATATTCTTCTCCTTCGAATCTAATTTAGCTATATTCTAGTATTTGTTTTGGGTGCCCTTGGTCTAATACATTATAACTTTGATGCAGTTTGCCGGAACCTCGTGGCATGAGCTAAACTATATCAGACAAGCTGTTGGTTTTCTGGTAAAATAAAAGGCTCCACTACTGTTAATATAAACCAGATGCGTGTATTATACATAATTTTCTCATGATCTAGAAGAAGTGATTTTTTTAAACTTTCCAGGTGATACATCAGAAGAGGAAAAAGTCTCTAGACGAGATCAAGCAAGATCTCTGCCCGGTATGATCTGTTATACATATTTAGCCTGATATGTTTTGTAGGTTTTATGGGAAGCATCTCAAATCTCAATTATCATTTTTGAAACATTGAGCAGGCACTAACTGTCAGGCAAATATATCGCATTTGTACCATGTATTGGGATGACAAATATGGCACACAAAGTGTGTCAACTGAGGTAATATTTACTTGTGGGTTGACCTGTTCGGCACGTAGTGTGATTTTATCCCTCTTTGGTCTCTGAAAAGTGTCAGGAACTTTCAGGTTGTTGCAGAAATGAGAGATATTCTGAACAAGGATAACCACAATTTCAATTCAAATTCATTCTTGCTGGATGATGATCTAAGGCAAGTTATTTCTCGATCAATTATATGGTATGTAACTAGAACAAATTCTGACCGTTGTCACCTGCAAGGGTACCATATGTCCTTGAGGGCTGTGTTATCAAATCGTTTATCAATTCGCAGGCCGAATTAATTGGTTGTAATTGGCTGTTATTCTGACTTTGAGCCTTACAATTTTGAAAAAAATTTGCGTGAGCGTAATTGGGCTGATTCAATCGGCGATTAATCGAATGAAGTGCTAATTACATTGGCGACTAATCGACCTAGTTGGCGCTTATTTCGAATATTAGAAAAATATGAAGTAAATTTTGGTTTGAGTTTTACTTCCGAAAAAAAAGAATTTCTATAAAATTGAAATCAAAGAGATCTCTTGCCAAAGATGTTGCAAAGGATGAAACCCCAAGAAAAGGCCCTTGTTGACCTCTCCAACTTGTGTCGTTAAGAACATGTACCTAGGTGTGAATTGTTTTGTGAGGCTGAGCAACTCGAGGAAGAAGATGCGCTAGATATATCAAAACTCGTTTTTTATGTGCACCAAGGAGAAGATGCATCAACACTTTTGGATTCAGATTGTGAGGCTATTGAACCGCATCAAGAAAACATGTTGGAGGATTTTCACATAAAAGAATATCCCTATTTTGAAGGAGATAAATTGGACAAAGAATTAATCGAAACCCTAGACTTCCCCCTGACCATTGACAGATTCTTGCAATCACAATTAATTGTTAAACTTTTCTCAGGGTTTCATGTCTTAAAGCATATCTTTGTAGTTCTCATTTGGTTTCTATTCACTGATTTTTTGCAGCATCCCGTTCTCTACTGAAGACATATCAAAGGCTATCCCTGAGGTGGATCCATCAGATGTTGAACTACCACCACTCCTGCATGACTGTCCTTCTGCCCAGTTTCTACTTCCATTGACTTGAATATTATAGATGACATGAAAAATGATGAGAGAAGAACGGTGTGTGCTCTACTAAATCCGCTGGAGATGAATCTCTCTTGATCTATTAAAGGGAGCTCTAAAAGTTTATCATGGAGATGTTCTTGGTTACTGCACAAATGATGAGACGAGTATTCGTCGACTCTCAAGGAGATGTTAAATGATTCTTATGGCACAGGATGCAAGGGGATTGTAATCGATTAACCCCGACAGATACATGTAGGATAGGTAGTTATGTGCATTGTAAAGTAATCGTTGTTGGATTGTAGATTAGTTTCAAGCCTCTTTTAACAGGCCTGTAGTTGTGAATTAAATGACATTATCTTATCAAATACCTTGCGTAAGAGACTTTTTTTTTATGTGCTTCTCGTGTATGACATTAGTCTCGTCAATAATTATTGAACTATTACATCTCATCTTTTCGTCTAAAAGGAACAGCAATTGATTGTGGAAAATTGTTGGTGCACTGTGATTTTAAGATAATAGTTACTATGCATGTGCACATGTTGCCACTAGCTAAAGTCTGCTTGAATCGTAACAAAAGGAAAAGGAAAGCTCGGCTGTAAATGTAGCTGGACTCTGGCTCGTTTCTTATCATTAGGGGTGGGCAAATGTCGGTCCAGTTTGGTTTTAGGCCCAAATCGTTTATGGACCGAACTCATTCGGTTGGCCCAAATCTCAAACTGAAACCGATTTTTAAATATGTTAACCAAGAAAATTAGTTGGACCGATTCGGTTGGGCCGAAATTTCGGTTTCAAACAGTATTTTTGACAGATGAGATCATGCCCTTATGTTTCATTCGAAGCATGACTCATCATGATAGATTAATCTACAAACAAGCAGATCAGATAAGCTCTAATCTCAACAAAGCACTGGCAGATCAGCTGGCCGCGCTCTTAAAAGAGATGCATGACTTCTTCGCCTGGACAATGAGAGACATGATGGGGATCGATCACAAGTAATCACACACATACTGGTAGTTAATCTTGACTTGGAGCCAGTCTAATAGAAAAGAAGGCTAGTGGAGCCCGAGCGCAACCAAGCCATAAATGAAAAAGTGCAAGGACTTATAAACGCCAACATGAAAAGCGGGTCTAACCACCATAAACATATGACGAACATTGTCCCTGTGAAAAAAAAAGAACGGGAAGTGGAGGGTCTGCGTGGACTACACTGACCTTAACAAAGCCTATCCAAAAGACAACTATCCATTGCCCTGGATAGACCAGATTGTAGACGCGACATCCTGGCACAACCTACTCAACTTCATGGACGGGTTCTCTGGATTCAATTAGATCTATATGCACCAGTCGGATAAGGAGAAAACCTATTTCATAACGGACAGAGGCACATATCGTTATCATGTAATGCCTTTCAGACTGAAAAATGTAGAGGCAACATACCAGCGCCTGGTGAACCGGATGTTCAAAGGAAAAATCGAAAAGACTATGGAGGTCTGCATCGACGACATGCTGGTAAAGAGCCTTCACTGTCCATACCACTTGGCGAACCTCCAATGAGCTTTCTCCCAATTCTGTAAGTATCGAATGAAGCTCAACTCACAAAAATGCACTTTTAGGTGCAATCAGGGAAATTCCTGGGTTACATAGTCGACTAAAGGGTGATAGAGGCTGATCCAAAGCAGATTCAGGCTTTTCTCGAGATGAAACCACCCACAAACATCAAAGAAGTTTAGAGCCTGATTGGGAGGGTGACAACCCTAAACAGGTTCATCTCTAAATCTTCAGACAAATGTCTCTCATTCTTTAAAATCCTAAAGGGGAATGAAGAATTTCAAGGGGAAAAAAGTGTGAACATGCATTCCAAGACTTGAAGGCGTACATGGGAAGTACGAAGCTTCTCTCAAAACCTACTCCAGGTGAGACGCTCTACCTATATTTCTAAGTCTCAAAGCATGTTGTCAGCTCAACTCTGGTACGAGAAAAATAAGGGGAATAGAAGCTCGTCTACTACATCAGCGAAACGTTAGATGGGGCGTATGCTAACTACCATATTCTGAAAAAATTGACCTTGGAGCTGGCGACTTTCTCAAGAAAGCTAAGACCCAACTTCAAAGTTAACTCGATAACATTCTTGACCAAGTACTCTCTCCAGTCGGTATTGCACAAGCCAAAGTTGTTAGGAGGAATTGTCAAATGTTAAGTGGAGCTAGGACAGTTTGACATCCATTACACTCTGAGAACAACAATCGAGGCACAAACATTGCCAGACTTCATCACCGAGTTCACTGGCACAGGAGAACCAGGACTGAAAGACTAGCAAGGGGATGAGAACCCCGAGCCGCTCCCACAAGGATGGAGCTTGCAATGCGATGGGTCATCCAACGTAAAAGGTTGTGAACAGAGGATTGTCTTGTACCTCGAAAAGTGTCACCCTTATAAAGGTTATCATATACGGCTTCCACGCTTCAAACAATGAAGCGAGTACAAAACCCCCATAGTTGGGCTAAAGCTAGCCAGAGGAATCGGAGTAGAAGAACTCACAGTGTTCAACGACTCCAAATTGGTGGTCAATCAGGTAAACGGTGAATTCAATGTTACTGAACCACAAATGATGTCCTACTGCAAGAAAGCAATCAACGCCTAAAGGTGGGTCAAAAGGACTCTTTGCTGCTACTTGAGGGTAGACAACAAATAAGCTGACGACTTGGCCGGAAATGCCTCGTCCGCACAGAATGATTTTGACAACTCATAGAGCTCTAGGAGAAGCCGACCCTAAAAGAAGAAGAAGGCCTCAACAAAACTTTCCACTGATGTGGAGACCAGCTGGATGAGCCCCCTGATCTGCTACATAAAAGATGGACCCCTCCCAACGGATAAGCTAGAGACGCGCAAGCTAAAAAACAGAGCAGTCTGGTACGTTCTCCTCAATGGCAGGTTGTATAGGAGATCAGGGACTGGTCCTCTACTCATATGTCGTACCCCAAGGAGGCAAACTATGTCCTCTTCAAAATCCATGGAGTCTGTGAGGAAGGAAAATGGATCATAAAGCCCACTGGGGTATTATTGGCCAAAAATGCAGCAAAAGGCCAAAGATTTGGTATGCAATTGCAATAAATGTCAGAGGTACGCCTCGTACACATATAGCTGTACAGAACCTGGTTCCAATGACCAGCCCTTGGTCCTTCACCCAGTGGGGGATAGACATCGTGACCCATTCCCCATTTTCGAAAAAAGAAAAAGTTTCTTTTTGTGGCAGTCGACTACTTCACCAAATGTGTGGAAGTGGAGACTTTCTCTAAGATAGGAGAGAATCAAATCAAGAACTTTATGTGGAAGTTTATCGTCTGCAGGTTCAGAATACCAAAATCCTCGTCACCGACAACAGGACCCAGGTCGAGGGTGGAAAACTCAAACAACTTTACATTTGACTAGGCATCAACCATCAGTTTTTCGCGTCGGGTCACCCCGGGACAATGGACAAACAGAAGTCACCAACCGAACTATCTTGGAAGCTATCAAGAGGAAACTCGATGCAGCCAAGGGCTCTGGGTCTTTGAACTTTCAGGCATCTTCTGGGCATGCCATACTACAAACATGACTTCGATTGGAGAGAAATCATTTGTGCTGGCCTATGGGTCTTAGGCAATGGTTCCAGTAGAACTAGCAATACCTACGTTCAGAACGGAGGGGAAGAATTCAGGATGGAGGACAACGATGAAGCTTTGAGAGTCGACATAGACTTATTCGAAGAGCAGAGAGGTGAGCTTCCGTCAGAATTGCAACCTATCAACAAAAGATGACCCAATAATACAACAAGATGTTCAGATCTCGAGAATTCAAAGTCGATGATTGGGTGTTGAGGAAGACCTAGTAGAACACAATAAACCCAAAATATGGCAAGCTAAGCCCGAATTGGGAAGGTCCCTACAAGGTGACTACGATCAAAAGGCCAGGAACCTACTAACTAAAGAACTTGGATGGAAAGCATCTGAAAAGACCTTGGAATATAGAACACTTGAAGAAGTACTATCAGTAAAGGTACTCTCATTAAAGATTTACATTTCATATAACTCTATAAATGATGAGGGTTGGTGTTAGGCTCGTGACAGCCAACTGTAAAAAAAACTCGTCTTATCCCTTTCATGGAATTGGTTCAAAAAGAATAATGCAGAAAGATAGGGCGTCCCCCGTTATAAGAAATACGTTGCACCTACGCTTGGGTGTAGTGACAAATGAGCAAGGTGCGCTGCAGCGGTGCCTAGCTGTAGTGTTAAATAGGCAAGGGTTCTCGCACCATTCTGGACAAGAGTGGGTAAAGAAGCTAGTCCAGGCTAGAGCTATAAATAAAATGATTAGATTAGCCTATTGGAATGTAGGAACCTTGACGAGTAAGTCAATTGAACTAGCAGATGTTATGCATAAGAGGAAGGTAAACATAGCTTGTCTCCAAGAGACAAAGTAGAGGGGGGAAAAGGCTAAAGATTTAGGAAGAGGGTTCAAACTTTTCTATTTTGGAAAAGATGGAACTAGGAATGGGGTAGGAATAGTGGTAGATAAAGTTTTAAAGGATGCAATAGTCAACATTAGGAGGTTTGAGGGTAGAATCATAAGTATTAAATTAGCTTTAGAAATAGAAATAGTGCATGTTATTAGCATGTATGCACCTCAAGTGGGTTTAGAAGAGGAAACTAAGAAGGATTTTTATGACTCTTTAAAGGAGTTAGTTCGTGGAATCCCCTTTTTCAATAGGGTTTTCCTAGGCGGGGATTTGAATGGCCATGTCAGTAAGAATAGAGTTTGGTATGAGCGGGTTCATGAAGGTCAAGGCTTTGGGGATTGAAACACTACGGTGATTTTTATTCTAGATTTTGCTTTAGCTAAGGGATTTAGGATCGTCAATACTTTTTTATAATAAGAGGGGAAATCACTTGGTGACCTTTGCGAGTGGGCATAATAGAAGTCAAATTGATTATTTTCTTGTTAGGAGACACGATTTAGGTAGGTGTAAAAATTGTAAGGTTATACCAGGGGAGTGTCTGACAGACCAACATAGGCTATTAGTCCTCGATTTTTGTATTAAGAGTAAAGGTTTGGACCAGATGATGTACCAATTGAAGCGTGGAAATGTTTGAAAGAAGTTGGGATTCAATGACTAACTAAGCTCTTTAATAGAATTTTGGAAACTAAAAAAATGCTAGATTCGTGGAGGCACAACATTGTGGTACCAATTTTTAAGAACACTGGGGATATTCATAACTGCTTGAACTATAGAGGGATAAAGCTTAATTTATGCCGGGTAGGTCTACTACGAAGGCCATCTTCTTGCTTAGGCAAATTATAGAAAAATATCAAGCGGAATGTAAGAGTTGCATATGGTTTTTATTGATCTGGAGAAAACCTACGATAGGATCTCCATGGAGTTAATTTGGTGGGTGCTTGGAAGGAAGAAAGTGTTTCAATGTTATGTCGATATCATTAAAGATATGTATGAAGGGGCTATAATAAGTGTTCGCTCAGTAGGTGGGATGTCCAGTGAATTCCCAGTTTCAGTAGGACTACATCAAGGGTCAGCCTTAAGTCCATACCTTTTTGCTTTGGTCATGATGTGTTGACGGGACATCTGCAAGAAGATGTACCTTGGTGCATATTATTTGCAGATGATATTGTGTTAATTGATGAGACTAGTGAAAGTTTAGGTCAGAAATTAGATAGGTGGCAGGAGGCTTTAAAGAGTAAGGGTTATAGAATTAGTCGTTCGAAGACAAAATATCTAGTGTGCAACTTTGGTTGTGAATCACGAGGAAGAAGTAATGTAATCGGAACCGAAGGCATTGAGGTCCTAGAGTGTGAGGCTTTTCGATATCTAGGATCTATAACTCAAAAGAATGGGGCTATTAGAGAAGATGTAGACCATAGGATTAAAACTGGCTGGACTAAATGGAGAATGATGTCAGGAGTATTATGCGATAGAAGGATGTCTGTAAGGTTAAAAGGGAAATGCTATAAGACAATTGTTCAACCAGCCATGCTATACGGTTTAGAATGTTTGGCTACTACGGGACAACATAGGCATAAGATGGTGATAGAAGGAATGTGTATGTTAAGATGGATGTATGGTAAAACCCGTAAGGATAAAATTAAGAATGAAAGAATTAATAGATACTTAGGTGTAGCGCCCATAGAGGAAAAAATTAAATAAAGGCGTTTAACGTGGTTTGGTCACGTGCGGAGGAGAACAAGCATGACGTTGATTAGAAAATGTCTGGATTGGCATGTAAATGAACAGTGTAGACAGAGGGGATGACCGTTGAAAACTTGGATGAAGGTGGTGAAGAAAGATATCCTAGAGCTTGGATTAGACGAGGATCTGTGGGAAGACCACATTGCTTGGAGAACCAAAATCCGTATAGCCGACTCCGAAAGTATCGAGAATGGGCTTTGATGATGATGATAACTCCATACCAAAAACAGGCCTAGTCCAACTACCAGACCATAATGGCATCCATGCAGACCGAACCTATTCCATGGATGGTTTACCGCAAGACAGGCGAATCTCATCCATGGACGACTCACTGCTCCAAAAATAGCCTAGTCTGACCTCAAGGCCACAATGCACAACTACGAAACCGACTTGGTCTATGGACAATCCACCACAAGCGGGTGAGCCCAGTCTCCGGATGGCTCGCCGCTCTTGACAGAACCTGGTTTGAATACACGGACTACAATGGCGCACAAATGGCCAAGCCTAGTCCTTTTCAGGATGATGATGACTTAATGCATGAGTGACCTCGTCTGCCTAAGAGCCAAGGAACTCCAGTGTGGACCAGACCCAATCCATGGACAGTCTACCGCAAGCGGGCGAGTCTCCAAACACCTCAATTCTCTATGGAACCTAGTCTGAATATAGGGACAACAATAGTATACAAACAGCCAAGCCTAGTCATTTTAAGGATGACTACGTCTTGACGGATAAGTGACCTAGTCCGCCTCAGAGCCAAGGAACTCCAGTGCAGACTGGACCTAGTCAATGGACAGTCCATCACAAGCAGGCGAGTTCAATCACCGCTTTCTTTGGAACCTGGTCTGAATACGGGGACCACAATGGCACACAAACGGCTAAGCTTAGTCATTTTCAGGTTGACAACGACTTGATGCATAAGTGACCTAGTCCGCCTCAGAGCCAAGGAACTCTAGTGCGGATCAGACCAAGTCCATGGGCAGTCCACTGTAAGCGAGCGAGTCTAGTCTTCGAACAACTCACCGTTCTATATGGAACCTAATCTGAATACGGGGGCCACAATGGCACACAGGAGACCAAGCCTAGTCCTTTTTAAGACGACGACAGCTTGCCAAATAATTGACCTAGTTAGCCTTAGAGCCAAGGAACTCCAACACAGACTGAACCTACTCCATGGACAGTTCACCACAAATGGGCGAGTCTAGTCCATGGACAACTCGCTGCTCTAGAGATAGCGTAGTCCTCCTCAGGAACTAAGGCAACACACATGCTAATGAGTTTAGTTCTCAGACGACTCAACGAACATGGCAACGCTCTGACCACTGAGACTCAATTAAACAATGAGTTAGAATATGGTCTACTCCATTGTCGCTCAAGTTCTACAAAGCTAAGTAGAAGTACTTCAACAGGCCAGGGCCTACTCAAAAAACAGGCAACCTGCAAGACACGACCAACCTGCACGAAGATCACTCTTCAGTGACTTTGCAATCATTGGTGAATCAGGCTATTTCGCCAAGAGAACTACGCAGTCACTCACTCACAGCCGTACACGTGGCATGGACCAACCCTAGCACGCTAAAGGCTTGAGTGCAGTCTCAAGCGGACCCATGCGCAAGACTACTATTCAGCCCGCAAGTCAGGTGCCTAGGCCCATGACACGCCAACCCTAGAGGCACGTGTCTTAGGGTTTGGCCTAGGACATTGAACAAAACCTGGGTGAAAACCTTTCTCCCCCCCTTTTTTTTTCTTTTCTTTTACTTCTCCAACAACCAAAACCCTTCGAAAACCCTTGGTATTTGATATTCACATAATTATTACATAATATATCCCTTAATTTATACATGTTAGTGTTTCAATTATTATATTTTATAGTAATTATTTCGTTTTCATGTATTTGTAGGAATTTGAGCGTGAACGATGAAATCGTATTAAGGCGACAATTTAAGGAATGACAATTGGTCGATTCTAGCGGTGGTACAAAGCAGATGGTCACAAACCTAAACCCAAAACCTACCCATAACCCCAAACCCAATCCTACCCCTAAAGAATATTCTCTCATTTATACCTTGATGAATGTTCCTTTGATTTCATCTCTATTCACTTTGATCTTTCTCTATAAATAGAAGATAATAGGGTGAGAAAAGGGGAGGAAGAGAAGGAAAGAAAAAAATCATTAGAAGATCAAATCCTCTTCCTTCACAAAAGGGGAGAAGAGAAGGGAAAAGAAAATACAGAAAATTAAAGCCTCTTCTCACTGTGATTTTCATCACACAACACCATCCACAAACACACATCCTCCACTGTCCTCACCTGTCTCGCTCCACCTCGCCACCACCACGAAACAGGGGCGTGACAACCCTGTTTCGTGTCAAACTTTCACTCCGCCACCACTCTCTGTCCCTCTCCCTGTCCATCATCCATCAACCACCATCACCTCCAGACAGCACCGCCACCACCACGCCGCGAAACAGAGCCTCACCGCGGCTCTGTTCCGCCTCGCCACAACGCCCTGTTCCTCCTCTTCTCTCGGCCTCTCTTCGTCTCGAGATCCTTCCTGCCTCCCTCTCTCACGACCACCATCACAACAGACCGAGAACCACCACCACGCCGCCTCGCGAGACAGAGCTCGCAAGCAGAAACAGGGAGTCCCTATTCCTCGTCCTCCTTCGTTTTTTGTTGTTATCTCACTGTTTCCTCACCTTCTCTCTTCTTTTGCAAGTTCTGGAGACATTTGGAGGACGAGGACCCTCGCGAGGACCACGGAGGAAGGCGGAGCAGCGCCGCTGCTTGCTGGAGACGAATGTGGTACTGTAGCGCACTGTAGCGAGGGCGGGAGACCGAGTCGAACTGTTTTTGGCTATTCACGCCCCGAGTTCTGCTCTGTACCACCTCAAAGCATTTGCAGCCATTTGTCTCGGGATTCGTGTTCGGACCACCTGCTGATCTGCTGAGTACCACCACATCGAGTTTGCGTCAAACCAAAAGGAGTTGCATAATTCATTTTGATTTATTTTACTGAATTGTGTGCTTAATTGTTAATTACAATTTATTTCTGAATTTTTGATAAATTGCTTTCACCTTTCATGTTCGAGAAGTTAAACTTGATATGTTTGGTAGTTAGAATTACCCTTTATCAATATTCAAAGCATGTGCTAAAAATATTAAGCTCAAACTTTGATTAAGTGTGCCCTAAAAAGACACTTAATACTTTGTAAAAACGTATTTGCTTGAAATAATTTGTTAATGTTTGATAGAAACATGATATAAGTTGAATTGTATTTTAACGATCACATATTCGGTGTAAGCAAGGGATTCTCATCCCTAAAGCTTCTCGTTTAAATTTTCAGTAATTTAGATTTAAATGTTTTAGCTAAGTCATTGGTGAGTCCAAGCCCACAAAATCCACCTCATCTATCTTTGATTTTATTTTATTTTTCTTATTTTTAATTTATTTTTAGTTTAGTTTTAAAAATGTTGTAACCCCATTTTCTCTAAATTAGTTTAATTAAATTATTAAATTCAACTGCATCCACCTTCCTCGTGGGATCGACCTGTACTTGCCGTTGTCTACCAGTTAGACACTGTGCACTTGCGGTTATTACAAGTGGGTTAAATTAACCTATTAATTTAGGTTAGTTAAAACTCGCATCAGTGTTTAATCCTAATTTTGCCAATTTTTTCAGTTGCATGGTTGGGGGGATTGTGACTAAGGGTGGACATCCCATCCGGCGATCCCGATCTCATCTCGATTTTTGGGTCTTTTTGGGATTGATTAAACTCATCTTGATCTCGTCTTGTCCTGATATAGAGTGGGATGAGATCAGGATGGAGATTTTCAATCCCGTCTCGTCCCGAACTTATTTATTTAATATTTATTATTATGAATTTCAATTAAACTATCTTTTAAAAGAAAGTTTATGATGTGTTGAAATTAAATCAAAACATCCATTGTTTGAAAACTTGCTTGATTTGGTACTCTTTGTTTAGATAGAAACTTCATTTAGAATATTTTAGGTCAAATAATACCCATGAAAATTTATGCTTTTTCACATTTTAGATTAGTTATAGGACAATTATTCTTATAGAAAATAAAGGCAAGTGATGGTTTAGTTTAGTTTTGCACTAAGAGTTATGTAGTTGGAAATTTGGTCAATGAGCAATATTTTTTATTTTTGAATTTATATTAAGACAACTTTAGAACTTATATATTTATACAAGATACAATTAGGAGCAATGTGAGATGAAATTTTATATGACATTTTATATTGTTATGATGAAAACTGTAGGTACATAAATTAGGCATTATTGGTGTATGAGCAATGTGAGGTGAAATTATTTTGTTATTCTACATTGGAATACATGCTCATCTTGTCCCGTCCCGAACCCGTTTGGGGTAGGATGAGGTGAAGATGGAGTCTATTTCGTCCTGATCTCGAATGAACATGATGGGATAGGGAGGAGGTCTATCCCATGTCGTGTCCACCCCTAATTGTGACTAACCTTCATAATCTAGAAGCTACAATTGAATAAATTGCTTCCTAATCTAGAAGCTACAATCGAAAACAAAATAATAATAGTAATAAGAAATTGAAATTATAATGGGCATAACGTGAGTATATAGAATAAATGGTGGTCGTAAAACCAAAAGATAAGCTACAGAGCTAGGGAACCAGGTTAGACAACTCATGCCACATCACCCACGTTACACAACCTGGTTATCAAGTATTTTCGAAGAATAAAAACCAAAGTGAGTGCAAATTGGGTCAGACTAGGATTTAATTTAATTAAAAAAAACCAATAAACAAAAAAACCCTAATTGAACAATATTTCAGCCTACAAATTGAAAAAATAAAACCTAATTGAACCATCCAAAACTGATGCAAAGTCGAACTAGAAGTTAGTTTTATTTATTTATTTATTTATCCAGTAGTTGAGTCTGGCCTAAATAAGCTCATAATTCAATCATTTGGGATCAGGGCTCCAATAGCATTGAGGGTTAGATTCCTTGACTTGCAAGCTAGGTTTAATATAAATAGAGCCTCCAGCCTATTACTTGTAGTTGGTTGAATGAAAATGAAGAATTAAGTTTTTTTTAAAATCTTTGTTTTCATAATTTTAGTTTGTTAATTATATTAATTGTAGATTCCATTAAATTAGGAATTAGTTTGTAGTTGGTTTATTAGATTAACTGTAGATTCCATTAAAAACAAATAAGTGCAGAGATCTCAACCAATTGAACCTATAAATACCTACAAAAGTGGGTTGTTTTAAGAATGAGGCTAGCTGTCGAGGAAACCAGCGAGGGAGGACCCTCCATCCCCCTCGTGATGCGTGCCTCCCATCCCCTGCACGCATCACGAGGGGGATGGAGGGCCCTTCCACCCTCGCTGGTTTCCTCGACAATTAGAATTATGCTTTGGGTTTTGTCCATTATCCATGTCAGGTTGATCATGACGATTTTACCCCCTTTGAGAATTTTCTTGGTAATTCGGGTGTTCCACGTCCACAAGATCATTTCTTCCCAATTCATTAATATATATTCACCATCTTTCAGTACCATGCATCATATTATGCTTGGTACCCTTTTCTATTCTGACCAGGATCACATCACGGTATCATGACTCGCTACCAAGCCTATCTTACTGGAAAGTGATGTTGATTTGTCTAACCATTATCCTTCTATTACTTAGAACCCCATAGTTGAAGCCATAAGAATGTCTATTTGTGGCACTTCCTGCACGCATCGTGAGGGGGATGGAGGGTCCTCCCTCCCTCGCTGGTTTCCTCGACAATTAGAATTATGCTTTGGGTTTTGTCCATTATCCATGTCAGGTTGATCATGACGATTTTACCCCCTTTGAGAATTTTCTTGGTAATTCGGGTGTTCCACGCGCACAAGATACTTTATTCCCAATTCATTAATATATATTCACCATCTTTCAGTACCATGCATCATATTATGTTTGGTACCCTTTTCTGTTCTGACCAGGATCACATCACGGTATCATGACTCGCTACCAAGCCTATCTCACTGGAAAGTGATGTTGATTTGTCTAACCATTATCCTTCTATTACTTAGAACCCCATAGTTGAAGCCATAAGAATGTCTATTTGTGGCACTTCCTGCACGCATCGCGAGGGGATGGAGGGTCCTCCCTCCCTCCCTCGCTGGTTTCCTCGACAATTAGAATTATGCTTTGGGTTTTGTCCATTATCCATGTCAGGTTGATCATGACGATTTTACCACCTTTGAGAATTTTCTTGGTAATTCGGGTGTTCCACGTCCACAAGATCATTTCTTCCCAATTCATTAATATATATTCACCATCTTTCAGTACCATGCATCATATTATGCTTGGTACCCTTTTCTGTTCTGACCAGGATCACATCACGGTATCATGACTCGCTACCAAGCCTATCTCACTGGAAAGTGATGTTGATTTGTCTAACCATTATCCTTCTATTACTTAGAACCCCATAGTTGAAGCCATAAGAATGTCTATTTGTGGCACTTCCTGCACGCATCGCGAGGGGGATGGAGGGTCCTCCCTCCCTCCCTCGCTGGTTTCCTCGACAATTAGAATTATGCTTTGGGTTTTGTCCATTATCCATGTCAGGTTGATCATGACGATTTTACCCCCTTTGAGATTTTTCTTGGTAATTTGGGTGTTCCATGTGCACAAGATCATTTCTTCCCAATTCATTAATATATATTCACCATCTTTCAGTACCATGCATCATATTATGCTTGGTACCCTTTTCTGTTCTGACCAGGATCACATCACGGTATCATGACTCGCTACCAAGCCTATCTCACTGGAAAGTGATGTTGATTTGTCTAACCATTATCCTTCTATTACTTAGAACCCCATAGTTGAAGCCATAAGAATGTCTATTTGTGGCACTTCCTGCACGCATCGCGAGGGGATGGAGGGTCCTCCCTCCCTCCCTCGCTGGTTTCCTCGACAATTAGAATTATGCTTTGGGTTTTGTCCATTATCCATGTCAGGTTGATCATGACGATTTTACCACCTTTGAGAATTTTCTTGGTAAGTCGGGTGTTCCACGTCCACAAGATCATTTCTTCCCAATTCATTAATATATATTCACCATCTTTCAGTACCATGCATCATATTATGCTAGGTACCCTTTTCTGTTCTGACCAGGATCACATCACGGTATCATGACTCGCTACCAAGCCTATCTCACTGGAAAGTGATGTTGATTTGTCTAACCATTATCCTTCTATTACTTAGAACCCCATAGTTGAAGCCATAAGAATGTCTATTTGTGGCACTTCCTGCACGCATCGCGAGGGGGATGGAGGGTCCTCCCTCCCTCCCTCGCTGGTTTCCTCGACAATTAGAATTATGCTTTGGGTTTTGTCCATTATCCATGTCAGGTTGATCATGACGATTTTACCCCCTTTGAGAATTTTCTTGGTAATTCGGGTGTTCCACGTGCACAAGATCATTTCTTCCCAATTCATTAATATATATTCACCATCTTTCAGTACCATGCATCATATTATGCTTGGTACCCTTTTCTGTTCTGACCAGGATCACATCACGGTATCATGACTCGCTACCAAGCCTATCTCACTGGAAAGTGATGTTGATTTGTCTAACCATTATCCTTCTATTACTTAGAACCCCATAGTTGAAGCCATAAGAATGTCTATTTGTGGCACTTCCTGCACGCATCGCGAGGGGGATGGAGGGTCCTCCCTCCCTCCCTCGCTGGTTTCCTCGACAATTAGAATTATGCTTTGGGTTTTGTCCATTATCCATGTCAGGTTGATCATGACGATTTTACCCCCTTTGAGATTTTTCTTGGTAATTTGGGTGTTCCACGTGCACAAGATCATTTCTTCCCAATTCATTAATATATATTCACCATCTTTCAGTACCATGCATCATATTATGCTTGGTACCCTTTTCTGTTCTGACCAGGATCACATCACGGTATCATGACTCGCTACCAAGCCTATCTCACTGGAAAGTGATGTTGATTTCTCTAACCATTATCCTTCTATTACTTAGAACCCCATAGTTGAAGCCATAAGAATGTCTATTTGTGGCACTTCCTGCACGCATCGCGAGGGGATGGAGGGTCCTCCCTCCCTCCCTCGCTGGTTTCCTCGACAATTAGAATTATGCTTTGGGTTTTGTCCATTATCCATGTCAGGTTGATCATGACGATTTTACCACCTTTGAGAATTTTCTTGGTAATTCGGGTGTTCCACGTCCACAAGATCATTTCTTCCCAATTCATTAATATATATTCACCATCTTTCAGTACCATGCATCATATTATGCTAGGTACCCTTTTCTGTTCTGACCAGGATCACATCACGGTATCATGACTCGCTACCAAGCCTATCTCACTGGAAAGTGATGTTGATTTGTCTAACCATTATCCTTCTATTACTTAGAACCCCATAGTTGAAGCCATAAGAATGTCTATTTGTGGCACTTCCTGCACGCATCGCGAGGGGGATGGAGGGTCCTCCCTCCCTCCCTCGCTGGTTTCCTCGACAATTAGAATTATGCTTTGGGTTTTGTCCATTATCCATGTCAGGTTGATCATGACGATTTTACCCCCTTTGAGAATTTTCTTGGTAATTCGGGTGTTCCACGTGCACAAGATCATTTCTTCCCAATTCATTAATATATATTCACCATCTTTCAGTACCATGCATCATATTATGTTTGGTACCCTTTTCTGTTCTGACCAGGATCACATCACGTTATCACGACTCGCTACCAAGCCTATCTCACTGGAAAGTGATGTTGATTTGTCTAACCATTATCCTTCTATTACTTAGAACCCCATAGTTGAAGCCATAAGAATGTCTATTTGTGGCACTTCCTTTTCGGTCGCTCATTGTGAAGCAACTGTAAGACTAACAATCACAAACACCTAGTCTTGAATCTCCTGAGTCTTGCTCCTGTCGATACGTTCTGCTTGTGTTTATTTTTCGTTGTTACTTACTAGCTACACACTTTCAAAATGAATTTCATGGGTCATCTTATTATGCAATTTCTGAGTCCTGCTTTGGTTTACTATTAAAAAAAAAAAAAAAAAAGTGGAGAAACAAGAATGTTTTGAGTTGCCTGATATGGAACTATGTCATATCTTGATGAAATGGATACCAATAATGCTTATGATTATCAACAGAGATTTTTATAACCTACATTTTGGGGAACAACTATACTTATGAAAGGCCATATGTTTAGGGGGAGAAGCCCAAGTCACAATGTACCCCCTTTTTTATATTGTAATGTTGTGATTTTGGATAGTAGTAATATAGGTTTGGGTATCCCAAAAGTTGCCCCTCTCCTTGGAAGGTTTAGTTTTTAAAAAATAAAATTCTAAAAGTTTGAGATTTCCAAATGATTTTATCTCACAGGCAAATCTTACCCAATCTAATTGGTGCTCCATGTCATTTTCCTACAAGTACCCAATTAGTACCTCAGATTTGAATTCTACTTTAACTTGTTTTTCTCTCAAAATTAAATCAAGGGTTGTGCATGATGAGTTTTCCTTTGGGCCGTATATCATGGCCAAACAAGTTTTCTTTGGCAAGGGATCGACCAACAGGGCAGAGTCTTTGGCATTCCTAGAACGATTAATGTTATTTGTGGAGGTGCAGGTGATCAAAGTGGTGATGCAAACTGATTCAAAATTGTTAAGAAATTAGTTTTATGATGTTTACATAACTCTATGGCATCTGATTTCTAAATGGTAGAAGATTAGAAGACTATGTCAAAGTACACGTATGTGCTCCGCAAGGTCAATTTGGTAGCACGTGCATTAGCTAATCTAGCCCAAGTTGAGAAAATAAGTCTTTTCTCTAACAATGCAGCATTTACCCAGATTACCAAAAGCTTTGTTGCCATTGGACAAGCAAAGGACGAGCGTATATTAAGAACCCAGCTTGAATAGTGATAGATTCAAGTTTTTATGTTCTTTTAGATCAGTTTTATACAGATAAAGTGATAATGTACCTCCACTGTATTCAAACTATTTTTGACAAGTAAGAAAGGTCAAGCATCCCATCGGCGCCCCTCCCTTCCGGAGGTTTAAGTGTCCTTTGGTTGTTCAAGTTTGGAGCTTGATTACGATTCGTGTTAGAGATATTCACATCCAGTGTTAAGAGTGTGGATGGCAATGGGGTGAATTTGAGCAAATCCATCCCCGCCTCGTCAATGATTGCAGATCCCTGAATCCGCCCCGCCAATCCATTTATATATTTTTTTAAACCATCCCCGCCCCTCACGAATTGGCGGATATCCACCCCTCCCTGCCAATCCGTTTACAAAATGGTGGTTTTGGTGGTAATTGCCGGTACCCCGCCCCAATCCGCCTGACAAGTTGAAGAAGAAGTTGCTTCTTCATAGTTGGCTCTGAGTCTGAGTGAGAAAATCAAATCAAGACTGAAGAAGAAGAAAACCGTAGACACTAACAGACCAAACCCTAAAGTTGTGAAGAACAGTAAGAACCAAAAGTTGAGATTTTTTTTCAAAAAAGGCAGAAATTGAAGAAGTTGAACATGAAACATGATTAAACATGTTCATATCTAAAAGCTAATTGATAGAATACAATCAGGAAAAATAGATCCAAACAACAGATCGGTAATCAAGATGAAACTAATTTGTAATAATTGTTAATTGACATCAAATACGCACAGATCTAAGATCTATAAAGACTAATAAACAGATGAAAAGCAAATTAGCAACATATCTAAGTTGGGTTTACAGATCTAATTTGGGTTTACAGATCTAACTTGAGTTTACAGATATAACATGAAAAGCAACAGACGAAATCGAGCACACTTTGAGAGGCGAGCGAGCCTACAATATCTTCTCTCGTCTCCTCAAAGAGCGGATCATTCTCATTAACAGACCAGTCCAAGAATCCACTGCCTCTGTAGTCATCGCGCACCTTCTATTCCTCGAATTTGAGAACCCCTCAAAACCCATTAACATGTGAGTACTTAGTGTATTGGCCAGGCTGCTTCCATGGGTTCCCTCTTTTTGTCTGCTGGTGCAAAGGGTGAGAGACAATGCGAAGTGAGAGAGAATCATAAGAAGAGAGTGGAGGGAGGGAGGAGGGGCCAATGGCATGACAGCTCAACGGTTAGAGCTTGGCGGATGGTACCACTAGGTCATGGGTTCAAACCCAGCTTGAGGCATCTTTAGTGGGTTCTGGGATCCTATAAAAACCCTGCTTGCCTTTAAAAAAAAAGGGGAGGGGGGAGGGAGGCATAGTGAGGTATCGTAGGCTAAGTGAGAGAGAATCATATTGATGGATTTGCATCACTGAGTGGAGGAGGAGATGGGGTTAGGGAGGCGGAGTGAGAGAGATATAGAATGAGATGGGGTTAGGGTTAATTTTTTTTGGCTTTTTAATGGGCCATGGTTATTTCTGTAATTTTACATAAACGGATATCCATGGGGCGAATATGGCCAAATCCGTATCCGCCCCAAATAATAGATGGATGTTGTATGGATATCCGTATCCGCCCCGAAATTCGTTTAGGCATATCCAAAATCGCCCCAAACGGGACGGGCGGAGCGGATATCCGTGAAAATCCGCCCCACTGTCATCCCTATGTTAGAAATAGTCACCATGTTTTTCTAATTTCACCACATGCACAACTAGTGTTAGAGATATTCACCATGTTTTGGAGGATAATTGTGCATCGAATTTGTTTTGTTGAACTTAGTGCAATTTGATTTCATGCCTACGTTTTTCTTTTATTGTGCTAATGTATAAGATATATGTAACTAAATTATGATGAAGTTTTCCAGAGAGCCAGGCCGGATGAGCTAGGCCCGCGCCAGGCCAGGCCCAATACCGTCCATCATCCTCGAAATGCACATCTCTAGGATGATGGATGGTATTGGTCCAAGCCTGGCGCAGACCTAGCTTGTCCGGCCTGGCTCTCTAGAATTTTTGAATTATGATTTGTAATTGTTTTGTTTTTTTTTGTATTTAACCGGTATTGTAAGTGATGTTCAATTATCATTCCATAGAAGTGTCCTAATTACTTCCATTACTATATTCATTGTATCTTTAAAAAAAATTCAGAGCATAACAAATTCTAAAAATCAAATCAAAGTCAACGGTGAAGTATATATGACATCTCTAAGATTTGGTAAGATAATGTGTTATTTGTAGCGACTTGATTAGTCTTTTTATTTACTTATCACTAATGAAAAGACTATTGACCTTTAATACCAGACAAAAAACGTGAACTTATCGTCCATATCTTATTCTATTATTATAAGAGGTTGCATGAGCTGAGCCGTGAAGTTGTAACTACTTCATGATCATACAAATTCCTAAACTGCCTTCCTCAAACCACTTAATTTAAAATATACATTATGACATTTTAGACATTTTGCTAACATAGAAGTTGCACCATTTGAGATACATATGAGGTCCCATAATAGAGACAAATTGCCAACTTCTATCAAGGATTGTGATTTTGTTTTCCGAGTTAATTTCAGTCTCTTGATTTAAGAATACTTCGGTGTGTAAGTAAAAAACATAAAAATTTCGAGAGTACATGAAATATATATAATAAATTTTGAGGGTATATGAAATGTGTGAAAAAAATAAGATGCAAGTAAATAAATCTATTAAACACGTTAAATGAAGCCTAAATACCAAAAAAATGAAAGAAACATGAACTTAATATAATTAGAAAATCAGGGGGTAGTTTCAAAATCCAATATGTAAGTAGAAGAAATGATAATTGGAAAGTAGGAGAGCGGTGGTTTTAAAATCAATAAATAATTAGAAAAATGATAGTTAGAAGAAAAAAAATCACAAATTTTATAAAAAAAACTTCGAAACTTTTTGAAAACCCCCCATGAATAAATGTAATTTTTTCTTTGCCCTTTTCTTTTTGTAATTTCAAAAAAAGAATATTTTGACAAAATTTTGCGAAAACACAATCCTTGCTTGTATCTTCTCAAAATATATTTACCAACCACATGTTACTAAGGAAAGCAATACTTTTCCATTGAGTTTGGGACCTACAAGTCAAAAGAAAATTTTGCTTCATTATTTTTTTTTATATTCATAAGTATTTTTATTTTTATTATTAAAATAATTTAAAACTATAAATTTGTTATTTGTATTGTTTTATTCTTTATTTTATGATGCTAAGTTTCACAATTTATTTATATTATAAAAATGCAAAACATATTGTGTAATTACTGTTACGGGCAGAAGCGTTACAAATGTCGAAATGCGAAGCTACAAACAAAATACTAACAAATACTGGAGATAACCAATTTAACGTGGTTCGGCAAACACGCCTACATCCACGACAAATATCAACTTTACTGATGAGAGAGACAGATTACAAATGGAGAGGAGTACAAAACGTCTAGGACATTACAAATACAAGTGTCTAAGTGACACCACATAAATACGCAGACTACGTATAACACAAACAAACAAAACAAAATAAAAAGCAAAACTCTCCCTCCTCACTTTCTCCTCTCCTTTCCTAAACACATACAGAGAATGGGTTAAACCCAAATCCCTCTCAAATCTCTCAATCTCTCAAAATGGAAGAAGATGGATTAAAGAGGAGGGGGTTCCTCCTATTTGTAGGTTGCTCTTGGCGGTGGAGAGAGGCGGTGTGGAGGGTTCCATTCCTTCCACCATCTTCTTCCTTATTCCTCCAGCTGTCTTCTTGAAGGTTCAACTCAGATCCAGCACAGATCCACCGCATTCAAGCCGAAATCCAGGTTCTTCTTCCTTATCTTTTTGTCAATTTGTATTGCCGACATCAATTTTTCAACTGTCGACATCAATTTTTCAACAATTAAGTGGACCAGCAATCTCGTGTATGTGAAATGGTTCGGGGCCTCATCACCCCCGGATCCGTGAAGGTGGTTCGGGACCTCATCAACCCCGGACCCAACAAGCGGTATCAGAGCCGATGGTTCGGCCTTGGGCTTGGCGAGTGTTGGAAGTGCAAGTTGAGGCATGCAAGTTGGAAGTGCACGTTGAGGGGAGCTTATCCCCGGCGCAAGGATAGGCTCAATAAGTTTCGCCAAGGTGGAGATTGTTGGATATGTGTTGGCTCAACTTAGTCTCATATCAACTAAGGAACCAAGTGATATGAAGTATATATGAAGTTTGGTATGTCTTAATAAGCGACGAGGCCTTTTGGGAGCATTTGAAAAGTTGAGCTCCGTTCGTAAAAACCCCATACCCGAGCGGTGGCAGGTGTCTAAATTGGGGACAATATCATTGCCCGAGACATATCGTGTAGTGGTGGTGCCGGGGGCTTCGCTGCTTCACCCCCGAGCACAACAATTACATCTCATCCAAATGCTTCACCATATTTTTATTCTTAGTTACCTAACTTTTTTCCCGTGCGTTTAATGAAAAAACTATTGAGCTTTAATAAGAGACAAAAAAACATGCATGAACTCGGTTTCATAGAAAAAAAATGTTTTATATTGTTATTTGTGTGTATGTCTTACTAATTGATATCGCCATGTCTGGGCATACCATTGCGAGATTCTTTCTGGTCATGCTATTTTAATTCATTGTAATGGTACAGAGCGAGTTTGTAACATATATATATATATTTAATAATCAATCACCTCGAATACATGTAATGGGTGACTGACTTGGAGATAATTCTCTGAATCCATTTGCCAAAGCTTTGGCAAGAGAAAAAACGTTTGAATATTACACCAAAAAAAATTAGATGATTCAATCAATGTCATGGTAAACGTTCATACGTTCCTTTGGTCAATTTTATTATTTTTTAGGGGGGAGGGGATTGTTATATCAACAAATACATTTCTTTACTTACACGACTCAGGGTCTATAAAAAATAAAAATAAAAATAAATGTTGTCTGCTATGCACTTTTGTTGTATAATGAAACACATCGGTTTGATCTATCCAATTCCTTATAGCTAGTTTAATAGATAAATCAAACAGTTTGTTAGACTTGATAATTTTCAATCGATCATCCAATAGTACATGCATGTACATCCATCTCCCCGAATTCACCCTGCTTCAATGGGGAAACAAAAATCCATTGATTGACGAGAGGAAAGAGCCTATATAGCTGGACTACTTTCTAGGGTTACATTCAAAAATAAACAAAGCAGTTGTATCACCAATCTCAGATCTCTACCATGAAAGAAAAAAAAAACCGTTTCAATGAATCAATAATATAACTGAAATAACTGTCTTACATAATATATATACAAAAACCCCATTTTTCTATTTCTTTTTCTCTTCATGTTGATTGAGATCAAGAGGAGCTAGCCGAAGCTGTGTGTAGTTGGGTTGGGTTCATTCCCTTGCTCTGGCGAGCGAGAGAACGAGCCCTACCCAACCATGGTTGGATCAAGCTTTAGCCTCATTCCATTTTACAATAACTATCTTTGTTGGAGATTCACTTATGCTGGCCTCTCCCCTCAATTCATCAATACCGACAACGAAACCACAATTCAGTTTTGGGCTCCGACCACTTGTACAACAAAACCAGCATTGGTTCTTCTCCATGGCACAGGTCCAGGGGGTACTTGGCATTGGAACAACCAAGTAGCATTCTTCGCCCCTCATTATGCACTTTACATACCTGATCTCCTCTTCTATGGACAATCGAAAACAAATAATCCTGACCGGACTGAGATCTTTCAAGCAGAGACGGTCGCGAAAATGATGGAGAAACTAGGATTGAGCAAGTATAGTGTGGTGGGTACTAGTTACGGTGGTTTTGTTGCTTACCAAATGGCTAAAATGCATCCCGAGAAGGTGGAAAAGGTGGTTTTAGCTAATTGTGCTATTAATAGGAGACAAAGTGATACCCGCGATTTGGTGATACTATCCAATGTTGAGTCTTATGTAGATCTATTAGTACCCAAGTCAGGCAAGCACTTCAAGACCTTACTTGGTTTATCCATGATGAGGCCTTCATCCGCGCCTGAGTTCATTCTTAATGACGTTGTTCGGGTAAGTTAAACTTTTATCTTTGAGACCACAAGAAATTAAGATGAAATACACTCACTATATTCCACAGTCCTATACTATCACAAACCATTAATTAAATTAGCTACTTCATTTTATAGGTCAGGATCCTTAGGAAGGATAAACATGGTTCGCATGAATTTCCTAGATGCGCGGACTAGTTTAATTGCAATGACAATATAATTTATATATATAAGGTTTGTTGTAGGGGATGCAATTGCATGCAATGGATAGAGATCGTATGCTCCGCGAAGCTGGAACGACCCACTGTGCTCCTCACAAAAAAATCACAGTTTTTACTTTTTACTAACAAGGGTCAGGTCTTATATCTAATATAAGATCTTAAAAGAAAATTTTCCAAATGGGAAACTCTGTATGAAATATCTGATGAAGATCGAGTCTGGAAAGGAGAGTTGTTAGGAAGGCCAATCTAAAAAAAAAGTGATTATAATAGTTCCCTTCCCTTCAGTTGGCATTCAGTTTGAGTCATGATATAATGATATTGAGCCAGTGGCCGAGCCAGAATTTTCATCTCAGGGGATTAGAGGTATAGCATATCTTAGTTGAGCCGATTAAATTATTTATATAGACACACAAATTTTTGAGTTTTGAAAAGAATAAATTTAAGCTTTTATTGATAAAAATGATGAGATATCTTTTAAATGTACCGATAAGAATTGGTCTTCAATGACAAATTGCATGTAACTTCTACATCAAATAACTATTCAATGGACATTTGTACCTTAATGTATATACCTAGCTAATTTGTATTTGTATATAATAACAAAAATTGGAGGAAACAAAAGACATTACAAATAATAGAGAGATCAATGTTTAGAAAAAATTATTAAAATTATATGGTAGGATTTACTTAAATATATATAAGATAAATAGAGATATACCCAGAAGAAAGGTTGAACTATAACTTATGTATGAGGGAGCTTTTTATTTGGATAATAATTTGAGAGAACCATTTAGAGCTTAACAATTATTCCGTGTAGTTGAGAGAGCAATCTAGGATTGGTAATAGCATGTTTAATTTTCTAAGGGGCTAAAATATTCAAATTTGAGGGGGGCAAAATTTTGCTTAATGATATTATACCTAATTTTGATGGGGCAATAATCATGTGACTTTTGCAGGTCTGCCCCCTTCCTCTGTATGTGGCTCTGCCACTGTATTGAGCTCTTTGTAAGATTGATGAGCTTGAGCTGTATTCTTGAGATGGGTGAGATTAAATTAGGCAAGCTTTATTTGACACCACCAAAACTACATTTCCACACCACCATTAATAAACCAAAAAAAAAAAAAACACTTGCAACACACCAGCGTCCCCATTGTGCGAAAACGTCTTCTTCTTTTCTAGCGAGCAACGCTTGGTCACAATTGAAGTGTTTCTCATTGCCTCTTTCTCCTCTCTCTTTCCCATTTGATTGTCGCACCAAAAAATAAAGTTTCAGAGTAGGCAGAGAAGCTAAGGATTTGATGGGGTTTTAGGGAAAAAGATTTGTTGCTGATTTTCTTCTGAAATTGGTATTTGCATATTGATTTCGAAGGGAAACCAAGCTAAATTGACAACGATTCCGAGGGGATTTACTAAAAAAAGGGGGGGGGGGGGATTTACTTGAATTCGAAGGGTTTTTGTCTTGAACGAGATTTGGGTTCCTTCACTTCATCCTCTATGCTCTTTTGTTCTTGAGAGACTTCTCTCTGTCTTCTCTGACAGTCCCTCCCCACCCCTCTGTTTGTATCTTTTCTTTGAAAACTATGAGAAGTTAATCAAGAAGGAGGAGGAGCCACACCATCATGCCCCCGTCACCTCAACTCTTTTTTTTTTCATCGCCCTGGCAGAGTACTCCACAAGCAGGGGTTCCCCAGTCGTCGCAGGTTTTGCAAGGGCAAACACATTTGGCCTTCGCACACCCTCTCGCGAATGGACAACTCATCCTTAGGGGTGGGCACGGTTCGGATCGATTCCAAATTTTGAGGAACCTAACTCGAACCATTTAAATTTTAACGGTTCCGATTCGGATCGGTTCCTCCATTTTGAATGTTGGAACCGAACCTAACTCGAACCGTTTACAACGGTTCGGTTCCTGTATAATATATCTCAAAAAATATTAATGAAAAAATGAAGAAATGTGATCTTTTCAAACTGAAGAAATGTGAATATAACACTGTTGAACAGACAGACTATTACAATGTATGATAATAATACAGTGGAATGCTAAAATTGACAGACTATTCTATTGAAGTGGAATAATAATAATACAGATACATCCACAACACCCCCCCCCCCCCCCCCCCCCCCCCCGCGTAAAACACCAACAACACATTATATCTAAAACAAAGCACCTCATGCACTCTAATTGGGCTTCCTACTGAACTTCTTGGTATGGTTTTCATTTAGAAAATCAAGCAAAACAGAGCTCTTGCATTTGGGGCACTTTGGATTTTCCTCAGACAGCATGACATACATTAGACACCTTGGGCACCCTACCAATACCATCGAAACTTCAGGGATGTTCGAGTAACGCAACACTTGATCATCATTGTTGTTGAGTTCAGAAAACATACATGAACTTGATTTGAGACGAGAGTGAGAGAGGACGAAGATCATTATGGTTGTGGGAAGAAGATCTGAGACGAGAGTGAGAGAGGATGAGATTTGGGGGTGTTAGGGTTAGAAATCAGATCTGAGACGAGAGTGAGAGAGGACGAGGGTGCTTGTGCGTCGTCGTCGCGTGCTCTGTCTGCTTGTGTTGTGCGTTGTCTCCGTGCTCTGTCTGCTTGTGGAGAATGAGATCGTGGTGGTGGTGGGTGGCTGGGTGAAGTGGAGACCGAGAATGAGTTATGAGAATGATGGAAGGATTTCTCATTTCATCATTTGGGCAATTGGGGGTGTTACGGTTAGAAACCCATTTTTTTACCCAATCACATTAAGGCACATGTAAAGAGGTTTATATAATCGGATAGGAATCGAACCGTTTTAAACAATAATTTAGGAACCGGAACTGAACCGTTTTAGAACGATTTCGGAACCGAACCGAATCGTTTCATAATTTATAAAATAAAAACCGAACCGTTTGGAGTAAAACGATCCGGTTCGGTTTGGATTCACGGTTCCTCAACCCGTTTGCCCACCCCTAGATGGGTTAGCATGGTTTTTTTTTTTTTTAGAAACAGAGAGGAGAAAGATTGGGAGAAGTTGTGTTTGTGGTTGGTTTTTTTTTTTCTTTTTTTATTATATTGGTGGTGTGGGAAATAAAGGTGAGGTTGGTGGTGTGAAACAGTGTAAATGGTGGTGTTTGCCATTAAATTAGTTGTTATTGGGTATTTCAGGATAAATAAAGCGTAAATTGGATCGTTGATCCTTTTTATTTTAATACATTCTCAAAAGCTACATCGTTGTTGTCACCTAGCATCTATGTCGCCTCCACTTTGCATTCGCTCCGCTCATCTAAGCAACTACATTCAATACCCGAAAGCTAATCAACAGCGGAGCACATGTGCTCCTAATAATCCGATAAAAAAACTCACATAATTTTAATTGGCGTGTCTTGAATATGCAACTTTTCACAATGAGAGTAGATATCCGACCAACTCAGCTACAATTAGTGGACATGATAAATAAAACAATTAATTAGGCTAACAATGTAATTTTAGTTTTGGAAAAATAATAATCGTATACTTCTAATTGCTTTGATTTCAGCCATACAATAAATCTCCTTAATCCAATGGCTCTACAAATCAATCTCATCAATCTTACAACTAGTTCAAGTTCACTCAATAAGGGTTCTTTGTGTGTGTGTAAAAGGATTATCTAGTTAAATTAAGATTTCCCTTAGTGGATCATAAAATTAAAACTCTAGGGTCTTATTTCAGACAAAAAAAAAAAAAAAAAAAAAACAGTTCAACTTAAAGCTAAAGAAATACCCAATCCTACTTTTATTTTCAAAATTACACTATTTTCTAATTGCAAAATTTTATGAAGTTTTTTTTTTTTTTTTTTTCCGATATTAATTGTCTCTTGTGACTGCAGACTTTATATGGGGAAAATAGGGATGAATTGGTGAGACTTATTAAGAATCTAACCTTTGGACAGGATGACATTGTAAAATGTGAACCTCTACAACAGGTACTTATCATTATTATTATTATTATTATTGCTAAAGTGAATTATAATTTTAACTTCTTGCAGGACAGTTTGCTTCTTTGGGGACAGTATGACCAAATATTTCGTCTGGAAAGGGCTTTTGAGCTCAAAGAGTATGTATATTAATCATCCAAATCATATCCTTTACCGGTTTTTCATTTTATTATAAATTTCTCATTTTTTTCACTCTGTTTTTTATTTATATAAGTCCCTTCGACCTCTTAATTTATCCGCTTGACAATAGGATCCTTGGAGAGAGAGCTAAGTTGGAAGTTATCAAGGACACAGGACATCTACCACACATTGAGGATCCATATAATTTCAATGAACTTGTGATGAAATTTTTGAGTAAGATGTTTAATTTTTTTTAAAACAATTTTTTTGTCTTAGTTTTCAGTAGTTATAGCATTCCACCACTTATGCTTCAAATTTCATTTCCATCATTCAATGGTTCCATAACATTCATATTAATATCATCGGCCTAGGTACACATGCATTTGTCTCTACAAATCCCTTATTAGTTATAAATAGTGTTTGAATAATGTGTCAGGTACATTCCATTCAAAGGTTTGAGACTTGTGGTTGAAATGCATGTTGTGAGGCATCCAACACGGTTCATCAACTGTATGCAGTTTCCATTGATCAAGATCCACATGTAAACTCCGATGCTGCAAGAAGTATTTGGGATGTATTTTGTCGAAGAAGCAAGTCTCAATCTAACCTCTTACCATGTCAAACATTTGAACTGGTAACTTAGAATACTTGTGATGGATGAGTGTAAAGCAGTGTATCCAAATGGTGGTGAAATCATGAACGAGTTTGTGAATCACTCCATCCATGAATCCAATCATCCATGCGTGGTGGTTATGATGCAGTCAATTGTATTTCTAAAACACAAAATGTCAAAGTGGTGGTATGCAACCATTTATATATACAACATCTCAAGTAAAGTTAAAATATAGAGCAACTCAATCAATCGTTAGTAATATGACTTTGAGCAAATAATAGAAACTTGTGGCTTGTGAGCCTTTTCACCGACGAAGTAATTGATAGAAGCCAATCAAACTTTAGAGCCAAACAAAATATATTATCTTCCTTGTTTCACCTATGTACAATAACAAAATATATTTTCCTTTACTTTATATTCCCCATGACTATGTTTAAACTTTTTTTAAATATAAATTAAATTTTGATTCTTGACACTAATTGGGTATTTCATAAACACATAAAAATCTTGGTTCAAGTCCTAATTAGAGCAATTGATTAGAAATATAACTTCAAGTTCGAAAACCCTAAATATATCATTCCCATACAAGTTGGAAAAAAAAATTAAATTGGTTGATCTTGAGCAAGGAATTAAACAAACAATTGTAAAGAGATGAGAGAAAGCCAACCACTCAAGATAACATATAGAAAGGTTGGCCTTAGTAGAAGAGCATTGCAAGGCCGCATTGTTGAAATCATCCATGGCCCAAATTACAAAGCTCATTCTAACAAAAGTTACATTCTTGGAACTACAACCATGACCTCACAAGGCCAAATACATGTCCACAACCAGACTTCGACAAGTGATAACAACGGTTGATTTCTTGATCTCCACAAAAGGGTCTCTCACATTGGCAAATTAAAGAAGGTTTAAGCTTTGATTCGTCACTTATTTATAACTTAGAACTAAGGTCTCATCGTTACAAGTTTGGGATATGGATGAACATTTCTCTCTAGGGCATGGATCAAACAAATGGAATTGTTTATTTTCTTGTCAAACACTTCTAAAAGCCCTTCTATATGTTTCTTACTCTTTAGAAGCTCAGAGATGAAGAAGCGTAATTTTATTTAGTATCCCAAAGTTTTGTTTTATTCCCAAGTTTTTGTTTTAGTTCCCAAGTTGAAAAACCCCAACCAATTTTATGATAATTAGTAAATGAACCCAAAATAATGGGGTTTCCTTTTACTTTTGCCAAACTCAAACCTCTTAAGTTTTCACATCACTTTGTTGTTACAAACCCCGAACCCTTCATCTTCTTCCTCAACCAAACAAACTATTATTCTCGTATTTCTATCTAGTGTTTGAAGAAATGTTAGAATTGAAAGCGAAGGTAAAAATCAAAGCCAACCAAATTTGCAAGAAGAGCTACAACTTCGAATCGAAAGAATTTAAAGAGGAAGTTTTGGCATACAAAACGTCTAGATTTTAAGATGTGGTTGAGGAAGAACACCTCGTAAAAATCCCTACATATTAAACAATTTGAGAAGTTTTGGTTGTTGATAATGATGGTAGACATGGAAATGACGGTAGAAGTGGTTACATGGATGAAGATATTGGTCATGGTGATGCCCGTGGTGATGGTGAAGTTATGTCCATAGCATTGATTCAGTGCATCACAATATTGCGACGGACACAACTCTGTGTCCGAAATTTTCTCCATAATTTTTGTAAACAAGTTTTTAGCCATCACAAGGTTGTGATTATCCCAAACCCGTGTTGGAAAGATTTTCATAGTTGGTGTGACTACCATTTTCATGATACGTGGCGACAATATCCATCAAATTACTGCAGTGTAATGACAACAAACACTGCCTTGGGATCAAATCAAGGTATCTACCACGAGATTTATGCCAACTTGGTATGATGTGTGATGATACATCAAACCGTTCTCTGATCAATACCGTATACGTGTCATGATAATCTCGTCAACAGAAGCAGACCCGATTGCATATCACTTCAGCGAGTCCCAGACAACATTAAGACCACTATGGGCAGATTTCATAACGTTGGATCCGAATTGCAATGAGCCACTAAGCCCACACGTCACACGGTCAAACCCCATACTTGTAAGCCCTGATAATGCAGTACATCGGTTCTGACTAGGAAACAAATACTAGAATATAAGTCGGACAAGAAAACTTCATTGCATGGACAATACTCAGAAAGGGAAACCTCTCCCGCAGATCTAGGAACATAAGTCGTGTAGGGAAACTATCCCACATGGACAGTTCCCAAATATGAAAGGATCTCTAGCATTATCTCTTTCTCTAAACTATACCACCAAAGGCCTAGCCGAACAAGGACTCTCACACTATAAAATGAGATAAGGTCGATGAACTTAAGGTACGCTACATAATACCAATTTACAATGTTAAGCCTTATCTAACTTAAGCATCGGTGAGTCATCGGCCGCCACACGATGGTCTTTGGCTCACGTGTGCTATTTGTGCAGGTCTACGTAAGTAACGAGGAAGGAGAACAAGAATCGACTACATCAGTTTGGCGCCGTTTGTGGGGAACAACAGAGTTCCTTGGAAAATAGTAGCACCACCCTTCACAGATAACCAAAAAGATGGTGAAAAAACAATAGCAGGAATCGACTATAATGCAGATGTTGCGGAACCTTCGAACACTCGAACTAACAGAGCACAGCCCTCTCCGGCGCCACCACCACCGCCACCAGAAGAACCCTCTCAGACCCCCACACCGGTGGCAGCCATGGTGGACCCAAGGGTGGATCTACTATCAACCCAGATGCAGCAAATCGTATAAGCGTTGGAGACACTCAAACAGTGGAACCCTATACCTACAGAAGGAGATCGCGAGCAGCAAAGAGCCCAATCCCCAGTGAGCTCTAGAGAGAACGTTCGGGAGAGTCGCGCTGCCAGTGGACCAGAGGTGGAGGACCGGTCAACATAGACCCAGCATCTAGAGCCAGTAGACACATCTCGCACAACCCCATTCGGAACGGGGCCACAGACCCAGATGTGTTGTTTAATCTCACGATCCCTCCGTTAATGGATCATATCATGAATGAACCGCTGCCAAAGAAATACATACCACCGAAGCTGGAGTTTTACGATGAGATAGGAGACTCGTTCGATCACTTGCGCCACTTCCAGTACTTTATGGCACTCAAGGAAGGGTCTGACGCAATAATGTGCTGATCATTCCCTACCAGTCTGAAGAAATCAAAGTTGACTTGGTTCCATAGCCTCCCTCCAAGATCCATCGACTCATTCTGTACATTGGCGACGACTTTCCTCATGTGCTTTGTGGGCAGCCAACGAATCAGGAAGGGCCTGCACTATTTACTGACCCTGAAACAGAACAGAACGAGATGTTGAGGGAACACATCACTCGCTTCAAAGATGAGTTGACTCTATCGATGGCTATAGTGATGACACCGCCGTCACAGCCTTTACCTCGGGTCTAAGGCGAGGAAAGTTCTACGAACTCCTTAATCTAGACCCCCAACCGATATGATAGACCTACTGAAGGATGCCCAGAGATACATCACTCTAAACGAGATGTTGACCACCAAGAAGTAGGCGGAATCAAAGAAGAAATCCTTTATCCCCAAATACAAGAAAGAGGGGAAGAAAAAAGAGGACGATGACGGGAACATGAGGAAGCGCATTGAAACCGCAAAACGCAAAGCAAGGCCTCCAATTACGTCAGATCCAAATCGGTCACCCCTCTCAACTCCAATCTGTCTGACATCCTCAACTCCTTCAAGAATTGGAAAGAACCGAAGTGGCCCGCCAAACAGCGAGGAGACCCCGCTCGACGCGACAACAACGAGCATTGTGCCTTCCATGAGGGAGGCGGACACGATATCGAGGACTGTAAGAGTCTCCAAAATGAGATCGAATACTGGATCCGAAAGGGGCAAACTTAGAGAGTTCCTACGCCCAAACAACTGCACCAGTGCCAATCCATTAAATTAATGGAACTGCATGCAGCCCCATTAATTGGGGGAGTAACTGAGGGAACAAAACATCCTACAATCTACACCGTACACATGGCACGAGCCCTATACGTCTAGTGCCACTGACACGAAGACCCAACGCATAGACTCAGTCAACGTCCAGTACGAAAGAGTGGGCTAGGACGACCAAAGTCAGGATCTTACTCACCATACATAAGTCAGGACCTCCAAGTCAGACTTATAGAGTAAGCCCGAACGACCACAGTCAGGCTTGCACTCTCCGAACGCAAGTCAGGACGGTTACAGTCAGGCTTGCACTCTGTACACATAAATCAGGGCCCCTAAGTCAGATTTATAAGGCAGGATGGCCAAAGTCAGACTTGTAAAGTAAGCCAGAACAGCCACAGTCGGGCTTCTACTCACCATACATAAGTCAGGACCTCCAAGTCAGACTTATAAAGTAAGTCAGGACGACCACAGTCAGATTTGCACTCTGTACACATAAATTAGGACCCCCAAGTCAGATTTATTGAGTGAGCCAGGGCGGCCAAAGTCAGACTTGTAGAGTAAGTCAGAACAGCCAAAGTCAGGCTCCTACTCACCATACATAAGTCAGGACGTCCAAATCAGACTTATAGAGTAAGTCAGGAAGGCCATAGTCGGGCTCGCATTCTTCAAACGCAAGTCAAGACGGCCACAGTCAGGCTTGCACTCTGTACACATAAATCAGGATTCCCAAGTCAGATTTATTGAGTGAGCCAAGACGGCCAAAGAAAGACTTGTAAAGTAAGTCAAGACGGCCACAGTCAGACTCGCACTCTGTATACATAAGTCAGGACCCCCAAGTCAGACTTACTCAGTGAGCCAGGACGACCATAGTCAGAATTGTACTCTCCTCAACAAGCCAAGACACCCAAGTCAAGCTCACGATCTTCGCAGGCAAGTCATGACACCATAGTCAGACTTGTACTCTCTTCAACAAGCCAGGACACCTAACTCAAGCTCACGATCTTCACAGACAAGTCATGACACCATAGTCAGACTTGTACTCTCCTCAACAAGCCAGGACACCCAAGTCAAGTTCACGATCTTCGCAGTCATGACATCAAAGGCAGACTTATGATGCTCAGGAAGAAGCCCAGACATCCAAATTAGGCTCACACTCTCCGATTTCTAAAAGAATTCTGACCAGGATTGCACGAACTATCGTAGCTCAAGCAGTCATAACTCTCACTAGCAGATCAATCATATGGCTTCCAGACCTCGCAGAGCCTCTCGACTGACAATTAATGTTGTGATAAGACAAAGCAGATAAAAGCTAGCAAAAATTGGTGAAGTTGGGAATTTCCCTACGAAAGGCGCAAAAACAAGCTTGAAATACTTTGAGTCTGTAGAGGCCATAAAACAGAACTTTTGCAAGAACTTAAAATCATCAGGCAGATTGCTGACGCATTCTGGCGACGTCAGCACACACACAACGTGTTCGTTTATTCGAGAAGAAGTGAGCAATTGGATCACCCTCAAAGATACTCGGACGCCAGCGTCCCTAGCCTAATCAGAATGCCAATCTCAGTCCTATACCCGTTCGACACCAGTTGAATGGGTACAATGTCGAGATATGTCAGGAACTCCCAAATCTCCTTGATAGCAGGAAAGCAGACACCCGATTGAAGTATACCTCAGTGAAGACAAATAAACTCCTCAGGAGAGGACAATGGTGTCAGATCAGCGCCCAGAGTGTAGAGCACCGGATCATCAGAAATCCTATATGTCTTACGGAGGGCTTCCAGATCCGATTTAGAGAGCAACCTCTCCCCAAAAAACTTGCGGTCCTTAGCGAATAGTTCTTCGGGAAGCTGATTCCGGCCCGACATGAAATGAAGTACAAGTTTTCGAATACGAAGGTTAAGCGAAGTCAAAAGCACATAAGGCAATACGACAAAGCAGTCTCTGAGATTGAAAGAGTAAAGAGGCTACACTCCACAGGCAGAAGATCTATATAGAAAACATAATTTCCACTTTTCTTTCTCTCGAGCTGACGCACGCCCAATTAATGAAACTCGCCGCTCAAGGAAATAACTCAGACTCAACCATCATGACTGCACAATTGCTTCATGAAATGACCTGGTGGATCGATAAGATGACCCACCAACTCGAGGGGAGTAGCTGATGATACATCAAACCGTTCTTTGATCAGCACGGTATATGTGTCATGATAATCTCGTCAATAGAACAAAGCAAGCCCAAACAACATTAAGCCAACTATTGGCAGATTCCATAACGTTGGACCCAAATTGCAATGAGCCACTAAGCCCACACGTCACGCGGTGAAACCCCATACTCGTAAGCCTTGATAAGGCAAGAGTAACCCCTGATAAGGCAAGTATCTGGGGGATCAATCCAAGACAAGCAGGCCAGCAGTACATCAGTTTCGACTAGGAAACAAATACTAGAGTATAAGTCAGGCAAGGAAACTTCTTTGCATGGGAAACACTCAGAAAGAGAAACCTCTCCCGCAGATCTAGGAACACAAGTCGTGTAGAAAAACTATCCCACGTGTACAACTCCCAAACAGGAAAGGATCTCTAGCAAAATCTTTTTCCTTAAACTACGCCACCAAATGCCTTGTCGAACAAGGACTCTCACACTATAAAGGGAGGTAAGGTCGATGAACTTAAGGTACGCTACAAAATACAAATTTACAACTGTAAGCCTCTTCTAAGCCTTATCAAACTTAAGCATCGAAGTGTCATCGACCGCCACACGGTGGTCCTTGGCACACGTGTGCTACTATGCAGGTCTAGGTAAGCAGTGAGGAATGAGAGCAAGAATCGACTACATCAATATGATTATGCTTAGACAAAGAACATGCATGCCTACCATCCCAAATCTCCTAAATTTAGCAACACTTCAAGATTTGCGCTAAGGTACTTGCCTCGAGATCTATGTCATTGTGATGATGTTAATATTGATACCTTAGTATGTTTATTACTTACATTAAGTAGTGCAATTACCATAATTTGTTCAGAGCTCCCCAAAGGCACAAAACACTTGTCGTTATATTTTGCCCATATTTCAATTAGAGTACCCAATACAATTGGGTAACTAAACTTGTCACAGTTCATATAAAACTGGGATGAATAACCATATAGGACTATGCAGAGTTCAAATTGGTCAAAGACAATTGCTTAAGGGATAATACAACTTATTCCTTAGAGATGCTAATCGATACAATTTGTTCTTAAGAGATGCTTGATGTAGTCGATTCATGTTTTCCTTCCTCACTGCTTACCTAGATTTGCACAGGTAGCAAACGTGAGCCAAGGACCGCCGTGTGGTGGTCGATGGCACTCCGATGCTTAAGTTAGATAAGGCTTTTGAGAAGCTTAAAACTGTAAACTGGGATTATGTAGCATACCTCTAGTTCATCGACCTTATCTCCCTTTTATAGTGTAGGAGTCCTTGTTTGGCTAGGCCTTTGTTGGCCTAGTTTAGGGAACGAGATCTTGTTGTGGAGATCTTTTCCTAATTAGGAGTTGTCCATGTGGGATAGTTGCCCTACACGACTCGCTCTCCTAGATCTGCGGGAGAGGTTTCCCTTTCTGAGTGTTGTCCATGCAAGGAAATTTCATTGCCTGACTTATACTTTAATATATGTTTCCTAGTCAGATCCAATGTGTTGTTGGTCTGCCTATCTTGGGTGGATCTCTCAGATACTTGCCTTAAAGGTCTTACAAGTATTGGGCCTGACCGCGTGATGTGTGGGCTTAATGGCTCATTGCAACTCTGATTCGACTGTTTGGATCCTGCCTATAATGGGCGTAGTATTGTTTATGCCTCGCTGGATTGGGCATTCAATCGAGCATGCTTTTTTATGTTGATGAGATTACCATGACACGTGACGATGCTTATCGGAGGACGGTTTGGTGTATCATCAATGCTAATTGAATAAAGGCCTTATTTGGTCCCTGTATGAATTGTACAAGTACGAAATTCAACCCCAGTGTCTACAGTCTCTCTAAGCTCTTTCTGACTTGAGCATTGGAGCATTTCTAAAGTTATACCTTCTTATGTTCCAGATCCAGTTCATCTAATAGCAAGCATCCAGCTTGTGGGTCTTCGTCGAAACATCCCGAGGAAGTTCATACAACAATTTGCCCTAACTTTTGGTACGAACAAGGTTCTGACCATCTCTGCGTTGTGGAAATTACAACTCCGTGTTCGAGAGTTTTTTCCTTAATTGTTAAAGAATATAGTTTTAACATTCTCAACACTAAGTAATACAAAAACATGCATGTTAATATTATTTATTCATTTAAAAAGTATACCCATTAAGTAATATAAAATGTATATCGACCCATACAATAAAATACAAATGGTAAACCCTCCCAAAAAACATGGTGTTGTTACGACAAAAAACTTTGAGGTCAGAAGCTCAGTCACAACTTTGCAAACCAGAAATTTTACATACTTGTTAGAAACCCATCATGATTTCATGGATGAGTTGGTATGCTCTTGAAATTTTCAAAAGTAAGTCGTTGTTTTGACAAAAGTATTTAAAATGGTGTACATCACCTCTTTGTTTGGCATTTCCATGTTATGTGCATTTTCAATTTGACTTGAAAATGGTTCACTTCTTACAACACAGCTATCTATTGGAACTTATATGGTTGAAAGTTCAAAATCACCAAGATTCTTCAAAAGCTTGTCTTCTTTCACCACTTTGATAAACTTTTAAACTTCAAAACCTTCAATCTTACCATCTATATATCATCAAGAAAAGAGCTTCCACTTCCTAGAAGAAGGGAACTTCCACCACTTAGACAAAGGTGTGAGTTTGATATGAACCAACCGAAATAACAACTAGCTCTCCTTCCTTTTGCATACGTCTTTTGACCTTTCTACATCAAAACTCTCTTTCTTCCTACATCAAAAATCTTTTTCTTCCTCTGAATATGACTTGAACAGGCAAACGATGTTTTTTAGATGCTTTGATAACAAATAATGCTCATACTATGATTTTCAAAATCTATATTGATTTTAACATTCTGGTATTAGTTGACGTGATTTTGTTTGATTGGCTCACAATTATTCACATCCAAAAAAACAAATAAATATGAGTCAATGAAAAAAGTCACATCAGATGCGACATCAAAAATATAAAAATGAATGTAAACTTTGAATGTTAGAGTTAAGTTTTTCTGTCGAGTCTCTTGAAGATGCCCTAAAGAAGACAGTTGGGGTAAAAAAAAGTCCTTAAGAAATTGTAACATACATTAAAATACATTTTTATGATTCGTTTGAAATGCTTTAACAACAAAATTTCATCGCCGAATGTTGGAAAACTACACTAAACTTCATTCAGCCAATCCCAAGGCACCCAAACTTGCAACCCAAGTTCAATTCAATGTGTACACGTGTGTGGAACATGGAGATTCAAATACGTACATTTGATGGCTCACATCACTTGTTATTAGAGCATCTCCTGTCAATCTCCTAAAATAGCCAAAAAGCTCTTTTAGGGGGTTTCATGGAGGAAATCCTTCCTCCAATCAATCCCCTAAACCAGCCCTTATAATAACTCCACATCCAACTTTCTCCTAAATTTAGGGAGAATCAAACCATCCCTATATCTAAAATAATAATAAAATATTCCAAATATTTGATTTCCTAATTTTTTAATACAATTTTTAAAAAAAACTCCCAAATCTTTTAATTTGTCAAATTTAAATTAAGTTGAAATTAATAATAGTATAATTAAAAAAGTATTTAAATAATAGTATAATTGAAATTAAAAATATTATATATTTAAGTTGAAATAAATAATAGTATATAACTAATAATATTATTGATGATACATAAAACCGGTCACACTCCTAAGCCGAACACGCGTCATGACTAATGATGATCTCAAGGAATTACGGGCTCAAGCATCGGCCCAACACAAATCCAACCTAAGCGGATCTAAGTCCGTTCAACTTCGGTCCACAAGCGGACCTGGACTCACACAGTATGCTAAGCCCACACGTCTCACAACTATCCACGATGCCCATAAGTCCTCTTCAGACAAGTATCTCGAGGATCAGCTTCGGATGGGAACCTACAATTGTTTTTTGCTTCCAAACACCATAGTATCTTCCACACAGGGAAACTCCCTTCTACAGATTGCTCTTGGATTGAGAACTATCTCCTTCGTATCTAGGAATACAGAGTTAACAGATAACTTCCCTCCTACATCACGACTCTTAATTAAAGAGAGATCTCCACGAAGATCTCTTCCCTAAACTACGCTTACGATGGCCTAGTTGAACCAGAACACCTTGCACTATAAATAAGACATGAGGTTGGTAAGCTAAGGTGCGCTACAAAATCCTTGTTACAGCATTACACCTTCCTCAGATCACTGTCTAACTTTAGCATCAGATTACCATTGGCCACCCCACGGTGGTTTGTGGCTCATGTGCATTACTTGTGCAGGTTTGCAGGGTCAAAGCAGGGAACGAAAATCGACTACATCAGTTTGGCTCCATCCATGGGGACGACATAGTTCTTAACTTTACACTAAGCGTCGTCTCCTACCAAATCCCAGAGAGATGGTGACCACCAGGTCACGCAACAACAAACCAGAGGACACGTCCAATGCTTCGGTTGTCCCTATACCAGTTCCTGTCATGCACGGGCAGCCTACTCATGCCCCTGCACCAACGGCGGCAACGACAGACCCCAAAATCGAGGTGCTGGTATCCCAAATACATCAAGTTATCAAGGTGGTGGAGACACTCACACGACACAATCCACCCGCCGCTAATGGAGACCAGGAACAATACGGACCTCCATCTCTAGTGGACAATAGGGAGCAAGCGTAGGAGAGCTAGGCCCCTGCTAGTTCCTATTGGACTAAGGGAGGTTGTGCGACTAACCCTGATCCAGCCGCCAAGACAAAAAGGCTCGGTCCCGAGAACCCTCTCCGTAGAGGAAAGCATGATCATGAGTGAAGCACTTTCGAGAAAGTTTACTCCCCCGAAGCTCGATTCCTATGACGGAACCATCGATCCTTTCAATCATCTACGCCATTACCAGCACGTAACGACGCTCAAGGAAGGATCTGAATCTATCAAGTGTAGAACCTTTCTCACCAATCTTAAAGGCTCTGCATTGACATGGTTCCATAGCCTTCCACCGAGTCAATCGACTCTTTCAAAACATCGGCGAAGGAACTATTTACATGTTTCGTCAGAAGCCAGCGTTTCGAAAAAGGCACGCACTACATACTCTCTCTAAGGTAGAGGTCCGGCGAGACGCTCCGAGAGTACGTCACACACTTCAACAACGAGCTAATCCTCATCGACGAGTGCAGCGACGATACAGCTCTAGCGTTCATTGCGAGCCTCAAATAGGTAAAGTTCTTCGAGGACCTCACCTTGGAGCCCCCTCTAGACATGGTAGAGCTTCTCAAGAGCATCCAAAAACACATCACTGTAGAGGAGTCAAGGATCGCTAATAGAGAGATCGAAGGCAACAGGAAGTCATCAGCTTCTAAGGACAAGAATGAGGGAAAGAGACACGAGGATGAGGAGTGGTGCAAGAGTAAGCGCACTTACAACAGACTGGATCCTGATCGACCCAGGCCAAATAAGTCATCCAACTACATTGGATCCAAAGTCGTGACACCCCTAAATGCTAGTCTATCGGATGTACTAAACTCCATGAAAAATTGGGAGGAATTGAAGTAGCCCCCGAAGACACGTGGTGACCCTGCTAGAAGAGACAACGACAAGTACTGTGCGTATCACAAAGAAAGCGACCACAACACCAATGACTACAAAAGTTTGAGGTATGAAGTAGCGCACTGGATCCACAAAGGCAAATTGAAAGACTTCATAAAGTCTAAGAAGCATCCAGAACAGACCAGAGACAGGGGGTCAGTCAAAGAGGTAGAGAAAGAGACTCCTGGGATAATATACGTCCTTCATGGAGTTAGACCGAATGAAGACCAGTCGCACAGATCCTACAAGCGGACTTTGTTCGATATGCGGACACAAACTGCGAATGAAGACAAACACGTTTGCTATTTGAAAATTCAGAACCCCATTCCCAGTTTGACTTTCACGACAAGGACCTCGATGGAGTCCGAGCACCGCACAACGACACCTTTGTCATATCCGTTTCCCTCGCAAAATGGGAAGTGAAGAGAGCTCGTTGACACAGGAAGCTCGCTCAACGTCATGTTCTACAATGTTTTCCGCAACATGGACCTCAAAGAGGAAAACCTAGTGCCATCAGAGCACCTATTGATCGGATTCAGCAGGGAGAAATGCTTTTCCATCGAAAAGATAAGATTAGCCACGGTAGCTGGAGAACAGTGGCTGAAGAAGGTCCTATTTTTGGACTTCATGGTGGTAGACGCACTGTCATCCTACAATCTCATCCTAGGAAGACCGTGGCTACACCAAATGGAAGCAGTGGTTTCCACCCTTCACCAGTGTGTTAAGTATGCTGCTAACAACTCAGAAGGGACAATGCGTGGAGACCAACCTACGGTACGAGGCTGCTACTACGCCGCACTGAAAAAGATAGATTGCTCCCAGATCCAGCTACATCATGCAGAACAGCCTGACCCAGTGCAAGGCCTAAAGACGGAAAGGGACACCATTTTTTAGCAGTACATGAGAGTCAACTCTCCCGCCCAGCGAGTCATAACGACAATGGAAAACGGAAACACATCCCCCCGACATTATGTCGGTGCGGTGATCCGCCCTTCTACAAGGTTTGCTCTCCATTGACCTATGTAACGTCTCGACAGTCTGCTAAATGATCCGCGAAAACTATCCGAATTCGCTTCGAGGCCAAGGTCAGTTTATTTTCATCAACAGTTAGTTTTCTTTAAGTTGTTTGTTTCCCTTTTCGTAGTCAATATTGAGTTTAGAGTTCTTAAGAGACTTATGTGATTCACAATCATTTAAGAAATAAAACAAGGATTTCAAAAACAAGCTCTATTGATTATTGAAAAGATGTAACAACAAGCACCTTGAGGCGGATACAAAAGGCTACATACTACGAACGCCCTGAGGCGGGTACAAAAGACTGAGCACTACAAGCATCTGAATACAGTGCGACTTGAAATGAAATACTCACTTAGACTATTCTGCAACGGATTGAGTCCAACGAAAATCTGCAAACCCTCCAATACAAGTAATCTGTAAGTGAAAGCAAAGATAAAACTATTCGGCCCCTTCCGAAGATGACAACAGAGTTAAGAGAATGGGAGATGTTCGACCCCTTCCCAAGATAAAAACAAAGTGTAAGGGGGATTGAAAATGCTGAGCGGTCAGACTGCTTCGTCAAATCACTCCATGAAAGTGCTCTCCTTACATCATCGAGGACCTCACAACAAGCTGTTGATTTCTTCAAGAGACGTCCCACCATCTATCGAACCCCCTCAAAGGGTTTAGAAGAAGGCAGATGAGGATGACCACAAGCAGCGATGCAGTTACGGTCCGACAATGCTATCAAGAGAGACCATTTTTCCCATATACGATGGCAGGTGTGACTGAGAGCTACACACTAAGAGACATCGCACATCGACTAACTAACATTTCGATCAACCATTGGTTAGAAGCGGGATCAGAGCACACGAAGACACAAGTGGTACGGTGTAACACCAAGGCATCCCCCTTGGTAAAAATCCGCACTGCTTCTCCATGGTACGAGAAGAGAGTACGAGACCTCAGCGGATTAACTACGCGCCCACCCACAACAGATGGCCACGCATAACATCAACTATCACCATGCCTGGTCAAGATAAACATCAGAACTTTCAGAAACTTCGGTGATGGAGATCCAACTTCAGCCTTTGGAAAACCCAAAACACCTTCTCCAGACAAGAACATTACAGGAAATAAACTCAGCAAAATATGGTGCCTACAATGATTGGAAAACACCATTATATAGACAAAGTGGTTCACCAAACGTGCACTCCAGCATTAACTGTCAAGCATTGAATGCCGTATGGGAAAATGGAAGATGACGGTTCCCAAGGAAACTGCACAGATCACGTCAATCAATTAATGGCGCTACCCACAACCCATCAATTGAAAGGGAGTAATTGATATACTCAAATGTCACACAACCTAAACCATACACGTGCCACCGATCTACGCCATACACGTGACGCACCACGCAGGAAATCCTAGCCCTTCCTCTGCGGGCCCATGGGCTCAGCTTGTTATCCGAACAACACCCAGTCGCATGCCTGACACAAGCACTCAAGGATCCTAGTAAACTTTGACGTGCAGACTTTACCACTCGCCGAGTTAAGGTAACTTCGTCCACACCCTAGACCACTAGATTGCACGCCCCTCAGCATGCGAAACCTCTGGTCAAATCGGGCAAGCTTAGTCAGCCAACACTGATGACGATAGCTTCTAGATCACCTCGACACCTAGTCTGTTTATCGCAGGCATCGACGGTTTAGGAAGTGGGAGTCTAATCAGCATTGCCACGCCTGGTGACGATGACTCGTCAGGGATCACTGCCCCATTTGCGGTCAGTGTTCACCAAACCTAATCAGGTGAGCCTAACTGGTGACGACTGGCAACGAAAGCTTTTAATCAAAACCTGGACTTGTATCCCCACTGCGAAGGTGTAAATAGTCAAGAAAGTGGGAGCCTAGTCAGTCCCGAACTGATTCTGATGGCTCGCCGCAGGACCACTGCTTTTAAGTGTGACCGCCAAATCACCAAACTAAGACTTGTGGCCCGCGCAGCGAGGGTGTAGATAGTTTAGAAGGTGGGAACCCAGTCAGCCATGACCTGATTCCAACGGTTTTCCACGGGACCACTACTTTTCAGCGTGGCCGCCGAACCCTCCCAAATTTGTAGCTTGGTGCATTCAGGTATAGATAATTTGGATGGTGGGAGCCTAGTCAATCCTGAACTGATTTCGATGGTTCACCACGGGACCACTACTCTTCAGCATGGTTGATAAGCTTATAAATGAAACATTTAAAGCCCCTAATTCTATAATTGTTATGTCCTATTAATTAATAAAATACTCTCATTACATGTATTTTGTGTATAATATAGGAATTCAAGTGTTAATTATCAAACATACACAAAATGACACAATAAGACTAAGTTCAACAACAAAGCCCATTGGATGATAAACACATGCATTATCAAAGACTTTCAAGCCCAAGGTCCATGAAGTCAAGCCCACAAAGCACCATCATCTTTGGATCTCGAGAAAATTAATTTGAAGATTTGGACATCCACATGAAAACTTCATCTTAGCCAAAAGAAATCTTTACATATTTCACCATCCATTCTCCATATACTCCCTCATCTTATTCTCATTTTATTCCACCATATTCTTTTATATTTTCCTTATTCAACCATCCCATAATATTCTCTTATTTTTTTCCCTATTTTATTTCACTTCCCATTCTACCATCTCACATTTCTACACCTATAAATACCCCATGCTTGGAGTATAAATGGAGAACTTGGAAGAAAAGAAAATTTAGAGTTAGAGATTTAGAGACTTGAAGAGTTTTACTTGTAAGTTTTCCCATTTTATTTATATTTATCACCATGAGAAACCTAAGGTTTACCATGAGTGGCTAAACACCCTCTTAGGGTGTGAGTGAGCCCCATGGGAGGATGACCTCAATTAGGTATTCTCAAGGTGTTTTCTTCCATGTAAATTAGACCAACTTTGTGATTAACATACTCTATGTACTTGAATGTCAATGTTTAATGAAATCAATGGAAGTTTTATTTTTTATAATAATGGATACATTTCTTGCTCTTGCTTTCATCTTTCTGAAAGTCATAGATTCAAGATGTCTTCACTAGTAAGAGTCTAACAAACCCACCCCTTTAATGCTTTAAGTATGATCGTAGTATAAGGTTATACCTGATTTGTTAGATATTAGGTATTTTATTTAAGTATGGATTTCTTATATACTTTTAGATCATGCTTATAATCTTAGAAATGATTATCCAAGTGGTTTGATTACATAAGCTTTATTTTATAATTTTTCATCTTTAGGTGAGGTAAGAACCTATCTAAGGATGAGTTATGGTTGGAAGAATAAAATCTTGAGATAAGCCTAAAAGAACCATCAACCCATGGTGGTGATCTCTAAAGCCCTAAGTATCTCCATATTTGATTGTAATTTATTTACAAAGTTTTTATTTAGCTTTTAGTTCAATCACTTCATCAACCACTTATTTTCTAACTAGGTTAAGTTTTAAGATAGATTTAAAGATTAGTTTACCGATTTATAGCTCTCCTTGTGGGATTCGACCCGTATTTCCCGTTATCTAACTCAATAGATAACCGTGCGCTTGCGGTATGATTTGAGATATATCAAGTTTTTGGCGCCGTTGCCGGGGAGAGCAATGAAAAATTAGTTTTAAAGTCAATTTTGAATGCTTATCACTAGTTTATTTTATGTTCATTTTCATAGTTTAGGTGCATTTGCAGTATTTATTAACACTTTATACTCTGGAAATCTGAACATCTTCATGTTTTCATTTTTTTTTTGTATCTAATGTTTGTTGTTTTAATTTTTTTGATTTATCTGGTAAATATACATGATCTGTGCTTTCATGGACTTCTTTCCATTTGTTCATTGGATCAAAGTTTAGTGACAACCGAATTTTTGAAGTTGGACTACCTGTGCTGAAATTTGATTGCTGAAAATGACTGTTGTTTAGAGGCCTGTTTTTACTGATTTATTATTCTATTTTGACCGTTTCCAAATCCTATCACGTTCTACATCATGTCTAGTTTCTAGATCATCTTATGGATTTTAATTTGGAGAAATTTTTGAAACAGAATTTGAATTCTCATAGCATCTACGCAATCTGGACAGTGTACTGTTTTTTTGCATTCACTTCGAATTTCAGTAACCTTCTAGCTGCCAAATGATTTTTTAGAATTTTGTTTAAAAACTTTGGTCTGTTAGAAATCCATGGAAATTTGAAAATCTGAATTTCATCTAGAATTGAACTCTGCACAATTTTTCAAAATCGATCTATCAGTTCTGGAAATTTCCAGCAATACACTGTTTTTGCCAAACCTGAATGGTTTTCAAAACTTTCGTTCTATACTTTGTTTTTGAAGCCACTACTCACTTTTTTAAGGTGTAATTTTCAGGGTTTGTGTGAAAGGATATTTGAAGAGGAGCTTTGGTGGATCTAATGGAAAAATGAAGACACTTGGACCATAGTTTGAACTTTGAACAAATTGTTTTTTGAGTGATTGTGAGGATTACAAATTAAGTTGTAATAACTAAAACGGGGCCTAAGATACAACCGGAAGCAAAGTGAGGTACCTCTCTCAACCCACTTTGAATCTCCTGCAATAAGTGTTTCTGAAATGTTTTTGAGTGTTTAAATTTTTTGCAAGATATCGAATCATGCTAAACTACATAAGAGCGGACCTGGCTAATTGCAATTGAGTAGGATTTGACACTTACATCATCACTCCAATACGTTCAAACTTGGCCAAATTTAATAAAATGAACACAGATAACTAGGGCCAATTAGACGGTGTTCATAGGCCTAAGAAAAGGAATAGAGTGTGATTGACCTCTTCGGTATGCGTCGGTAAAGACCAGTGTGACTACACCGCCATTTCTTACATTTTCGCCTAGAGAGTAGTGCTTCGACGAAGTTTCTTTCAAGTCTAATCTTATTTTGATTATGAACATAGCGGTTCTTGAAATTATTTACGTTGTAGTTAAAAATCATAAGAAATCCTTGGATCTTAAAGGCTTAGTTAAAAATCATAAGACGTAATTCAAAGGCTTAGCTAGTTCTAGCACACCAAACATGGTAAAACCTGGCTAGAACGCATCTCTGCCTAGTTTGGTGATCTAGGAAATTTTGACGTAATAAACTACCTCTTACTTGCTTACAAGACATATGAAAAAATCTAACTAGGGTGAGAATTGATTTTGAGATGCTCAAAATCATTCTCCACTTCAATTAGATTGGGGTTTAAAAAGCGATCGTCCCTTGTACTTAATTGAAGATAATCAACTTGATGCTTGCTAGATAGACAGATAGGAATTGATTGAGCCTTGTTTGGTGTCATGATTAGTAACTCCATTTATTAGCATTCACATATTCATTTAACCTAGATCGTATCATCTTAGGTTGCATTAGATTTTAGACATAAAAAAAATTCAAAAAAAAAAAAAAACAAATAAATCAAGTTTTATTCAAGTTCAGTGTCAAGAAGTTTCTCTTGTATTAGGAGCTATACAATTATGGATTTTCATTGAGAAGATCACGACAATGCCGAGGTAAATTATTTTGCCTCAGTAAACCAATATCAACCCTTAGAATTTGGTTTTGAATATACCAATCATTTTTCACAAAATGGATATGGAAACCAACCACCTTGGAACCAAACCCAACCCAATTGGGGTTATGAACCTTTTAGGTCCACACCATCCTTTGATCCCCAATATGTGCATAGCCATGCGCATTAACTTAGTTGTCCTACAATGCCTTTGGTAGAGACCAATCCATACCACGTCATGAACAATATGCAATCCACATCATCTTCATATCCAATTAGCCTATGGGAGAAAGCTAACATTTCTCCCTCATTCCAAGAGAGCTTAGATCAATATATGCAATCCTTAAGTCATTCCATACTAGAGATTGAACAAAGTCAGCAGGCCACTAACCAACTTTTGTTTGAAATTTGGGATTTAAGGCGACAAAATGATACATTGATGAATTAAATGATGAATATAAAGAAAATCTATTAGATGATAGTGAGATATTTGATGAATTGTACCACATTGATATACCTATATCAATCCCTCAAACTCCCCAAGTATAGCATGATGACTGGATGAAACTAGTGAGACAATGTGGTGAAGAAGTATTGTGGTTGAATCATGAGTTGAATGTTCAAGAGGATAACATTATTAAGCATGGTGAGCTTGTAAAATTGTCTAGTCACTCCTGAGCTGACTATATGTTGACTGATGATATTGTGTCACCCATTATTGATCATACAAACAATGAAACAAAAGAAAAAACCAATTAAGCTACCATGTGGTGATATTCCTCGTTTGACCATTGTTGGAATATCCATATCCAATACAAATGTGAAACTTGAGAAATTTGTTAACATTCTCCCCAATATTAGGAAGTTCCCCGAGTTTATACTTGAATTGCATATTTCAAAAACTTTGGAGGATTATTTTGGGAAATGTAAAACAAATCGTGAAGAACCTAAAGAGGTCAATGACCTATCCATGCCTGACCAATGGCCTCTCCTAGAACACCAAATTGATTTTACTCCCGTTGACAAATTGAACTTGTATCATTCTTTTAAGGAAACATTTTCTGAGCTAAAATTAGAATTTCATCTTTAAAGATTTCCTTCAATTCACTTGTGGGGCATGTCAAATCAATTGCATCTTATTGTCCCATACAAATATGTTTGGTATAACCCAAAATTTTAGGTTGTTACTGTATGATTTATTGTTAGACTAAGATTTTATTGTTCATATTAGGTCAACTAATAAAATAAAATAAATCACTTGACTTGATTTGATTGGATCTTACTTTTGGATCTTAACAAAAGTCATTTGAGCATTCAAGTCATTTAATGGTATACTCTTTCCATTTCTATTTATTATTGTCTCTCTTTTGTTTAAGTTTGACCCACGGTGTCTTATTTAGAATATTGAAGACAATGTTGGATTTAGGTTTGGGGGGAGATATTTCAAAACTTATGTCTCATCTGAAAATGGGTTGTTCAATTTATTGAGTCAATAAATAAAAATAAAAAAGATTTAGTTTTTTTCATCTTTGTAACCCGAGTACTTATCCATGATGAGATTAGATTCCATAAATCTAGTTGCAAAGACATTTGAGTGTAGGATTTGAAGCTTTGAAAGTTAGTAGTTTGTCAATATTAGACAATAATTTGTACTACTTACAAACTAGACATTTTCTAAGAATTTGCATTGAGAGTGTGTTTTAGTTTCGATGTTCTTATTTAAAGTTGAAAAAGTGGATTAATTATCCGATAAACATGAGATAATAGTGGAGACTTAAACCCTGTGAGATTTCTAGTCTTTCTTGTTTCCGAGGGTTATACGTTGATTCATTATTTCTTGAGTCCTACATTATCTTGTTGCATGATCTCTATAATTTTTTGTTTCTGTCAAAAATTGAGAATAAAACATCAAAGTTGAATCATACCACTACGTTATGTTCTGAAATTCACCCAAGGCATAGAAACCATGTAATTATTAGGAAAGGAAGAAAAATCGTTGTTTTCCTAGATTGAGCCTTTTAACCTACCTATGTATTGTTTACCCTTGGAGCCCGTTTGAAGCCTGTCATATTAACAGTTTTGTTGTTAACCCACTAATCGATAAACCCAAATAACCCAATTATGTTTTCCTGACCCTTGTACTTTTGAGAAAAGTTGGAGACGAATGATTAAAAAAAATGTATCACCATCAATGGAATATGTATATACTTCTTAGTGCCAAAAAGAGTAGAAAGAGTTTCATATTCTATTTTGTACAAGGCTATAAAAAAATAAAGATAAAAAGGAAATAACCCTTGTTTTTCGCATCAAAGATGAAGTAAAACTCTTTCATAGAAAAAAGGAGTTAAGCCAATCCATGAAATTTAACACTTGTTGACCTCCAACCTTATAAAAAATACTTTTGTTTGTCTTTAACCTTCAATGTTACCATTTCCTAAGCCTCGTTACAACCTAGTCAAAGTTTTATATGATCCTTAGAAAAATATGGCCGAAGTGTGGGGGGTGAATTAAGAAATATTGTGGTGAATTAAATCAACATTCTCAGTGGACGATATTTCTTCTTTACATCATATTTATTATATTCTCGAATTCCGATTTTTTTTTATCTTGTATGTGAACTATCTTTTATTCATTGTTTCATCTTATTCACATACATTTGAGAGAAAATAGCCAAATCTCTGAGTGATTACCTTGTGAGATTTGAAGTTGAAGCAAATTTTCTAAAATGTGAAACAGAGATATGTCCACTTTTAAACTGAAGTTTGCAACAAATAAGATGATCAAACTCTTAATATAAACTTGAATGAATAATTCTTATGTCTTTTGTGTAGTGCTGACTGAAGTCACTTATTGACTTAATACTGACCAATAAGTTATAAGAATACATCTCTTAAAACTTACATATTCAAGTAGGAACTCTCTAAAATTAAATAAGGAAAGAGTTATTTTTGACCAATTTTTGAGTCTGAGCCCCGAATATCACAAATGTTTGTGGGTATCATTTCTGAAAACCCTCACGAGACTAACTCGTCCACTAGGGGAACCTAGAGGTTTAAAGGCTTATTACATATGCTAAATATAATCGTGATTCCTACAAAAGTGAGTTAGTTTTTATTTTTCTTTAGCTCGAGGACTTGCAAAATGTAGGTTTGGGGGGATTTGATAGGCTTATAAATGAAACATTTAACACCCCTAATTCTATAATTGTTATGTCCTATTACTTAATAAAATATTCTCATTACGTGTATTTTGTGTATAATGCAAGAATTCAAGTGTTAATCATCAAACATACACAAAATGACACAATAAGGCTAAGTTCAACAACAAAGCCCATTGGATGATAAACACGTGCATTATCAAAGACTTTCAAGCCTAAAGTCCATGAAGTCAAACCCACAAAACACCATCATCTATGGATTTCGAGAAAATTAATTTGAAGATTTGGACATCCACATGACAACTTCATCCTAGCCAAAAGAAATCTCTACATATTTCACCATCCATTCTCCATATATTTCCTTATCTTTTTTTTTATTCTTATTTTATTCCATCATATTTTTTTATCTTTTCCTTATTCCACCATCCCATCATATTCCCTTATCTTTTTCCTATTTTATTCCACCTCCCATTCTACCATTTCACATTTCTTCACCTACAAATACCCTATGCCTGGAGTATAAAGGGTGAACTTGGAATAAAAGAAAATTGAGAGTTAGAGATTTAGAGTCTTGAAGAGTTTTACTTGTAAGTTTTCCCATTTTCTTTATGTTTATCACCATGATAAAACTAAGGTTTACCATGAGTGGCTAAACACCCTCTTAGGGTGTGAATGAGCCCCATGGGGGGATGACCTCAATTAGGTATTCTCAAAGTATTTTCTTCCATGTAAATTAGACCAACTTTGTGATTAGCATACTCTATGTACTTGAATGTCAATGTTTAATGAAATCAATGGAAGTTTTGTTTTTCATAATAATGGATACACTTCTTGCTATTGCTTTCATCTTTCTTAAAATCATAGACTCAAGATGTTTCACTAGTATGAAACTCACCCATATTTAATGCTTTAAGTATGATCGTAGTATAAGGTTATACATGATTTGTTAGATATTAGGTATTTCATTTAAGTATGAATTCCTTATATGTTTTTAGATCATGCTTATAATCTTAAAAATGATTATCCAATTGGTTTGATTACATAAGCTTCATTTTATAATTTCTCATCTTTAGGTGAGGTGAGAACCTATCTAAGGATGAATTATGGTTGGAAGAATAAAATCTTGAGATAAGCCTAAGAGAACCATCAACTCATGGTGGTGATCTCTAAAGCCCTAAGTATCTCCATATTTGATTGAAATTTATTTACATAGTTTTTATTTAGCTTTTAGTTCAATCACTTCATCAACCACTTATTTTCTAACTAGGTTAAGTTTTAAGATAGATTTAAAGATTAGTTTTCCGATTTATAGCTCTCATTGTGGAATTCGACCCATATTTGTTGTTATCTAACTCAATAGCTAACCATGCACTTGCGATATGATTTGAGATCAATCAATGGCCGCCAAAACCCTCTTGAACACGTAGACCCATCGCGCAGGGAGGGTGTCGATTGTTCTAAATGTGGAAGCCTAGTCAGTCTCGAACTAATTCCGACGGCTTGCCACATGACCACTGCTCTTTAACCTGGTTGCCAAACCTTTACTCCCCGAATTTGTCGCCCGCTTTGCTTGGTTATAAATAATTCGGAAAATGGAAGCCTAGTCAGTCCCGAAGTGATTCCGACGGCTTGCCACGTGACCACTGCTCTTCAGCCTGGGGTCAAACCCTTACTCCTCGAATGACAGCTCTACTCAGTCATAAACGATTCAGAAGGCGAGAATCTCAAACAACTCTCCACACGACCTCCGCTCTCCCTCAGGACTATGGACGCATATGAGCTTAGCTGAGTTAGCGCTTTCACGCTCAAATGGATTGACATTCTAACATTAGAAAAAAGGGCACTCGTGCTGATACAAGGATAGTACAACCGGTACCCAGATGAAAGCTAATTAGGACGCCAACCCAAGCTTATAGCGCCTGACTCGGTGTGAACACTCTGACACGTATTTTCGGCCACCACAACTTGCTTGCGACAATAGCTACAGCCAACCAGTCAAACAAACAAGAAAAAACTCAAGCAACTTACCTATGGAACATGACACAACTCGGGTGACTCAACCTTCAGTTTAACTGTTCGCAACATGCCCGCTATCGGACACAACTACGCAACAATGACCCCGGGTCATTCACAATACAAAAGCGGTCAAGCTCTCTGCCGCAGACAGACCAAACAACGTCCTATTGATTCAACTAACCTATGCCAAAGTAAGACGACAAGGCAAAATGAAAAACATGCAATAGAGACGCCAAGTATGAAACGAAGAAAACTGTATTCATTAGTGGTCAAGAAAAAAAGTGTACAAGCATACAAATTTGCTCCTAATCAAGAGAAGGTACAGAAACGGAAAAGCTAAGCCCAGGGGGAACAGGTGCAGAAGTTGCATTTGTACGCGCTTCAACCTGGACGCTAGGGATCGAACAATCCTCTTCGCCCGACGACTTAGAGGTAACAGACAAATCCAAATATGACATCTTCTTGTAACGACTAAGATCCCATTCTGGATGCTCCTCATTCATCAACGCCAACAGCTTCAGCCCACATTCTGAATGAACAACCCAGCGAAACTCACATTTGCCTTATTCCTGAAGAAGCTCTTCTTCTCGCACCTTTGCATCAATAAAGTCACGTTCCAATTGCCCCAACTTGCCAGTTAGCAGATCGATCTGAGACTGCTTTGTGGCCAGACTGCTCTTCACAACACTGAGTTCATGTCATCCCAGTTTGAGTTGGTCATCGGCCTTCCTCGCTTCTAAAGCATAAAACTCTACATCATATTCCAACTATTGCTTTTCAGCAGCCCAATCAGCTCCCTTCGAAACACTCTCCTCAGCGAGAAACTGCAGCTCAGAATGCGCCTTAGCCGCAGCTTCCTACGCAACCTTGACCTCTAGGCGAAGCTGGCTCAACTCCTGCTTAAGTCTGCCCCTCTCGGACATCGCCTCGGTTAGATTACGCTCAAGGTCTTCCAAACGAGCCCTCTGAGCCTCAGCGACCGCAGTTGATTGATCTGATTGCCTTTATTCGACCCACTTCTTAAGCCGTTCAATTTCATGAAGCGCATCAAAATACAACTTCTACATGTGCGAGAAGACACACTCTAAGGTATATACTCTCTCGCGAGCCGCCTCTACTTTCCTCCCAGCAATGGCCGTGTGGCTCATATGAGACATACCAAGCATAAGATACTTCAAGCCCTTGTCCACACGCACTTCCAGCGTATCCTCCTCGGGTTTTGGAGCGTGGTCCATTAGCTAGCTGTGACGCCTGCTTATATGCTTCCTCGAAGCATACTCAACATCCACCTCTTGGTGCCAGACATGTGAGCTCATCTTCACCTAGTTCGGTGCGAACAAACTTATCCGTGCATCAGGATGAAGTTTCCCCTGATCAGGAACTATTTCAGCACCGCCCTTCAAGGTTGCACCGTCCTCAGACTCTCCTCCGTGGCTTTTTCCCTTGTCAAGAACGACCGACCCTTTATTGCAAGACGATCCAACAAGATCCGAAGGCAGAGGAGGGACCGTAGTATCCAAAGGACCTTCCAATAGTTCTAGCTATGGCTTAGAACGAGACAGTGAGCAATGCGGATTACAGGAAACATGGCCGGTACTACAACCACTTTCAAGCGAGTCAACGGTGGGGTGATAAAATCCACCACCTCAGGCGGATCAAATATTAAACCCTCTACCAGAGTAGCCCCACGTGAATTAGCGCCAGCAGAAGCCGCCATTAGGATCCGCACCAGAAGGTCATTCAGGGCCTAAACCTACGCATCACTAAGATTCGACCCATCAGCAACTCCAGCCAATCGCAGATAATTTTTCTCTAAGCCAAGCACCTTAGTTTCCGCCTCAACAAGCCTAGCATACTCGCGCTCCTCTCTCAACGGAGCAGGTCGTGTCGAAGACGACCCGACCCTAACGCGAAGCTTCTTTCTCACAAAGGAAGCAAGCATCTCAGATGGACCTCCACATCAGACAAAACGAGAGTCTTGGCCCTAGCAGCCTTCTTCTTCCTAGAAGGAACCCATTCTTCCAACTTAATGTGTGACTCTAGATACAGAATAGGGGCGACGTGCTAGTTGTCCCACAACCCACTACGAATGAAATTAGAAACTCTTATGATTTCAACCGCCTCCCTTTTTGCCATGACACGGAATGCCTCCATGGTGGTTTGCTCCTCTAAGGTAAGAGGATCAGTGGGAAACCTTCCTGCAAAAGAACACAAGCAATGATCATTCAGCTCGCTATCAAGCACATCAAAGTCAAAGGAAATGAGTTGAACTTACGAAGCGGCCTGAACTGTCGCTCAAACAAACAATCCTTGCATCGGAAATACTTCGAATCCGTAGGAGCCAAGAATCAATACTTCTGCCAGAACTTGAAATCATCAGGCAGTTTACCGAAGCAACTCGGCGACTTCATCTTGCAAACAACATTGCTCTGCACTCGAGGACCAGTCAGCAACTGGATCACCCGCAGGGTCACACTAACGCCGACCTCCTTAGTACATAGAATAATCATGAGAATGATATTGTATCCATTGGGTTCCAACTGAGATGGAGAAATCCACAAGAAATCCAAGAACTTCCAAATCACGTCCAAAACTGGGAAGCGCACTCCAGTTTGAAGCATCCCTCGATGCAAACAGATGAAACTAGTCGGAGGCGACATTATCGTCTGGTCGCCTGTTAAAAGGTACAACGGCAAGTCTTCGGAAACTCCATACCTTGCACGGGTTTTAGCGAGATCAGGCTTGGACAACAGCCTGTCTTCAAAGATTCTAGGCCCTTGGCCAGAATAGCGTCATCAATAAGGTTTTCTCGAGCAATGAAGAAGACGAACAAAACTTTCAACACTATCTTCAAAAGTAAGTGAAGCAGAATGGTCAACATCAACACTACGGATGACCTATATAGATAACAGGTTCCCGCCTATTTTCCGCTGAACCGACGCATGTCTAATTAATGCAGCGTGTGGCTCAAGCAACGATTCAGACTCAATCATCATGAGCTCCATATCCCTTTAAGAAATGACTTAGCAAACCGATATGACAACCCACTAACTCGAGGGGAGTAGCTGATGATACATAAAAATGGTCACACTCCTAAGCCGAACACATGTCATGATGATCTCGAGGAATTACAGGCTCAAGCATCGGCCCAACACAGATCCAGCCCAAGCGGATCTAAGCCCGCTCAACTTCTGTCCGCCAAGCGGACCCGGACTCACACATCATGCTAGGCCCACATGTCTCACATCTATCCACGATACCCATAAACCCTCTTCAGGCAAGTATCTCGAGGGTCAACTTCAGACGGGCAACTACAGCTGCTATTTGTTTCCAACTAGAAAGCAAACACCAGAGTATCTTTCACATAGGGAAACTTTCTTCTACAAATTGCTCTTGGATTGTGAATTATCTCCCGCGTATTTAGGAGTGCGGAGCTAACATGAAACTTTTCTCCTACAACACAACTCTTAATTAGAGAGGAATCTCCACGAAGATCTCCTTCCTAAACAACCTTACGATGACTTGGTTGAACCAGAACTCCTTACACTATAAATAAAACATGAGGTTGGTAAGTTAAAGTATGGTACAAAATTCCTATTACATCATTACACCTTCCTTAGATCCATGTCTGAATTCAACATCGGAGTACCATCGGCCACCCCACGGTGGTCTGTGGCTCATGTGCGTTACTTGTGTAGGTCAGCAAGAACATGGTCAAAGCAAATAGCAAAAATTGACTGCATCAATTATAATAATATAATTAAAACTAATAATAGTATAATTGTATTAAGTTAAAATTAATAATAGTATAATTGAAATTAAATTGGTATAAAAAGTTGAAGATATATTAAAATAATGATGAGAAAGTTAAAATAAGGGATGTGGTTGGCGTGATGAAGAACTAGGAGGCCCCTAAATTTAGCTTTTGGAGATGCTCTTATAATGTCAGCAATACCATTCAAAAATATACTTGCTCCACTAATCTAATATCTAAGATACTAAGGGTGTGTTTGGTTGTAAGAAAATGGATATGAAAATTCAAAACATTTTCGTGAATTCGATTTCGAGGCCTTCATTCAGACTTGGATTCCCATGAGTAGTGGGAAAATAGTATGATGAATAATCAAATTTCTGTCAGTAAATAAATAACCAAACAACAAAAATATGCATATTAAGGAAAATAGAATTGTATTTTCCAAAGAAAATAGCTAACCAATCGTACCCTTATAAAAAAAAAACCGCTTTTATGCCAGTGGCATAATGCAAAGCATCATCGTCTACCCCAAATTTGACCAGCAGTGGAATTGAAACATGTTCCTCATATTAATCTAACTAATTAATGGTGACCATTGGATAGAGTCGATAGACCTTGCAAAGGGTGGATAGAAGAATCTAGAGAGAGAGAGAGAGAGAGTGTAGAGAGGAGTAATGGACAGTATAGACAGACAGTAGAGTTGAAGAGTCTCCCTCTCTATTTTTAATTTCTTCAAGTTTGACTAGAAAGTCCAAGAAAACCTGCACCAGCTTTCGGCGCTTTCCCTTTCTTCTTCTTCTCTCTCGTCTTTCAGATTCATTCATTACTAAGTAGCAATACAGCATCACAGTTGTTGTTTCCACTCTATCACTCCCTTCCCCTTCTCATGAGACGAAATGGGTTGTTGAATCAGAGCTTTAGCAGGTAAGATCTTCAAGATCTAAATTCTTCATTCTTCTTTACTTACCCATCTTTTCCTGTTATTATAGCTCTTTTCTTCTTTATTATTATTATTATTATTATTATTATTATGTAAGATGGTGTAGTAGTAGATCGACAAGTTCGATTAATTTTAATGGATTTTGCATTGTTTTGGATGATGATGAAATTTTCTGGTCAAATTGCTTATTTGAATGCGCGATGGATCTTTAGTTCGAGTGTTAAGAGACAAGTGTTTGTGTTTTTTTTGTTTTTTGTTTAGTAATTAATTCAGGAGGTGGTTGATACTCTGCTTGTTGGTTGACGGGGGGTTAATCTTATTTTGATTGCCAATTGCCCTTATTGTTTGTTCGTTAGATTATCACGGGGTTAATATTATTTTGATTGCCAATTGCGTTAATTACACACATCCACAATATGCCTCTAGTATGTTATGTTTAGGATGCCAAGGTAACTTCACCAATTTTTAAGAAGACTAGTTGTAGTTGACTAAGTTTAGTCTATTATCCTCTCCAATTTAACCCAAGGAGGAAAGTACTCATCTACTAATACAGGGCTAAAGTTGCGACCATTTTTTTTTTTTTTTTTTGTCATTATGGTGGTGGTGTGTTAGAAGAAATAGACAACCATTACAATTCTTACCGGTTGTAATATTTTGAAAAATAAAATAAAATGGCCACTATCCAGACTTCCCTGTGTGGTTTCCCCTTTTTACCAGTCTATTAGCATCCACACTAGTACACTAGGGGACTTTCCAAACATTCCCAAGGCATATTGAATATAAAGTTGGTAGATTTGTGAAAGGGGAGTTACAACAAGGGAAAACTTAGCATTTTTTAGGTCAATGGGAAGAATATGAATTTTCCATTCAAAACTTGGCAGCTATTACATGGTACTCAGTTGTTAATTTTAACTTGCCACAACTAAAAGTGTTCGAATCTAAGAGAATATTCAGAAAGAAGATGAGATTCAAAGTTGGTAGAGGGAATAGAAGTTCGAATCTAAGAGAATATTCTAAAATTTTCTAATTTTAACTTTGTTCAAAGTGCTTAGAAGCTAATTTCTAATTGGAGTTAGAAGTTTTAAATGAGCTTTTGTTTGTTTTGCTTCTAAATGGGTTGCCGATTAGGTGTATATTAAAAATTGTTTTTTAGGTGTTGACTTGAAGTTTTTTGACATTTTTATGCACCGCCACAAACCACTAACATTAACACCCTTTCTTCACTTGTTTTATCTCCTTGAAACACCATGGAGATTCCCGTCCACTGCCACCAGAAAGCACCCTATATCCCTCTCCATTCCTCATACAATCTCAAGAGAAAGAGAAAAAAGAGAAGAAAGAGGAGGGAGGGTGGTGGCGGCTGCTCGTGTGATAGAGAGCATGTAGAGAAGAGGGGATGGTTAGTGGAGAAGAGAGGTAGCACATTAGTCATTACATATTTATTGTGAGTTTATTATTGGAATGTATTTTCATTAAGCACTTAGTGCTAAGTGATCAACACCCCTGTTGTGCTTACTCCACAAAACTTCAACTTCTAATTTGAACTAAAAACAAACGCCCTGTTTTAAGTGTCTCACTTCTTATTAAGACTTTTGAGATAGTCCAAAAAAAAACAAAATATATACTTGGTTGTATTGCTTTGAATCAACCGCCTTTTTTTTTTTTTTTGAAAAGGTGATTGATGAGACAATAAATTGTCATTTTTAATCATCTCATCAAAAGAATTCTTAAACCTACAAAAAATGAGATAAAATAATAAAGCGGGAGTGGCAAGTAAGAGTGTCAAACCACTCCCAATGAGAAGGATTGTAACTAAGTAATAAAAAGTAGAAATGGAAGAAGAAAAGAAATGAAAGAAGAAAAGATGAATAGAAAGGTGTTTTTTAAATTTTATTTTAATATTTCAAGATTTGTTGTTCTTCTAAATTAATTTGGCAAAAAGAATAAAAAAATGAACTGACTAAGATAAATCTCAAGGGTCAAGAATCAACTTCCATATTTATATCAAATTACAACTTGGTTTTAAAATAATATCATTTTTAAGCTCATCTAGAAAAAATCATGATTTTCATTTAAGACTAAAAATGATTTATTTGTTAGTATTATCAGGAGTCAAACCCCATTTCTAGGAGTTTGATAATCATATATGTGTTCAACGCAAGAGATCGAAGGACTACAATTACTTAAAATAAAATTATTTCTAAGATTTATTCCAATAACTAATATTCTTTCCCTTATGCCCCTTTCAGGTCTTAAGTTTGATCAATCTTAAATAGAAAATAACATTTCTAGATGCATACACAATCTATATTGTAGAGTGTTATTCATGTGGAAGCATCATCTCTCCCCTTGAGGTAGGGAGATTAGCTTTCCATAAATGAAACAAACACACTAGCAAATAAAGAATGAAATGAAAGAAGATAGTTGAAAAAATCAGCTGCTTCTTCTAATGATAAGTGAAATACATTCCTTGCTCCTCTTTGTTTCTCTAAAATAAAATATCTAAAAACTAAACAAAAAGAGAAAAATTCTTCAAACTAGGGATCTTTTCTCTATGAGTCTTATCCTTTCTTTTATCCCCAAAAAAATGAAAGTAGGAGCAATCAAGAGGATTAGGATTTTGTTGTTTGGCTTAGATTTAGGAGATTAGAGGTTATCAAATGGGTTGGATTAGAGGCCAGGTTCAATGAATGTAAGTGGATGTAGAGTGTTTTATGCAAATAGGGGTCTTGTGGTGATTTGATTGGAATGGAAGACTTGGTTGTTGGTTTAGGGTTTAGGTCTTGATGTATTTGGATAAATGATAACTACTAAAAAGGGTTTGTTTATTGGCTAGGATAAAATTATGAGGTTCGATAATTAATTGGGTGTATGTGAATAAAATTCTCTTTAAAATATTCCAAAATTTATAGAGTGATTTTGGAGGGAGTTTTGAAAGGATTTTGGTGGAAAAAGGTAGTGGAAACATTTGGGTATCAAGTGGAAATAAAAATTGGATGTAGATAGGTAAAAAATAAATGATGTTTTGGGCTCAAATATTGGATGAATCACTGAAGATAATTGGGTTGGATTTTTAGTTTTGGGCTTTGAGTTTTGCTCCTTTTCAATCTCTCCATGGAATTTCTCCAGTTGCTCCTCGAATCTTGCGCATTATGATGGAATAGTCTAGAATTTTTCATTTTTCTCGATTTACTGCAAAAATTATGATAATAATCAAATTCGAGATGAACAAAGACATTTAATAATTTTTAAGTACAGAGATTAATAAAGGGCTAAATGGGGACTAAAAATCAATGTTTTGGGTGCTTATCAGTGACCCGATGTCTATTTGTCTTCTACTTCATGACATAATTTTTAAAGACTTTTTCTGATCGACAATTTCATTACTGATAGTTAAATTTGTAAAACCATATGAGAGCATCTCCATCCATCGGGCAGAAAGCAAAAAAAAATGGATTTCCACTCCAAAGTGCATCTCCACCCATGGAGGAAAAATCAAAATTTTTTGCTGGGGGGGGGGGGGGGGGGGGGGGTGGGGACTCGGAGTGGAAGGAGATAAGGTGGCCCAACCTTCCAACAACTCCTCTTTTTATTTCTGTCCTTTTGGTTCGACTCAAACCCAAACTTCTAAGGATGAAAAACCCCCCAAACCAGTGTGAGACCGACTGGAAATGTAATAATATAAGGATGAAAAACCCATTTATTGCTTTTTGTTTCCACCCCATGGGTGGAGATGCTCTTATGAGGAGTTTCAAGATGAGTTTTTCGAAATGTTCTACTCACAACAAGGTTTGTCTTATCCTAGAAATGGTTTTCTGCAAATCCATCAACAAACTTGTTCATGAGTAAGTGCAAATGATACTTTGAAGAAAACTTTATTTATGTGCCGCAAACCTAAAATTCTTGTTTTGATTTAAATTTGATTTGGCTGATGCCTAGTCTTCTTTTATAGTTGGAATTCATTTTTGACGTGCATTAACGATATATAGACTTTTGATGATTGGGTTAGGGTTTAGGATGCCATCAAGTATCAGGAGATCCTTTGGACACTAGAAGCATCTAGACTGCTATAATTCCTATGCTGTCTACTGCAGCACAAAGGATGGGTTCACTTTGCAGTAAAAGCTGCCACTACAATAAAGCTAATGCTGAAGAAAATGTACAGGTGAAATAATTACTTTATGCCAAATGGTGCACTTTATATTGTACAACAGCACTCTTATTCATGTCTGTATTTTCCACACTACTGTCCCTTCAACTTGTCCGTTTGTGTGTTTCCAGGCTGCAGAAATAGAGAGGCGGATTGCTCAAGAGACAAAGGCTGAAAAGCATATCCAGAAACTTCTACTGCTTGGTATGACGTATCTCGTATCGTGGTCGTTATTTCTTTTATTTGAACATATTATTTGTTTTCATGGATTCTTGCATTCATTTTAATAAACCATTTTCATCATAAGTTAGCTTCAGAAACATATCAGTCTTTTGAAAGGGTTCAATAATCTATTTTTGGCCAATATGTGATGTAGGAGCAATGAAGACATAGCTAATTATTATTTAGTAAGAATTGTGATTTTAGGAATATGATAGTGTTTTATTTTATATCAAGCTGTGTTAGTATTTTAGAGTCATTTTGTGTCTAAAATTATTAGTAAAGTGCCCTGTTTTGATTATGGTACCTGGGGTCAAGGATGTTTTAGTAAGTTTACCAGAGTTTCAGGCTACTTAATTTTATAAATAAGGTGGGAAAACGGAGTTTGTTGATATTTGATTAAATGAAGTTTAAGCTAGTGTTTGCTTTGGTCTCTGGTGTGGAGATTTATATCTCTTGGTGTTTACTTGATTCTCGCTTTGCAATCGATTGTCATCAGTGGGTTTCCCATATCCACATTAATTCCTCATGCACAGTGGAACAAAGTTCTTGTTGTCTCATGCAGATAGTGAGATATGATCCTACACTTGGTAGCATGGCCCAGTAGGCTTGTTTTTCTCATGTTGTAACATTGTATCTGATAAGTAGAATTCACACAAGATACTTTCTGAATGATTTTATCAAATCCTCTTGCTAGAGTTTCCATGGAACTAAAATATCATAAGATCACATGGGAGAATAATCACAAGAATCCCTTCCCAACACCTTTGATGCTGATGTAATAAATCTAATGTTTTCATTGTATTACTGGAATACATGGACAAGGAATTTATGTTCAAATAAGATTCATTATATCTTGGAGACATTAACTCAACATTTTCTATTACGTAATTGATTTATTGATTGCAGATTAAAGTTCCAAACAATGCCCAATCTTGTTTTTACTGGACATTTGTTTATGTACTATTAGTTAAAATTGATTTGCGAATGCCACATGTAAACTGACTTGCATTTACAAATGGTTTAGAGTACTGGGAAGTCCATTAGCAGAGGGTTGTCCCCAATCCTTACATCTTCCCAGAAGCAAATCAATTTTCTTCTTGATAACTTAAATCTAACTATCTTGCTGAATTTTTCTAAACACTTACTTTTCCTAGTTGTCAACCCCTTTGGTTCTCACGTGACCTTTCTTATCTATTGATGCAACAAGAAGTGATACCCCTTCTTGGTACTTCATCAAACCTTCTCAAAATTTCTGTGACCTTGCACATTTACTACATTAATTACTAGTTTTTATGCCTGACTGAGATAAGTTATCAATCAAGAGTCCAAATGGTGTTTTTCTCCTATTATTGCTAGTCCTAAATTCGTTCATCATGTTGTGCTTCCCAACTCTTTTCTTTCAGATTGTTTTAATTTTTTCTGTGGAATAATTAGTTGATCAACTGATGAAAGGTTGAATAAAATTCTCGTCTTAAATAGTAATTGTACTTAGGGGACTACCTTTTTCATTCATTGGCAATTCAACTTTGTATTTGTTTTCCTTTTAACATGATACCTGAAGCTGGCTAGTTTAAATTTCACGCTATCCGATTCTTGACTCTTATTTCTTCCCTTAATAACACGATCATCTCCTTTTTAGTTCATCTAGAGATATTTTAACGGCAATATTCTTTTAGTATTTTGGGCTGAGGTGTTGGGAGTTAGGTGGGAGTGTTGCCAACTATCTATTTGAGCCTTGTTTTTGGTGCAAAAAGTAGGAACAAACATTTATAGAATCCAGTGATAGAATCAAGCTATTGTCAAAGGGAGGAAGACTGGTCCTCATTAAAACAACACTGGCAAACTGTGTGGTGTGGCGGTGAGGATGACAAGGGGTTTTATGTGTTAAAATGGGAATTAGTGTGTATGCCAAAGAAAGTTTTTTTTTTTTTTGGGGGGGGGGGTATGCCAAAGAAAGTTGCTTTACTTTGTAAATGTGACGGCAACATTACACAGAGAAGGAAAGCTTGTTGATAGAGGTGGTTAGAGGTAAATGACATTCACAGGTGTGTTTTTTGAGGCATTATATTGAAATTGGTAGTTTAGTATTGGTGCCTTAATGCTTTTAATACTGCCATCCTTTGTAATTCATTAATTATTACTTTCAATAAATTTTACCATTAAAAAAAGTACTTATTCCTAATCGAATTGAGTGCAACACTTGCACATGTTTTTATATTTATTGAAGTCTTTATTTTATTGATTTGCTAATTTTTTTGTTGTATATTTTATTGCTACAGGGGCTGGTGAGTCTGGAAAGTCTACAATCTTCAAGAAGGTTAGAAACTATAGTTTTCCTTCTATTTAGATCTTTGCCATGTTTATTACTCTATTCACGTTTCGGAAAATCTTCTATGTTTATGGTTCATGTGCAGATAAAGCTTTTGTTCCAAACTGGATTTGATGAGGCTGAACTTAAAAGTTATATCTCAGTTATCCATGCCAATGTGTATCAGACAATTAAAGTATGCTATATTTGAAAGGTTGTGTTGGTTTTCCTGTTTGTGTAACATGGAATGCATTCAGATGCAAACCACATTACTTTATTGTGCCTTAATCCTTTTCCTGAAAGCGGATTGGATATTTTTCAACAGATACTGCATGATGGTTTGAAGGAATTTTCTCAAAATGAAGCAGATTCTGCAAAGTATGTTATATCTGCTGAAAACAAGGTCTTTCTCTTTACCATATTGATCGACATTTAGAGTCATGCAGGACGATCTCCTTTGCTTTTTTTTTTAATACTTAAAAGTCATTTGAAGTATGGCTACTGTTATTTTATGAAACAAACTTAATTTGCTATGGTCTGGTGTAGGAGTTCAGCTGTAAATATTGAATATCTTTTTTATGACAGTCTATTGTGACCTCAGGATATAGGTGAAAGGCTATCAGAAATTGGAGGAAGATTGGATTATCCACGCTTGACCAAAGAACTTGCACAAGAGATTGAAGTTTTGTGGAAGGATCCTGCAATTCAGGTACCTTCTGTTTCTTATAAACTACTACTGGATTTCCACTTTAAATGGAATATCAGCTGTATTGATATTACCATCAACAACCCACAGGAAGCATCTTCTTGGGGAAATGAACTGCAAGTTCCAGATTGTGCTCAGTATTTCATGGAGAATTTGCGACGAATATCAGATGCGAATTATGTGCCTACAAAGGTCCCAATAATAAAGATTCATCTATTTCTTCTCCCCCCGTACCTACTTTCCTATTGTACACCTGCACTGCTTTTTAATCTAATCTTTCAAAAATTCAAACGAAAAACCCTTTGATAAGATCTGAAACACTTTATTAGACGCACGTGTTTTGCTTTGATTCTGTTTAGGAGTTAGCAGACTTCAGTTATAGGAGTTACGTAGGAAGTTCCTTGATTGCTGTTAGGAAAGAATAAGGATGCATGATTTTAATTCAGGTGGTAAGTGGTGCCAAGGGGAACTTTATATTGTCATAACATTCTTTAGTATTTACTTGTGGTGTCACTTAATTATCAGTTTAGAGTTTACTAGGAACTATACTTCTTGGACAAGTGTTAGTTTTCATGCCTATCAAGTCTTGTAAGCATCACAAGTGTTAAAATTTATTGAATTCATGTTTATTTTATCTTCTATTCTGCCATTCTGTCATGGTCTAAAGCAGGTTGATCTTCTAGGTATATCATATATGTATGATTTCACCCTAAGCTTTCTGTTTCTCCCGTAGTTTTGGTGTTGGGTATCCATTTTCCTAGTTTAGGTTTCGGAGTTTCTGTTTCTATTTGGTTTCTCTCCTACAGGTCTTTCCATTATCATCTTGCCATCAGATCACCCGATTGATTAACCAGACCAAATTAACTCGACGATCAGAATCTATTGAAATTGGAGATTTGTTCTTGAAGGTTCAACCTAAAAACATTTGCTTAGGGACCTAACTAATCATCACCTTTGCAAGTCTCATCGATTGACACATCAACGATCAGGCATCCATATCTGTTGATTGCACAATAAGTTTAATTTTCCAATGTTGTGCAACCTTCTCTCTTGATTTCTCATTGTCTCAACCCTCCTTGCTGATGCCAGTGCCTTGACTTCACCAGTTGGATCTTTGTCCATGATCTTATGTTAGGGTGTGTTTAGTTGCATGGAATTCAATTCCTTGGAATCCATGAGAGAACCACTTGAATTAATGAGAGGACCACTTGTGTTTAAGGCAATTTTGATTGAAATGTGGCGAACCACTATTTTGAATTTTAGATTGTGATCAACGGTGAGGAGTTAAACTTCCATGAAATATGAGAATCCAATGCGGGGGGTAAGGAGTTGGAATTTTCATGTTATGGGTAATCAAAATGTGAAATCCATGTAAGTGTCCACCATATTTTGATTAAATTTGGCTTTGAACACAAGTGGTCCCCCATGGAATCCATGGCATTGAATTCCATACAACCAAACATAAATATTTGTTAAATTGGAAACTTGTATATGAGTCCACTAATCTTATCAATCTCATGAACTACCGAGAGGGCTATTTTGGTAAAATATATTATTGCCAAAAAAACTTAATTACAATGCAAGGCGGCCTTAAAAGCATTAAGGCCCCAATATCAACCTCTTCTAATTGGCAAAGAAAGACTCGAAGTACATTCCTTAAAAGGATGGATAATGAGATACCCAACTCCATAATAAAATTAAAATCTCCATAATAAGCGTCTCCCTATTTGAAACCTTGTTAAAAAAAATTTACCCTTCATTTCCAGCCATATAACCCAACAAACTGCAAATGGAACTAAGGGTGTGTTTGTTGCATGAAATCTTATTCCATGAGGGGACCACTTACATTTAAGCTAAATTGAGGCCACACTCATCATCCACCACTAGATTTTGTGATCAATGGTGAGAATGTAACTCTCATGAACATGAAAATCACATGCTTTGAGGGGAGTAAAGAGTGAGATTCCCAAGTTCATGGGACTTTCATTCTCACCATTCATTGTAAAATCTATTGGTGGACGATGAGTGTTACCTCAATTTAACTTAAATGTGGGTGTTTCCCTCATGGATTCCCATGGAATAAGAATCCATGCAACCAAACACACCCTAAGTTCCATAAAATCTTTCTTTGGGGATTAGAAAATCCAGAGTCTTCCAAGACTTCAACACTTCCTCCATGGATCTCGGCATAACCCAATACAAACCACACTCGATCATGCGTGGGGTAGGCATCGTGCTACAAATATTATAGTAATCATTTGAGTTTATAACAGGTTTTACAGAGGCCCAAAAACAGAGCACCCAATTTCTAATCCCAAGATTATAGGTAAGTGCGATGTTGGCAAAAACATTCAAATCCAGGCCGAGATCTTATATTAAATTTTAGTTGCTGTTAAGAAGCAAACTAAACTTGACTGGTAGAGAAGGGGCTAACTATGGAAAAAGATATTAGTATGGTTTCGACATAGGGAGAAGACGAGAACTTGGTGTATTATTTTCTGTACTCATTCCATTTCTTGGATTTGTATTTGTATCTTGAAATCATCTGAAAATACCCATCCATCCATCTCAGCTACCTGGGTTTAGTTTTTGAGTGATGGTACCACAGACCTCAGTCCGATTCTCGCCAATATCTAATGTGGTATCATAAGATTAGCTTACCCTAATGTTTTCATGTGCAAATGAGATAAAATGTATATGCCATGTATTTCTGTTTAGGTATTTTGATTAACAATCAAGCTTATACCTATGTTTAACATGTGACTGATGATTTTATATTCAATCAAGCATTGACATTGGACAATCCTGAACAGATTTGCCCAAATTGCTTGCTGAAACTTATGTCTAGGTGACTTGATTTGGCCTTTCACCACCCTGATGATGTTAACTTCCTTATAGAAAATTCCTTGACATTTTATTTTTTATTTTTTTATCACCAAGCATATGTGTATGTATAATTTTCCAATCTAATTTCTTATTGCTACACTTCTTAATAAATGCAGGAGGATGTTTTATTTGCAAGAGTTAGAATAACTGGTGTTGTAGAAATCCAATTCAGGTTAGTTTCCATCTCATTCAATAAACTTTTGCAACTAAATGTTGCCCATATGTTTACTTTTTCATGTTGATGTATTTGATATGTAATATGTTTTCTTAATATTGTGTTTTGGAAATATTTGCTTGGAGATCTTAACTGTTATTATCAATTTAAATCCAACTCCATAATACAGAACTTCTTACGTGGGAGACCTAATTGTCCTACTCACACCCATCTGCTGGAATTTTTTTTTTCTAGGCATATCATTCATGGTCTCAAGAAATTAAAAGAACTTAACTATTAATGAATATGAAAGAAAACAATAAATAAACATAAACATAAAGAAAGACAAACACTTTCTTGGAGTTTTCAGTTCATCAATCAGCCCACTACAAAGGATGGCCTCATCAATCAGCCCACTACAAAGTATGGCCTTATACCTTATTTATAACATTCTTGTGCTCGCAAATCAAGCGAATAAACCTTCATTCTCAATCAAAGCCGTAACTGTAACTTATAACTATGGGCTTATGGGCCCGACCCACCTTATTAAAAATAAATTAAATAAACTGAATATTCCAACTTTTCGTTAGATTCAAACTTTACTTTAGTATGAGATTTGAAGTGAAATGAGCATGTTTTAGTTTCACATTCCATGACTATGAATGTGAAAATAAGGCATGGCCTCTCATCATTTGTCAATGAACGGTTCACCAGCTTTAACTAATGGTAAAGCATTTCTGCAGCCCTGTTGGAGAAAACAAGAAAAGTGATGAAGTTTATAGACTTTTTGACTTTGGAGGCCAGAGAAATGAAAGAAGGAAGTGGATACATCTATTTGAAGGTGTTACTGCTGTAATTTTTTGTGTTGCAATTAGCGAGTAAGTTTACCATTTCTTGAAATACTTCATCAATGGTTGTATGTACATGATATATTTGTTATGAATTGTGAACTCGCTTAAGGATTTAGAACTTGGATCTAAATAGATATTTTATTTGCATAATCACACAATGATGAATAGAGTGCACACGATGTAACTTGGTTAACTTATAGAGTTTTAAACACCAACTCTATAAGCTACATCCACGGAGAACATATCCTCTAAGAAACCAAATAACGATTGCAAGATTGTTCACTCAAGGCACATACCAAACCGTCACGGTTTTACACTGAGTGAGTTCTCCACTTGCAACCAACTTCAATACACGGAAATTTGCTTTAATGATCTTTATCCCCGATCTCTGCAATGTACCAAGACTACCACTTGCATACGCACAAGTAAGATGTGAACGAATAAGTGTGAAACTTCTAATACGTAAAAGCCTTGCGAAAAATCAGGGCTATGCTCTTTGGAAAAAATACACAAAGGCTTTAAAAACACTCTATTTTGATTAGGGTTGAAAACCGAATTGACAATTCGTTTTTTCTTAAATCGACGATTCTTTTTTGCGCAAACCGACAATTCGTTTTTTCGCGCAAATAGAAAAAAAAATCGACTTTTATTAGTTTCAAAATTTTTATAACAAAACCAAACAGAACATTTAAGAAACCGAACCGAATTGACCATATCGGTTTCAAATTTATGTAAACTGAAAATCGAACCGACTGCCTAAAACCAAAATAAAATCGAACCAACCGACTAAATTAAACATAACTTATTATTTTTACATATAATATATTATTTATTATATATATTCGGTCGATTCGGTTTTGTCGGTTAAAATCACTTAAAATCGAAAATCGAACCGACCATATCGGTTTCAAATTTTCTAAAACACAAACCAAAACAAATCAATCATAAACTGAATTTAGGATCGGTTTAGTCGATTTTGATAGGTTCGGATAGGATCGGTTTAGTCAATTTTTTGTTCAACCCTACTTTTGATGATGAAAGTTAAATGTTTTTTAACTCCAAAGTTGTACCTTCAACATCCCTTGACACTCTTATTTATAGAGTTATGAAATAGCCAAGAAGAGAAGAGTTTAAATTGAAATAATGTGCTAATAAATTACTGTGCTCGACCAGTCTTTATTGCACGACTTTTCTATCCGATAGATCGAGTTCAAATCAGCTTGATTGGACGAGTTAAACTTTCGAGTACCGTCGAGCTCATATCTTGACTTGTTTGCTTAACAATGATAAACATCATTTTGACTTGATGACTATATGCCATCTTCAACTCATTGTAGAACTTATCTAGTCTAACACCCATTTTGACGCGAAATAAAATCAACATAATTTGAAGGATTCAATCTCCCCCGTGAGTGAGAATCCCAACATCTACCTGTGCTCAACAAAACTTCAAGTTGAGACAAGTAAATTGCATTTGAAAAAATGGGATTTTTTTCTCATTGATTCATAAAAAATATGTAACCTAAACCTAGTCTTTAAAAGATGCGCAGTGTGACTTGTATATAGTGACGGAGCCAAATTTTTTTTTGAAGGGAGTGGAGTGAAGAATCATAGTTAATTAATGATAATATAATAATTAATTACTATAACATAATTTTTAAAAATTTTGAACAATACATAAATAACTATACAAAACACCAATTGTTAAACAAAACTCCATCTAATCTATGGAGGAGAAAGTAGATCCAACAAGCTACTTTGTAGGAGCACAAAGATAAATATATGAGGGATAAATCAAATTGGTATATAAAGTTAACAGGAAAATTAATTTCAAATGTAAAATTATATGTTCACAAAAAAAATTGGGTTATTCGCGATTTCTCCCATAAAAAATAGTTAATTAGAGGTTACCCCGAACATTAATTATTACAGTCTCCCCTAGGACTAGAAGTCAATATGCGTTGACTGTCAAAAGGCTCACGGTGATTACCAAAATATCCTTCAAACAATAACTCGTAAATGAACCTCGGGATACAAACATGTATCTCGAGAAAAAATTAATGGGTACAATTTTTCATGTTTCTCCATCCTATAAATAAGATACAAAACTAGACCTCGATATACGAGTTCATCTCGAGTAAATACTTAAAAAAAATTCTTCCTCAAAGCAGACAAGAGATGTTGGGTTGTTGGTGGGAAAAAATCAAGCAGAGAGGGAAGAGGCGGGGTGGTTGTTGGTCTCGCAATAAGCAGTAAAGAAGAAAGGGGCAAGGCAGGGTCGTCAGCGCCGCAAAGAAGAGGGCAACAAGAAGAGGTGGGGCGGGATGGCATTGTCAGCGTCGCAGGGTGGCCAAATTGCATATAACCCAAAAATTTTCCAAAGTCAGTGGGGGCACTCCGTGCATGTTTGTATAGTAACCTTTCAAATCATGTTCTAGATTCAGGAGGTAAACGTAGAACATCAACAATCACAGATGTGATCTTATGTTGAGTATGAGCAATGATACTATAAAGATTTTCGGATAAGATTGGTCCTTGAATGGTGATAGAAGAATTAAGTTCTAGATATTTGAACCACTCGTAGATGAGAAGTGGATAAATTGGTCCTTGAATGGTGATAGAAGAATTAAGTTCTAGATATTTGAACCACTCGTAGATGAGAAGTGGATAAATTGGTCCATTTGGTTGGAGCAATTCCAACCATCCCCAACTAACCATGGTGTGCGTCATAAGTCAGGCCTTTTAGGTGGAGGCATGACTGATGATTTTGAAGTAGTTGAGAATTGAATAATGATTGGAGGATGAGTGACAATCGAAAATGGATTAGGAGCTGAGTCTGTTGCATCCGAATTAACATGCGCCAATAGAGTCGAATAATCTGGATTAGTACTTGTGTTTTGTCGCATAGGCCACTCAAGAGAGCATAAAGAGCAACGCTTGGTGCCACGTTTGAGTTCCTAACCTGAAATAAATTCAATAAGCATCAATTCAGGCAAAAAGAAAAATGACTAATAGGAAAAAAATTAAGTGTCCTTGTAGGAGGAATAATAACAAGATCAACAAACTCTCCTCATCAATCAATGCACCATGTAAAATCTCTTTGGTGCATTAAGCACCCAAGCGCGGTTGACCACACATAATTCGGGGATTGGTGCATAGTTGTGTACAAAGTATACACACAATAAATATACCAATGACTTTTCGTAAAAAAAATACAATGAAATTGGTATTGGCCAACCCTATTTAAAAAAAAAAACACGTAACTGTGGCAATGTACATGGGGAGTGGGAATTGCAAATTTGTACAAGTGCACTAACTGATTTTGGCCAATTGTGTTTCACGAAAAACACATAATAGGCAATGTGTTCATAACACATATGAAGACAAATTGATTCACGAATATGAACAATACATGCCTTCAAAGTTTACAACTTTTGAAGTGAAGGAATGCAAAGTTCAAGACTTTCTTGCAAAGTGAAGCAAGATAAAAATCTAATCTTGTTGACAAAATTCAAATTCAAAAGTAAATTGGAGAACAAGGACTAGAAGTTGCGAAAGAGATAGGGGGAATTAAGGAGAAGATGTGAACTTACAGCAAGTTTTTTTGGGTTGTTGATTCATGGTGGTCACTTTGAAGAACGTGTCAAGGAAATTTCAAAACCAGGAAAATTTGATCAAAGAACCTAGAAAAACCACCTTAAAGCTTGAGAAGAAACCACACATAGCTTGCAATGGTAGGTTGAAAGAGAAGAAATGTTCTATGTTGGATGCCAAGACTTGTGGTGTTTGGTTGTAGTGTGGTTGAACAACGACATACGATGCTCATATATGTTCACAACAATGTGTATTTAGGAAATAACCACACAAGCAGGTTTTCCAAATAGAAATAGGTTTCCAAAAAATATAATGGTAAAAAGAAATCTGAGTTTACAAAAAAACCAACCTTCCTAGTATTTTTGACAACAAAATTTTCCAATTTGAAAAGACTTGGTATTTGAACAAAGAAAGTGTCCAATATTGGAAGTATTTGTACAGGAAAGTAGGGGTGGGCACATGAGTCGAGGAACCATGGATCCAAATCGAACTGGCTCGTTTGCTCCAAACGCTCCGGTTCTTATTGTGTATATTAGTAGACGGTCTAGATCCATAGTAGAACGGTTCGAGTCCGGTTCCAAATGTTTGAATTCAAACGGTTCAGTTCCAACCTATTTTGTATAACATTATACACGTGTCTTATCCTGATTGGGGGTTACAAAATTTTATTAGAATGACTAGCTCAAAGTTCTCAATCAACATCAAAGGCAAAGTTGCAAATGTTGCCAATACATGATTGGTAATATTTTGATTTGAGTGGCTAGATCTTTATGTTTTTAATGTAATATATATTAGATACAATTTGATTTGTAATAGATATTGGATTTTATAAGTTTGTGAAAGTTGGAGGATTACTGCAGTTAATATTAGAAATGGCTTGCTGCCGGAGCTTGTTGTTATTTGTTTTTTTAATTAAAATGAATGATTAACTAAAAAAGATAATTACAAAAAAATTAGTGGAACTGTAGGAACCAGATTGTTCTAAATGGTTCGAGTTAGATTCGATCCCAAGTTTAAAATGAAGGAATCCGGACCGGAGTCGTTAAATTGAAATGGTTCGAGTTAGGTTTTTCAAAATTTGGAACCGATGCAAACCGTGCCACCCTTACAGGAAAGTGTCAAAAACAAATTAGTGCAAGGCTTAAGAAACAAGGTGTCAAAAATCTTGAGAGGGAACAAGATTCCACCAAAATTTCAAAAACATCTGCTATAAAAAAATGTCAAAATTCCATTGTGAAGTATTCTGCTATAAAAAAATGTCAAAATTCCATTGTGAAGTATTGAACACTGACTTTTCAAGATAGGAAAGACTTCCTATTTCTGTGTAAGGAGAGTGTCCAAATTGGAGAGACTTCCCAAAAGAGTTTCCAAGAAAAGCAACCATCCAAATCATGGTTGGTTTGGATTCTAATTAAGGGTTCTAAATTGGAGCTTCTTGTATGTAGATACAAAATTTAGCCAATAAAAACATCCAGGTCATTGGACCCTAAGATTCGTTGAGATGAACTGGCTAACCAAAAAATAAAACCCCTTTTGAAAAAAATTTCCTACCCACAAATACATAGAAAATAATCAACAAAGGTTAGGATTAAACTCATTTGATGCGATTGATCGATAAATCACATTGCGTCCTTTAGAGTTGGCTCTCGCAACCTTCCTTTCCTCTACGGACCATTCATCGAATGGCTTCTCAGTATCAGTTTTGTTGGAAGACTCCAACCAGATTTGGTTGCTAATTAGACATCCAATCCTAGGGCCATAAGATAAATTTTTATCTTCACACTCCAATCGTGGTATTTGTTTCCATCAAATAATGGAACATGATTGAGTTGCCAAAACTTTTTCCTACATCATAATTAAGAAAGTCAAGTTCAACTTTGCAGTATCTTACGATATAATTAGATTTTTATTTGGGTAATCCGTTCTAATACTAATTGAAAGTGTGAACTCAGGTAGCATAAGGATTTAGAACATAGATCTTATAGATCTTTTATTTGCACAATCACACAATGATGAATAGAGTGCAAGAAAAACACACACACGATGTAACATAGTTGACTTATAGAGTTCTAAACACTAATTCTATAAGCTACGCCCACAGAGAAAATATCCACTATGAACCAAAATCACGATTACAAGATTGTTACCATGCACTGTTCAACAATGAATCCGTTCTCCACTTGCAACCAACTTCTATACACGGAAGCTTGCTTCAATAGTCTTGCTCGACGATTTCAGCAACGTACCAAGACTATGACCACTACTTGCATACAAACAGGTAAGATGAAGACGAATACGTTTGAAGTTTGTAACACGTGAAAGCCTTGTAAAATCAGGTTTATGCGCTTTAGAAAAGATGCACAAAGGCTGTAAAAGAAACATTCTTTTGATGTTGAAAGTGAAATGCTTTTTAACTCCAAAGTTTTGCCATCAACATCCCTTGACTCTCTTATTTATAGCGTTATGAAATAGCCGAGAAGAGTTTAAATAGAAATAATGTGTAGGGAATTTATTGTACTCGACAGTCTTGATTGCACAACCTATCTATCCGATAGATCGAACCCAAATCAGCTTGACTGGACGAGCTCAACTTTTGAGTCGTCACTTGATAGGTCGAGCTCTTCTCTTAACATGGTTGCTTAACACATCGATCTTTATCATTGACCTATTTTAATTGGTTGATTTAGTCGACACTTGTAAAGATCTAGCACATTAATTTCTCAAGGAGTTTCAATTGAAATATTTTCAAATAACTTTTATAATTGAAATCCTTTACTTCATTTTCACAAGGTTGTTGTACTCTGTGTTCTCGTCTTTGCTAGATGAACGTCATTATGACTTGTCAACTTATATGGCGTCTTCAATTCACTGTGAAACTCACCTAGTCTATCACCCATTTTGACACGAAATAATATCAACATAAAATCTGAAGGTTTTAGTTTCAATAGAATATGCTCAAATGTCATAGTTGCTTCCGAGTTACCATTAAAGATGATATGGTTTCACATTTTGAGCCTAATTATCTTTTACTCTATAAACCTTATTAAGAAGGAATTCTTCGAATCTATAGCTTCTAATGAATGATGTGTTGTGCTCCAATGAGGATAAGGTTAGTTCGCTCTAACTGAAGACCCGATAGAACCAAACAAGGAGTGAGCGTAGAAACTTCTATTTCCCTGATAAAAATTTTTCCATCTCCATCTCCTCAACACATCCATATATCCCTGATAAAAAATTTGACATCTCCACATTTTACACATTAAAGCATCAATGAATGTTATTCATTCTTAGCATATATCTCGTGAAAACCCCTGAATAAAATTGATTGTTAATCCTGAGTTTTTCAACTAGAATTCATCAACACACCATGCCGACGGCATACCATAGCAACGGCATATTGCCGCGAACATTAGCATCACCACTATAGTGTGTTCCAATGGATTGTCTAATGAAAGTCAAGAAGTGTATAGGATACGTCAATTATTTACGGGGCAAAGAAATTTTTGACTAATAAATTTTCACTACAAACAAATGCAACCGAGTAAGATATTTCAAGTGGGATTTACTTTAGTGTGAAATTCATACTTCTATGATGGTGTTCCATAGCTTGTATATCGAGGGGTTATTTGCAAAACTCACTCTTTTTTTAGGAGAAAACATATTTGATGTCCAACTAGCTCTGATCTGTCAATGGTGGCCCAGGTATGACCAGATGCTATTTGAGGATGAAAATAAAAATCGAATGATAGAGACCAAGGAACTCTTTGAGTGGGTCCTTAAGCAACCATGCTTTGAGGTTTACCTAGCGTCTCCCTGCATAAGCTGTTTTTCCCTCAATATGGTAATATGTTGTTTCTGACCAAACCCTGTTTCTTCTGCAGAAAACATCCTTCATGTTGTTTTTGAACAAGTTTGACGTATTCGAGAAGAAGGTTCCCAAAGTGAGACCTCTCACTTGACATGTGGTATTCAACATTTAGATTGCAACTAAACACCTGTGTGGCTCTTTAATACTTTTTTTATCTTCTGCAGGTGCCTTTAAATGTCTGCCAATGGTTCAAAGATTACCAGCCTGTTTCCTCAGGAAAACAAGAGATTGAGCATGCGTACGAGTAAGTGTTTTCTTCAAGGTTGGCAAGTTTGGTCTCTAAGGTGTTTGCTGTCTTAGTTGATTGACTGCATGAGTAGTCTAGATGATCATTCTTGGAGAAGGCATCATTTAGTTTGGACCCCTGAATCTATTGGCCTGCTTGATTGGCATATAGTTTTTCCTCAATGGAGTATCGTCAACCGTTCTCTATAGAGAAGTTCTATTATTATGATATCCTTTACAAAACATTATGATAATAGTTGAAATATTTACCTCGTAATTATATCCTTGATCAAATTTTGTAAAGAAGAAATTTGAAGAGCTATACTTTCAGAGTACTGCCCCAGAACGGGTAGACCAAGTATTTAAGATCTACAGGACCACTGCTCTTGATCAGAAGCTCGTGAAGAAAACATTCAAACTGGTGGATGAGACTTTGAGGAGGAGAAACCTTTTTGAGGCAGGCTTATTGTGACGACCATGGGAACAATCTCTGCGAACCACAATGTCAGTTTTGAAGTTATGCTGTCAAACCCAACCCAAGATTCATTATGGTGTTGCCAAGTGTCGCAACAGTGTTTTTGTTTCATCTTTTATTGTTCTGACTAATATAAGCAAAGCCTTCCATTATTGTAGTCTCAGCTTATTGGTTGAGCTGAAATTTAGTTGAAAATGTGATTCAAGTCTGGTCTTTAGGAATCCTTATTTCCAAAGTAATTCATCCCACAATGAAAAAGAGTACTGTTCAGAACAAGAAAAGCTGTGTATAGAACTGTTAGACTTCACAAAGAAGTGTTTTCTATATGAAATTTTGGAATCAATATTTCATTTTATTTCTGCATTCTGTGTTTTGTTTCAGTCGAGCAAGTTACAAGCAGTTGAAATAACAAATACAGTTGAAAAGAGCAGTGTATTCCCACAAGAATCCTCCATTATAGTGGATGGAGAACAATTTACTGTGTTCATGAGCCTTTTTCTTTTACATAATACATAGTAGGTTTTGGGAATCCAGCTTATTATATAGCGTGGATGAGAGTTGATCACGGAACTCATTTTGTCATTTGATTAGAGCAACCTAGTTGAGTTATCTGGTGACCCTACTTACCATGAAGTTATTCATTTCTTTGGAACACTAACATGCAACCCTAAACCCAAACTAAGGACCCCTTTCACTACTCCTTCCAAAACCCAACTTGTATTCTCTCTCTTAGACTATAAGGGCATGTTTGGTTACTCAATGTAATGGGAATGGAAATGGCTGGCAATGAGAATGTTACTATGTTTGGTTACTCGATGGAATATGAATGAGAATGATTTGTGTTTTTATCATCATGCCCTCAATTACCAACCATGGATTTTGGATCTATGGTGGGTAATGAGGCATATATGTTAGGTAAGGAGGGCAAATAAGACAAATGGATGATTGACCATTACAATGCATTCATAGGGTGTTGAGAATGAATGCTTGTTACAATAAAATTTGTAATGGTTATGCCCATTACACCATTTTTATGCCAAACCAAACACATGAATGGCTTAAATCATTGTGATGGTAATGACCATTATTTACAATGGTCAAACCCATTCCATTGAGCAACCAAACATGCCCTAAGATAGCACAAGCTTTTTGAAACAAGCTATTTGAATGGAACAAATGCTAGTTTTTCAAACATATTCCATGAGGTGACTAGTGTAAAAAATTCAAATTGACCGTGTCATCCTTTTTTGTATTTTTTTTCCCTTTTTTGTTTTCTTCTGCTCTTTTCCATGAGTGTAAAAAAACTTTTAGGGAATGTTAGGTTCAAAGGGAATGTTTTCCAAGAAGATTTAAGAGCAAAAGAGGAATAGAAAATGGAGAATGTGAATACTATCTCTATTCTATTATATTGGTTGGTTTTTAAAAAAATTGTGGAAATTATTCTTTGGTAAGAAACAAAGAAATTTTTTTTCAAAAAAATTTCTCACGTCGAGTTTTAGGCCGGTGTCTACCGTGCATGCTCTTACTTAGGTCAATTGATTTAGCTTAACCTTGAGAGGAAGAAAGGAAAAAAGACCATCCTAAAGTTTTTCTTCATGCCACGTCCAAGTTGGGACCATAGATTCAGGTAAGCTTCTAATTAAACCACCTAATGTTTTTTTTTTTTTTTTTTTAATGTTAAAATGCTTATGCGATTGGAACCAACAAATTAACATGGAAAAGAAATTGTCGTGTGGCATGCGTGGGACAAAGAAAGAAGGAATTATGTACCAAATCAACCGACCTTTAGTGGTGGTGGCGGGAGGTCCACCACAACGTTGGCGATTGCACTAAACTTCATTGAATGTCCTCCATATTTCTGACATACTTCATGTTTAATTAATTTCAAGTTGACTTTGTGACCATTGCTATTAGAGGTGGGCACGAGACGTGATGGACCTCATCCCGTTCCTTCAAGATCGGGATGTGATAGACATCCTCTTAACCTCGTCCCATTCCAAACGGGTTCAAAATGGAAAAAGATGAGACGAGATTAGTAGGTAATAATCAAGCACAAAAATGAAAATATTAGTATGTCAAAAGGAAAAATAGAGTATGACAATTGATATCATAGATAGTTGTCTATTAATGCAACCCAGATAGTTGGTTCTTGTTGATATCGTAGATAGTTGTCTCCAAATACAACTGATTTCCTCAGCAAAACCTCTAGATGCTACTTTCTGATGGACATCATACATCTCATCATAGTTTATATTGGTGATAGTCACCTAATTATTGGAATACACCACCATGATATCAGATTTCAAAATATTATTAAATCTACTATCATTAAGCTTCCAAACATCCTCTGTTCAAATTTTAAAGTCTACCTAATTATTGCTAATGCAACTATTATTACCTGTTTATATTGGTAATAATAGTTTATATTGGTGATATCATCTAAATGCATCTAGATGGTTGGTAATAATAGTTTATATTAGGCGAAAATATTAAAAAAATCAGTCCGGGAAGGAACGGGATGGGCAGTATTGAAAATCTCCATTCCGATCTCATCCCACTCTAGATCAGGATGGGACGAGACACGATCGAGATAAGATTGATCAATCCCAATAGGACCCGAAAAAATCGGGACGGGATCGGGATGCCCATCCTTAATTGCTATGTTTTGTGAGGTTGACCATTACCATAATTTGTGACCATGCGTGACTAAATTTTTTGAAACTTTTTACATTCTCCAAATTACGATGTTTAATAAAGTGTTTTGAAAAATAATTCACGTATTCCAAAGAATAATTCATTTCATCAACTAGAAATTATTACATCAAACAAAGTACATAAGGAACAAATAAAAATTGAGCACCCTAGACCAAAACTAAATGTAGTTAACATCAAATTAAATGTACTAAAACAAGACCAAAATTAAACACCTAGAAAAATCAATCACCAACACATTTTTTTCTTTTCTCAGGTTGCACTAAAGTGATATCTTCATGCGTCCTTTTGGTTCTACTGAGCCATCATTGAGACTTTTACCGTACGTAACACTCTCATCTTCTTCATAAAAAACAGGAACAACTAGTTTTGTTTTATCCCCATCCTCCTCGTCATCCCCGTCCGCATCATCCTCACCCTCCACCTCCCCACTTCATCCTCATGTATGATACCACACCACCTTGACTTTGTGATTGGACTTGAGTCTTGACTATGTGGTTGGATTATTCGTCTCTTTCGCTTCATCTTGATAAATAAAATTGCTCTCCATTTCATCATCTCTCCTCTTCTCTCTCTCTATTGTTGTATTTTTTTTTTCTCTTCCATATTTTTTTTACCCTTTTCTGCAATCACCTTTCGGTTAGACGCAGTGATTGGCTGTCTATAAATTGGACCATCCCTAACACCACTACCAACCAAAGAAGACACAATGTTTTTGTCCATCTTTGCCATACTAAACATTTTAAAAAAATGAAACAATTAAAACTTATATAAATAATCCATTATTTGCATATTGCAAAAAAAAATTTAACTTACATTTATTAATTTGAAAAAAATGGGGCAAAATATAGCATTGCATAGTACTACGCGGACACTTAATTGGACTCGCACAGACGAGTGCGATTTGGTCTATCACAGAAATCTGTGTGATGGTGGTTGTTGAGTTTGCATTGGTCCCTGAGTTGGGCAAAGTGTGTTTAGGGAACAATTGATTTCGAGTTCGATTTCAATTTAGGGATCGATTTCGAGTTTGATTTCAATTTAAGTTCAATTTTGAGTTGGAAATTACCTGACTTTGTGTGTTTAATTGAATGATATAGTGCAACCTATTGATTCACAGAGACACATTCACGCACATACAATCAAACAAGAATAGCACAAGCACAATCACAATCACAATCACACAGGCACACTCATGCACTCATGCACCCACGCACACCAAATCGCGTGAATCACACTCGTTGCAGCAAATCGCACACACAACCTCTCGTTTTATTTACTTTAATAGATAGCGAAAGTTGGAGTAGAGAGTAATGGGAGAGAGAATATAAAGTTAATGGGAAGTTATTGGAGGGAGGGGAATCAGAGGGAAGATTGATCAAAATTTGAGAATGGGGTAAAGTTGTTGAGAGTTTGGAAAGAGAGAAAAAACTCTGAAATTATAGTTTATATGGCTGGTGTCAAAGATCAAGTGGTGATGTTAGGTAGAAAGGTGGGGTTGGTCACAATAAAGATGAGATATGGTGGTGTCAAAAAGTCAAAACCAAATTATACATGTATAACAAATTAGAATAGTGTTTGAAAATGGCACAAAGAGAAAGGTTGGAGAAAGACTTTTTTTTTTTTAAATAACTTTTATGCCACAACCAACTCTATTCATCACACATCTAAGAGCTCATATTGAATTTGTGAGTGGCGAAGACAACAAAATTCGAATGGTGTTTTAGGTTGGAGATAAAAGACAACAAAATTTACTCAAACATAAAGATCTAACGGATCACATATAGGGGGGATGGGAGGGTGTTTGGCTGAAATTTATGTTCACATAGGATTGAAAAACCCCACTAGCCAAAGTTGAAAATCTCACATAGAGGAAGGATGTGAGCGTGTTTGTTTGAAACTGATGTTCGCATAAGACCGAAGTACTCCTGGCCAAAGTTGAAAATTCTTTTCCTATCAAATAATTTGAGTGTCGTAGGCACGAAAAATACCCTAGTCTATTAAAATTCATAATGGTGTTTTACTATTCATTGCTGACTGGGACAAACTGATGATTGGAGATTAGAGATAGCTAGGAATGAAACTTGGGGATCCTGTTGAGAGTTGAGATTCATTTCTTATGATGACATGTTTGTAAATATAAGCATGTATAATGCAAAGAAAATAAAAAAAAAATTGTGAAATTTTTTTTATGGGATGTACATGTGGCGGAGAGAGAAAATATCGTGTTTTACTTTTTTTAAAATGAAATTATCATAACTATCTACGTTGTTGTTGGATTTTCGTAATCTTGGTATCAATGAAATGCGATTTTAAAGATCTTTCCAACAAAATCAATGATCAATACAAATACTTAAAAATTCAAAATATGTATTTTATTATTAAAACATGTAAGATGCCTCAGTATAATAGTTTTCAAAGAAACAGACAGACATTTTAATAAATATTCAAACAAAGACCTCGAACATTCAGTCGATTCTAATTTGAACCAAGTTTGACTATAAAAAAATTTAGTATTTTTACCTTAAACTATGCTTGCACCTAAAAAAAACTAGTTTACATTCTGAAATATGATTTATTTATTTATTTATTTATTTTATGAAACTGATTAAGGGCAATGGTGGTGAGAATGTCGAGTGCATGATAATTAGCAGAAAAAAGCAAATGTGGAGTGCCAACGACATGAGTAATATGCTAGTCTATATTACAATACAGAGTGACGCTTTAATATTCATTGTTGACCTTGAGATAAAAGATGACTAGGATTGAAAGTTGGAAAATGTCTTGAGGGTTGAAATTCATTTATTATGATGACATGTTTGTAAATATAAAACATATAGAAGGGCAAGAAAATAAAATAAAAATTGTGAAAAAATTGATGAAATGTACATGTGGCGAGGAGAGAAAATATTGTGTTTTTTTTTAAATGAAAATTATCTTAACTATCGGTGTCATTGATATGCAAATTTGAAGATATTTCAAATAAAACCAATGATCAATACAAACACTTGAAATTTCAAAAAATGTATTTTATTAAAAAATATGTATGTATTTTTAATATTTTCATGCCTAAGTATAATATTTTCCAAAAGACGGACGAACATTTTGATGAACATGCAAAAAAAAAGACCACAAACATTCAATCGATTCTAATAAGTTTGACTCTAAAAAAATAATATTTTTACTGTAAAATAAGCTTACACATAAAAAAAAATTACTTTACATTCTAAATATTCTTTTTTTTTGGAAAAAGATTGAGAGCGATGGTGGGGATTAGGACTGGGCTAGGCCAGTTAACTGAACCGTTTAGCCTAAACCGAGGACCAAACCGAAATTGTAAAGCCCAAAATTTTAAGGACCGAGCCCGGCCCGATTGACCCTGGTTAACCGAAAGTTCGGGCCGGTTCGGATCGGTCTCGGTTCAGCCCAAAATTTCCAGCCCAACATGTTTGTCACTTATGTGATAATGCTTTTTCAACCCATTTTTGCTTAAGCCCAACATGTTTGTATAATTTTTTTCAGCCCAAAACCCAACATGCTTAAGCCCAAATTTAAATGGCACACTCATTTCTATTTAATAAATACTGCTCTGTTCTTCTGATCCCTCCTTATGACAGTCTGTGTGGGTTTCTTCTCTCTGTATTAATCAAATCAATTCCTCCATTTCCAATATCCTTGAGAGCCTTAAATTTGAAGGAAAAACCAAACTGAAAAGTTTAGAAATGTCAAAACGTGACACTAGGTTATAAAACGCCAAATCTTTAACTCAAAGAAGCAACAACAGTACGCCCAACCACTTTATCAAGATCACGACGTCCACTTGATGTAATTCTCCTCCCACCCTTGGGATCAATGTCAATGATGTTCATCTTCTCCAGCTGCTGGAGGATGTTGCAGGCAATTGCATCACTGCTCTTGGCGAAGTGAGGTGGGCGACTTCCGTTCCTCTTGCGTCCACCATAGATCTTACGGAATCCCCCTACCCCTATTCCTTGCATGAGGTAGATCTTCCTTGCCATGGAAACAACCCTGATGAAATACCAATCAGGATCATAGGGAGCAAGTTCCTTAAATGCAATTGTCTTCACTATGTCCGTCCAGTGAGGAAACTCCATCTTGCCAGATCTCTTGAGGTGAGCGGCGTAGGCCTTCACGAACTCGTGAGGAGAAACATCTTTCACGGTTCGCGCAGTTGTCTCCATGGCTGAAAGGGAAGAGGCGCCTACAAGGAGGGAGAGGCAAAGGAGGTAGCTGTAAGGAGGCGAAGATGAGAATGAGAAGAGGAAGAGAAGGTGGAGAGGAGGATGAGATAAAACCCTAGAAAAACTGTGTTTAACTATTTATATTTAATCATTCTCTAAGTACTCGGGCCAGGCCGAGTATCCTACGGGTTCTGGAAATGAGAACCGACAATCAGACCGACCATTTCGGGTTTTGGGACTGATTATTAAAATGATATTAAAAACCCGGATCAGATCGACCCGTTCGGTCTGGTTCTCGGATCGATCCTATTTTTCGGTCTTATATGCCCAGGCCTAGTGGGAATGGTGGTGACAGTGTCCAATACATAATAATTAAAAAATAAATATATATATATACCCTGAATCTACGGTGCCTGTTTAGTACCAGGCACCGTAGATGTGCATCGAGATAAAATTTGTTTCCTATTTCGATGCACATCTACGGTGCCTGGTACCACCATACACCAAACATGCACCCTGAACCAGGCACCGCAGTCGTGCTCATATATATATATATATATATACACGTGGAATGTCAAAGTCACGGGTAACAACCAAGTAACAAACAACACACACCAACCCTTTTTTTTTTTGTTCTTTCTTTCCTTCCTTCCAGGAGGGTGGGTATTTATGTCATCATGATTATTTTCTCCCACCGTATTCTCTCTAACGTAGAAAGTAGGTGCATTTGCATTCCCACATTCCAACACCAAATCAAATCATAACACAGATCTCTCTCTCTCATTTCATTCCATTGAATCTCAAAGTTAGCCTCCAACTTTTCTTTTTCCCTCCCTCAGGTTAGTTCCTTCTCTCTCTCTATCAAAATGTGATCTTCTTTCATTCTTACTACTTCCTAGCAAATTGCTTGTTTTGCATGATGATTGTGAGATCATTTATATTTTGATTGGTTCAGCTGACTTGATCTGTTGATGTTCATAAACCCTTTCTCTAGATGTTGTTCAAATTTCTTTTCCATAGGTATAAAATTTATATCGCTGAGGTCTCTTTATGTTTGTTTGTTTTAAATTAAATTGTCCTTCTCTGGTTTGGTTTGATTCTGAAGAGCAAGTTTTTATGAACGAATTGATGAGATGATTAAATTACAAATTTCATACCATGCAATTGGTATCACCTCTCATTATAAATGGGAAATTGTTTGGGAAGCAATGACTAGGTTGATCATTGATTCAAAGGATGTTGTTTGTTTCCCATCATGGGGTTTAGGGTGAAGAAAGAGGGTCTCATTTTGAGACACCAAATTTGCGGATGGCATAATTTTTCTGTTCATAATGATGAATTGCAATTGGTTAAACAAATTTCTCATGAAATTTTGGTAGATGCATGCCTTGATTGCTCGTCCTTTGAGTGCATGCGTGGTCATTGGTTATATAGTTATTCTATCTTCGTGATTATGATTCCATGAATCCACTTTTGTACCTCCGATATTGTCCTGAGCTTAGTCTTTACCACGCCCGTAGTGGTGTTGGGGGTTTTTAGCTCTAGTTAATTATTTTAAAAATTGCTCCTGTCGAGTATCAAGTCCTGTTTGTCAGTTGGTGTTAAAAGAGTGCAGATTTACATTTAAGAATCTTCATCCTGCCCAAGTGTGTCAGACAACCTGGTGCAACCATCACTTCCTAGGATTTCCAACGTTACCATCCTCCTCCCCCTCATCACGATTTAGAGTGTCACACTGTGATACATGGATAACTTGATGAACGTGTAATGTTTCTTGTATAAATCGAGTTCCGCCCTACTCAATCTCCATTGTTTCCACAACATTTGTCCATGTTATTTTGTTATGCTTGTCACATGTTTAATGCGGCATGAGGCTGAACAACCTTGTTAGAGGTCATAAGCATAAATTGCATCAGTCAGAGCTTATTATCTCATGTTTTATACAAGTGAACAGATTTTCGTATGTCACATTCACATATGTAGCCTGCTTATGTTAATTATTGAATCATTTTTGCACCCCAATAAATGGCAGGCTTGGATTTGTAGATCAGCCAGTATAAAGGAACATGCAGGACGATTGGTTTTCTTTTGTCGATGTTGATGGAGGATCTTCAAATATTTTTCGAACAGAGCCTCTTTTGCCTCTACCCTTCAACGGTCATTTAGTGCCCCAGATTGTTTCGTTGGTCGGCAATTCTCTCCAACATTCCAGAAACTTGCATGTCACTGGAATCTTAGCTCTTCAAGAATCGTTTAGTTGCATCTCTAAGTTTGCAGGAGTTGCTCTTATTCGGTTAACAAGTAGCTCTATTACTGATTTGTTGGGTGATCCACTTGATTCAAGACCTGGAAGTCGAACATGTTTGCAACGAGCAAAGCAAATTACCTCTTCTAAGAACAACCGTATTGAGTTGCATTCTGGTTGTAGATCAAGATCGGATGTTTCTGGATGGATGCATCTCGGTAAGTTTGTGAGGTCTACATTCACACACTTAAGGAAGGAAACTCAACAGTTTCCATCGCTTCTTGATCTTGCACTGGCTGCCGCGTTATTACCACCATTCAATAACTTGTAAGATCTCTTCATCATCCTAAAATGTGACTTTTTTTTTTTTTTTAAAAAGATATTCATTGTCTCCCCACTCAGTCCTAGGAGGATGTTGATTTATATCTTCACTTTTCATTCTTATGCATCAAAGAATTGAGTGTTGACTAGTTCTATATGACTTGTGTGAAAGATCCCCCAAGCTACATGCCATTCAACTGGAGAATCCTGATGGTCAGATCAATCGGCACAGGGATCAGTTACCCGGGACAAGTGAGCTTCAAGGACGTGCTGATCTTTCACTCCCTCAAATAAAATGGACAGCAGAGGCACTTGAGCCTCGGACAGGGATAGAGTTCCCGACAGTTTTGCACAATATTTTAGCTGGAGAAAATATGAGTACGACTTCTGTGGTCAGTATCTTATGTCCTACCACTTGACTTCTAAAATGAATAGATGTTGTTGCATTCACTCCTTGACAAATATATGTGGAAATGAACATAAACAATCTGGATAGTTCTAATAGAATTCAGGTATATGTTTGTTAGAGTTCAAATGCTTTTGGAAGCAATTTTCTTGGAAGAGTTAGTTGCAGCAGCTTTGTATATTGTACCATGCTTCTCCCCCTCCCCTTTTTCAAAAAGAAAAAATCAATGTTAAAATTGAAGAGTATCAACACACGTTCAGTAACATCAACCTCATATATGAAACAACTTTTCCTCCAAGCCTTCATGTAGGGCAGATTAGAAGGTTCAGTTTTATTTATGGAATGCTTCAGTTGTCATCACATATGAGCTGCAAGGACTTGTTTTCTCCATTGCTAATTGTCCTTTTGTCTTACCTAGTCCTTTACTCCTCTCATGTTTTCCACTGTTGCAATGCTATCTATACCTTTCTGTACCTTGTTCTTGTTGATATACAATGTGACACCAATTAAAAAGAAATGGCAAGTGGATTGCTGTGTCACATTTACCATCCATAGATTTGTTTCACAGTTCTCTCTTCAAATCGCAAACTTTACGAAAATAGAAACATCATGTGCTTTCTCCTTTAATATTTACGCATCGTCCTTAGTCCTTTTTGTTATTTCAAAATTTTAGTGATTCAAATTAACTTTGTGATTCAGGTCCTCCTTGGAACCGGTTTCAGAAGTATGAGGATAATGAAAGTTAAAACTTTGAAGGTCTATGCGTTTGGTGTATGTGAGTATGACTTCAACACGATGGACTGAGTGTTGTTATGTTTGTTTGCGTTACCACGTCAATTTTTCATTTGCGGTATTATTTTCTCTGTCATATTGAGCTCTTTTGCAACGACTCGAGAGAAAACTCAACTAGGACTCCAGTTGACACTTGGTATACCTTACAGGATATATGTTGGAAAAGAACATATATTTACTTTCCAAGACATTATTTTTGTATTGTTTAGTAACTGTTTGTGTGTGTGTGGTGGGGGGAGAGGGGGGGGGGGGGGGGGGGGGTGGTGTTGGGGGGATGATTAATACAAATTTCAAGCATTATCAGACAATCCATTTGAAACTGAAAAAAAAAAAAAAAAAAAGAACAAGAAACAAACAATCATCAAAATCAACTCTGTTCTCCACCAATTAGTGATGGAACTACAAATTAGATAGTCACATGGTACATTCTTAATTTGCATACACTTATTTTGTAGTGTTTATTCTTGTCATGTTTCACTGTGCGATGAATTAAACTCAATGCCCTGTTTGAGAAATCTTTCGGAGACACATTCTCCTAACCACACATACCCTGTGCAAAAATTGACAGAAACCTAAGGAATAGGAAAGGAGGTTCACAAGATTCTGGGAGGGATCGTAATCCTACAATCAGGGCAAGGGTAGACAGATTCTTTATAGAAGTAAAGATTTTACCCTTTCAACATATACCGGATTCTACGACTATACAATGTATAGATTTTGCATTCAAATCTTTTAATGATTTTTGTAAAACCAACCAAGCAGTGATACGGTGAATTCCTCTATAAAAGAAGGAAAATGATTTCCTTTACGGTTTACCTATCTAGTAAATTTGTTAACTGGACTATAATCAGTCCACGAGCGAGATGAGATTAATCTTCTGATTTCTCATAAACATACTTTTCTCCAGCCCTCTAATTATATGCTACTCATGGACACGCGTCGAACACGGATACGACACGACGACTCGACAATTTTCAAAAAATTAGGACTCGGCGACACGGCGAAACAGTCAAACTTTACTTTTTATTAATTTTTATTTTTTTATAACTAATGAACATAAACAACCTAAAGCTTAAAATTGTTTAAAATTTTTACTTTTGAAGCTAGAAGATGAGAGCTTAACAAGAGAGATAGAAAAATTTACAGAAATGCTCGGATAGTCAAAATTTACTGGGGAGTGTATTTAATTTACAAATTGTTTCAAAATAGTGTGTAATTGTGTATCTAAGAGCAAATTAATCATCAGAAATAGATAAATCAAATTACTGACAAATTATATAGCAAAATACCATTTTTTTGTGTATTGTATCTAATTTAGAGTGGGGGAAGAAACGACCTTGATGATGCCTGATGTACCATCAAATGAAAATGTCAGTCAAGAAGTCAAGAACCCTCAGATTGAGTACGACGTGAAGATGTGCTCTAATTAAAGCAACCCCTCTCTCCGACTGAAGGAATCGAAGAATTGGTGATTGCAATTGAGTGCAGTAGAACTTGGTGTTTCTTCAAAAACTACTTTCGAAAATCAGCAGAGAAAAACAGGAAAAAAAAACCCAAGAAAATCAGAAAAAAAACACTGGCCGAGTCGGGGCCGTGTCGGTCTCAGTCAACGTGTCTTGACCGTTGACCGCATGTCGGATACGTGTCGGGCGCATGTCGGACGCGAGTCCGTGTCCGACACGTATCCGACTCTCGAAACGGGGGTTTTTCGAAGAGTCCGTGCATCAGAGATGCTACTGTGATAAAGTAACAGTAAAACAAATTTAAAGATTAATGCATATTGAAGTAGTAAACATCACATGGCAACGTATCAATATATAATTTTGCTCTAATCAAAACATAGTGCATGTTACAACATTAACACTAAAAGCCCACAACACAGAAAGCTGGATCTCCTTCTTCTTCAATTGTTTTTGTTTTTGTTCTGATCTTCTTTCTTCGTTCTCTTTCTTTGACATTCTTTAGCTGTTCTCTTTGATCTTCTTTCTCTGTTCTCTCTCTGATATTCCTTAGTTGTTCTCTTTGATATTTTTAGTCTCTTGAGTATCTATCTCTTGGTATTCTCTTACTAGTGTAACTGTGTAATGATGAACAAATAAAAATAAAAAGCCCTAATTTTTTTTCTCTTATATATAGCATCTTCCCCTCAAACCAATTAATCGAAGAATCACATAAACTTTTAGTGGATATTTTGGCCGAAAAGTTACCTGATTTCTCCGCCCAAGTTAATTCCACTGATCTAGATATCGTAGCGCCCTATTTCCAGGAAGCAAGTAGTCAGCAATTAATTATCGATTCAATCACACAATGGCACACCTCGCAGAGCCTAGTTTCATTCTTGCATAGAAAGTATCCTTGCACCAAATTTAAAATTTTAACTTTTTTTCTTTCCCTTTTAAATTGTAGATGTTCAACCAGACTCAATTTGTGAGAAGCTGGGTCCAAAATATGCTTCCATGCCAATCAATGAGCTGAACAACCAAGCTGAGCTTCTTGAGGACCTCTTCAGGTATTTATTGTATTGAAAGCTGCCAAAGATACACTTTTTGAATACTTTATTTCTTTTAAATTGAATGAATAGTTTGACCCAAGGCATTGTCTTTTTACTTGATTCTCTTATATACAACTCGATGAATAAGTACAATTGATTTAACATTCTTTATTTTTTATTTTATTTTATTAAGGCTCCGTTTGTTTTGCAGAAAATAAAAATTGAAGGATAAAAAGATTCTGGAAATAAAATTTCAAGGATTTTTATTTTCCTTAAAACTTTTCATGTTGTTTGGTTGACAAATGTGTCATGAAATATTTGTCTTTGTGTGATAACAATTGGGTCGATTGTGGTGGCAATAGGGAGGTGGTGGTTGATTTTATAGTTAAGGTGGTTATAGAAATGGTAGTGGTTGTGGTTGTAGTGGCATTGGTGGTGGTGAGAGTAAGTTGTGGCATGACAGTGATGGTAGTGGTTGTCAAGGTGGTGGTGGTCGTTGTGCTTTGGTGGTGTTAGTAGTGGTTTGTTGGTTGTAATTTGGCGGCGGGGGTCGTGGCGTAACTTGTGCGGTGAGGGTGGTGGTGGATGTGCTATGGTAGTGGTTGTGCTACATTGACAATAATGGTGGCGGTTGTAGTGACGGCGGCAGCGGTGCTATTAGTAGTAGTGGTGGTGTTGCTATTATACTAGTGGTGGAGGTGATGGTGGCCAGGGGTGGACCCGGGATTTTAGTCGAGCGGGGGCAAAATGAAAAATACTTATTAGTTGATAATAGTAGTCATTAATGGTAAAGCCAAATTTTTTTTTTACATGAGCTAGTAACTAATAAAAAAATACAACTATAAAAAAATACATTGCATATACCAAATTGGATCCAGTGTAGTCCAATTTTAAGCCAAAATAAGGTCACTATCGATAACCTTAGCAAAGAGCAAATGAGCATAATAACTAGAATATATAACTAATATCACAAAATAATTAGGATAAGTATCTAGGTGAAGCTAAAAATAAATTGAAATTTGCGAACCTAATATGATCATAATACAATTTCATAGAAAAAATAGTTTATATGAGGCTCAAATTTTGTACGAGTTGGTTAATGGTATATATTTTCATTGAATTCTATAGTTATTATTTTAGATATTAATTTTAAATATTTTTTTGTTGAAGGTTTTATACCACTTGTGAAAAAAATTTCATTTCTTTAATGTTAATAAATTTTTTTTAAACTAAACATTTTTAATGCTTGCAATTACTAATAAAATTGCATTGAAAATAAAATGAAAATGCACTCGAAGAGTATCGAACTCAGGTCTTTTACTAAAAATGATAAACCTCCAATCACTACACCAATAAAGACATGTCCAAACATTTGTATAAACAATTGTCATATTGTATTCTACATTATATAATCGATTTTTTCTAAGACTAAAGTATATATACTAAAAATATTTTAAAAGTTGAGGGGGGGGGGGGGGGGGGGGTAGCTGCCTCCTCGCCCCTTAGTAGGTCCGCCCATGATGGTGGCAGTGGTGGTGGTTGTGTTATGGTGTTGGTCCATTGTGCTATGGTTGTGGTTGTGCTATTGTAATGGTGTTGGTGTTAGTTGTGGCATGGTGGTATGGTTCTAGAGTTGAAATGGTGAAATAAAAAGGTAAGGAGAATCCTGGAAAATCAACATCCTATTTAAAAATCGGTATATTGATCTTCCACCCATGAGGCTTTTTTCAGAATATATATTTTCTAAAGATTTATTACTTTCCATAAAACATACACTAGAAAATTTAAATTATGGAAAATAAACATTCTGAAAAATAATATTTCATGAAACAATCATAGCCTTAATGTAGAATTTCCATGTTAAATGAGCTAGTTTTTTATTTATTATTTTATATTTATTTTATTATTTATTGGAACAATATAAGTAAAATTTTGGACTTTCATATGTTGCAGGGAGGATATTAATATGACAGTGAGGCTTGTGGTTAACTGCAATGGGCTGAAAAGTAATATGGTGCGGAAGTAAGTTATATTTCTTCCCTTGGACAATATTTTTTGGAGTGTTAATTTTTTCTTAAAAAATTAATTGTGTTTCATGGGCATTTGATTGACTCCGAGTCTTAAATATATAAAACTGAAAATGAAGACAAATTTACATTGACTCTTTTCAATTTCTTTTTTAGGTGTAACAATTGGGATGTGTTTGGTTGGATGGATTCCTATTCAATGGGAATCCATGAGCGGACCCCTACGTTTAAGGCTAAATTGATGTAGTACTTATTATCCACCATTAGATTTTATGATCAAGGGTGAGAGTGAAAGTCTCATGAACATGAGAATCACACTCCTTGGTCCCCCAAAACATGTGATTTTCATGTTCATGGGACTTTCATTCCCAACATTTATTACAAAATCTAATGGTGGATTGATACCTTAAATTAACTTAGATGTAGGTGGCACCCTTATGAATTCCCATGGGATAGGATTCTATGCAACCAAACACACTCTTGGTGTAGTATTTAGCCTCGTGTGAATTAAGTGAACCCTGCGATCGACATCCTTTGTGACCGTGATGCAACTAATAAAATAAACATGATTCCTGTTTAGCTTAGCTGACTATTAGAAAACATGTAGAATAGTAGATGATGCCATGTCATATTTCACCTCATTGAATTCAACTCTTCTTTTCCTTATATAATATCAATTCTTCCTTCCATCTGACGGTCGTTACATTCTATTTTTTACTCAATGACATGCTTTGAGCTTACAAACTTCAAGTCTGTTTGTTTAAAACTTATTTTGTTAGTTAAGACTAAAGTTCAGGAAACTCAATGGGTGTACTGAACTGTAGATTTAACTAATGATCAACACATATTAATTATTTAAAAACTGGTCTTCCTAGTTTCTAAATTAAAAATTGCAAGTTTCAGAATTTTCTTTTTATGTTATATTTTTATTTTTTGACATCACCATTGTGTTAAAAAGTTTTATGTTATAAGATTCAACAAATATTTATTTCTTTTCATGATGAATTCAAGAATCATTTTCCCTCCCGACTATTGAGGACAATATTAGCATTTTGCGTCAGCTTTTACTATAAGACTCTTCAAGCATTTAAAAAAAAACCTCATTCAGCTGTATATGTAATTAGGTTACTTGGTACATACCGTAATCTAACCTAAAACTAAGGGTGTGTTTGGTTGCATGGAATCCTATGTCATGGGAATCCATGAGGGGACCCTTATATTTTAGGCTAAATTGATGTATCACTCCACATCCATTATTTGATTTTGTGATGAATGGTGGGAATGGAAGTCTCATGAACAAGAGAATCTCACTCCTTGGTCCCCTAAAGCATGTGATTATCATATTTATGAGACTTTCATTCCCACCATTGATAACAAAATCAAATGGTGGATGTGGAGTGATACCTCAAATTAGCCTAAAATATAGGAGTCCTCTCATGAATTCTCATGGCATAGGATTCCATGCAACCAAACACACCCTAAGATTAACCTACAAAATAAAATGTACATAAAATAACTCAAGTTTCCATCCAATCAATAGCTAGTTACAACTAATGGCCTATATGCCCTATTTATACTAAATCTAGCTTGCAAATCAAGCAATCTAACCCAAAATGTTATTAGAGCCCTAATCCTCGATTATTCAATTATAGATTTACTTAGTCCCGAGCTTAATTAGGCCTGACCCAACAAATTAAATATTGTTTTACATCATTCACCCTGGGTTGAAATAGCTCGTCCTCGAGCTTGAAGTCAAAGAAGTTAGTCAAATACACGCATCCACTAACAAAAGACAAGGCGAAATGTACACAAAGTAGATGACCTCGAAACTTGCCACGATATACACTTGCCCTAGAACTATCAACTTAAAAAAGTTGAAAGTGATTCAAAGAATAGTATTCTGAAACAGACATGCTGAGCGAAATCATGCACATAAGCTTGTGCCACAAAAAAAAAAAATTCCAAATATGAGTCAATATAACCTTTGGCATGCACCGTGTCTACCACTGTGGGAACCTCATCCCGCTGACCAATTATAGGAAAGAAATCGAGCACCGTCAAGTGTCTTACATTTTGGAAGTCGAGTACGTATAACGGTGGGACCATATGACTCTGGAAGCCGGTGGTCGAGGTGTGGTCAGTGTCATGTTGAATAGTGTTCTCATCCATTGGTACCTTTCCTTTGCCCTTGCTTATTATCTCTCTCTCAGGGCATTGAAAAATGTGTTAAGGTGGCCGGCCACCCGGTCTTGGAATTCTCTCCAAAACTTCTCCATGTTTGTTTCAACTTGGATCACATTGGAGGTGGTAGTAGGGTTTATGTCATTGGCCAATGGGGGTGATGTACGAGAAAGTGGTTCAAGTTGGGGAACATAGGTGTATTGTAGTTGTGGATGGTAAAACTGGTTATGGGTATTGGACAGTGCGGGGTGTTGGATTAGATTCGGGCTTGGGCTATATGGATATTGGTATGGTGATTGAGAATAGTATGGGTATGGATAAGGATAATAGGGGTACATGGAAAATTCTAAATGGCGAGGAAATGGGCGAGGGGGTGAGTGTGACCGCTCCCCCCCTTGAGATGCGTGCCTGTGCCCTCAAGATGCACATCCTCGCAAATCTCGAGGGGGATGAGTGGTAATACCCACCCCCCTCGCCCCTTTCCTCGACGGCTAGAAGGGCTCGGGGTACAAATATTGGAAATAATATGGGTCATTCATATTTTTTTGTATTGGTGGGGTGAAGATGAGATGCACATAGGCTTCGATGGACAAGGGACACTTAATAAAATTAGATCAGAGACTTCTTTAGAAATTCTAAAAATTTGTTTATTCTTCTCCACACGATTGAAAATTGTTCATGAACTGATGTGGGGGTGGAGGGAGGGGGGTCTTGCGGCAGCGTGCTCCAGCGTTGGTGGGTCCCGGTGGTGGGCTATGGGCTTTACGTGTTGTTGGCCGGTGGTTGGGGGTGGTCGGAGTTGGTGGCGTCGTTTACTTGATGGTTGCAAGGCTAAACAAAGATGTGATGCTTGTCGGAGTGGATGGGTCCAGGGATGCTTGACTTGATAAGATCTGGATGGCGATTTGATCCGATTCTTGAGTATGGCAGCGATGGTGTCAATGGCAGTGGTTCAGGTTCAACTCTTTCTTGCTTCAATTTCTCTTCAATTTTTTTCTTCTTCAAACAATCATACACAAACCAAGGAACGAACCTATATTAGCTTTGATACCAAATAGTGTAATTTAATGTAAAACTAAGATTAAACCTACAAGATAAAAGATAAATAAAATAATTCAATTTTTCATTCAATCAAAAGCCAATTACAACCAATGGCCCATAGGCCCTATTTATACTAAACTTAGCTTGCAAATCAAGCAATCTGAGCATTTAGAAACCTAATCCCGAATTATTCAATTATGGGCTTACTTAGGCCCAACTCGACAACTAAACTATATCAAACAAGTTAAATCCTACTTTACATTAGTATAACACTATGCATGCGCCATCAACCTCATACCCTTTTTGACATGTCTTTTACACTTAATTCCACATGCCTTCGAAACTTGAGTAAATCTACTTGCATTTGGCACCCACACTTCTTGACATCTTTCAAATTTCATTACATTTCATTATTTCAAGTGCCTTTTGTCATATTGTGTCTTTTCAAGTGCTCATGCCCTTACTGACTACATTCTGCACTCACCTTTACTCATTTTACATTTTAAACTCCAATTTTTTTCCCATTGCTTTGTGCAAGATAAGCTTTTGTTCTCACTATCTGACAAGTATTTGGCCTCTCCTATAGAATTTTTTTATTGATTCCATTTAAAAGATGTAGATAAGAGGATGAATCTCAGCACTAATAAATAAAACTCGGCTACTCATTGGCTTTCCTCTCAAATCTGGTCTGTAAGCTACGACTTGGGCGGGGTGGGTGATCATTGGTCAGCCCATGAGCAAGCGGATGTTTGGACAGCCATATCCATTATCCAAATCAGCCGAATCTTGAGTTAGAAATATAGTACCCAAGAACAACCATAAGCCAAGGTCCATTTGGCTTTGCTCGAATTCCCGATTGGGGAGAGTTGATTAATCAGGTCGATCATCCTTAATTTAAGTACAAATTTCATGTAACAAAATTTTACACGTAAACCAAGAAAAAAAAGAAAGAGTTGAAAAATAAATACAAAGATACACTATATTAGAAAGAGTAGTGTCAGACCAATTTGAACCCGTTGAATAGGCCGATTGCTGAAAAAGTTGCCCACGAGTTAGTTGAGGTTCAACACGCCCTATTTTAGCCATATTGTCATAGTAGATAGTCAAATATTGGTTTAAAGAAATATTTTAGATAGATATACACACATAAAAAACAAAAAAAAAACAAAAAAAAACAAATAAGATAATGTTGACTTCCTTAGCACGATTTGTAGGTATTGGGATCAGTGTTCTAAAAATCGCTAGGCGCTGGGCGGGCGGCGAGTAGGTGCCTAGCGCCCAGGGGCCTAGGCGGGCGCCTAGGTGGTGCCTAGGCGGTCTTATGTTTTGTATTATAACTTTAATAATTTACAAAAGTTAAGCATAATACCTTATCAATTACATCCAATTTAATGTCAATATACATATGCAAAATTTAAAAACATGAAAAATTAACAATCGTGAACAAAATTTATTAAAACTCAAATGACTGAAGTTGGTCATGATGGGTACTTTATATAAATTTGAATTTGTGTAATCTTTTATTTTTCTTCAAATTGCATGAATAACCTCAGTTATGTTTGATAAAATCTACATTAGTAAAATTGGTACCGGCAGATCCTTTGAGAATTCCATTAAGTAATCATCTTTCGCTACATTTAGACATATGATCATCATCATCATCATCAAAGCCCATTCCCGAGATTTTCTAAAAAAACAATTAAATAGTTTATTTCTAAAAAATAGGAAAGAAAAATAAAATAAGAACACAATCAACCTTATTAAAAAAAAAAATAAAAAATTAAAAAATTAAAAAATTAAAAAATTAAAAAATTAAAAAATTAAAAAAAAAATTAAAAAAAAATAAAAATTAAAAAATCTCCCAGACCGCCTAGACCCCGCCTAGGCCGCCTAGACCGCCCAGACCGCCTAGCCCGCCTAGACCCCGCCCAGATCCGCCTAGACCCGCCTAGACTGCCCAGACCGCCCAGACTGCCCGCCCAGGCATTAATCTGGGCGGTTTTCCACCTTCTAGCGCCTAGGCGCCGCCTAGACCGATTTTTAGAACACTGATTGGGATCAGGGTCCATGGTACGAGTCAGCCCCGATGATGGCTTCAAAATGTGACTTGGCTACATTTGCAGTCTATTACAATGAGATAGTACATGATATCGCCTGGATTGGGTGTAATATATACAACGGAAAAATGCCTAGATACAAGATTTTCTAGTTTGGATGCATGAGATGATGTCTCAATATGATAGAATAAAACTTGCAGAATACACGAAAATTGAAAGAGAATGCGGAATTGAAATAAAATAAATACACGATAAAGTAAATCAATGATAAACAAAATAAAATAAACTTCTTTTCATCAAACAACTAACTAACAATGGGCAACTTGCACCCTTTTATAACTAACCTAAATTCTTAAACAAATCCTAAACCTAGTAAGAAACAATGTCAAATTTGAAAACTCTACTAGAATAATACTAGAATTCCATATGCTAAAATATTATTATTGCTAATATCACTAAATGTTCTAATTACATCTACCTCCCCGGGTTGAAGAAGCTCGTCCTCGAGTTTAAAGTCAAGGAAGTAATACGAGCACAAGCAGCAACAAAATGTGAAGTGTCTAAGTAGAAGTTGACCTCTAACATTTCCTTTGTAATTGCTTTGAACCCACAAATGTAAATCCAAAGTGAGCTATCGAATACAAAGTTGGAGAGAAGTCTCCGGAGAGCAACGAATAGTGGTAACTCATTTCCAAGCGATGGTAACTGTCGGCCTGATTCAGTTAAGTAATCCCGTTGCTCCACATCAAGTTCTCCTACTCCGTTCTTATTGCTACTACTTTGGGTTTGGGTGGGGTTTTGCGGGTTGGCAAAGGGCATCAAAAGGGTTTGGGGGGTCGAGCAATCAATGCTGAGGGGTGGACGAAGGAGGAGCAATAGGTGGGACAAGCGAAGGGGTCTATCGATTCACTGGAATCATCGAAGGGGTGTGCCGATTGCAGGGTGCTGACGACGGTCGATCAACAGTGGAAGGGAGGTATCGATCGATGTGATCGAGTAGTAGGGGAAGGGGTGGCGATCGACCTGAAACTGTGTCGATCGACTTGGAGCTGGGGTTGGATCTATCGATTGACTTTTAGGTGCAATGGAGCTTGCAATGACGCACTGATCTGCTGGCCCGTGTCGCTGTCATCTATGGTGGTGGGTTCGGCCGCAGTGGCACTGCCAGTGACGGGTGTGTTGTTTGGGTCTTCCCATGTCCTTGTCGCAAATTCGATCTATATGGTTGCCCCAAATTCTGCAAATTATGCCTTGTTGCCCTCTTAGCTCTCAATTCTGTGAAGAACAGATGCATCTCCTTTACAAACTCTTTGTCTATCCATGATTTAATCTTCAAATTTCACTTTCTTCGAACTTTTAATTTTTTTTCACATGAAACGAACTAGAATCGTTTGACTTTAATACTATTTGATAGAATAAAACTTGTGGAATAAACAGAAATTGAAAGATAATGCAGAATTGAAATAAAATAAGTGCATGATAAATTAAATCAACGATAAACTTCTTTTCATCTCTCAACTAACTAGCACTCAACCTATGCATTTTTTATAACTAACGTAACTTCTAAAAACAAACCATAAACCTAATAAGAAACAATTTCCTAATTGGAAACCCTATTACAATAATACTAAAATTTCTAATATTACTAAAATACTACTATTGCTAATATCACTAAATATTCTAATTACATCACAATAGCATATGTAGTCGGGTATAAAGGTGTATCAAAAAAAAACAAATAACCAATATCCTTGATGCATTAATCTTGGACATCAATGTTATCCAGTGTTGCTTATTCATATGCTTCAATATTGTTGCAGTGTTTTTGAGAAATCCCTCCATACTCGTTTGTCAAAGGTAAATACTTAAAATACAATATTTACAATTTGCAATTCGTAGAACAGATCCATGCTGATTATTGCAGTTGTTTTCTTGATAAGATGAATCCCAACACTGACCATCACAGCCTAATTACATTCAGTTCATATTTTAAGCAAGATATTTCGTTACCTGCAGTAAGTAGGCATTTCTTCACTTGGATTTATTTATTTATTTTTTCCGATAAGCATCCCAATTTTATTTAGTTATTTGACTTTATTATGAAATTTGAAGGGCACAACAATTGATTTCAGACAAACAGCTGACGGTCAACTGATTACTGAAAGTGAGTAACGGAATGGCAAAGTTCACAGTTTCCTTTTATGTAGTATATGACTAAATTGATTTTGAAGTAATAACTGATACAGTTGGCGGCAAACAACTTGGAACAGTTCATTGCAAGGACCTATGTAGTAAGTTATTATATTTAAGACAATGGGTGTGCCCTGTTTATTTCAATCACAATCGATGTTAGATCTATGCACCATTTACAGTCAGTGTATATGTGCTTCAGGGACTTTCTTCGACATATATGCGAAGGACGTATCCACATCAATAGATGCTAAAGAAGAGATTACTAAGAACATTGCAAGAATCATAAGGAGATAGTAATATTACTATCTTAGATGTCCACCTCAGTAGATGCTGAAGAGCAAATTATGAGGAACACTGCAATAATGATTAGGAGATCCAAGTTTTATGGGAATACTTAATGAAAGATGGAGCTCAAGCTCAGGAAGCTATCAGAACTCCAAGTAGGCTAGTAGATGGAGACAACATCTTGTACATTTGAGGGTTTGGTAGGCTCCACAGCAGTTTACTTGAAGATTACCACGTCAGTTCCTTTTAGCATTTATATATTTTGTGATTACAAAATTCTTTTTTCGTTATAGGGAGGAAATGAGAACAAGAGTCGGAGATTTTTTATAACAAAACTATGAAAATATTATGTAGATACTGGGATTGTAGGTGCCTAAACCAGGTTGTAGTAGTATGCACAATGTTTTACGATGATATTGGATCTATTGCCCAAATTTATGGGGTTTGCATTCAAAAGAAATGATCAAGCTTATACTACTGGGTTCTGATTCTTTTTAGTTCAATAACAGCTTATTGCTCCAAAATTGTCTCCTAATCTGAATAGTGTGATGCCATCTATTTCCATGTGATATTATTGGTAAGGAGGATTTGGGATTTTTTTATCTGGGTACAACACTACAACCCAACAAATAAAATATATATATATATATTTTGGTCAGAGCATCTGTCCTGACATAGTTATCTACTTATCTATATATCTATAGGAAATATTAGGAAAAAAAAAGCCTGGTAAATGTTGAAACCTTTTGTCAGTAACCTTAGAGATAATAATACTGTTATGCCTCCTAATAGTTTTGATTTTCTCAACATTGAGATGGAAAAATGGAGCAATATAAATAAAACCCATTGTGCTCAAACCAATCACACTTAGATAAATTGCCTCCCCATGGACTCTACCTTTTTCCTGTCATCACTCCAAGTACACTTGACCATTAAACACACAGAATTCTTAGTAGCCCTTGCATAGTTAAAAGCCATCTCATATTCTCTCGTTACTACATGACCATCAATCACTGCAAGTTTATGTATATACATACATAAAGTTGACCCTTCAATACAAAACCCAACCCAGCTTGTTGAAAGACTTGCAAGATAGCAAACTACTCTGCTACAGTGCCTGCAATTGGCTGTACATTGCAGGAGCCACTGTGGTATGTTTTCTCTTCATGTTCTTCCTTATATCGTCAGGACTGCGTCAAAGAAAGCCATGGCTCCCTTGTCTGACTTTTTTCCTTAAATTCACTTACTTTATCTCTTCTAACAGTAGCTAAAAAGCTGCCAGTTGATCTGACCACCCCAATGCATAGTGCTCTTGATCAACTAAGATCATTGGTACCACCATGATTTGCATTTCCGTGGGCTTTTTTTGCCTTCCTTCAGTGCTATGTCAAAGTCAGAATTCTTCTCCAGTATGGCTGCCTTGACCATATTTGTAATCACTGCCTTCGCCAACATTTGTATACAAATGAGTACCGGGGTGAACTTTTGCTTCATTGTTGAGTACGCTGTAATCTTATTCTTCACGTTACTGTTTCTTGCATGTTTGTGGTCTTGTGTTTTTTATGGTACTAAGTTGAAGGATTTCTTCTCGAGATTGCCTCGTCCAAGGTAAAAAAAAAAAAAAAAATGGTACCATTATGCATAGAGTGAAGTTGTGCCACACATATAGTTATCAAGAAAATCCACAGATGGTAATTTCTAGGACCCCCCTTATAATGTTGAAGTGGGCACCCTTCCTACATTATGCACCATGGTTTTATGTGAAGTGCTACTGGGCCTCTTGTTTTTAAGGTCAGGTTTCATAGTGTAGATTCTGATTATAAATGGTAAATGTGGATGGTGGTTGTATCTCAGATTATAACTGTTATATTGGGTTGTTTGTGCAACTTGTTCAGATGGATAACCTAACCATGTAGACGATGTGAATTTTGTAAAGCTTATGGAATCTGATGTTTTGCAATTAATGTAAGGTTGATGACTGAGGGGTCACTTTATGCCACATTGATCATAGAATTACCTTCCATTGCTTTTGTGATGATAATGAGATACATTGGTATTATGCAGCACGCAGGAGAAATTGATAATAAATAAAAATGATTTTGCACCAAGGAACTGTAGGGTAGGGGGACATGGAAAGGTGGATGGCAGAAGTAAGAGTGAAGTCTCATCGAACTCTTGTTCAAAACTCATCCTTTTCAAGAATCATTTTCTAAATACTTACTTCTAGAGATTCTGTCAAACTTACAAATCTCGTCACCCTAACCGCGCAGGGTGACATGTCTTTCACTGGCGATCCAAACGCAAAGAGCTGCCAACAAACTAGAAAGAGATGTAGCATGTGCAGTTAATGAAGTCTTTGCAATAATTCAGTTTATCACAAGAAAATGAGTACCTCCTTATTCGAAGAGAATGTAAAGTTGGCCAATTAAAAATGGACAAAGATCTGGGACATCCACCACAATCTACATGATTACGCTGAACGGTATCCCAGGAAAAAAAATCAGCAATACAAATGATAATGATATATGCTAATACTTTATCAAGCCAGATGATAATGATATATGCTAATACTTTTTGCCAGGAAAAAATCAGCAATACAAATATTAACTGCTGAAGTCCACTAATAACGTACCAACAATTATTTGTTGACATGTTATGTAGTTTTCTTGTCAAACACCTGTCAACTATAATTAAGGATGTGACAGAGAATCAGCTTGGAAATCCTGAAGAAATCATAAAATGCGCCCCCCCATTCGGTAAATTATGAAGTTTGAAAAGTTGGAGGACAGAATTCAGTGGGAGTTCCCAACTGAAACAAACATCACTAACTTATTAATAACTGCTGATAGTAAAATTTCCGCAAGTGCTGCAACAATTCATCAGTATACTCAAGTTTCAGTTCCTCATCAGCTGATGGAAGAACATGACATGGTTTCAGAGGTAAGAAGTGTTTGTGGTGCTTCCAGTGAAATTGAAGAAACTGGATGACATAAATCATTCAGAACAAACCCTATTTAGTGTTTGATTTGGTGAGGGGGGGTTGGGGTTGATTTTTGTACTCGGTTGTTTACATTAAGCTTGATGCTTTTGTTTCATTTTCAGTGTATTGTCGGCTCATAATTCCTCAAATCTCTTTTAAAGTTTTAGTGAATAGAAATCCCAAATGACTCTCCCGACTTCATTAATTCTTAACTATTGAGATCACATGGTGATATAGTTATTTGGATTTGCAAGACAATAAGGTGTTTGGTAATCATTTTTATTTAGCGAATTTGCAACTTCCAACATAATTTAGTTTAATGGTTAAAAAATTTCAGGATAATGGGACTATAATTTGTTGAAAAAAAATACCTTAATAAAATATTTTGTTGAAGGTCATCCTTCTCCCAACTATTGTCCTCTCCCCACTATGATGAGTGAGGCTAGGGAATCAGGTTTTGCAATCATGTTTTGTAATCAGGATGATGTGGCATCGTCAGAGGAGTTTTTTACAACCTCAAGATACACATAAACTTTTTGAAGATTTCATCATTCTTTTGAGATCACGCCACATCACCCTGGTTGCAAAAACCTGATTTCCTAGCATTTTTGCACTATGATTTTCATAATTTTTTTTTTTTTTTGCTTGAAAACTATTCTGAATCTTGATACGTATCTCCTAACTTTCTCCGTATATATAATATCTCCTCTTGCAGTCATCACAAAACTCCTCTTGCGGTCATCACAAAATCCCCAGAAGTTGCTTCAAAGGTGTTCATATTTAGGCTAGCATCAGATACAATAACAAAAGTATCAGTACTTCTTACTAATATATCTACCCTGGATAGTTGCTGAAAAGATGAAAAACTCCTAGCAGATGACGGATGGTAAGCTATACTTCTAGGCTCTAATAATTTTGCAGCAAGTCTAATGGTTTTAAAATCAATCTTCTTTTTGCTCCAAAATCTACTATTTCTTAGCTCGATCTCCATAAGACATGCATCAATGTTGTAGCTTTTAGGAGATCTTCAATTCTTTCATTTAAGCTAAATTATTCCATCTTCAAAAGAATTCAATGTTTATGATCTCTTCAGGAATCACATATTCCTCTTTCATTTAAGCTAAATTTCACAATAGTCAAAATGTTTTTAGAGATAGCGATAATATGGTATCAACCGGCCATGTTCTATTCAGGGGAATAGAATAAAATAGTCAAAATGTCGACTTTTCACTAAAAACATATGAAAAGAATTTCCCTTTTTTAGATTTATAACATATATTTTTTCTCCCAATAGTCAAAATGTGAGTTTTGAATGTCTTCAATCTCACCTACGCACAGCTACATTCATTCGTACCTATAGTGATATAAATATTTACCAAATGCCATCAAATATTAAGCTGACAAAAACAATGCTCATCTCGAGGCGGATGGGTGGTTTCCACCCATCCCTCGCCCCTTTCCCTCGTTCCCTCTATCAACCCCTAGAATTTTCGATTTTTCTCACATGAAAAGAAAACCAATTTTACACTTTCTGAAAAAAAAAACTTGAAATTTTTTTTTTCAAGTTTAGTTCAACTTAATTTTATTAGAAGTGACGAAAAGAGATGTATACAAATTAATAATAATAATAATAATAAATAGCACAATAAAAGAGAAAAATAAAATCTAAAGACCAATGGGCTCTTATGGGAAAGTTGGTATGAATGAAGACAACATGGTAATGTATTAAACTTATGGAAATGCTAGCCAAACACACTAGCATATTAATATTGTTTTTAGCTAAAAACAGATTTATGTGACCACATGAGTGAGCCATTAAATGCAATCAATTTATCACATTAAAATACTATGAAAAATCAACATTTAGTGGGAACCCAAATGTATTACTTTATTTCTTTTTGCTCACAGACTGCCATTTCACTTAACCACATTCATTTCTCAAATAATATGAGTCTACCATTTTATTTATTTTATTTTATTTTTATTTTTATTTTTATTTTTTTCGAGGGGTCCAAACACGAAGATTTTATTAAAGATAAGAGAGAAACAAAATACAACCATCCCTATATCGAGGAATGCCAAGACACCATGAATGTGTCAAAAAATAAATCTCTAAAGAGATTACAAGCCGAACCCATATTTCACAACAATTCCCTAATCTCGATAAAGATAGAATGCTCTGATTCTAATATCGATAAAGATAGAATGCTGAGATTTGTTAAGCCTTTCAAAAACCCTCATATTTCTCTCTTTCCACACACCACATGAAGAACCCTACACCATAACCACTCCACGCGCCGGGATGGATTAGCTTGGAACCACCAACTTAACCAATCCAAAAGGGAACCTTGATACATAAATTCAAACCAAATTCTGACAAAAAAACTGCTCTAAATGGATTTGGGGAATCTGCAATGGAACATCAAGTGATCTAGAGTCTCATCATTCTCATTACAAAGCACACAAAGACTTCTTGTGGGGATTCATCTATTTTTCAACCTGTCTTTAGTCAGGATTCTTTCATACAAAGCTGACCCACAAAAGAAATTAATCTGAGGAAGAAATTTATTAACCCAAACCAGATTCTTGTGAGAGGAAATGAAGGGGTTGGAGTGAGTCTCATAATGCGATGCAACCAGCATATAAAAAAATTCTTTCATCGAGAAACCCTCACTTTTACCCTTCCACACCAAACTATTAGATCCTTCCGAGAGCTTCTGAATATCCAACAATTGCCTTAAATTGGCGACCTTCTCTAGCTCCCATAATTTGGGGGTCTCAAAAAAGAAAGATCCCAGGAATCTTCATTAGACAAAAAATTGTTAACTTTCTCATTTTTCTGGTTGCTAATGAAAAACAACATTGGAACACAGATCCTTCAGAGATTGATTGCTACACCAAGAATCGTGCCAAAAAGAGATGAGATCGCCATTGCCACAACAAAGCGAGGTGTGAGGGTAGAAAATACTTGCACACCGAGAGTTGGATTTCCACATAGAGCACCCATAGGGAGTGTACTTGGTTGTGGTATCCCAATCTCATATATTTCACCCATAGTTATCAATGATGAGTGATCTCCATAAAGTGTCATCTTCTTCTGCAAATCGCCAAAGCCACTTGGGAAGTAATGCTAAATTGAAAAATACTCATTTGGCGAATGCCTAAACCACCTCGGCTTTTTGGACAACATATTTTCTCCCAACCCACTAGATGCATCTTTCTGGAGGTTTGAGTGGAACCCCAAAGTAAATTTCGCATGATCTGTTTCCATCTTGGCTGCAACTGAAGAAGGAACCTTGATAAGAGATAGAAGGAACACATGGATACAAACTAAAGTGGACTGGACAAGTGCTAGTCTGTCTGCTTTCGAGAAGAATTTGCGCTTCCAAGAAGCCAGTCTCGATTCCATCATTTTGATTGACTCATCCCACACAGCTTTATTTTTATATCTAGCACCCAAAGGCATGCCTAAGTACTTGATTGAAAGTTGACCCGCTGCACAACCAAATAAACCTGCCAACTGCTGTAGATGAGGGACTTCTCCAATGGGAAACATTACTGATTTGTGAAAGTTGATTTTTAGACTCGAACGAAAGCATGATTCTTTTTAGAGCAAGAACCTGAGTGGCGGAGGCATCACAAAAAGGAAAGTATCATCAGCATACTGAAGAATGGAAACATGAGGACTACCCTCTGCGACTGAAAACCCTCTTACTGGACCAACATCAACCACTTTAAGATTCATTTTGGTTAGACCTTCTGCTGCTAAAGTAAAGAGAAGAGGGGACAGGAGATCATTCTGACGCATGCCTTTAGAGCTATTGAAAAACCCGTGCAGTTGTCTGTTAATCTTCAGAGAGAAATTGGCTATAGATCTGAAAATGTGAAGTCAATTGATCCATTTGGAGTCATTATCAAAACCAAATATCTCCAAGAAACATTGTCAAAGGCTTTTGAAAAATCTAATTTGATAATGAGCCCTGAAACACCTTGTTTATTTTCTGGAATCAATAATTTCATTAGCAATCAAAGGGCTATCAACCACTTGCCTTCCACTGATTGCTGCACTTTGAAATGGAGAAATTACTAAATGAAGAACATTTTCAATCTATCAGCCAACACTTTGGCAATGATCTTATAAACCCCGTTCAAAATACTAATATGTCTTGAGTCCTTGACTGTCTGCACTCCGGCACATTTAGGAATAAGCGAGATGATAATGGTGTTAAATCGCCAATTCAGAAAATTCCTAGTATTAAAATCTTCAATAACTTTAAGAAAATCAACTTTGATTACCTCCCACATTTTCAAATAGAACTCCATTGAGAAACCATCAAGACCTGGAGAGACTTCTAATTTGAGCTATTGCGTTGCCCCTTTAATTTCCAACTCTGAAAAATTCTTTACCAAGGAGGTAGCCACTGGTTGGGAGATAGACTGAAAAGTAATCCCCAAGAAGAAAGGTCCCCACTCTTCCTTTTCACTGAACAACTCCTTGAAGTGAGAGACCATGATTTCTCTGATGGGGAAGATAAGTGGCCGTGGGATAGCTATTTGTGCCAAAATCTCCCCCATACAACTTAGAGAGGTGCAACAATTTGTTGATGAAGCTGCATTGAGAGCAGAAAGTTCAAGGGTGCGAAGTGTTCCTTTACCTCCTTCAGTGGGATCAAGTAGTCACCCGCACCCGGGTTCAAGTAGTGGGGGGGGGGGGGGGGGGGGGGGGTTGGCCCTTCAGTTCCATACAATGAACAAAGGAAGAGGAGAGCCACTACTAATCCTATTGCAAATGCTTTCAATATGAGTGAGCGACAAGAGTTGGATGCTTTGATTGCAAGGGCGTTCTACTCAGCTGCATTGCCATTCAACCTTGCAAGGAATCCGTATTTTCAGGAGGCTTTCACCTTTGCAACGAATAAAGCAAAGTCCATTAGTGGTTACAAGATCCCTGGGTATAATGCATTGAGGACGACATTGCTTCAAAATGAAAGGGGCAACATTGAGAGGTTGTTGGAGGCAACAAAGTTCACATGGGTTACTAAAGGGGCAACAATTGTTTGTGATGGGTGGACTGACTGATTCTCAAAGGAGGCATCTCATTAATTTCATAGTGATTAATGAGGGTGATCCAATGTTCTTGAAGGCTGTGAACTATGAAAGGGAATACAAAGAAAAGTTCTTCATTGCTAATTTGATCAAGGAAGTTGTACGTGAGGTTGGGCCAAGTAATGTCGTTCAAGTTATAACCGACAATGCTCCAGCTTGTAAGGCTGCAGGTTTACTTGTTGAGAGCGAGTATCCTGAGGTTTTTTGGACACCTTGTGTAGTCCACACTCTCAACCTTGCCTTGAAGAATATATGCGCTCCAAAGAACACGCCTGCAAATGAAAAGGCCTACAGTTTGTGTAGTTGGATTATTGATGTCATTGGGGATGGGGTGATGATCAAGAACTTTATCATGAACCATTCCATGAGGTTGCATATGTTTAATGCGCATTCGAGATTGAAGTTGCTTTCCATAGCAGAGACACGCTTTGCTTCAAGCATAATTATGCTGAAGAGGTTGAAAGACATTAAAAGTAGCATCCAAAGTATGGTGATTGGAGATAAGTGGGATTCCTATAAGGAAGATGATGTTGACAAAGCACGGATTGTGAAAGGAATACTATTGGATGACTTGTGGTGGGACAAAGTGGATTATGTGCTTCGTTTCACAGAGCCTATTTATTCAATGTTGCGGAGGGCTGATACAGATAAGTCTTGTCTTCACTTGGTGTATGAGATGTGAGATGTTATGATTGAGAAAGTGAAACAAGTTATTTACCGTCATGAAGGAAAGGAAAATACTAGTGAGGAGTCAGAGTTTTTTTTTTCAGTGGTGCATCAGATATTGGTAGATCGATGGGAGAAAAACAACACACCACTGCATTGCTTAGCACATTCCTTGAATCCAAGGTAAATAATTACATTGTTTTTAACTTTTTATTCTACTTATTCTTGAGTCTTGACTAGAAGACTAGAATTCATGAGTTATGCACTTAATGTTTATATATTAATTTGTGATTGACATTGTTTATATATAGGTATTATAGCAGAGAATGGCTGCAAGAGGATCTTAATCGTATTGCGCCACACAAAGATCCTGAGATTACAAAGGAGGGAGATATATGTTTCAAGAGATACTTTCCTCTAATTGAAGACAGAAGAGTGGTTATTACAGAGTATGTAAGGTTTTCAACGGGTAGTGGACAGTTTGCAGAAGGTGATGCTCTACAGAATAGAGCATACCTAGAACCTGATGTGTGGTGGGCTGCTCATGGTACCTATGCACCATTACTCTTGAATATTGCTTTGAAGTTACTTGGCCAACCTTGTTCTTCCTCATGTTGTGAGAGGAATTGGAGCACATATAACAACATCCACTCATTAAAAAGGAACAAATTGACCCCAAAACGAGCTGAAGATTTAGTGTATGTGCATTCCAACCTTCGTCTTTTGTCAAGAAGAAAACAAGAGTACCAAGAAGGTGAGACAAGGATGTGGGATGTCACAGGAGATACTATTGATTCGTTGGATTTGGATGCTACTGGAGTGCTTGAGATTGCCAGTCTTTCGCTTGATGAACCTGAGCTAGAGGCTGGACTGTTGGATGCAGAAAATGTGACAGTGGATCCGCTAGTTAATGAAGAAGAAGAGATGTAGCCGCCTCGCTGGTGACTGGTGAGTTTTTAAAATTATCAATTTACATTTTATTTACATTATCAAGTTAATGAAATTATATTGCTTATGCTTTATGAGTATGACTTGAGCAGTTGAGCTTGACTTTATGATGCATTTGTAAATTTGAATGAATGAATTTGAATGTATTATTGATATGTTTGAATTTGATGAGTTACAAAAAATATATATTAAAAAATTAAGTATGACCGTGTCGCCGAGTCCTATTTTTTTGAAAATTGCCGAGTCGCCGTGTCGTATCCGTGTCCATGTCCGAGTCCGAGTCCGAGTCCGAGTCCGTGCATCCTTGATTTTCTTCAATCTAATTTCTTGACAGTGATTTGGTAACATGGAAAGTCTATAAATATATATAATTTTTTTTTCTTTTCATTTCCTCTAATAGTATTAGAGCTACATGAATTCCCACAGATATAAACACCTTTTCCCACACTAAACTCAAGAATTTACTGCTCGCATGAATTTCCATCCAAAGTATTGCATGAGAACCACCACTAAAAACAAGGTGTTAGTTATCCTAAAACAATCATACCAAACCTCAATATTCTATAAACAGTAATTTCCAAAACTTTCTCCTTGCCTTCCATTCTTCAATCTGTAACCCAATTTTATCTCCAGTAATAAACCATCAATAACTAATCCTGTCAACTCAAACTGTTCCACACATCCCTTTTTTATAGATGCATGGCAAAACAACTCCTCAACAGAAAACAACGGCTCTTCAACGTTCGTTTGTTAAATGCAAAAGTTATATAGACTCTTCTGTACACAAGAATCCATTCATCCTCTCTCTAAGTTCAAAGCTTCTTTAGGGTTTGAATGGGGTTCCCTATGAAGGCCATATCAGCCACAGTTTGGCTGTGCCTTGTAGTCTCAAATGGATTGATGTTTTCGGTTGTTAATGGAAATTTCAATTACAAAGAGGCACTCACCAAGTCAATTATATTCTTGGAAGCACAGAGGTCAGGGAAGCTCCCACCAAACCCTAGGCCCCCATGGAGAGGAGACTCCGCGGTTGAGGATGGAAAGCTTGTCAATGTAGGTTTATACTAATTCCCATTACAATATCTGGAAAAAGAAAAGTGATTAAAATTTTCTTTGTGTGCAGATGGATCTGTCTGGTGGGTATTATGATGCAGGGGACAATGTGAAATATGGACTCCCAATGGCTTTTACCGTTACAACGTTAGCCTGGGTTGCACATGCTTTTCGTGACGACTTACAAGCAACTGGGGAGCTTAAAAATGTGCTTGCTGGAGTCCGTTGGGGGACTGATTATTTTCTTAAGTGTAGTTCTAAGAAAAACAAATTATTCGTGCAGGTAATCTTGTTTACATTTATTTGTTTATTTATCTATGTTTCCGAACCTTTCCTAGAAGACATTTTAGGAATATATCAGGAATGTCTATGTTGAAGCCTTTAAAAGCATCTGTATTCATAGTAGTACAGATTCTCGCAATTAATGTGTTTTTTTTTGGTTGGTTGGTGATGGATAAATACTTAGGTTGGAGACCCAGAAATGGATCACCAATGTTGGATGCGGCCAGAAAACATGCAGACGCCAAGAACTGTATTGCAGATTGATACCAATGTCCCGGGGAGCGAGATTGCTGGTGAGTATGCTGCAGCAATGGCAGCTGCTTCAATCGTCTTCAGAGATACAGATAAGGCCTATTCTCGACGTCTCCTCAACAAGGCAAAGCTGGTAAGCAATTACAAAGCCACCCAACTCCCTAAATGATTAAACCTGGATTAATGTTGTATTCTGAATGCAGCTGTTTGAGTTTGCAAGCAAACACAAGGGAACTTTTGATGGAGAATGCCCATTTTATTGCTCTTATTCTGGGTACAATGTAAGCAATTAAACCTATATATTTCCTTGAAGAAGTGCACAAATGAAGATGATATGTACTAATTAAATGGTGAAATAAACGAATACAGGACGAGCTTCTTTGGGCAGCATCATGGCTTTACATTGCTACCAAGAGGCCAACGTACTTGAAGTTCATTCAAGAAGAATCAATTACCGCATATGTTGCTGAGTTTAGCTGGGATCTTAAATACGCTGGGATCCATGTGCTTCTCTCCAATGTAAGATGGAGATTGTTTTTTCATTGGCATCATAAAACTGTCTTATTATTCTTAAGACGATTTAAGCATTGTTGATGTTTCATCAATGGCTTGCAGTTGTATTTCAGTGGAGAGAAAAGTCTAGAGAACTACAAGAAGCAAGCTGATTACTTTTTCTGTGCAGTACTTCCTGATAGTCCCTACCATCAAATTAGAATCTCTCCAGGTTCCCTCTCACTAACCATAATCACAAAACTGGAAAGAATTTTTCATCAGGGAGGGCGATATATATTTGTTTGTACTAATTGTGATTATATTTGGATTTTATTAGGAGGATTGGTTCACCTTAGAGATGGAGCCAACACACAATATGCTACAAGCACAGCTTTGCTGATGAGTGCTTACAGCGACATCCTCGCCAAACATAACCAAAAGGTCCAATGCGGTGACAAATACTTTGATTCAGCCAGGCTCCAGGCTTTCGCCAAGCAACAGGTACTTACACATCCTTTCATTCCATATCCATTACGCTAGGCTCTGTTCTAAGTTCTAATTGTTAATGTAATTGCATTTGCAGGTTGACTACCTACTTGGGAAAAATCCACTAAGCAGGTCGTATATGGTTGATTTCGGTAATAACCCCCCAAAGCAAGCGCATCATAGAGGTGCATCTGTGCCACCGATGAAACCCGGGGAGGTTGTGAATTGCGCCATGAGCTTTAGCTATTACTTCCAGAAAAACATACCCAACATAAATGAGCTAACTGGGGCTATAGTTGGTGGCCCTGATCGATACGATAACTTCAACGATGCACGATGGGATTCCCCCAAGACTGAACCTTGTACCTACGTCAACTCTGTTTTAATTGGGCCCCTTGCCAAGCTCGCTGCTGGCCGTAATTGAACAACTTAGAGTTTCATCATCGAACGATGTATACAGAAAATTATCAAACATAAGGTCAATTGTTAATGGAGGAGTATGATTCAGATGTAGCTGTAGAAAAGAATATATACATGCAACGGATTGTATTTTTCATTTTCAAACAAAAATGTTGTAAATTTTAATCCTCCATTCTCATTTGATAATTTTTTTATTCCCATCTTTCTTTGCGTTACTCTTACATTTTTTCATAAATACCACCAACAACTATGCAATATTATGCTTTTCTTAATAATCTTAACAATACCAAAAGAGCATAAGATAATCATCTCACAAGCAACAAGCAGACCACACAAACCCATCAAAGCAAATATTTAACAAAAAAAAAAAAAACTGATAATTGCTAAATGCATGTTTAAAAAAAGAAAAAGATATTAGACAAACCCCAAAAAAAGATATAAGTTCCACCATTAGCAGTACGAGGATTTCCAACTGTTCTTCTGAGATGGACTAAATATTAGACAAACCCCTAAAAAATATAGACTGTTAGACAGGTCCTTCTGATTTTTAAATGCCCATAGACCATAGTTTACAATTTCTTCCAAGCGTGAGAATTTTGTTCATTACTTATAAACAGGGTTTTGTTAGTTAGGGAGATTAGTGGAAGTCTATGTGGATCAACACTCAGAAATATGTCAACAAATAACCAACTGGTATCATAATGAGGTTATTCTAGTGAGAAGACAAATGAGAAGTGAACAACCAGTGGATGATGCTCGATTTGCTTTCTCTGACCGTGTTCCTAGATCTCTATGTGAGAAACCAACAAACAATCATGATTAATTATTAGTTTGTCATCATGTCCCAACAGAATTTCGAGTTTCAGTATGTCGGAGACCTTTGAGATAGGCAGGCTAGCAAAAATTTCCCCATTAAGACAAATTGCATAAAAATGACCTGGAAAAGAAAAAGAAAATAAGTCCACAGACTAATATAACCAATGGCAGAAACCATAAAACACAGTTGTTCTTCCAACTATCATGAAATAAAACCACAAGTGATGATGCATTGAAACAAAAGTATCATTCTTCCTTGTCTGCTCATTTCGAAAGCAGTAGGCCAACCAGTTATCATCTACATAGAAGTTACATCAGCAGAACATTCCAACCAGGTGCAATGCCACTCGTCACACGTGTTGATCCAATCTTCACCTAAATCATCGTTTCCAAAAGAGTGATACCTTCCTGTCTTAAGAGAATAAAACACACTTGGTTCTCGTGAAACATGGGTGATGCAATCATTTTCTGTTCCGTGCTTTGATCTAGTCCCGCTGACTTGCACAAGTAACACACGTGAGCTACGGACCACACCACCGTTGTAGTGGCCGATGACACTTCGATGCTAAAGTCAGACAGGGATCTGAGGAAGGTGTAATGCTATAAACAGAGAATTTGTAGCGTACCTTAGCTTACCAACCCCATGTCTTATTTATAGTGCAGGAGTCCTGGTTCTACCATGCCATCGAAGGCGTAGTTTAGGTAGGAGATCTTCGTGGAGATCCTTATCTAATTAGTAGTTGTGTTGTAGGAGGGAAGTTCCTTGTTAGCCCTGTGCTCCTAGATATGCGTGAGATAGTTCCCAATCCAAGAGCAATTCGTAGAAAGAAGTTTCTCAGTGTGAAATGTACTCTGGTATTTGCTTCTTAGCTGGAAGTGCCTGTTCGAAGCTGATCCTCGAGATACTTGCCTTAGTAGGACTTATGGGTATTGATGATAGTTGTGAGACATGTGAGCCTAGCATGTTGTAAGAGTTCAGGTCCGTCTAGCGGATTGAATTAGGTGGGCTTGGAACCGCATAGGCCGGATCAGTGTTAGACTGATGCTGGGGCTTGTAATTCCTCGAGATCATCACTACATGTGTATGACTCAGGGATGTGACCGTTTTTATGTATCATCAGCTACTCCCCCAGAGTTAGTGGGCTGTCACAGCGGTTCACTAAGTCATCTCCTTAAAAGATATGTCGCTCATGATGATTGAGTCTGAATGGTTGCTTCAGCCATGCGCTGCATTAATTGAACGTGCGTCAGTTTAGCGAAAAAGAGGCGAAAACCTAATCCCTATTTAGGTTATTCGTAATACGGAGTCTGACTCTTTTATTTTATTTGATTTTGAAGATATTGCTCTGTTCATCTTTTGATTAGAAGAGATTGTTCGTCTTCTTCATGGCTCAACAAAACCTTATTGATGACGCAATCTTGGCCAGGGGCCTGGAGATTTTCGAAGACAAGTTGCTTTCTGAGCCCAACCTCGCTCAAATCTGTACAAAGTTTGGAGGCCCTAAGGACCTGCCGTTGTATGTCCTGAAGGGTAACCAGACGCCAATGTCGCTCCCGACGGGGTTCGTTTGCTTGAGTCGTGGGATGCTTCAAACTGGAATGTGTTTTCCCGTTCTGGACGTGATTTGGGAATTTTTGGACCTCTTTGGGATTCTTCCGGCCCAATTGGGGCCTAATGGATATAGGATTATCCTTTTCATTCTGATCAGGGCAAAGGAGGCCGGCGTTCGCGTGACTCTGCGGGTAATCCAGTTACTGACTTCTTATCGGTTGAAGGGTAATGTCTTTTGTAAGATGACGTAGCCAACCCGCTTCACGAATTTGCCAGACGACTTCAAGTCCTGGCAAAAGTATTGCTTCTTGGCCCCTGCGAATTCAAAGTACTTCCGATTCAAGGGTCGTTCGCTCGAACAAGATTTCAGGCTGCTTCGTAAGTGTAGCCTTTTCTTTTGACTCTACTATGCTTGATTGCAGGTTCGCTAATCATTGCTTGTGTTTCTTCGCAAGAAGGTTTTTCACTACTCCCCTTACCCTAGAAGAGCAAAATACTATGGAGACGTTCCGCGGCTTGTCAACGGGGAACTTGGTGGATGTCATAAGTGTTTCCAACTTTATCCGTAGTGGGCCGTGGACAACTGGCACGTAGCCCTTTCCGTACCGAACATCACGGGTTAAGCTTGAGGATGGGGCCCCTTCTAGGAAAAGGAAGGTTGTTGGGGCCAAAGCTTCTGTTCTGTCCTACATGGAGGAGTCGCCTGAGACGCTTGCCTCTTCTGTGAGTTCGAAGAGGTCCCGTGTTAGAGCTTGGTTGCTTTCAGCTCGACCCGCTCCAGTGAGAAAAGAACGCGAGTCTGATCGGCCCATCAGGGCGGAGTCTGATGTATTTGGCTGGGAGAAAGATTACTTACAGTTTGCAGGGGTTGAAGATAGGTCGAATCTTAGTGATGCGCAGGTCAAAGCTTTGAATGAGCGGCTGGTACGGGTTGCAATGGCGGCTTTTGCCGGTGCTGATTCACGCGAAACTATTCCAATAGAAGGTTCCTGTGAAGATCCGCCTGAGGTTGTGGAATCTGATCATCCCATTGGTGTACTATCTGATAGTGGTCGTGGTGGCACAGGCTAAGTTTCATGTAGTCTGCATCGTTCACTGTCTCGTTCCAAGCCACAACTAGAAGTGTTTGAGGGTCCTTTGGATAATTCGCTTCCTCCTTTCCCTTTGAATCTTGTCAAGCCGTCTCACACTAAAGGGTCGGTTGTTCATGACAAGGGAAAGGTTGCGAAGGAAAGGTTGAGAACAGTGGCAACTATGAAGGGTGGTGCAGGCGTGATTCCTGATCCGAAAAAGCTTCATCTGGATGCTCAGATAAGCCTGTTTGCACCAGACTTGGTAAGGATGAGCACTCAGGTATGGTACCAAGAGGTTGATGTGGAGTATGTTTCGAGAAAACATATAAGCAGGCGTCACAGTTGGCTGATGGATTGCGCTCCAAAACCCGATGAGGATATACAGAAGGGTGTATGGATAAGGGTTTAAAGTACCTTATGCTAGGTATATCACACTTGAGCCAGGTGGCCGTTGCTGGGACGAAAATCGAGATGGCTCGTTAGAGGGTATACACCATGGAGCGTGTCTTTTCGCACATGTAGGCGCTGTATTCTGATGCGTTTTATGAAATTGAGAGTTATAAAAGCAGGCTGAAGAGAAGGGGCTGGAGCAGTCAGCCGTGGTCGCCGAGACTCAGAGGTCTCGTCTGGAGGCCCTTGAGCATGATCTGGCAGAGGTGGTGTCTGAGAGAGACAAACTCAAGCAGGAGTTGAGCCAGATCTGTCGAGACGCGGAGGCTACTCAGGAAACAGCGGCTGAGGCGCGTTCTGAACTGCGATCTCTTGCTGAAGAGAATGCTTTGAAGGAGGCTGACTGGGATGCTTAGAAGCAACAATTGGAATCTGATGTGGAGTTCAATGACTGGGAGGCAAAGAAGATCGAGGACCAGCTCGAATTGGAATGACATGATCTCAGCGTTGTAAAGAGTAGTCTGGCCACAGAGCAGTCTCAGGTTGACGTGCTGACAGGCAAGTTGGAGCTGTTGGAACGTGAACTTGCTGACACGAAGAAGCAAAAGGAAGAGCTTCTGCAGGAACAAGGAAAATGCGAGTTCCGCTGGGTCGTACACGGCAGGCTGGAGATGCTGGTGCTGATGAAAGGGGAATATCCGGAGTAGGATCTTGGCCGCTATAAGAAGATGTCGTATGTAGACTTGTCTGTTGCCTTTGCGTCATCGGACAAGGAGAACAGTTTGGACCTTGATGCCCAGGCCGTAGTGCGAGTGGACGCAACTCCTGCTCATTATTTTGCTAAGCTTAGCTCTTTTGTTTCGGTACATTCTCCTGATAAGGAGTGAATTCTGTATTCTTGTACCCATTTTGTTCGATCGTTATTGAAAATAGTTTTATTCGTTTAGTGCTCGTTGCCTTTATTGTATGTTTTTCGTTTCGCCTTGTCGTCTTGCTTTGGCATAGGCTGGTTGAACCATTAGGATGTCGAGTGGTTTGTCTGCTACCAGGTTCTTGACCATTTATGTTGCGAATGATTCAGAGTCACTATTGCATAATCATGTCCGATAGCGGGCATGTTACAGATAGTTTAGCCTGGGATTGGTTTGTCCGAGCTTTGTCTTGTCCTCGAGGTAAGCTGCTGGAGGCTTGCCTTGCTTGTCTGATTGGTCGGCTACAGCTGCTGCAACGGGCGAGTTGCAATAGCTGAGCGTACGCATTGAATCGTTTGAACTAGAGTCAGGTGTCATAAGCTCAGGCTGACACACTATGTAGCATTTATTTGAGCACTGGCCGGATGATCTATGTGTTTGCGCAAGTTGTCTTTGCCGGTAATAGGATGTCGGTTCGTTTGAGTGTGAGGACACTAACTCAGCTAGATTCGACTTTGCGGTTGTTGTTTCGTAGGAGAGCGATGGTCGCGTGGAGAGCTGTTTGGGGCTCCCACCTTCTGAACCATCTATGTCTGAACAATGTGGACTACAGGTTCGGGGAGTAAGGATTTGGCGACGACGCTAAAGAACAATAGTCCCGTGGCAAGCCATCGACTTCAATCAGGGACTAACTAGTCTGCCACCTTTCGAACCATCTTTACTCGCGCGGTGGGGGCTACAAGTTCGAGTCAAAGGGATTCGACAACCAGGTTGAAAAGCAGTGGTCCTATGGCAAGTTATCAAAATCAGTTCGGGACTGACTAAGCTCCCACCTTCAAAATCATCTACACCTGTGCGCACCAGGCTACAAATTTGGGAGTTTTCGGCGACCATGTTGAAGAGCAGTGGTTCCGTGGCGAGCCATCGGAATCAATTCGCGACTGACTAGACTCCCACCTTTTAAACTATGTACACCCACTCAGTGGGGCTACAAGTCCAGGGTTGGCAATTCGACGGCCACGCTGAAAAGCAGTGGTCCCGTTGCGAGCCATCGGAATCAGTTCGTGGCCGACTAGGCTCCCACCTTTTAAACTATATACACCCGCTCAATGAGGCTACAAGTCTGGGCTTTGATCAAAAGCTTTCGTTGCTAGTCGTCACCAGCTAGGCTTACCTGATCGGGTTCGGCGATCATTGAGCACGAAAGGGGCAACGATCCTTGACGAGTCATCATCACCACCAGGCGTGATAGCACTGATTAGACTCTCACTTCCTAAACATCAAAATCCGCACTGGACGGACTAGGTGTCGAGACAAACCAGAAGCCATCGTTATCAGCCTTGGCTGACTAAGCTTGCCTGGTTGGAGAGAGGTTTCGCCTGCTAGAGGGCGTGCGATGTCCGCTAGCGTCGTGCACTGTGTGGACAAGATTACCTTAAATCAGCTTGTGATCCGTAGGTACATTCTGTATGTCAGAGTTGACAAGGATTTCTAGTGCTCGTGCCAAACATGTTGTAGAATACTGCTCGAATAATAGGCCGAGCCCATGAGCCTGTAGAAGAAGAACTAGGGTTTCATGTACTATCACGCGGCAACACGTGTACAGTGTAGGCTACGGGATAGTTGAGTATCGGTTACTCCCCCTCAATTGATGGGGTTGTGTGCAACACCATTAATTGGATGAACGCGGTCTGCGCAGTTTTCTCAGGAACCGTCATCTCTTCATTTTTCATACGGTATTCAATGTTTGACAGTTAATGCTGGAGGCCCATTTGGTGAACCATCATGTCTATATAATGGTGTTCTACAATCGTTGTAGGCACTATATTTGGCAGAGTGTATCTCTTGTAATGTTCTTGTTTGAAGAAAATGTTTTGGATTTTCCAAAGGCTGAAGGGAGATCTCCAATGGGCGTGTAGTTGATTTGCTGAGATTTCATAATTTCTTCTCGTATTGCGGAGAAGTAGTATGTATTTCCTACCAAGGGAGATGCCCTGGTGTTACTTTGTGTTGCTTGTGCTCGTATGTATGTGGTTCCTGCTGTTAACTTATGACTGATCGAAGTATTAGCAGATGTGTGTCTGGGTATGGTATCTCTCAGTCAATATTGGTATTGCGCATGGGAAAAGTGGCCTCACTTGACAACATTGTGAGACCTTGATTGTGTCGTTGCTTGCGGCCATCTTCATTTGCCTTCTTCATCCCCTTCAGGAGGCCAAAAACCGTTTTGAGGAAGTCAATTGTCTGTTGTAAGGTCTACATCTCTATTGTAGGAGCGCTTTTCTAGGGTGATTCAATGGAACAACCGACCGCTCAGTCCTTTTAATCCCTTTTGACACCTTGTCCTTGATCTTGGGAAGGGGTCGAGTGAAGTCCATTGAACATCTCTATTGTCACTTGCAAATAGCTTGCATGGCCTTCTTCGGATACCTTACGTAGTTGGATCGTCTAAGCGAGTAGTCACTTCATGTCGCACTGAATTCAGATGCTTGTAGTATGTAGTCTTTTGTATCTGCCTTAAGACACTTGTTGTTACATCTTTCCAGTAATCAATAGAGTTTGTTTCCATAATTCTTTCTTTATTTCTTAAATGATTGCAAATCACATAAGTCTTGAAGAACCAAAACTCTACATTGACTATGGAAAGGGAAATAAACAATTGAAAAAGACTAACTGTCGACGGAGGGAGATTGATCCTGGCCCTGATGTGAATTCGGATGGCCCTTGTGAATCATTAGTGTTCTCAGCGGACTGTTGGGTTTTGTTGGCATTACAGAGGTTATTGAAGAGTAAACCTTGTAGGAGGTTTGTCTCCGCACCGACGAAAGGTCGGGGGTTGCATTCCCGTGTGCCTTGGCCTCTGTCGTCATTCGACCTGGCACTGGTTCAGGCTGCTCTATAGGATGTAGTTGGATATGAGAGCATTCTATTTGTTTCAATGAGGTGTAATGGCAGCCTCGTGTCGTAGGTTGGTCTCCACGTATTGTTCATTCAGAGTGGTTAGCAGTGTACTTAACGCACTAGTGAAGGGTGAAGACTATTGTTTCCATCTGGTGGAGCCATGGTCTTCCCAAGATAAGGTTGTAGGTCGATGGCGCGTCTACTACCATGAAGTCCAGAAATATGACATTTCTTACCTGCGGCTTTCTTGCCACTATTATTAACCTTATCTTTCCGATGGGAAAATATTTCTCCTCGCTGAATCCAATCAGCGGGTAATCTGTACACGTCAGGTTTTCCTCCTTGAGGTCCATACTGCGGATGCGTTGTAGAACAGGATGTTGAGCGAGCTTCTTGTGTCCACTAGAGTTCTTTTTACCTCCCACCTTGTAATGGAGACCGAGATGACTAGGGCGTCGTTGTGGGGCGCACGGACTCCTTCGAGGTCTTTGTACGTAAATGTCAAGGTGGAAATGGGGCTCTAAACCCTCGAATGGAAAATGCGTTTATCCATGTCCGCAGGTTGTGTCTGCATCTCCAGTAGAGTCTGATTGCGGGACTTGTACGACTGGTCTTCACTCGATCCGACTCAATGAAGGACATAGATTATCCCTGGAGTTTCCTTATCTATTTTTTAACTGACTCCCCCCGATCCCTGTTTCATTCTAGTCGCTTCTCAGAGTTCAGGAATTTTTTTAGTTTGCCCCTGCGGATCCAATACTCAACCTCATACCTCATACTCTTGTAGTCGTTGGTATCGTGACCACCCTTCTTGTGGTACGCGCAGTACTTGTCATTGTCACGCTTGGAAGGGTCTCCATGCTGCTTTGGGGGCCACTTCAGATTTCCTGGTTTTTCATGGAGTTTAGTACGCCCGACAGGCTTGAATTGAGGGGTGTCACAGCTATGGATCCAACGTAGTTAGAGGCTTTTTTTTGCCTGGACCGACTAGGGTCTGATATGTTGTCACTACGCTTTCTCTTGCTCATTTATTCATCCTTGTGTCTCTTTCCCTCCTTCTTGTCCTTAGGAGCGGATGGCTTATTCTCGCCTTCAGTTTTCCTTTTCACGGTCTTCAACTCCTCCAAGGTAATGTGTTTCTGGGTGCTCTTGAGGAGCTCCGTCATGTCCAGAGGGGGCTCCAATGTGATGCCTTCGTAGAGCTTTCCCTTCTTGAGTCCCGTAGTGAAGGTTGTCACGGTTGTGTCATCGTTACATCCGTCAATGAGAGTCAGCTTGTTGTTGAAGCGCGTGACATATTCTCTGAGTGTCTCATTGGACTTCTATTTTAAAGAGAATATGTAGTGTGGGCCTTTCAAAAGCATTGGCTACCAACGAACGTGTCAGACACTCTTTTACCAACGTCTTGAAGGAATCGATCGACCTCGACGGAAGGCTGTGAAACCACATTAGTGCTGACTTCTTCAGGCTAGTGAAAAAAGTTTTGTACATCATCGACTCAGATCCTTCTTTGAGAGTCATTACATGCTGGTAATGGCGCAGGTGGTCGAATGGGTCGGTGTTTCTGTTGTAGAAGTTGAGCTTCGGGGAAGTGAACTTCCTCGGAAGGGCATCATTCATGATTCGGTTCACAAATGGTGGGACAGAGAGACGGTACAACACGTTCGGGTTGTGTGCCCCTCTGCGGAGTGGTTTTTAAGGGTTGAGCCTCTCTGCCCTTGCGGCGGGCTCAACGTTAGTTGCGCGACCTTTTCTAGTCCAATGCGAACTAGCAGGGGCTTGGCTCTCCAGTGCTTTCACTCTGCCATTAGTAGGTGGTAGATTTTGTCGCGTGAGAGCCTCCACCACTTTGGCGATTTGTTGTATCTGAGATGACAACATATCTATTATGGGGTCTGTTGTTGCTATTGTCGACGCGAGGGCATGAATATGTCTTCCGTGCACGATCGGAACCGCTGAAAGCGGCTGTACATCTCCAGCTTGAGCGTTTGACGTGTCCCCTTGTTCTTCATTGTTGCGTGTAGGGGTGTTAATCGGTTCAATCAATTTAAAATTGAATCAAAACTGAACCGAACCAAACTTGGGATTTTGTTTTTGGTTTGGTTCGATTTTCCGATTTTTCAAACAGAAACCCGTAACTTAACCGAACCGACCAATTCGGTTTGGTTTCAATTTATTTCGATTTTTCTTTTTTATTTTCTATTTTTTCCTTCCACTTTCTTCTTCTTACTGAAACAATTTTGCGTTTGTCATTACCATACAGATAGACCTAAATAAAAAGATAAAACATTTTCACACATAGAGATTTCAAATAAAATTTGAACCTCAACAAGATTATATTATCCAAAACAAAAAAACAAGATTATGCCAGTTTTTCTATTATGATAAAAGATACTAGCATTATTGCATTTTGATTAAACAAGTTCGAATGACCATACAATTCGAAAAAACCCTCAATAGTGCTAATGCAAAGAGAATTAGTTGAACAAAAAAAAACAGGCTCAGACACACGGTGCCCAATGAGCTTCCGAACCTCTGCTCAGCCTTGCCGCCGAACTTCAAGACCCGATTTAGCATGAGCTTCAAACAGTCACATTTTTCAGCCAATTTGATCCCTCTACGGAACCCTTGGCGGCACTAAGGATGGCGCCGGAGTGGTACCCGCTGCATTTGTAGTAGCTGATATTCTCCGACCATGTGCGGCGTTGAGCGGTGACTTCTTCGGCGAAGAGGAACTTTGGCAATGTTGGGAGGCTTTTGACATATATATACAATAACTCTACAACAAGATGACCAAGATCACATGGAGTTATTTGTATCCAGTTATTATAAAGCAACAGAAATTCCTTTCAACAACAGAGCCGAAGAAAGTCTCGAAACAAAACTCATTTACAAGATTATCAGTAATACATCTTAGCACTCCAGGCTTACCTGTATCTATGATATCCATGGAGGACATCTTTACTTCTCTAGTTGGATCCAATATCTATATATTCACCTTAGCTGAACTAAACGAAGTAAGTGAGAATTAAATGGGGGTGGGTGGGTTGGGAATTGAGTTGGTGGGGTTGGGATCTGAGAATTAAATAGGGGTGGGTGGGGTTGGGAATTGGGGTGGGAATTGAGTTGTTTGTGGTGGTGCTGAGAGTTAAAAAAACAGATTAAAAAATTGATACGGTTCGGTTCGGTTTTGACAATTTGGTTTCAATTTTCGTTCGGTTTCTATTTTTTTCGGCTCGGTTTGGTTAATTCGGTTGATTTACATGGACCAATTAACACCCCTAGTTGCGTGATCTAGTGGTCACTATCTCTCTGAGTTTTGAAGAAAGAGGGTGCTATGAAAAGTTAGGAACTTTTTTGTCCCACGGACGGTGCCAAACTGATTCAGTCATTTTTCGCTCCCTGCTTTGACCTAGTCCCGCGACTTGCTGACCTGCACAAGTAACACACATGAGCCACATACCACCATTGTGGTGGCAAATGACACTCCGATGTTAAAGTCAGACAGGGATCTGAGAAAAGTGTAATGCTGTAAACATGGAATTTGTAACACGTACATTAGCTTACCAACCTCATGTCTTATTTATAGTAGATGAGTCCTGGTTTTACCAGACCATCAAAGGTATAGTTTAGGAAGGAGATATTTGTGGAGATCCTTCTCTAATTAGGAGTTGTGTTGTAGGAGGGAAGTTCCCTATTAGCCCTATGCTCCTAGATACGCCGGAGATAGTTTCTAATCCAAGAACAATCCATAGAAGAAAGTTTTCCTATGTGGAATGTACTCTGGTATTTGCTTCCTAGTTGGAAGCAGAAAGCTGTTGTAATTGTCTGTCCGAAGCTGATCCTCGAGATACTTGCCTTAGTATGACTTACGGGTATTGAGGATAGTTGTGAGACATGTGGGCCTAGCATGTTATAAGAATTCGAGTCTGTCTGGCGAACCGAATTAGGTGGGATTGGAACCGCTTGGGCTGGATTAGTGTTGGACTGACTCTGAGGCCTGTAATTCCTCGAGATCATCATTATACATGTATAACTCAGGGATGTAACCATTTTTATGTATCATCATCGGGAAAATAGATATGATCTTCAATCCCCTTTAACTTTGTCGGTCTCAATATAGATGTGGTCTGCCTAAGAAATAACACTTTTCCCTGATACTTTCCAATTTTACCCATTTCATTTTCATCTCAAATCTGTCCATCTTAAAATTACGAATTGGATTACGCACATGACCAATAAATACTGAAGAAAAAAAAATCTCCTACATGCTCCAAAATATAAACCTATGAATGGACATGTTCGGTCCTAGGATACTGGTGAGAACCTTCCACCTTGATGCATCTTCCAGCACTTCTTTTGCAGAGGCTTGTCTAACGGGCGAGGAAACGGGTGAGGAAACGGGTGAGGGAGGGGGTGGAACCCTCCATCCCCCATGAGATGTGTGCATTCACGCATCTCGAGGGGGATGGAGGGTTCCACCCCCTCCCTCGCCCGTTTCCTCGCTCGTTTCCAAGCCAATTAGAATTCCCCCTTTTGCAGACACCTATCTTTCTATCTTGGGTTTAACAGTAGAAAAGACCATCATAGTAAATAGGATTGCGATAAGAAGCTAAGAAGAACACCTCATTAACAACCAACCGTACTTGGAGTGGCCGATAAATGCAACATCTAGTTAGGGTAGGCATGTCCATGAGGCAAGTGTCATTGTAAACAGGGCACAGTGGTCGCTCTGGGTTGCATATGAAGAGGGGTTGACCAGAGTGACAGACAACCAGGTCCTGCACGAGACGCGTATGCAATTTATTATTTTTTATGATATCTATTAAACAACTTCTTTATACTCAGTAACTGATCATATAGTTGTTCTTTGCCGTTTGATAATAAAGTAAATTAATAAATTGAAAATAAAAAAAATCACTTGCTTGTTTGCCAATGGAAATTTGCGGAAACTTTTATCAAATTTAGTACTAGCTAGAATATTGTATGAGCAATGTTTCACTACATAAACACTTTTGGATATATGGTACACCCACAAAAAGTTGCTACCTAATGAACATCAACTTACCACTTGGTATACATAAAAGTTACCATCGTCAAACAAAATTACCACTCAAATTACTAACATGGAATTACTAAAAAAAAAACTACTACTAATTACAAATCAAATTCATAAAAGTTGCTAAGCTTAAAGCATGAAGTTAATGTAAAGGCTACAACTACTCCACACCGTGAAAAGTGTTTTCTCACATCACTACATATTTTTTTTTTCCTTACTAATCCCTACCACCCAAAAACTGTTTTTGAGAAAACAATAATATAAAAATAGGGTAACTTTCGACCAATTTAAACCATCAATTGAGACCTATTCTCAAGCTTATCAAAACATGAAAATTGTAGTACTCTGAGTTATCTAATAAACACAATTTGAATCACTTGAAAATGTTTTGAAATTAGCAAGTTATGGTCATTTTACTAAAGCCGCATAAATTTGTCTCGCAATGAAAACGGGGTAGTGTCCCTGACTTTCGGCCAACTTATGTGCATGATTAAGATTGATTCTCAAGCTCATCAAAACAAGACAATTGTAATACTATGAGTTATCTAATAACACAATTTGAATCACTTTAAAATGTTTTGAAATTATCAAGTTATGATAATTTACTAAAATCGTGCAAATCTGTCTGAAAAATTGAAAACAGGGTACTGTCTCTGACTTTCGGCGACTTTGGTTGAGGCGAACAAACTTTTTTTTCCGAAACAATTTGTGCGACTTTAGTAAAATGGCCACAACTTTCTCATTTCAAAACATTTTCAATTGACTCAAATTGTGTTTGTTAGATAACTCATAGTACTACAATTTTTGCGTTTTGGTGACCCTCTAGAATCGGTCTCGACTGAGCATATAAGTTGGCCGAAAGTCAGGGACACTACCCCATTTTCATTGCGAGACAGATTTGCGCGACTTTAGTAAAATGACCATAACTTACTCATTTCAAAACATTTTCAAGTGATTCAAATTGTGTTTATTAGATAACTCATAAACTACAATGTTCATGTTTTTATGAGCTTGATAATCGGTCTTGATCGAGCATATAAGTTGGCTGAAAGTCAGCGACACTACCCAATTTTCATTGAGAGACAGATTTGCACGACTTTAGTAAAATGACCATAACTTGCTCATTTAAAATTATTTGCAAGTGATTCAAATTGTGTATTAGATAACTTACAGTACTAAAATGTTTGTGTTTTGATGAGCTTGAGAATCGATTTTGATCTAGCATATAAGTTGGCCGAAAGTCAGGGACACTACCCCATTTTCATTGCGAGACAGATTTGCACAACTTTAGTAAAATGATCATAGGTTGCTCATTTCAAAACATTTTCAAGTGATTCAAATTGTGTTTATTAGATAACTCAGAGTAATACAATTTTTCTGTTTTGATGAGCTTGATAATCGATCTCCATCGAGCATATATGTTGAACCAAAATAAGGGATAATACCTCATTTTCAAAGACAAAGAGGGTGAGAGAGATGATGGGGTGGTAGTGGTGCTTGATGGAGAAAAGAGGAAGAAATGTGGCGGTGGTTAGAGGGAGAGAAGTGGTTGTAGCGAGGTGGTGGTGGTGTCTAGTGGAGAAGAGAGGGAGAGAGGAGAAGAAAGAAAGAAAAGAAGAAGGGAAGAAAATAAGATGAAGAGAGGGAAGGAAAGAAAAGAAAATTAATTTTCAGTTTTTATTGATGGTGTGAAAAATAAAGTGGGTGGCGTGAAAGAGAAAAAATTGCTTTGATGATGTGAGAGAGCACTTTTGGTGGTGTAGAGTAAGCGTTGTCTACTGTAAACTTTGACTCATTGTTTACTCACGGTTTTTAATATCTGAAAAAACAATACAACTATTCCCAAATTCCCAAGTCATTATGGCTTTAGGCGCAAATCCATCAAATTCAAGAATAATAAGTTAATTTCCTGGAGCTATAAGTAAAAATATCTGCAAAATTTTCATCAGATTATCAATTTTTTTCAACTATTGCTTTTTATAAAGATTTTTATGTTCTTTCCCGTTATGCAATATGATCAGTTTTTTTTAGTCTTCTTCTCTTTCACATAATAAAACCAGAGTTTGGTGGCTTGAAATAAAAGTATCATTCTCCCTTGCCTACTCATTTCGAAAGCCTTAGGCCAACCAGTTGTCTTCTACGTAGAGAAGTTGCATCAGCGGCACACTCGATCCAGGTACAATGCCACTCTTTACAGTGTAATCCACTCTTCACCTAAATCATTCCTTCGAAAAGAGTGATATCTTAAGAGAATAAGACACACTTTGGTTCTCATGAAACAAGGGTGAATGAATATGATCTTCAATTCCCTTCAATTTTGTCCATCTTTAACATTCATTTCATTTTCATCTCTGATTAGTCCAAACTTAAAAATACAAATTGGATTACCCGCTCGCCAATAAACACCCATAAAATCTCCTTTCATACTCCATAATATAAGACCTATGGATGACATGTTCGGTCCTGTGAGATAAGAGAGAACCTTCCACCTTTATTTATCCTCCAATCCTTCTTTTTGCATTGTAGAAATGGTGATGATGGCCTATGCACATATTCGTTTTGGAGATTAAGATGGGACTTTGCATGATGCCTTCATATCACTTGAAATGATTGAGGTCGGTCAATATGCAAATGACGAGAATGTATGAGAGGCTAAAAAAAAAATGGATAGATGAAGAGGAAAATAAATTAATGATGAACCAACAAACTCAAGTTCATGGTGGAAGTTGGGGTTTAGAAAGCTTGGTCTTTGAAAGAAGATACATCTTCATTATTTGAGAGAAGCATCAATGTTATTCAATCAATTAAAGCATCTCAAAAAGACAATGTGAGTTGAGGAACCACTACACATTGTGGACAAACTAGGCGTATTCAATTCTTTTCATACTCAGTATTCATGCTAGCTGGTGTTAATTTTAGTGTGGCATTTGCATGTTGGGACTGGCATGCTAAACTTTCTTTCACCTCTTGCTGATAGGGTTTTTCTAGCTCATCCAGAAGGCTACTGAGGTGCTCTGCGTTGCCTTTTGCTGTGCTTTCCATACACCATAGAGTTAAAGATTTTAATATGACCATTTTACCTTTTGGCTCTTCCTATAAAAATTAAAACTTCTATTAGATCAACCCTAGAGTAGAGCAGTTTCAGGATAAAAAAAATAAAATAAAAAGCATTTTGACTACCCCATTAAAACCCTAGAGAAGTTATTGTTTACGGTTAAAGACACTATTAAACTTTACAAATTGCCTTTTAATTCATTTTAGCTACATTTGATCTAAAATTTTGAGAAAAATATAAATAGATTTACGCAAGAAACAACCTATTAAAATTTTAGCATTAATCAAGATGCATTTTTAGATCAATGTCATTAAATATATTGATAAATAGTCTGCCATTAAAATATTTTGATAAATAATCTTTGTTAGTGTTTAAGGATCACCCCGTCGAACGGTTCGAGTGGTCTACGACAATGGGCATTGGCCAACTCTGGCCGCGCCCAAGGTTAGCCTTTCACTCGTTTTGTGATTATAATGGAGGAGTATAATTTATCAAATCATATTTAACGTGTATGTTTAAAAGAACTGAAACTCGAAGTACTATAATTTTCCTTTAGCTCGTGCATGTAAGGCATTGTAAATGAAACTAAATAGGAAGTAAAATTAGAAATTGGACCCTTTAAGCTCAATACCCAGGCAACCGCAAGTTATTTAGTGGTTATATTTAATTTATTTTAATGCAAATTAATTTTAAAAAAATGGTATTCAACTTGAATATAGACTAACAAGTTTTTTGGTAATACAGCTAGGGGTGGGCACGGGACGGGATGGGACGAGATATGCCCATCCCTATCACATCCCGTTCATACGGGATCGGGACGGGACGGGATAGCGTGCTAATCTGGAGAATACATTTTAACATATTATCAACTAGAAGTCTAGTGTCCCCATCATGGCAATTGTATGATCAAATTGATAGTTAAGCAATTAGGTTCAATCTGAACATCAAACCATGCTTACATTGATGGTCGAAATAGTTTCAAATTTGCATTTTATCACATTTTACAAAGAATAGTCTGGCCAAGTTGTTAATCTTGAAAGTTATAGTGACTTGACAGTGAATGTTGTTTTTGTAATACTAGGAAGCCGATAAGAAAATGATCTTAGTTAGATAAAATCCATTAGCCGACTTTGAGCAAATAAGGAGTGATAGTTATCTAAGTAATACTCAAGTAATCAAGTGTATTAGCCCTATCTCATATGAACCTTTAATTTTAAGTTTTAACCATTGGTAACAAATCAAGATTTGATTTTTCACTTGAAAGGAATGAGCAGAGCAGTCTCCTGATATGGCTTACTAAAAGCGCATGAAATGAAGTGTCTGATATGCGTTGAATGAATGCTAAGGCACAAAATATTAATGAATAATGTTAATCTAAATTTTATTTATTTTTAGATGGAATGACTGTGAAAATGGGGAGCAAATTTGGGTACCTCATGACATGAAAACCGAGGGTAGGGAATCAGCAAAGCCACAACTGAAGCCAGAGCCCCAACCATGGCACTTGCCGCAACATGGACATGGTGAATAATGGCCCCAGTGTGCACACCATGAACAGAAGTAACAACATACACCATAACAATCTGTAACAACATATACCATGAAATAATTAAATAAAAATATTAATAATTAATATTAATAAATTAGTTCGGGACGGGATGAAATTGGCAGGATTGAAAATCTTCATCCCATCCCATTCTAGATCGGGACGGGACGGGATCGAGATGAAATTATTCAATCCCATTAAGACCCGAAAAAATCGGAACGGGATCGAAATCGCAGGATGGGATGCCCACCCCTAAATACAGCCACAGAAAAATATGGATACTTAGCTCTAATGCAGCCATGGAATCAGCCTCGAAGTCTGGCCTTTAAACTTCAGGGTTCACTTCAAGCTTTTGTGGATTTTGTAATTAACAGAACTACAGGCGGTTAATAACTGCACTTTATATCTTCTGAAGGATATTTTGAAATGGAACTTTCAACTTCCCATGTCTCTTTCCCGCCCTCATCCCCCTGTTTTCTATTAATATAATCATCTCATCTCCCTGTTTTCTAACCCCATGAATCCACACATGAAATGTGGGAAAGATGACAAATATCTTTCTTCTCCAAAGAGGCTATTGTAACATCTCTCTTGTTGACAATAACTAGCGTTATGAAGTTACAAAAGCAATCCCTCCATTAATGGAGGACTTGATATAACAATACGCACACAAACAAAATAAATTTAAACAGCTCTATCATCTCAGTTATCAAGTGACCAGGTCAGAAGAGTTTTGACCCTGCCCACTTACAAACATATGTTAGACTTCAAATGCAAAGACTTACATATACAACTGTAAATTGAATTCTTTGGTGTGCAGATGACAAAAAGTCATAAATTTGAAGCCACTGCAAACAAGTGACAATGGTATAGGAAAGGTTGCAAAAACACAAATCGCTAACATTTACTGGAGCTTGTATAGGAGAGTAAGGACATCATTGATTCTAAGGAGGTAAGGTTATCTTTAGAGCAGTAAACAATCCAATACTTTCAAACATCGCATAATCCAATCCTCGCTAGATTCTGTAATAACATGTGAATAGACATAGCAACAACAATGAATTAGTGGGCTAGTAAAAAAAAGGCATCAGGCTACGAATTTCTGTAATAACATGTGAATAACTATAGTAACAACATTGAAGACAGTAACATATTAAGAAAGCCTACAGGCTGCAAATGTACATATTTTGTGTCACCAGATCGCTCTTCCTGTCAATAATGACAAAAATTGCAAATTAAAAAAGCAAATAATAGAAGCTCATAAACAGATAAAAACTAAAATAAAGTTCGCCACCTTTCAAATAGGCACCATCTTCCGGAAACCTAAAGCAAAAGTACAAAAAGATAGCTAAACCTGACTGTTGCAAAGCGTGACCTCACACGAACATAGCTAACTCAGGCCTGCTAAAAACATTACTCTCCTCGTCCTCCAACACTGGATAAGCAGCTACAAGTGTGTCCTGTGCTCCAATGTACAACGAATTGTAGATCTTCCAGTATACCTCCCTAACCTTCCTTGCTGGATGGAAAAGACCCTGAAGACAGTAGTTCAGAATTGCAGCTGCACCCAGAGCTACCCTCATCCCTTCTATAGCTTCCATGACAGCATTAATAACATGCGGAGATGTCTCAAATATGTTTGGCCATACATAGTTCAGCAAATGGACTAAAGCGTCCTCGCAACCGAGACCAGCTACACCCAAGGCCATGTGCTTGACGGCAGAGGCAGCAGTCTGCCTATGAACCAAATCTCTGTCCATCAGAGCATCTTCTAGCAGTGGAGTCACAGCATAGATATAGTCCTTCCCCATCTCACCAATGTACTCAAATAGGAAAGATAAGGATTTTAAAACACCATTTTGCACATTCAGCTCAGGAACACGATACTCATTCATAAGTGCTGGAAGGACAGTAAAAGGTGAACAAGTTTCTGCAACAATAGCAATGGCCACAGTCGTACACACACGGTTTTGACGCTCCTGCACTTTGAGGTTGTTCAACAGTGTTGCCAAGACATCCTGTGGACCAATTGCCTTTGCAATATACCCAAATGTGTTAACAGTTGCACGCCTGATGCCTTTCTTGTGGGCCTTCAGCATCTCTAGAAGCTCAAAACATATTCTCATCCACTCCCTTGCAGGAACGAATTCAGCCCCTCGGTCAGCAATCCTACCTACCAGATCAATACAATTTTCCTGGACCTTCTCGTGTCTGTTCTTGAGAATGGGAGTCAAACGAGGAAGCAAATCCTTTATTGGGGGAGTCATTTTGGTCATACCAATAACATTTACAATTGCCTTTAAAGCTCCAAGAATAGATCCCAAAACCTCTGGGTATTCTTCTCCCAAGTACTCATACAACACGACACCAAGATGACCCATCAGCTGTTCCTCTTGGCACTGCTTCATGACAACAGCAATTCTTGATATGAGATCGGCAGCTTGCTGCCTCACCTTAGCACTCTTATTATTCAACCTCCACTTGATGGTACCACAGATCTGTGGAAGGTAGGGTTTCACTCTCTGTCCAAGAGAATTGACAACAGCGCCAAACCCATTGAGCATAACATTCGCGTCATCACTTGTCTGTTCTTGGAAGGCATACAAAATACCATCAATCAGAAGCTCTTCCAATCGGGCATCAATATCAGACGCTCCCAAGTTCTCGACCACCTTCTCAATTGTTTCCATCACCATCCGTCTATACGGTTCACTCTCGTCTTTCAGATCCTCAACAACTCTACCCACAATATCAGCCACCCCAACCTTGTTCGCAATCTCCACTGTAGTTTCAACAAGTTGCTTGTAGTTTCTCCTATCCAGCGCCATTCTTCTGACCCAGAAATTACGGAAAAACTCTGGGAGAATATCAGTCCTAATATATTCAGCTTCAACACCTTCAGTGCCAACACATTGCTTGACAACTTTAAGTACAATCTTCTTCATTTCTTCATCAGGTGACTGGAATTCACGAATCAAGATATGCATCACTTCCTTAGTGTAGTAACTTGCATACAATGCATCCATGAGAGGAATGATAAAACCAATTGCTTTCAAAAACGCCGCCAAAACTTTCCCACGGTGTGATCTGATACCCTTCCACAAAGGCTTCAAAACAGAATCAAAGCTTTCAATACCATAAGGTGCTGAAGCCTCAGCCAAGGCAGCCAGAGAGAGAGCAGTAATCGTCCTCACTTTCTGGTTCTCATCATTGAGACCGTGTTCTATGATTTCTACAAGAGATCTCAGATGTGGTAGAACAGCACACCCAATTAAGATTGCAATCTGCTGGACAATCTTAATTCCAGTGTGCCTAGCTTGCCAAGATTTTTTACTCTGACACACAGCTTTCAAGAATGGCAAGAGTGCAGGAATCCCTAGTGCCGAAGCAACAACACTAAAAGCCCTGGCAGTAGTGTTCCTCACATATTCATCAATGTTATCAATATCAGGTCGCATGGCTGCAATCATTGTGGCCAAACCAGCAGCTTTACTTAAATTCGAAATAATTTCTCTACCTTCTACACGTGCATAGTAGTCTTCATCAATCAACAGAGGTTCAATAACAACCAGAATTTTGTGAACAAAAGGTCGAACAAGTTCATCCAACTTATAAAGTACTCTGTCAATTACCTTAACCAGAAGATGCCTCTCTTGATCTTCCAAGGTCGGCTGCATAAGCAATGGCAATATCCTGTTGAAAAGCGGTCCTGCCCCAAACTCTCTAGCTTTATCGGTGAGCTGTCTAAGTGCTGTCTTCCTCTGAGGAGGGGTCCCATTTTTAACCTTGAGCAAAAGCTTCATAATTTTTCTCTCTTTCTGTTCATCAGGCGACAACTCCTCTTCTTCATCCTCATTCAACAATGCCCCAAAATACTGATAATCCTCAGGTTTCATAAACGGTAAACCTCCAGGCATTTCTTTAGGAACATCAAACTGCTGCCCACGATTTTCTTCAGGAATTGCATACAATGGAGTACCCAATGGTGTGGGTGTTGCAAGGAGCTTCCTTGCAGGCGTTCTTATTGGTACATAAGAAGCTGGTGGGTCCAAAATCTTGTACCCTTCCTGTGGAAATATAGCATCAAGCTCTTCATCCGTCAATGGTCGATTCCTCTCTTCAATATCCTTCTCCCACCTTAGTAAATTATACTGTTCAGGCGTCAAAGCACCACGCAGATTAATAGCCCCAGGAGTTGGTGTGGCAAGGTCAATTCCTCCAACTGGTGTCACCCCAGGAGTATAAGCAGCCGCAGGAGTAGAACCTGCCATTGGAGTCACACTCCCCATTGTTGCTGGGGTCTCATCCCATCTGGATCTCTGTCTTTTTGGAGTAGGGGTAGCAAGCCCAGCAAGTTTAGGAGTAGCATCCCATGTCATACCAGCAGGCGTAGCCCCTGGAGTTGCCCCAGCAGCAGGGGTGGCATCAGCATCCACCACCCGCCCTGGTGTGGGTGTCTCATCCCACCTATTCCTCCTAGACAGGGAAGGAGTAGCATCCGCCACCCTGCCTGGCGTAGGGGTCGCATCCCACCTCCCAATCCCTGGCGTCGAATCCGGCAAATCCCAATCCGAACCAGCAGCGGAAGTAGTCTTGGCCTTCTTCACACCAAAATCCCCCGCAGGCTCCTCCTGATTCTGATCCCACCTGTTCCTCCTCTTCTGAACGGGAGCCGGAGCCGGAGCCGATCCATCATCCCTATTCTTCTTCTCCTCTTCCTCCTCCTTCTTCTTCTTGGCAATCTCCCTCAACGTCTCCTCTTTCTCCCTCCTCAACGCCTCCTCCTTCATGACATCAGCATAGGTCCTCACGGACACATCGGGCGTCTTATCCCCCATAGCAAATGCATCATTCCTATCAGGCGAAATCACCCGATTGAGTCTCCTCTGTCTGTAATCATCCTCCCTATCAATAATCCTCTGTGGCTTCTTAAACCCTAACTCGTCGTCAGCTCCCATTCCAGGCCGCATGTCGTTCAAGAGGGACTTGGGTGCAGTATACGAAGCAAGTCTCCTGGCAACCTCAGACTCTCCTGGATCCTGAATCTCTTCATCTTCGTTGACAGGGATGGAACGCTCGTAACCCTCGAAACGATTGTCTCCTCCTCCGTAGAGGTCGGTGTCGAAGGTCAGAGAGGTTAGTGAAGCAAGCTGCTGCTCCATCTTCTTCCTCTCCTCCTGGGTTTTCGCTATTTCCGGATCCATTGCTCAAACCCTAAAAAAAAAAAAACCATTTTCAGAGATATATAAAACAAACACTTTAATAACAACCAACAAACAATAAGAGAGAGGATTAAGTGTAGCAGAGATGGAAATGAAAGTAAGAGAAGCTGAATTCGATTCGATACAGATGTATACTACCTCTCTTTATTCTCCCTTTGTTTGAACAAGCTCCTCTTCTTTTCTAGGTGTTTTTTTTTTTGGGTTGAAATCTTCTCTTCTAGGCGTCAAAAGAATAATATAGCAGAGCGCCTATGATATTTATCGAATGAATAATCTAATCGACTTTCGGAGCAGAGGGGGCAGCTGCTATGTGCATCTCAGCTTTACGCTCTCACACCACCACCTGTTATGTGGCCCTCCTTGCATGCCATTGCATCCCTAATTCCAACACTTACCACCCCACTGGCCTTCCTTCTCAATTCCTTGTACGCCCCTGCTAAATAACACCATCATTTTTCTTGATAGACAACATTAATATTCTATTTTTTTAAAGACAACCATCACTTTTTTGAAGGACACCACCAATAAAAGAAAAGAAAAAAACCTAACCCTAATCCTTTTTTTTTCCTCTCTTTCTTATCCTCTCTTCTTCTCTCTCCCTTTCTTCTCCATCAACTATCGCCGCCACCTCCTTCTCCTCCATTTGCGTGTGTTTTGAAATGTTGAAGCTGGAGCCTGAAGATGAAGCCTTTGTCGACTGTCAAGCTATTCCAACAACTTTGAATAAGAGGTTTGGTGAAGATGGAGGTGGCTTGGATCGAGTTGACTAAGTTTATTTCCTTATTTTTACCCCCCCCACCTCCCAGATGTCGATCCGCCACAAGCCTACCAGTTGAGCTAATACTAGTGGCAGTTGACAAAAAAATAGATATGTGCGAGTTTGTTAAACATACTCACGAACTATTGAAATTTGCACAAGTTTAAAGTTGAAAAACTCCACCCGATGGCACTTTAAAAAAAATGTGAGTGTCATTAGATGGACTCACCACCTCTAGTCAAGTGTCCTTAACCACACTCACAAACATTTGACATTATAACAAGTTTGAAGTTGACAAACTTCACCGAGGTGCAACTTTGAAAAAAAAACATATATATGTTGTGAGTGTCTTTTAGGTGGACTTGCAAACATTTGAAATTTTAACACGTTTGAAATTGAAGAACTTCACTTGAGTGATAGTTTTTAAAAAAAATTGTGAATGTCTTTAGGTAGACTCACAAACTTGTAGTCGAAACATTTGAAATATTCACAATTTTGAATTTGAAAAATCGGGTGACATTTTTAAAACAATTTGCGAGTGTGGCTTGGGGGACTCACAAATGCCTAGTCGATTTGGTGTGTTTAACCACACTCACAAACATTTGAAATTATCACAAGTTCAAAACTGGAAAAATTCACCTGAGTGTCACTTTCTTACAAAACTTACATTTATGGTTTGGGGGACACCCAAACCCCTAGTCAAGTTTGGTCAAATGCACTTGGAAATAAACCATTTAAAACCACAGTTACACCTTCTTGACATCTTTCTAACATTCACAAAATAAACTAACACAAAAAAAATCCATTCACAACCATAGTTTCACATGAAGGATAACATGTATTTGTTATGGGTAATTCTAGATGTCGAGGAAAATAGCGAGGAAATGGGCGAGGAAGGGTGGAGCGCATGTGCAACAGCTGACATTGTAAAAAAAAAAAGGGAGGGGGGAATCGAAAATTTGGGGGAGAAGAAGGAGGGAATGGGCTCCCTCTCCCCATTTTCAATCTCAGAGACAGAGAAGCTCAGAACCAGCCCTCCCTCTCCCTCTCCCTCTCCCCAAACGAAGCTCTCCTTCTCCCCATCATTGACTCAAACGAAGCCAGAGAAGAAGAAGGAGAAGAGAAGAAGCTTTGTCGTCCCTTCCCTCGCCGAAAAGCTCAGACTGGAAGAAAAACTCTCCCCAACTGAAAAATTCAACTGAAGGTAAGTCTCCCCTTCATTTCTAGATCTAGGGTTTCTTCTTTAATATCTAGGGTTTCTTCTTTTATGGATAAATTGTGGGGGGTTAGGGATAATACTTAGCTCCATTTCGGTATTTGGTTTGGTTAATTTGTATGTAAAGTTTCGACATTTACACCTCTTTCGAATACTGTAAATTTGGTAAATTCATATTTTGTGTGGAATTTGCTTGCTTTTTTTTTTTATAAAATTGCGACTGCTTCTTGTAATAACTTTGTGATCTAAAGGAAAGATAGAGAGGGAAGGATGGGTGTGATTGTAGGCTTCTTTAATTTGCAGGTATATTTTTTCATTATTTGTTTTGTTTCGTTGATATAATTTATGTTGAAGTTCTCTTTTTATACAAATTATGATATGGGGTTAATTTGTTTTGATGATTTTTTTTTTTTTTTTGCACTTTCTGGTATGGGGTTAATTTGTTGCTTTGTGAACGTATGTCATGGTTCCACATTGACATTTTTTAATGCAATCTTTCATTTTATGAAGACACGCTGAATCCTATCATAAAACACATTGTATAAGTAACTCCTGAACATAAATTTTTATACAACATTTCTTTCTTTCCATCTGTAAATCCGAACATCAAAGCCAAGCCCCTGATTTGTCCATTCTGGCTGTGTGAAAGTCAAGAGGATATAAAGGGAGCCTAATACACACTAGAGAAACAGGTTGTGTGAAAGTCAAGAGGATATAAAGGGAGCCTAATACACACTAGAGAAACATCAGTGCCAAGTAGATGTTTACCTGTTAATTCTGCTCTTCTGTCTTTGCTATCTGAAAATTGATCCAATCTTTGCTCCAAAAAGAAATAGGAACGACCCCTCTTGCCTGTACTTCTCTTCCTTTCAAGAAGCATCACATTTTACGTTTCAAGCTTCTCCAGAAGGTTGAGAGGGTGATTCATCATCCTCTCCATAGTTCCACATTTCTTTGAGTTCCCTTCTTATTGCAGCCATCACGACTGTTATTCCTTCATAAAAGAATCCATAGTGAAGTATATATCAGCACTCAAAAGGTGATCCCATTACTATCAACAAAACAAATTAACCCATTTCTGAATTCTAGTTAGTAAATGAGCATCCTTCTTTGTTGCTTTTCTTTTTCTGAATTTTCAAAAAAATATTCCTTATTTGTTGCATTGCATTGCTTTTATGATTTATTTTTTTAAATGTAGGAATGGCATTCAGAGCGTACGTTGGAGTATACCTAAACTGACCCGCATGTTTATCCACAGTATCAGGGTATAAGGGTGCTTCTTACAAGGGGTTTATGTCAGTTGACGAAGTTGAAGAATCATACGAGTTGTGGGTTTGCTCTAAAGCGACGAGAAGAGATTCGAAGGAATTCAACAACAATGAAGATGTCAAAGTTAACGATCGTGTTTTTGACAATCAAGTCGGTCCATCGAATGATCAAAGAAATGACACCCAAGGGAACAATGATCCTTGGGCTTTTACGAGGGACTTAATCAATACTTTGATAATTGTAATTATTATCTTAGTTGTAATATTTATTCTTAAGCTCTTGGACGAATGATGTAATTATATGTAATGTAATATGTACATACATATGTATTATGTGAATATATTTCATAATCCAATGAAATTTGTGTTTCATATTGTTCTTGTTTTTCTTCCGTATGGTATGCTTTTGTTGACTACAGTGAAGAAGCTTTTCCTCTTGTTATTCTTTTTCCATTATTATCATTTGTAGCTTGGCTAAAAAGATGTAAGCTTTGTTCCAATTCTTGAAGTGTATTCAATGTCAGTAGTTAAGAGCAATATGAAGCAATTTGGATGGCTAACATGAATTAGCTGTGAACTTACTGTTAGGGAGTACATGTGTTTGTATCAAAAGTAAGAATATTGTAAGGTTCCAAACTCATCTTTTAAATCCAATTCAACACAACATAATCGAAGCATTCCCTGAACATCAATTTGTACTAATTATTATTTTGCATTATTGCTAATAAAATCATAATCAGAAGCTTCAGATCAGCTTCTCGCCTAATCCATCGATCACGACCATTTGGATCTAGTGCAATTATGCACAAAGTGAACTTAAGAACATTTCAAACAACAACCTTAATTTGCAAAACCTGAATTTCATACAAGTGAACTTAAGAACATTTCAAATAGCAACCTTAATTTGCAAAACCTTAAGTGAACATTTCAAACAGCAACCTCATAACTCTTGATCAGCTTCAGCTTGTCAAGCTTCCTAAACACCAACATTTCAACTTTTAAGGCTCAAGGAGCTTCAATTCTTTTCCGTAGAACAAACCATAAGTGATCGCTCACTGAAATGGTCCAGGTGTCATGAATAAAGCTTCGAAGTGTTTCTAGGCAAATCACATGATCTAAGTCTTCTTTCTCCAGCAAAACTTCAGAAGCCACACCAAATTAGTCCACCCATTTGTTGTTGCAAGGGAACCTATCAAATCTGCACTAGGCTGGAGAAGCTCACATGCTCGACCAAAGAATCTCCCCCCTTAATGTCAATACTGCTCATCAATGTCTTCATAATCAACAGCATCTTCAGCCTTTTCATCATAGCCTGCCAAATGAAGTAACCCAACAAGTCAGAAGATAAGCAAGGAATGACTGCTTATCTATTATATGCTCAACCTATTATATGCATGATCTAATATTCAGTCAGATTCAACCAACACAACCTATACCATTCTTCAAATTCAACAAAACTAACCCATACTCCACATTCAACAAAACTAACAACCCATACTTCAATCAACAAAGTTAATGAAGCAGGTCCAAGCTTAGGAAATAACGACTGCATACACATTTAACACTATCGTGCAGTCCGATGATAATGCATAATGTACCACCATTGACATTCAAAACAGAAAGATTGCAAAACAGATTCAGATTCAAAACACAGAGACCACCTAACATCTGATCTCTTTCAAAACAGATTCAGATTGCAAAGTAGAACCTCTGGGAGCAAACATTGACATTCTACAGTCCATTATTGCTTTTGCATCATAATTCCCAATTTAAAGAGAAATGTAGTCATCAAACATGAAAGACATGAACAGGAGTAATAAACATGAAAGACATGAACAAGCTTAACCAACCTGATCATAACCTATAATTTGTATAGTCCATTCCGTGGCTTGAACCTGGCGGCTGCAAAAAAAAATAATAATGATTAAAAAATAAATAATAGGAGGCATACAAAACACATAACAAATAAACAAACCCTACAAAGAGAAACATACAAAATACAAAATATGTACCTGTGAGAGGAGCGAGTAGAATTGATCAATTCTTCCAAGTTGTAAATCGCGTGACCCCGTATTATCATCCTTAACGATAACAAACATACAAATCATAAGTGGGCAAACATACTTACTGATTCATACCTTGTAAATATAACAAACAAGCATGTGTATTGCTTTGACTAGGCATCATATTGCTTTCATGAGGCATAACATAAGGCATACACTGTAAACCCTACAAATGACATTTGTAAATAAAACTCACTATTCTTAACTTAAAAAATATACATTCATAAAACACATTGCAAAACATACCAGATTAGTCTCAATGGCCTGATTCGTTTGCGTGTCTTTTTTTTTCCCTTTGTATCCTTTTACATATCTTCTCGACGGTGGATTTCATCCTTGAATTAGACCGTCGTCCTTTGCTACAAACCGCTAATGGACTATGAATCTGGATGACAGAACTAGAAGTAGTGGTGCCCACTTCCAAATACCTTTGTGAATCAACATGCTCATCACCACCGACAATTTTAAGTTGCTCCATCTTCAAAGTGATCCATTCTTGAACTTGGCATGTCTTCTTTTCATCTTCAGCGATCAATTCAGCCATTTCATAGAAGGCATTACACATATTTTCAAATCTCACATTTTCAGGCTTCATTCCCCAATCTGAATAAACAATTTTAACCTTCGTATGAGCCCTCCTAACATCTTTCCTCCACCTCCGAAGAACATAGTTATCAGGTATAACATGAATCTCTCTTTCAAACAAGACTTTCATTATATGTTTGCATAAAATCCCCCTGAACTCAAACAATTGACAATTACACTTGATGGCAAAGTCGTCAACATTTAAAGAGACTACAAAATGGACCGATCGTTGCCTATCATTTATCACCAAGTCTTGTTTAATAGTGTACAACTCATAGCCATCCCCATCCATAACTTCACCGACAATTCTACAACATAGATTCCCTGCTATCTCTTCTTGGAGCTCCTTAAATTTTTTTGTAGTGTAGGCATCTCGAAATTTTTTTCTCTATTGCATAAGGAGTAATGCAAGGAATCCTTCGGCTAAAAGATTTAAAATCATGTTCAGCTTCCTTTTGGACTTTACTTCGTAGTGCATTCTCATACTGTTCTACGAATTGCTTCAATGTGGTCTTCGAATTCACATAACCATCAAAAAAAGCATTCATGCTTTCACTCCTTTGAGTTGAAGATATCCCCGCCAAAAAACTATTTCTTTGAAATATTGGCACCCAACGCATCCTTTCATAGTATAATCCACTCAACCAGTCATTTTTATGCAGACTATATTTATCAATAAAACCATGCCAATTTTCTTCAAACTCATCATGAGACAGGGAATCATAAATTGCTCTTTGCATTGCAAACTTGATCGCCTCATATTCATTGCAACTAGACAGCTTTTTGGGCAACTTCTTCATGATATGCCACAAGCACCATCTGTGTCGTGTGCTGGGAAATACAATTTCAATGGCCCTCTTCATTGCCCTATCTTGATCAGTGATTATAGCAGACGGAGCATTGTCATTCATACACACGAGCCATGTTTGAAAAAGCCAAACAAATTCTTCAACCGTCTCACCACATATCAATCCACATCCCAAAAGAATTGATTGACCGTGATGATTCACCCCAACAAAAGGAGCAAATGGCATCTCATACTTATTTGTCAAGTATGTAGTGTCAAATGTAACAACATCCCAAACTCCTTGTAAGCTGCCCTGCTCCATGCGTCGGCCCAAAAAACATTTCTCAACCTACCTTCATCATCCAAATCCATCATATAAAAGAAATCAGCATTATTAGCTTGCATTTTTTGGAAGTAGTTATGAAAAGCCATCGCATCCTCCTCACCAAGTCTCAACTTTCTCATTTTGTCCAAATAATTGTAACAGTCTTTTTGGGAAAATGGCAAAATTTCATGCCCACCAACTTCAACCACACATGACGAATAACTCTTATTTGGTCTAATACCTACCCTATCATTAAATTCAAGCTTCTTCTTGATATACGAGCTCATAGATCTATTCTTTCGATAAAATTTCGATTTACTAGGGCTTAACGCGTGATTGTGATCAAGTGTAACTCTTTTCACTAAAACTGTTCCATCAACCCGTATATGACCTCTAATCTTAGCCTGACAACCACATTTGCTCGACGCACGCAATCCCAAAACATTTTTTCCATCACCTTTTTGCTTCCCAGCCCGACCACATGAAAACTGAATGAATATAGGTTTTCCATCACCATCTTTTTCAGTAGTCATTATTTTCACTGGAAATCCCTTTCTATTACCATATTCATGATAATAACATTGGAACTCGTCAAGGTTGACGAATTCCATCCCATCTGTAGGTTCCCTCATTCTTCTACATTTTCTTCCACCAACATTCATTCATTATCTTTTACACTATCCATTCCTGTATTGTTAGTTTATAAATTATCAGCCAATGAAGTGCATAACAAGGTCATAAAATAAGGTGATCTAGAACACACACATAAACAAAGGATGTGATCTCACGATAAAATTTTCCATTTCATCAGAAGGGAGAACCTAATTAACACCAAATGCTAGTATTTCTTTCATACAAAAAAAAACTATATATGATTTTCAGAACAATAAAAATAAAATGAAGTAAAAGACTAAAGGGTTTTAAATATTTCAACTAATTCATACATTGATGCATAAATTCAAAGACCAAACCAGCTGATATGAATGTACCGAACACAATATTCATTTGATTACAAACCAAATGTGAGTGTTTCGGATACAGTGAGTTTATGGGCATGATTATATTGTGGCTCTTCGTTTGTAGTAAGCATATTAGTGGCTTACTACAAACGAAGACCCATAATATACCAATAATGTGGTCTTTAAAAAAAAGCTTATTAGTGGGTCAGATCATTAACCTAATCTTCTCATTTGCATTATGTGAGAGCCATGTATGCAACTAGGAAATGTACTCTGAACTTCAACCCTAATGTGGTCTAAGAAATGTACTCTGAACTTCAAAATTGATCGATTTCCAAGTAACTTTTCAAAATAAATGGTACCCTAAGGAAGCAAGATAGATCAAAGACCACAACAAGTGCTAATAGGAGACATCCAAACACCAAACTCAACCCAATTCCTAAACTACTCAAATATCTCATTATATTTGCCAATTCTTTAGATCTATCTACTTCAAAACCCCAATCTTATTTGAAACTCAAAAACTTTCTCAATATCACATCAACAAACATACATACAATTTCATCAAAAAATTATTTACCCCATCATTGAGAAAAAAACCAAAAAACCTTCAACAAATTGCATTAAACCTTAAGCAACTTGAGCTCCTCATTTTCCTTCAAAAACTTGCTAACTTGAGTAATTTATTAGATGTATTTATAAGTAATTTGCACAACAGTTTTTTTTTCATCCAAATATGAATCAATTTATGAACTTAAAAATGGAAATGTGTATGATAATCGTTACATAATTTGTGCATATAAAATGAATTGAAGTATCATCATGAGTGGTGCTGAAGAGGAAGGACCTTTGGGTGGTTTCTTCAATTGAGATATGTTCAATAAAACCCACAATTCGATCAGATATGAAAACTGAAATTTAAAAAATAAAAATTTGAAGCTCTGAAACCCAAACACAATTCAATCAGATCTGAATTTGAAGAAACCAAATATGAAAAAGCTGAAGACGAAACGAAGAGAAGAACAGAGAGACATCAAAATCTTACCTCTGCGACCGAGCGATGAAAACCATATCTCGAGAGCTGCAAAAAAAATGTTGTTCGAAACCAAAAACCTAAAACAACCAAAGCATCGCTTTCTCAGAGAAACCCTAAAATGAGAGGGAAAATCAAGTAAAAAGTAGGTAGCGGCTTTACTTTTTGCGAGAAGGTGGAGAGGGAGAGCTTCTTCTCTTCTCCTTCTTCTTCTCTGGCTTCGTTTGAGTCGATGATGGGGAGAGGGTGGAGAGGGAGAGCTTCGTTTGGGGAGAGGGAGGGCTGGGGTTTCTCTGAGCTTCTCCGTCTCTGTCGAGATGGAAAATGGGGAGAGGGAGAGGGAGGGCTGGCTCTGAGCTTCTCTGTCTCTGAGATTGAAAATGGGGAGAGGGAGCCCATTCCCTCCTTCTTTTCCCCCCGCTCTTTTTTTTTTTTTACAATGTCAGCTCTTGCACGTGCGCTCCACCCCCCCTCGCCCATTTCCTCGCTATTTTCCTCGACATCTAGAATCACCCATTTGTTATTGCTTTCAACCCGATAATGTCTACTACATGTATCCAACAAAATGATGATCAATCGACTGACTACGAAAACACAAAAACCTAACCAAGATCTATGACATGAATGGACAAATTGATGAGCAGTTGTCATGTCTTACTAGTGACGGGACATCCATCATCCTCACAACATGTGACATAGTGTATGATTACAGTTTATTCCCTCAAAGGAAGACACTTCCCTCTTTGTAGGTAGATTTGTCAAACATTACTTTCTTGGCGGTGTACATCTTATTCTTGCCATTCTTACACGGCCTGCCCTTACAGACAATGGGAGTTGATGGTTTGCTCAATGCAATTGTACCTTGGAAAAACTATCTCTTGCAACTTTCTTGTAAAAAAACTTTTGATCTTCACTAAACATTTCCCATTTGCCCCGTATCAAAGCCATTTTTGGGTGAAAATCAAGCTTTCTATAATGCCTTGCCAATTAAACAATGTGAGGTAACAATGCAAACACTTTACCGCAAACGCAAAGCCTTCTACACACCACAAATCTCAAACAACGTGAGTAAGCAATGCAAACACTTTACAACAACTGAAAGCAATGCTAGTCAAAAGAAAAGAAAAAAAATCATGTCAAAGCAATGCTAAACAAAAAACATTGCCAAATAAAATCAATGGCAAGTGTAACAACATGATTTCAAGCAACGCCAAACCAATTCTCAAACCATTGCCAACAAGTAAGCTTGTAATCTCAAACCAATGCACACAAAATAAAATAGGTAATTAGTAACAAAAATCATGGTAAGGTACTACTATAATGCTAGACGGATGCCAATAGCAAAAATATATGGGTTTTATGCAAGTTTCAACCCAAAAAAAAACCTCGCTCACAATCATACAAACATACTTGAAATGCATTTGATTCACACTCATAAGAGGTCTAAGTAAAATTTGTGCCATCAACATTTCCCTCAGTGTCTTCAAACACCTTGAAGAACACCAAAAACTTTTCACGTTCTTCCTTCTCCATCTTCAAGCTTTTCTAATTCAAAATCAAGCTCAAAAGAACCCACAATCAAGCATGGTAGAAGGAACGAGTGGGGGTCGATTTTGGACAGAGTATGGATGGAAAAGTCCAAGAAATGGATTCTAGCATGTCTGCCCTAGAGAGCCTCTTGATTTTCTGGCAAGAAGTGGTCGGAGGAAGGGTTTTGAATCTCGTGGTGGCACCTAGTAAAAGTATTGGAAGGAAAAATATGGTGGAACTTGGAGGAAAATGTTGGTGAACATAGCAGCTCCTTTGGTAAATCAAGTACACGGTCGTCTCTAAAATAAAATTAAAATAAAAGATAAATATATAACAAAAGTCTTTTCATTGATCTCTAGGAATTCATCCCTTCTCCATTAGCAACCCAAATACTTGACCTCATTGCCCAAAACACACTCTCACTCATGTGGTAAAAAAATTGTAACAGAGAATAGAAATGAGGAATATGTGATCTGAGGTTTGTTATAGCATTGTGCTTAAGAGAATAGTCGATTTGTCTCGGTGCAAACGTTATGGTATTTAGTCTCCCAAGATACAATAGATTTGTTTCTATGTTCTAATGCAATTTAGACCAGAAACTCAAACAAACAAATAAATGAGTAATTCTCTAAAAATAACAAGTAGAGAACCTGTTTTGTATTGTATGTAAACTATGGCTCTGTCTCTCTGCTTGTTGTTGTAATTCATGTTGTTGTTCAGTGATTTCAAATGGCTAGTTTCAGTTAGGATTGTTTGTCCAAAAAAGTGTATGGAACCGAGCCGAGCTGGCTGGACAGACGACAATGCGTGATCACGTGTGGTGTATTTAACACAATTCATGTTTAACATAGTCTCCTTTCACAATGACCTATTGTATCTCTTGGGGCACACAATATGTAACTAATACATAGTATATAAACAAGCTAAAATCACTTTACATATTAGATATGGGACTAAAGTAATTTTATGTAATTAGTTTACACAATATACGATTTACTTCTGCAATAAATATGGAAATACATAAATTTCCAACAATCCCTCACACGAATGAGAAAATCGTGAAATCTCAAGAGTACGTGGAATAATGCTACATCAGGATAGGTAGTTTTCACTTTGAACATTCCTTAGTAAAAGAGTATCGAAATTACTTAACTAATCAGTGAACTATTTCATCTTGAACTTCTTTTGTTGATGTAAAACGAGACAATAAACTTTACATAGCATTATTCCATTCAAATTTTGTTATCAATTGTGTTCGTTTTGGCCGTGAACATTTCTCGGTTCCGTAAGTGTCACTAGAGATTTTAGCCTAATAAAAATCTCATAGAGCCAACCCAGGTCACACTTACATGGGTGATTGCTTCTATAAGAAGTATCCTACAATACCCTGCTTCCCTTTTGCAAAATATATACGTCATTAAAAACAAATGTATCATTGCTCATCCTTTTGAACACGGTAGGATTGCACTTGGTGCTTCATAGGAACGGAAAGAGGTATAAGTGCTCAACAACGAATTCATCACTAGTTTTCCTTTTGAATCAAGTCCATGGGAGCCAGTTGCTTAGTGAGGTTTCTGGTCATTTGTGAGTATTAGGCTTTTAAACCGATGCCCTTCGAACCGCAGTCTATGAACTCTATAGATAAACCTTTAGTAAATGGATATGTTAGGTTATCTTTTGATTTCACAAAATCAATGGATTATGCCATTAGAGAGCAACTGCCTCATGGTACGATGCCTTCAACATATATTTTGTGATCGACCATTGTACATAAAATTGTGAGCTCGACATATAGAGGCTTGATTGTCACAATGTATGTGATGATATACTGAAACACACTCTCTTTTACATCGTACACATGTCATGAAGATCTCAAGGAATAATAGGCCCAACGTCAGTCTAACGCTGATCCGGCCCAAACGACATCAAGCCCATGTAGTGTAGTTCGCCAGACAGACCAAAATAACTACAGCTTGCTAAGCCCACACGTCTCACAACCATCCCCAATACCCGTAAGACCTATTAAGGCAAATATCTCGGGGGTCAACTTTGGATGGGTAAGCCAGCAACACTTTGTCTCCAACTAGGAAGCAAATACCAGAATTTACGTCGTACATGGAAACTTACATCTATGGACAACACTCCAATTGGGAACTATCTCCCGCGTATATTGGAACATAAGTCTAATAGGGAGACTTCCCTCCATAGGAAAACTCCTAATTAGAAAAGGATCTCCAAGAAGATCTCTTTCCCTAAACTACGCCACCGATGGATTGGTTGAACCAGATCTTCAACATTATAAATAAGACATGAGGTTGGTGAACAAAGGTATGCAACAAATTCATTGTTTACAACATCAAGCCTTCATCAGATCCCTGTCTGACTTTAGCATCGAAATGCCATCGGCCACCACAACCGTGGTACGTGGCTCACGTGCATTCCTTGTGCAGGTCAGCAGGTCAAGGTTAAATAGGTAGCAAAAATCGACTGCATCAGTTTGGCTCCGTCCGTGGGGAACGACAGAGTTCCTAGTAAAACACTAACATCATCTCTCTTAAGAGTTCAAGAAGATGGTGACCACTAGATACTGCAACAATGGAGACCAGGGGGACACGTCAAATGCTCAGAATAATGCTATACCACCGCTTCCAGCGGTGTAGATGATACAAGGGCAACAGGCTCACACCCTGAGCCAACAATAGTGGTGACGGACCCCGGGATAGATCTACTATCATTACAGATACAACAGATTGCTAAAGCAGTGGAGATTCTCACTCAGCAGAACCCTCTACCCTCTAATGGAGATCAGGGGCAACATAGACCTTAATCTCCAGACAACAACATAGAGCACGCATAGGACAGTCAAGCCCCCGTCAGTTCTCACTAGACTAGAGGTGGCGGCACGATCAACGAAGATCCATCTTTTAGGGCAGACATACCCGCCACGTAGAACCCTCTCCGCCAAGGGGCTCACAACCCAAACGTGACGTACCACCTTTTTGTTTCCCCCGTTCGTGGATCGCATCATGAATGAAGCTCTGCCAAAGAAATTCAGCCCTTCAAAGCTCGAGTTCTATGACGAGACCGATGACCCATTCGATCACTTGCTTAACTATCAGCATGTAATGGCACTCAAAGAAGGTTCCGATCGGTGATGTGCAAAATGTTCCCTACTAGCCTGAAGAAGTCAGTGCTTACATGGTTTCATAGCCTCCCACCGAAGTCAATCGACTCATTCAAGACACTGACCAAAGAATTCCTGACATGCTTTGTTGGCAGCCAATAGATCAAGAAGGGCTCGCACTATATACTCTCCCTAAAGTAGAAGTCACATAAAACGCTAAGGGAATACGTCACGCGCTTCAGTGACGAGCTGACGCTCATTGACGGCTGCAGCGACGATACCGCCGTTACGACTTTTACTGCGGGTCTAAGAGAGGGAAAGTTTTACGACTTCCTCACCTTGGACCACCCTTGGATATGGCAGAACTCTTGAAAAGCGCCCAAAGGTACATCACCTTGGAGGAAATGGGAACAACAAATAAGGAAATTGAAGTAAGAATAAAACCTCCGTTTCTAGAGATAGAAATAGAGGGAAAGAGGCGAAAAGACGAAGATAGAAACAAAAAGAAGCGCAACGACAGTAGGTCGGACTCTAGCCATGCTAGGTAAGAGAAGTCTTCCAACTATGTCGGATCCAAAACCATGACCCCCCTTAATTCTAGCTTGTTGGACATATATAATTCCATGAAAATTTGGGAGGATCTGAAATGGCTTCCAAAGCAGCGCGAAAACCCTTTCAAACATGACAACATCAAGTATTGTTCATACCACAAGGATGGTGGCCATGACACCAACGACTGTACAAGTCTAAGGTACGAGATCGAATACTAGATTCGAAAAGGCAAGCTAAAGGAGTTCTTGGGTTCCGAAAAAAGACAAGACTAAACCAGGGAAAGAGGAGAAGCAGTCAAAGAAATTGAGAAGGAGGTTTCGGGCATTATATGTCCTTCACAGAGTCGGATCAGAAAAAGAACAATCAAACAAGTTTTGAAAGCGGACACTCCTTGAGATGCAAACACAACCCACCTACGAAGACAGATGCGTGTATTACTTGCGAGTGTAGAGCCTCATCCTGACCTTGACATTCACAAATAAGAACCTCGAAGGCGTCCGAGCACTGAATAATGACGTTCTTGTCATTTCGGTCTCTATTGCAAGGTAGGAAGTGAAAAGGGCCCTAGTGGACACGGAAAACTCTCTCAACATCATATTCTACAATGCATTTCGCAGTATAGACCTCAAGAAAGAAAACCTAACACCTTTTGACTGCCCGTTGATTGGGTTTAGCAGAGAAAAATGCTTCTCGATTGGGAAGATAAGACTAGCAGTGGTGGTAGGAAAGCCACAATTGAGGAAGGTCATGTTCCTTAACTTCATTGTAGTAGACGCACTATCTACCTATAACTACATCTTGGGTGGGCTTTGGCTTCATCAGATGGAGGGAGTCATCTCTACCCTTCATCAGTGCGTCAAGTATACCTCCAACCACTCAGAGGGAATAATTCGTAGGGACCAACCCACGGCACGGGGTTGCCACTATGCTGCGCTAAAGTAGACAGAATAATCTCAGATTCAGCCAGAGCCTGCCAGATAAGTTGAACAGAAGCCAGACTAAAAAATTGGGGAGAAGTCGTTCCTTCCTAATGGGGACAAAGTCCCAGTAGCAGTGGCTCAACTTAGTAGCGAAGGACATCCCAACAATCCAAGCACGGTCTGCACTTTAGCCCGACAGGACGTCACACCCAGCGGAGAGGTCATTGCAACTGGGAGCACAACCCCACAACTGTTAGTGGATGCGGAAGAACCCTCCCTCGCAAGGTTTACTCTTCAGTAACCTCAATAGCGTCGGCGAAACTCGACAATTTGCTTAAGGTACTTATGATCTAAGCAAGGACCAAATCAACCTCTCTCAGCCAACGGTCAATCTATCCAGTTATTTAGCTTTCTTTCAGTAGTCAATTTAGACTTTTAATTCTTAGAAACTTATGTGATTTGTACTCATTTGTGAAATTGAAGAGAATTACGCAAACACACTCTATTGATTATTGGAAAGATGTAACAACGATCCCTTAGATGGCGGATACAAAAGATTACAAGCTACAAACATCCAAATCCGATGCGATGTAGATTCGCTTAAACAGTCCGACTTCAGAAAGGGACTCAGAAGTGACAACAAAAGTACCTAGGGTAAACTACGGTGCCCTCTAAGAGTTCCACTCTGCGACTTCTTCGGAGAAGATGATTTACAAGCAAGAGCAAATGTAGAAAAAAATATGAAAGAGCGCGCTCAATTCAATACTCCGTTTGGCGCACCTCGCAATAATGACCAAAGGTGGTACAAAATAAAAAACTGGAGACCCCATGACACGCCAACCGAAGCTACAGCCAACCACACACTTCGATCCGCCCAACCAGCGAACTTGGGACAAGTATCAGGTTGAAACAGATCGAGTGCACCCTCCCGTTAAGGGATGAAAGGGGCGTGTAGGAGCCAATGGCCCACTCCAATAGGCCATGTCCAATTTCACTCCGCCCTGCAACTCCGAGTTCTAGAGCAGCACAACGTGTCAAAACTAGCTGACGAGGGAGGAAAGCAACCGTTCCAAAGTTGGTTGCTGGTGTTATTTCAGAAATATGTGGTTCGAAGCACCGACACTTAAACGACAGACTCGTCCCTTGAAAGGAAGTCCATACTTCTTCTACGAAATATGAGAAGAAATTACAAGGTCTCAACGAACCAATCGGGTGCTCACCCAGAGCAGGTGACCACGCATAATAGCAAGTCTTATCAAGACTCATCAGCGTAAATGTCAGAACATTCGAAAACTCTAGTGGAAGAGATCTTCCTTCATCCTTTTGAAAACGTGAAGCATATCCCTTGAGTAAGAGCATCTGAAAAGTGCACTATGTAAAAGATAATGCCTACAATAGTAAAGAAACGCCATTATATAGACGTAGTGGATCACCAAACAGAAGCGTCAGCATTAAACATCAGCATTGAATACCGATGGGAAATGAAGAGCGACAGTTCCCAAGGAAATTGCACAGGTCCACGTTCAATCAATTAATGATGTTGCACACAACCCCATTAATTGGGAGAGTAACCGATACTCTACCGTCTCGCAATCTATGACGTACGCGTGGCACCATGCAATCTACGTTATACACGTGACACCATGATCCCGCGACAGGACCTAGTTTTTCTTATATGGGCCCATCGGCTCGGCCCACTATTTGAGCGACACTCTATCACGTGCGCTGACGCAAGTAGGAGAGGCCCTAATCACTCTTGACACACGGAACACACCTACATATCACCAGGTACCTTTTTTAAAACTTTCATTGAAATTAGTGGAAACTAATCCGCACAATGCAATCCACTTCAGAAGTAGGCTCGCACGCTCGTAACAGGCGAAACCCCAACCTAGCCAGGCAAGCTTAGTCAGCTTCGACTGATGATGACGGCTTTTGGTTCACCCTGACGCCTAGTTCGCTGCGCACAAATGTCGATGGCTAAGGATGTGGGAGTCTAGTCAGCCCTCTCACGCCTGATGATAATGACTCGCCACGGATCGCCGCCCCTTCCGTGATGATGGTCGTCAAACCCGATCAGGTAAGCCTAGTTAATGGCGATTGACGATGATAGCCTTTGATCAGCTTCCAAACTTGTAGATCGCTCCGCGATGGGTGTAGATGGTTTGGAAGGTGGGAGCTTAGTCAGTTCCCACTGATGCCGATGGTTTGCCACAGGACCACGGTCGCCGAATTTTTAATTCCTAAACCCGTAGCTCATTTCGAGCGGGTGTAGATGGTTTGGAAGGTGGGAGCCTAGTCAGTTTTGACTGTTGCCGACGGTTTGCCACGGGACCACTGCTCTTCTAAAGACCATGGTCTCCAAATTTTCTCATCCCAAACTATAGCCTACTCCGCACGGGTGTAGATGGTTTGGAATTTGGAATCCTTGTCAGCTCTGACTGATGTTGACAGCTCGCCACGTGATCTCTACTCTTCTATAGACCATGGTCGCAAAAAAATTTCTCATCCCAAACCTGTAAGCCGCTCCGCACAGGTGTAGATGGTTTGGTAGGTGGGAGCCTCTCTGATTGATGTCGACGGCTTGCCACGAGACCACTGTTCTTTCTCAGGATATGGTCACTGAATCCGATTACAGCTCAAGCAACATCTTCACGCCCACATAGGCAGACATCGCATCATCAGCAATAGCCACTTGAACCGACTCAAAAACTAATCCGCTAACCGCAGATGAATGCTACACGGGAGACCAACCCATGCTTACGGAACTTGACTCGAGCCAAACGCTTTTGCTCACTTTAGACGACAATGCATGTGCTCAACCACAACTATTTACTCATGCCAACAACCACAACCGACGGTCAAATATATAACTTGAGCCTCCAATAGCTTACCTAAAGGATGAGCTGTAGCCCCAGTAGAGTAACCCGCTGCCAAACCATTCGCAGATTTTTTACTATTGGACATAACTACGTGATAGCAACTCTGAGACCTCACGGAAGTACAAGTCAGAATCATTCACGGTATAAATGATTGAGCTCTCAACAGCGGACAAACCATTCGGCTCCTTGCTAACCCAACAGGACCTACGTCAAAATAAAGTGACAAGGCGGAATGGAAAACATACAACATGGGGACCGAATACAACAGTTGAAACAAAAAGTACATATGTATGAAAATTTCTCCTCATTAGGAAAATGTACAATTACGGGGAAACTAAGCTTAACAAACATGAGCTGCGTCTGCGTGTGCCTCAGCTTGAGCGTCATGATTCGGATCACCCTCTTCCTATGACAGCTCAGAGATCACTTTGAATACTTCAAAGGACACCTTCTTGTAATAAGAAAGGTCCCAGTCCGAATGCTCTTCTTTCATCAGCCCCAACAGCTCTAACCTCGCATGCACAATCTTGAGGAATTCAAATGTGCCATGCACCTTGAGAAGGCCTTCCTCACACGCCTTTACTTCAGCAAGCTCACGTTCCAGCAGTTCCAGCTTGCCTGTCAGTGCATTTGTCAAAGACTTCTTAGTAATCAAGCTACTTTTAATTGAACTATGTTCATGTTGCTCCAGGAGAAGTTGGTCCCCAACTTCCCTAGCGTTTCATTCCACATCGGCTTCTAACTGTTGCCTTTGGACAACCCACTCAAATTATTTTCTGCTATTCTCCTCAGCATGAGACTGCAACTCAGAGCGCATCTTAGCGGCAGTTTCCTGCGTGACTTCTAGATCATGGCGGACCAGGTTCAACTCTTTTCTGGATCTGTCCCTTGCGAACACCGCTTCTACTAAATCAGACTCAAAGGCTTCCAAACGAACCCTCTGGGTCTCAGCAACAATGGCTGATTGTTCCAGACTCCTATCTTCAATTTGCTTTCTTAGCGATTCAATCTCAAAGAGTGCATCATAATACGACTTCTGCATATTTGAGAAGACACGCTCCATGGTGTACACCCTCTCACGAGCCACCTCAATTTCCATCCTAGCGATGGCCACTTGGCTTAGATGCGACATCCCTAACATAAGATGTTTCAGCCCCTTATCCATACACTCTTCCAGCACATCCTCATCGGGCTTCGGAACACGATTCACAAACTAACTATAACATGTGCTTATATGCTTCCTTGAAGCATAATCAATGTCAACCTCTTGGTGCCAGGCCTGGTTGCTCATTTTCACTACGTTCGGAGCAAACAAACTCATCCACGCGATCGGATGAAGCTCTCCCAGATGAGAAATTATGCCAGCACCGCTCTTTCTAGTCTCCACCTGGGCCCTCATCTACAGCCTTCCCTTTGTCACCAGCAGCCGACCCTTTGTTGCGAGCCAGCTCAGTAGAATCCGAAGGGAGAGAAGGAGGCGAATTGTCAATCGGACCCTCCATTGTCTCAATATACGGCCTGGAGCGAAATGGAGGGCAATGCAGACTGCAAGAAGGATGGTCCACGCTGCAACGACCACTGTTAGACGATCTACCTGACCATATAAATTTTTTTATCAAGACCTTCCAACAGAGCATGTCTGGATTGGTTAGTATTAGTAGAAGTCGTTGCAGCAACCAGCATCAGCTTATTATTCAAAGCTTTAGCCTGCTCGGTACTCAGCTTCGACGCATCATCAACCCCTGCTAGCCACAGGTGGTCATTCTCCAAATCTGATGCTACAACTTCTGCCTCTGCGGACAAGTCAGAATCACGTTCCTCCCTTGACGGAGCGGACCGTTTGAAAGCAAACTCGGGCCCAGTGCGAGACCTCTTCGAGTCTATGAAGGAAACAAGCGTCTCAGAAAGCCCATCTAGTCTAACAGGCTAGGAGCCTTAACTTTAGAAGCCTTCATCTTCTTGAAAGGAAGTCCATCCACAGACTTAACCTTCGACACTCTGAAAAGAGTGAGAGCCACATGCCAATGTGCCCATAACCCACTGCGACTGAAATTGGAAGGGCAGATAACATCCTCCATACTCATCTGAGGCATGTCACAGAATGCCTTCATAACAACTTCCTCCTCCGAGGAAAGAGGAGTAGTGGGGAACCTCCCGTTAGAGAATATACGCAATGATCATCATACAATCAGCACAACGAAAGCAAAAGAAGAAATTAAACTTACGAAGTGGCCTGAACTCCCACTCAAAAGGACGACCATCTAAGTCGAAGTACTTCGAATCCGAATGTGCTAGGAAACAAAATTTCTCCCAAAATTTAAAGCTATTCAGTAGTTTCCTTAAGCAAGTCGGCGATTTAATGTTACATACGGCCTGATCATTTAGCCGAGGAGAAGTCAGTAACTGAATCACACTCGGAGTCACACGGATACCAGCATCCTTTTCCCTGATCAACAAGAAGAATAATCTTGTACCCATTCGGTACCAACTGGACAGGAGGGATACTAATGAATTCCAAAAAGCCCCATATTTCGTCGAGCACAAGAAAATGGATGCAAGTTTGAAGCATGCCATGGTGCAAACAAACGAATCCTTTCGAAGGGAACATTGGCGTTTGATCATCACTCAAAGTGTAGAATGACAGGTCTTCAGGGACCCCATATGTCTTTCGAATCTCAGCCAGGCTCAATTCGGAGGCCAATCTATCTTCAAAGAACTGGAAGGCCCTTGGCAAGAAGCTCATCGTCAAGATGATTTTGGCGAGCCATGAAAAAAGTGAATACAATTTCAATTAAAAGTTGAACAAATCGGAGTCTTTAAAAATGAAGAAATTGAATAGTCATTCTTTGCAGAAAGGGAGATCTAAATAGGGATTGATTTCCCGCATTTTCTCCTTTGAACCGACGCATGCTTAATTAATGGTGCACGCCGCTCAGGTAACGGTTTAGACTCAATCATAATGAGCGGCATAACTTTTCAAGAAAAGACTTAGTGGACCAATACGATGGCCCACTAACTCGGGTGGAGCAGCTGACGATCCACCAAAACGTCCTCTCTTTTACACCATACATGTGTCATGATGATCTTAAGGAATAACAGGCCAAAGCGACATCAAGCCCACGTAGCGCAGTTCACCAGAAAAACCTAGATAACTACAGCTTACTAAGCCCACGCGTCTCAAAGCCATCCCCAATACTTGTAAGGTCTATTAAGGCAAGTATCTTAGGGATCAACTTCGGACGGACAAGCCAATAACACTTTGTCTCCAACTAGGAAGCAAATATCGGAGTATACGTCTTACATGGAAAGTTCCATCTATGGACAATACTCATATTAGGAACTATCTCTCGCGTATCTACGTGCACAAGTCTAACAAGGAACTTCCCTTCATGGGACAACTCCCAACTAGAGAAGGATCTCCAAGAAGATCTTTTTCCCTAAACTACGCCACCGATGGTCTGGTTGAACCAGGACTCTAGCACTATAAATAAGACATGAGGTTGGTGGACAAATGTACTCGACAAATTTCCTGTTTACAAATTTCCTCAGATCCTTGTCTGACTTTAGTATCGGAGTGTCATTGGCCACCACAACGATGGTCCGTCTCTCATGTGCGTTCCTTGTGCAGGTCAGCATGTCAAGGTCAACCTGGGAGTGTAATTTGACTACATCAGTATGCATATGGCTAGTACTGGTTGTGGCTATAAAGGTTGTCCAACTTTTCGTGCCTAATTTTTTGGGGTTTTATTCTAACTTTGCCTTCTGAAAATTTTAGCTATGTAATCGTGCCCCCAAAATAATCATTACTGATTGATTGCTTCTGAAGTGGCATATTTCATCCATTCAACGATACTAGGCACATTCATTTTAACCAAATGACAATCTTACTTTTTATCGATGATAATTCGTCATGAAATTCCCTATGTAACAATCCTCAATAAATTCAATCACCTAATTAAATTAAGGAAATCTAATATACATCAATTGTATGATGAGGGAACCCACTACTCATCAAGTGAAATTGGCATTTGTTGTTATTTTTCAAGAAAATTATAAAATCAGAAAAGCAATTTTTAGTGGCAATTTTTTGTAAATTAAATAAATAGAAATTATTGAGCACTAACCCAAACCATGTTTTAACTGTTTGGTTTTTTAGTAGATGCCAAAAACTAAAGCTTTTTGGTCCTATACAATCTTACAATCCCTCGATTCTCCAAACAGATTATGAACGCGCCTCTACCAAATAAGTTCATCCCCTGAAGCTCGAGCTCTACAACGAAATGTCAGATCCGTTGGACCACCTTCGCCACTATCACCATGTGATGGCACTAAAGAAAAGTTCAAATGCGATCCTTTGTTGGACTTTCCCTACCAACCTAAAAAAGGTTGCACCGACTTGGTTCCACAGCCTTCAGCCAAGGTCCATCAACTCATTCCAGGTTCTGGCGTAGGCGTTCATCACCCCATTCGTGGGAAGCCAACAGATCAGGAAATGGCTCCATTATCTGCTTAGCCTCAAGCAGAAGCATGGAGAAATATTTAAAGAGTATGCGACTCGGTTCAACGATGAACTGACTTGAATTAATGGTTTCAACAATGATACATCTATCACCGCTTTCACTTTCGGCCTCCGAGGAGGCCAGTTTTATAACTTCCTCACTTTGGAGCCTTCAGAAGAATGCGTAGAAGTACATCACTCTTGAGGAGATGTTAGTGGCTAAGAAAAGAGGTGAAAATGAAACCAAACAATCCTCCAAGACCTAGGACATGGGAGATGAGAAGATGAGCGAGGAGAAGAACAAATCCAAGAAGAGATGAGGTAATAACAGGGTCGGGTCTAATAAAGCAAAACCTGACACCTACACCTCACTAAACACTAGTCTGTTCAAAATCCTCTCCACCATGAAGAGTTGGGAGGATATCAAATGACCCTCTAAGCTCAAGAACGACTCGTCAAAATTTGACAAGATCAAATATTGTTCTTATCACAATAACCACAGTCATATTACTCAGGACTACGAAAACCTCAAGAATGAGATTGAGTACTGGGTCAAACAGGGGGGCTCAAGGAATTCATAAGCTTTGACGATAAGCAGTCCCGAGGAAAAGAAAAAGAAGAGCCTGCACTAAACGTAGTGGAAAAAATTGCGGATGTTATCTACATCCTACACAGTGCATATGATGAACCGGAATGATCCAACTGGTCAAGAAAGAGAACAGTTCGAGACTTGCGGACATGTTTTTACTACAAAAACCACCCTGCCCAGCATGCCTAAATAGACTATCTAATCCTGAATCTGACACTCACGGCGCAAGACATGCAAGGGATCCACTCCCCGCATAATGACGCCTTGTTATAACAATCGAGATCACTGGTAGATACGGGGAGCTCAACCAATGTCCCGTTCTTGGAAGTATTCCGTAGGATGTGACCAAGGGGAGAAGAGTTGAAGCCGCACGAACAATCCATGATAGAGTTCATCATTGTAGACACCCCTCTACATATAATGTAATTCTAGGCAAGCCTTGGCTCCATCAAATGGGAGCAGTGGTCTCCGCTCGGCACCAATGTCTTAAATATCCCGTCAAAAATAAGGCGGTGACTATTAGAGAATATCAGTCGACAATGAGAGAATGCATTACACGACAATGAACGAATCAAGCAAATAACCATTATGGCCTGAGCCCCCTAAATAAATACCAACGAGCCAAGAGCTTACTGGTCGGAGAACATGAGTGGAAAGAATATCATGTAGAACATTTACAGAACAATTACCAATAAAGACACTCTCTTTAAAAATGACTCCATTTCATAATCAACTTTGCATATGCGAGCAAGCCTAGCCCGACTGAAGGACCAAGATGGCACATAAAGGCCGAGTCTAGTTCTATTTAGGATAACGACGACTCGCTGCATAAGTGACCTAGTCCGACTAGAGGGCCAAAATGGTGCATCATGACCTGATCTAGTGCTATTCAGGATGACGACAACTTGTCACATAAGTGATCTAGTCTGTCTGATGGACCAAGATGGCGCACAATGGCCGAGTCTAGTCCTATTCAGGATGATGACAACTCGCCACATAAGTGACCTAGTCCGGCTAGAAAACCAAAATGGCGGACAACAGCCGAATCTATTCCTATTCAGGATGATGATAACTCGCCGCATAAGTGGCCTAGTTTGTATCCTAACTCCTACTCGGGATTAGGCTCATTATGGAAGTCTAGTCCGACTAGGCAAGGACGACTTCATCATAGTTGAACTCCTTTTCAGGATTGAGCTCACATATTATGGAAATCCAGTCTATTCAGACATAGATGATTTCTTTGTAGCCTAACTCTTATTTAGGATTAAGTTCATTATGGAAATCTAGTCCGTTCGGACAAAGATGATTTATTTGTATCTTAACTCCTATTTAGTATTAGGTTCATTATTGAAGTCTAGTCTGATTGGGCAGAGATGTCTTCCTCACAGCTCAACTCCTCTTTTCAGAATTGATCTCACATATTATAGAAACCTAATCCATTCGGACATAGATAATTTCTCCACAGTCTAACTCCTATTCTGGATCAGGCCCATTAGGGAAGTCTAGTTCGATCGAGCAAAGATGACTTCCCCGCAGCTCAACTCCTATTCAGGATTGAGCTCATTCATTTATTATGCAAATCTAGTACGTTCGGATAAAGACGATTTCTCTACAGCCTAACTAGTGTTCAGGATTAGGTCCACTATAGAAGTCTAGTCTGATTGGGTAAAAATGACTTCTCTACTACTTAGTTCCTCTTCAAGATTGAGCCATCATATAAATCTAGTCCATTCGGATCAAGATGGTCTCTATGCTCTCTATGCAACTTAACTTTTATTCAAGATTAAGCTTGCAATACTACGGAAGCCTAGTCTATGCAGATGAACGCATTACTATAGAAGCCTAGCCTAAGTCTTCCTAAAGATTAAGTTGGCACTATTGTCAAAATAAAAATCAAAATAGCAAGTGTAGGGAAGACAACACAAACATAAGATAAGCGAAATGCAACTCTCATTGATTAAAGTTAGTTTTACAAAACTTTGCCCATGGGGCAAGATCAAATATAGTAGGGTCAAACATCAGTCTCCGAAATCTCGAGGTCAGTGGAAGTTTCTGGGGCATCGGAAGCAGTCCCAATCTCTGGAATGACAGGGTCAGCGGCAGTCTCTAGAGCATCAAAATTGGAGGCCAACTGTACGATACTCGGATCGACTTTAGGGCCACCTTGTACAGAAGAGAAGGATTCTTCCGCTTCTTCAAAGTGGGCAAATACTAGGTGTATGTAAGTAGAAAGGTTCTAGTCCCCGCGATCTTGTTCAATAAATTCCAGCAGTTCTCACCTTTCAGCAACAACCTTACTAAATTGAGTAGTTTCCACAGCCTCAGGGAGTTTTTTCAATAAGTTGGTCAGCTCCTCATTCGCCCTAGCCCAACCACTTTCACGATTTGCTAGCCTAATATCGGCCTCAGCTCGGCTTGTGAGCTCACGGTCTAGAAAAAAAAGAAATAAAAAACCAGAGAAAAATAAAAAGATGGGAGGAGGTGGGTTGAGAAGTGGCGGTTGCGAAGTGGTGGTGAAGAAGAGGAAGAGGAGGTGGTAAGGTGGTGGCGGTGATTGAAAAAGAAGAAGAAGAATGAGAAGGATGAGCGGTGGTGAAGAGGTGGTGGTGAAGGGGGTGGAGGGGAGGTGGCAGTGGCGTGGTGGTGATTGAAGAAGATGATGAAGAAAAAGAAGAATAACAAAAATGAGGAGTTGGAGAGGTGGCGGTGGTGATTGATGGAGAAAAAGGGAGAGAGGAAAAGTGGTTAGGTTTAGGGGTTTTTTGTTTATAATGGTGGCGTCCTTCAATAGATCCAAAAAAAGTGTGTGGTAGTGTTCTTCAATGAAATTGGTGGTGTTATTTAGCAGGGACCTTGTAATTAAGGTTTTACTGCCCAAGCCAAAGAAATAAAAATTCAATCTCATAAGTTTGTTACATAGCCTAGGTTGGCGAAACCAAGAATCAAACTCGTAATGTTTGCGGGTGAAGTTGGTTTTCAATATCACCCTATACACCTGCTCTAAAATGGATGCAATCCATGCTTGCATTTGCTAAACCTTAACTTATCTCTTTTGTTGTTGTAGCCAGCGGAGTAAAAACGAGCCAAAGCGATCGCCTAAAGCGAGAAGTGAAGTGCATCAATGACAACTTGCTTTGCTTTGGCCAATGCGAAAAGCGAGTAAAAAACTATTGCTTCGATCGCTTTATTAAAGAAAGTGTTTTTGAATTAATTATTTATCTATTTTTTAAAATGAGATTTTAGTAATGAGATTTATTGAAGCTTACATACTTTAACTATAGAGATTGGTTGAAATTGTTTCAAATACTCTAAAATCCAAACAAAGATCTTCATTTTTTCAAAATACTTGATTTCAAAGTACAAGTATACTATTATATTTTCTAATTTGCTACCACTATATAATAATATAAACATTATATTAAATTATTCGATACTTAGATATCGTTTAATAAATTAAAAACATTTATTATTTTTTCCTTGATTTAAAGGAAATCTTATATAAACCCCCCGTATGATGAGGGAACCCAAGTCTAGTAAATTGTTTTATATATTTTCCGGTTTGTGAGAGGACCCAAAACTATAAGGACACTTGAGTCATTTTGCTGATGAAATAAAAAAAAAAAAAAAAATCTCCATAATCTATGGTAACTAATTGTAGCATTACACATGAAAACATCTTTTCTTCCAGCAAAACTTGTTTCTTTATGAAGATGGATCAGGAGTTTTTTAGTTTCACTCGTATTCAAAATTCACAGTGTTTTATTGAAACCCTTATGAGTTCATTATCTTTCCAAGATTTTTGTAAGAATTTGAAGAATCCTTAAATATATCTCTAGAAATATATTTATTTCCTATGAGAAATCCTAATCCTTCATGTTTTCTTTTTCTTTCCATCCCTCAATTTCTAGATGGGGATGATTGTTTATGATGCGCCCAAATCCATCCCTGTTGATTTCTGACCTGCAAAAATGAACAGTGGTGAACCAGAGGCCATCGTTGTAGCGGTCGAAGGCACTTCGATGGTAAAGTTAGATACTAAACAAGGATGGAGATAGACTGATAAAATTAGGGTTGCATGTATGTACCTTTCTCATCAATTTTGTTCACATTACATAGTAAGTGTTTCACTCATTTACTGACTCTGTCGTTGAAGGCGTGATGGATGGAGGAGATATTGTTTAAAATCCTACCCGTCGATAACTGAATCTCCTTTGGCACTTGGCTCTATTCGAGACCCAATACTTGATTAGACCAAGAGTTGCGCAAATGGACCATGGGCCTGCTATAGCCCAGAGATTTGTGTTTGGGCCTTATTGTCCTGGGCCAAACTCCAAGATCGTGCCACATTAGGCTGGCATAATCTGGGATTTGGCGCCTGACTTACAGGCTGAATAGTAATTAGCTTGGGCTTGGACTAGATTAGGGCCTTTTCGTATTAGGGTTGTCCTATGCCACGTGTCTGGCTATGGTTGAGTGACCCTTTGATGTCTCACCAGTTACTTCCCCTTGTTAGGGGGCTGCGGATAGGGCCACTAATTTGTTGTGCGTGGGGGCCTGTGTGATGCCGAGATGGCATATTTTAGCGCCTTTTTGGTTTATGCGCTACATTTATTGCTTATGCAGTGGCTAGGTGATTACTTCCCCCACACGTCAAGCCTATATAACTCTGCTTTTTGGGAGTCTAATCTTTTTACCTTCTAGAGTTTTTGCCCGTTCTCTGTTTCTAAACTCTCTAGTTGGGTTAAGTGCATACCTTCGTATTCTCTAATCATGTTTATGCGACTTCATTTTTCACGTGAGCGATGTGCAGCTTACCTTGACTTCTTTAGGGAGCCGCTGACGATGGAGGAGGATCTAGTCAACCTCCGTAGACTGTTTTAGATTCCTAATGATCCGAGGTTGTCGCTCTTTGTGAAAGGCGAATCACCATTCTAAGGGAGAGGTATATCTATATGTACAAGGCCATTTTCAAAGTTGGCATGCGTTTCGTTGTCCCTGTCACCATTTGACATTTTCTGTATTACCAGGGTATTGCCTCGGTTCAGATGGCACCAAATGGGTAGAGGATACTGATCGCCACTCTAATTACGGCAATGATGCATGCCTCCATCTGTGACTAAGTTTTTTCATTCACTAACTTCTATTAGGTTGAATTAGCATGGTGTCTGCTGGCTGTTGAAGCCCTCTTGTCTAGATAATCTTCCAGATGATACAAAAAATTGGCAGAGGTACTGTTTTTTTTTTGCTTCTTAGAAGTCCGGGTTCTTCACTAATGATGGTCAGTTGATCATCCACAGCTTTAGGAATCTCACTAAGCCTCTTGTGCTCATTTATCTTTTTTGGTTGCTCAGTCGAACTTGGAGGCTCAGTTGAAAAGAGTCCAAGGGAGTTTAGATCATGCTCTAGTTGCTCATGTCGATTTGAAGAAGTAGTTGATAGAGGTTCCGCAGAGTCGGGACAGATCGATACCTGAGCAGATAGTGTTGGATGACCAACTGGCGTCTGGTCTGAGATATGCTGCTGAGGCTCAGAGCACTTTAGAAAATAGGCGTACTTAGGTGGTTTGTCAGAGAGGTTTCCATGAGATCTCCAAAGTGCAGGTTTTTCGCCCAATCTTTCTCCTTCGCCATTGCGATGGTTCCTGCAAGTGGGGAACCCACACCCATAGAGATTTGGGTGAGTGTGGGCTATCATCTCTTCTAAAGTCACTCATATCTGTTCGGTAAAGAAAACAGATGGTCCTATACTACAAACACAACAAAAACACAAAAAATGATTGGCACAACAGCAGATTCATATTGGAAATGTGTTGATGGTGCAGCAAGAGCACAGTTATTGCCTCAGTTTGTAAAAAGAATGCAGAAAGCACTATTTTCGGTTGTAAACGATGATAGCAAATTGTAAATGTTGGTGTCTGATCTGAGATGCCCATATGCTTAGTTTCTATATATAAGAATTTTGGGATGCTGGTTATATAATACAGTTAGCTTGTGGTTCCTGCCTGATCAGACTTGTGAATTAGCCTTCTATTTAAATTAGATGTCATAGCCTTTTGTGAGTATTCACAATTGCATTTTCATTGCTTATAATATTTGCATGCATAGTATATAAAAACACTTACATTTGCAGTTTCATGAGAGCTACACACTCACATTCGCAGACTAAAATGCGAATACAATAAACAAAATCATAGTGGCTCATGTGACCTTGTCCAAAATCGCCTAGAAAGACTATGACGCAGTGGAACGAGGCTAAGACACATCCTCGTTGGAGCCATTGCGTTTGGGTAAAAATCAGACTCTGTCCATTTTTTAAAATTCTTTTGCTTGAGCCATATTTAAAATTTTTATAATTTCTATGGTTTAGGTTCACTCTTAAAACATAAAATCTATTGTCAAAACATATTTTTTGACATTGAATTCAAGCATCCATATTTCTTGTCCAAAATGTGTTTGACAATAGATTTTATTTGTTAAGAGTGTATTTAAGCCATAAAGATTACAAAAATTTTAATTTTGGCTCAAAACAAAAAAAGAAGGACATAGTCTGGTTTTTACCCAAACGCAGCAACTTCTGCGAGTATATGTCTTAGCCTCACACATTCCGTTGTCTTTGGGCAAATATCTAATTATGTTTCAAACAAATGCATAATTTACGCGATTATTAAGATCACATTCGCAACCAATTACTGTGATTATGATTATTGAGCTTGAATGTGCTACTGCGTTTAGCATCTCAGGGAAGGATTGGTTGTTATCCTCCTATTATTTCCACTTTTTCCTTTGTCTATGAGATTCATGCAGCCTTTTATGAAGTGATAAAGCATACATGAAAAAACCACCATGGTTGCATAATCACAAGCAAAATTACTTGGGAAGGCAAATAGAATTGCTTGAAAAGACAAATGTCATTTAAGTTGAGCATTATAAAAGGGGACTAGTCTATTAGTATTCATCACCAATTCAAGAGAAGATAAGAGAAGATGAAGAGAAAAATGTCAGTGTTCAAAGAAGAAAACTTAGACGAAGAATGGGATGAAATGGGCGATTCGAAAGACGACTCTTTTTGGTGTGAAGACCCCCACTCATCATCGTCTTCAGATGATGAGGAAGAACAATCAGAGGAGGAAGAGGACAGTGAATCATCATCGTTCTTTGATGAGGACGATGATGACGGTGATGGTGGGAATTCGTTAGTGGACTACTACTACTCTGATGAAGAGGGTCGCCAACGTCACCCTCCTGAAGGACTTTGTTGAGCGTCTCCAAGACAATTAATTTTTTGGTATTTTGTTTTGTAATATTTAAAAATATTAATGTTTAATGTTTGCTTTTGTGTTTTTGTATTGTAATACTTTTTGTATTTCTAAAATTCTAATTTGTGTTTTTTAATTCATGACATTTTGTTGTGAAGAAAATAAGAGAAGAAGAAGAAGAAGAAAAAACACATAAAAGGAAAGAGATAGAGGTCGGCGGTGTGGTGGTGATCGTTCTTAATGGAGAAAATAGGGAGAGAGGATAAGAGAGTGAGATAGGAGGTGGAGGAGGAGGCCGGTGGTGCGATTGATGGTGGCGGGGTGGTGGTGCGGTTGATGGTGGCGGGTGGTGATGGTTCTTGATGAATAAGAGAATGAGAGAGGAGAAGAAAGGGGAAGGATAAGATATGTTAAGGTTTTTTCCCTTTTATTGGTGGTGTCCTTCAGAAAGTATGGGGTTGGTGGTGTCCATCAGTAGAAGTGGTGGTGCTATTTAGTAGAGGCCTAATTACAACCAGATGTATATTAATTTATGTTTAAATTTTAACCTTAATTTCGGGCAAATTAGGAGAATCAAAAACGTATTTTAAAAGCTTCCAAATGGAAGGAACGTACTTTAAAAAGTCTATCAACAAGACCTAGGGACTGTTATTTGGCTCTTCCGAGTCATTGATCGTCAAGCTATTTGGAGAAGGGAGATAATGTTGAAAGAAGGAAGTTGTCATGAAGGATTATGCGAAAATAAAAGAACAATTCAAGAAAAGCATGAGTTCTATGCCTATTTATATGATGATGGTACATGGTAGAATATTGAGAATATGAATATTTTTTATGTTGTTAAGGAGAGGAAGTGGTATATTCACATAAAATGCCTATGAGAGATGGAAGTTGTGGTTGCTCTTTTATGCCGAATCAATGAAGCCAGGACAACCCTACCCGTGGTTTAGGCCTTATGGCATGTCAAGTAGTGGCATCAAAAAAAAAAAAATACTCCAGATTGTAAACTTCACTTTTCAGTGGTTTGGGGATCCCAAATAACCCCCGCTCGCTTTCCAAAAAATATAGTGGCATCCAACACCTCAAGTTTATTTTCATTATTAAATTGGTATTATGATTAGCATGGTTGGAGGGGAGATTGGCAAGGCTGTTTTGCCTTAGTTCAATAACAAGACTGAAAATGGAAGTCTTGTGTAAAGTTTTTATAAGGTTTGATTTTGGCTCCCATTAGTTCATATGCAACTCAGGTTGGCCCTTAAAATAATATCTAATAGAATCTAACTCCTAAAATTGAAACGAATCTATTAACTTAGTAATGTGGACTCGCATTGACATGATTCAGGATGAAAATGCCCTTACCTCAACAACATAACAAAACCTCGAGATATAAAAAAAAACATATATCAAGGCACACTAATGGTGGAGATTACTTGTCTTCACTGATTGACCTAAATGTCTTCGAACCCATCTCCTCCACTACCATCGCCACACTTGCAACTCCAATTGAACCTACACAACCATGCCTTCAATACCTCTCATTCATCATCTTCGTCTTTTCGATCAAGTTCACGGGGTTACCAAATTGATCTGCTTCTTCAATAGTCAATGCTTGCATTTCATTATTCGTATCTTACTCTCTTTGATCAAATTCACGTTCTTTCCAAAGCCAATACCCCCTCTTTCAATTGATATTATTTTTTCACCAATAATTATTGACATCTACAATGATTCATTTCTTTCTTCCTCCTCTTAATCTTCTTCTTCACACCCTTCACTTGAATTGTAAGTTGAAAAGAGGGCATTGTTTCCAATATTGAACCACTAAGTCTACGTGAATATCTCTTTGAAGTCTGAGGAGTTAGGGATGAATACTTGCAAATTTCTTTTAGATCGAGCTCTTGTGAATCCATGGACGGAGTTATGTTGAACTATGATTGGGTTTCGGGAGGAAGTTATGTTGGGAAATGAGTTGCAAGATATATAAGAATGTAATTTTGGAGATGAGTTGTAAGAGAGTAAGAAATTGAGGTGATAGCCTATCCTGACACCATCATATGGGAATGATAGATGTTTATTGGTGGTGGTGGCTGTGAGTACCCAATATTTTCATGACACGAGGCTCCAATAGCCATCAAAATCGTTGCAATACAATGATAACAAATATTGTTTTGAGATCCAAACCAAGGTCTCTACCTCGACATTTGTGCCATCTGGGTATAATGTAAAACCACAAAATATTGTTTAAGTGCTAATTTGCAGGATGAGACATCATGACCTCGAGATTTGGATAAAGGTGTTTGACTTGGGATTCACACTGTGCTATCGATGTCATGTTTATTACTATATACCACTGTGTTGGTTATACACACCTAAATATTGCTTCATACATGCTAAGTACACCCTAGTTCCAGTAATAGCACCCGACACAATGGATAGACAGAATCACAATAATTTTTATTAAACTAGGATAACTGCTCACACAAGATTGTGCAAAATCTAAATTGGAGTCAAACTTCTTGAGGGAGAAGAAAGATTATTACTTAAATATGTTATGATACAGTTTATTCCTAAAATATGTTAATTGAATAAAGACTTTATCAGGTCCATATATGAATTATACTCTCTGTAGGAAATGGGACTCCAAGACTTCTAGTTCTTTCCCTCACGGGTACAATCCAGTCTATATATACAAAAGGTTGCATACATCTACAAGTACAAAATCTAACCCAAGTGTTTGCAATCTCTTAGTTTTTTTCCTGACTTGAACGTCGAAGTGTCTTTGCAGGTACATCCCCTGTCTTGTGCAGGAGCAACATAGTCAATCCAGCAGGAAGCAACCAACCTATGGATTTTTGTCAAACCATCGCGAGGAAGGTCAGGCAACAGATTTGCCCCGATAGTGACTATGGTTCAATTGGAGTTGGAAGTGGGATTGGAAGCTTTGATGGGTTGGAGACTATTCAGGTCCACTGGAGAAGACATTGAGGTCAAATTTTTAATCTTCACCATCAATGTGTCTCGAATTATGTTTTCATATATCTTGAGGTTTGGCTATGTTTTGGGGTTAATTTAGGGATGACTTAACATATATGTACAATTTTGGGGGTTAGACTCCATTAAGCTTTATTTTGGGAGCAAAACAGAGATGCATATAAACTAATGAAAGCCAAAATCAAAATAACCCTTTTGATGAAGATTACTTCACCTTGGATCTTAACAAAGCCCCTCAAAATTTACACTAACATAATCACCATATTAATTAAATTTGGTAACATGTACTGGACACCCATATTGTCAATGGTGTCCATGTAAAAATAGGCTAACCCCTGTGGACACCCATGTTATCTAGGCAGGGACGGATCCACGTGGGGTCAAGTGGGGGCAAGTGCCCCCACTCACTTTTGAAAAAAAAAATTGAAATTTTTTTGGGGTTATTGCGATTTTTCGAAACTGTGACGTTGACGACGCTATCTCGCGCAACCCGTCCCTCTCTCGATCTGTTCTCAGCGACGATGATGACCCCGCCCCGCCCCTTCTTCTTTTCTGTTCCCTTCATTTGTTTATTGCGAGACCAACAACTTTCTCGCCTCCTCCACTCTTCCTCACCCTCCCTCTCTGCTTGATTTATTTCCCTTTCCCACCACTGTCATCAGCTACCAGCAACCCCAACCTCTCTTGTCTGCTTTGAGGAAGAAGAATGTTTTTAAAGTATTTTCTCGAGATGAATTCATATATTGAGGTCTAGTGTTGTATTTATTCATAGGATTTTTGGAGATACATAAAAAAAATTCGGCCCATTAATTTTTTCTCAAGATACATGTTTGTATCCCCGAAAATCTTGGGAATGGACTTTGATGATGATACATGTTTGTATCTTGAGGTTCATCTATGAGTTATTGTTTGAAGGGCATTTTGGTTATCAACATGAGCCTTTGAACAGACAATGCACATTGACTGCTATAATTGGAGGAGACTGCAAGAGTGATTAATGTTGGGGCAACCACTAATTAGCTATTTTTGATAGGAGACAAATCGCAAATAATCCAATTTTTTTGTAAACATATAATTTTACTTTAGAAATTAACTTTTGCCCTTTAACTTTATATACCAATTTGATTTGTCCCTGGTATATTAATCTTTTATGCTCTTACAAAGTAGTTTGTTGGATCCATTGTCTTCCCCATAGATTAAATGGAGTTTTGTTTAGTTATATATGTATTGTTCAAATTACAAAAAAAATTATGCTAAAATAATTAATTATTATATTATCATTAATTAACTATGATTCATCACTTCGCCCCCCCCCCCCCCCCCCCTCAACAAAAATCCTGGCTCCGTCATTGTATCTAGGGTGCATATATTTTGAATTCAACACCCTTATAAAAACAGGGCAACATCCATTGGGCAACCATATTATCAAGGGTGTCCATCAATTTTGAATTCAACGCCCCTTATAAAAACATGGCAACATCCATTGGACAACCATATTGTCAAAGGTGTCTATCAATTTCAAAGCCCTTATTATCATTGGGGTGTCCATGTAACTCAAATCTTTGATTAAGAACCTAATCACTCTAATTGTGCATACTCCATGATATACAACACCTTATATTAGTAAAAAACAAAAGTGAAATGTGAAGATGACAAATTTTAATATTTTTCTCCCCTCCCCTCCTTCCTTTCACTCTCTCCCACTTACTTCCAAAACACTTTCGGTAAAGGATGTTTCTATGAACACCCATATTTTCCTTCAAGTTCCACAACGTCGTATATCCCATACTTTTTTCTTCGTGTCCTCACTTTTGGCCTTGTACACCTGCCAGAAAAAAAATTATATATTTCAGCGAGTTTCATTGCGAGTTTCATTGTGAGTTCTCTCTAGATTAAATGCAATTTCAACAACCTTTTCGACCTTTTTTTAACAATTTTTTGACGTTCATTGCTCGATGTCAACCATTTTTTAGATCTCACTACTTAGTTTTGAGTGTTTGAGTATGATTTGGAAGCTCTTTTCTTTTAAAAATGTGTAGTGTGTTTCAGAAGGTTGAAGTTGGAGCTTGAAGATGAAGCCTTTGAGGTCTGCCAAGTTATTCTAGAAACTTTGAAGAAGAGGTTTGGTGAAGATGGATGTGATTTGAGTTGAAAATGGAGTTGGTTTGGATCAAGTTGACCAATTTTATTTACTTATTTTTACCCTGCCCACCCTAGATGCCGATCCACCACAAACCTACCAGTTCAGCTAGTACCCCATTGGCAGTTGACCAAAAATTAGATCTGTGCAAGTTTGTTAAACATACTCACAAACTATTGAAATTTGCACAAGATTAAAATTGAAAAACTCCACCTGGTGGCACTTAAAAAGATTTGAGTATCATTAGGTGGACTCGCAAACCACTAGTCAAGTGTCCTTAACCACACTCACAAACATTTGAAATTAGGGTTTTTTTTTAGTTTGGCACTCATTAATTTCTACCTATTAGAGTTTGACCCTCATTTTGCAAATTATTTGAGTCTAACCCTCGTTATCTAACAGAACTGTTAAATCCACATCATTGACCGGTCAAGGTTAATTTTCGGACCCATTTACCCTTACCTTAGGTTAAACCATAGTTAAGCCCAAAAGAGTTGTTGGAGAATATGAGTACTAAACACTAATTATTTATAAAACTGTAGGAGTCAAATAATAATTAATTTGTGTTTTTTTAATTGTGTACTAGATCGCACAAGTAAAAAAAATAAAAATACAAAACACGCACACACAAATTAATTATCATTTGAGGGAATCCATAACTGTTTTTTTTTCAATTTTTTCCACATACAACGAATAAGCTTGTTTAAGTCATTTTAATTAATTTGGATAAAAACATAAACTAAATACTTTCTTTCTTTATTTTTCACTCTCCATCTCTCTCTTGTTTCATTCATTCACTTACCCATTAACTGGTTTCTTCTTTTTCATGGTGTTATTCTTTTTCTACATGAAAAAAAAGTATGTGGGTCATTCCTTTGAAGATTTTTAATCAAGATGGCACAATAGTGGAGTGTATTTTTCTACTAGAAAATATTTTTGTAAAAGAGTGATTGTTAGAGCAGAATTTGTTTGTGTTTGGCAACACTCAACCATTGGATCCTTTTCTATATTTAAGTTAGAAAGTGATAGATTTTTTTCTCAATCTACATTTTCAAACTTTCTAATACTTCCATTACTAACTTGTGTTTATGAGATCCATCTACAATGTAGATGAATCATTTAATGTGCTTTTACAGATTACCCAAAGTAATTGAAGATAAAAAAAAAATCACAAATTAATTATTATTTGACTCCGGCAGTTTTTGAATAATTAGTGTTTAGTACTCATCTTCTCAAACAACTCTTTTGGGCTAACTATGGTTTAACCTAAGGTAAGGGTAAAAGAGTCCGAAAATTAATTTTTATCGGTCAATAGACGTAGACTTAACGATTCCTTCACAAAATGAGGGTTAGACTCAAATGGTTTTCAAAATGAGTGTCAAACTCTAATAGGTATAAACTAATGAGTTCCAAAATTGAAATTATAACGTTTGAAATTGATAAACTTCACCTAGGTGCAACTTTTAAAAATAATTAATGAGTGTCTTTAGGTGGACTCGCAAACATTTGGAAAGTTTAACAAGTTTGAAAATGAAAAGCTTCGCTCAAGTGATAGGTTTTTAAAAAAAATTGTGAATGTATTTAGGTAGACTGACAAACTTCTAGTCGACCATGTACACACTCACAACATTAGAAATTTTCACAATTTGAAACTGAAAAATTGGGTGACACTTTTTAACACAATTTGCTAGTGTGGCTTGGGGGACTCGCAAACGCCTTACCACACTCACAAACATTTGAAATTTTCACAAGTTCACAACCATAGTTTCACATACAAAAAAATGATAACTTGTATTTGTTATTGCTTTCAACCCGATAATGTCTACTCTATGTATCCAACCAAATGATGATCAATCAACTACGGCAGCACAAAAACCTAACTAAGATCTATGACATGAATGGACAAAATGATCTGCAGTTGTGATGTCTTACTAGTAGTGAACCACAACTTATAAAGTCCACAATTTCCATCCGATGGGACATCCATCATCCTCACAACATAGTATATGATTACACTTTCCTCCTTCAAAGGGAGACACTTCCCTATTTGTAGACTTGTCAAACTTTGCCTTCTCGGCGATATACATCTTACTCTTGCCTTTCTTACGCGGCATGCCCTTGCCGACAATGGGAGTTGATGGCTTGCTTAGTGTAGTTGTCTCTGGAAGAACAATCTCTTCAACAACTTTTGGTCTTCACTAAACGTTTCCCATTTGCCCCACATCAAAGCCATTTCTTGGTGGAAATCAAGCTTTCTATAATGCCTACCCAATTAAACAATGTGAGGTAACAATGCAAACACTTTACGGCAAACTTAAAGCCTTTTTACACACAACAAATCATAAACAACATGAGTAAGCAATGCAAACACTTTACGACAATTGAAAGCAATGCTAGTTTAAAAACAAAAAAAATAAAGAAATAAAAAATAAATCTTGTCAAAGCAATGCTAAACAAAATCTTGCCAATTAAAACCAATGGCAAGTGTAACAACATGGTTTTAAGCAATGCCAAACCAATTCTCAAACCATAGCCAACAAGTAAGCTTGTAATGTCAAACCAATGCTACAAACTAAAATAGGTAATCAGTAACAAAAATCATGGTAAGGTACTACTATAATGCTAGAACAACAAACAATCATACAAACATTCAAACAATCATACAAAAATATATATTAAAAAAAAAAAAAAAAACCTTGTTCACAATCATACAAACAATCGATACAAATTAATTGCTATCACAGAAATCGTGGAATAATGATTCTATCAAACAACATATAAGATTTTTATTGTCTAACAACATTGTGCAAAACTAAATGACAAACATACTTGAAATGCATTTGATTCACAATCATAAGAGAATTGAGTGAAATTTGAGCAACCAACATTTCTCTCAGGGTGTGTTTGGTTGCATGGAATCATATGTCATGGGAATCCATGAGGGGACCCTTACATTTTAGGCTAAATTGATATATCACTTCACATCTATCATTTGACCACCATTTGATTTTGTGATCAATGGTGGGAATGGAAGTCCCGTGAACATGGGAATCACACTCCTTGGTCCCCAAAGGCATGTGATTCCCATGTTCATGAGACTTCCATTCCCACCATTGATCACAAAACCAAATGGTGGATGTGGAGTGATACATCAATTTAGCCTAAAATGTAGGGGTCCCCTCATGAATTCCCATGGCATAGGATTCCATGCAACCAAACACACCCTCAATGTCTTTGAACACCTAGAAGAACATCACAAACTCTTCACGTTCTTCCTCCTCCAATTTCAAGCTTTTCGAATTCGAGTCGAGCTCAAAATAAACCACAGTAGAGCATGGTCGGATGGAGGAATGGGGGTCGATTTTGGTTGGCATATGGATGGAGAAGTCTGGGGTACGGATTCTTGCACACGTCTGCCCTAGAGAGCCCCTTGATTGTCTGGCAAGAAGTGGTCGGAGGAAGGGTCTTAATTTGGTGGTGGCACCTAGTAAAAGTATTGGAAGGAAAAATGTGGTGGAAGTTTGTGGAAAATGTTGGTGAACATAGTAGCTCATTTGGTAAATCAAGTACACAATCGTCTGTAAAGTTATAAAAAAAAAAACATTTTCACTGATCTCTAGGAATCTCATCCATTGTCTATTAGCCAACCACATACTTGACCTCATTGCCCAAAACACACTCATCTCTAGAAAACTCGTCCTTTTTGTCTGTCTGTCACACACCCCTACAATCCCCCCCTTTTTTTTTTCTTCATTTCGGTTTTTTTCCACACAAGGCTTCCGCCATGGCATGCACGCCATCCAAACATATAAAGCATGCATCACCACGACCCATTTCCTTTTGCAAGAAAAGATGGTTCTAGTACAAGTGTCGTCGTGGCTGTAAAACCACATTTGAAATGGATGTCATCATGGAGATATATGAGGAATTGAAATGGAATCCCCTTTCTTAGAAAAACCACATTTGTTTTCTTCTTTTTTCAATACAAGTGTATATTGTGTGAGGGGTGGGCACTGGATGAGATGGGACGGGATGGACATCACTCCTATCTCATCATGACTGTTTGGGATCAAAACGGGATGAATATTTGGATTGAAAATTTAACATGCACGACTGATTACCAAGCACAAAACTCAACTCTACTTATGTTTCCATGGTAAATTTTAGGTAGGGATAAATCCTTTGCAAATCTGTAACACAAACTAAATTCAAATCAATTAGAGGCTATTTATCTTCAGTATCTTGTTCAAGACTATATAGTAAAGTTAGGATACTACATAGTAAGCTTACATTATTCAAGATTATTTGACTTAGTTTTGTTGGATGGTCATTGAATGATGTTGTCGAGAGGCAGCTCTTGGAGTAGATAAAATTACTTCAGCCACAAGCTCACTTTTCTGTAGAGTTCTTATTCGGGAACAGAAATGGTGTAGCTATTATTTGCAAGAAACTCTTGAATAGTTGCATTTTTCCCAACTCCCAAAAGTTGTGTGAAGGGTAGGAGTTGTTTTACTTCTCTATGTAGTTTGTTCTTAGAGCATCTCCAGTGGTAAAAGTTAAAATGGAGGATCAACCATCCCCCATTTTAACCAAAAGCTAAATTTAGGGGTTCTCATATTTCTTCATCACTCCAATCACATCTCCTATGTAAAAAAAAATTATCATTATTTAAATATATCTTCCACTTTTGCATCCCATATTTTAACTTTTAAATTTTGTTTTTAATTTAGAAAATTAAAGAATTGAAATATTTTAATATTATTTCAGATTTAGGGGATTGTGTAGTTGTCCATAAATTTAGGGAAAAGTTGAAAGTGAAGTTAAAATAGAGAATGCTTTAGGGGATCCATTGGAGCATACATTTTCTCACATAAGTCCCCTAGGCTATTTTAGGGGATCCATTGGAGATGCTCTTAGAGGATCCACAACTTGGCTAAAATTCATTGTTTCTACAAGCTAAAAGTCATTGCTTAAAGTAATATAGTTTCTAATGTTTAAGAAGCAAATTCTCCTTCAGAATAGCCTTCTATATATTACCTTTAGACTAGCACATAGAAGCTCTGTGAGAATAAAATAGTCATGCCAACAAATAGTTTCATACTACATAGTTTATACTAAATATTAAGAAAATCAACTCAGGATGGGTGGGATTGAAAATCTCCATCCCGACTATCCCGCTCTAGATCAGGATGAAATTGATCAATCTCATTAGGAACTGAAAAAAATTAGGACAAGATGGGATGCCCGCCCCTATACTGTGTCATTGTAAAACGTGATTACATTTTCAGTATGCCAAATTTCTTTTCTTTTTTTTTTTTTGCCAAATTACCACTTAATAAATATATGAAAAAATAACTTGCATTTTTCCTTCTTTGCAAAATGACCCACTTATATTATGAATATTTCCTATAAGGAAAATCATTCAAATTATATTGTATGTTTTCTTACACATACAACAAGTCATTCATTTTACTTATGTTAAACACAAGACGCTAGTACAAGTTTGTGGTGCAACATTAATGAAACAAATAATAGTTTTTAAGACAAATTTGTTATTGTATATTAAAAACTCCAAAGCCCATATTAAAGAGAAAATCTCGGTTGTGGTTCCATCAAAAGGGAGAATTTCAGTTGATTATAAAATGAATAGAGACAAATAATAAGCAAGAGATAATAAAAAGAGAAATGACAAAATTTTAAATTCTTGAAGGCAACAATAAACACTTGTAGAGACAAATGATGAGAAAGATCGATCAAGATAGATAGAAAAGGATTTCAATTCTCAATTGAGAGGTGGAGAGAAATGTTGAAAAGGAGAATAAGACAAAAGAAATTTTTAGTTGAGAAAACTTACTTCGGGAAAGAAACATCAATATCCAACAAGGAGATGCCACTACAATATCATGGCAGGTTCCAGTTTCGACTAGTCGCAATATCACACCAAAATGTCAAAATGAATATAGATTTTAAATGTCATCAAAGAAGCACTTATAATTGGAAATTATACAAGTCCTAACTCCTCTTGGAATAAAAATTAAAAATATGTTTGATAGCCTGAAAATTGACTAATAATCAATTTCATTCATTTTCTAGTATTTGATCAACCACATAACTAGAAAAACAATTTTCCAAGTCCACTTTATTTTCTTTCATTTAACTAATTATTTTTTCTGACCTTGCCAAAAAATAAAAACTATTTTTACGGGTAAGCACGAAAAATATATTATAAAGAAACAACAATTTTCCAAGCCCACTTTATTTTCTTTCATTTTCCTAATTATTTCTTTCATCTAGTAAGCACGAAAACTATATCATTAAAAAAACATTTCAAACTCTTATACACCAAAAACCCGATTTAAGACTAAGTTTGTAACAATAAAATTATTAATATACCCGCGACAACAAAATATTTCAAGTATAATGTTATAAGTGCAACTAAACATTAAAAAATCATTTTCTTAATAAAGTAATTTTCTTTCTTAGTCATTTTTCTGAAGAAACTCACTTTCCCTGGAACAATTTATGAGCTACCAAACACACCCTAAGTGTGCTTTGTAAGATACTAGAGTATGCCCCGTGCCGTTGACACTCCACGTAATTTTATTTTTGCTAATTATTTTGTACTGGGCAATTACGTCACTATCATCATTTTCGCTTTCAATCAGTATAAGCCGATTATAAGTGTAAGCCTGTTCGGTCAAATTTGAATCAGTTTGGGGAAAATTTTAAACGCCGAGAATGAGTTCTCCCTCAATCTTTGAATTCGTCAAAACATGAAATTTAGGATTTTTGTTTAAATGTGCATTAAGATGCCCGACTCATTTTTTCTCGTATGATTGACACGTCTCATTGCTTTTAAAAATATTGAAAAATATTAAAGACGTGTAATACATTATACTTTTTTTTAAATTATGAAATATATATTTTTAATATTTTGGCCCTTATATTGATCATTGATTTTTTTTTCGAAAGATCTTCAAAAATGCATTTCAACGATACTAAGTTTTTCAAAATCTGACAACAATGTAAATAGTTATGATAATTTTCATTTTGATAAAAGGAAAACAATATTTTCTCTCTCCACCACATGTACATTCCACCAACTTTTTTCAAAAGTTTTTTCATTATTTTTGCCCTTCTCATCATAAGAAATGAATTCCAACCCTCAAATTCAATACATTTCCCAACTTTCAATCCTAACCATTTTTTATCTTTAATCCTTTCGATTTGACTTTGTCCCAGTCAGCAATGAATAGTAAAATACCAATCTGAATTGTAATATAGACTAGAGTATGCTTCGTGTCATTGGCACTTCACATAATTTTATTTTTGCTAAATATTTTGTACTGAACACCATCACTATATCGTTTTCGCACTGAATAAGTATTGAAGTGTAAGCCTATTCTAAGGTAAAAATAATAAAATATATATTATAAATTTTAGGGTTAGACTCAGTCAAAATTGAATCAGTTGGGGCAAAAATTTAAACGTCGAGAATAAGTTCTCCCTCAATCTTTGAATTCGCCAAAACATGAAGTTTAGTGTTTTTGTTTAAATGTGCATTAAGATGTCCGCCTCATTTTTTCTGATATTATCAACCCATTTCATTGCTTTGAAAATTATTAAAGACGTGAAGTACGTTATACGTTTTTTTTAATTATAATATATATATATAATTTTAGCACTTGTATTGATTAATGATTTTGTTGGAAAGATCTTCAAAAATACATTTCAACGATACTAAGTTTACCAAAATTTGACAACGATGTAGATAGTTATGATAAATTTTCCTTTTGCTAAAAGGAAAACACAATATTTTCTCTCTCCGCCACATGTACATTCCACCAACTTTTTTCAAAAGTTTTTCATTATTTTTGTCTTTCTACATATTTTAAATTTACAAATATGCAATCATAGGAAATGAATCTCAACCCTCAAAATTCAATACATTTCCCAACTTTCAATCATAACCATCTTTTATATCTAATCTTTTTTATTTGACTTTGTTTCAGTCAACAATGAATAGTAAAACACCACTCTGAATTGTAATATAGATTTTAAAGTATACAATTATGAAATTTTGACTTTTTACAAGGATCTCAGTTCAATCTTGCATTTTCTTGCCCCAACTTTGGACCCGCCTTTTCCTATTATTAACAAATATAATTTTCCAATACGAACAAAAAAAATTTGCTTCAAACTAGGTGTGGGCATTTCAGATCGAAAACTCAGACCGAACCAACAACCGGACCGATCAAGTCGGTTCAGATCGGTTTTTTATTTATTATTAAATTTATGGTCTTAAAATCCGGCCCGACCCGATGTTTCTGGTATGGTCCTCGGTTAGCCTTTCTGAAACCCGTCGGGTAACCGGCCCGGGTATGAATAAAAACCCTCAAAAAATTAATAAGTTACTCCTTTCCCAAATTCTAAGGCCTGAAGAAAAACCAATTTCTTCTCAGCTACTCGCCTATTCTCCCTCTCCTCCTCGGCTGCTCCTTTCAGTCCTCCCTGTGTTCCTCCTCGACAGATGTTCCGTCGCTCTCAAGCCATAGATGTTTCGTTGCTCTCAAACGAGAGGAGCACAGTGAGTGGCTTGCGAAGCCAGCCGCCTAATGAGAGTGAGTAGGTCTTCGTTGTCGTTGGCTTCGTTGATGAGCACTCGTGGATCTGGAAAAGAGAACTTGAAGAAGAGGAACAAGGTCAGCTCACCTTACATCATGCGCCGAGCCGAAGCCATACTGAAGTTGCTCTCAGCTGGTTGTGCTTCGGAGATCATGATTCGACAGGTTCTCGGTGACAGCCGAGATACTAGTAAAGCTCTTCTAATGTGCTCTCTCTCTCTCTCTCAAATTGAAATCTATGTGGCATGCTTTACCTAGTTTGGCTAGTAATGTTGTAGACATCTCCTGATTGACATGGGGGCCCATATTGCAGGCTATTGAGGATGGAAGAAGTGAAGCGATCTGGCGCAGGAGGATACATAGATCCATATGTTTATATGGTATTTATTTGTTATTGCTTAGTTTCTTCTAAATTATAGTCCAAAGCGATGAAGAGCATTTGATTGTGAGATGTATAATTTTATTATTGGTGGGTGGGCAAAAGTGGGTAAAGTGAATGAGGTTGAAGGGTGTTTGGGGGCGATGGTGACTGATGGGTTTAGTCCGGATTCCCTGAGTTTTAGTTATTTAATTGAGTATTTAGGTAGAGCTATTAAGTTGGGGATGCTATTGAGATTTTTTAGAAGTTGGGGGAGAAAGGTTGTGTGCCAGATGTAGTTGTTTATAATGTGGTGATATCAAATTTTGTTTCGGTTGGAGAATTAGACGTGTATGAAATATTATTTGGATATGATAGGAAAGAACTGTGCGCCTAATACGAATACTTGCACGATACTGCTTGGTGCTATTATCAAGGACCAAAGAGTAGCTAATTCGCTTGAGTTGTTTGATGAGATGTTAGACAGAGGGATCATAGCCCTGCAGATTAAAATTTACTGACTATAGAAGCAGTTTGAGCTTTGGATCGATTTCATAAAAAAAAGTTTGGGCTTTGGACCGAGACCGGCTCGAAATTTGGTTAACCGGACCTCAGTTAACCGGCCCAACTCGGTCCGGCCTCGGGCCTCAAAATTTTGGGCTTACAAATATCGATTCGGACTTCGATTTTTAATTTCCGGGCTGATTACCCAGACCTGCCCAGCCCTACTTCAAACGATGTTGACAGTCCTAGGAGCCAAATGCTAATAAGTTAAAAACAAAAGCAGTACTAGCAATGGGACCAGAATCCGAAACATCTGCACCTAGGCCTTTAGCTCTCGTCAAAAGTTTTGCTCAACTTCTGAATATACACCTAAAATCTCCAAGATTATTTAAAGAACAAATCTCCCCATCTAAAATCACCATTTTCACTGTTCATTGTAAAAAAAAAATGCCACTACAAATTTTTACACATCCTGATTTTCTTCATAGCTTCACCAACCAATTATCACAGCAATAACTAACGGTAAGCAAAAGTAATATAAAAATTTAACCATCAATCAAGTAGCACAACAAATTTAATAACTTGAACAAAAGTTCCCACTATATATCAAGTTACCTATGATCCACATCAAACCAGAAGAAGAGAGCAGTCCGAGAATATATGACCCGAACTCGCTGTAGGGCTAGGGTTCCGCGTGTCACAACTGCCTTCGCCCCTCCTTCGATTTGGGTGTGAGATACGGAAACACTGTCGCCATTGCCCATTATTGCTGACGATGATGTGTCAGAGGTACTGGCTGTACTCACAATTGGGTATGAGAGGTAATCTAAGGGATTTTCCTCGCACTGAAGTATGCAGCCTTCTATTGTCAATCTTCCACTCCTATGTAGTAAGCAGCAGCCAAGCTCTGCTCTTACAGTCAAGTTTGCAATCTTACAGGTGGACAGGAACTCGAGGGCACTGCTCAAACATGATGATCAAAATGTGCATAAATTCCTTGCCATGATAAGAGTGTTGTACTTGTCAACAAAGGCTGCTTACCTGTCTGACCCCCGAGAACAGATCAATACAGTTTCATCAGGAAGATCTCCTCCGCCAATCTGGACAAAACAAGCTATCGTAACACATGCAAAGCAAAATCTAGATTTCCTTTTTAGCAGATTTTCAGTTTTGTCTAGTAGTTGCCAATATCTTTATATAAAAATAATAGGATAACATCTTTTTGAATCATTCGTAAAAAAGATTGGCTGTTACTTTTGCTACACCAGTTGAACACATTCTTGGGTTGGAAAAGCCAGCGCATTATTAGAATTTGAAGTTCAATCACCTACATGAAAAGGCCCAACAATCAACGGATAAATCACCTACATGAAAAGGCTCAACAATCAATGGATAACAAACGGATTTGCCAACCACGATAAGTCTTTCCATCTTTCTAGCACAACAAATTTTTAATAGGCTTACTGTCTACTAAACCAGTGTTTAGCAAGGTGTTTATGGATAACAAACCGATTTGCCAACCATAGCAGTTAGCAGGAGTAGACGTAAGTGGTTCCATCTTTCTATCACAACAAATTGTTAATAGGCTTACTGTATACTAGATCAGTTGTGTAGTGGACGAAGGGTTTAAATGAAGTATGTAACTTTCATGTCAAAATCATTTCCATTTGGACAAATGGGGATGGCGAGTTCAGGGTTGGGGTGTCAAAATTGAATTAAAGGAGGGCATATGAAGACTCTTAGGCAGTTTGTATTGACATCAAAATTCTGTGGTGGATTTAAGGCAGGGCAGAGGTATTTTAGGGAATTATCAAATGCATGTACGGTTCTTAGATTAGGGTAGTTTGGTTGGTATGTATGGAGCCGTGTCTATTTTAGTTTCGGAGGTATGTCCCCTTGTATCTTGCTTTCGTACAAGTTTCTCTTTCGTTTTCAATAGATTCTTGATAATAGGGGCGAAGCATATCTACTTATCTCTAAAGGCAACTCGTAATACCGTGGGATTGTTAATGGGTTATTTTTTTTAATTTTGCAAATAACAGTTCATTGCAATTTTTCAAGAGAAACAGAGGTGTCGCTGCAGCTGTTCAGTAATTTTCTGGAGGACTACGTTTTATCAATACATTTCTTTGGAAGGCCAAAACAAGAATAAGAGGATGAAGCAGCGTAGGGGAACCTACATGACAGAGAAAATCAAACGAAAATCATTCAGACTAGAAGATCAAATCAACGGGAGCAAAACACCAGCTCACTGGAAAAGAAACCTTTGGAAATGTTCAAGAACTTTCAAGAGCAGTTTTTGGTGGAGGTCACCTCAGTGAAACATCTTCGCCTGGGCTTTACACTGTTAAATGAAAATTATTCAGACTAGACGATCAAAATCAACAAGTGCAAAATAACCAGCTCACTGGAAAAAGAAACCTTTGAAAGTGTTAAAGAACTTTCAAGAGCAGCTTTTGGTAAAGGTCACCTCAGTGAAACATCATGGCTTGGGCTTCACATTGCTAATAGTCACTGAAACAATTTTACTAATTTTGTTTATTATTTTTAAAAAAGTCCTTGGAAAAAATTTGTACATGATTCTAACGGGAGACTCTTTTGCATTGTTGTAAGCCTCTCTCTTTTTGTGGATAATTGTGTTATATACTTATATACATGCTTTTTGAGGGGAAAAAAAAGCAGGCTAGTTAATCCATTTGGAAGAGGGTTAGAGTCCTTGCGTCAGAGCAACATCTTTTAAACCTAAGTTTGTATCACATTCTCCTCTTTTTAGCCATTATAAAAAAGAAAAGGGAAATATGACAAAAAATGAAATAATACTTTCTAAACATACCAGGCACAATGGCTTTTTTATCTGAATATTACATGCCAAGTGATTCCCACCAGCAGCTATAAGAATAGTATCACCCGGCCTACACATCACAAATCACAAATTTGTGAGGGAGGGAAAAAAACCTTGTTCACAGCACGAAGAAAAAGAAAACTCACTAACCTGGCAGCTGAGACAGCAGCTTCAATATCTGGAAAAATCCTAGGGTCACTCACAGGTTTGATGGATCGCTCCACCCGTACCCACAAACGTGGATGGCATGCCAAGTAACACCATCTGTGGCAAACAAGGGCTGTGTTATACCTATCTGCAACTCACCAGGAAAATTGTAAAAGAGAATGCACAACTCCATATTACATGTGAATCATAACAGTGTAAAAAAGGCTGCCAAGGCCGATGTATTAAATTTCGATGAGAATCAAAACCACAAGCGTTATCTTTTTGATATAAGGATAAGACTCTTAATTACACTAGATTTCAAACTTTCAACATCCACAAAAGGACCCACAAAAGGAAGTAGAGATCATTAATCATTTAGATATTCACCCAGCCTACAAAATGGTCTTCAAGACGCAATTCCAAATCCAAGCCATCCTTTCCTTTTTTAAGATCACCCTATTCCTCGATTTCCAAATCACCCACCAAATGGCATATAGCATAGGAATAGAGTTCAAATAAAACCTTAGTTTCCAAGACTTTAGGATATCAACCCAATACTTTGCAACACACATGATACTCAAAAGAGTTTCAAAATTAAGTGTCTCTACTCTGACTCACAAATCTGACTCCCAAAACTGACTCTTTCATGTAGCAGTAGAGGTGGCAGCAGAGTTGAAGAATAACTTTTTTTTTATAATCTTTAAAACAGAGTATTGTATTCATATGTTCAAAAAATTAGTGAAAGCAACTAACAGTACAAAAACTTTATATTATCATATGCATCAAGTAAGCACTATACAATCCTAGTTAAACGTACAAGAATGAAACATAATTAATCGCAGTTAAACATACAAGAATGAAACAGAATTCCTCTGAATCTTTTTCCCAAAGAGTAACTTCGACATCATTCCAAAGACTAACATGAAACAGAATTCCTCTGAATCTTTTTCCCAAAGAGTAACTTTGACATCATTCCAAAGACTAGCAGATTCTTTCTTAACTTCCATGAAAATACTATTATTCCTTTGCATGCAAATAACCAAACCATAGCATGGATGAGTGTCTCTCAGACCATTTTTAGCATGGATAATAACTAAATACCAATTTCCCCCTCTTCTCCTCTTTCTCTAGTCTCGTCTTCTCTCATTTCTCTCAACAAAAACCACTTCAATACCCCAAAACTTACCTCTGCCAAAATCAACCCAATCAAATCTTCAAGCTTCATCAATTTTTATCCAACTGAACGAAAACCCCCTCTCAATCTTTCTTCTCTCTCTGCCAAACCCTTAAAAATCAAACTTTTCACTCTCTGACCTAATTTTCATTCCTAAACAGGAGCTATAGAAAGTATGGTTCATTGGGCTTCTCTACTGTCGAAATAACAAGACGAGGGAGCTTCGCTTTGCATTTGCTGATCTCGAGTTGGAATCTTGAGAACGGCATGGTTGCGTTTGAGATCGATTGTGGTGAAGAGGAGGGCGGCTTCAAGCACCCTGATCTGCTTCGTGCTGTGTCCATGAACAGATTGGCCATTAAAGATGCCAAGACTTATAGAACTGAGATTGAAACAAATTTTAGAACTGAGATTGAAACAAATTTTGGAATAACAAGGAACCCAACAAGATACAACATTGACTTCTGTTCATTCAAAACCAAAATTTTGGAATAACAAATCTATAAATTCAGCACTAATTAGGTAGCTTTGGTAGCTCAAGCTTCATTGGTGTGGTCTTCTTTGCCATCAATGGTGTTGTTTCCTTCACATTGGCAACCCCCATGTTCTTCGCAGCCTTTGCAACCGTCCTCTTCTCCAGCTTCTTCACTGCCTCTGGTTTCTTTTCCTATAACCTCTGTCTCCCTGATAATATACATAACAACGCAGAAGCACAAGACAACACCCCAAACCATCAAATCTGGAGTAATCAGAGAAACCAAAGGGGGGGACCCTGGATTGAACCCGGATGTAAATAGGGAGAGATGGGAGAGACACCTCAACCACCATGGTCACTTTGGGTTTCTTCTCCTTCATCGCCTTCCTTGCAGCACTAGTTGATGGGATCTTGAAATACGCGTGATGAGAAGAAGGCGAGAAGAGTCCATTAAACTGATTTTGGCAGAGAGAAGTTTTGGGGTGTTGGGAGTGGTTTTGGCACAGAAGAGACTAAAGAGAGAAAAGAAGAGGGGGCGAATTGGATTTATTCTTTCGTCAAAAGTTGTTTGACAACTTAGCTGACTAGATTCTAAGTTGTTGTCCAACTCTACTGCCAATTCGGAGGGTTAAATTTGTCAGTCAGAGTGGAACTTTCCTTGAAAGATCCTGAGAAAGTAATGGTAAAAAAACTCCATTGCAAATCAATAGATGTCAATCCCTAACACAAGGTTACAACATATACAAGAGCCAACCTCCCTCCCTAAACCATCTTCCTCATAGAAGAACAAAGCATGCTCCAATCACAACATTGAACTCTCTACATCATTGATTGTTCAGCTCATAACTTCTTCCCACCCACCCAACTTGAGCATCATAGGACTCTAGCTCTACTTTAAATTCCAGTATCTATGCAATTAAAACAGCGTTATAATGCCGATATAATATCGATATAACGCTCAACGGGGATGAGTTATTATATTTTGACATTATCACGTTTTGGTATCATGGCTCCGATATAACGGTCGTTATTGATATAACATTTTTTTCAATAACGTTTTTTAATGTTTTGTTCTAATACATAAAAAAAAAAAAAAAAAAAAATTTAAATAAAATAAAAAATTCACCCATTTCATTCTCGATTGAACCAAAATCCTAAACTCAGAGGAAGGACGAATGACCAGAGCTCGCTGTGACATATCGATAGAGAATAAGACCTCGCAGTCGACAAAGTACGAGAAAAGAAAAGGGAAGAAGACAAAGAGTCGATCTCAGTCTCTGTTGCGGTCTCACTATATTGCAATCTCACTCTCACACGAAGAGAAGATGTTTTTATTAATGTTTTGATGTTTTTGAATTTAATGTTGTGAATATAATTTATTTTTTTACCTTATAATACATTAATACTTAGTGGGGGTATAAAAAATATATATTTAAAAAATTATCCCGTTATATCACATTATATCCCGTTATAACCTATAATGCTCCTGGACTATTATGGGTTCGTTATCCATTTTAACTGCATAGTCCAGCATGACACACTCTTGCCCCTTGAGACTCCCTCTCGAAATCATTTGATACCCCAGCTGTACAAATTCGAGAAGTCATGCTATAGATTCTCAAAACAATTCTCATGGAAGTCACTATTCGATCTAGGGCCCACCAAATAACACAAAACTAACAGTGCCTTAAAAGTTATGTTCTAGATTGGGCCATGGAATCTAGCCTCAAGTAGCATGTCTACCATTCACGTTTCCAGAACTCATCTTGATTTTCCAGACTGTACCTCACTACCTCCCACCTGTTCGCTCAGCCACATGTGCATGGCTGTCCAATCAGAACAGAACCCTCAAGCTTGTGACATCTTTTATCAATAAAACTGCCAGGATATATTGAAAACAGAACAGGAAAAGAAAAACAGTACATCTAGTGACTGAGACAGTCAAAACTAGCTGAAAAAAAATAAAAAATTACATAGATTACAGAGTAAAAAGCATATCCCAACTGAAAATACATGTGGAAATGTTGTGACATCTCAAAACTACAAACCTCAGAAATTCCTACCAGCATCCAACGACATAATGAAGATAGGCCATCAACATATATACATACTATATTAAAGACCAATATTCATCAAGAACAAGAGCTTGAGCCTCAAATCAGTGACCTTGCACTGCACTGTTCGCACTCCGCTTCCTCAAATCCTCGCAGCTGACACCTCCTATACTACCTGATTGAGCAAACAAGGTTGTGGAAGATCATCTCTCTACCCTTTAAAACTAAAATCCACGCATCCGAAACTCAAATAAGTTTCATCCAAGACCTCTCATGGAGTTACAAAGCCCAAAAGTGACGAGGAATAGATAAAAACTAGCTAGACCTCGATTAGAACCTACATCGGTCGTTACCATTCTTTAGGGGAAGGAGCAAGGAAGTACGGACTCTTTGAAAACTGCCATATCTGTATCCGACACTCGCTCGACACGCCTCCGACACTCTTCGGACACTTAGTCAACGTGTCGGCAAGTGTCAGATAGGGGTGGGCATCCCATCCCGCGATCCCGTTCCCGTCCCGATTTTTTCGAGTCTTAATGGGATTGAAAAATTTCATCCCGATCCCATCCCGATCTAGAATGGGATGGGATGAAGATTTTCAATCCCGTCCCGTCCCGAACTAATTTTTTAATATTAATTATTAATATTTTTATTTACTTATTTATTTATTTTATGAACATTTGCATAAAATGTTCAGGCTTTCAGCAGCAGGCTTCCAGCTGCAGCAGCCTTCCAGCAGGCCCAGCAGGCTTCCAGAAAGCCCAGCAGGCTTTCCAGGCTTCCAGCAGGCCTTCAGCAGCAGCAGCAGGCTTCCAGCAGTCCAGGCTTCTATTTGATATGTCCAGATTAGCACGCTGATCCCGTCCCGTCCCGTCCCGAACCCGTTTGGGATGGGACGAGGTCGGGATGAGGTTTTTCCCATCCCGTCCCGTCCCGATCCCATATGAACGGGATGGGATAGGGATGGGCATATCTCGTCCCATCCCGTCCCGTGCCCACCCCTAGTGTCAGACATATGTCAATGTGATCAATGTGTCAGAGACGGCTCTGATACATCCGAAACTTGGTCAGGACACAGTTAAGACTCGAAAACCAACTTTTTTTTATTTTTTTACTTTTTAGATATTTGCAAATAACAGCATAATTTATGGTTGTAGATTCATCTTAAGTAAATGACTCTTCAATTGCGATTTAAGACAAACGGGGAAAAAGCCACTAAAGCATAGAGGTAGTCTATGCTTCTTAATTTTTGCTTCTTCTCTCATTTGCTTCATCTCTCTTTAGCTTCTTCTTTCATTTGCTTCATCTCTCTTTAGCTTCTTCTCTACTATATTTTATTTTTTCTTAATTTATTAGATTATTATTTATATTTATATGACTTATTAAAAAAATAGTATGACGTGTCCCCGAGTCCTGCCAAGTCAGCGTGGTGTCTGACACGATGTGTGTGTTTCCATGCATCCTTGGGAAGGAGTAAATCTCAAATACAATCCCTCAATCTTGATAGGCATCGTAGCTTCCATACATATATACATAATAAGGCATGTCAAATTTTGTTTGTCTTGGAGACAAAGATAGCCAACGGCTCTTAAATTTGAGTTAAAAAATTTGACGATTCAAAATCAACTACCAAAATGTTTTGCTGGCAAGCATTAATTGTTTGCCCTCTCTCTGACACAGAACCACAAACACAAACCAATTTTCATACTCTTCTCTTTTCTCTCTCTTTCCCATTTCTTCTTTTCAGTTCAGTCTCCACCCAAATCTCTTGTCTTTGTTGATTCAATCTCCGCTCAAATCTTCTAATGTCTCTTCTCTATTCTCTTCTCACTAACCAACTCTCTTACAACATCTTAGATGGTTGAGGGTGGGATGAGTGTTCAAATCGCAATGAAGGTGGAGGCAGCAGGGGGAGGGGTGGATGGTGGTTGTTTACGAAATTAAATCGAAGAGAGAAAGGATGAGAAGGGGTGGTTGGTTTAGCAAACTAAGAGCTGAGGAAGAGGGAGGTGGTTGGTGTACTGACCAATCGACAGGAAGGAAGGGAGCATCGTCGGTGGTTATTAAAAGAGAGCGGGGAAGGAGGGACAAGTGGTGTTGATTGGTGATTTGAACAAGAGAGGAAGGAGTGGCTGGTGTTGGATGTTGCTTGCAAAGAGTCGGAGAAGAAAATGGAAATTCGATAAATTTGCGACCTTGCTTAAAAACATTTAAAATTCTTTGAAAAAATCATCTTAAAAGAGCCGTAAGAAAAGGGTAACACCCATATATATATATATATATTGTTGATAAAACAATTTACAAGAATCAAGTGGAAATTCATAGCGAGAAACAAAGGGAAATATACAGACCTTTTAACAAGAGAAAAGGTTATACCAACGAAACAATCATCATTAAGTATACCTGCCATTGAGACAACCATTCAGAGTCTCCCACCGGAATGGTCCCAGCACACAGCTGGATGAGCACAGACCAGATTATACTTGAGAATAGGGAAATGAGAAAACGGTGATTAATAAATCAGATTCAGACCCACGTGGAATGCATCTGTTGTTAATAATAAGACCTCGCTTGATGAGATCATCAAGTGCAGGCTACCTCGCTTGATGAGGTTATCCCTTGGTAATAATCACGCATCTGCTGCAGTCCATCCATTTCTTTTATTTATCAACAAAAAAAAAAAAAAAATTTGACCGAGGAACATTACATGAGGGAACAAAATACACAACTCCAACTATTATCTAAATAACCTTTCCCACTCAAAATTACACATATGAAAAGGCTGCTCTCTTAACTTATCCCAAATGATACCTAATACCAAACTACAAACTTGATCTCCTTAACCATGATTTCCTGTTTCTTTTTCACTCCTTTAAAAATCTTGTTATTTCTTTCATCCAAATCAATGAAAGCATCACCAGGAGAATCCATAACCTATCTTCCCTTCATAGAACAACATCTTTCTTCCACATCTCCACCCAATGAAGAAAACAAGATCCAAAAGGGAAAGGAGCAATTGATTCCTCCCAATCAACCATCCCCACAGCAGATTCATCAAACGCCATTCACTTGCTATATTATTGTCTCATGTGAGTAACCCAGAAATTGAGTCAAAATTGAATCTTTAGGTACCCAGAGACAAGTAGGTCATAACGAACTAGCCAACACAAGACAAGGAACTCCACTAGAAATGACAATGGTGCAGTGCAGTATATTATATGTTGTTACGTGTTATGGAAGGAGGCATCTAACCGAACAGTGATTTTTACAGAATATATATCAGTGAATCAAAATGATTTAACAAAAGCCAAGACAGAATTAAACATACACACCCTAGAATAGACACATAGTATGCAATTCGAAGAAAAGAAAAAAAAAAAAAAAACAATTGAGATTCGTAAGATGACAAGTTTAGTGGACTTAGGGGCTAAAAAACAGTAAGTTGAGAGAGATAAAGAGGGGAATTAGGGTTTATACCAGGAATTGGGGGTAAGAAGCTGAAGATGTGCATAAGACATCCATCATCCAGGAGTGTGTTTATTGTGTTGTGAGTTGAAGATGAAGATGAAGATGAAGTTGAAGTTGAAGTTGAAGAAACGAAGCGCTTCCACCTCCTATTCTTTTCCTTTTGCTCTTCCATCTCCTCTTCTCCTTCGCCTCGCTCTCGCCTTGGCTTCATTTATTTGGACCACATTTCGGGATTTTTAGTTCAACAAGACCCGCGTGGATCAAATATATTACACCGCCCCACACTCCACGACTGATGCTGCATTATTTTATAAATAAACTGGAAAATGTCAGCTTTACCAGTACAAATACAATCCCCCGCTGCCCCTCGTTAGCTTCAGTAATTCCAACATAATTCCACTAGTCAACAGGGTCTCAACACAATAATTTATTAATAATAAAAAATTATTATTGACTTTTTAAATAAAATAATTATATGTAATTTTAAAGGCCTATAGGAGGTTAAAATGGAAAATCACAAAGTAGATGTAAGATTTTTTTATAATTTATAAATAATTGGAAAACTTCAAATAAAATATATTTGAGACTTATGTATAATTAATAAATGTTTACAGGAGCTAGTTTTATTGTAAATAGTTTAATTTTGGATAGGTAAAATGGTAAAAATGTGTAATAATATTTTTCATTTCATGGAATAAACACCCATTGTACCATAGAGTTTGGAGGACAAATTTTAAAAGAAAAATTAGAGTTAAAGACATAAACAATCATTATTCATTTGGGAAACTTTAGTTATATTGTTAAGATTATCTGTCAATGCAAATGGAGTCTAGCTCATCTGATAAGCTTGTGAAAGAGAACATGGAAACATGGGATGTGGTTGTATCATGGATTGATGGACTCTATCAATTCAAGGATTATATGAAAAACTTTTTATTTGAAAAATCTTTTCTAACACTGATCAACATTTGCTCATGGCCACCCACAAGTGAACTTTATAGTGGTTTGGTGGTGGCAATCATTATGTGTTTGGGAAGAAATGATTTTAGTGTTTAAACCTTTTATATTTTTAGGGATGTGTAGTTTTAAGTGAAACCTTTTATTGTGCCTTGCACATCCATTTGTTCGATGACATAAAGGGCATGTGAGGTGAAGAAAGTCAAGTGGTCTATGGGTAATTTGAGTAAAATGGATCAGTCAAAAAATAGTTTTTTCCTAATTACTCAATATTGGAAAGGTTATATTTCATATCACAACGGGGCACCCAAACCTAGAAAGTACATGTATAAAGGGGTTGCCAATGGTCAGGTTCTCACGCAAAAAGGATGGCCCTAACCAACTCAGGCTTTTAAACACTTGACCCATATATTGTCTCATTAGATTATGGGTTGGGCAGGCACATGATTTATGTGATTAAGTCCTCTCAAAGTTCTAAGGTTGCCCAAATACTTGGATTTCATAGAGCATTTCCAGTTAGGGGTGGGCACGGGACGGGATGGGACGAGATATACCCATCCCTATCCCATCCCGTTCATACGGGATCGGGACGGGATGGGATGAGAAAAACCCCATCCCGACCTCGTCCCATCCCAAACGGGTTCGGGACGGGACGGGACGGGACGGGATCAGCGTGCTAATCATATATAATTTTTTTTTGGACGACAATTGTGATGGTTATGATTTGATCATAGCTAAGGGTCTAATTTAATGGATTCAAATCCAAGTTCCCACTTAAATTCGTTCACAAACACAACAAGATTAGCAAAACAAGTGACAATACTGTTTATTTGGAAAGTACCATTTATAGGTATTTCAGTCGAGATGCTTGAACAAGTATACACATTTTCTTTTGCTAAATAAAAAAGACATTAATTAAATCAGATTACATACATGCTACACAATACTATAGAAGGCATAGGTGTAACAGTTGACACTTATGCCTTTTACTTCACACATACTAAGAAAGCATTAGTATTATAAGGTTACTATATGGTATATCCTAATGATTGACACTAACCAAGAACTTCGCGCAATTTCACAATTCTAAAATAAATAATTAAATAAAAATATTAATAATTAATATTAATAAATTAGTTCGGGACGGGACGGGATTGGCGGGATTGAAAATCTTCATCCCATCCCATCCCATTCTACATCGGGACGGGACGGGATCGGGATGAAATTATTCAATCCCATTAAGACCCGGAAAAATCGGGACGGGACGGGACGGGATCGGGACGGGAACGGGATCGCGGGATGGGATGCCCACCCCTATTTCCAGTACAACAATTTGAAACCCATGGGGCTTTAGAATTAATTTGAACTTTTTATTGCCTCAGATCCTATGGACTTCATTTGTCACACATAGTAAGTTACTGTCTAAAATAATGTCAAGGTCCCAATTCAGGATTTAGTATGATTGTGTTTCTCATCTTCTTCCCTATTTAAAAAATATCCAAATATTCTTGAGTGTTTTCTCAACCAACACTCATCTTCATACTTTGATTTCTCCCAATTTGTGGGTCAAATCGAGTGATATTTATTGTTGTGAACTCTAACAACAAAAAGAGTATAGGGGCAATGTTCGTTTTATAAGTCGGAGTTCGATTGAAATGACTAATGAGGCTGCAAATCAATAGGTCAACAAAATGTTTAAATAAATATCACAATCTCATTCACATAGATCGAGTGAATAAGAATACACAGAATGTACGTGAGAATGTGGAAATGGCTCAATTAAGGGAATCAAATTTGCAATCAAGTGCTCGAACTTTGTAAGACTTTGTTTTTACTTGAATAAATATTTTTGTTATCTTTCTTGGATGTGTATTAGGATAGTGAACCATGTTATATCTATGTCTTTTAAGATTTCATCATTATGTTTGTCTAACATAATAGAGTAGTCTGCCATCTAACTCAATCAATCCAAATTGAGAATAGGGTGGTATTGTACTTTTATAATTGTTAAGCAACATTTTTACTCTTAAATGCCCCTCATTTGATAAAGGCTCCGCATTCATATTTTAGGAGTTGTTTGAAGGTTTGCATGTTAGGGATAATTAACTTAGTTTCATGAAGAAATAATATTATGGGGATATATATCATCTTATGCTGGCCTTTGAATTTCATAATTTTAACGGAGATCTTATCCCTTGAGCATTTTTCAAGGATATGATTGATGTAATGTTGGTGATCCATGATAACGTATTCGTGAATTATGAACAAAAAAATTGACTATATTATTAGGTCAATGAGAAACTTGAGTCCAAATTGAAAGTGTGATGTATGCGATAATACTCACAAACTCACAAAGAGTGCAATGGCACTAGGCTAATATCGAATAAAGAGGTGAATAGTCACTCTTCGAATATCAAATTTGTTTTGAAAAACAAACGAAAGTATTCGACTTCGAAATTATTTGTGTAAACTTATCGAAGATTTATGTTGTGACTTAACTTTAGCTTATACCACAATGTTCACAAGTTTAATTGATTCACTTGAAAGTGAACGACTAATTAAAAACCTTTTGCAAAATCCCCCAAAGAAGTCATAGACATGCAGGTTGAACATACCAGCAATTCAAGCTATAGAAAGTAGAAACAACTTAACTAAGCATGCAAGGTAAAGTAAACAAAGTGGGAAGAAGAAAACAAACTAAACGAGAACAGTAATATAACAAGGTTCAACCAAAGTTTGATTGGCTTTGACCATTTATTTCGTCTGTGAAAAGGACTCGCAAGCCTCAAGTCTTTATTACGTGACCAAATGAGAGTTTCGCTCTCAATCAACATTCCACAACCTCACAAGGTCTAACTATCGCACTCCACTGAGGCATATACCAATACATAACACTATTCTTCCTTACTTTTCTTCTTTCTTCTCTTTAGATAACCAAATAATTCATTAAATAAGAGTTTCTTCCTAAAACACAATGGATTCCCAAAAGGGATATGGTTTTTGAGTGGGTGAATGGATATCTCAAAGGCAAGGCCAAATAAGGGATAAAATGGTGACTTCAAACTTTTGAGAACATGAGAGATGATCCAAAGAAATGGATTATGACTCTTATTTATAAAACCAGTCTGGACATGGTGAAATCAACTCCACTGTCTCCACCACTTGCATTTCAAAATGGTTTCTTGCTTTGTCGAAATGACTATCTGTTGAAAACTACACGTCAAGGGGTGAAGTCAACTTTGCATATGTCGAAACAACTTTTTTAAAATAAGTGAGACAACTTGTGAGAAACCAAAATCCTCATGGAGGATTGAGCGGCCTTACTAAGTCGTGAGGATCAGTTCAAGAAAGGAACTCTTGTTGAGTGTATATTTGTACTATTATATGGTTGTGAATATTATAGCTAACAAGGTATGTACACAATGTTAACGTTTTTTTCGCTATAGATGTAGCCTTATCAAAGCCAATCAAACTCTGATGTTGTAAACCACTTTACTTCTTCGTGTCTTTGGTTTGCATGTCCCTTACTATCTTTTTCTCACTTTTACATTTTAGTATATATTAACTTAATTGTTTAGTTTATGCATACTAGTTTGTAAAAGAATTGCACCTCAATGCATTAAATCAATTGCAAAGTGAATTGTAATGGAAAATTCAGATTGATTAATTGGCATTCGACTAGTGACTTGATTCAATCAATGACTTCATTACCATTACACTAATAACCAAACCATATTAATACTTACTTTTATTAACATGAACATTGTGATGCCTTAATTTTTTCCTGGTTAATAATAAGAGTAAAATGGTTGTTTAGTATTGCACTAATAGCATCTAAACACGATTTGGTTTTTTATGGAGATATGTATGATCATCGAGATTTTCTTAACGCATAGATATATAATAAATATGACATGTTAATATTTTAAATCTACTCAACTAGATCAATAGTTATCCAAATTTATCCAATTTCCTAACCTTTTGGCCTTGATCTTGTACCTAATTTGTGGATCGTTGGATTAATATTTTTTTTACTTGGCTTACCTAATAGTATTTCAGTAACTTATCGTCTTAGAGATCCTTATGATGATCGATGGTTTATGGACTGCGAAAATGGTGGTGTGTATAGTGATATGTGTGATCACCTTGCCACCTTAGGTACACCTTGCAATATATTTTCAATGTGTTGGCAAATGACTAAACACTTATGTGGCATGATGCACGACTCAACTCATGACAACACAAGACAAAATAAGGTCAATAATTTTCTGGTTCATGTCATACGAAAATTCTTATTCATCAATTTTCACATGAGCCCTTAATCAAATTTAGTTATTGCCATGTAACCCTCCAAATATATATACAGGACATAGTCCACAAACCTTGAACATTTTCCTAGTCTATAATTAGTTCACATTGAAGACAACAAGTTGTTTATGGAGAATTAATAACGTTGTATCTTGGTAAATACTCTTACTTGCATAGATATTGTTCTATTACATTAAGGTATTTAATTTTCAACTTATGTTTGACATGTTAGTTTGCTCAGATATTTCAATTGAGATTTCATATTTTATTTTCATTGAAACACATGTTTCCAAAACCCAATCTGATATGTGTTAGAGTTTTAGAGTTTTACAAAGGATGTTTACAACTACTTTACATAACTTGTGATACTTTTAAATATTGCATGTCATCATATACATTTCTTTTATGAAGATAAACAATTTCAATCACTGCAAATGCAAATTTTTACACTTATTGCATAACATGATTTCGAAGTTTGTTTTGTCCCATAAACTTGTCAAGAATATTTTTTGAACATGATTATGCTTAATTTATGTACATGAATCTCAAATTGGCTTTGACACAAGGCTGTCAATCTTGAATTTCTAAAGTATCATCAAATGTCATATATGTTTGACCAACGTTAAACGAGCATACTAGTCAGTTATGTTTGATGAGTATGTTGTGATTCCCGCCTAACCTACAAGTATAATTCAGTACCGTGAGAGAAATTATTGAAGTTGTATTTGGTCAATGCTAAATATGAAACATATGACTCCATAGTATATGTTAGAGCATGAGGTAACAGGGGCCACATCCAAATGTTGACAACTTGAGGCAATAATGAGCATCCATCCAGTTAATTTGGAAAATGATATCCTGACTGGGGTGTTGTAAAAAAAGTTCGTATGAATAGTGGTCCAAAATAAAATGTATAGTACGAGCTAACTATATTACAATAGTGAATTATGACTAATTTATGTAAATTTAACCAACCTAAATAAATAGGTTAATTAAACCTAGTTTTAATTACAGTAAGTGCACAACTATCTCACTGGTAGACAGAGCATATACGGGTCGATCCACATGAATTGAGGTTGCAAATAAATTTTAAAGCTTATTTCAACTAATTTAAGAAGGGGGTTACAACAATTTAAATTTCTAAACTAATGAAGCGAATAAAAAGCATAAATAAAAGTTTGAAAATCGATGGGAGAAACGCTAAAGCTTTCGAATCAAGGACCAGTTCGTAGAATTATCCCAATGTCAACTATTGTCCTCTTCTTTATTCAAACAATATATTAAATATAAGAATATCTTATTGTTTCAGAGATGTGGTCACGATAAAGCAATAAATTATATCAAAGTGATGGACCAATTATAGCAAATATGTAAACCCGTAGAATTAAATTAATAGTCTTTTTAAAGTACTAACTAATCACAGGTTTGGTTATCGATGGTTAAAACATGCAGAAACGAAAATATGGAATGAATCTAATTACCATGGATGCATACATAAATGACATAAGTAATATGAGTACCTTAATATATCAATCTAATGTGAAAATCATAGAATGATTCAGAGAACAATAATAAACATGAATAATACTATTAAGCCTGGGGAGTCATCTACGGTGGGGGTGTTTGAAACCCATGCCGGTGATGACCGCGATGTGGTTTCAATCAGTCTTCCTTGCTGAATCTATTCTTCAATTACACACAACAAAAATAGATGTCAAAATAGAGTCGTCAATACAATTTTGGACGTGTGTGTTCTCCTCCTCCCAATTTGATTTATTCTCGCAGTTACCAAGACTGTTGGAAAAAATAATTAGAAATCCTTATGCAAGGTCTGATTGGGAAAATGAGAATTAGAAAGAGGTTGCCATTGGTTATCGGATGGGACTTGGAAATCTAACAAAATTGGAAGTTTTGGGGTCACAAGAAAAAGTGATGGCGTGTGATGTATGGCTGAATCGATGGAGTGACTTGACAAGATGATAGTGTTGCGAGAGAAATGGTGATGAAGGCATTGAATTAAGGGAGAGAGGGACTGCGAGTTAGTGGTGATGACAAGCTGATTCTAAGCTCATGAAGTTGAATCGAGCTAGGAAGAGTGAGGAGTTGAATTGGGAAGAGGGAGGATATGAATTGGATGGTTTGGCTGTGATGATTAAGGAGATGGCTTGATGGTGGAGAAGAAGCCTAAAGAACGTAGAAGAGAAAATGAAGAAGGGGAAGGGGAAAAATCCAACCACTTAGTAGTTTCTACTAGAACTGAGACATCTTATGATTATAATGTAGAGCTCATTCACACTGTTGTAACGACTCGGTCCACATGGTAGAATCCAACATTTCAATTTCAAGAATTCATGAAGAGAAACTTGGGGAAAACACAATAAATCTAAATTAAAACTAGCCATTTATAGAAAAACTAAACGGAATAATGTCACCATATATTGACATTAAAAAAATAATATATGATTGCTCCCGCACACACAATTCAAAGGCTTCTCATTACTAGGTTCAACGAAGAAAAGAAACAAACTAAGGTTCAAGGTTCACCCTTGTGACTTTATCTTTTGACACTTGCTCTCTTACCCATATCCACATTCCAAATATCACTTAGACTATACCTCAGCCCAGGCTAACCAAATGTTTTGATACCATTCTGTAACGACCCGATCCACACGGTATCCAACCTTTCAATTTCAAGAATCCATGAAGAAAAACTTGGAAAAAATCACTATAAATCTAAACTAAAACAAGCCATTTACAAAACTTTATAAATTATGATCTCACTCACTTCAGCTTAACTACCTAAACAAACAAAAAAATTCCTCCAATGTACATCCTAACTTGATGACACAGACATAAATGAAACTCTAAACTTCTCAAACTAAACAATGGATAAAGTCAATAACCAAAATTATGCATTGTTCATCTCCATCCCTTATTTATAATCATTAACACCTTTTAATCACACCAAACATATCACGATATAATATCAACCTCATTTACACCAAAATCACATGCCCAATGACAAATGCGAAAATAAAATAAAATCAATTGCTACTACCATGTTAAAACTATGAAATAGCCAAAAGTAATCTTCTCTGACAAAGTAGATTTCCATCCCTAGAAGCAACTATTCGACATTCTTGATAACAAACAATGAATGAAGTCTTAAAGAGACAACTATCTAACAGTTCAAACTAACACGGTTAACCTACGCTAAGCAGAAAATCAACATATTTTTGCATTTAATAGTAACAAAACATTGTACATGCATAACCATCACCCATCTATTTAGAACAAGTATTGTTTTGGAAGCAATGCATAAGACAATGGACGACATTGAACCTAAAAAAAATTAAACAAACTAACATTGAACCTTAAAAAAAAATAAAAAAAAAAAAAAAAAAAAAAACAGTACAACTCAATGATAGTGAATTTATGTTAAATTGCAAAATAGTTATCTTAACAAGTGTGTCATTCTACATAATTTTTAGGGCCCTACATCAATCAAGATTTGTCACACATTTGATCATGGCCCATATAAGAAACAAGACATCATAATCTGTGAGTTTTTCATGCTATAAATTTATACATTGAAACTAAGCACAACTACTCCTACAATTTTTGGCAAAGCTACCTATCCAAGTTTAGTGTGATCTCGTTGTTCTTTTGTTCATGCATCTAATTTTTGCATTCTCTTTCCAACAAATAGGCTCATTTACTAAACCATGAAGCTCTACAACTACATATGAGAAATGGGTCTTCATTGAAATGCAATAAGTTCCAACCCAGTTTCTAATGAACCCACATCAAATTTGTCATGGGTAGATAAACAAACATCCTTAAACTAAAAGGTGATACAAAATCACAACTTTTTCATACCAAGGAACAATTGGGTCCATTTTCATATGCCCAATCAACATTTTCTAGCTTAGCGAATCTAATCTTGAACAAAATCAAATCAATTTCTACCCTTAAAGATAAGAACACACTATCGTTTCGTCAACAATAACACACAATCAAATTTGCTTTTCTACTAAATTTATTGTCTTGACAAAAAAACCCGTACAAATAGCAAGAAGAAGAGAATACAAACAAGATGAAAAAATTGTGTTTAAATCTTCAAAAAACAAGGTGCAAGAAAAAAAAAAAACTGATTTCATATCAAGAAACGAATATGACAAATGGGTTGAAGCGAAAAACTCACTTAATCTCCTCACCCGGTCTCAATCTCCTCCTCTGGTCACAAGATCCTCAAATAGAGACACACAATAATAAATAACAACACATGATGGGAACTCAAAATGACATGATTTTTTCTAAAACCCTAACATGAAAACCACCATGATTTCTCAAACTCCACTTCATAGCAAACAAGAAATTTCAAACTTATTTCCATATAAAAATCTATCCGAAAACATAGATTTATCTAATCAAAAATATATGAAAAGAGAATAAATAATAACTTACCGATTTGATATGCACACAATGCAAACCCAAAACCGCATGTGCAAATCAACTCATGCTGTAGAAAACATGCCCCTTTTTTTAAACCCATCTCCTCAATAGATTCCCATATCAAATCACCACCTAACCCGCTTTGCACTCTATCAATGTACCTCTTTTATGCTTTTATGTTTCCCATGTTCTTATCATATTAGATCATTTTCGAACAAACTCTAGACTTGAGATTGTGATGGGGTCTCCTGAAAAACGCTAATTTCATTTTAAAATAACAAGAAGAAGAACTATAAGAAGAAGTTGATCAAGAGATTGGTTGTTGTTGGTGTAGATTTGATTGAACAACCCCTCAGATCCTACCATGGTAAAATAGAAGAAAAGGCGTGATTCTGAATATATTTGAGATATGTAGAAAAAATGAATCAGTGGGGTTGTTGGTTTTACAATGGATCTAAATGTGTTGAATGGAATCGGAAGGGAATGAGAAGGAAAATAGAGGGAAAAAAAAAATAAAGGAGGAAGGTTGGGCTGGTGGGAGCTGCTGCGATGCTCGAGCACAGATCGTGCTCACCGGAGAAGAAGAAGAAATCACATAGAGGAGAACAAGAAGAAGAAAGAGGATAAAGGGAAGGGCTTTCTTTTTATAATGTGGGTGGCTATTCGCCGCCACTGACTTTATGATGGCACCCACCCTCTAAACTATTAAAATTAATGCCTGAAAATCTAAAATTTAAATCCAAATAAATTTGACTCTATTTTTAACCTATCCAAAAATCCAAAAATTAAATAAATTAGCTTTAGGTAATTTACTGGTGTTACAATATATACATCTTAAAAGGAATCTCGTTCCGAGATTCGATGAAAGGGCTAATTAAACACTCAAGATAACAAAACCACTAAAAAGAAAATTTTAATGGAATAATATCACCATAAATTGACATTAAAAAAATAAAATATGATTACTCCCACACACACAAGCCAAAGGCTTCTCATTACTAGGTTCACCGAAGAAACGAAACAAACTAAGGTTCAAGGTTCACCCTTGTGACTTTATCTTTAGACACTTACACTCTTACTTTCCCATATCCACATTCCGAATATCACTTAGATTTTACCCCAGCCTAGGCTAAGCAAATGATCTAATACCATTCTGTAACAACCCGATCCATACGGTAGAATCCAACCTTTTAATTTCAAGAATCCATTAAGAGAAACTTAGGAAAAACCACTATAAATCTAAATTAAAACAAGTCATTTACAAAAATTTATAAATTGTGATGCTTAACTACCTAAGTAGAAAAAGGCTCCTTCAATGTACATCCTAACTTGCTGACAATGATATAAATGAAAACCCATACTTCTCAAACTAAACAATGCATAAAATCAATAACCTAAATTATGCATTGCTCATCTCCATCCCTTTTTCATAATCATTAACACCCTTTAATCCCTCCAAACACATTATGATATAATATCATCCTCATTTACACCAAAATCACATGCCTTATGACAAGCACTAAAATAAAATAAAATCAACTGCTACTACCATGTTAAAACTACACAATATAAAAAAGTAATCATTTCTGACAAAGTAGATTTCCATCCCTAGAAGCAACTATTTGACATCCTTGATAACAAACCATGAATGAATCTTAAAGATACAACTATCAGATAATTCAAACTAACATGGTTAACCTACACTAAGCAGAAAATCAACATATTTTAGAACTTGCCTTTAATAGCAACAAAACATTGTACATGCATAACCATCACCCATCTACTTAGAACAAGTATTGTTTTTGAAGCAATGCATAATACAATGGAAGACACTAAACCTAAAAGTAACAAACTTAGGAATATAATGACAATTACCATTACAACTCAATGATAGTAAATTTATATTAAATTGCAATATAGTTATATTTACAAGTGAGTCATTCTACACAATTGTTGGGGCCCTACATCTATCAAGTTTTGTCGCTCATTTGGTCATGACCTATATAAGAAACAAGACATCTTAATCTGTGAGCTTTTAATGTTATAAATTCATACATTGAAACTACTACTCCTACAACTTTTGTCAAAGCTACCGATCCAAGTTTTGTGTGGTCTAGTTCTTTTCTGTTCGTGCATCTAAATACATAACACCTGGCTATCTAATTTCGCATTCTCTTTCCAACAAACATGCTCATTTACTAAACCACGAAGCTCTACAACTACATCTGAGAAATGGGTCTTCACAAAAATGCAATAAGTTGAAACCCAGCTTCTAATGACCCTATACCAAATTTTTCATAGGTAGATAAACAAACATCCTTCAACTAAAAGGCGACACAAAATCAAATTTGTTCGTACCAAGGAACAATTGGGTCCATTTTCATAAACACAATCAACATTTTCTATCTTACAAATCTAATCCTGAACAAAATCAAATCAATTGTACCTTCAAAGATAAAACCCTCTATCATTCTGTCAACAATAATACACAATTAGATTTTTTTTTTTCAACTAAATCTAATGTCTTGACAGAAAACACTTACAAATAGCAAGAAGAAGAGAATACAAACATGATGAACAATTTGTGTTTAAATCTTAAGACAACAAGGTGCGAGAGGAAAAGAAGACTGATTTCAGATGAATAAATGAAACGACGTTGAAGCAAAAAACTCACTTAATCTCCTCATCTGGTCACAAGATCCTCAAACAGAGACACACAATAACAAGTAACAACACAAGATGGGAACTCAAAAGGACATGATTTCTTCTAAAACCCTAACATGAAAACCACCATGATTTCTCAAACTCCACTTCATCCCAAACATGAAATTTCAAACTTATTTCCGTATAAAAATCTATCTGAAAACATAGATTTATGTAAACAAAAATATATAAAAAGAGAATGAAGAAAAACTCACTGATTTGATATGCACACCAAGCAAACCCGCAACCGCATGCACAAATCAACTCACGCCTCAGAAAACATGCTCTCACTTTCTTTTTAAACCCATCTCCTCAACAGATTTCCATCTCATATCACTATCTGACTCACTTTGCACTCTATCACTCTACCTCTTTTGTGCTTCCCTGTTTCCTATGTTATTCTCCCATTTGATCATTTTCGATTGAGTTTTAGATTTGAGATTGCGGGGTCTCCTGAAAAATGCAGATTTCATTCTAGAATAACAAGAAGAAGAACTATAAGAAGAAGTTGATCAAGAGATTGGTTGTTGTTGGTGTAGATTTGATTGAACAACCCCTCAAATCTTGCCATGGTAAAAGAGAAGAAAATGCGTGATTATGAATCTATTTGAGAGATTTAGAAGAAATGACTTAGTGGGGTTGTTGGTTTTTTTTTATAATGGATTTAAATGTGTTGAATGGAATCGGAAGGGAATGAGAAAGAAAATAAACGAAGAAGAAAGATAATGAAGGAAGGTTGGGCCGCTGGGAGCTGCTGCGATGCTCGATCACATACCGTGCTACCTAGAGAATAAAAAGAAGAAAACGTAGGGAAGGGAGCAGGAAGAAGAAAGAGGAAAAAAGAAGGGGTTTCTTTTTAAAATGTGGGTGGCTATGTGCCCCCACTAAATTTCTAAGGACATCCACTCTCTAAACTCCAAAAAATAATGCCTGAAAAGCTGAAATTTAAATTCAAATAAGTTTGAATCTATTTTTAACTAATCCGAAATTAAATAAATTAGCCTTAGGAATTTTACGAGTGTTGCAATATATACACCTCAAAAGGAATCTCGTCCCGAGATTCGATGAAAAGGCTAGCTAAACACTCAAGATAATAAAACCACTAAAAGAAAAACTAAACAAAATAACGTCACCATATATTGACATTAAAAAAATAAGATCTGAGTACTCGCACACACATAAGTCAAATGCTTCTCATTACTAGGTTCTACAAAGAAAAGAAACAAACTAAGGTTCAAGGTTCACCCTTGTGACTTTATCTTTAAACATTTACACTCTTACTCGCCCATATACACATTCCGAATATCACCTAGACTCTACCCAACCTAGGCTAACCAAATGCACTGATACCATTCTATAATGACTCGATCCACATGGTAGAATCCAACCTTTCAATTCCAAGAATCCGTGAAGAGAAACTTGGGAAAAACTACCATTAATCCAATGTAAAACAAGCCATTTACAGAAATTTATAAATTATAATCTCTTTCACTTCAGCTTAACTACCTAAACAGAAAAAAGTCTCCTCCAATTTACATCCTAACTTGATGACATGGACATAAATGAAACCCCAAACTTCTCAAACTAAACAATGGATAGTCAATAACCTAAATTATGCATTGCTCATCTCCATCCTTGTTTCCTAGTCATTAACACCCTTTAATCCCTCCAAATATGTCTTGATATAATATCAACCTCATTCACACCAAAATCATCACATGCCCTACGACAAACACTAAAATAATATAAAATAAAATCAATTGCTACTACAATGTTAAAGCTACATAATAGCAAAAAGTAATCCTCTATGACAAAATAGATTTCCATCCCTAAAAGCAACTAATCAACATCCTTGATAACAAACCATGAATGAACTCTTAAAAGAGACAACTATGGACAGTTCAAACTAATATGGTTAACCTACGCTAAGCAGAAAATCAACATAATTTTAGAACCTGCATTTAATAGCAATAAAATATTGTACATACATAACCATCACCCATACACTTAGAACAAGTACTGCTTTGGAAGCAATGCATAAGACAATGGAAGATACTAAACCTTATAAAAAAAAGTTAGGAATATAATGACAATTACCATTACAACTCAATGATAGTAAATTTATATCAAATTGCAAAATAGTTATCTTAACATGTGAGTCATTCTACACAATATTTGGGGCCCTACATCTTTCAATTTTTGTCACTCATTTGGTCATGGCCCATATAAGAAACAAGACACCATAATCCGTGAGCATCTCATGCTATAAATTCACTCTTACAATTTTTGGCAAAGCTACCTATCCAAATTTAGTGTGGTCTAGTTCTTCTCTTGTTCATGCATCTAAATACTTAACACCTGGCAACTAGATCTAATTTCACATTCTCTTGCCAACAAATAGGCTCATTTACTAAGCCATGAAAATCTACAACTACATCTGAGAATTGTAACCCAATTTCTAATGGACCCACACCAAATTTGTCATAGGTAGATAAACAAACATCCTTCAACCAAAAGGTGACACAAATCACAAATTTTTCATACCAAGGAACAATTGGGTCCATTTTCATAAACCCAATCAACATTTTCTAGCTTAGTGAATCTAACCCTAAACAAAATCAAATCAATTTCTACTTTCAATGATAAGAACCCATTCTCGTTCTGTCAACAGTAACACAAAATCAAATTTATTTTTCTACTAGATCTAATGTGTTGACAAAAAAAACCCTTACAAATAGCTAGAAGAAGAAAATACAAACATGATGAAAAAAAAACCAATTTCAGATCAATAAACGAATACGACAAATGGGTTGAAGTGAAAAACTCAATCTCCTGACCTGGTCACAAAATTCTCAAATAGAGACACATAATAACAAGTAACAACACATGATGGAAACTCAAAAATACATGATTTCTTCTAAAACCCTAACATGAAAACTACCATGACTTCTCAACACTTCATCCCAAACATGAAATTTTAAACTTATTTTCGTATAAAAATATATTTGATATACATAGATTTATCTAAACAAAAATATATAAAAGGAGAATGAAGAAAAACTCGTCGATTTGATAAACACACCATGCAAACCCGCAACCGCATGTACAAAACAACTCGCGTCGCAGAAAACACGCCCTCTCTTCCTTTTTAAACCATTTCCTCAACAGATTCCCATCTCAGATCTCTACCTGACCCCTTTGCACTCTATCACTCTACCTCTTTTATGCTTCCCTATTTCCCATGTTCTTCTCCCATTTGATCATTTTCGATTGAATTCTAGACTTGAGATTGTAACGGGGTTTCCTGATAAAAAACGTTGATTTCATTCTAGAATAACAAGAAGAAGAACTATAAGTATAAGTTGATCAAGAGATTGGTTGTTGTTCGTGTATATTTGATTGAACAAGCCCTCAGATCCTGCCATGGTAAAAGAGAAGAAAATGTGTGATTTTGAATCTATTTGAGATATTTACAAGAAATGACTTAGTGGGGTTGTTGGTTTTATAATGGATTTATGTGTTGAATGGAATCAAAATGGAGGAATACGGAAAAGAAAGGAAGGGGAAAGAGAAATGAGGAAGGTTGGGTCGGTTGGAGCTGCTGCGATGCTCGATCACATATCGTGCTTGTTGGAGAAGGATATGAAATCGCAGGGAAGGGAACAGGAAGAAGAAAGAGGAAAAAGGAAGGGGTTTTTTTTTTTTTTTTTTTTTTAACGTGGGTGGCTATTCACCCCAGTGAATTTAGGGGGGCACCACCTTCTAAACTCCCAAATAACAATGCCCGAAAAACTAAAATTTAAATCCGAATAAATTTGACTCTATTTTTAATTAATTAAAAAATTCGAAATTAAATAAATTAGCCTTAGGAAATTTACGAGTGTTATAACCGTCCTATTTTTCGAAGCTTATATATTCTCGATTTTATTTGTGCAATCGTGTTTTTCTTAGTCTATCTGTACGCATGCATCTTTGAACTTATTCGCACCATCAACCATATTTCTCTAGACGTGCTACTCTAAGAATTGTTCAATGTCATGCTTACTTGATCTTATTTTATTTTATTTTTGTCCACATGATGACCCTTAATACATGAAGTGTCTGATGTAGCTCATAAAAAATAATAAAACCAAGCTATTCATAAAATATAGAACTTTTAAGGTTATCAATTTATCCCAAAGTTATTGACTATTGAAAAATACATCTAATGTTAAGTTAGCCATCATTAATTGTTTTCTATCATTTCCAAATGATTCGCTGGTCATCGACACTCACACTATATATCATATTCTTGAAAAAAAAATTGAATGCACGACATTCTTTGGAGTATAAATCTAGGGAACCTTTCTTATTGTCGAGGAAAGGGGCGAGGAAACCAACGAGGGGGAGGGATTTTACCACTCATCCCCCTCGAGATTCTGGCTGATGCGCATCTCGAAGGGGATGAGCGGTCACACCCTCCCCCTCGCTGGTTTCCTCACTATTTAGAATTTCTGAAATCTAGGGGTTGAGTTTCGTATATTGATCTGCAACAATGTCCACAATGATTATAATTTTTCATGCAATATTTACGGACCATATTAGAAATCGTCTGCCTTAAATTGTTTTGTTTTAACGACTTATCAAACACATACGATAATTACTAATTATAGTTATATACCGTTGGTTATCCAATTTTGTCACGTGATGACAAAGATTAAAAAATCGGATTTTTTTAAAAGTAAGTTAACAAATAAAATTTCTGGAGTCATTACAACGGCTTATATGGACATTCAAATTTACCTTTTTGCAGACGCCAATCTTAAATTCTTTAATTCGTTGACTGTTCAAGAGAATGTCGAAAATAATTACCTATTCATCATTGTCTTTTACTTTATTCGCTTTTCTCTATACGCACACGTCGTGTGTCAGATAAAAAAGTTGTTAACCACCACATTCTTTGTCGCATATAATGCACTCGGTGTTTGAGTACAGTTAACAATTATTTAAACACATCAAATGCAATCTATTGAATTTTCGAAAATAGTAAAAATACGACACGTTATTTAGATCATCAATCCATTAGGATTAATAGGACATGGAGAATGTGCAGTCACTACAAATTTTCAAAAATGTCGAAACTTAAGCTTGATCCTATTTGTTCTTATTCAATTAATATATATATATATATATATATATATATATTTTTTTTTTTTTTTTTTCATTTTTTTTCGTAAGGTTTTCCATTTTTCGACATTGAAATAATAAACCCTCATTGTGACATGGAAATTCATTAAATGGTCAAAACTGTCAAAGTCAAAATTTATGTTTTTATTTAATTTTCATTTCCTTTGGGTCAAAGTAAAAAATTAAGGAAAGGTCAATGACAAAGACTTCATTCTAATATCCTTATCTTTTCATTTAAGGTCTTGTAACATAAGATAATGAGTAAAAGACATTGAAATTTATGGAAAGACAACGACATTTTGACACTATCACTTTTGTTAAATAACACCACCACCTCCTACTTTCTGAATCACATCACAAATAAAAAAAACCCACGAGCACCTCTCTTCTCTCTCAGGGAACAATACCACCACCGCATTGCCTCACTTCTTCTCCTCTCTTCTTCTATCTCTTCGTGCACATCCCAAAAAAAAAATGATGGTGGTGTTCTTTAGCAAGAACGATGGTGTAAAACAATATTGCCTTATTGAAAACCACTTGTTAGTTTTTAGGTGGAGCCCACAGTGAAAACTGGGTCCAAGTATCTCACCTTCCTCCCTCCTTCACTCGGTATATCGGTGGACCGGTGGATTGGATAAGACGAACCACTTTTCCTTTCCTGACCTTTATCTTTCCCTTTTATTTCAGATATATAGTTAGTGCCACGTCATCTCTCTCTCTCTTTTGTCTCTCCTCGTCTCCTCTTGACCTAACCCAACACGACCACGGTTTTAGCTCTAACTTTCTCAAGTATCCGACACGTTTCAAAGTAAAGTCTCGGGCAGTTCGGGCATTCCCGTCCTTGGCGTCTAAGTGCTGCCCGCTCTACTCTGCTCCCACACTTTTCTTTACATCAACAGCTGGTCATCCTCTGCTCACAACTGGATGTGTTTAGTTAAAATACAGGGAGTAGTAGGGGATCATGAAAAATTTCGTACCGTTTTTAACGCCAATTGGATAGAGGATAAGGCTTCGCTCTTCCCCTATTAAATAATTAAATAATAATAGTTATTATTTTTGTTTGTATTTAGAAATTAATATTATTTAAGGATGGTCTAATTTTCTCTCTTTCTTTCGCTCCTCTCTCTCATAGTCACCCTTCCTTCCTTGTTCACATCATTCAGATAGATGGAGAGAGAGAGATCTGAATTAGCCATGGAGGAGGATCAATTGGTTCATTCAGTATAACGATCTTGATCCAGTGAACCTTCCTCTTCAAAACCCATTCTTTCTTTTCTTCAGTTTCGCTCAAATTTTGGTTCTAGGATGTCGATTACGTTGGATAACAATAGTAGCAACAGGGGGATGATGGAGGGGTCAGGTGGAGGTGGAGGAGGAGGAGGGGCGTTTTCCCATCATCATGGGCACGGGGTGTCGCGTATCTCGATGTACGAGTCTCCGGATCAGAAGATGATGATGGGTGGTGGTGCAGGTGGAATCATCATGCAACACCAAGCAAACAACAAGAAGAATTGTTTGCTTGAAATGGGGATGAAAGTTGAACAACAGCAAAGGAAAGAGGAAGTATTGGATTCTTGCAGCTCTTCTTCAATTGGGAAGAACAGTGATTTGTCTGATGGATTTTCTGATAGAGATGACACAACAGAGGTGCAGAGTTCTTACAAAGGACCTTTGGACAGAATGGATTCCTTGGAGGATGTTTTACCTATCAGGTGACCTTTTTCTTCTTCTTCTTTCTCAATTCTTCACGAGTTCAATTACACACTTGGGTTTCCCCCATTTTTTTTTTTTTTTATATAATTTTGTTTTTATTAAGATCGTTTTGATTAAGTTTGTGATCAGCAATTTTGTTAGGAAGACATCTGGGATTAGCTTATGGAGATTTCTTACTTTGTTAATGAAAACTTGTCTGACAAGCTACTCTCATTTGGAAAGTATTCAATTAAACAGATCTTGGAATTAACTTATCAAGTATTGGTTTTGTTTTCTTCTTCTGATCATGAAGGTTTCCATTAACTTATCAAGTATTGATTTTCAGAGAGAATGGTGTGAACCTAATTGGAAGTTCTTAATTTGTCTAGGTTCTAATAGCATGGCTTTAATTGCTAAATCTTTGATTAGTATTTGATTAACATTCTTTTATTTGCTTGATCAAATTTTCAAGAAAAAAAATTGCAACTTTGGGAAGTTGGATTAATCTGTTTGTTGTTGCAGGAGGGGAATTTCCAAGTTCTACTGTGGCAAATCCAAGTCCTTTACAAGCCTTGCATGTGCAAAATCAGCCTCTTCGATCAAAGAAATCGTCAAGCCAGAGAATGCTTATAGCAAGCGACGCAAGAACCTTCTTGCTTCTTCAAGTCTCATTTGGGACAAGAACCGAAGTCTCTCTCCTAGGAGCAATGGTGGAGGGATATCAAAGAGATCGACCATCAACACAAGTAGAAGCACATTAGCACTTGCATTTGCAATGAGCAGCTCGGAGAGTCTCAACAGTACAAGTGAGGATTCCAATTCCAATTCTAACTCAACCTCAGCATCCCCACCCCACCTTCTGCTGCCCCCATTGCACCCACAATCAAGATCATCATCCTTTCACCATGAACCATTAATGTCGTCGCCTTCTCTGCGACGAAACGCCATGAACTCGTGGCGATCATACTCGTTGGCGGATCTTGAAGGCGTGGGTGTTTCTGTTACTGCTTCTCCTCCTCCTCCTCCTTGTCCTCCACCAATTAACAAAGATAAGAATAATTGATGATGATACTTGACTGTGGTGTACTTGTCGATGATGATGGGTGGTTTAGCTGTCTTAGTTTGTAAATGAAGTTGGGTTTGTGTTGGTGTCTTGAAAAGCTGTAGTGTAGTAGAGAAATGTATGGTGGGTCATTTTGGGGATATAGAACAAATCTGAAAAAATTATAGAGAGAAACTCTAGTCTGAACTTTGTTGGTAATTTAGATGTTTAGAGAGAGGTTCATGAATAAGTTATCAGTTTAGCAATCAATCAAAATGTTAACGTCATAATGTTTGGACTTTCGTTTCATTTGGTGCCTTGTTTGAATTGGATTCCTCATGAGATGGTGAGTGGACTCAAAACAGTGTTAAAACACAAACTGTTAATCAGTGCATGCATGGTGGCTGTGTGGAAAATTTTATATCTCAAGACGCCATTAACGCACTAATTTGGGCCCACTTGCTCATGAGCCTTCCGCCCAACTTCCATGGTTTTTGTACCAAAATTTGTTGTCTGGTTTACGCGGACAAAGAGAGAGAGATACCAGCAGGGTTATATACATTATAATGACCTAGCCAAAGTAAAATGTTCAACCACTATGCTCTTAACAATCTTTTAATATATATATTTTTTATAATAAATATTATCCGTTTCAGAACTTATTCTTATTTTATGAAGGCTTGGGACTTGGCAGTGGAGCTGTGACTGTGTCATGGCGGCTTTTTGGTGAGCGGGGAGGGTTCCACAGTGAGTTTAATTTTCTTCGGTGAGGGATTTAATTGTAATATTCGCCATCAAAAAATTCTAGAGAGTCATGAGCATCTCTAAGGTGATGGAGGGTATTGGGCCGGGCTTGACGCTTTAGACAAATTGTTCGCCATCGGATCTTTTAGAAGTGCAAGGTGCATTTATAATTTTTGCACAATAACTTTGTACAAAATACAAATTTGTGCCGACGGCAAACAAATCAAGAATTTTAGACTATTACAAATTGGTAGTTGATGATACATCAAATAATATCGTCATCGCAGCCACACACGAGGCAGAGATCGTCTATCACGAGGATCAAGTAGTTCGAGACCAGCCCAATTATAAAGTCCAAAGAAGACGAATTCAATCATTAAAGCTCAAACATGGCACGTCAGATTAAATCATAATCAGAGGCCCAGATCCAGACCCAATAAAGTTCTCCCTTAAGGGAGAGAAACGTTACATAGAAAAAGATTGTGAAGGGAGTTATGCCTCCGCGGACGCATCTTCATAAAAGAGAATATTGTTACAGAGAACGTCCCCCCTCGTTGCTTCTCACATGCTTAAGTTACGCAGGAAATTAACTATGACCATTATAAAAGGTAAAGGGAACATTCGACTAAGGTATGCAATTTTAATTGTGTTTTATCCAGTTTTATCTCTATCATACTAACTTAAGCATCGGAGTGCCTTGGGCCACCAAAAAGTGGTTCTTGGCAATCTAACATTTGTTTTACAGGCTTTACTTATTAGAGACTGGATTTTGGACGCATCAGTTTTGCGCCGTCCATGGGGAATGACAAGTTTTCATTTTAAGAAGAAAATTCATAGCGACAAAATTCTTTTAGTTCTGATCAACTACTGAAAGAGTCCTCAAAACAAAATGGCACATTCTACAGATCCTCAACCCCACAACAATCAAGACAATCCTTCCACCGGAGAAACTGTGCTGCCAATAGCACACGACACAGATCCAGCGACGAACGTCGGGACGACCATGCCTGACAACAGAGAGCCACAACACAAGGTGGCTAAACCATCCTAGACACCACCACGGACCCTCGTGTAGACTTACTCATGGTCCAGATGGAGTGTATGATCAAAGCGGTGGAAAAGTTCACCCAAGAGCATGCTCAGTCTATCGACCTCGTCTAAGCATCGCCCCAACAAAACCCGACCAATGAAGTTCCTGCAAAACTTCAATAGGTAAATCTCGAAAGCAGTGAATCGCTTAAAAAAGGGGGACCCCATAGAGCGGCGAGACCCCTGCTGAAATCTCATTCAGGATCGGAGTCATGGACCCTAATATACTGTACGAACTAGCCAGACCACCATTTTTCGACGCACTCATGGTGACTCCTATGCCGAAAAAGTTCACTCCACCAAAATTTGAAGCTTACGATGGTACTATCGATCCAACTGACTACTTACGACACTTTCTGCACATGATGTCATTGAAGGAGATAACGAAATCCATCCTATGGAGGATGTTCCCGACAAGTCTCACCAATACAATGATGAACTGGTTCAACAGCCTACCACCAAGATCGATAGACTCATTCCAGGCGTTGGCTACCACCTTAATTACAAGGTTCATCGATAGTCATTGGACGAGAAAGGGGACACACTACTTGCTCCACATCAAATAGAAACCCGAGGAGACGATAAGGGAGTATGTTACTCGTTTCACTAACGAGTTAACGTTGATCGACGACATGACCACCACTACGTTCACCGCCAAACAGAAAAGATGACCATTTTTTGATGCTCTAAACTTTGAACCCCCAAAGAACATGACGATTCTATTGAAGACCGCTCAAAAACTATTACTCTAGAGGAAATGATAGTCAGGAAGAAAAACGAATATGAGAGGGAAGCCCATTCGAAGAGGGAAGAAATGAGGGAAGAAAAAAAAAAGACGACAGACCCCGAGAGAAAAACGTTCAGTCAAAAAAACACCGAACTAACGAAAGGCCCGATTTCAACCAGCAAGAACCCGAAAAGCCACATTCGATGAGGCCCAAACATGAGCGAGTGACAAGCAGGATGTACAAACCATATACAACCTTGAAGACCAGCCGAGCAAACATACTGAAACACATACGAAATGAGAATATGTCAAGTGGCCACTCAAGATGAAAGGAGAACTCGAGGGGCGAGACAAGGGCTAATACTGCTCTTTCCACAAGGATCATTGCACAACACTGAAGACTGTTACAACCTGAAAGATGAAATCGAGCACTGGGTTCAAAGATGACGACTCTACGAATTTGTAGGGTTACTGGATAAAAGATAAACAACCCAAACGGAATGAGAAGGCAGAAACCACCACGGGATCAAAAGAACAACCCAGAAAGCTGATATACGCCTTACACTATGTAGCCTGAGAAAGCGGCCAGTCAAGCCCACCAATAACATTTCTCACTCGAGCTGATCTATATAGAACCAGGAGCACCAACGCCGTCAAACGAGACAAGGTAAATCGATACGACAACTCAAACAAGGAGCGCAGAGAAATTTGGCAATTCAAATGGGAGCCAAACAACAGATAAAATACAAACAAACTTACAAAATTGACCATTATCCATGACAAGGCCAACAACACCTCCCACATTACTGACAATGAATACAATGTAAACAATTCTACGAACCGACAAATGAAGCATTGGCAACAGGTACTGATGTGAGCGTGATTGGACAATTTGGGACTACATTCTATTATGCCCATCCAAACCAACCTGCCAATAGCACACACCCAACAACTCGATCAATGAGCATTCCGAGTTTATTAGCTACTGTACGGCAACCATACACAAACAACAAAATTATAGAAAACCATGGAGGAAGAAGTCACAGCAAAAGTGCTAAGACTACTCAAAGCAGAACAAATCAAGTAATAGTTAGAAAGATGCGATGCAGACTCCACAACACGACTTTATCATAAAGGGATGACTATTGCTACTAAAGATTGTTAAACACCCGAAACGGGGTTATCAATAAATGTCCAAGTTCAAACTCTCCATCTTACGCCAAGATTGTGGCATCAAAACTAGACAATAAGAAGCAATCAACATACCAAGCCCCAAACAAAATGTCAGGATGAATAAGTCCGACACAAAACTTCTGATCTGATCAACCACGAAGTAAAAGTAAGAACAAAAAAGTCAACTTACTCAAATAAACTTTGAGTCAACTAGTATGCCGAACCAACAAAGTAAAAGTTGGGACGAACCAAACAACTTATTCAAACAGACTTCGGATCGACTAGTATGTCGAACCAACAAAGTAAATGTTAAGATGAAAAAGTCAACTTACTCAAATAAACTTCGAGTCGACTAGTATATCGAACCAACGAAGTAAAAGTTAGGACGAAAAAGTCAACTTATTCAAATAAACTTCGAGTCGACTAATACGTCATACCAACGAAGTAAAAGTCGGGATGAAAAAGACAAGTTGATAAAATACACTTTGAGTTTACTAAGATGTTGAAACTAATGAAGTAAAAGTTAGGACAAATAAGTCAACTTACTCAAAGAAGCTTCGAGTCGACTAACACGTCAGTTCGACGAAGAAAGAACGAACAAGTCGATTTACTCAAAAAACTTTGGGCCAACCAACGCATTAGAACAACGAGGCAACGACGAACGAGTCAACTTATTCAACCTTATACATCCGATCAAGAAATTCAGACACATAAGTTAAAACGTAGTCGTAAAGGCCCTTGGCCGATCAAATATCATATTAGGAACTGAAAGCTGGAGGTACACAGTACAACTATGAAAACCTAAAAGTAAGAAAGTACGAGTCAAGACCAACCAACACTTCGAAACATTTTTGACGCATGAATACTCGAGGATTTGAGTGATGAAAATCCTTCAATTGACAGGAACAAAGAAAGACTTCGGGTGGTCAACAAGTAAGCGCAAGAATAGAAATATGGATAAGCCTGCATCACCAACACTTAACATTATACTACAAACGACTTGATGAGGGGAACACACGTGTCATATACGATGGGTCAACACACACAACCCAAGACAAATCATGACTTCAAAGAGAAAGCATATGAAGCGGAAATTAGATAAAAGGCAATACAATATTGTCAAAAAGAAAAGTTTCTCATACATAAAATCATTTCGTTACATCTGGAGAAGGAGATGGAGAAGAAAATAAAAAGTTCAGAGAAGATACGGCAAAAGCGGCAAGAACATTGGATGGAAGAGCAGCAACAACACCGATGGTAGAGGGAGACGAAGTCCTTTCCTCAACAACAAGAGCAAGTGAGGGAGCTTGATCGGAAGAGGGAGGAGACGAGATTTTCCCTTCATTACGGGATCGCTTGGAAGAACAAGAATATCTTTCTCAGCATCTTCATCTTCAAAGACTTGATCAACCAAGTGGCAGTACTCGGATAAATCGATACCAAACCCCTCAATATAGTCAGGAAGCTCGACTCGGCCATCAATAATTCTCCTCCAGTCTTCCACCTCTGCAATCCTCAACTTGTCTTTAGTGGCCACAAACTCTTTTTAGTTGAAATCAACTGCCCTTCAGCAGTGGCCAGCATGGCTGAGATATCCGACTTCACTTCATCAAGCGCGGTCGTTAATTGTTCCACCCGCCCTTCATCAATTCTACGGTTAACAATTTACTCAATTACAGAACGCAGAGCCTTATCATGGCCAATTCTCTTGATAGACAACTCTTTTTCCAACTCGTCCAATCGTGCATCAGCCCCGTCCAAATCAGTTGTCAAAGTCTCAAACTCTGTAACAAATTTATCTCGAGCAACTTCTACTTCCCTTAAAAAGGTCAAAGCAGCCCCAGGTGCCATCTCCTGCTTCACGCACTACACCTTCAACACATCAAACTAATGAAGGACATGAGAAAACACCAACAACAGCGCCGCCAACTTTATCTCAAGAGCAGCCACCTGGCATAAGTGAGGTGCCATTATTTGCTTAAGACCATAATCGAGATGGTTGATAGGATCCAACATAGGCATCGAAGGTCGTTCCACTGCTTGTCTGTGTCATTCATTGATCAACCTACGCCCACGATCCTGCATGTCAAGTTTAGTAAACCAACAAAATTTTCCATCCGATTTGATACGGATGTCCTCCGGGTTGGGCTCCTTCCAACTAATCCGGGGATGGAGGACGCAGAGATTCAGAAGCACTGAGGAACCACCCCAACAGTCGGAAGGGCGGGCGGAACAACGGTGATAATAGAAAAACCATTTTTTCCTTCTCGCTGCGAAGTAGTCACAATAGGAGTAGAATGAGTAGTAGTAGTAGCGACAGAAGCAAATGAACCCAGAAGAGCGGGAGAAGAAACTAAGAACCACGTCACATCATCGATAGGAATGGGAGGAGATCAAGGAGAAAGAACCTCGAAATTCTAACCATGGTCATCAATCTCCTTAGACTGTTCCACTGCCAACTGGAGCATCTTATCATCAATTGCCTGATGGTCGTCGTTAGACCATTCAACAACATCGAGAACACCATAGGAGAAAAAAACCTTTTTTTGTCGTCGTCCAATGGACGAGTAGTCTCATTCTCACTTCTTTCCATCACCAAGTTCATGTCATCATCCTCCTGAAGAGATAAAAGATCCTCCTTTACAACCTCCTTACTAAAAGAGCCCAAACAAGGTACAAGTCCGAGCAACACCATGAGTTGAAAACCATTTCTTTTTTTGAACACGACCGAGATTTATCAATAATTGCTTCGAAGGGCTAGCGAGCCTCGGGAGCTTCCTCTTCTTGGAAATCGAGCCAACAACACTAACACTAAAAGGAGCATCGAGATTCGTAACATGTCAGCCCGAACTCACTTCTCAATTAATGTTAGCATCACTAACACCAGCAAGAATAGCGCGAGCAGTGATCTCCTCGCACGGGATTCAATGAGCAAATCCCGTTCCGCCTTATTCATATGGTATAAGCCACTACGCTCCAAGATGTCCTCAGAAAGAAATGCCTCTATGGAAAACACACGAAGCTTCAAAATTTGATCATTGATCCTCTGCTCATCCAAAGTTAACTACAGATTCTTTCGTTTGTTAGAAACTCCGTAAAATCGGATGACCTCGCAGTTTGAAGTAGCCAGAACTGACAAAAGTGTAAAACTAAAACCGCAACCAATCTATGAGCTTCCCAAAACAGATAGAAGAACGAAGGAAACAAATGTCATTGGTCACCAGCAGACCAACTCCTGAGTGTAGAATCCTAACAGTTAAGGGAATGTAGAGAGGACGACCTTTGCATAAGTAGAAACCATAACCCTCCAATCATTAGGACCCATTTGAGTAGGAAAAATACCTAACAAATCCAGATATTTCCAAAACATATAGGGAATTGAGAATTGAAGGCCAAATGAACATGCTCGGATAGAGTGCGATATACCCGAACCTCTGATGACAAGGACTACCTTTCTGTTTGGGTAAAATGATCTCGAGGTCAAATGACAAATTACAGCCAGAACGATCAACGTCCAACGTCGCTTGAAAAGCTTTCTTAGGCAAGAAGTAAGCCTCACAAGCAGCAAGCGCCTTGCCACTTAGAATATCACCAGTAGACATCGTTAAGGAATGTAATAACAAGGAAAACAAAGGGAAAAGAAGAACAAGCCCTAATAACAAATATAGCGTAATGAGATAAACAAATCTATCACGCTTTCTCTTATAGAGCCAAGCAACAAAGAGATTGCTCATAGGACGACGTGTGAGATATGATGACTGTATGAAATCCCAAAATATGTGCAGAAAACGAATGGAAAAACAAGATATCAGGATGTCAACTCACTAAAAGCTGCTAACAACATTAAATGCGAGGCAATGATGAAGTTGAAAGTCCAACCGTTACCGAGTTAATACCCATGTCAGCATGTCCACTAACTAAAAGGGGAAGTAGCTGATGATACATTAAATAATACCGTCCTCGCAGCCACACACATGGCAGAGATCGTCCATCACGAGGATCAAGTATCTCAAGACCATGCCAATTTATAAAGCCCAAAGAAAACGAATTCAGTCATGAAAGCCCAAATAGGGCTTGTCATAATAGATCATAATCAGAGGCCCAGATTCAGGCCCGATAAAGTTCTCCCTCAAGAGGGAGCAACATTACATAGAAAAAGAGTCGTGGAGGGAGTTACGCCTCCGCGGATGCATCTTCATAAAAGAAGAGACTATTACAGATAATGTCTCCCCTCGTTGCGCCTCACATGCTTAAGTCATGCAGGAAATTAACTACGACCACTATAAAAGGTAAATGGAACATTCGACAAAGGTATGCCATTTTAATGAGTTTTGTTTAGTTTTAATTCTATCTCTATTTCCATCTCCAACTGAGTTACTGACTTAAGCATCGGAGTGCCTACGACCACCAAAAAGGTGGTCCTTGGCAATCTAACATTTGTTTTGCAGGCTTTACTTATTGGAGACTGGATTTCGGATGCATCAGTAGTAATTTCCATAGATTAAACTAAAAATTAGCTTTTGGGAGGGTTTTAAGTTTCTATATATGTAGGCATTTGGTTGTGTTTTCATCATTAATCTTATTTGTTAGAGCTTTTAGGAGTGCAAGTGCATTCACAATCTTCATATATTACAATGTTATAGTTTATACAATGATCTAGGATACGACAAGTTTGTGATAACAACAAATTTATGACCCACGACAAATACGAGAATCACGAACTCTAGACTAGACAAAATTTGGGAATCATGAACTTTAGACTAAGTCAAAATTTGGTAGTAACTCATTGATGTATTAAACGTTTGCCTTTTTAAAATGGGAGGTTTGTATGTTTCTGTGTTTTCATCATAAACTTTCATTCCATGGCTTTTACGAGTGAAACGTATTCAAAATCTTCGTACACTACAAAATTGTAGTTTGTATAGTGGGCTATAATACGACAAGCAAGGATTGTGATTTCGTTTTTCGAGTTAATTTTGGTTTCCTGATTTTAAGAAATATTTTGGTGTGTAAAGAAAAATCATAAAAATTTCAAGGATAAAACAAATATATAATGAATTCAAGGGTATATTAAATATGTGAAAAAATAATATGCAAGTAAATAAATATATTAAACATATTAAATATAACCAAAATACCTACAATTAGAAAATTAAGGGGTAGTTTAAAAAATAATATATAAGTAGAAAAAGTGATAATTTTGAAATTTGGGAGTGGTTTCAAAAATCAAGAAATAATTAGAAAAAAACTCAAATTTTACGAAATTTTTTGAAAAAAATCCTCGAAAAAAATTTAAATTTTAGTAGCTGGTTTTTAAATTTTTACGAAAAAACGAAATCCTCAAAATTTCCAAAAAAATCTTGAAAATTTTTCAAAAAAAATGTAATTTTTGTTCTTTTGCTATTTTTTCTTTTCGTAATTTTAAAAAACAAAAATTTCGTATAATTACAATCCTTGATGACAAGTTCGTTACGACATCAGATTCTAGATTTCGAAAAATTCAAAAATTACAACTCTAGACTATGAAAAATTTAGTGATGAGTTTAACTGATGCTTAAAAGTTTTCCATTTTAAAATGATATAGGGAAACAACATTTAAGGATTCTAGCATCCTCAATTAAGATTGATGATACATCAAATAAGACTGTCATCGCAGTCGTACACGTGGCAGAGATTGTCCATCACAAAGATCAAATATCCCAAAACCAGGCCAATTCATAAAGCTCGAAAAGGGAAAATCCAGTCACGAGAGCCCAAGCAGGACCCGTCAGACTAAATCATAGACGAAGGCTCAGATCCAGGCCTATTAAAGTTCTCCCATAAAGATGAGGGACGTTGCAAAAAAAAGTCGTGGAGAGAGTTGCGCCTCCAAGGACGTATCTTCATAAAGAAGGAGACTATTACAGAGAACGCCTCCCATTGTTGCGCCTCACGTGCTTAAGTCACGTAGGGAATTAACAACGACGATTATATAAGGTAAAAGGAATATTCAACAAAGGTATTCAACTTTAACTGAGTTTTGTCCAAATTTATCTCCATCTCCAATTGAGTTACTGACTTAAGCATCGGAGTGCCTCCGGCCACCAAAATGGTGGTATTTGGCAATCTAACATTTGTTTTGCAAGTCAAACTCACAGGAAACCGGATTTTGGATGCATCAGTTTGGCGTCGTCCGTGGGGAAATGACAATTTCCATTCAAGAAGAAAGTCTACAATAAGAAACTTCCTCAGTTCTGATCAACGGTTAAGAAACTTTTAGAATAAATGGAACACTCTACAAGCTCTCAACCTAACGATCAAAGCAATGTTCCAACTAATGAAGCTGCATTGCTAACACCACATGATTCTAATCCAATGACAACCATCGGGCCAATCGCACCCGACAACGGGGAGCCACAACACATAATAGCCTAAACATCTAGTGGTGCTGCCATGGACCCTCGTGTGGATCTACTCATGGCCCAGATGGACCATATGATCAAAATGGTGGACAAACTCACCCAAGAGCACACACAATATGCCGACCCTGTCCAAGCGCCGCTCCAACAAAACTCTACCAACCAAGTCCGAGGAAGTACTAAAGTTCTTACAGAACCTCAACAAGTAAATCTTGAAAGTAGTGAACCACCAGAAGATGTTCTCTATAGAATGATGGAACTTTTGCTAAAATCCCATTTAGAATCAAGGTCACAGATCCTAACGTGTTGTACGGATTAGCCAGACCACCATTCTCCTACACGCTTCTGGTGACTGCTATGCCAAAAAAGTTCACCCACCAAAGTTTGAAGCGTACTATGGCACCACAGATCTGACAGACCACCTAAGACACTTCCACCACATGATGGCGTTGAAAGAAAACACAAAATCCATCATATGTCGAACATTTTCGATCAGTCTCACCTCCACGACGATGAGTTGGGTCAACAGCCCACCACCATGGTCGATAGACTCCTTTCAGGCATTAGCTACTGCCTTCATCAAAAGATTCATCGACAGTCGATGGATGGGGAAGGGACCACACTACCTGTTTCACATCAATGAAGCCCGAGGAGACAATAAGAAAACATGTCACTCATTTTACTAATGAGTTGACAATGATCGATGGCTGGAGCAATGACACGGCCATTGCCACTTTTACCTCCGGACTGAATATAGGACCATTTTTTGTTTCTCTGAACCTAGACCCTCCAAAGAATATGGTGACTCTATTGAAGACCGCCCAGAAACATATCACTCTCAAGGAAATGGTGGCTGCTACGAAGAATAATGAATCCGAGAGGGAAGGCCACTCAAGGAGGCGAGAAATTAGAGAAGAAAGATGAGAGATGACAGACCCCAGAGGAGACGTTCAACCAAATAGACATCAAACTAATGGGAGATCTGAATTCAACCAGCAATAGCCCAAAAAACTGCAATCAGCAAGGCCTAGGCAGGAACGAGCAACTAGTGTGGTGAAAATGACCTATAAACAATACACAACCTTGAAAACAAGTTGGGCGAATATATTGAAGTCTATGGCGAAATGGAAAGACGTCAACTTGCCGCTCAAAATGAGAGGAGACTCAGAAGGATGAGATAATAGCAAGTACTGCTACTTCCACAAGGATCACGAACATGACACTAAAGACTGCTACAATGTGAAAGACGAAATTGAGCACCGAAGCCCTTACTGACATACGCAAGCTTGATCCACATTATCCATGATAGGGGCAACAATGCCTCCTCCATTACCAACAACGGAACTGACGCATACAAATTTAACTCGACGAATAAAAATTGATATTGAAATGCATGACAACCTTGGCAGTCGGTGTTGATGTGAGCATGATTGGACAATTCGGTACTGAATTCTACTCTACTCGTTGGTTTTACCTATCAAGAACATACATCCAGGGATTTGATCAATAAGCATTTCAAGTTTATTAGCTACCTCACGACACAATATGCATAATGAATGACTATCAAAACCACAAGAGAATTACAAAGGAAGAAGTTGCAACGAATGAGTTAAGTCCACTCAAGACAAAGCAACACCAAAACATACTCCAGGGCAATACGAAACCAAACCTGATGATTAGAAACAAATACCAATTGAAAAGGGCATGCAAGAACCAACCCCCTATCATTATCATAAATGACATCAATCGAGCAACAGTCAGAAAGATGCAATGCATATTCACAAACAGACTCTACAACACAGCGTAACTTTACGGGAAGAAAATGACGACTACCAATATAGATTGTTGAGCACCCAAAATGGGATTATCAATAAAATTCCGAGTTCAAACCCTCCATTTGACGCCTAAGCAATAAAATTAAGGCATTAAAGCCAGACAATGTGAAGCAATCGGCTTGTCAAGCCACGAGCAAAATGTCGGGATGCATAAGTCAGACACAAACAACAAAATTCTGATCTGATCAACCTCGAAGTAAGAGTTGTGAGAAACAAGTCAACTTACTTGTAAAAAACTTTGGGTCGACTAGTATGTCAGACCAACGAAGTAAAAGTTGGGACGAACAAGTCAACTCAATCGTAAAAAAACTTTGGGTCGGCTAGTATGTCAAACCAATGAAGTAAAAGTTGGGTCAAACTAGTTAACTCACTCGTAAAAAACTTCGGGTCGACTAGTATGTCAGACCAACGAAGTAAAAGTTAGGACGAACAAGTCAACTTACTCGTAAAAAACTTCGAGTCGATTACTATATCAGACCAACGAAGTAAAAGTTGGGACGAACCAGTCAACTTACTCATAAGAAACTTTGGGTCAACTAGTACGTTAGACTAGCGAAGTAAAAATTGGGACGAACAAGTCAACTTATTTGGATCGCCTTTAGGTCGACTAATATGTCGAACCACGGAGTAAAAAATCTGGACAAATAAGTCAAGATATGTTCACAAAGCCTTCTATTCTACCAACGCGTCAAATACATAATATGTCTACAAGAGATCTGACACACAAGTCAAGACTTACTCATGGAACTTTTTGAACTGACCAAACACGTACGATCACAAAGTAGACACGCAAGAATCTTAACGAGTAAAAATGAACCAGCACAGCTTCACAGCTTGATTGACAAGACCGAAGAAGTAAAGACTTCGGATGATCAAACAAACGAGTGCAAGAAGCTGAAATGAGAACAAACCTAAATTACCAGAGTAAGGAAAATGCAAGTAATGAGGTGAACATATACCTATCATATACAATGAATCAACGCGACTGATCCAAAGAAGAGTCACGACTTCAACAGGAAAACATGCGAAACAGAAAATAAAATAAAAGGCAACACAAGATTATCAAAAGAGAAGGTTTTTATTCATAAAATCATTTTGTTACATTCGGATAAGAAGATAGAACAGCTGGAGAAGAGACAGTAGAAGTATCGACAACAAGAGCATCCGATGGAAGAGGGGCAACAATGTCAGTAGCAGGAGGAGACGAGGTTCTCTCTTCAACAACAAGAATAAATGATGGAACATGATAAAAAAGAGAAGGGAATGATGGTTCTTCATTTGCTGGATCACTCGAGGGACCCAAAATACCTTTCTCACTATCTTCATCCTCAGAAACTTGATCGACCAGACAACGATACTTGGACAAATCAACGCCATCCCCCTCAATATAGTCGAGAAGCTCGACTCGACCATCAAAAATCCTCTTCCAATCCTCTGCTTCTGTAATCCTCAATCTGTTTTTGGTTGCAACAAGCTCATTCTTAGCTGAGACGAGTTGTCCTTCAACGGTGGTCAACATTGCAGAAATATCCTACTTAGCCTCGTCACGCGCAGCTACTAACTACTCCACCCGCTCCTTAGCGATCAGACGGTTGATGGATTGCTCAATGATTGAACGTGTGGCCTCGTCATGACCAGCCTACTCAACAAATAATTCCCTTTCCATCTCGTCCAACCGAGTACAAACTCCGTTCAGTTCAGCCACCAAAAACTCAAGATCAGCTGTGGACCTATCTCGGGCAGCATCTACCTCCCTCAAAGAAGCTCGAGCGGCCCCAGCCGCCTTATCTTGCTCCACGCACTGCGCTTTCAAGACATCCAATAATTGCGCTTCTATCTTCCTCTCAAGAGCAACCACCTGTCTACGACTAGCCTGATAATCCAATCCCATTACCCCAACATAAGTAAGGTGGTTCATCCCATCCATTATCTGTTTGAGGCCTTAGTCGAGATGACTGATAGGCTCCCATACAGGCATCAGAGGACTCTCCACCAACTGTCTATATCATTCGTTGATCAACTTGCATGCACTATCTTGCACGTCAATTTCAATAAACCAACAAACTTCACATCTGGCTTAATACGAATGTCTTCCAGGTTGGGCTCCTTCCAACCAATCTGTGGATGAAGAACTAGGGGATCAGGGAGCACGGAAGACCCACCCCCGACGGCCAAAATAATGGTCAGAACAACGGTGATAACAGATAAACCACTATTGCTTTTTTGATGTGAAGCAGTCATGGTGGGAGTAGGGCAAGCAGTAGTAGTAGCAGCAACAGAAGTCGGACAAGTAGGAGAAGAAACTAGGGGAAGATGGAGGAAGAGGAGCCTCAAAACTTTGACCATGATCAATAACCTTCTGCTCGCACCGAGGATTAAATTCAAAGTTAGCCAGAGTCTTTGTCGTATTCAGATCCTTGGATCGCTCAATTACAAGCTAAAGCATCGTGTTGTCAATAACTCGAGGGTCATCATCCAACCACATAACAAAGTTTGCATACCATAAGTCGAGAAAAACTTTTTCTCATTATCGTCCAACGGACGAGTTGTTTCTTTCTTGCTCTTTTCCATTGCCAGATTCATCTCCTTGTCCTCTTCGTGAGAGAGACCATCCTCCTTCCTAACCTCCTTATCAAAAGAACTCGGATGAGAGCGGTCCAAGTAGCACCACGAGCAGAATCAAAAAGTCGTTTCCTCTTAGGAACATGGCCAGAGCTTATCACCAATCACTTTGATGGACTGGAGGCATCGGAAGCTTCCTCTTCCTGGTGGTCAGGCCAACGACCCCAACGCTAGCAAAAGCATCAAGATCTGTAACATCCTTATTAGAACTCACTTTCCCATCTATGATAACATTACTAACACCAACGGGACTAGAACGAGCGACAATCTCAGCAGCTCGAGACTCAGTAAGTGAGACCTGTTCCGCGTAGTTCAGAGTGTACAAGCCACTACGCGCCACAACATCCTCAACAAGAATTGACTCCACAACAACTACAGGAAGTCTCAAGAAGCAATCACTGATCATTTGCTCCTCCACAGACAATTGCAGGTCCCTCTGTTTATTAGGGACTCAGAATGATCACACAATCTGATGACTTCATAAATTAAAATGGTCAGACTTCATAGAAGCCTAAAACCAGAACCTCGACCAATCCATGATATCATCATTAAGCTTCCCAAAATGGCAGGAGAACGAAGGAAGCAAATATTCTTGGTCACCAATAGACCAACCACAAAGTGCAGAACCCTAACAGTCAAGGGAATGGAATTCCAGTAAGAATGACTCTCGCGTAAGTAGATACCATAATCCTCTGACCATTAGGACCCATTTGAGCAGGAGGAAGACCCAAAAAGTTTAAATATTCCCAAAATATGTCTGGGAGTGGGAATCGAAGGCTTGGAACATGCATGGATAAAGTGCAATATAACCAGTCCTTGGACGACAAAGACTATCGTTCTGCCTAGGCAAAATGATCTCGAGGTCGGATGGCAAAGAATACTCATAACGAACACTATTCAACATCGCATGAGAAGCCTTCTTGGGTGAGAAGTAAGATTTGCAAGTAGCAAGCGCCTCGCCATCTAGTATATCGTCAGCATACATCATAAAGGAGTGGGCATGGAAAACGAAGAAGAAAATAGAATAAGCCCTAATTTTGAAGATATGACGGCTGCACGAAATCCCAAAATGCGCGTGAAAATGAACGGATGAATGAGAGATCAAAATACCAAATCCATAAAAAACTGCTAACAACATTAAATGCGAGGCAATGATGAAATCGAAAACTCAACTGTCGTCAAGTTAGTAGCCACTTCAGCATGCCCACTAACTAAGGGGGAATAGCTAATTATATATCAAATAAGACTATCATTGCAGTCGTACACGTGACAGAGATCATCCATCACAATGATCAAATATCCAAAATTTTGGCAAATTAGTTAAGCCCAGAAAAGGGTGAATCTAGTCATGAGAGCCCAAACATGGCTCGTCAGAATATATCATAGATGAAAGACCAGATCCAGGCCCAATAAAGTTCCCCCTTAAAGAAGATGAACGTTACAGAGAAAAAGAGTCATGGAGGGAGTTACGCCTCTAGGGACGTATCTTCATAAAAGAGGAGACTGTTACAGAGAACGTCTCCCATCAATGTTCCTCACATGTTTAAGTCACGCAGGGTTATATAAGATAAAGGGAACATTCAACAAAGATAAGCAACTTTAACCGAGTTCTATCCAGATTTATCTCCATATCCAACCGAGTTATTGACTTAAGCATCGGATTGCGTTCGACCACAAAAAAATGGTCTTTGGCTATCTAACATTTGTTTTGCAGGTCAAACTTACAGGAGACCGATTTTGGAAGCATCAAATACATTAAATGTTGATTTTCATTATCACCGACCAATGTACAAGCCTTCAATATCAGCTTTCAGTATAGGATTTTAGTTTTAGTGTTTTTGATAGAACTAAGGAATAAACTGAAATAAATGAAACAATAAATTAAAATAAATGCAACAATACTCGAAATAAACAAACAAAAATTGAAACCACAATGATAAAAGCTAAAGAAAAATAATTAAGAAATCAAATATTCTTTCAATAATCAACTCAGTAACAATGAAAACCCTTGCCTTATTTATAATTGTCCTAACTTATTTGGCAAGTTAATTTACCTAACTCTAATTGACTAATAAAGACATAACTACTATATTAGGCTCTTAATTAATTAGGGTCTATTATTCATATTACTAATATTACTAAACTAACCCGTAATAATGCTAATAATGCTTACCTCATACTCTATGAGTTGAAGAAGCTTGTCCTCGAGCTTGAAGTCAAACGAGCACAAGCAATTGGTGAAGGAACACATGGTAAACTGCATGATTAGAACTCAAGCTCAAACTTTGCCTTTGTAGTTGCTCTTGTCACAAACAAGTAAATCCAAATTGTGCCACCAAATACAAAGTTCAAGAAGAGTCCCCTTCTTCAAAGGATAACATTTGCAAAACTTCAATGTATGTGTACGAAAGTTTGTGAAATTCAGCTTTAAAACTGTCCCTAGTTGGATCTGAAAATTTGTCATGCGGTGTTATATGTGCTGGCTAGTGGTGGTGAACAACCTGATCGGAAGAACTACTAGAACCAGTATCTCATGGTGTACAAGTCCATCCATTCGACTGCAAATAGCCTGATCCTTGGCAAAAGATGATGTAAAACTATGTGGAGGTACAACCAAACAGTAGGAGGGCAAATAACTTTTTCTTCCCAACTGCTTTTCACGAATAGAGTTGGAGGAAGGTTTCGAGGGAGGATGAGGTGGTCGGGGGGTCGATCGACTGATGTGTGTGGCTGACTGGGACATGAGGTTTCAAGGGTGTGGACCGATTGACTGATGTGTGTGGCTAACTGGGACATGAGGTTTCAAGGGTGTGGACCGATCGACAAGTGCTAATGAACTGAAAGGGTGCATAGAAGGGAAGTCGATCGATTTCTGAGGGTGGGGTGTGGAGTCAATTGACCTTTGAGTGTGGGAGTTGGTCGATTTGGATAGTGGATTGTCGCTCGACCAAGAGGGAGTTGCAATCGACTATGGAGGGGTGGGAAGGGGTGATCGATCGATGTAGGTGGGAGTCGATCGAATGATGTAGGCAAAGGCACATGTGTAATGTCACCATCTGGAAGAAAAAGAGCAGTAATCAGAGAGGTGGCAACTTACCTGTCTGTGTAGGCATCAATCGACTAGTGGTTGTCTTGAATAGTGCCTCTGGTGGTGCTGTGGCAGGATCCCCGTGGCATTGCCGGTGATGATGGTGTTGTTTGGGGTCCATTGGCCTATTTGATGTCTGCCAGGAATTTTGTCATCGCTAGTAGCATCTCCTGTCTCGTTCTTTCTATTGCCTTCACTATCTTCTCGAGCCCCGCTAGTGTATTATTTTAATCCTTCTCTCTGGAGTCTATCTTTTTATGTCATCTTTCAAACAAATTTTGTTCAAAGTGAACCAAATAACTAGAATCGTTTCAGCTCTAATACCAATTGATAAAACTAAGGAATAAACTGAAATAAATGAAACAATAAATTGAATAAATGAAACAATACTCAAAATAAATGAACAAGAATCAAAATAACAATTATAAAAGTTAAAGGGAAATAACTAAGAAGTTAAATATTTTTTCAATCATCAAGAGAATAACAATGAAACCCCATGCCTTATTTATAACTATCCTAAGTTATTTGACAAGTTAATCGACCTAACTTTAATTAACTATAATGCCCTAACTAATAATTTGGGCTCTTACTTAATTTGGCCAAATTATTCCTAATATTAGTATTGCTAAACTAACCCGTAATATTGTTAATACTACTTACACTAGTTTTCAATAAATGAGCTCGTAGTTTCACATTCACAAGCAAAAAAAAAAAAAAAAAAAAAAAAATCCTAGAAAAGTGTTTGGAGGATTTTGGTCTCCAAACACTTTTTACGAGTTGTAAGTGTAGGGACTTTTTTATTGTGTATTCCCACCATTGATCTTTGTATAAGGTTGATTACTAAACTTATGGTCGTTGGTTCTTCAGGCCTACATTCATAATATTTGTAAATTAGAACGTTGTAGTTGCATGATTAAAAGTAGTGAAATAAATAATAAATTTGATAATAAAAACACATGTTGAATTTAGTAATTTTTTAGTCATATGTTTTGTCCACCTTTAGGCATCAATCTATTGCTGCGATCAGTGCTATAAAAGTTTGTCTTTTAAATATTGATGTTACTATATTGGGATAGCCATTCTTGACATGCTTAACATGGACAATTATTGGACATATGTATTGATGTTACGCGCCTAAACAAACTCGATTTTATCGATCGTTCCAGCAAAAGCCACCGATGTATCTCAACAGGAAAAATGAAGATTTAGTTTATTCCTGGATTTGTAGCTCAATTTTGATGGAGATTTGTAGTAGAATACTTTGTGCTAAAACAATGAAAGAAATATGGGTCGACCATAAGGAATGTTTTTTTTTTTTTTTTTTTTTTTTTTCAATTTAGCCCTCCACATATTTATCAACTGAAGCAAACTATATTCACTGTAAAAAAGAAGATTCGTTTGTGTATGTTTATTTTACAAGTACCCATCGATGTTGTTATTCATTAAATTCATAATTGTTCAAAGTGACTTCCATCAATGTATTAAAAGTTTGTCCTTTTAAAAAACAAGATGGTTTTAATTTTCCATATAGTACGTCTTTGAATGATTGGTTACTTTTTCATCGTAAATCTTCGTTGTCAGAGCTTTTTATGAGTGCAACACATTCATAAGCTTCATACACTATAACTTTATAGTTTGTAGAATGACCAAGGATATGACAGGTTTGTGACAACAACAAACTCATGAACTATGACAAATTTGAGAATAACCAACTTTAGACTACGACAAATTTAATAATCACGAACTTTAGACTATGTCAAAATTTGGCAGTGACATTTATTGATATATTAACGTTTTCCTTTTAAAAGGGAGAGATTTTTATGTTTCTAGGAACGTTGAAATTTGAATTTTGGTTGTGTCATAATAAAATTTGGTTCCACAGCTTTTACAATGCAAGTGCATTCATAATATTCGTACACTACAACATTGTAGTTTGTGGCTTGTGCAATGTTTTATAATATGACAAGTTTTTTATGACAACAAACTCTACGTTACAACAAATTAAAGAATCACAACCTCTCGACTACGATAAATTTGGTAATTTTGCCTTTTAAGAATGAGACACGGAGAAAAAACATTTAAAGTTTCGAACATTCTCAGTTAAGATTGATCAACATTTTCAACCTGAATTTACAAATATTCAACATTCAGTGTTTCTTTTCATTATCAACAACATTCAATATAAGGCTTTAATATCAACCTTCACTATAAGACTTTAGTTTTAGTGTTTTTAAGAAACATGCTCTTAGTTTAATATTCCCGAGCTCATGCATAAATGTTACTTTACTTGAGAGGGTTTAGCTCTCTAAACACTTAGTATGTGTTTGTAAGTGTCTAGGAATTTTTGGTTGGGTGTTGACCATTGATCTCTGTAGTAATCACCCTCAAACTTGTGGTATGAGGGAGATTACTGAAATCATTGTCCTTGGCTCTTCTGGTTTGCATTCATAATATTTGTAAACTAGAACGTTGTAGTAGCATGATAATAAATTTTAGAATATATGATAAATTTGATAATATAAAACCCTAGTTAGATTAGTAACTTTTGATGACTATTCTCACGATCAATGAATTAAAATTTTGAATTTAGAATGTCTACATTACTAGCCAATGAGGTACTAACTTAGATGGTAGACTTGTGGAAAATGGTATCACAAGTCTATGGTTTGAAGCCCATCAAACGAGTTTAATTAATGGTAAATAGATCTAATAAAAAACTTGCTCACCCTTAAAAAATTGTTGACTATACTTGGATTGCCAATTTTGGCAAGCTTGATGGAGACAATAGTTGTACATGTACATTGTTTAATTCCCTCTACTACTCTTTCTTTTTCTTACCTCAATTGACTAAACTATTCATGTAAACTCTCTTGGATATGGACCCTTTCATTTAGAGCTCTTTCAATTAGGAAGGGTTATTGTAATATCACTATTTATAAATACAAGGAAAGAATAACAAGCCTACGCATTAGAACAACATAAAAATAGCCCTTATGTGTGATTTATTTCACTTAATCTCATTTGTTCACATGGTATACGTGCATAATGTTCTTGCTACGCTTCCAACAAGTTTTTTCTTTCTTCATTTGATTCCTTTGGGCACAATGGTTGACTCGTCATTTCTAATGGATCAATTGTTGATCCCTTTTATGAGCATCATTCAGATTGTCTGATTATGGTGTAATTACACCTTTACAAGTGATAAATATGGTCTTTGGCTTCGAGGTATCACTATAACTTTATGCGCACAAAACAAGCTTGGTTTTGTCGATGGTTCATTAGAGAAGCCAATGAAAATCTGTGATATATCTCTAGGGGAAAAATGCAATAATTTTCTGGATTTTTAACTCAATTTTGGTGGAGATTTATGGTAGAATATTATATGCTAAAACCTCATAATAAATAAGGGTCAAATCTTAAGGAACGTTTTTTTTTTCTCAATTTAGTACTTCACATTATCAGTTGAAGCAAGCTATATTTTCAGTCTAATGAGAAAATTAGTTTGTGTCTGCTTATTTTACAAAACTCAAAACTCTTTGGAATAAGCTTAATGCTATCATCACCATTCAACCATGTTCTTGCGGCATTGGATAACGATGACTGAACACCTTGAATAAGATGGGAAAACAAAATTTTGATGAGGTGTCTATGTGACTAATATGCAACACTTCGAAATTGCATTATTTTCATGGATCTTTTTCCAAGTATAACAAACATTCATTTTCTTGATAAGAAGTTAAGGAAGAACATATATATGGAAGATAATCGAGGAAATCATGAATATAATTCTTATGGAGGTAATTCTTATAAAGGAAAACACGGTTAGACTGTAATTGTTGTGATTGAGATGGCCACATGGAAATGAATGTTCCTATTGCACCACAAGATGAAAAAAGTTTCATGTATACAACAATAAAACGAATTATTGGCAATGATTTCTTTAAGTAGCATGAATTCTAGTGCTCATTTCGCAAGTACAACTCTTATAATTCTTTTTAATTCAGTATGGATTATTGACCAGGGGTAACCAATCATGTGTTTTCTTGGTCTTTATTTTCTTCTTACAAATCGTGCCTAACACCATCATTTACCAGATGGATCATAAGCACCCATCTAACACCATCATTTGTTAATTTACCAGTAGTATTTTACTATTCATTGATGACTAGGACAAAGTGAAATTATAAGAATTGGAGATAAAAGATGGCTAGGATTGAAAGTTAGAAAATATGTTGAGGGTTGAGATTCATTTCTCATTATGGCATGTTTGTAAATATAAAACAAAAAAATGCTCAAAGAAAATGAAAATTTTGTGAAAAACAGTTGGTGGAATGTACATGTGGCGGAGAGAGGTATTTTGTTTTCTTTGTTCTCGAAATGAAAATTATCATAACTATCTACATAGTTGTCAGATTTTGGTAAACTTTATGTCGTTGAAATACATTTTTGACGATCTTTTTAATAAAACCAATGATCAATACAAGTGCTAATATTTTTAAAATACATATTTTATTAATTAAAAAATCTAATGCATTTCATGCCATTAGTATCTTTCAATTTTTTCAGATGAATGAAATGAGCTTCTTAAGGCATATTCAAACAAAAACCGGAATGAAATGATCAATACAATGAAATGATCAATACTTGAATTCTAACAAAACCAATGATCAATATAAGCGCTAAAATTTTCAAAATATATATTTGTTATTAAGAAATTTCTAATGTATTTTACGTCCTTAATATTTTTCAATATCATACCAGGAAAAAAATTTGAGACAGGCATCTTAATGCACATTTTAAAATATATATTTATATTTAAAGAAATTCTATTGCATCTCACATCGTAAGTACTTTTCAATATCATATCCGGAAAAGAATTGAAACGGGCATCTTAATGCACATTTAAACAAAAATCATAAACTTCATGTTTTGGTGAATTCAAAGTTTGGGGGAGAACTCACTCTCAATGTTTAAATTTTTTTCCCCAACTGATTCAAATTTTGAGTGAGTCTAATTCTAAAGTTTATAATGTATATTTTTACTTTAGAATAGGCTTGCACTTCAAAACTGATTGAGGGCAAAAGTGAGGATGGTGGCGGGGTGTTCAAAACATGATATTTAGCAAAAAATAATTTATGTATTTTGCGGGAGTGCCAATAGTTCCCGGTATCATACTAGTATGAGAACAATTCACATTTCATCCACCATTCAACTTGATGATGTTTGTTACATTTCATCATTCAAAGTCAACCTTTTATCTATTAGTGAACTTACAAAACCAACAAATGTTCTATAACATGCACTTCTTGTCTTTGTGTTTTTATGACCCATCAACAAAATGGACGATTGGAAAATGTCACATCCCTGAAAGGCTATATTACTCTCAAACGGATTATGTGTGCCTTGATTATTACCAAACCTGCATTCATTGACCTTTTGTGTGAACATCTTGGTTACTTATGCTTTTGCAGATTTTCCAATTTATTTAACAATATTGTTTAATTCTTGCTCTACCAATAATGTTTGTCAAATTAATCTACAAACCTAAAAAGGGGGTTTGCCACTTTCATCTAATTCAATTACTAAAATTCACTGTTAATATTTCAGAAGCTTTTTCCTCACTATTCTGTGAATGGTTCAAGATATTTTCTAACAATTGTTGATGAATATAGTAGACGCATGTGTGGTTATCACAGGCATGTAAAATCTCAAACTAAGGGTATTTGAAACCCGTTTTGTTGTGATTCAAACTCAATATCATGCTAAAGTTCATTCTTTGTATTCAAGTGGTGGATATGTTAATTTTTCTTTTATCCAACAAATTTGTACATAAAATAGTCACCAGCATAATGCGTCATGGCATTGTTTATCAGCGAAATATGCCACAACAAAATGGAGTAATTGAGCATAAACATTGTTATCTTCTTGAAGTTGCAGGAGCTATTCGTTTTCAAGCACAAATTTTATTTGATTCCAAACCAAACTATTCTAATTTGTGTACCTTTAGTTACATATGTTCATACATCCAAAGTTCATCCTAAATTCGATCGATTGACAAAGCATTACAAAAATTGTAGGTTACCCTTATGCCAAACAAGGCTATTAGATATATGACATTACTACAAAACACATATACACTTTTCATGATGTCATTTTTTTAAGAAGATTTTTTCAATTTCCTGATACGCTCAATTCCCCATGGCTTTAGTGATGCTCCTAGGATGATGTCCCTTTAAACAAATATTAATTTTTATAATACTCAAAACAATGTTATTGAACCTTTTATTGATGTTTGAGAGAAAATTTCTGACCTAAATGTGCTCTCAAAGGGTTAGCCAAAGATTCGTGTAAGCGAAATCCCAATAGGAATTTGATTCTCACGTTAGGCACTAAGCTCTATGCCTCAATCAAAATGAAGTTTTTTTTTATGCATTCACAAAGATGAACTGTGAAGAAGTGTAAAGTATATTAAAAGATAAATTGCAAAAAATTAAAGTGGAGGTAAAGGAATTAAAATGCAATCACTGAAAGAAAAAGAAATGTGAATGACATAATTTAAATATTTGGGAAGGACATAGATTGTTTGACCTAGATTGAGTCAAATCTTTTGTTGAGAGGTGTCTTTCTTATTTGTACAATGAGGTTTGAGTCATATTTATCGTCTGAAAAAGTTTTTTGTATGTTAGATTCACAACATATAAGTACAGGGTTACACACCATCATGAACTATAGAAATGCTTTAGGTTTTTTGAATTAAGGAAGTCCAACCATCATACGGACCTATACCTAATAACCCTGGCAGTCCCATTTGTCTATCTATTGATTCATGGATACCAACTTTTCTAAAAGCTTAAGCTTGTAAAGGGATAACATATCTAGCATATATCAAGGTCGGGGTCTATGAAACGGGTGGAGTGGACTTCTAGCCTCAATACTATCCCTTAGTATAATGGTTGAAAAATACCTCAGCAATTATGTTGTGCAAAAATCGAAGCTCCGACATTTTGAACTAAAGCTTTAATGCCATGTAAAATCAAAAGAAAATTTTATTTATTCCTTTTCTTTGATATTCTCAATTGCTAACAATACTTCCTTCAGTGTCAAAGTCGCCTCAGCTGATGATCAAGGAGTGACCGATGATCCCTACTTAGTCCATCATTAACTGGTGACTACTATGGTATGTGGATCAGAAGTATCACCCTGGCCTTACGTGCGAAAACAAGCTTGGATTCATTGATGGAAACATCCGCAAACCAACTTCACATTCTGATTTGCACAAGAGGGAGCGATGCAATGATGTAGTAAATAGTTGATTTCTCAATTCAGTTGATAATGACATCCATTCTAGCATTCTTTATACAGCTCATGCTATTTAAAAGGACCTTCAAGAGTGTTTCTTTTCAATCCAATGCTCCAAAATATATCAGCTGAATCAATCAACTTTTTCACTGAAATAAGATGACAACTCTATTTCTGTGTATTTTACAAAACTGAAATCATTGTGGGATGAATTCCATGCCCACACTCTCATCCAACCTTGCATGTGTGGTCAAGGAAAAGCAATGGTTGAAAGCATTCAAGATCAAGCAATGGAGTTTTTACAAGGACCCCATAATTGCTTATCATCCATCCGTAGTCAAATCTTGCTTATGAAATCTTTTCCATCAACTACTAAGATATATTCTCTTATTCGACAAGAAGAAAAACAACAAGAGCTTTACTTTCGATCCATTCCATCGATTGAATATGTTGCTCTCAATGTTCAGTGGAATGACTCCGCTCTAATGTCCAGGCCAACAATAACAAACGTCAATGTTTTTTTTGTGAACATGGAATCGTGTCGGTTATATGATAGCAACTTGTTACAAGCTACATAGCTTTCATCTCAAAGCAAAAGAAAATGTTGGAAATGTTGATCTCACCGTACCACCATTACAACCCACGTATGTTGTTCTATTCTTGCGCCATCAGTTACCCCAGATCAGTATAACAAGTTAATTGCCTTGCTCAACTCTGGTATCTTTGACTCTTCAGTGATCCCCATAGCCAATCTTGCAAGAATCCTTAACATCTTTTTCGTTCTTCTTGGATTATTGATACTAGTGCATCCAACCATATTTGCTTTGTTTTAAAACTATTCAAATCTTACCATGTTGCACCAAAAAGTCCTTTTGTTTAATCACCAGCTGAATCTCATGCTTCACTTTACATATTGGGACTATTTTAAATTCCCAACTCTAATAGTTTAACCTTGCATAGAGAGCATATCTAGCATATATCAAGGTCAGAGGTAAATGGAATGGGTGGAGTGGACTTATAGTCTCAATAATACTTGACTCGAATTGAAGTATTTTGGGTCTAGTCCAATCGTACACCTCACACTCTCTTTGATTGTTGTGGAAAATAGATACGAGAAATCATCAAAGAACTTTCTTCTTCCCCTCAACTCAACCACTATCTTTTCAAACCACATCATACCTTCATCAATTACCTCATATTACTCAACCAGCTTGGAGGTGGGCCTTAACAAAATCAATGACTCGGTGCCAACAAGGTTTGAACCCTCAACAAAATGAAAGAAATTGCAATGAAAATAAACAAAGTGCAATAAACAAAAGTAACGAAATAAACACAAAACCAAATAAACTAATAACAAAATAACTTTTATTCAATCAACCTACAAATAATGGGCAGGCTATGCCTTATTTATAACTAACCTCTTTTCCAAATCAAACAATAAACCTAATAGAAAACCAATGTGACAACCCTAATTGGAATCCCTACTATAAAAATAATAGAATTTCTAATAGTCCCTAAGATACTACTATTCCTAATATTAATAAATATCATAATTCTAACCTCCCCGAGTTGAAGAAGCTGCCCTCGAGTTTAAAGTGAAGTTATACTAAGAAAACACAAGGCATATGGTACAAGCAGAAAGCGACCTCGAATTGTGCCTTTGTAGTTACTGGCATCCCAAAGAAGTAGGCACCAAAAATAAAATCCAATATGAAATACTAATCCACTGCCCAAGTTGAAAATTGTGGGCAAACTAGTCCTCAAAATGTGTCATAAAATTGACCCAAATGGAATCATCAATACTGTTTCATGATGGTACAAATCCATTTGTGCGGCTGCAAATAGCCTGGTTAGTAGCATGTGGTGGTACTGAATGTTTATTGGATGTAAATAGTATGAGGATTTAGGAAAATATTTAGGTGAGGGGTTTTAATAAAAATTGGAGAAATTACTGTATTGAAAATAGGATCGGAAATGAAGTTGAAAAATTGATCTTTTCCTTCGACCTCATGAACTGAAACAAGAGGGAGGGGAAGGGGTTGTGATTGGATGAGGCGAGGATGTGTGACAGACTGGTTGTGGCGATGGGGGAGCTGCAACAGAGGAAGAGATGGGAGTTGAAGGTTGTTCAATCGAGGGAGAGGTTTCGAAGGTGGACGTCAAAGCAATGGCGACGCAGGCGGCAGGAAAACATTATCGGAGATATAGGTTTCTCGTGACAGTGCAGGTGCTGCTGTGTGACGCTGACTGTGTGCTACCATCGATAGTGCTAGGTATAGGCTCATGTGGCTCTGCCGGTGATGGTGTTGCTACGTGGGTTTGTCCCTTGACCTTTTGTGTTGCCAGACTAGTAGTTGTCAATACTCTCTATCATCCCATCTATCTTTGTTCAGTCTTCTGCATCTTCTATAATATTTACTTTGCCAACTGCTAGAATCTTGTTTCTTCATCATTTTCCTTTGAACTTTTTGTTTTCAAATCAAAAAAGATTGTTCGATTTTGGTACCAATTGATAGATTCAAACTATTAAAATAAACGAAATTGCGATGAAAAATAAGCGAAGTGAATGAAAAATAAGCGAAGTGCAATCACTACAAGAAACTTGAAGTTTAACGACAGTTTGATAGATATTTTATTCTACGACGTTTCATTAACCGTCTCCTAATAATATTAGTTAACAACGATTGCGGTTAATTGCGATTGTGTTAACCGCCGTTATAGGCTTGGTCTAGATTCGGCGCGGTGGAAATGAGGTACAAATGGGGTGCAACTAATAGACTGATTCTGTTTCAGATCTTAATACCATCCAATGGATGAGATTTCAACCCCAAATCTTAAGTCATTTTCTCTTTCTATTCACCAGGTTAACTCAATTATGTTAACCTAGGGGTGGGCACGGGACGGGATGAGACGAAATATACCCATCCCTATCCCATCCCATTCATACGGGATTGGGACGGGAAAAATCTCATCCCGACCTCGTCTCATCCCAAACGGGTTCGAGACGGGACGGGATCAGCGTGTTGCATGTGACTGCTGCGAAGATTATCATCATATAAGAGCGTGAAAAATAATTTTCTTATAATTAGATATAGATGTGGCATGCAAATATAATGGTAACCACTAAATCCCCTAACAATGAAGTCGAGTGGGCTGACTTTTAGAAAATGACATGATAAATGGAACCCACTAAGAGTATTATGTCACTGTGATGGCCTCCCAACTGATTTTACAATTTCATTACTGTGGGAAACAAAATTCATGGTTCCTTGACAAAATGACATTTCATCTTTTGTTAGGGAAGAAATATAGACTTATTGGTGATGCTCTAACATATCCATAATGGTTTACCATCAATACATATATCGTAATTAAAAAAAATTATTTTTATAGCCCGGGGCATCTCAAATTCTTGACTCCGCCCCTGAATGTTCCCTTCTGAATATGTATTACTCAGTTAATTGTTATTTTTCATCTTCACCTGGGTATTATCAATAATTGAAAATTAAATAATTGGAGCCACTTTTATTCGGAATCCAAGCAACAGTCTGTTATCTTTCTCTTGCTTAATGAATATTTATTTCTTGAAGTAACATTTATGTTACCACTGCAAACACCATGAGTTTCTGTCAGTCATCTGTAAGTTTATATGAGTAAAAATAAATAAAAAATTAATAAATATTAATAATAAATATTAAAAAATTAGCTCGAGACGGGACGGGATTGGCGGGATTGAAAATCTTCATCCCATCCCATCCCATTCTAGATCGGGACGGGATCGGGATAAAATTATTCAATCCCATTAAAACCCGAAAAAATCGGGACAGGACGGGACGAGATCGAGATCGCGGAATAGGATGCCCACCCCTATGTTAACCTAATAGCGAGAGAAGAAGACAAAGAATAAACAATCACTTTTCTTAACGCAGTGTCACGATTGTACCCTGAAATAAGAAGGAATAGAGAAAGTTTTCAAGCGGGAAAAAGAGGGGCCGATTTGAATTAAATCAAATTCAAAACAGGGGCACTTTAGTAATTAGATAAAAGTTGTTAGTAGGATTAATACACTAGTAATCAGATGATAGTATTTGTAATTCTGTTAGTACTGTAGTTATAAGTAGAGGAACAAAGGCATTTGCAGAGTTTAATCGAAGAAGTTAGGTCTCTTGGTCTTGATAGCCAATAGAAGTTTGTGTAATCGATCATCAGTAATCCCACTCTGTTTTCTGCCATTGTCATCTCTTGATTGCATTCACTTACCTTCAGATCTAACATTTGGTATCAGAGCCAAACCCTAGACCTATGTTGAACAAACTTAGCAATATCACCATGGAAACCAGATCCAAGGATATTGAATTATTCATGAGGGAAACTAAGAAGCATCTAGCCGAGAATTCTGGTCAAATAGATCAAATGAAGGGAAAAACTCAAGAAGATCACATAGACTCGGGAAGTTTTGGAGAAGAGGATGGAAGCTCGATTTGAGCAATTGGTGCAATTACCTCAAAATCAGCAAGGAGTCACTGGAGTTGCTAATTCCAACAGATCTGTGGTTGCTCAGTCATCTGGAGCTGCTTTGTCGACTGTAATTTCAGAACAAGCCATCAGATATTACTCCCAAAGTCATTGGGAGAACTCAGGTACCTTCTCTAGATCCCAAAACTAGATTTTCCTCAGTTTGATGGAATGAATCCTCGATCATGGATTAAAAAAGATGAGAGATACTTCACCTTTTATCAGATCCTAGAAGAGAACAAGGTAAACATAGCCTCTATTCACCTTATTGGTAAGGCGGATCTGTGATTCTTAGACTATCAGATTGGCAAAGGAGTAATGAACTGGAGTGTATTTGCTAATGATGTGTGTGAAAGGTTCGAAGAAGATGTTCTAGACATTTAGGTTGATTCTTTCAATAAGCTCAGTCAAGAATCAACAGTAAGTGATTACTACGATAAATTTGAAGAACTAAAATCTTTGATGTTGTCCCATAACCAATATCTTGATGAGAACTACTTTGTTTTTAGTTTTTTAAGTGGCTTGAAGCCTAAGATGAAGTCCATGGTGCAGATGTTGAAACCCTCCACTGTGTCCCAGGCTTTCAATCTGGCAAGAATGCATGAGGCATATCTCTGTAAGCAAGTTACTACCTGAGCCCTTTCCTTGCCAAATCACAACTTCAGACAACACAATTACACCACCACCAACAATAACAACAAATCAGGACCCTATTTGACATCACAACCCAGTTCATTCACTTAAATCAATCTTCTAGTACATCAAAACCTAAATACAATAACAACACTTCAAACACCATTAGGTTTGCTTCTAACATGCCACCTACTAAGAGAGTACTAAGTCCAGCCCAAATGAAAGCTAGGAGAGACAAGGATCTATGCTATAATTGTGTTGAAATGTACAAATATGGACATGTCTACAAAAATCAACACTTCTATATGTTAGTACCTGACATGAAGTTAATGAAGATGAAGTAGAAGCTGATCCTGGCTTGCTGAGTGTGAGAACCTAATCCAGAAAATCCAATATGACATGCAAGTTTCCTTCTATGCCATACATGGCAGTGTTGCTACTAACACCTTGATAATAAAAGGGTTATTGAAAATAAAGGGCTATTTCAATCCTAATAGATATTGGTAGTACACATTCTTTTGTAGACCCAAGGGTTATTAAGGATACTAAATGGCCTACTACATTGACACCTTAAATGGTTGTGAGGGTGGCCAATGGGGAACACTTACTTAGCAATGCAATATGCCCAAGATTACATTGGACTATGTAGGGAATGCTTTTTGAAGGTAGTGTCAGGTTGTTACCATTGGGTGGATATGACGTGGTCTTGGGTGGAGACTGGTTGAGACAATTTGGTGATGTAACCCTTAACAGCTTGCAAAAGCTCCAAATGACTGTGGCAATTGTTGGACAAAACATCACACTACAGGGCAGCAGTGACACTGGCTCACTTTGCATGATAGATTCCAAGGTGTTTAGCAAATTTTTGAAGAAACACTCTCTAGCCTTCATAGGACAACTATTCTCCTTGAGTGTCCCTACCCTTACAGAAAGAAACAACTCTACCATGAACACTTTACTTGACAACTTTGCTGATGTGTTTCAAAAGCCAACAACTCTACCTCCATCTAGACACCTAGACCATAACATTCCTATAAAACCATACTCCATTCCTCCAGCCCAAAACCCATACAAAGTGGCTTATATGCAAAAGACTATTATTGAGAAACTAGTGCAATAAATGTTAGAGGTAGGAATCATACAACATTCCCACAACCCATTTGCTGCACCCATACTATTGGTCAAGAAAAATGATGGATCATGGAGATTTTGTGTTGACTATAGAAGGTTGAATGACATTACCATAAAGGATAAATTTCCAATGCCACTCATAGATGAATTATTGGATGAGCTTCATGGGGCAACTGTGTTCTCAAAGCTGGAACTAAGGTCAGGATATCATCGAATCCTTGTACACCCCCCAGACATCCACAAAACTAAGGTCAGGATGAGTTTTCAAGACACACCTGGACACTTTGAATTCAATGTAATGCCTTTTGGCCTCACTAATGCCCCAACAACCTTTTAGGCCTTGATGAACTAGGTCTTTGCTCCATTCCTTAGAAAATGTGTCCTAGTATTTGTGGATGACATCCTAGTTTACAGTCCTACTGTGGAGCAGCACCTTGAACACCTACATACTATCTTAACTACCCTTAGGCAACACTCATTGTATGCTAAACTCGCCAAATGCTCATTCATGCAACACAAGGTAGAGTACCTAGGGCATATTATAAGTTTTGATTGAGTAGAGGTTGATCCTTCTAAACTAGAAGCCATGAGCACTTGGCCCCCACTCTCACCATCAAATAACTTAGAGGGTTCCTAGGGCTCACCGGTTACTATAGGAAATTCATAATGAACTATGGGTTGGTGGCTCAACCCTTGACTGGATTATTGAAGAAAAACTCTTTTCACTGAACAACCCAAGCTACTCAGTCTTTTCTACAACTCAAGGAGGCCATGAGTAAGGCTCCTGTAAGGGTTTACCTAATTTCAACCTACCCTTTTACCATGGAGACTGATGCAAGTTCAAAGGGGGTAGGAGCAATGTTGTCACAGCAAGGGAAACCCATTGCATACTTCAACAAAGCTCTAGGTCCAAAGAATCAAACCCTTTTTACATATGAGAAGGAATTGTTAGCCATAGTCATGGCTATGCATAAATGGAAGTCGTACCTACTTGGATCTAAATTCTACATCTACATGACTACCAAAGCATAAAGTAGTTCCTATCCCAAAAAGTCACTACTATGCTACAACAAAGATGGTTATCTAAGTTGTTGGGTTTTGACTATGAAATATTTTACAAGAAGGGGGTGGACAATAAAGCAGCAGACGCTCTCTCAAGGTGCCCTGAACACACTGGTGAACTTCATGTTATCACCTCCATTGCACCTCACTGGATACATGAAATAATCACCTGTTATGATGGAGATTTGGCAGTCCAAGCTTTGATACAACAACTGATTGTGGACAAGGATTCATGTCAACATTATTCTCTACACAAGGGACTGCTCAAATACAAAAACCTAATCTACATTGTGGACTCAAGGCAGGCTTAGAAAACATATCTTACGTGAGTTTCACAACTCGGTTGTTGGAGGCCATTAAGGTATTACAGCTACGTATGAAAGAGTAAGACAGAAATAAAGGGGATCAATGCTCCTATGGTGGATTATTCCAACCACTTCCTATACCTGAGCACTCATGGCAACACATTGCCATGGATTTCATAGATGGTCTACCTTCCTCCCATGGTTACACTGTTATACTTGTTGATAGGCTCACTAAGTATGCCCATTTCTTGCCACTCTCATACCCCTATACGGCTGCCAAAGTGGCTGAGATTTTTCTTCACAACATTTATAAACTTCATGTCCTTCCTTCCACCATCATTTCAGACTGCAACAAGGCGTTTACAAGTGCCTTTTGGCAATAACTATTCACCACACTAGGTAGCAAGCTCATCCTAAGCTCTGCCTACTACCCACAAACTGATGGGCGATCCGAGAGGACCAATGCTTGTCTCAAGACCTATTTGAGGTGTATGTCTGGGGATGCTCCATCCCAATGGTCAAAGTGGTTCTACCTTGCTGAATTCTGGTGCAATACATCCTAGCACTCAAGTCTACAAACATCCCTATTTAAAACACTCTACGGTTACACTCCCCCATTACCAGCTTTACCACCTAATTCACAGTTGGCCATACAAGATGTGTACCCCAAGATGCGTAGTAGTACATGAAGGACATAGATCACATGCTAGATATTATCAAAGAGAAACTGACTAAAGCCCCATAGAGAATGAAGTTTTTTGTTGACAAAAAGAGGACTGAAAGAAATTTTGAAGTAGGGAAGTGGATTTACCTCAAGCTCAACCCTACAGGCAAACCACAATATCTTTGGGCAAGAACATGAAGCTAGCTGCCAAGTTTTATGGTCCTTTCAAATCCTGGAGAAGATTGGGGCCATAGCTTACAAGTTACAGCTGCCACCCAAATCACAGATTTCACCCCGTCTTTCACGTGTCCTAGCTGAAGAGATGACTTGGAGCTTCCATCATACCCGTCCCATTGCTTCCTTTGGTGGATAACCAAGGACATTTCAGAGCCGAACCTAAGAAGATCTTGGCTCGTAGACTTTTACCTCGCCACAATCGAGCAGTGACACAAGTTCTTGTACAGTGGAGCAACTCGTCTGCAAAGGAGGCCACATGGGAAGATTTTGAGCATATCAGGGCCATGCTCCCCTCTTTTCATCCTTGAGGACAAGGATTGTTAGAAGCATAGGGTATTGTCACGATTGTACCCTGAAATAAGAAGAAAAGGAGAGAGTTTTCAAGCGGGAAAAAGAGGCACCAAGACTTAGCGCCAATTTGAATCAAATCAAAACAGGGGCACTTTAGTAATTTGATAAAAGTTGTTAGTTGAGTCAGTAGGATTAATACACATGTCAGTAATCAGACAGTAGTATTTGTAATTCTGTTAGTACTGTAGTTATAAGTAGAGGAACAAAGGCATTTGCAGAGTTTAATCAGAGAAGAAGTTAGGTCTATTGGTCTTGATAGCCATTAGAAGTTTATGTAATTGATCATCAGTAATTCCACTCTGTTTTCTGCCATTGTCATCTCTTGATTGCATTCACTTACCTTCAGACACGCAGCTGATTTGCACTTCCGTCTCAGGTATCAGTACTTCACTCTTCCGTTTCTTCATAATCAATTTAATCTCATTCTACCAAAACTTGAAATGGGTGTCCCCCATTTTGATATAGAATCCAGAAATATTGAATTGATTAGGTTTGTATTGTGGTCCCTTCCTCTATAGCTCAATATATGACATGTCTTATTACAAATCTGATTAAAAATCAAAACTTGGATCTGGGTATTGCGAGTTTTTTTTACCTAGAGAATAATGGGTATCTGAAATAATTGGGTAATTAGATGGTTTTGACACGGTGAACAAAGTGTTGCAGAGTGGAGACGGATTCTTCCAATTAAGATGTGATGGTGATGGACTCAATAGGTTAAAGTTGCCAACTGTTGCTTAATCTGTCACATGGTTAGATTCAATCCTATAGAAAAAAAAAAAAAAATCACAGTTACTGTTTTATAATGCATTCCACATTTTTGGAAGGTAGTTTCTATCTCATATGATCCATTTCTCAAATAAACAAATGGAAGTTTTACATGTTTTAAAACTCATTTAAAACTGTAGTTCCAGGACCAAAGAAATATTGTGCTTGAGGAAACACGATTCAACTTCATGAATTGAAATGGAAAACAATAATCAATATGAAAATAGAGATTAAGAAAAGAAGTGATCAATACATTAACATGACCTAATTGGAGTATAATCTAGCAAAAATTATTACTTTTAATTGTCACCTACTCCAAGCGCACGTGTATCATATATCATGTGGTCGGGACCATAGAAAACCACTGCAAACGCCTTTCTTTGTATTAAAGAGAAATCTGGAAAGAGATTTTTACTCTAAAAAATTAGAAGACAGAACTAAATACCATTTTTATTATACTTACTGGTTTCAGACTTGTTGCTTCCAATTTGAAGCACCAAGGACCAAACCAATGGAGCCACTTTTGACTGAGAAGTGAGAACTTTGATTTAAAGCAAAAACCATTTGGTCTACATTCCTTGTATGTGGCACCTACATCGCTTTGTAAGACACTAGGCCTGATTAACAACAATTGTTTCCCGCAATGAGTGCCGACCAAATGAATCCTACGGGGCCTTATTTGATCCGATGTCATGTGGTTGAATCAATTCTTCCAAATTTAGTACTGTTAAGAAGATTATAGAAGGCAGTTTTATACTAAATCAAGAATGCATAAGCCATGAAGTATCACAAAAAAGAAAGTATCACTTTGGTCTCTTCATGAACTCTTTTTTCAAATTGGCTTGGTATCAACGAAAGGCACTAATACAATTTAAATGTTTGTACTCTTCCATTTAGATGAGACAGAATTTGATCTGGCAAAACAACGCTGTTGGTTTCCTTAATGACTTTAGCAAGTCAGAAACAGTCTAGGTGATGGAGTAGGTGCTTCAGATGGGAATGAGTTAGCCAATATTGAAGATGTTCAGATTGTCCGTTGAACTCTCCTTTTGATGCTTTTGGGAAACATACTGGAATACTAGAGAAAAAAATAGGGCACTTGAAAATTTGTAGGTTGCAATGGGAAACATACTGGAATACTAAAGAATGTAACTAAAGAATGTACTCTTGAGTTTTGTTAAATTAAGATCATATTGTGTGTCAAAGGCATGGAAGAAGATCCAGTTTACAGCTACTAGTACTTAGAGCGTGTTTGATCACTTAAGGCGTGTTTGTTTTTTTTTTTTCATGGAAAGCCATGAAAATATTTGAGATGAGACAGAGTGAAACTTTTTTTAATCCAATGATGATGAAGATAGCCATGCGTCGTTATAGGCTGGGTTGATCTCATATCTTTTTGTATTATTTAGTATTGCTATTTTTGGTGATCTCATATCTTTCTGGCATGATTTTTGGTGTAGTAACCAATCTTTGAAGGATCTGTTTCCAATGTTGTTTATCATTAACAACAATCAATATGGGTGTGTGAGCAATTTTTGGTCGAACGACAATTCTTGGGATCTTTCCTTTCGAAGACCCCTAAATACTGGGGAGCTAGAAGAGTTCGCTAATCTAATGCATCTGTTGGATAGACAAATGCTCTCAGAGGGATCTGATAGTTTGGTGTGGAAGGGTAAAGGTGTGGGCTTCTTGGTGAAAGAATTTTCGGATATGTTGGCTGCATCTCATTATGAGACCCACTCTAACCCCTTCATTTCCTTTCACAAAAATCTGGTATGGGCGAAAAACTTTTTTCCTCAGATTAATTTCTTTAGTTGGTCAGTGTTGCATGAGAAGATCTTGACTAAAGACAGGTTAAGGAAAAGAGGAATCCACATAGGGAGTCTTTTTGTGCTTTGCAATGAAATTGACGAGACGCTGGACCATTTGATGTTTCACTGCAGTTTCTCCAAATCCATTTGGAGCAGTTTCTTGGCAGAATTTAGTTTGAGTTTGATGTTTCAAGGCTCCATTTTAGATTGGCTAAGTTGGTGGTCTCAAGCTAATCCTTCCCGCCAGGGGGAGTGGTTCTGGCATAGGGTCCCTCACGTTCTCATGTGGTGTGTGTGAAAAGAAATAAAAGGGTATTTGAAGGACTCAACAGATCAGAGCACTCTATCTTTATCGAGATTAGAAAATTGTTGTGGAGGATGGGTTCAGCTTGTAATTTGTTTAGGGATTTGGGTTTGACACTTTCATGGTGTCTTGGCATTCCTTGATATAGGAATGTTTTTCTTTGTTTTTTGTTTCATTTTCTTTCCTTAATAAACATCTTCGTGTTTGACCAAAAAAAAAAAAAAAAAATATTGCTATTTTTTCGCAGTAGATGCTATGATGTTTTGTACTCCTTTAGGGTTTGTAATTTATTCAATTCTTATGCTTTGCTTTCAAGAAGGAAACCGTTGGACTTGTCACCAGATAAATTAATCGATCCACACATTGGAGGATCAAAAAGCAATTCCAGGAGATGGTAATTAATATTTTACACCCTATCACACTTTAAGTTATCATTCTCAGCTATACCATTTTAAAGTTATATGACTTCAAAACATTAGTGTAGGAATATGAACGTGGGAGATCTGTGAGTAAGGGGGAGGTATATATTACAACACACAAAAAAGGACGGGTCTTATGTATCTGACAAAGCCCAGTAGATAAGTGTAAGTAATTTAAATATTTCCTTTCGATTGAATTAAATTAATTAATGTTTGAATAAACTTTGAATTCAAAGTTTGATGGCTTGCCTTATTCTTGTAGGAGAAAATTTTAGAGATTGAGAATGAAGATTCCATTTCACAATCCATTTCACAACATGATTCACATGCTAAGGTTTTAGGAAAAGAACATTCTGATCAAGTTCGAGCATTGGGATTTGGGCCATGTCCATCTCAAGTCTTTGGAATCACCACTAGTAAGTTTAGTACGATGATGTCCTCATAGCCAACGCAAAATACCGTTGTTCCTCAATTGCAACGGAAAGTTCACCAGCTAGAGGCACAAAGACATTAAAGAGGCAGGAATTTGAAGGAGCCTTGACATACAATTTTCCGAAGTTTGATGGAAATATGCTTGCTGAGTTTGCAAACCTATTCACTATACCCGTAAGTTTCTTGCCTTTACATTATTTGAATATATATATATATTAGTTATCAATGATATCAATTATTTACTAAATATAAACAATTAATTATAGTAATTCGGTTCAAATTTAGAGTAATATTGTTGACTCATCATTTTCAGGCACAAGATGAAGGAAGTGGGCAAGCTTCACCAGCAACTGCAAAACCCTCATCATCTAGTCAAAATAATAATGAAGCTCTTCATCAACTCCATACTCCATAGCACTGTCTACTAATTTCTTTTCAAAACGTGGTGATGACTTTATCATTTGCTGTAGTAAATTTGACTTTAACTATCAAACTTCAAGAATTTATATATGTACTAGCTTTGATATTTTGTTAACTTTGATGGCAATATAGTTGAAGTGAAATTTTGTTGAATGATTTCGATATAAAATAATTGTGTAAAATTATGGGTTGTTTACAGGTTGAAAAATGTGATTAGAAGTAAAAAATGTGGGTATAGATAGAATTTTCATGACAGTCATTAGCGATGGTTATAACAGTCGCTAAAAATAGTACCAAATTGAATTTAACGGCGGTTAAAAATTATTGCAGACCCATGGATGTTAGCGGCGGTTGAGAACCGTTGCTAAAAAAAATAAAAAGGATGGTTCAGCAGGTTTTGCCGACGGTTGTAACCGTATCTATATGGTATTCAGTGACAATTTTACCAGTGGTTGTTGACAACCGTTGCTATATGTTAATTAGCAACGGTTATGCCAGCGGGTGCTGAAAATCATCGCTGAAAGCCTTAGTGACACCTTTGTATGCGGCGGTTGTCTAATCGTCGCTGTATTATTTAGTGATGGTTATAATGGAATAAAGCATTTGTCCACCGACTCTAAAATCATGTTTTCTTGCAGTATATAAACGTAAATAACGAAATAAACGATCAACCAAATAAACTAATAACGAAATAACTTTATTTAATCAACCTACTAACAATGGGCAACCTATGCCTTATTTATAACTAGCATACGTATCAAATCAAACTATAAACTTAATAAGAAACCAATGTGAAAACCCTAATTGGAATCCTTTTACAAAAATAATAGAATTTTTAATTCTCCCTAAAATACTACTATTCCTAATGTTAACAAATATCCTAACTCTATCACTCACTCAACTAATGAAAATATGCTTAGGAAAAAAAAATATGATTAGGTATCTCATGAAGTTAACAATAATGAAACCAATTACATGATGCAAATAAGAAAAAAGAGTTTAGAGTTATCATTCTAGCTCGAAGTTTTTCATCCCATCCATTATTAAAAAACACCTATAAAATACCTTTGTTGACATGTATTGTTTTCTATAAGTCACCTGATTTGCTTATTAACATGCACATGTCATGTATCACATTTGTGAATACAAAAAGAGATCACACCTAATTTTACCAAGTATAATTAAGTTCATGAAGTTAGAATTTTGTATACAATTACAACTTTTCGTACAATCTTTGTGTCATCGTATAGAAAATTGTGAGCATATAAGTCTTTTTTTCCTCCTCTGACCCTTAAAATATAAATGTTACATACTGATGATTGTTGTATGGGTCAAAAGTTGCTAGAATACAATCACATTCGTATATTTCGTTATCAAAAAATTAAAAAGGAAAATACTTTATATATTTTTAATAAAGTATACATGCTAGGCATAAAGAAATTTGTAGTTATTACAACATTGTATGTGTAGACCTTTTGAGTTTACATTTTAATAAGTTGGTTACCTCATTGACCAAAATAATCACTTAGTCATCATTATAATTTCTACCATTGCCTTATAACTCTTTATTCACTTGTCAAAGACATACATATGCAATGCATCATCTTCGTGAACAAATGAAGGGTTTGTTCCACGATTTGTAGCCTTTGTATATTTATTAAGGAATGTGCCATGTTCCAACTTTTAATACTTATCTTTAATTAAACCAAGCTATGGAAGTCTTGAGACTTATATTTACTAATTTATCAAAATTGTGGACATACACCCTCCCCACCGTAAGTTACTTTTCATACATACCTCCAAGTATTTTAATACTTAACATACCCCCTAAACACGATCACGATACGGTTGTGTGTGTATAGTTAGGACAACTTTTGTTCGAGCAAAATAATCATGTACGTACTAAAAGATTAATTAATATATGTATGCCTCTAAATTGAACTAATCATCTCCATTTGCCCAAAAGGCATCTTTGAGCTCGGTGACAATCAACTGCATCGGCTTATGTCTAATAATAAATCTGCACATAACTGAGAGTACGTGGACTGTAAAGGTGAAGGAGATCTAGCCTCTAGGGCTTAAGAAAGAACTAGATTATGTTCCTTTATGCTCAAATCCACAAATAATCATCTAATTACATACTGTAACTCCCAAACTACAAACCCGAAAGCATATTTTATAACACTGCAATATGTTATATAGTTGTTTCACTCCATCATGGCTGTTAGATGTGATCCATAAGATGAATCTTGAGATGAAGGGGTGGGCATAGGACGGATGGAATGGATATCAACCTTATCCTATTCCATTTGTTCGGGATCGTGATGGGACATATCTCTCATTCCGACCTCATCCCATCCCAAATGGGTTCGAGATAGGATGAGCATATATTAAATAGTGATCCAATGAAAAATAACAAAATTATTTCATCTCATATTGTTTAAACTTATATAAATATAACTTTTATTATAACAATATAAGTGTCATAGTAAATATGTGAAAGGTTACCTTACAATGAAATTGTTTGTCAAGTGAATGATGAACAATGTTCTCCAACTATATAGCTCATAATAACTAACCCAAACCATCATTTACCTTTATTTTCTACACACAAAAAAATTATCCTATAACCAATCTAAAATGTAAGAAATCATAAATTTTCATAGATTTTATTTGACCTAAAATATCTAAACTGAAATTTCTACCTAAACAAATAATAACAAATCAAGCAAGTAAATTATCAAATAATACATATTTTGATTTAATTTCAACACATCCTAAACTTTTATTTAGAATAGTTGTTTGATTAAATTAATAATAATAATTATTAATAAATAAATTAGGGATGGGATGGGATGTGATGAGATGAGCGGGATTGAAAATCTCCATCCCATTCTAGATCAGGCTGAGATTGGAATGAATGTGAACAATCCTAAAAAGACCCGAAAAAAAATCGGGATCGGGGATGGGATGCCCACCCCTAGTTGGAGATCGCACAATTTTCCTTTTTTTTTTTTTTTTTTAACATGGGCACTATAGACAATAATACATTAAAAAAAAACATTTGCGGCGTATTATATTAATTTTTGGGGCTATACTACATTTTACAGCTTAGAGAGTCCTCAATACTTATGGATTTGCCTATGAGATTGTATTTCCTACATTTTACCACTTTAAATGACGAATATTCACGTGTCAAAAAATGATGGTGTTTGCATTTGGTTTAGATCACACTTGTCTTTAATGGAGTTGTACTGTAAGCAACACATTATTTATTATTAAATGTTTAGTCCAGGTTTCACGTCCAAGTGGAGTGGGAGGTATTGTTTTTAACTTAATATGTTGGCAACGGCTACTACACACCAAATGTTTTGAAATGAGCAAGTTATGGTCATTTTACTAAAGTCATGCAAATCTGTCTGAAAAGATTTGCTAAAATTTCCTGCTCGCCCAGAACTCTGCGAGTTTTTGCAAAAACCTCGCATTGTCCCAGGTGAGATTTTTAAACAGCAAATTTTTTTACTGTTTGCCCAGATCAATGCGAGGTAACAATAGTTTTCTTTTGTGATTTCTGAAAATTTTTCTGAAGTTTACTTTGTTTTTGTGATTGAAAATATTTTTGAAAATTTCTTTGAAGTTTCTATGAGGTTGCTTTGTTTTTTTCTAAAATATTTTGGGAAGTTGCAATTTGCGGTTCGATTTTTAAGAGTTTTAATTTTGAGGGAGAGGGAAGAGATTGGTTTCGATTTTACAATAGATTTAAATGTGGAGAGAGATTTGCAAGAGATTTGACTGTGGGAGAGGGAAGAGATTCGAATGTGGGAAGAAGGAATCATGTTTCAATTTGAATGGGGAGGAAAAAAATGTTAGTTTTTTATTTATATAGGTGGTGTGGAAAAATATGATGATGTGAAAAAGAAAGTAGGTAGTGCGGGAGAGTAGAGTGGTGTGAGAAAACACTTATGATGATATGAAATAGTCACTGCCTAATATGTTCCTAATATGTGCCACAAAATACTTATGTTAATGCCACATTTCTACGGTGCCTGGTTTGGTGTTTGTCAGGCACCGTAGATGTGCATCGAGATAGGAAACAACTCCTATCTCGATGCACATCTATGGTGCCTAGTACCACCAGGCACTGTAGTATTACTCTTTGTAGATTTATTTTCATTACAAAACAATAGATCAAGTTTTAGCACCAATTAAGATAAAACGTCAAAAAATTGATTTGAAGTGCCAATTAAGAGCAAACATCAAATTTCCAACTTTGGTCCACATAAATTGGATACCGAAAAAAGTAAAAGGATCGTCTTTATAGCAGCATTGATTGTTGCTTTTGGGTGTGGAGGTTCATATTTGAATGAAAGGGTTTACGTTTCTAAGATTACTTGTATAGGTTGTAGGTTTCGTTACGCTCAAACTTGTGGTATGAGTCGATAACGTTGTAATTGAGTATCGTTCTAGAGTACACCATATACTAAAATTTTGAGTTTACAATTGCAAGTCTGATTCAATAACTTTTAGCAATAAGTAAGTTTTATTAACCTTTAAACATCACAAAGTCAGCTTGATCGGTGCATTAACAATATTCCTTGCCACTGAGACATCAAGGAAAACGGATGATTTGTACACGAGTTATGAGCATGGCTTTGGGTGTGAATTTTATACATCACAAATGTATTCACATATAAAAAAAAATAAAAAAAAACTCAATATCCTTGTTTTGTAAAAAATAATCTTTTTAGCTAATTCCTTAAAAAAGGCCTTAATGTCAGCCATGCAACTGTGGTCAAGAAACGTTGAACTTTTATCTATGAGTACTTCTACACTTACCCAAAGTTCCCCATTTCTACGGTGCCTGGTATTGTGCCTGGCACAATACTAGGCACCGTAGAAGAGTTCCTCAAAGTTTGCACTCAATGACGTGGTAATATCGAAGTCATCATCACAATAACATTGAATATCATAATGATTAATTGTGTGGCACACATGCTACCACGTCATTGAGTACAAGTTGTTTAGCACACATGTCGCCACATCATTGTAAGGATTGTGATTTCGTTTTCCGAGGTAATTTCAGTCCCATAATTTTAAAAAATATCTCATAACATATTTTGTTGTATAAAGATGTAAAACAAATTCAGTTGTGATTTTAAAGTTAATATAATAAGTTGTACACTATAACTCGTAACATACTACATAAACAGTCTCACAAGACTCATGTCATACTAATAATATATTACATAATAATCACTCACATAAGAAAATTTTAATACTAAAATGAGGTTTCAGCAGGTTATAACATATGGAATTGATTAACACGTCTGAAGGGCCTTGATTTTTGCAACATTTTTAGGGACTTGTCAATGTGGTGGTACAAGTCCCAAATTTAATAAAATACAATAAAAAGGGACTAAACTCAAACTAAATAAAGAATATTGAATATAATAAAAGAAAGTAAATTTCAAATAAGCAATGACTACATACCTTGATAAACAGTCTTTTTGGTATTTAACAATTGGTGTTGGACGGCCGACCTGTTTCACTCCCAAAGTGGGCCCCCGCTTGCTTCGAGATTATGATAGAGAAAACATATGTATTAGAGTGACATTTTTTTGGGCTCAATCTTCATTTTTTTCATTTCAATACTATATGTATTTGATTTATCTGATTTTGGCCCCATAGTTTTCTATTTGATTCGTCTTATTTGAACTGCACACTCTAAGAAAAAACATGTTATAACCGTTTTTTAGGGATACTTTGGTATACCATATAATACATAGGCCGACCTAGAATTAATTTCTTTACAGTGTAAATGTTGAAAACCCTACATTTTAGAGTAGTTAATCCCAATTCTAAAACTAGTTTGCAACAGCACATCAACAAGGCCTCCACAAAGGTTGCAAAACGATGTTCCGTAGAATTTTTGGAGTTTGAGAGTCAGTTGATGACAAATATAAATCCAATAAGACCTTTTTATAGTAATAATATTGCAACCCAACCAAATTTATTACTATAAGAAAGCTGTAACTTAATGGAGGTATAGTTATAAAAATTATATAAAAAATCGCAATATTAAGACCTCAATTATAGATGAATTGCAAGTTACAAATGAAGTGGATCAAGAGGATGTAAGAGTAACTGAAGAATTCGACAACCTTACTACACTAATCCGTTTCATCAAGTCGTAAAGTAGATCAAAATCGACAACTTTGCAATACTAATCCAATAACTGAGCAATAAGACGTGTATGTTTTAAGTGAAGAATAAATCCTTACAACAATTAGGCAATAAGGAGAAAAATACAGTCTGGAATATGTCAGTATGACAATACTAAAAGTTTCATGCCAAAAAGCTATAAGCATTCATGAGAAACTAGAAACATTTTGACTTCAACAACAACGTGTACATGTTGCCGATTAACGCACTCGCAAAACTCGCAAACTCAAAGACATAGCATCAAATCTAAATAATAAATCACTGTTTCAGACAACTTTAGAGAAATATTTTATTTCATCTTAAATTTTTATTGTGATATTACATATATATTTATTTTACTAATAATTATTACTATGTGGAGGCAAATTTATTGAAACGAGACCTAAAAATGTGTTATTTATTACAATGTGGAGTTTATTCCTATTACAATCGGACCGTTCTAGAGGTTCTTCCTATGTACAGTATCTCTATAGAGAGTTTTACTGTTTTTCAAATTTCGTAAAATATTTGTGCAACTCCCAAATAAGAAATATTTCTTGAAATTTTGATATATTTCAAAGAATGGCATTCCTTTGATGCAAGTATAGTATGAGCTAGTAAGTTCTGTTCTGGAAGTGAAAAGGAAGGTATAAATATTGTAAATAGTATGAGCTAGTAAGTTTTAGTATGCCAATGGCATGACAGCTCAACGGTTAGAGCTTGGCGGATGGTACCATTAGGTCATGGGTTCAAACTCAGCTTGCGACATCTTTACTGGGTTCTGGGATCCTATAAAAACTCTGCTTGCCTTTCAAAAAAAAAAGTTCTAGTATGAGCTAATAAGTTCTGTTCTGGAAGTGAAAAGGAAGGTATAAATATTGTAAAAACGAGCATCAAGTTTTTACCCAACTTATTTTTCTTTGCAACAAAAGGTGCTTATCAATTCCTTGTCTCATTGTTGTTATGCTCCTTGAATATGTGAAAATGATGATGTTTCTCAATGAGTCGCTTATGGGTGGGTATGATCTGGATTAGCTTCAAATTTGGAAGAACCTCACTCGAATCGTTTAAATTTCGTGGATCCAATCCGGTCTGAATTCCCTCATTTTGAACATTAGGACCAAATCTAACGCGAACCATTTAGAACAGTCCGATTCCTACGGATCCTAATCTACACAACTAAGAAATAAAAAAAAAACCTTACAGAGATTTTATTAAGTTTTTCTTCAATGGCATGTAATTGATCTTCTGGCAGCCATTTGAGAGTACCAAAAGAAAATTCCATTGTATGTACGAATATTATAAATTATAAGATGACTAAGTTTTAAAAGTTAAAGGAAATGTTCAAATTTATATATGAAACAATCTTAGGATATACAAGCTTATAGAAAACTTCAAATTGTCAAGGCAGAACACCAACCTTATTTCGATAATGAAATCGAATATCGTAGGGAACAATCGGCTTCATAACAATTACAAACTCTGGATCTTTATTGGTTAAGTTACATTTGTTGCTGGTTGATTGACTTGATGTTCCTTGGCTCTAACCTACGCTTCATATAATAGGTTATGTGTGTTTACATCCTCTTCCACAATATGGAGCATTCACAAAGTCCCGATGAGGAGAAATTGTACTTTTATTTTACCAGCAAAAGTAGACATGAAAATCAAGCCAAAAGAAATCATAAAAGTGGGGTGATAATATCATGCCTGCATCTAGGGGGTATAAATTTTGTTTTTGGGTATCAAAATTGCAAATTGATTAAAGAGCTAACCTCAACGTAATTTCTTTTCTTGCAAGTGAGGCGACCCACCCCACGAAAAGGCACGATCACACATGACAACAAACCCAGTGTCTGCAACCTTGCAGGCAAACACCCACACCCTTCCCTTTGAAGGCCAAGCTTTCGCAAACCAACTCCAATGTGTGTCTGTCTGACCTTTCTTGGGGAAGAAGGATGGACAAAGCCTCATTTGTACTACTACTTCACAAATGCGACATCTTCCCTCTGCAACTTCTCTCCTTATCTCCATCATTTTCAACAAAACCCCAAACCAATCCGCAACTCCACCACCCCAGACCAAGAAACCCCCAAACTAACCCCACCACCCCTTTTCATCTGATTTCCTCCCAACCCATCTCCTCCTCGGCCGAAGAGGGATTCTCTGCATCTTTTTCCAAAGACTTGATGTATGTGTGTTGCTCTGTTAGTGGTGATCGCAGAGGAAAAGGGGGTTGTGTAATGCTTCTCAGTTTTTAAGAAAGAAACACTATGGAAAAACTAACAGAATTAGAAATTCATTTCATGAGGAACAGGTAAGAAACAGAGCTTCTCTCACAGAGAGACCATTTTACTCTTCCTACAGCTTGCCTCTTCATTGATTACACCTATTACTTATATAGACAAAACCCTAATACATGGTTCTAGACAAAATGGAGAGGGAGGGACGCGTGAGCAGAGAACGTGGAGCTCGTCGTGGTCTACAAGAGCAGGGAGGCGCAGTGGTCCTGGGTGTACCCTGTCCTTAACTGATTCTGTGAATCCTAACAGCTTTAACCACCTCTGTGAATTCATAACAACTTTAACCATATTTGGGATCACATGCTGCTCACGTGAGTCACTTAAGTGAAAATTGGCTTGTGCGAGGCACGTGCAATAACCACTCGATGAATTCAAAAAACAGTTTGTTCCCGCTTGTCCAGAGCAGCCAGTGTTCTTCGCGCAATCGTGACAATACCTCCTTCTCCTGTACATGCTTGACCTCAAGCATGAAAGTTTGGGAAGCGGGCATGGATGTTGGCCCAATCTTCCCATGTAGCATCCGAGGGCGAACTAGAAGACCACTGTACCAGAACCTGAGTGACCGCCCTGTTATGGCGCGGGACTAACCGCCTGTTTAATATGGCCACTGGTTCGGGGTGGAGCGAACCATTCGTGTCCGAAGATGGCAGAAAGGGGAGGCTTTGTTGGTGGGATCCCAAGTGGGCCTTGAGCTGGGAGACATGGAAGACGTCATGAATTTGAGACCCCTCTGGAAGGAGCAGCCGATAAGCAACCTTACCCAGTTTCTCCACAATTTGGTAGGGACCGAAGAAGCGTGAAGCAAGCTTCAGATTACGGCGGAGGGAGACGGAATTCTGACGATAAGGTTGTAACTTAAGATACACCCAGTCTCCTAAATTAAAGGAGCGCTCCGTGCGCTTTCGATCGGCGAAAAATTTCATCCGTTCCTGTGCCTTAGTCAATCGTTCCTTGAGAATAGAAAGCATCTCTTGGCGTTCCTGGAGGTAGGTCTGGACCTCATTGATGTTGGTGGACTCAATTGGTGGGAGTGCAAGGAGTGGAGGTGTATAACCATACAAGGCTTGAAAGGGCAAAATTTGTAAGCTTGAGTGAAATGTGGTGTTGAACCAGTATTCCACCAGATAGAGCCAGTGAAACCATTTGGAAGGGGCCTGATTGGTCATGCATCTTAGGAACGTCTCCAGGCAAGCGTTGGTGCGCTCGGTCTGTCCGTCTGTTTGTGGGTGGTAGGCGGAGCTCATTGCGAGGTCTGTCCCAAGTGCGGCGAAGAGTTGTTGCCAGAAGGTGCTAGTGAAGGTCTTGTCTCGATCGGAGACGATCGATTCAGGTAGGCCATGCAATTTGTAGACTGTCTGCAAGAATACCTGGGCCACCATGGAGGCAGTGAAGGGGTGTGTGAGTGCCAAGAAATGGCTGTATTTGGTTAATCGATCCACGACCACCATTATCACGGAGTGATCGTGAGAGACGGGTAACCCTTCGATGAAGTCCATCGAAATGTGTTGCCAAGCTCTGTCGGGAATAGGCAAAGGTTGTAAGAGCCCGCCATACCCACTGAGATCATATTTGTTACGTTGGCAAACGTCACATTCGATGATGAATTTCGTAAGATCACGTTTCATACCCGGCCAGTAGAAGTGACGCAGTAAGCGTTGGTATGTAGCCGTGATGCCTGAGTGGCCGCCAAAGTTGGAGCAGTGGATGGAGGAGATTAGTTGTTGGCGGAGAGAACCAACGGATCCAATATAGATTTTGGATTTAAATCTGATCAGACCCTGTTTAAGTGCCCAGTTGGGAACCCCGTCCCCTTTGACAAGCAGTTTGGGTAGTATGGAGTCGGCCAATTCATCCTCCTTATAGCTGGTGGCAATCTCATGTATCCAAGTAGGTGAACACTGAGATAAAGCGAGACAATTGGCTGCAACCTCCGGGCTGGAAACAATGGCAGGGTGACGTGAAAGAGCATCGGCAGCCTTGTTGTCGGCGCCTTGGCGATACTGAATGGTGTAGTCATAACCAAGGAGCTTCGAGAGCCACTTCTGCTGGGTAACTGATGTGAGTCGCTGATCCAGAAAATGCTTAATAGCTTGATGATCAGTGAGGATCAGGAATTTGGAGCCTAGCAGGTATGGACGCCACTTTTGCACCGCTAGCACAATGGCAAGCAGTTCCTTTTCGTATGTGGATAAACCAGAGTTGCGAGGGCCCAAGGACTTGCTATGGGGTGATGGTCTTGGCTTAGAACAGCACCAATCCCATGGGTACTAGCATCTGCTTCCACAGTGAAAGGAGCTTTGAAGTTTGGTAATTTGAGGACTGGCGTAGAGCAGAGGGCGTGCTTGAGCTGTTCGAAGGCAGCAGTGGCAGCTTTGGACCACTGGAATGAGTCCTTCAGCAGGTCAGTAAGAGGTCTAGCAATGGAACCATAGTGACGAACAAACTTGCGATAATAGCCCGTCAAGCCTAAGAAGCCGCGAAGGAGTTTAAGGGAGAGTGGGAGTGGCCAAGAGAGAATGGCACTGATTTTAGATTGGTCTACTGCTACGCCATCAGCAGAGATTACGTGCCCGAGATACTCAATGTTGGGCTGTCCGAAGGAACACTTGGACAGTTTGATGTGTAAGGAATGGTTACGCAGGATGGAGAAGGTGATGTGGAGGTGAGTTAAATGTTCTTTCATGGAGCAGCTGTAGACGAGAATGTCGTCGAAGAAGACAAGGATGAACCGTCTTAAATGTGGTTGAAAAATGGTGTTCATGAGGGCTTGGAAGGTGGAAGGGGCGTTAGTGAGTCCGAAGGGCATGACGAGAAATTCATAGTGGCCATTGTGAGTTCGGAAAGCGGTCTTGTGAGTGTCATTTGGATCGACCAAGACTTGATGGTAGCCAGAGCAGAGGTCGATATTAGAAAAAATGGTTGAGCCATGGAGTTCATCAAGGAGTTCGTCTATGAGGGGAATGGGGTATCGATCCTTGATAGTTAACTCATTGAGGCGCCGGTAGTCGACGCAAAAGCGCCAAGACCCATCCTTCTTCTTGACCAAGAGAATGGGGGCTGCGAAAGGACTGTGAGATGGTTTAATGAGGCCTGCGGCAAGCATCTCCTGAATGAGTTGCTCAACAATTGATTTCTGGATGTGCGGTAGTCTGTATGGCAGCAGAGAAGGGGGTGTGGCGTTGGTTTTTAGTGGAATCTTATGATCCAGCAGCCGTTTAGGGGGTAGAGATGTTGGAGGATCAATAACATCTTGGAATTTGAGGAGGAGGTCAGCTATGGAAGGGTGTGGTTGGGGTGAGTGAGGAGTGGCATCCATGGACCAAAAGGTACCAATGAAGGTATGGTGAGGGCAGTGTTTAGGTGGTTTGAGTGAGAAGAGAATGTTGATGTTGGAGGGTCCCCTTGAACCTTGTAATGTTGTCCTGTGTCCTTGGTGAACTAGAGTGAGCTGAAGTTTTTGTAAATTAATCGTGATATCGCCAAAAGTTTTCAGCCAGTCCACGCCTAATACCATCTCATGCTCTCCCAAGGGTAATACTCGCACATCTCCACTGAAAGATATGCCTTGCACAGTCCAAATCAGAGGCTGGCAGACTGCGGTGCTATGCAATTGCTGACCGTTAGCCACTCTTACAGTCATAGGCGCAGTTGTTTGTATGGGCCAGCTTGTGGCCTTAACCACCTTGGGGTCGATGAAGGAATGCGTGCTGCCTGTGTCTACCAGAATGGAAATGGCGACCCTCTTGATGTAGCCACTCAAGAGGATGGTGTTGGATGTGTTGCAACCATGAAGCGCATTAATGGAGAGTTCCATTTCAGTCTGTTCTTCGGAAGTTAAGTCATCACAAGTGCTGTCTGGAACTGCCAAGGAGCCTTCATTTTCGGTTGCGCTACTGTCCTCATCAGTGGTGAGGAGGTATAATTGCTGATATTTGCATCTGTGGCCTGGTTTGTAGAGTTCGTCACAGTTATAGCATAGGCCTTGGTCGCGACGAGTTTTCATTTGAGCTGGAGTGAGGCGCCTAATGGGGGGTGTGTAGGGAGGCGGCCTAGGTGGTGGTAACTTATGGAGCAGATTATGGCTGGGGAGAGGAGGCCTGGAACTCATAGATGAAGGTGAAGATTGGCTAGAGATGGGGAGCTTGGGGCCAATTGGGGGTGGTGAATGGTTTGTGGGACGATAGTTGGGTGAAGGATGGTGAGTTGAATGTTGTGATGGGGATGAACATGCTTCTTGCATTCTGGCTAAGGAAATGGCCTGAGCAATACTTGAGGGTTGGAACATCTGGACCCTAGTTTTTATGTGGGGTTTAAGGCCACTAAGGAAGCTCAATACATAGTATGATTCACTGAGGGTATCATTATTAATAACCATCCATGACTTGAGCTCCTCAAACTTTTCATAGTAAGCTTCCACTGAAGTGGATTGGTAGAGTTTGTTGAAAGCCTCCACATAATTCTCATGGACTGGATTCTCAAATCTGAGACACACGTTGGTTGCTAATTGAGGCCATGATATGGTTGGCTTACCCATTTGATAGTCGAGATACCACGTATCCGCCTTGCCGTCAAGGTGGATGGAGGCAATGGACACCTTGCTGTCAGGTGCTATATTGTGAAGCAGGAAGTACCTCTCACATTTCTTGACCCATGAGCGAGGGTTAGTCCCATCGAAGTGGGGAAAATCCACCTTCGGAAAACGGAAATGACCCATTGAGTGCTCATTCTGGAAGGAGGCCTCAGTGTGCCATTGTTGAGTGGGGTGCTCAGTCACATGGGAGCTGCTTGCAGCAGTATGAGAACTCGATGGAGTTGGTGGGTGTTTTCCTTGGATGAGCTGCATCAATTGAGCAAAACGTGAGTCTATGTGCTGCCTGAGTTCTTCTCCACTCTTGGCCAACTGTTCCTCATTCAGTGCCAGCTTAGAAACATCCTTCTTCAAGAGTTCAATCTGGCTCATGGCCTCATTGAACTGCCTCTTGGATTCTCGCAGGTGAGTCTCCATCTCTTTAGCCCTGGTCTCGATAGCTCCCATATAACCAGTGCTCTGATACCAAGTGTAATGCTTCTCAGTTTTTAAGAAAGAAACACTATGGAAAAACTAACAGAATTAGAAATTCATTTCATGAGGAACAGGTAAGAAACAGAGCTTCTCTCACAGAGAGACCATTTTACTCTTCCTACAGCTTGCCTCTTCATTGATTACACCTATTACTTATATAGACAAAACCCTAATACATGGTTCTAGACAAAATGGAGAGGGAGGGACGCGTGAGCAGAGAACGTGGAGCTCGTCGTGGTCTGCAAGAGCAGGGAGGCGCAGTGGTCCTGGGTGTACCCTGTCCTTAACTGATTCTGTGAATCCTAACAGCTTTAACCACCTCTGTGAATTCATAACAACTTTAACCATATTTGGGATCACATGCTGCTCACGTGAGTCACTTAAGTGAAAATTGGCTTGTGCGAGGCACGTGCAATAACCACTCGATGAATTCAAAAAACAGTTTGTTCCCGCTTGTCCAGAGCAGCCAGTGTTCTTCGCGCAATCGTGACAATACCTCCTTCTCCTGTACATGCTTGACCTCAAGCATGAAAGTTTGGGAAGCGGGCATGGATGTTGGCCCAATCTTCCCATGTAGCATCCGAGGGCGAACTAGAAGACCACTGTACCAGAACCTGAGTGACCGCCCTGTTATGGCGCGGGACTAACCGCCTGTTTAATATGGCCACTGGTTCGGGGTGGAGCGAACCATTCGTGTCCGAAGATGGCAGAAAGGGGAGGCTTTGTTGGTGGGATCCCAAGTGGGCCTTGAGCTGGGAGACATGGAAGACGTCATGAATTTGAGACCCCTCTGGAAGGAGCAGCCGATAAGCAACCTTACCCAGTTTCTCCACAATTTGGTAGGGACCGAAGAAGCGTGAAGCAAGCTTCAGATTACGGCGGAGGGAGACGGAATTCTGACGATAAGGTTGTAACTTAAGATACACCCAGTCTCCTAAATTAAAGGAGCGCTCCGTGCGCTTTCGATCGGCGAAAAATTTCATCCGTTCCTGTGCCTTAGTCAATCGTTCCTTGAGAATAGAAAGCATCTCTTGGCGTTCCTGGAGGTAGGTCTGGACCTCATTGATGTTGGTGGACTCAATTGGTGGGAGTGCAAGGAGTGGAGGTGTATAACCATACAAGGCTTGAAAGGGCAAAATTTGTAAGCTTGAGTGAAATGTGGTGTTGAACCAGTATTCCACCAGATAGAGCCAGTGAAACCATTTGGAAGGGGCCTGATTGGTCATGCATCTTAGGAACGTCTCCAGGCAAGCGTTGGTGCGCTCGGTCTGTCCGTCTGTTTGTGGGTGGTAGGCGGAGCTCATTGCGAGGTCTGTCCCAAGTGCGGCGAAGAGTTGTTGCCAGAAGGTGCTAGTGAAGGTCTTGTCTCGATCGGAGACGATCGATTCAGGTAGGCCATGCAATTTGTAGACTGTCTGCAAGAATACCTGGGCCACCATGGAGGCAGTGAAGGGGTGTGTGAGTGCCAAGAAATGGCTGTATTTGGTTAATCGATCCACGACCACCATTATCACGGAGTGATCGTGAGAGACGGGTAACCCTTCGATGAAGTCCATCGAAATGTGTTGCCAAGCTCTGTCGGGAATAGGCAAAGGTTGTAAGAGCCCGCCATACCCACTGAGATCATATTTGTTACGTTGGCAAACGTCACATTCGATGATGAATTTCGTAAGATCACGTTTCATACCCGGCCAGTAGAAGTGACGCAGTAAGCGTTGGTATGTAGCCGTGATGCCTGAGTGGCCGCCAAAGTTGGAGCAGTGGATGGAGGAGATTAGTTGTTGGCGGAGAGAACCAACGGATCCAATATAGATTTTGGATTTAAATCTGATCAGACCCTGTTTAAGTGCCCAGTTGGGAACCCCGTCCCCTTTGACAAGCAGTTTGGGTAGTATGGAGTCGGCCAATTCATCCTCCTTATAGCTGGTGGCAATCTCATGTATCCAAGTAGGTGAACACTGAGATAAAGCGAGACAATTGGCTGCAACCTCCGGGCTGGAAACAATGGCAGGGTGACGTGAAAGAGCATCGGCAGCCTTGTTGTCGGCGCCTTGGCGATACTGAATGGTGTAGTCATAACCAAGGAGCTTCGAGAGCCACTTCTGCTGGGTAACTGATGTGAGTCGCTGATCCAGAAAATGCTTAATAGCTTGATGATCAGTGAGGATCAGGAATTTGGAGCCTAGCAGGTATGGACGCCACTTTTGCACCGCTAGCACAATGGCAAGCAGTTCCTTTTCGTATGTGGATAAACCAGAGTTGCGAGGGCCCAAGGACTTGCTATGGGGTGATGGTCTTGGCTTAGAACAGCACCAATCCCATGGGTACTAGCATCTGCTTCCACAGTGAAAGGAGCTTTGAAGTTTGGTAATTTGAGGACTGGCGTAGAGCAGAGGGCGTGCTTGAGCTGTTCGAAGGCAGCAGTGGCAGCTTTGGACCACTGGAATGAGTCCTTCAGCAGGTCAGTAAGAGGTCTAGCAATGGAACCATAGTGACGAACAAACTTGCGATAATAGCCCGTCAAGCCTAAGAAGCCGCGAAGGAGTTTAAGGGAGAGTGGGAGTGGCCAAGAGAGAATGGCACTGATTTTAGATTGGTCTACTGCTACGCCATCAGCAGAGATTACGTGCCCGAGATACTCAATGTTGGGCTGTCCGAAGGAACACTTGGACAGTTTGATGTGTAAGGAATGGTTACGCAGGATGGAGAAGGTGATGTGGAGGTGAGTTAAATGTTCTTTCATGGAGCAGCTGTAGACGAGAATGTCGTCGAAGAAGACAAGGATGAACCGTCTTAAATGTGGTTGAAAAATGGTGTTCATGAGGGCTTGGAAGGTGGAAGGGGCGTTAGTGAGTCCGAAGGGCATGACGAGAAATTCATAGTGGCCATTGTGAGTTCGGAAAGCGGTCTTGTGAGTGTCATTTGGATCGACCAAGACTTGATGGTAGCCAGAGCAGAGGTCGATATTAGAAAAAATGGTTGAGCCATGGAGTTCATCAAGGAGTTCGTCTATGAGGGGAATGGGGTATCGATCCTTGATAGTTAACTCATTGAGGCGCCGGTAGTCGACGCAAAAGCGCCAAGACCCATCCTTCTTCTTGACCAAGAGAATGGGGGCTGCGAAAGGACTGTGAGATGGTTTAATGAGGCCTGCGGCAAGCATCTCCTGAATGAGTTGCTCAACAATTGATTTCTGGATGTGCGGTAGTCTGTATGGCAGCAGAGAAGGGGGTGTGGCGTTGGTTTTTAGTGGAATCTTATGATCCAGCAGCCGTTTAGGGGGTAGAGATGTTGGAGGATCAATAACATCTTGGAATTTGAGGAGGAGGTCAGCTATGGAAGGGTGTGGTTGGGGTGAGTGAGGAGTGGCATCCATGGACCAAAAGGTACCAATGAAGGTATGGTGAGGGCAGTGTTTAGGTGGTTTGAGTGAGAAGAGAATGTTGATGTTGGAGGGTCCCCTTGAACCTTGTAATGTTGTCCTGTGTCCTTGGTGAACTAGAGTGAGCTGAAGTTTTTGTAAATTAATCGTGATATCGCCAAAAGTTTTCAGCCAGTCCACGCCTAATACCATCTCATGCTCTCCCAAGGGTAATACTCGCACATCTCCACTGAAAGATATGCCTTGCACAGTCCAAATCAGAGGCTGGCAGACTGCGGTGCTATGCAATTGCTGACCGTTAGCCACTCTTACAGTCATAGGCGCAGTTGTTTGTATGGGCCAGCTTGTGGCCTTAACCACCTTGGGGTCGATGAAGGAATGCGTGCTGCCTGTGTCTACCAGAATGGAAATGGCGACCCTCTTGATGTAGCCACTCAAGAGGATGGTGTTGGATGTGTTGCAACCATGAAGCGCATTAATGGAGAGTTCCATTTCAGTCTGTTCTTCGGAAGTTAAGTCATCACAAGTGCTGTCTGGAACTGCCAAGGAGCCTTCATTTTCGGTTGCGCTACTGTCCTCATCAGTGGTGAGGAGGTATAATTGCTGATATTTGCATCTGTGGCCTGGTTTGTAGAGTTCGTCACAGTTATAGCATAGGCCTTGGTCGCGACGAGTTTTCATTTGAGCTGGAGTGAGGCGCCTAATGGGGGGTGTGTAGGGAGGCGGCCTAGGTGGTGGTAACTTATGGAGCAGATTATGGCTGGGGAGAGGAGGCCTGGAACTCATAGATGAAGGTGAAGATTGGCTAGAGATGGGGAGCTTGGGGCCAATTGGGGGTGGTGAATGGTTTGTGGGACGATAGTTGGGTGAAGGATGGTGAGTTGAATGTTGTGATGGGGATGAACATGCTTCTTGCATTCTGGCTAAGGAAATGGCCTGAGCAATACTTGAGGGTTGGAACATCTGGACCCTAGTTTTTATGTGGGGTTTAAGGCCACTAAGGAAGCTCAATACATAGTATGATTCACTGAGGGTATCATTATTAATAACCATCCATGACTTGAGCTCCTCAAACTTTTCATAGTAAGCTTCCACTGAAGTGGATTGGTAGAGTTTGTTGAAAGCCTCCACATAATTCTCATGGACTGGATTCTCAAATCTGAGACACACGTCGGTTGCTAATTGAGGCCATGATATGGTTGGCTTACCCATTTGATAGTCGAGATACCACGTATCCGCCTTGCCGTCAAGGTGGATGGAGGCAATGGACACCTTGCTGTCAGGTGCTATATTGTGAAGCAGGAAGTACCTCTCACATTTCTTGACCCATGAGCGAGGGTTAGTCCCATCGAAGTGGGGAAAATCCACCTTCGGAAAACGGAAATGACCCATTGAGTGCTCATTCTGGAAGGAGGCCTCAGTGTGCCATTGTTGAGTGGGGTGCTCAGTCACATGGGAGCTGCTTGCAGCAGTATGAGAACTCGATGGAGTTGGTGGGTGTTTTCCTTGGATGAGCTGCATCAATTGAGCAAAACGTGAGTCTATGTGCTGCCTGAGTTCTTCTCCACTCTTGGCCAACTGTTCCTCATTCAGTGCCAGCTTAGAAACATCCTTCTTCAAGAGTTCAATCTGGCTCATGGCCTCATTGAACTGCCTCTTGGATTCTCGCAGGTGAGTCTCCATCTCTTTAGCCCTGGTCTCGATAGCTCCCATATAACCAGTGCTCTGATACCAAGTGTAATGCTTCTCAGTTTTTAAGAAAGAAACACTATGGAAAAACTAACAGAATTAGAAATTCATTTCATGAGGAACAGGTAAGAAACAGAGCTTCTCTCACAGAGAGACCATTTTACTCTTCCTACAGCTTGCCTCTTCATTGATTACACCTATTACTTATATAGACAAAACCCTAATACATGGTTCTAGACAAAATGGAGAGGGAGGGACGCGTGAGCAGAGAACGTGGAGCTCGTCGTGGTCTGCAAGAGCAGGGAGGCGCAGTGGTCCTGGGTGTACCCTGTCCTTAACTGATTCTGTGAATCCTAACAGCTTTAACCACCTCTGTGAATTCATAACAACTTTAACCATATTTGGGATCACATGCTGCTCACGTGAGTCACTTAAGTGAAAATTGGCTTGTGCGAGGCACGTGCAATAACCACTCGACGAATTCAAAAAACAGTTTGTTCCCGCTTGTCCAGAGCAGCCAGTGTTCTTCGCGCAATCGTGACAGGTTGTCACAGAGAAAGCATGAGAGAGAGAAAGGAGGCAATGAAACAGGGAAAAATCAAAAGAGAGGCTGGTGAGACCTTTGTGGCAGTGACAATCAAACAGAAGGAAGCGATGATCAATGTGGTATATTCATTGTTGGGTGGTGATGTGATGAAGAAATGGTTGCGAGTTGGAGAAGAGAGACCGGTGAATGAGAAGAGGCGATGGGAGAAGAGGATCTGTGAGATGGGGTTTTTACTTTTTAGGGTTGAAATTGAATTTTGTTACACCCAATCATATTAAGACATGTGTATAGGTGTTATACAAATGGATTGAAACCGAACCGTTTGAATACAAATATTTGAAACCAGACTAGAATCATTCCACAACGAATCTGGACCGATCCAGAACGTTTCTTAATTTACACAATAAAATTTAAACCGTTTGGATTAAAACGATCCAGTTCAATTTGGATCCGCAGTTCCTTGACCCGTATGCCCACCCCTAGAGTCGCTTCATGTCCATGCCACTGCTAATTGTATAACTAGTAACTCTACTTCATAATTGGATTTGACTTGGGAGTCCTATTCATCCATTATTTAACTGCTAATGATTCATGCATCAGCCATAGCTACAATACGATACCTGAAATTCAGACCTGTGAAAAGATGCATGAATCATCAATATAACAAGGTGATTGGGAATGCAAACATTTTCCCTATACATATATTATTAACTAACAATCTAACATAGTTTTTACTATACAAGTCTACTTTTTAGCAAATTAGCAATGTCTGGTACTTTATAAACAATTTAAAAAAAATTTAATAAATAAAAGAGTATAAAAATCTTTGTTTGGACTTCGGAGTATTTGGAAATTAAAATCAATATTTGGTGTAAAACAAAATATATACCCTGCTTCCATCATTTCTTAATAAAGTGGCCACTTTGAATGCTTGCTTTAGCAAAGAAGCGCAACAAGCAATCACTTTTTCTTGGTTTTTATTTTCACTTTGGCCAAAGCGAATCGAGTTATCACCACTTCACTTCTCGCTTTGGCTTGATTTATCTACACTACAAAGAACAGATATGATGTTATAATAATTGGAGAAAATTTGGTAATATCCAACAAAGAAGCGAATCAAAGTAAAGTAGCATATGATGGAAACAAAAAAAGAATTGAAGCCAAGAAAAAATATAGCATATGGTAGTAATCCACACATAAGTGAGTCAAAGAAAAAATAGCATACATAAATAGAAAGCAAAGAAAAATACTTGAAGATATTATCAAGGAAGAACATACATCGCACGACAATGCTTAGTTCTCCTCACCCTCTTTCTTGTCACCAATCCTCACAAGCTCCATTGCTTCTCTCCTATATTCCAATTATAATTCTTCCGGGGTCCGTGGATATGAAGAGGAATAAAATTTCCGGCAGGTATAATGTTGCTCCATGTCTATCAACCCATCCTTCAAATTTGTGAGAGCCAATTCTCTCCGAAGGACCATCGTAAGGACAAATTCAAGGTAATTTACCACAAAATAAGGGGCATTCACAAACCCTGGATAGAACTCTAGAGATTTGATCAAAAGAAGCTACTATACTTCGAAGAAGCCGTCATTAAAGTATTGGGTTGATAGCAATGATGTATCACCCACAGTCAAAGCTTTATAAAGGAACTGTTTGAATGGAGACTCACTACTATTGAAGCAGCGAAGCAAGGAAAGCGTCAGTCTAGAAGAGTAGTCCTTGGGAGGGAGATGTTCCTTGGTTGGGGTTAACTTGTGCCATTTGGTAGTATGCAAGTATACTAATTTCCATCATTTGGTATGAATCTATTTAATCTGAATGGTTGATACGAAACATGTCCTGCGTATGTGAAAGCCATCCATGATGAACATCATCCCTGATATAAATATTAGTATACCAACCACAAGAAAATCTGGACAAAAATATTAATGTAGACAATCCAAAATGCTTTGTTGTTGAGCCCCGGGATCAAACTTCAGAATCCCATAAATCAGTACATAGTAGACAATCTGCGTGCGAGTGAACAAAACCTAGAGAGGGTCAAAGTTATTTTATTGAGAGCATCCTACCGAATGAAATTATGCTAATACTAGCTATTAGGAAATTGATGCACCGGGTCTAAGTTTGATTAAGAGCACATTTCTGCTGATTATGACTTCTTGTGATGAGTAAACATATAGGGCCTAAGTTCATTATGAAGACCATATTTGAATATAAATACTGAATGAAATTATGAAAAAGCCAGCTGCTAGGAAATTATATGGGGTCTAATTTTGATTATAAGCACACTTGTAGTGAACAAACATTTGCAAATGTTTAGGTTTCTAGCTGTCAATCCAAAAAAAATTACTCCAAAGGATGATCACAAGTTCAAAGTTTTAGGACTTTAGAATATGATGAACAAAGCATTGGAAACAGACAAGAAAACGAAGTCGATATAGCTGGTGAATATCGCTGGACTAGGGCTACTTTTCGGACGGATTGGCTAGGAAACAAATGTTTCAATTTCCGTACCAAGGATTTTTGAATCGGAAATTTGTAGCCAATTTCCATTCCAAAATTTCGGAAATAGAAAATTCTGATAAAAATTATATTTTGGAAAAAACAATGGGGTTAGACTCAATTATATCCTTAGTAAAAACAACGTTATAACTCTGATATAACTGTTAAAGTGGGTGAGCCGTTACGTTATGACACTATCACGTTATGGTATCCCAACTCCGATATAACGGCGTTATGTGATCGTTATTGAGATAACGTTTTTTTTTCAATAACGTCGTTTTAACGTTTTGTTCTAATACATTAAAAAAAATCTTATTCTCGATCGAACCAGAACCCTAGAGTCGTAGGAAAGGACCATAGCTTGCCGTCGTCAATCGCCAGAGAACTAGACATCGCCGTTTGACAAAGAATGAGATAAGAAGAAGGGTAGAGACGAATAGTCGATCGCACTCTCACTCTTATACTAAGGGAAAATGTTTTTTATTAAGGTTTTTTGTTTTTGAATTTAATGTTATGAACATGATTTACTTTTCTTTTTTTTAACTATAATAACATTATATTTTGTAGGGGTATTAATATATATATTTAAAAAACTATTTCGTTATATACCGTTATATCTCAGCATATACCGTTATAACCTATAACGCTCTTTGACCATTTTGAGTCTGTTATCCGTTTTAACTGCATAGATTATATCATAACTATCATAGCTTATAGTTATGATATATAGTCTTCTTTTATTAACAGGATAATGAAAATATATAGTTATAATTACAATATAATATATAATAATGACATCTTATTTATTTAAGAAAATTTTGGAACAAATAGAAAATTTCGGATTGGAACACTGTGGAATGTAATAATCGGAATATTTTTGGAAATTTTAGATCGGAATACTTCTGGCAAGTTTCAAAAAATTTCGGATCGAAAGCAGATATTTCAAACATATTTCAATTCCATTCCAAAACTTTTCAAAATTATCGAAAATTTCGGATAAGTTTGGAGTCATATTTTTTTGGAAAATTTCAATTTGGAATTGATTAGAATCGGAATTTCTAATCCAACTTGCAGCCCTACGCTGGACACAACATAAAGGAGGATTTCTTCAACAACTACAATTTCACTTCCCTCGACACTCCTCATACACACTATGACTTAGTATATCACTGAAGTAACCACCACAGCTCAATGGCATGACACTCAATGATTAGAGCTTGACAAATGGCATGACCGCCTTCTAAAAAAAAAACCACTACAGACTTCCCCAAATAGGTACTAAGATTGCATAATAGAGGTGGACATAAGCAACTCAAACCATTCTTCAATTTAAAAGTTGTCTCTCTTCACCATTTTTAGGCTTATAACTACGGCATTTTAAGGCCCTAAATTTACGCAAGTACGACTTTTTAATTAAAAGTTCTCATCAATGTACTTTGTGTATTAAGAAACTGGACACAATGAGGCCAAACTCAAGCATGAAAAGAGCCTAAAGCTGACATTTAAAGCCCACGGTTTTCAAGCTCAAGAGCAATGAATCAAACCCAACATGAATTGAAGGGTTCTCGTTGCGAATCTTGAGCAAGCCAAGAGAATCATTAAGTCTGAGCAAGCCAAGAGAATCTTTAAGTCTCCCAAAACTGCCAAGTCAAATTTCACATTTTTAATCCCAATTTTCTCATTAACTCATTCATATAGGTACCAATCTTTATGCCTCCCCACTAATCGTATAAAGAATTTTTAATATAAAGATGATTTTTATCCCACTATTTCTCCGTAACCTATTCATATCTACTACTCGCAGGTATTTGGGTGATTTGGAATGAGAGAAATGACAAGGTCTTCAAAGGAATAAAAAAAAGATTAACAAATTTTGTATTGACATTAAAATATTGGTGTGGCATTAGAGTAACTTTTGGAGTCTCATTTGTGTGTATACTTGTTTGGGATAACTTATTTTCTTTATAATAACTCACTATTTTGTACTCTATTTCCTGGTGACCTTCTTCTGTTGATCTTCTCTTGTTGACCTTTTCTTGGTGACCTTCTCAGTCACTTGGGTTTTTCACTTCTATCATTAATAAATTTACGATTATGTTTTAAAAAAAAAAAATCATCATACTTCATCCCTCAATGCACATTTTTCCATGCTTAGAAATTATCCACCCATGCGGCGGAAAGCAATAATTTCCAGTTTCCACCCGAATTTGCATCTTCACCCATGGGGTGGAAACATAAAATATCTCCCCCACATGTTTACATGCTATGTAGTTAAATCGTTAATCGGACCCTAATCGGTTAATGAGCGATATCAGATTAATCAAAATTAATCAGAATTAAACGGCATATATTTTATATACATATTTTCTTTATCCTTCTAAGTAATAAGTTTATTTCAAGAAATATTTAACACGTATAGAAGTAGTATGCACCAATTGTCACAATTTAAGGCAAATTATACAAAATTAAGAATTCAATATCAGATTCTCTATATTATTTAGTCTTGCTTGTTATTTCTTTCGTCGTTCTTTTCTCTTTTCATATGTGTGTGTATATATATATATATACTAACTATATGGGTACATATGATGAGGTTAAGGCAATAAATAAATAAAATAAAAACCTTGAATTTTTTTCTCATTTGTTTATGACACATTGTCATGGACCGATTAATCGATGAGTTTTGAAGCGACTAATCGTGATTAATCGATAAATCAACCAAAAATCGTGGATTACTCGATCAATGATTATTCAAATGATTAATTAAAAATCATAACGCTCTACTAGCGAGAAGATATTAATCGCCAATTAATCACAGATTTAATAACATATTTTACATGGGAGGGATATCTCCACGCTCATGATATAGTTTTCATTCATACCAGGCTCCACTCAGAGTGAAGCCAGATAATGTGGACCCTCTAAGCAACACTTTCCCAACTTACTTTCTTATGGGGCTTCACTCAGTGTGTAGCCCTCCACTTTGATTTAAAGTACATAACTTTACTCCCTAAACCGCTGGGAAGGGGCGAGCGGAGAGCAAACAAATCAGTATGAAAAACACCCTTTTTAGCTTTTGCTTTCCACTCATGGGTGGAGATGCTTTTACTAACAAACATATTCCCATAGTTCCCTCAAGCTTATGTGCTTCCAAAATGTTGCAAACCACCTCATTATTCATAAACAAACCATTGTCTGGCATACTTATACCTCTTAGATGAATAAGTCCTCCGCTCTTTTTCCCACGCAATTATCTCACATGGCCATATCTCTTCCCTTATAAATACCCTTAATCATGAAGCAACAGGGAAAACAAAGATATGCATCTGGCTAAGTGATAAAGGCACTCATAATGTTAGTACAAACCAGACTAAGGTAGATGAGAAACTACCTTAGGGAGTGACTTTTATAGAAATGAAAGATGGAAGACCAATTCGTGCGTGCCTAAAGAAGCTAATCCATCTTTTAATGGTGGTGACCGTAAAGCCCCAAGTATTTCACCTTTGTTAGTTATCTCAATTACTTTCACATTTCTATTGCCTATCATAATTTTCCAGTGTTCTAAAAATCGGCCTAAGCGGCCCGCCTAGGCGCTAGAAGATGAAAAACCGCCCAGATTAATGGTTGGGCGGGTATTCTGGGCGGTTCTGGGCAGTCTGGGCGGGCTCTAGGCGGTCTTGGCGATTTTTTTTTTTAAAATTTTTTAATAAGGCTGATTGTGTTCTTATTTTATTTTATTTTTCCACTTTTTTAGAAATAAACTATTTAATTTTTTTATTCAGTATATGTCTAAATGTAACAAATGATGATTACTTAATGGAATTCTCAAAGGATCTGCCGGTACCAATTTTACTAATGTAAATTTTATCAAACATGACTGAGGTTATTCATGCAATTTGAAGAAAAATAAAAGAGTAGGTTTGGATATTTGTCCACAAATTCAATTTTATATAAAGTACCTATCATGACCAACTTCAGTCATTTGAGTTTTAATAAATTTTGTTCACGATTGTTAATTTTTCATGTTTTTAAATTTTGCATATGTATATTGGCATTAAATTGGATGTAATTGATAAGGTATTATGCTTAACTTTTGTAAATTATTAAAGTTATAATACAAAACCTAAGACCGCCTAGGCACCTGCTCGCCGCTCTCCGCCCGCCCAGCGCCTAGCGATTTTCAGAACTCTGGAATTTTCCATCAACCACATTTTTTAATTACTAGATTAGATGTTCTAAGTTGATCAAAAAATTAGCTAAAATTATCTCAGTGTGGGATTCGACCCTAGTCATTCATGATGCAAAAGTAGGAATAAGAATAGAAGTAGAACAAGAGTTGGGAGTAGGGCTGAACAAAAAAACCGAAAAACCGATTAAACCGATCAAAACCGAACCGATCGGTTCGGTTTTAAAATCGGTTTCGGATCGGTTTGGTTTGATATATTTTGAAACTGATAGGGTCGGTTCGGTTTTCGGTTTGTAAGTGATTTTAACCGAAAAAACCGAACCGAACCGATACCTATATATATAGAGAAAATTTTAATATTTTATTTATATTATTCAAATCTCTCTCTTCCTTTATTTTCTCTCTCTCACTTTACCCTCTATCTCACTTTACTCTTTCTCAGGTTCCAATGTGATTTGATTTGATCTAGAAAGTAGAAAGTGGAAATGAAAAGCCTTCTCTCTTTTGGGTTGTGTAGAGTCTAAACAACAAATGAACAAAAGATTTAAAGTTTAAACCCTTCATCTTCATCCTCTCAAGCTCTCTTTCTATCAACATTTCAAGTTTTCAACCTTTCAAGCTCTCTTTCTAAACAACAAAAGATTTAAACCTTTCAACATTTCTCTCTTTGCTAAACGGTGAGTTTTCTGTTACTTTACTTCTTCTTTTTTTTTTTCAACAAAGCTCTATTACTTTATGTTTGAAGTGTTCTTCATTCTCTTGTTATATGCTTTTGCTTTCAATGAGATCAAGAGGTTTGTGTTTGTGTTTGCTTTCAATCGACACAAAAAGGTGCTGTGTTTGCTTTCAAATTGAGAGTGAGACAAGTACTGGAATTTTAGGACTGCAAACAAAGTTTTAGAGAGTGAGACAAGTACTGGAATTTTACAGAGTTGTAAGTATCGGGAGTAACAGAGAAATCTATTAGTAGTTTTAGGGAGAATGCGGTTAGAAGCTGAGACGCAGTTATTGATTGTGATCTTCCCGGTTTCATCTTTTATGTCCTTTGTTGTGTTTAACTGATTTGGCTGTCCTCAATACATCTATAAATCATTCCACCCCAGTAAATCATGAAGAGAGAAATGGGTCTAGCAGAGAGGAAATTACGCTGTCACCTGCTTAAGCATATGTACAATGTTAAGAAGCTGAAACCGGCATAAAATTGGAACAGCTGCATTTTTTTGCAAGAGAACTGTAAAAGTTCTTTAAGATGATGTAGTGCATTTCACACAATTGCCCATCATCATTACTTTTGACTTTTTCATTACACTTCACTTTGGTTTTGGGATTGGTAACTTGAATCCTTTGCCATTTAAAGCATGTTTAGAATCTAACATTTGTAGTCTATTCCATCATCTGATCACCATGCTCTCAAATTATCTTTCCTTTGTTCAATTTTATATCCTCTTGCATGTTGCTGTTGCATCATGTGTATACCAAGCTTATAATACTAACCATGGCATACTTTTAATGTTGTATACTTCCTATGTATTTACACACTTAGCATATTTTTATATTGCTTGAGTTGATCACATTTTTATTGGGGAACTAATATTTATTTTTTTGTCTTGCAGAGTGGACTCCTCATTGCCTCCGCCGATCTTCAGTGTCTGTACAGAAAACCACCTAGTCTCTAGAACTTAGTGTACAAGGTTAGTGCTTAGAATTTTATGATTTTAGTGTTGTATGCAGAAAGTAAATGAAATACACCATTTAATCGTTTTTTTTTTTTGCTAGATGGCTTCTACAAACGATCGTCCAAATGAAGAAAATACAAATGATCCCAAGCCTGCCACCGAAGCAACTAAGGATGACCCACTCCCATCCATTGAAGGTAAAAAACGGAAATCTTCACTTGTTTGGGATCATTTTACATTAGTACCTGGTTGTCCAAAAAGTAATCCTAGGGCTACATGTAAGCACTGTGGAAAGGAGTATGCATGTGCTTCTAAAAATGGAACTAGTAACTTGTTAGGCCACATACAAATAGAGGGAAAGTGTAAGAAATACCCCTACAAAAAAGAAGACCCCAAGCAAAATATCTTAGCAAAAATGACTTCAAATGTGCTTATGCCCGTTAGTTTCAGCCAGGAAGCTTGTAGAAAAGCACTTGCTAGAATGGTGATAGCTGATGAGTTGCCTTTTAGGCATGTAGAGGGTGAGGGGTTTAAGTATTATAGTAATGTTTTACAACCAAGGTTCAAAATACCTTCTCGTATTACAGTTGCTAGGGATTGTCTGCAAATTTTTCTTGAAGAGAAAAAGAAGTTGAAAAGTGTTTTGAAAGGCAGGAGAGTTTGCATGACCACAGATACTTGGACTTCTATCCAAAATCTAAATTACATGTGCATCACAGTTCACTTTATCGATAGTGATTGGGTACTACAGAAAAGAATCGTAAGTTTTTCTCTAGTACCTAATCATAAAGGTGAGACTATTGGAAAGATGGTGGAGAAGTGCCTGATAGAATGGGGTGTAGATAGTGTTTTCACACTAACACTTGATAATGCTAGTTCGAACAGTGGTGTCGTTGACTATTTGAAAAGAAAGACTAAGCATTGGAAAGGGACCATTTTAGGACATGAACACTTACACATGAGATGTTGTGCACATATTTTAAATCTTATTGTTTGTGATGGTTTGAAAGACTTGCATGATTCGATTATTAAAGTGCGCAATGCGGTGAGGTATGTCAGATCATCTCCCTCTAGGTTGGCCACATTCAAAAAATGTGTCGAAAATGAAAAGATTGCATGTAAAAGTTTATTGTGCCTAGACGTGCCAACTAGATGGAATTCAACTTATATGATGTTAGATGCAGCAGAGAAGTTTCAAAAGGCATTTGAGCGTTTAGAGGATGAAGACATGCATTACACTCCTTACTTTGGAGAGGAGGAAACAGGAGGAAGAAACTTGGGACCACCAACTGATTGTGATTGGAAGGATGTAAGATTGTTTGTGAAGTTTTTGAAGGTCTTTTATAATGCAACATTGAGGCTTTCAGGATCTTTATATGCAACTTCTAATCTCTTTTTTAATCAGCTTTTTCTTATCCAGAGCAAATTAGCTCAATTTGCACGTAACGATGATGAATGCCTACAAGAGATGGCAAAGAAAATGAAAGCAAAACATGAGAAATATTGGAATGTTGATAAGATAAACATTTTGTTGCATGTTGTTGTGGTTTTTGATCCTAGGTACAAGATGAACTTTCTTGTATTTTGCTTTGAAAAGATGTATGATGATTGTGTGGCAAAGAACTTAAAGGACAAGGTCTATGGTGCTTTGACTCGTTTGTTTGAGTGGTATGTTAAGCATTACTCAACTTCCACTTCTCAATCACAAGATATTGTCATTGGATCAAAAGATATGGAAATTGACGATGATGATGGAGAAAGTGATAGTGTGATGTTGGCTTTTCAATATCAAAAGCATATGGAGGAGAAAGATGGGTCGACGAACAAATCAGAGCTTGAAAAGTATTTGAGAGAAAGTGTTGAAGCTTCTTGTGATAAGTTTGATGTCTTGAATTGGTGGAAGAACAACTCAGCTAGGTATCAAATCCTTTCCGTCGTGGCAAAAGATGTCTTGGCAATTCCTGTATCTTCAGTTGCTTCCGAGTCTGCCTTTAGCACGGGGGGTCGTATACTTGATCCATTCCGTAGTTCTTTGTCTCCTAGCACCGTTGAAGCCCTTATTTGTGCCCAAGATTGGCTTCGTTCTCCATCAGTCTCAATCAATATTCGTGAGTCAATGGATGAGTTGGAAGCATATGATAGTATCGATGCAGGTAATATTCACACTAAAATATTCACTTCATCATTTTTTTTTGTTATACATATTTGAATTTGTTTTTGTCATTTATATTGATATTTTTTTGCTTTGGTTTTTTTAGAGGTGTTTGGATCGGTTCCACTGTCAGATATTAACAACGTGAATGAGTGATTATATCCACGATTATTTTGGGTAAGGATTCTTTGTCCTTTTATTTTAATTTTTCACTTTATTACTATCATTTTTTAATCAAGTGATTGGGCTTCTAATGCAGGTTTTTGGACTTTTGTTGAAGCTAACAATTGGATATATACATTGCTCCTGTTAACTTCCCATTTTTGCCCATTATGAGATTACGGTTGGCTTGTGAAATCTCATTGGATCAACCTAATGCTCTACTTTGAATTTGAATTTAAATTTGATGGGATACATGGCTTTTGAATGTTATTTTAAATGATATTTTGATGAGATACATGGCTTATGAATTTGAATTTGTTGGAATACATGGCTTCTGAATGTTATTTTGATGGGATACATGACTTCTTTGATGGGATACATAGCTTCGATTGCATAACATGGATGATTGGATAACACATTGTCTTTTAGTTACATGTTACTTGCAGTTAGTTGGAATGACTATTTCTTGTAAGTTGATTTAGACATGAATTGGCATGTGAGCTATTGTATTCCCATTGTAACATAATGTTTTGATTTATATTACAATTGTGCAAACATACTCAAACAACAGGAAAACATTTACACATACCAAGGAGGAGAATAATGCATCCCATCACGCGGTCGGTTCGGTTTTTATGTCAGTTTTATTAATATGTTAGCGGTTTGGTTTCGGTTCGGTTTACATAAATTAATATGCGGTTCGGTTTGGTTCGGTTTTACATAGAGTCAGTTCGGTTTCGGTTGGGAAAAAACAAAACCGATACTAGTCGGTTCGGTTTTCAACCCTAGTTGGGAGTGTCGAAGCATAAATCTTTGTAACGTTTGGAGAATATTAAAGCGTGTCTAACTAAGAACAAAAGTGCCACAGTGCAATTTTTTTAACGCCTAGAGCATGTGTAACATTTTCATTTAGATAACTAAGTGTATATGATGTAAGCGTGTTACTTTAGTATTATTATTGTTAGTAATATTGTAGTTGGGCCTATTTATTAACAGTCCAAATATTTAGGATATGAGTTTCTAATTAGAGTAAGGTTTTTCGCTTGTCAGAAAAGTTAGGACAATTATAAATAAGGCGTAGGTTGTTCATTTGCAATTGATTGAACAAGAATATATTTATTTTGTTTACCTGTTTTTCAATTAGGGTTTATCATAGATTTATTTCAATTCCTTGCTTCGTATTTCAATTCTTGTTTAGTTGTAGTTTTAGTTCTATCAATTGTTATCAGAGCTGAAACACTTATTTTTGTATGACACAAACAAAATCAGACAAACGAGCAGAAGAAAAGCTTGGAAGATGACAGAGGAAGGTATCAATGGAGGTATGAAAAGAATTGGGACAAAGGTAGAGACAATGTAAGAGATAATAAAGGCAATGGAAGAAAGGATAAACAGGATGTAATTGATGATGACAAAATTTATTAGATCCGAGAACCACTGGTTGATTGACGCTGCATAGACAGGTCAGTCACCCTCCTCCCTAGCCATCGGTCTCTCTCTCCGACGGCGACACAACTACTGAACAGTCCGCCATCTAGGACGACCGACCCGCTCACACCCCAGTCGATCACCTCCAACTACAACGATCGACCACACACAACCACCTTCGTCCACAGTCGATCGACAGCCCCCAACCCAAGTCGATGAAACCTACCGACCTCCAAACCAGTTCCATCATTGTCCCCAACCTCCAATCTAGTTGGATCACAACCTCCTCCTAGCAGATCGACACAATCCTGCTTCAATCGATCGACATCAACATGTTCACCTCCCCACAGTCAATTGATCCTTCCCACCCCCTATCACCTTCGATCGACGTCCACAAGCCGACCACCACCCCATCCGTCGACCTTCTGACTAGCCCCCATGTTGTTCGATTGCCTCTCAAATCCTCAACACTCTGTCGATCGATCCCCTCCAAACCTGGGCCTTCTCTCGCAACCCGATAGCCCCCTCCCTTCCCCTGTCGTCCCCTTCATCTCCCCTCTCGTCCTCCATCGAAACCCCCTGTTTCCCTAATCAGAGCCATATCGCACACCTCCCCCTGTGTCACCGACATGAATAAGATGAGAATTGCTTTTCAAAAAGTCCCTATTCCAAATTTTTACTTCAGTCCCAGCCCCTTTACTTATACTTCATTCCCTGGTCCCATCAGGTTATTTACACCCGAACACACATTTAGTCCTACCACACGAGTATAATTCTTATCCTCTGGATGATCAAGTTATTGACCATCTTATTGACGACTTTGTACTACAAGGATATGATTTTTCTAGTTGTGATGTTGTCGTTACTCACCAACTGCGAAACAGTGTTTATAGTTCAATTTGGATCAATTTTATTGCAAATTTTGAGATTAGTTTGCACACAACATTCAAATCACGTAGTGGATCTATTCCGAGCTCTGGATTCCTATTGGACCTTCTTTTGGTGCCAAGTTTTTAATTTGATTCTTTGGGGGCAAGCTACTACAAAAGCAAAGTTCGAGGTCGACTCCTGCTCGTGCACTATGCTCTGTGTTCTCTCAGTGGTTGTTTGTGTTCATCAGACTTTGTCGACTTCAAGCTCGAGGACAAACTTCTTCAATCAGGGGAGGTTGGTGTAAGCGGATTACTTTTAGTAATATTATTATTAGTAATATTGTAATTAGACCTATTTAGTAACAATCCATAATAGTTAGGGCATGAGTTTCTAATCAGGGTTAGGTTTGTTTGCTTGCCAGAGAAGTTAGGACAATTATAAATAAGGTGTGGGTTATTCATTGTTAAGCAATTGATTGAATAAGAGTATTTAATTTGTTTACCTGTTTTTTCAATTAGGTTGTATCATAGATTTATTTCAACTCCTTGCTTCGTATTTCAATTTTTGTATAGTTGTAGTTTTAGTTTTATCAATATATATAATTGTTTATTTTCTATAAATTATTAACAACAAACAATTGTTTATTTTCTGTAAATTAGTAACAGACAAACATTAATTTCTAACATGAGTGGATGTATATGTCATTATCACATAACATTAACTTTAATTATGTTATAATAATATATATTAAAGGTAGTTACTAGTTAATTACCTATGTCGTTCGCAAGACCATACATTTTCCTTGTAGTGTGTAGTCATGTCTTCGGGACAACTACCGTGTCGAAGGCATAACCATACACCTTTTATTTATAGTGTGCCTCGTGTGCATCCTCCAAGGTAATCGGATACAATAATAAAATTCAATTAAATCGAAAATCAAACTGAACCAAAAAAAAAAAATTATGTATTATAAAAAAACTAGTTTTTTATATTACATATATAATTTAAAAATAACATGTATCGATTCGGTTTCTTCGAGTTTTTTCATACCTTTGCCTTTCATACCTTCGCAGGTTCACGCACGGGTGGGTCAACTGGTTATGAATCACATCATCAAATGGGAATCAAGCGCTTCAACTGGTAAACTGGAGCTCTTGAACTAGAACTAGAGAATTCGAATTTCATTCTTTTATTCTTCGAAGCGATGGAGTAGCTATGAGAAATCTATAACGGCCTTCCCTTGATCCGCCTCAAGTGGAATCGCTTTATAGTTGAGGGCTTTCATTCTTGAGTGGGAATGCCCCCCTTCTCCCAGTTGTTCTGTGTTGCTGCCAGGTTCTGGAAAAAGCTTAGTAGATCGAGATGGATGTCGATTCAGGGATTTTCATGCTAAGGAGAATCTCACGCTCGAAAACGAGTCACCCTATGCCCGGTTTATTGTTCACCTTTAACATTGGAAATGAGTGGTGTTGGTCACATGGGTGAAAGTGGAACATTACAACCATGTTGGCCAAGTGGTCAATGGCATGTGAAACGGGATTATATGGGTTCCACGCATAGATGGATGTTCTACTCACATCTAGGCCCACATGAAAGCCCATAATGGAAGCTTCCTTCCGCCTGTCACCATCTCATCCCTTTGTTTTTGTCACCAAGCACAGACTGCAGTACTAGATAACAACGCATCATCTGATCTGAGATCGGTTTGAGACTTACGTGATGATGGAGGAAGAGTGGTTTCATATGGTCATTTTGTACCCAGCAACGTTGCACTAATCCTTTGAAATCGAATTTGGGTTCAAAGAGAATCGAATTTGGAACAAACCTTTCGAGGGATTTGGTTGGTTCAGTGAGTGTAAAGAAACTCGAGATGTTGTTTGCAAGGAGACACGCCATGGATGAGCTTCGGTTAGGTTGGGTTCGGTCTGTGAAGGAGAGTTGCTTGACTTGTTTGTGTCATTAAGGTAATATCCTCTCCATCGATGGCTCCTCTATTCTATGCAATCTTCCAGGGGCAGATTCTGAAACAGTGAGAGAGAGGGATGGGAGGATACACTGGGAATTTCGTCAACTGGGCATGGGCAATTTCAAACATCAACAAAACATTTTGGAAGCGAGCGCTGTTCCAAAGTTCAATTTTCATTACAAGTAGTAGATTTTTCAAAGAAAAATTTCTTTATAACCGCATAGGACAGAAATTGATATAATCATAGATATACATGACAAAGCCATGAATACCCAAAGTTAGATAGTTAAATGTTTAATTAAAAACATGGTTAAAATGAACGTTGTGAGGCTATAGTTTGAGACTCACCTCATTGCGAGGCTTATGGTTAACGAACTAAGACTTATGTCTCGGTGTTTCAACAATTGATTAAATCAATATCAATTGACCCAAATAATTGTTATTAAATTATGCACTGGTTGAACGAGGCTTATGCCTCAGTTTAATGAGGCTTACAGCTAACTTATGGCTCATACCTCATGAAAGGGCCACGATTCAGTTCCCAAATAAGATTTTTAAAACTTGATTAAAAAAAAAAAATTAAAAAGGCCTAAAAATTAATAAAGAAAAATACTATACCACTTAAGCAAAAAGTGGATGTAGTCCCCAAATAGAGTGGTTCTATATTTGATAATTCGCCATTTGGGGGAGGATCAACTCGTGGAACCGCGGTTTCAGTCAAAAGGTAATTTGCGGTAAGGTTTATGATTCGTCAACCAGCCTTTACTATAATCTGATTTACCCAATAGATGAATCAACCATATCTTCCAAGTTCCAATCAAGGGATTGGAAACTTATTTTTTACTGAACTGGTAAATTTAGTTGAGGGGTTTCCCCTACAAGGCAACTGCATATGGAATATCTTTGAGGGGAGGCAAACTGCCTTGCTCGAGGAACATACACATCGAAAAGCTTCTATATTAGGGCATGTTAATGGTTGTAATACGAAGGAAGAAATATGGTGAAACGAAAACGAATTGACAAGAGCATGTGGATAACTGGATGGTGATTTTTACATGAGTCTGTCAGGAGTCATGATATTCAATGTCAATTCATTAAACAATTATTCAACCTAGAAAACAAAGTCACCAAAACCGAGCTCAAATAATAGCAACAAAGCATAAATTTTGTTATCATTAAAACCCTAAAATCTAACACAGTTATATACATATATAGAAATGCCAATGGATTAACAACTCAATGAAAAATTAAAACATAGAAATAACACCATCACTCTAAAGTACAATATATAATCAACAAATTGTCATGAGAAAAAAAGACTAAAACATGGGCTCACTACCTATTTATTCATTTGGGTTCCATCTTCAAGACTTCAATTCCAATAAAATCTCCTTAAGTTGAACGCCTATTGCAAAGTTTTCTTGTCAATTATTCACTTAAGAGATGGGTAATAACATTTTCTTTTTTTACAAATGATTTATTTAAAAGAAATTGGGCAAATTTAGTCATTTTGAGATTAAAATGAACTGAATTGTGGAGGGACATCCAGATTAGATTAACATGAACCTTAGAGGCAAGCATAGATTAAATAGAAATGAAATATTTGTTTACTCAAGACTCAAGTTTTAGAGTTTGAATGTAAAATAATTTAATTGGAATTTAGGTCCCACAATGCAAGTATGTGAGGGAGAAACAGTACACATTCATTCCAAAACCAACAAAACTTGTCAAACCCAAACACAGTTCTCTATTAAAGAATGATAAAATCACACTAAACCCCAAGAAAATTTACTAAGGCGGTGTTTGGTTGCAAGGAAAATAAATACAAAAGTGCGGGGAGAGGAGAGAAAGAGTGGGAAAGAAGGGAGAACATGAGGTTCAAATAATCTTCGATCACATGTTTTCTCATAAAATCAAGGATATAAACTATTAGGGGCAACAAAGTTTTTTATTTTAAGAAAGATCCAAATATTATTGAAAACTAATCATCTTCAATGAAATGGGCTATCCTTTTTCATTCTCTCTGTTTTTGTCCTCCCTCTTCCATCTTTTCATGGCTCCCATGAAGTTTTTTTCTTTCTACCAAAAGCAGCTAAGGGTTGTTCAATCCCAATCAAATTCCTAAATCACCCAAACTTAGAATTTCAACAAACTAATAATTGAGGGCATAACTTCTTACCGCCCAATAGTTCAAAATTTGAGAAATGAGACGGTCAAGGTCTAAAAATCTAATTCAAATCCATTCACAAACCAATCAGAGAAAAAGAAACTGGAATCCCACCTCTGATTCAAACCTAAATGCCATTCCAGAGTAAAAGAGCCAAAACAAAATATGCATCAGTACGGTCAAGAATGGAGACAAGATAAATAGCCAACTATCATCATTGATAACACACCATGCACCACTCATTATTGCTGTAAAAACCAGAGGAAAAAATACAAAAAAGTTTGGAAGGCAGATAACTAACCAGATCACTTGAATAGCCCATTTGAGACAGATGAATGACCTGGAACAAAGTATTGCAAATAAATAAATAACCCCAAAAAATTCAAGAAGGGCAAATATGAGAAAAATGAAGGGCAACATTTCCAACCAATCACCATCAACAGAGTACTGCTGACTGCTGACTGCTGAGACTTGATTTTCAATATGAGCATCTTCACCATTAGCATATTTCAAACGCCAAGAGTAGCACTGTTAGGAACCATCTGAAAGGCATTAGATACACACTTTTCACAACCATTACATCCATTTGAAACAGAAATTTCAAAGAGGCCATAGGCAGATCCCAATCGTTGGTTTTCAAAGATTAACACCTAACCCAGATCAGTCCATAATTGCTTATAATTGAGTAAAAATACCTCGATCAACTTCACAGATCTGGTTTCTGATGAGACGAAGAGATTGTGTAGAGTGTGCCTCTCTGATATCTCAGAGATAAATTTACAAATTTGATTTCAACAAGTTTCCAACAAGTCAGTAGATGGTAATTTCTAAATGGAACTTCTCGTGAAAAATATATACGACTAAGAGTTAAAAGAGGAACAAGAAACCTGGATATGTCTAAGGCCTTTGTTTTGAAACATCAACAACAATTTTGTGAAATAAGAGTTCAAGAGGGAAGAGAAACCTGGGTATGTCGAAGGCCTTTGTTTTGATGCCGCTCGAAGCTCTGAATCTCAGAACTTGAATAATGCTATTTCATGGCAGCTACCACATCTGTGAGAGATTTCTTTACCTCCAGAACACAATCACCAGTAATCATGACAAGAACAAGAACCATTCAGGAAGTGGTGGAAACGACTTGCATCACGAACAATGATCTCTCTGTTGGTGAAGTCTGAGATGAGCTTGATAGCATTGTGACAGTCTCCACAAATACGAAGATTTTTGAAAATTCGGATAGGTTTTCCAGGTTTTGTGCTTATAAGAGAAAATGCAAGGGCCAATCGCTCACTGTGATAAAGGAGGCTTTCATTTTTCTCTGGAATAGTAACATCGTGAAGGACGCTATCAGTGCTTGGGACATGTCCTGCTGAAATCAATTCCTCACTCAATTCATCCAATTTTCTATAGATCTCTACAGCCTTTGGATGAGATCCATCTCTAGACAAAAAAACATGGACTTTTGCATCAACCTCTACCCAGCTACACCCTGGCTCTTTTTTCATACCTTTACTGGACATTATTGCCCTGACCTTAGCAACGTCTTCCCACATCCCTTTGGAAGCATAAATATTGGATAGCAATATGTAAGTCGAGTCCATTTGGGGTTCAAGCTCGAAGAGTTCCCTTGCAACCTTTTCCCCCAATTCCACATTTCCATGCTTGCAGCAAGCCCCGAGTATTGTTTGCCAAATCATGGAATCTGGAATGAGAGTAATTTTTTCAATGAAATTTTCTACCTCGGTGAATTTTCCTGCCCTAGCAAGGATATCCACCATACATGCATAGTGTTTAATTGTTGGATTGATCCCATAAACTCTGCTCATCGAGTTAAAGTGCCGTTTCCCTTCTTTGATTAAACCCACATGGCTACATGCCGAAAGAACACCAATAAAGGTAACCTCATCAGGGGTGACAGCTTCATCTAACATACTCTGGAATGCAGCAAGAGCCTTCTCTCCATGCCCATGTTGGGAGTATCCACAAATGATTGTATTCCACAAGACTAAATCACGTGAGACTGAGTTGTCAAAAACATCCTCGGCATCTTTTATACATCCGCACTTCCCATAGAAATCAACAAGTGAACTAGTAATAAACGAGTCACCTAAACATCCAGCTTTAACGATTCGTGAATGAAGTTGTTGGCCACTTTGGAGAGCAGCTACTGCAGAGCAACCTCTCAAACAACTGGCAAGAGTGGACTCATTAGGGAAAACACCTTCCCGTTGCATCTGACGGAAGTACTTGATTGCCTTTTCCCCTTCACCGGTCTGTGCATACCCACTGATCATTACTGTCCAAGTGAATACATCTCTTTCTTTCATAGTACTGAAAATTGTATTTGCACGTTCCAAAAACCCACATTTCGCATACATGTCAACTAAAGTTGTTCCCACAAAATCATCATAATTGAGGTCACTCTTAAGGACATGACAGTGGAGTTGTTGCCCGAATCTGATATCTGACAAACTAGAGCATGATCTTAGAGCACTGATAAAGGTGTACTTATTGGGCTTGAAACCTTCTAAAAGCATCTGATTGAAGATTTTTGGTCCTTGATCAGATTCCCTATCATGGAATCCAGATAAAAGAGCATTCCATGAAATGAGATCATGCTCCGTCATGGCGTCAAACACTTTGCAACCATCTAGAACGGCTCCAAATTTCATGTACATTGTAACCAACGCATTACCGACTGAAGTATCCAAATCAAATCCTAATTTCCAAATGCAAGCATGGATGCTAGCGCCATATTGTGGAGTATACTGATTCGCTGCAGCACTAACAAGACTCGCAAGTGTAAATTCATTTGGCCTAATGCAATTTTGTCTCATTCTATTAAATAGCTCAACTGATAAATAGTTGTGGCCTTGCTGGTTGAGACAAGTAATCATTCCACTCCAAGACACTACATCAGGATTTTCAATCTTGACAAAGACCTTGTATGCATCCTCAGCCAGCCCACACTTGGAATACATATCGATAAGACTACTACTTAGAAACTCATCCAATTCTGTCCCAATTTTGATTACAAGAGAATGAATCGCTCGACCTTTTCTTGCATTTCTTGAGCTTGCAAAGCCTTTTAAGACACTGGACAAAGTGAACTTGCTGAGCCGTGATTCTGACTCATTCATTTTCACAAACACTTTTGAAACAGCTTCACTATCACCAACCCGAGCATACCCATTCAGCAATGCATTCCATGACACTGCATTCTGCTCAGGCATTTTGAATAGCACACTTTCAGCAAGTATCATTTCACCACATTTTGCATAAAGATCAACAAGGGCTGAACCAACATATACATCATCTAAAAATCCAAGCTTGATCACTTCCCCGTGCAACTGTTTCCCAAACTCTAAGCCCAAACACAAAGAGCAAGCTTTAAAAGCAGTAGAAAAGGTGAAACCATTTGGCAAAATACATTTCCTCCGCATCTTACAAAATGTATTAGCTCCCTCAACTCCACTCCCTTGAACTACGAATCCGGCAATTAATGAAGTCCATGATACAACATCCTGTTCAGGCATTTCATCAAGCAAACTCTGGGCATGATGGAAGCTCCCACACTTTGCGTACATATTCACCAAACAAGTCCACAAATGTGAATCCGGGTCTAACCCGTTTCTAATCAAATACCCATGTACAGCCTTTCCATTATTAAGAAATCCTCTAGAAGCATAATCTTGTACCATCATAGAGTACCTTCTCATCAACTCCTTGTAATTCTTTTTCTTTCTAACAGGAACATCAGCAATCCGAGTAGGTTTGGTTTCAGAACTCGTTGGACGCTTAACACGCATAGCATTGGACGAATTCGGAGCCAAAAACGATACGGAATTTTCCCGAGAATCTTTAATCTTCAAAGGATTATTCGATTTTCGATGACTTGGCAATGGAAAACATGTATCCAGACTGTTATCAAGCAATTTACTTGAAGTGCTGTTGGGGTCGGTCTCGTAAATAATCTTAAAGGAGCGTAATGAAGTTGCTTTCTTCTCCCTGCTGAAACTGAAACCACTTGAAAAATTATGTTTTCGTTCCAATCCAGTGTGATGGTTTATAATTGAGTTGGGAAAGAAGCCAAGATAAGCATCACATTGTAGACTGACCATTCTGGGAGAAAAACAATATCCAATTGGGAAACCTTTGTTTGCTCTCATTAATAAATTTCAATGATAAAAGAGACACAAAGCTACAGGAGAAGGAAAGCTGCAAAACAGAGAAGAAAATCATTGAGTGGGATTACCAATTTAAATTTAGAGTAGAGTGCAATTGAAGTTATGAAACAAAAACCCGTTAAAAAGAAATCCAAAGGCATTACAAACTTACAGTGCGAATGAAGAGTAGTAAATTTTAGAGGGAAAGAGATTATCCCCAAATTGCATCCAAGTCTGTCTCGTGCCCAAAATGAGCTATGGATGGGGCATATATAAGCCCTCACTGAAATGCGTAAAGACCTCCTTCGTCGCTTATGCCTGATTGTGAGCTAGCACTAGCAGACCACCTATCTTTCAACTGATTCTTCACTCATCAAAATGACAAGAGAAGAGAAGACCTCGAGAACGAAGCAGACTTTGTGCTTTCCTCTGGACAAATACAAATAGGCGATAGCTATGGGGAGGGAGGGTGAGAGGTCATGCCGATACTAGTGCTGTTGTGCGGTTGAAAACCCTGGACGTTTTTGTACTTGGGAATAAGAGAACCAGAATTGAGACTCCATTCTGTTTTTTGGTTATTTATCTTTCGGTCATTGCAATTTTGAAAAATTGACTTTTAGGGTCTAATTTTTTATAAAATAGATAATTTAAATACCATAATTGATATAATGGATAATTTGTATCTACTTTTATATTTTTATGACCAACAAGGACTTTTTAAAAATATAGAAAACCTATTTTTAAACTTTTATGACCAATAATGACTTTTTTATTATGATTTTTTTTAAGATACTCTTTGTGTCAAGTTTTTTTCTTCAATACTTAAGATACTCTTTGTAAGTGTGGCAACGGTGATGTCAAAGTTGAAAAAGTAGGAAGTCTAACATCTTGCCCAATTCAATCATTGATTTCTTGAAGAAGATATGCTTCGATCAATTTAATAGTCTCCTTGAACATTTAGAATTGTTGTAATGAAACTATTACATATCAAGTTCTTTTTTGGCGCAGAAAAGAAATAAATAAATTATCTGTCATTTGGAAAACCTATGGATTTGTCGTTAATGATTGTTGGTGGTGAGAAAGGTAGCTCCCAAACCTCAAGTTATACATACTCATCAGTCAAATTTAGATGCCCAATGGGCCTTCACAGTATCATCTGTGTGTATAAATAATGATCAAAAGGACATTGCAAAGTGTTGAAAGAAAAAGTTGGCATAGAGAAGCATGATCAAGTGAAGCTTTTGGGTTTATAGGTGAGTCCATTTGTTTATAGAATTATATGGGCACTTGAAATCAAGGGATTAGAGTGTGAATATGTAGAAGAAACTCTAAGCAGCAAGAGTCCTCTACTTTTGCAGAGTAATCTTGTTTATAAGAAAGCTCATGTTATCATTCATGTTGAAAAATAGATTAGTGAACCACTTGTTATTATTAAATATATTGATGATACATAAAAACGGCCACACCCCTGAGTCATACTCGTGTCATGATGATCTCGAGAAATTACGGGCCCCAACATCAGCCCAAACTGATCCGCCCCAAGTGGTTCTAAGCCCTCCCAATTCAGTCTCACACGTCTCACAACTATCCTCAAAACCCGTAAGTCTTACTAAGGCAAGTATCTCGAGGATTAGTTTCGGACGAGCAACTACAACAGCTCTCTACTTCCAACTAGGAAGCAAATATCATAGCACATCCCACACAAGGAATCTTCCTTCTACGGATTGCTCTCACATTTGGAATTATCTCCTGCGTATCTAGAAGCACAAGGCTAACATGGAACTTCCCTCCTATAGCATGACTCCTAATTAGATAATGATTTTCACAAAAATATCCTTCCTAAACTACGCCCTCGATGACCTTGTAAAACCAGGACTCCTTGCACTATAAGTAAGACATGAGGTTGGTAAGCTAAGGTACGCTACAAATTTCATGTTACAGCATTACACATTCCTCTTATCCCTGTCTGAATTTAGCATCGGAGTGCCACCTGCCACCACAACGGTTGTTTGTGGCTCACGTATGTTACTTGTGCAGGTCAGCAGGATTAGGTCAAAGTAGGGAGCGAAAATCAACTGCATCAGTTTGGCGTCGTCTGTGAAGACGACAAAGTTCCTAACTCATTACTAGCATCATCTCCCTTCAAAACGAATAGATGGTGACTAGCCCATACGACAAAGGAAAGCGAGGGGAAGCGTCGAGCGCTCAGCCTGGCACCGTCTCGCCCCCCTCGACAACGTGAGTAACACGCGAACATCGAGTTGGTGCTTTTGGAACAACGACAACACCAGTAAACTCCGAGAAGGGTGTACAATATATTTTCATACACCAAGCTTGGTCAATGATTAAGACGCTTGCATCAATAAAGCAAGGGTCTGACGAAACACTAAAGGCGTATTTTACCCGCTTTAACAGTGAGTTAACCACCACCCACGTGTCCAACAATGCAACAGCCGTCTCATCTTTCATTAACGGACTGCAGAAAGGAAAATTCTGCCACTTTCTGACAATGGACCCTCCAGCAAGCATGGCAGACCTAACGAAGGAAGTGCAGAGCTTCATCGCCCAAGGAAAAGAGCAGGCAGTGCGAAAAGAAGCCAAATCCAAAGTGCAAGTAGTTAACGGAATATGTGTGCTACATGGAGCCCATTCTGAGTCCGAACTATCCAACAGGTCTAGGAAGATAATCCTACAAGGTATGAGGATCCAGGCGATACGCGGCGAACAGTGGGTACCGCAGGATCGGAGGCAAGGCCCCTCCGAGCTGTTAGTATTTAAAGAAACGCCTAGATTAATGGCTGGGCGGGGTGAAAAATCGGGTAGGCGCCTAGGCGGTCTGGGCAGGTTTTTTTTTCTTTTTGCAAAAATTTATGTGAACAAGGAGTTGAGGAAAATTGGGTAGGCGCCTAGATCATGCAATTTGAAGAAAAATAAAAAAGTAGGTTTGGATATTTTTTCAAAAATTCAACTTTGTATAAAGTACCCATCATGACCAACTTCAGTTATTTGAATTTTAATAAATTTTGTTCACAATTGTTATTTTTTATGTTTATAAATTTTGCATATGCATCTTGGCATTAAATTGGATGTAATTGATAAGGTATTATGTTTTACTTTTGTAAATTATTAAAGTTATAATACAAAATCTAAAACCGCCTAGACATCTGCCTAGGCCCTTGGGCGCTAGGCACCTGCTCGCCGCCCGCCCACCGCCTAGCGCATTTTAGAACACTGGTATTTATGAAAAAAATCTCCAAGGCATACAACTCCCGCACAATGACGCCCTAGCCATAACGATTTCTCTGGCGGGATGGGAGATAAGGAGGTCCCTAGTGGACACAGGGAGCTCTATGAACGTCTTGTTTCTCCATACGTTTCGCAACATGCAACTAGAAGAGACAACGTTGACCTCTGATAGTCGTCCGGTGATCGACTTCAGTAGCGAAAGACTGTCACATTTGGAAAGATACAACTGACTACAACAGTGGGAGAGCAATCAGCTCGAAAAACCCTGTTTCAAGAGTTCATAGTGATCTACGCGCCTTCGATATATAATGCGGTCTTAGGGAGACCCTGGATACACCAGATGAGCAGCAACAGTCTCCACCCTGCACCAGTGCGTTGCGTATCCAACGAACCGAGCAGTCAGTACATTGAAAGACGACCAAGTAGCTGCTAGACAATGCCAATACATGACGACCCTGTCGCCTAGCGATTATCATCAGTGGCCAGCCCAGCAGCTAAGACGACCCTTCGTTCTACCCAAAGTATATGAGGGTAACAACCGACTTCAGACAACGAGGCACCAGTAAACCCTCGAGGCATGCCCAATGCCGAACAACCAGAGGAAGAAACTGTTACGATCTACCTCGATAGCCCTCAAAATAGTAAGGATATTCAAATCGATTCATGCCTAAGTAAAGTAGTAGTAAAACAACTCTCAGAGTTGCTGACACGAAATCAGGACATTTTCGCCTGGACCATGCGGGACATGGTGGGGATCGATCCATCAATAATCACCCATCGCCTCGAGGTGGACCCCTCAAAGAAAACCATTCGGCAGAATAAGAAGCCCGTGGAGCCTAAAAGAAACGCGTTCATAAGCGAGGAAATACAACTTTTACTCAACGCGGGCATGATCAATCACGATACCTCGATTGGCTGGCAAACATTGTTCTTGTAAAAAAAAATGGGAAATGGAGGGTGGCAACACTCAACAGATTCATACCAAAGTCGTCCGACAAATGCCTCCCATTCTTCAAGATACTGAGAGGGAGCAAGGGATTTTCCTGGAACGAAAAGTGTGAACAAGCCTTTCAGAACCTGAAAGCATACATGGGGAGTCCAAAGCTACTCTCAAAGCCTACGACAAGGGAAACACTCTACTTGTACTTGTTTGTTTTCAAACACGCTGTCAGTTCAGCCCTCGTACGAGACGACCGTGGGACTAAGAGACCAGTATATTACACCAACAAAACCTTCGCAGAAGCGGAAGCACACTACCCAGTCTTGGAAAAGTTGGCTCTGGCACTGGTCGTATCCTCCTAAAAACTAAGGCCCTACTTTCAGGCCCACCCCATAACGGTCTTGACAAAGCATCCACTCCGCTTGGTATTGCATAAACCCGAGCTATCAGGTAGGATGGTGAAATGGTTGGTGGGGCTCGGACAATTTGACATAAACTACGCTCCAAGAACTGCCATCAAAGCCCAAGTACTGGCATATTTCATTGTTGAGTTCACCGACGGACAAGAATCAGAGGCAAACTACCAGCCCTCGGATTCAAATGTCCAAACATAGGTTTTGCGCTGCAACTTGTCCTCGACTGGAAAGGCGAGTGGAGCAGGGATCACACTCCTCTCCCCCAACGACTTCACCGTCAAAAAGGTCGTCTGGTTCAGCTTCCCTGCTTCAAACTACGAGGCCAAATGCAAAGCCCTTTTGTCCAACCTAAAGCTAGCATTAGGGATCAATATAGTTCGCCTAACAGCTTACAACGACTCGAGACTGGTAATCTACCGGGTCAAAGGGGATTTTAGCAGCAAAGACTCCCGCATGATAGACTACCGCGACAGAGTACTTGACATAATGGGCAGGTTCAAAAGTTGCGAACTCATGCAGTGCCCCCGAGATGATAACAAAAGAGCTGACGCGCTAGCCAAAGAAGCCTCAACCTCCGACAAAGTCTCTAACGGCCTCATTGAATATCAAAAGTGATCAAGACTCGATGAAGCAGAACATAGAGATATATGTGCTACGAAAATGTAGCCAATATGGATGACTCCATTATAGGGGTATATAGCAACCGGAGCCTTGCCAACCGAGAAGATCGAAGCAAGGAGACTAAAAGACAAAGCAACAAGATACACTCTTCTAAACAACAGGTTATACAAAATATCAGTGACAGGACCCCTACTTCGATGTCTACCACCTTCAGAGGCAAGCCAAGTCTTGGAAAAATCCACAACGGTATATGTGGGAATCACCCGGGTGGGAGAACCCTTGCCCATAAAGCCCTAACCCTAGGGTACTGCTGGCCAACCATGCAGCGAGACGCCGAAGATATTGTCTGCAAATGCTATAAGTGTCAGAGATTCACACCATACACACATATGCTGGCCCAGCTATTCGCACCATACACACATATGTCGGCCCAACTACTAACTTCAATGACTAACACATGGCCATTCGCGCAATGGGGAATGGACATCGTCAGACCGCTCCCGGCATCATCCGGCAAAAAGTTCATTCTTGTGGCTGTTGACTACTTCACCAAGTGGGTTGAGGCCGAGCCCCTATCCAAAATAGAGTCCAAATCAAAAAATTCATCTGGGCAACCATCGTCTGTAGATTTGGCAGCCCCAGAGTTTTGGCAGCAACAACGGAACCCAGTCTGAAGGAAGCAAGGTCAAGAAACTGTGCGAAAGTTTAAACATCGACCACCACTTCTCTTCGCTAGGACACCCACAAGCCAACGCCCAAGTAGAGATTACCAACCGGACGATCCTAGAGACCATCAAAAGAAAACTTGACACAACCAAAGGGAAATGGGGTATCAGGGATACTCTGGGAATATCAGACAACCAAAAAAGTCCCTACCGGAGAAACACCTTTCGCCCTACATACGAGTGAGAAGCCATGGTTCCGATAGTACTCAAGGTGCCGACTTTTCGAACGAAGGAGTTCAGACCAGACAGTAATGATGAAGTCTTGCGTGTAGGGCTAAACCTCCTTGACGAAATGTGGGATCTAGCATCCGCCAAAATAACCGCCTACCAACATCGAATGGTGCAATATTACAACAAGAAAGTCAAACCACGCGAGTTCAAGGTGGGAGATTGGGTGCTTAGGAAGACCCAACAAAACACCAAAGAAGTTGGCATAGGAAAGCTAAGCCCAAACTGAGAAGGACATTATAGAATTACTAAAGTCAGCAGGCCGGGAACGAATTGGCTGGAAGATACAGTCGAAGATGGGCTTAAACGACCATGGAATGTAGAGCATCTAAAAAAATACTATCAATAAAATATATGTTTTTACCAAAAACTTCCACTGCTATCCGTTACGACCTTGGATAAACCCGACTATGGCCAGACTTGAACATCTGTCCAAAGCCTAATCTGCTCCGTGCGGGTCACGACAGCTGAGGAAGTAGGAGTCTAGTCAGCGCTTGTTCACTGATGACGATGATGACTCGCCAAAGAATCATTGCTCTCAATACAGACAACGATTTCCAAACTTACAAAGTAAGCTTAGTCAGTTTGTGACTGATGACGAAAACTTCTGGTGTCCAAAGCCTAATTCGTTCCACACGGATCACGACGACGACGACCAAGGAAGTGGGAGTCTAGTCAGTGCTTGTCCGCTAATGACGACGACTCGCCAAGGGATCATTGCTTTCAATACAGACAATGATCGCCAAACTTACCAGGTAAGCTTAGTTAGTTCGCGACTGATGGCGATGGCTTCTAGTGCCCAAAGCCTAATCCGCTCCACGCGGGTCACGAAGGCCTAGGAAGTAAGAGTCTAGTCAGCGCCTATCCGTTGATGACGACGACTTGCTAAGGGATTATTGCTCTCAATACAGACAATGATTGTCGAACTTACCAGGTAAGTTTAGTCATTTCGCGACTGATGACGATGACTTCTGGTGCCCAAAGCCTAATCCGCTCTGCGCACATCACTACGGGCGAGGAAGTGGGAGTCTAGTAAGTGTTTGTCCGTTGACGACGACGACTCGCCAAGGGATCATTGCTCTCAATACAGACAATGATCACCAAACTTACCAGGTAAGCTTAGTTAGTTTGCGACTGATGACGACGAATTCTGGTTCCCAAAGCCTAATCTGCCCAGCGCGGGTCATGACGGCCGATGAAGTGGGAGTCTAGTCAGCGCTTGTCTGCTGATGATGACGACTCACCAAGGGATCATTACTCTCAATACAGACAATGATCGCCGAACTTACCAGGTAATCTTAGTCAGTTTGTGACTAATGATGACGACTTCTGGTGCCCAAATCCTAATTTGTTCCGCGCGAATCACAACGGCCGAGGAAGTGGGAGTCTAGTCAGCACTTGTCCGCTGATGACGATGACTCGCCAAGGGATCATTGCTCTCAATACAGACAATGATCGTTGAACTTACCAGGTAAGCTTAGTCAGTTCGTGACTGATGACGACTGCTTCTGGTGCCCAAAGCCTAATCGGCTCCGTACGGATCACGACTGGCCAGGAAGAGGAGTCTATTCAGCATTTGTTCGCTGATGACGACAACTCGCCAAGGGATCATTACTCTCAATATAGATAGTGATCGCCGAACTTACCAGGTAAGCTTAGTCAGTTCGCGATTGATGACGACAACTTTTGGTGCCCAACGCTTAGTCAGCCCTGTGCGAGTAGCAACGGCCGAAACAATAGGAGCATAGTCGACGTTTGTCCGCCAACGACTTAGGAAGTCATTACAGACAATGATCGAGGGAGCCTGGTCAACCTCTGACCAACAACGATTTCTGCTGGTTAACCCCTAATTTGTCACAAGGTCAACAACATCGACCCAGAGCAACAATGTATTTTGACTAACAAAGATAGGCACTCCGCCTAGCAGTACAAACTCTACGGTCCACGAAACATCTAATGTAAACATGATAATATGGGACAAAACAACACTTTCATTCAAAAGATATATCTATATATTTTTCGTCCAAGAAAGGACGTTACAATCACTTTAAGGAAAAACATCATCCTCATCAGTTATTCTCGCGGCGCCAGAGCCCTCCCCTCGATTAATTGGCCCAAAGTCAGCCCTCCTGTAGCGAGCAAAGTCAAGGTCAATACCGGAGTGCTCTCCTCTAATAAGCTCCAGAAGCTCCAGTCTACCTCGAATAACCTCGGACGAGATTATCGGCCTCCTGCCTGATGCGTCAAAGTCCACCGCACCCAACAAGGTTGCATACTGCGAGCGTTCCTCTGCCAGCAACCATTCTGCTTCCAGAACGCGAAGAAGTCCCTCATCAACTACCACCGTTCAACGACCCATTCTGCCTCCGCCCGCTTCCTCTCGGCTTCTTGAGCCTCCCTGTCAGAAGACCACCTGTCCACAACCACATTTAGGTGCTCTACTTAGGCCCTGGTCCACCTCAGTTCAGCACGAGTTGATGCCAAATCAAACTCGGCAACCCTCAGCTGAGCTCTGATTCTAGCAACTTCTGCTTTAGTGACAAAGGCAGTGCCCTCCACGCCCTCACGGTTTGCAACAGTGTCAAGATTTTGCAATCGACCATCCAGAGAGTCCACCTAATAAAAAGCATCCGCGTATGACATCTACAGATCCAAAGAGGCCTTCTCCATAGCAAGAACCCTCCTGCGGGCTTCGGGGTGCAGCGAAATAGGACTGTGCTACTCAAGGGCGTGAGCAACCGTCTTAGGATCGCGATGATACAGAACATCAACACGCGACCCAACTTCCTCCCCTTCTAGGTCAACGAGGGAAGCAGAAGCATCTAGAGGAAGGCCGCGACCCTCCAAGGGTGTCGTCTGTGCATATCGTGACATACCAAGGGGAGAAGTCGCTCTGACAGAGGTTTGCCGCTTCCTCGGAGCAACGATGGGAGGTACATTCACCTCCAAGTCAGCAAGCCTGGAAGGGCTGGGCAAAGCTTGACTTCTCTTCCTCGTGCGACGAACAAACATCCCCTCAGTCGGTGAACCTGACACGGGGCGAGTACCATGAGAATACCACAGCAGCCTGCTGCATATGACATTGCCCGACATTATGACTTCCTAAACTGATGTCAAAGGGAGCTTTAGAAACTCCCTCTCTATCTGCTTATCTTCCTTGCTGAGAGGCGAAATAACAAACCTCCCTGAAACAAAAAAACTACGTCAGAACCAGCATCGCATGAGGGATATACAAAAATATGCAAGCACCGACAACTAAGAAACTCACTAAGATCAAACTGAAAGTATCGAGACACTCTACGACTCCCAAGCTTGAAGTAACCAGAATCCGCCGAAGCCAAGAACAAATGCTTCTCCCAAGATTCAGCGCTGTCCACCACCAATTGCAGACAAGAAGAACATTTCAGCATACAAATACCCTTGCGATCCAATTGAGCCTTTGTCATGTGATGGATCACCGGTGGAGTCAAACTAAGGCCAACATCATGGTCCCTCAGGAGAATTGCGAGTATAATCTTGAACTCATTCGAAACCATTTGAGTAGGAGGCATACAGTAATGGATAAAGAATCACCAAACATCATCGGGCACTGGAAATCAAAGCCCGGACTCGAGCATGCCTCAGTGCAAGCCTATGAGCCCATGAAGAGGTACAGTCGTGCCTAAAACTCTTAGTGCGGGAACAATTTGCAAATCTATCGGGATACGGTACAAATTGCAGAGCCTATCAACTCAGTTTCGTCGACCAAGCTACCTTTGAAGAAATTGATGCAAGTAAGAGATAATGAATCCTTGGGAGAAAGTTCAACGTTGTCAGTAGAAAGAACAAATATTATGGCTCGAAAAAAATAGCGCAGATAAGAATGAGGAAATCCTCCTCAGAATGGTAAATATTTATAGGGAAGGCAAATCATATTTTCCCTCCTTGAGCAGTTGCGTACCAACTAAATGTCATGTGTCGCATAAAAACGATCACACCCCTGAGCCATACACGTGTCATGATGATCTCGTGGAATTACGGGCCTCAGCATCAGCCCAACACTGATCCGCCCCAAGCGGTTCTAAGCCCACCCAATTCAGTCTACTAGATGGACCCGAACTCTCATAGCATGCTAGGCCCACATGTCTCACATTTATCCTCAATACTTGTAAGTCATACTAAGGCAAGTATCTCGAAGATCAGCTTCAGACGAGCAACTACAACAACATTCTGCTTCCAACTATGAAGCAAATGCCAGAGTACATCCCACACAGGGAATCTTCCTTCTACAGATTACTCTCGCATTGGAAACTATTTCCCGCGTATCTAAAAACACAAGGTTAACAAATAACTTCCCTCCTACAACACGCCCCCTAATTAGATAATAATCTCCACGAAGATCTCCTTCTTGAACCACACCCTCGATGGCTTGGTAGAACCAGGACTCCTTGCACTATAAATAAGACACGAAGTTGGTAAGCTAAGATACGCTACAAATTCCCTATTACAACATTACACATTCCTCAGATCCATGTCTGACTTTAACATCGGAGTGCCATCGACCACCACAACGGTGGTCCGTGGCTCTAGTGTGTTACTTGTGCAGGTGAGCAGGATTAGGTCAAAGCAGGGAGCGAAAATCGATTACATAACATATAATAACTATGTTATAATTCTATTGGAATGTAAAAATTTATGACAAGTTAATCAAATTGATTTTATTAATTAATTAAAACCAAATTTCTAATAATCATTAACTAAATTATGAAAAGTTTACAAAACATTAGCATAATAATTTGATTAACTTGTCAATCAATGAAAACTTATAAAAACTAATAATTTGTTGTTCATAATTAGAATAATTAATTTCGACACCTACTAGCGGCATGGGGTTGGAGGGGTTAAGGGTTAAAAAACAAAAAAAACAAAAATTTAGAATCATTAGTAAAAGAGTCATTGTTGGTTATAAAAGTATAAATTTTTATTTGTTTAGAAAGGGTAATTATGTCCTATAACTTTATGAGTTAACCTGAGTTAATAAAATAATCTTTGTCAGTCATAAAAGTATAAAAGTAGTCACAAATTAGCCATTACATCAACTACGATATCTAAATGGTTTATTTCCACCAGTTCCGCCTTCGAAACCACCTTTAGATCCACCACCTAGTCCACCTCCTCCACCACCACGCCCAACACCACTGCCACCTCCAAGTCCTGCACCCTACTACCAACTCCACTTCCAGCTCCTGCACCAACTCCATGCCAAACAATCTTGGTGAATTTCTTTACAGTGATCCAGCGCCGATTCTGAAGTCGACGAAGGCCACCACAACTATTTTTCTTTTCTGCAAAATGAATATGTATTACTTTTGAGGTTTGTTGCACCCTTATTTTCTTCCACGATGATATTAATGGGTTTCTTTGCTTTATTGGGAAAATAAAGAAATTTGATGAGGTGAAATCAAGTAATTGTGTGGTGTGGCTTTTCCTCTATTAGAGCTTAAAGAATTGGACAGAGCAGAAAAAAATGGAGTAGTGAGAGTACAATGACCATCATTATCATCCTCCTCAAACTCCTCATCTTTGTCGATGAAGGCCACCACCACTCTTTTCTTTTCAGCAAATCCACCCTGAACTATCAACACTGAAAGTAAACATCCAAACTCTCATTTTTTTTCTTATTTTCTGCACATACACCACACCTATCGCTTCAGTCGATTCCATGATTATAAGTTCATAACCTCAGCCCAGCCACCACCACCGCTTCCACTCTTCTTTTCCATGCGACAAATAACTCATAATTTGTAAAACTACCACTGTATGCAATTAAACCAACACCCTACCCCATATGCCCCAATTCCAGCATCGACAATGGGAGAGAAATAAATAAGTGGATTTGAGGGTAGGGGCTTTTAAAGGAGAAGAATGAACCTTAATTTGCTACCTAATTTTCTTGAACTAAGATGAAATGACAATTTGAGAGGAGGAGAAGGCGTGCAACATCTCCCTTGTTGCTGCCTTCTTTATTCTTCACTGTTCTCAAGTACAACAGTGAAGAAGAACTGAGGATTTGATTATTGTTGGTGTAGAAATTGAAATATTGTTACTGGACGTTTGAAAAAGAAGCATATGAGAAAGAGATTAGGTGATGGTGATGGGTTGGGGATGTTCGGCGTTGGCTGGGGGAGGAGAAGTGCAAAAATAATGGCTCCATACCCTTGCAGAAATAATGTAGCCCACCTTTATACCCTCCCCCACCTCCACCACTAAACCACCAGATCTACCACCAAGTCCACTATCGCCTCCGCCACCAAACTCTCCACCACCACTGAATCCAGAACCACCACCTATTCCTCACCCAAAACCCCCTCCATCACTACCTCCAAATCCCCCACAACTTCCTAGTCCATCACTAGTACCCCCACCAAACCAAGCTCCAACCTCTCCTCCAAAGCCACCACTGCTTTCAGCTCCAAACCCATCACTACTGTATTAGAACGTCTTCACTTCTTCATATCCACCCTTACTCAAGAGGTTTCTTGCACTAGTGTTGCATATGAGAACACTACGAAACAAAAAGAAAATCAACTTAATAGTCATTTTAGAAGCCAAATTTTATTGTTTTGCACCACAATATTCTAGCAATTACTATTTGGTAACCATCACGTGAGTGGCAAGTGAGGGCATTTCAGACATTTAAAAAATTATCATGTTTTTCGATAGTTAAACCCATTGACTTAATAGTTAATACACAAAATGGGTGTTGGACTAAATTTAAAAAACAAATGGCACCCATCTGATGGGGGATTAAATTTAAAAGTAAATAACCCTTTGATTTCCTTAGTGCATCCACCAAAATGGCACCACCACCTAAAAAGCAAAAAAATTAGTTTTTTATCAAGTGCATCTCCACACAGTAGGGTTGTTAATTGGTTCATAAAAACTGGCTAAACCGAATCAAACTAAACCGAAAAACCTCAAACCAATAACAAATTGAAACCGAATAGTAAAAACCAAACCGAACCTAATGCAATTCGGTTCAATTTCAGTTTATTTTTTCCACACCCGAAATAATCGAAACGAATCGAGATAGGAGAGAATTAAAACAAAACCACCACAAAAAAAGACGAAGACAATGAGACTAATGTGCTAGTGGCTTCACACGCACTCCCAAAACAACAAAAACAATAAAAAGAGGGCTAGTGGTTTCACTTTCAGACGCACCACAAAAACAGTCCATCCCACTCCTTTCTCATATCTTTTTTACTTTCTGTCATCTACTATTTCTTATCTTTGAAATCCAAGAAGTTCAAGAAGAAATCATTAAAAGTAGCTATCTTTCTGAAAACTGAGTACAAAAATCCTGGAGCAAGTTCCTATCACTCATATAAAGAAGAATTTTTTTTATTGCTGGTCCACTGAGATTCTCTTGTTGCCCTTGTTCACAATCTTGAACACTCAAACATGGTGGAAGTGACTGCTTCAAGTGGTCGGCCTTCTTTAATCAAACACACAAAGGGTGTACAGATACTTGGAGCAGTAAATCGTGAACTTCACCACATCTTTTTTTTTAACAGAACGTGCATATCTCCTTCGTGCAATGAATGATCTGATATCTGATCTCCTCACACAATTGAGATTGAGAGAGAGAGCTGGTGAAGCCCTCGATGGCGAGCTGAATGCGATATGGGATGAAACAGAGCATAAGGAGAGGCAAAGATAAGAAGAAGATAGATGGAGAAAAAAAAAAGATTTGTTACTGTTTTGTTTTAAGTTCCAAGTTTAATTTTTTAATAGATTGAGAAAAATTGTGGAAAATTTTGGAGTAGATAGCGAGATACACACACAAGTATGCAGCAGGGAGGGTCCCAATATGGAATGACAACTTCACAAACACCACCACAACCAGAGATGACACCGCCTTTCACTTTCACCACCATCACCACCAATGCTACTACTCACATGATTGGTCTTTCTTTCACTTCTTCAAACCACTTACAACATTAGAAATCGGGGGACGCATAAGCAACAATGATACTCATTTTGATAGTAGAAGCAACATCACCAATCAGCAGTAAACCGCCACAAAATTTCAAAGAATTTGTGATGCCAGTATCATCAAGTGGGGGCAGTGGGTTCCTAGATGAAGAAGGACTTGATGTTGAACAAGGTAAAGGAGGCGGTAAAAGATGGAAGAGAAAAATAAGGGAAAACAGAAAAAACCTGAAATCGGTTTCGATTTTTTGTTTAAAAAACGAAAATCTAATCCCTAGTTCGACCCGGTTCGATTTTGGTCCAAATTTGAGTCGATGGAACCGATTAACACCCCTACCACTCATTGAGGTAAAGCAAAAATTTTGCTCCCACATGATTTCACAGCATGGAGAAATCCACGAGTTAGAGCATCTCCATGAGATGAATTTCCATCCCCATATTTTAGCTTTCCATCCCACTCCTCACACATGTTTGTGGGTAAAATTATAAGGTGGCAGTTAAAGTAGGAGGTGGTACTTTGACTATTTCCTGATAAGTTTGAATAAATAAATAAAAAGTATTAGAAAAGTGTGGTGAAATGGGGGTCCGCTCTTATCTTGTTCCACTTTTTTAAGTGGGGGGAAATAAGAAACTAAAAGGTTTCAACGCGTGGACTTATCCATCGGATGCAAGTGTACGAAGGGGATAGTTACCCTTTCCCTTCCACGGCTTGGGGTAGAAATCAAAACCTAAAAGTGTGGCTTGTCGCACCCAATGTTTTGCTTTCCACCACCCTCTTAGGAAGGTTAAATTATGGGGCATCATTACGAGTGTAGGGCTACAAATTAAGTGCATCCCCTAAAAAAACTACATGCAAATAAGGGTGGGCATCCCATTTTGCGATTCCGATCCCGTCCCGTCCCGATTTTTTTCGAGAAATTTTGGGATCAAACACGTCCTGATCTAGAGTGGGATGGGATCGGGATGAAGATTTTCAATCCCGCCTATCCCGTCCTATCACAAACTTAATTATTTACTATTTATTATTGATGCGTCAAAATCTCGTTCTCCTGTGAGTTTGACCTGCAAAACAGATGTTAGACTGCCAAAAATAACCTTTTTGGTGACCTAAGGCACTCCGATGCTAAAGTTAGCAACTCTGTTTAAAAAAAAGAAGTAAATCTGGACAAAATTCAGTTAAAGTTGCATACCTTTGTCGAATGTTTCCTTTACCTTTTATACAATCGCGGTTAATTCTTTGCGTGACTTAAATATGTGAGGCACAATGGAAGGAGATGTTTTTCATAATAGTCTCCTCCTTTATGGATATGCGTCCGTGGAGGCGTAACTCCCCCCACGACTCTTTTTTGTGCAACGTTCATATTCTTTATGAGAGAACTTGTGTCGGGTTTGGATTTGGGCTTTGATTCGTGCGGGTCTGGATTTGGGCTTCGATTACGTCTTTTTTTAATGGGCCCTGTTTGGGTCTTTATGATCGATTTTAACCTTCTTGGATTTTACGAGCTGGCCCAGTAGATGGAACGCCAGATCCTCATGATGGATGTTATCTGCCACGTGTACGACTGTGATTTTAGTCTATTTTTATGTATCGTAAGCTATTCCCCCTTAGTTAGTGGGTATGCTCATGTATTCACTAAGTGTGTGGCGGTTGGGTTTTCAATTTCAACATTACAGCGCATTTAGTGCTCTTACTATCTGTTGATGTTGCTGTCTCTCCAATGTTCTATCTGCCTGCTAGTTTCAGTCTGATTTCTAGGATTTCGTGCGACTGTCATATCTTGCACGTTCTCCCAAGAGTGGACCTTTTGCTGCTAGTCCTTATAAAGGGAGGAGTTGAGCACGGGGTTTTTCCCTTTTACACTTTTTTGATTTTCAGTTGCTGATTCCTTTATTTCTCGCTTTTGCATTGCAATCATGTCTAGCTTCAGGGTTTTGAGTGACGATGTTCTTGATGCTTATGAGGCTTTCTTTTCGCCTAAGCGGGCAATGCATGTGAGTTTGGATAGCATTCATCACGATTATTCGTTGCCGGCAGATTTAGAAATCAGCCTCCCCGAAGAGGGTGACAGTCATTATCGTCCAAAACATGGGTATATAGCTTTGTACCCTGGTATGTTCCATTCTGGCTTTAGGCTTTCTACTCCTGAGATCATCTGAGAGTACCTGGATTTTTTGGGCATTACCCCCGCCCAATTGGTTCCTAACGGTTGGAAGGTGATGATTGCGACCTTAGTAAGGGCTATCGCATCCGGTATCCCTATGAATGTCAGGGTCTTGCATTCCTTGGTGGGGTTTAGTGTGAATGCTAATCGCACCTGTTGTCTTCGTTTTCCATCTTGTTTCAAGGGTTTGTGAGAGGAATACGGGGGTTGGCCGAGGCCCTGGTTTTATGCATCCCTTGCCTCCAACTATTTTAGGTTGCGTGAAAATAAGATTCTACGATCATTTTGAGAGCCTAACAAGGTCAAATTGTCGCTGCAGATGGAGGAACAAGAGTTCTGTAGTAAGTTTGGCAAGCTTCCCTGAGTCTCAATGGAAGATTTCCTTATTACGGATGCCATTATCTGTAATGACTTGTATTCGTCAGGTGAGGTGGGTCGCTCAAAGCCTATTGTAGGTCGTGCTTTCGAGGCGACTGTTGCACTTGCTATGATATGGATGTCGACCGTAGAGAGAGTTTTGTTGACGAACTTGCAAGCCAAATTTATTTTGTCACTGTCAGAGGCTCTGAGAGTATCGGTTCGATTGTTAGGAAGAGGAAAGTTCCCAGGCCTCCCAACCCTTCTAAGATGTTGGCAATTAGTTATGGCCACGTCTCGAAGAAGAAAAATCTTGCCACATCGGTTCGTGATGCCTCTAGGGCTCCCTCCCTTCATGTTTTCCCCGAAAAAGGAGGTCGTGGTTCAGAGGTTGACTCTTTTGCCCGAGAGGATGAGGAAATAAATCAAGTTCTTGAAAGGAGCAAGAAGGAGGTTGCCCGTCCTGTAGACGACCGTGAGAAGAGTCTTGTTGCCTCATACGGTTTGCCCGTTTCTGCTGACCTGATGATTGATGACTCTCACATCATTGAAAATAAAATGTTTCAGCTCGGTCTTTGGCAGTCTGAGAATCCGAAGAGTACTAAGACCTTGGATGACTTCGAGTATGATCCGACATTGGAAGATCGAGCTATTACTCAAGCTCGGGGCTTCAAATTTCCCATTTCTCCTACTATAGTCGAGACCTCGGGAATGCATGCTACTCCCTTCGCTTTTCGTCCCATTTCAATTGTGCCCTAAAAGTTTTGTTGGTCTTCCGAGATCGATGCGCAGGAATGCTCGCAACCTAATTGGCGGTTGTCATAGGTGGTTGGCTAATTGGGTTTTCATGCCCGTACGTCCGGTATGTCACCATATTGATGAGGGCCTCCAGCACCTTATAGAAGGGATGACTCATCTTACTTATGCGGTCATGATGGGGTCGGACTGTAAGGTTGCTCGTGATTAGGTGGCGCTCATTGAGCGGAAGCTGGCAGGACATGTCTTGTTTCTTTTTCACGTTCTCTGCCAACTTGATTCATTGAAAGCACAGTGCATAAAACATGCAAGGACTGTAGATATTACACAAACTTCGTTGAGGAAGCTTGGGGCCAATCGGAACACATTTGCTTCTAATCTCGAAACGTCTGAAGTTGAGTTGGGTGGGTTACGATCCCGTTTGGATGTTGCTGAGAAGGAATTGTCCGACCGAAAGGCTGAGCGTGATAAGGCCATTCGTTCTGCTGAAGAATGTTCTGCCAGTCTCAAGGCTTCTGTGACTCGAATTGCTCAGCTGAATTCCGAGTTCATTGTGGCCAAGTATGCAGTTTCCACTAGACTTACAGTCATTGATAATGAATTAGTGTCGTCTCGAGCCAAGCTATCATCTATTACTAAAAGGCTAAAGACTGCAGAGGCAGCGGATTGGAAAAGGGTGGTCGATGGCCATCATGACTTCTTGGATTTCCTAGAGACCCCAGGCTTAGATTTAGCAGAATATCGTTGCTTCACCGAGCAGGAATTCAATGAAGTCGAGGAAGTCATTCCAGATTCGCTGAGGGATCCAGTTGTCGGGGAACCTTCTCAGCAGTTGTCTGAGCTTGCACCACCTAGTAATGCTGATGCTAACGTCGATGTTCCTCCTTAGTTGTCTATTTTGATTCCTTTGTAACCTCTTTTTTAGAAGATCGATGGAAACTTTATATTTTTCATTTGTTGTGTCTAGTATGTCTAGCTTATCAGCTTGTACTTTCGACATTCCTGGCATATTTCTGATTCTTTCATCCATATTTTTATGAATGGCTTCAATGTTCGACGTACTAGTCGTGTATAAGCTTTTTTTTACGGAATCCAATTCTATATTTGGATTATGATGTCGTACATTATAGTCGACGAGAAAAAGTCAGGATCGTATGTCCTGGTATTTTATTATTTCGTGGTTGATCAGGCCAGAAGTTTCATGTTTATGTCCGACTCGTTCGTCTTGTACATATATTTATTTTTTGCTTGATACTCTAGCCGTACTGAGTATTTTTACGAGTGAGATTTTTCATCTGACTCTCTTGTCCTGACTGAATTTTTGTCATTTTGAACTTGAGATGGAGGATTGAGCGAAGAAGTTTATTGATAATATCCTTTTAAGTGCTCTACATTCCATGGCCGTGGTAGTTTTTCACCCTCCTTGTTTTTCATCCAATACGTTCTTGGTCTGTTGATCTTTATTACTCTGTATGGTTCTTCCCAATTCAGGTTTAGTTTGCCTGCACATGGTTCCTTTGTGTTGAGCTGGACTTTTCGGAGTACCCAATCACTGGTGACAAAAGTGTGGATTTTTACCCTCTTATTGTAGTATGTAGCCATACTCTGTTGGTAGACCGTTGTTTTGATAAAAGCGGCTTCTTTCTTTTCCTTGAGGAGGTCTAGCCCAACTCTCAGTGCCTCAACGCTATCTTTAACTCGAAATTCTTCGGTCCCGAACATTGGCATACCGATCTCCATGGGTATCATTACTGCGGATCCGTATGCAAGGGTGAAAGGTGTTTATCTTGTTGGAGTTCTTTTTGTTGTTCTATACGCCCAAAAGACACCAAGCAGTTTGAATGTCCACAATCCTTTCGTTGCCTCGAGCCTTCTTTTGATTGCTTCCAAGATTGTCTAGTTGGTGACCTCAGGTTGCCCGTTTGCTTGTGGATGGGCGGATGTCGAGAAATGATGCTGGATGTTCAGGTGTTCACATAGCTCCTTGATTTTCTTGCCTTCGAATTGTTTCCCATTGTTCGTGACAATTACCCTTGGGATCCCGAATCTGCATATTATGTCTTTCCAAATAAACATCTCGACTTGAATTTCTCCTATCTTTGCTAGGGGTTATATTTCTACCCACTTAGTAAAGTAGTCTATTGCTACAAGGAGAAACTTCTTTTTGTCTGACGCGAGGAGTGGTCCTACGATGTTCATTCCCCATTGAGCAAATGGCCAAGGGCTACTCATTGAGATCAGGTTATGTCCCGACATGTGAGTATATGGGGCAAATCTTTGGCACTTGTCACATGCGCGAACGAGTTTTTGAGCATCTGCTTGGATTGTTGGCCAATAGTATCCTAGGTGAGTGCTTTATGGGTCATCGTTCTTCCCCTTGGGTGATTTTCGCATGTACCATGGTGGATTTCTTGTAGGACATATTCAGCGTCTTCTGGTGACACTACACCAAATTGGCACTTTTGTAACAACTCTCAAAACAGTATCACTTTTGAGATGTTACAATCCACCAAACAATTTCAAATCAAAACTAAATTTAGTCAAAAAAATGAAAAATAGTAACACAAAATAAATGATACAATAAGTTGGATCACCATGAATAGTATCACTTTTATAACCATACTCTTCATGGTGATACTATTATTGTATCATTTTGTTTGTGAAAATGTGTAAAGTTGTTAGGTAAATTGTTACACTTCAAAAGTGATGCTGTTTTGGAGGTTGTTACAAAAATGCCAATATGGTGTAGTGTGAAAGGTACCTTAGCAACGGACTCGTAGCGAACCTTCTGTAGAGTCTGTTGTTAATCATTGTGTTTGTGCCGCCCGATTTTGTAGTCTTCGGGCATCCATCTTATCTGTTGGGAGTTCTCCATTTGATATATCGTCAGGATTGGAGTTGATATTCACATAATTATTACATAATATATCCCTTAATCTATATATGTTAGTGTTTCAATTAGTATATTTTATTCTAATTATTTCATTCTCAGGTTTCTGTAGGAATTTGAGCGTGAACGATGAAATCGCATAAAGTCGACAATTTGAGGAAATGATATATTAATTGGTCGATTCTAGCGGTGGTACAAAGTAGATGGTCACATATCTAAACCTTACCCAAATAAACCTAGGTCCACCTAATTTAACCTAAGCCCAAACCCAAAAAGCTAATCTAGAAACCCGAGCCCAAGGAAATAAGAGAACCATATTTAGGTCTTCCCCATTTTTAGAGAAAGGGGTGCTCTCTCTTTTCCTACGTGTGTTTTCCTTCTCTCTTTTCCAGCCAATACGGCAATCCACCCTGCCGGCAATCCTCGCTCGATAGGATAACCGGCAGTGCGATCATCCCGCCATCACCACCTCCTCCTCGTCCTCCACCATCAGCCGTCACCTCGCCTTCCTCCCTCACCCGCTCTCCCTCGCTCGCTAGGGAGACGCCACACCCTGTCCATCGTAGACATCATCAACTCCTGCGTCAACACAACCACGCACAACCACCGCCCTTGTCCCTGTCGCAAACCACCGTAACAACACCGCCAACGACCCTCTGTTCCTCTCTTCTTCCCCTATTTTCGTGTCTCTCTCTTCACCTTGCCACCGTCCAACATCCACACCGTCGAGCACCACCATGAGGCGCCCCCACCATCACCACCTCCCGTACAAAACAGAGAAGAAACAGGGAGGACGTCCCTATTTTCCTCTCTCGCATCCGACTAACAACCCACACACACCACCATCATCTCTGTTCCTCTCTTCTCCACGATCTCTTCCTCCTCCACCTCTCTCTTTCTGCTCTTTCATCACAACCAGACCATGCACCACCACCGCTACAGGAGCAGAAATAGAGAACACCGTCCCTTTTTCTCTCCCTTTTTTTGTTCTCTTTCGCGTCTCTCTCTTTGTTCTTCCATCCCTCTATCTCTTTTGCAGGTACCGGAGCCGTTCGGAGGAAGAAAGAGCTCGCGAGGAGCGCGGCTCGCTGGAGACAAAGACCAGAGGAATGCGCGATTTTTGGCAGGAAACAACTGTTTTTCAAACAGTTTCGCTATTGGCACCCCGAGATCCTGTAAGAGCCACCATAGCCCACCACAGCTAATTCTCGGGATGCGAGTTCGTGCTGAGATGGATTCCACCTACACCAGTGCTGTGACGACCGCCACCATGATCTTCTAGACCTTGCGCCGAGGCGAAGATGAAACCACAGAGTTTCCTAGAGTTTGTTGTATTTTAATTTATTGTTTTCTATATACTTGAACTTTAAATACAGTTGATTTCTGAGTTTCAATAATGTGCTTTCACCGATTATATCCGGATTATTTATTTAGACTAGTCGGTAGTTAGAAGTACCCTTTATTGATATTCAAAGCCTGCTTTAATCAATTAATCTGAATCTGTGATTGTGTGTGCCGTAAGAAAACATGCAATGCTAGGGGTTTTGAATTAGTTAAAATAAACCTGTGATTGTGTGTGCCGTAAGAAGACACACAATGCTAGGGGTTTATACCTTTCCTGAAATCAATTGCGAACTTAGATTAATCTTTAGGTTAATCATGTTAATTCTTGAAAACAATAATTTGGATTACACAAATCTCGAAGAACCTGTGGTGGATTCGATGTCTCGGTCCCCTCTCTATCATCTTATCAGTTTAATTTTAGTTGTCAATTTCATTTTCTTAATTTAGTAATTTTCATCTGCTGTAACCCCCAACTCTAAATTAGTTCAAATAAGTCTTAGAATTTAACTGTCTCGTCAATCCTCGTGGGATCGACCCGTATTTGCCACTGTCTACCAGTTAGACAACCGTGCACTTGCAGTATTACAAATAGATGGGTTTATTAGCTTATTAATTTAGGTTAATGAAAACTCCATCAAGTTTTTTGCGCCATTGCCGAGGATTGTAACGGTACAATCGAAATCTAGGGTTGTTTTTGCTAGTTATAAATTAGGTTTAATTTTATTTTTAGGACCAGTGTTACGAGTCACTTTCTTATTTGTTTTATTTGCTTGATTTTGAATTAATTTTGCATTTATCTTGCAGGCGGTCACACACATAGGAGCTCAAGTGGGAACGAAGTGAAATATTGCGATTCACAAGGAAACTCTCATAAATCGACTTCTACCCGGCGTTGCAAGTAACCCGAAAGAGGTTCACGCCGGAGGTAACTTCTACCCACCGCAAATGCACGCGGTTTCTGTGTGATCACTTGTGTTTAGCTTGTTCTAGGTAGTATTGCATGCAAATTTGAATTGTGGCAGGATTGAGTTGAAACTTCCGTGCCCTCTCCCGCGGATAGGTTAATCACCATCTATTTTAGGGTTAGGAACCTAGACCTTCACTATTTAAAATTTGTAGCAAGATAATTATCTAGGACAGGTGTGACGCTCATAGGAACCCTCTTTGGACGTTTGATAGCTTAAAGTGGTCGAGTGAAGGAACATATCCCATCTGGGAACAGTTCTTGAACTAGCATTTCACTTTGAGCTAGATAGTGGAAAAATAGGTAATTACCATGCCTCTCCCACGGTTAGGTAAATTGAATTAAATTTCAGCCCACATTCATTTTGTTTGTGCATCATTTAGGTGTCATTTAAGGGGTCCCATTGTTTTTACTTTTTTTCAGAGTTAGGTCAACTTTATATAGCGGTTAGGCTTGCATTAAATAAATAAATAAATAAATTTGAAGATTGTTTAGGAGTGTTGACTTTGAACCTTTGTTACCCAGTAGTTTATGCAAACCTGGGTGCGTGATTCTAAGAGTAGACTTGTCCGACAAGAATTTGAGGAGCTCTTTGAAGTCCCCATTACCTATTTAGGTTCATCATCCTTATCCACTGAGATGGCTGAGGGGAAGGCCTTTAAGGATTACTTCGCCCATTTTCCTAGTAGTGCTCCGTCTTGCATTGTCTTACCTGAGACAAATGCAAATAGTTTCGAACTCAAACAATCTATTATTCATTGCTGCCTTCTTTTTATGGTTTTGAGAAAGATGACCCTTATCTTCATGTCAAAGAATTTCTTGACATCTGCGTTACCCTGAAATACCAAAACTTTTCTGATGATTTGGTTCGTCTTAGGTTATTTCCCTTTTCTCTGAAAGATAAGGCAAAATCTTGGTTAAATGCATTAGAGACGGGATCCATCACATCATGGGATGCGTTGTCAAGAAAGTTCTTGACAAAATACTTCCCCATTCATAAAACGAATGCCCTCCGACGAGATTTATCTAATTTTCAACAAAAAGAGGGTGAACATTTCTATGAATGTTGGGAAAGGTTCAATGAGCCCATTGTCAGGTGTCCCCATCACAGATTCGAGAAGTGGCGGCTAGTTCAATACTTCCAATACGGTTTAACCCCTCAAAACCATCATATGATTGATGCCACTAGTGGTGGGTCATTAATGAAAATGAGTGTCAGTGAAATTTGGGAATTCTTTGAGACGCTTTCCGAAAATTCTCAGCAATGGGATTATTCGATAAAGGAGTCTGATAGGCGTAAGGGCGGTCTATATGAATTTAGAGATACATCTGTTCAACCCCCTTCTGCCTCAAAGTTAGAGACGACTGTTATGACCATGACTCAAAAGATAGATGCACTTTTGAATTTTAGTCAACCTGTACTTCCCGCAAACGCTTCATCTGAAGTCTGTGCTGCATGTTCGAGTCCTGGTAATTCAATAGCTAATTGTGGCTTGCAAAATGATTATCCTGCATACTATGCTGAGCAAGTCAACTATTTTAATGCGATGCAGCGACCTGGCAATAATCTGCAACCTAACTATTACAATTCAGGGTTTGCCAAACATCCAAGTCTCTCCTGGACCCATGGCCCACACCAAGGGGGACTTGTTGTTGTCTCCCAGGCTCCTCAAGCCTCTAGCCCTATTAGGCCCCACCATAACCAAGTTCCTCCATCCAACACATCAAGTTTAGAGGAAACGGTTAATCAGTTTTTGCAGTGCTCAGAAAGTATAATTGAGCAGCATTCTAAGGACATATCTGAGTTGAAAGCCACGACTCAACACCAATCTCAAGCCCTCAATAGACTCAAGATAGCTGTGAGTAAGATTACTCAGTCCTTTTTGGAGAGAGAGCCAGGGAGATTTCCTAGTCCTGTTCCAAACCCAAATGGTCAATTCGCAGTTGGTAGTACATCTGAGTCACACCATGAAGATGTCCAATCTATTACTACCCTTCGAAGTGGAAAACAGGTTGAAAATCGGGTACAAGTGCCTGATTCGAGTGTCGTTGCATCTCCGTCTAAGTCAATGCAGGTTGCATCTCCATCTGACAAGGAGGCTGATAAAGCTTCATATTCTAAAGATGTGCCTCTTGACTCTGACCCCACTCAGGCATCTTATTTGCCTAGCTAGGGCACCGTTTCCATCACGGTTAGCTCCGACAAAGAAAGGAACAAGTGTAAACGACGTAATGGAAAATTTTAAACAAGTTCACATAAATATCCCATTACTCGATGCTATCAAGCAAGTTCCTAACTATGCCAAGTTTTTTAAGGATCTTTGCACACAAAAGCGGAAGCTCCATGTGCAAACGAGAGCCTTCCTCACCGAGCAAGTGAGCTCAATTATTCAACACAGAACCTCGCCTAAGTATAGGGATCCTGGTTGCCCGACTATTTCTTGTATTATCGGTGATCATGTGATATATAAGGCATTATTGGATTTAGGGGGGAGTGTTAATTTATTTCCATATTCTGTTTATGAGCAATTAGGTCTCGATGGGTTAAAACCGACTAGAATAACATTGCAATTGGCAGATCGGTCTTTCAGAGTCCCCCGTAGTGTTATAGAGGATGTGATTATCAAGGTTGAAAAAATTTATTACCCTGTGGACTTTATAATTCTTGATAAACAACATGTTCACAATCCCTCTAGTCACATTCCAGTCATTTTGGGTCGACCATTTTTGGCCACATCCAATGCCATTATTAACTGCAGGAATGGAATTATGAAATTGTCATTTGGCAACATGACCGTCAAACTCAACGTTTTTAATGTTAGTCAACAACCTCCCGAGCCCGAGGATGTTTGTGAAGTTGACATGATTGAGAGTTCGGTGGAGAATTCCTTATTGCAGTCTGTATCAGATGATCCCTTAACAGCATGTTTGACTCACTTCGGTTTAGACTTCGATATTGATGATTCCATTAGGGAAGTGAATGATTTCCTTGATTCAGCCCCTATTATTGTAACACCCCTACTTTTCCAATAACAATAAATAATGTATATTTCTAAAATTCAATTGAAATTGTGTTTCAAAATCTTCTTTTGTTTGACAACTAGTAGTTTTCGAAATTCAGTTAACTTTCTTACCTTTCGAATCTCGGGACGAGATTCCATTTAACGTGTATATAATGTAACACCCCTCAATTTCATAAAACAAATTTATTTTATTTTGAATTAAATAAAATAGGGTTACATTTAATTGAATATGAATTTCTAAATTTAGGGTTTATTTGGTGAGTTAAAGGGAGGGTGCTCTCAGAATTTTAGTGGGGGCGAATAACCACCCACCCTATAAAGGGGAAGAAAACCTATTTTCTTTTTTGTTTCCTCTTTTTCTCCTTCTCTTTTCCTTCCTTGTGTTTTTCTTCTCAATGGTGGCGATGGGACTGTGTGTGATTGCGAAGGGCTGATGGTGATAGTCTGTGGCGTTGGCTGGATTGCGAGGAGCATGGCTGTGATCAGGCGAGCGTTGACGACGGGGGATCGATGAGAGAGAGATTGGCTGGCTTCGTGAGTGAGGCTTGCTGCGGCTGTGGGTGAGTGATCTCTCCAAAATCAGCTTTTAACACGGCTAGTCTTTGAGCGAGGCAGCACTGATGCAGCTGCTAAAGTGGCAGAGATTATGGGTGCCGATTTTGTAAATGAAGTAATATCAGCATGTGTACCTCCTGTTTATCCTCCACGTTCTGGTCATGGTTGGGCCTGCATTCCTATGCTACCTACCTTTGCTAAGGTTTTCAACTAGAAAAGAAGATTGGTCATTGAATATCAAGAATATGGGAAGAGTGAATTTCAATTGTGGATTGATGGAGAAACTAGATCTTATTTAAGAAACTTAGATCTAGGTAGATGGATGTAGATTGAGGTGATAATTCGACAAACCAAATCATTCATGGATTGAAGACATCAAAGTGAGACCATGAGAGGTATAAATCTGGACACTGTCTCATGTTGTAGTGGATTTTGTGTGGTTATGAGATTCAACCATACGGGCGAAAGCGTGTGCGGTGATGAAATTCAACTAACATGGTGGATTTTTCTTTCCTACTCAAGTTTCTCCAAGGTATGTTGATAGTCAAGTTTGCTTATTACTTATATGTGGATGTGATTTATTGTGGTGGCAGAAGAGTACATTTTGTATGTTTGGTAGTGTGATGAGAGTATTTGCACGTTTCATAGAAGTAGAGGATTTATATGATTATGTCATAGATCACTTTAGAGAGCACTAGTGTGTATTTGGACTGTACTAATGGGAGTCTAGGCCAGATATTACATTAACAACTGTTGGATCCTTTGCTGTCATTAAATTAGGATGTTGTATGTGCCTAGTGTTTGATGCATTGTCACCTTGTACCTCCAGGCTAAGATTTTGTTTTGGTCTTGTCATTAAGAATCTGACTAGCAGGACCTTTTGCACAATTTTGAGGATGGCAAGTCCACTAATATTTCTGCAGGTCCGACTTGCCATAGTCAACTCCTATAGGGTAAGTACAGGTAAATGCATATTTACATATTAGGATGATGATATGATTGCCTCGTGGAGGAACTAAATTCTTTGGACTGTGTTTTCTTGCATCACACATTTGCCTCGCTGAGGAACTACCTATTGGTGTGATGGTTTGTTGTTTGTGTTTCGCTTGATGTTTATCACGTGCGATTTTATTGATTTTTGGGATGAAGATTTCTCACACCAGCTTTATTGCTGACCCGAGTGAGCTTTTGCTTCTTGGGTACATTCCTTTGGGAATGTAGCCAATTAGCCTTTCAGGTTTAGAGACTTTTGAGCAGCGTTACGGGAGTTCCGCTAGTGGGGCTAGCGACGTCAGTTTTTCCTGGTTAGAGTTTTATTAAAAATTTTAGTTTGTTATATTTTCTAAACTATATTTTGTCATTGCTGCTAAATGTTTCTGTTGTTATTGAATTTCACGTCCCGAGTTTTGGGGGAAACGGATAATCCTACGTGGATTTTAGGATTTCATTTTTCTCGAAAATCAGGGCGTGACAATTATGGATCCGAGTTACAAATGGAAGCCTAAAGTGGAACTCCTTCCACTCAATGAGTCAAAATTGAACCCTTATGCTGATACTATTGAGCTTTCTTATCCATTCCTTTTTCCGCCTGTTCATGATGACCCATTTGACATATGTCCTCCTAGTGACTTTTACATGAAGTCTGATTCTCAGTATTCTTTGGAGAGAATACATTCCAGAGGTGGTGTTGATTCTAGGTTTGGGGGTGTTGTTGAGCTGTCTAGCTCATCATCTTTGTGCAATTCATTTTGTTATGATGAGTTTGTACCACCTAATATATCTATAGACATACCTCTTTCCATCCCTTTAATAGTGATTGACGCTACCTATGTGGATCCCTTGTTTTTAAGGGATGATTTTAATTTCGACCATCCTATTGTGCAACACATTCAATCTTCCGATTTGACACCAGACATAGGATGTCCCTTTTTAGGAGTAGGAAATAGTCATTTGCAGGATATTCCTGTTGGTGACAACTTTCTGTTCCAGATCCCTATGACTTCTTTACGACCGTGGGTTCGTTTGCATTTTCTCTATGATTTTGCATGGTGTCTTCGTCATTTTAGGGATGTGTTAGTTTTTGTTGTGCTGCATGTAGGTGCTACTATATGTTGGACGGATCCTCAACTTTTTCGGTTGTTGCTATATGATCTAGTCAACATCGTGGACTAAGTGTTTTTATGTTTGGGGGAGTATTTGCTATATTCTTTCTCATCATTTCATGGTACATCATTTATGAGGAAGAATATATGTCGGGGTAACGACGTTAAACCAAGCGCTCCTAGGAGGCAGCCTAGCTTCAGTTGTGTCATTATGGTTAGTCTGGATTGATTTTCGAGTTCTTTCTAGTTGCATTTCACTCATACTCGTTAGCTCCGTAACAATTTTGACTTACAACTGATACATGTAATTTTTATTTTTTTCATTTGTATACTCTTTTGTGTCCTATATTGTTTTTATCAATTTATTTTGATGAGTCCACAGTTCTTATGTTGTTGAGCGTTCATTGGTGGACGATTTCGTCGAAATTGGTAAAAACATCCCATGGTAATATCACTCTAACTCTCATCTTTTATTTTTCCTGCATTTGTCATGATCATCATTTTATACATTGAGGACAGTGTTTGGTTTAGGTTTGGGGGTGAGGTTTATGAGTTTTTCTGCATTCTTCAAATTTTTTTGAACTGAAATGTATTTCACAATTGACTATTGTATTCTACTCAATCTCCATTGAATACATAGTTAATTATTGAACTATTGAACTGAAATGAATGTGTGGAAAATTTTTCGATTTGAAAATGCATTCAAAATCTAAGTTTCTTTCCAATCAAGAGGATGTGTTTTCAAGTATGCCTTGAAATTTGAGGAATGCATGCTTACACTTGTCACTTTAATATATCAATAGGAAAACATATGGTTTGATATTATCTTTAAGTTAAATATATTTCATGATATTTTTCGACTCGACCACTCTTGCACTATAAGCCGAGTTAGCATGATTTGAAGTTAATCAGTAAGATATTAACTAGAAAACCTTAGAATAATAGTGGAGACTTAACCCTTGTGAGTTTCGAGACATTCTATTTTTCTTGAGGGTTATTAAATAAACTCTGACTTTTCTTGAATCTGCATTATCTCGTTGATAATCTCATTATTCTTGTTTCTTTTATTGATTGTCTTGGGAATGTTGTTAAAATTGAATTATTACACTAGAACTTCTTGATTTATTTAGTTGAGATGTCATAATACCGACTAGAGCTTAAGAAGTGATATAGGCATTTTTTTCTTTGAACCGTTCTTTAGCCTTTTAGCCTACCTAATGATAAATATCCATTTGCATCCCTTTGAGCCTTTAAATAGACTTTTTCTTTGCTAACCCCATCTCCATTACATAATCCAGTTAGGGAGTAATATCCCATATTATTTTTATCCTTACCCAATGTCTCTGAGAATGTGTATGGTTGATGTATTTTTGAAATGGGCAAATAAAAAGAGTTGAAATTAAATATTCCATGAATCCACGGGACAGAAATGTTTTATTGTGCAGAAGGGGAAAACATGTCAAAAAATATATATATTGATGCTTTGAAAAAAAAATTATATATTGATGCTTTGAAAAAAAAAGAAATATAAAAAAGGGGATTGATGCTTCGAAAAAAAATAGAAAAAAATATATGAAGAAGAATTTCGAAAGAAGAAAAATTAATGGTGTACAACATTGGTTTATTCTTCAGAGCCCCACGTGTTTATTAAAGGGTGTATCCATTCTCAGAGAATTTTTCTCGTATCCTTTTCCATTTTTGTTAGCCAAAATCTTAGCCTCATTACAACCTAATAAAGACCTAATTGATCTTAAGTAAAAGTTTGGTTCATAGATGTGGAGATTAAATAGACAAGAACTATGGTGTATGATTCAACATTTTAAAAGTAATTGATATTCCTGTCCATGAGATCATATTCATTTCATTATTTTAAAAGTCTGTTTTTCATGATTATTATATGTGAGATGTTTGTCTTTCCATAATTTATTCTTTTTCTCACATATAAACTGAGTGATAACTAGCCAATCTCTAAGTGATTAATTTCTGAGTGACAAGAGAGATTTATAGCCTAAGCGTACAATTCAAAGGTTATCTAGTCGTATCTTTGCTGAGAAAAATAAAGTTATGTTGATAAGGCCATGCATACACACTTCGAGTTGAGAATAATTGATGAAATTTATTTAACCTTTGGGTATTATTAAATTGTTGTTAGACTCTTTGATATATTATTGTGACACTGTTAGTTGTTTTCTGAAAATTTTGGCAATTAGATTATTACTCTGAGGATAGAGTGATCAAGTTACCATATTTTTGAAATTTATTGAGTCATAATGTTTGTGGGTAACATTTCTGGAAACCCTCACGAGACTATAACTCATCCACTAGAGGCAATCTAGCGGTTTAATGTCTTGTTGCACGTTTAAGGTAAGTGCAACCGATGATTCCTGTGAAAGTGAGTTAGAATTTTATTTTTATTGTTTTGCTTGAGGACTAGCAAAATATAGGTTTGGGGGTATTTGATATTCACGTAATTATTACATAATATATCCCTTAATTTAAATATGTTAGTGTTTCAATTAGTATGTTATATTCTAATTATTTCATTATCATGTTTTTGTAGGAATTTGAGCATGAACGATGAAATCGCATAAAGGCGACAATTTGAGAAAATGATATATTAATTGGTCGATTCTAGCGGTGGTACAAAGTAGATGGTTGCATATCTAAACCTAACCCAAATAAACTTAGGTCCACCTAATTTAACCTAAGCCCAAACCCATAAAGCTAATCTAGAAACCCAAGCCTAAGGAAATATGAGAACCCTATTTAGGTCTTCCCCATTTTTAGAGAAAGAGCTGCTCTATCTTTTCCTATGTGTGTTTTCCTCATCTCTTTTCCAGCCACCACGCCAATCCACCCTGCCGGCAATCCTCGCTCGATAGGATAACCGGCAGTGCGATCATCCCGCCATCATCACCTCCTCCTTGTCCTCCACCATCAGCCGTCACCTCGCCTTCCTCCCTCACCCGCTCTTCCTCGCTCGCTAGGGAGACGCCACACCCTGTCCATCGTAAACATCATCAACTCCTGCGTCAACACAACCACGCACAACCACAACCCCTGTCCCTGTCGTAAACCACCGTAACAACACCGCCCACGACCCCCTATTCCTCTATTCTTCCCCTGTTTTCGTGTCTCTCTCTTCACTTCGCCACCGTCCAACATCCACACCGCCGAGCACCACCATTAGACGCCCCCACCATCACCACCTCGTGCACAAAACAGAGAAAAAACAGGGAGGACGTCCCTGTTTTCCTCTCTTGCAGCCGACTAACAACCCACACACACCACCACCATCTATGTTCCTCTCTTCTCCACGGTCTCTTCCTCCTCCACCTCTCTCTTTCTGCTCCTTCATCACAACCAGACCATGCACCACCACCGCTACAGGAGCAGAATTAGGGAGCACCGCTCCTGTTTCTCCCCCTTTTTTTGTTCTCTTTCGTGTCTCTCTTTGTTCTTCCATCTATCTCTTTTACAGGTACCGGAGCCGTTCGGAGGAAGAATTAGCTCGCGAGGAGCGAAGATGAAGCAGCGCGGCTCGCTGGAGACAAAGACCAAAGGAACGCGCGATTTTTGGCGGGAAACAACTGTTTTTCAAACAGTTCCGCTATTGGCACCCCGAGATCCTGTAAGAGCCACAACAGCCCACCAGCAGCTAATTCTCGGGATGCGAGTTCGTACTGAGATGGATTCCACCTACACCAGTGCTGTGACGACCGCCACCATGATCTTCTAGACTCCGCGACGAGGCAAAAATGAAACCACAGGGTTTCCTAGAGTTTGTTGTATTTGAATTTGTTGTTTTCTATATACTTGAACGTTAAACACAGTTGATTTTTGAGTTTCAATAATTTGCTTTCACCAATTATATCCGGATTAATTATCTAGACTAGTCGGTAGTTAGAAGTACCATTTATTGACATTCAAAGTCTGCTTTAATCAATTAATCTGAATTTGTGATTGTGTGTGCCGTAAGAAGACATGCAATGCTAGGGGTTTAGAATTAGTTAAAATAAACTTGTGATTGTGTGTGCCGTAAGAAGACACGCAATGCTAGGGGTTTATACCTTTCCTGAAATCAATTGCGAACTTAGATTAATCTTTAGGTTAGTCATGTTAATTCTTGAAAACAATAATTTGGATTATACAAATCTCGAAGAACCTGTGGTGGATTCGATGTCTTGGTCCCCTCTCTATCATCTTATCAGTTTAATTTTATTTGTCAATTTCATTTTCTTAATTTAGTAATTTTCACCTGTTGTAACCCCCAAATCTAAATTAGTTCAAATAAGTCTTAGAATTCGACTGTCTCGTCAATCCTCGTGGGATCGACCCGTATTTGCCACTGTCTACCAGTTAGACAGTCGTGCACTTGCGGTATTACAAGTAGGGTTTATTAGCTTATTAATTTATGGGGCAAATCTTTGGCACTTGTCACATGCGCGAACGAGTTTTTGAGCATCTGCTTGGATTGTTGTCCAATAGTATCCTAGGTGAGTGCTTTATGGGCCATCGTTATTCCCCTTGGGTGATTTTCGCATGTACCATGGTGGATTTCTTGTAGGACATATTCAACGTCTTCTGGTGAAAGGTACCTTAGCAACGGACTCTTAGCAAACCTTCTGTAGAGTCTGTTGTTAATCATTGTGTTTGTGCCGCCCGATTTTGTAGTCTTCGGGCATCCATCTTATCTGTTGGGAGTTCTCCATTTGATATATACGTCAGGATTGGAGTCGTCCAATTGATCTCTTTATTTGTGGCACATGCTTCTTCGATCTGGTTGTCAAGTATGGAGCTTCCTTGCATCACGACGAGTGGATTATCATTCTCTTCGGTTGTTGATGCTTCCTTTGCTAGTTCGTCGGCTCTTTTGTTCTCCATACTTGCGCACCATTGGATGATTGCAGTTTGGAAGCCCTCTATCAGTTTAGTGGTTTTTTGGTGGTAGGCCTTCATTCGAGCGTCTTTGACATGGAAATCGCCGATCAATTGATTGACCACCAGTTTGGAATCAGTAAAGACACTGATGTCTTTTATTCCCAAGTGTTTTGCTAACTGTAGCCCGGTTATCACAGCTTCGTACTCGGCTTCATTGTTTAAGGCTTTAAAGTTGAATTTTATTGTTTTCTCCAACGCGACGCCTTCTGAGTTGTACAGGACTTATCCAACTCCACTTCTCGCCTTGTTGGATGCTCCGTCACAGCGGAGGAACCATCTGTCGGTGATTGGTTTGTTTTGTTTTTATTCGTTTTTGCTTTTCGCCAGTTGATCGATGCATTCTGTGAATTCGGTGATGAAATCCGCCAATGCCTGGGCTTTGATAGCGGTTCTGGGGGCATAGCTAATATTGAACTGCCCAAGCTCTATTGCTCTGGGGGCATAGCGGTTCTATTGCCTATTTCACCATCTCTATTGCTAATATAGATCTGATTTATGCAACACCGACCGAAGTGGCTGCTTGGTCATAATTGTGATTGGATTCGTTTGGAAGTATGGTCGTAGTTTTCTTGAAGACACAATCAGGGCAAGGGCCAATTTATCTAAAGCCGGATAGTTGATCTATGCATTCGCTAGTGTTTTGCTGATGTAGCATACTGGGTTTTGCGTGCTTTTTTCTTCCGTACTAGCGCTGAGTTTACCGTGTGGTTGGACACAGATAAATATAAATACAGTGCTTCATCCGTGTTTGGTTTCCTTAGTAGCTCTGTGCCCCATATATGCTTTAGGTTTTGAAAGCTCCTCCGGTCGTTGCAGTAGTTTCTATTTGTGAGGAGCTTTTATCGTCACGTAGTGGCACTCGCAGGCCGCTGGTTGATCTCATTTGATTCTCTTGACACCATTGTAGGTATGGTACTTCAGGCATTGGTGCATAGTTGATGAGATTGCGCCCATTTTGTCTATCCAGGGCCACCCGAGTAGCTTGTTTTACGCAGAAGGAACATCAACAACAAGGAAGTCCATCAATAACACTCGTTGCTTTCCTGGTTCTCCTACTTTGACTGATAGTTGAATCATCCCCAACAGACGACATTGTTCCCCGCTGAAACCCACCATTGGTTGATCGCTAGGTGAGAGCTTCTCATTAGTGAATTGCATCCTTTAGAACGCCGTTAGGTATAGGAGGTTGTATGAACTACCCGTGTTGACCAACACTCTCTTGATTTCCAACCTGGCTATCAGGACCAAAATCACTAAGGCATCATTGTGCGGGAAGTTAACCCCGTTTGCATCTTCATTAGAGAAGGTCAGCATCCTTTGCATCGTTCTTGCGCGTTGTACTGACGTCTCTTGGTGTCTAATATCTGCTCGTAAGTCTCTGGTTACTTGCTTTCGAGATCGGTTGGATTGCTCATTTTCTCCAGCTGCACCATGCAAGACGTATATTAGCTCCTTTGGTTGTTCCCTTGATGTGATATCTCATCTTCGGGCTCTCTTGGCTTAATGAATTCTCTAAGTCGTCCTTATCTAACATGGCGTTTAATCTTGTCCCTGAACCTGGGACAATCTTCGGTATCGTGTTTGTAGTCGTCGTAGAAGGAACAATATTTGCTTTTGTTCCGTCTTTTGGGATATCCTCTCATTTTTAGTGGCCACTTGACGCCTTCCCATTCTACTATAGCTTTAAGGACCTCTCCTTGACTTGTTTTAAGGTCGTGAACGATTTTTTGTTGGTCGTTCACGTTTGGGCTTCTTTGGTTGGCTGAATTCGGGACTGTTATTGGTCCAATGTCTCTTAAGTTGGGTACTTCCTTTTCAAGGCTTGTTGCCCTCCAGGTTTTGGGTGAGTATGTCCACCATTTTGATCATGTGGTTCATCTGAGTCATGAGCATCTCTATACGAGGGTCCAAGGGGATTCCCCAAGATGTCAGAGATGTCTAAATCGTTATATGTTGAGGCTCCCTTCTTTCCGGCACAATTGGTTCGACGGTTGTCACTGGGTTGATATCACGAGACATGTCGCATTGACCATTGCCAGATTGAGGGTTTGTAGAGCATTCCATTGGCTTTGATAGCTTCTGGATTGTTAATCAGATCTCAGTGAATTTTGTCACTGTGGATCTTCTTTTTTGAAAGGAAACTTGTCGTTTCTCACGAACAACGCCAAGCTGATGCGTCCATATCATGTCCTGCTGTGAGTTCTACTGCAAAACAGATGTTAGACAACCAAAGACCACATTTTTGGTGGCCGAAAGCACTCCGATGCTTAAGTCAGTAACTCTGTTTGAAGAAGGAAGTAAATTTGGACAAAATTCAGTTAAAGTTGCATACCTTTGTTGAATGTTCCCTTTACTTTTTATAATTGTCGCGGTTAGATCTCTGTATGACTTAAGCATGCGAGGCACAACAGAAGAAGATGTTTCTCATAACAGTCACCTCTTTTATGGAGATGCGTCCGTGGAGGTGTAACTCCATCCACGACTATTTTTTGTGCAACGTTCCTCTTCTTTATGAGAAAACTCGTGTCGGGCCTGGATTTGGGCTTTGATTCGTGCTGGCCTGAATTTGGGCTTCGATTACGTCTTCCTTTAATGGGCTCTGTTTGGGTATTTATGATTGGTTTTAACCTTCTTGGGTTTCACAAAGTGGCCCAGTAGATGGAACACCAGATCCTCGTGATAGATGTTCTCTGCCACGTGTACGGCTGTGATATTGGTATATTTTGCGATATTGGTATATTTTGCGATATTGTTAATTTTAATTTTTTAATTTTATAACCGAAAGATAAATCAATTTGATATAAAGTTTGAAATTATTATTCCAACAACCAAAAAACATAATAACTAAGAATACCCTTTAATTTAAATGTGTTTTTATTGAGCTGTGGACATTTATATTTATGGAGGAAATATCATGATACTTCTCATCATACCCAAATGAAAAGCATGATTCGCTACACTGTTAGTTTCATCTACCAAAAGTAAGGAAGCAATGACATCCAGTTGGGTTGAGCCGAAATTTGAGTTAACAAGTGACTAGAAAACCCTGAAAGTCATGCAATTGAAGGTCTAAGAGTTTTCTGAGTGAATAGCTCATCTAACATTGCGAAGAAAAAAAAATATTGTAGGGACAATAAAAAGAAAAGAAAAACTCAAATTTTGAAATCAGTTACAATTAGAGTTATTGATTTCTCATTAACATGCACATAAAGAAGAATCCCTCAAATTGTCTTGCATTATGAAATAATTGATAACAGTAAGCATTTTGGTCAATAATATTATTATGCTGTCAATGATAGTTTGCTTTTGTCTCATATAATTAACATAAGATACCACACTGTTATATCCTTGCGATAATAAAATGAATTATTATTTTTAATTTGGGTATTTGATAATAAAATGAATTTGTATTTTTAATTTAGATATCTAGTTGCCTTGGAATAAAAAGTAATACTCTTATTTTGGTATAAAGTTTGAACAATTTTTTATTGTCGTTGAACCATGCTCATCATGTCCTGTACCGATCCTGTTTGGGACGTGACGAGGTCGGGATGAGGTCTATTCTAGGGGTGGGCACGGGACGGGATGGGACGAGATATGCCCATCCCTATCCCATCCCGTTCATACGGGATCGGGACGGGACGGGATGGGAAAAACCTCATCCCGACCTCGTCCCATCCCAAACGGGTTCGGGACGGGACGGGACGGGATCAGCGGGAAGCCTGGATTGCTGGAAGCCCGCTGTAAGCAAAACTCACTTTCTTTTATAAAAGTAAAGTTCATTTCAGCAATTTTGTTTTGTTCGGAAATTGTTAAACTGTTTTGTAGTATTAAAGAACACCTTTTGGATGCATAGGTTCACATATTTTTTTACGACTTCAAAGAAATAAAAATAAATAATACACAGCAATGTGTGCCAATACATTATCACATTTGATAAGTGTGTCTGTTCATTAGTGCCATTATAATGTTAGAACTGATCATGGAAAATCCGCGGCTGAGAGTACTTGAGAGCAATGAGTTATGATCCATACTATTGAATGATAGTCAACAATGACATGCTACAAAAGGAAGAACAGAGCAAACAAACAAAAGGAAGAGAGAGGAGGGGGGTTGCTTGTGGTACCAATCCAAGATTAATTTGAAGAAAACTGAGAATTACTTCACCATGATTAGAACATAAGAAAGAGGGAGAGGAACTTAATCAAGTAAATATATCTTCCATTGAAAACAGGAAACTCAGAAGAAAAAGTTATCCTAACCAAGGATTTGAAGCATTTGTTGATCTCATATAGTTTTTTGAAGAAGATGAAGTTGTTTGTTGTGTGGATGACAATTCTCCAGACCTTCTCCTTAGCATCTGCTTCATTCCATCAGCTACTCTAACTGCAGGATTCGATTTATATTTTCGACAAAATGACATATGAGCCTTCACAGCATCATCCATTTCATATACCTTCTTCCCTCTATGCACCTCATCCCTTACTGCATCCGCACACAAACCACATAGCCATTTGCCTTCGAATTTAGCTTTTACGTCGTCTATGTAGTCTTGGGTACAATCCTCTTTGAGACCACAACATTCACATTTGGCTGATTCAATTTCCATTTTTTGTTACAGAACTCAAATGAAGCAATTGCAACTTGGGAATGTTTTGTTTTGGCTGGAGGAATGGTTTGTAAGAGAGGGTAAGGGAGAGGAAATGTGATTTTTATGAATGGAAATGAGAGGGGTCATAAAAAAAGAGGCCATGTTCTGAAGGGGACATGAGACTATGTGGGAGTGAGGGGTCTATGAGTTAGCATTTATTTTGGCATTTAAAACCCATTTGGGCCTGCTGGGCTTGCTGGGCCTGCTGGAAGCCTGCTGGGCCTACTGCTGAAAGCCTGGAAACCTGAACATTTTATGCAAATGTTCATAAAATAAATAAATAAGTAAATAAAAATATTAATAATTAATATTAAAAAATTAGTTCGGGACGGGACGGGATTGGCGGGATTGAAAATCTTCATCCCATCCCATCCCATTCTAGATCGGGACGGGACGGGATCGGGATGAAATTATTCAATCCCATTAAGACCCGGAAAAATCGGGACGGGACGGGACGGGATCGGGACGGGAACGGGATCGCGGGATGGGATGCCCACCCCTAGTCTATTCTATCCCGAAGATAAAACAACGGGATGAGATCGGGATGAGGTCCATCTAATCTCGTGCCCACCCCTACAGGTGAATTGTAAGAGATGCACTCTAATTGCAATGCGACATTCGGAGTGCATCCTGATAAGAGGGCAAATTAAATCAAACGTGCGGAGTTAATCCTCCCATGCAATTATGTGGTGGGGAGGTGTAAATTTTAGCTTTTCATCCCATGGATAGATGGAGAAGTAAAAATGGGTGTAAAACCAACATTAGTGTTTTCCACCTCGTGGGCAGAGATGCTCTTATGCACTCTTATCTTCCTCCACTTTGAATGGGGGTGACATTCAAAGTGGAGGGAGCTAACTGTAGGTCCCCTTTTCTACACATTTATCCTTTTAGTTTGACTAGACTTATCCGGCAATAGTCAAAGTATCACAGCCTATTTATTTGATTTGATAACTATTACATTTGTTCATCTATATTGACGGTTATATGGTGACGACAATTTTTGAAATAAGATCTCCCATTTTCGGGTGTAGGGTTTTCGACATTTACGTCTTGAAGAAATTAATTGTAGACCCACTCATGTACTTTATGAAATACTAAATTACCTCTTAAAATAACCATAACAAATTCTTGTATTAGGTTGTGTGTTAAAATCTCTACACTTGAGAGTAAACGGTCTGGACTCGAGATTTTAATTTTAAATTTCTTAACCCCATGACAAAACAATTGAACTAGTCCAGAATGGTCCATCAAAATGGAATCAATTATTAAATATGATTAAAAATGAGTCACGATGCTAATTTGACAATAGTAATGAGACCATTTGCAAAATATGCCCTTTATATCAAGGTTTTATTGGAATTGTAAATTTCGTTAATGAGAAAACCTCATTGTTCCGTGATTCTGCCAATCCCAATTCTAAAAGTAGGATGAATGAAGATGTGTTTCTTATCATGTTCTCGGTAAGCATTTGAATCTCTCTTCTTCATTTTAAAAGGTTCTGGATTGCTCGTTCATCACTAAAAAAAAAAAAAAAAAAAGTCATGATTATTGTCACGGCTGTGGCTTTGCTGAATGATCCAATGATGAAGTACCTTAGATAGATTTGGGATCGACTTGATAACCTTCCAATATCAGTTTAATTGGTTTTTGTTTCTAAATAAGTTGCCAAATTTCATTATTGCAGGCGTGGATGCTTCACTTAATGAGGCCACAGGTATAATCCCAGTGATGATACATAAAAACTTTCACCCCTCTAAGCTATACACGTGTTATGATGATCTTGAGGAAATACAGGCCCTAGCGTCAGTCCAACATTGATCCGGCCCAAGCGGTTCTAAACTTGCCCACTTCAGTCCACCAAACGGACCCGAACTCTCACACCACGCTAAGCCCACACGTGTCATAACTATTCTCAATACCCGTAAGTCCTACTAAGGCAAGTATATCGAGGATCAACTTCGAACGGGCAACTACAGCTGCTCTCTCCTTCCAATTAGGAAGCAAATGTCAGAGTACATTGCACACAGGGAATCTTCCTTATACGGATTGCTCTCACATTGGAAACTATCTCCTGTGTATCTAGGAGCACAAGGCTAACATGGAACTTTCCTCCTACAACACGACTCCTAACTATAAAATGATCTCCATGAAGATCTCCTTCTAAACTATACATACGATGGTCTGGTAGAACCAGGACTCCTTGTACTATAAATAAGACATGAGGTTGGTAAGCTAAGTTACACTATAAATTCCCTGTTACAACATTACACTTTCCTCGGATCCTTGTCTGACTTTAGCATTGGAGTGTCATTGGCCACCACAACGGTGGTTCGTGGCTCATGTCTGTTACTTGTGCAGGTCAGTAGGAACCAGGTCAAAGCAGGGAGCGATAAACGACTGCATCAGTTTGGCGCCGTCCGTGGGGACGACAAAGTTCTTAAATTTACACTAAGCATCGTCAACTTTCAAAACACATAGAGATGGTGGCCACTAGGTTATGCAACAACAGAGAATCAGGAGACACGTCAAACGCTCAGTATGTCCCTATACCACTTCCTTCAGTAGTTTCTGTCATGCACGGGCAGCCGACTCACGCTCCTGCGCCGACAGCAGCAACAACAGACTCCAGAATCGATACACTGACATCTCAAATATAGCAGATCACCAAAGTGATGGAGCCTCTCAAGCGACAGAATCCACTACTCGCAAATGGAGACCAGGAGCAACACATACCTCTTCCCCCAGAAGATGATAGGGAGCAAGCACAAGAAAGCCAAGTCCCCTCTAGTTCTTATTGCACTAAAGGAGGTTGCGCGGCAAACACTGAGCTCGCCTCCAGGACAGAGAGGCTCGGCCTTGGGAACCCCTTCCGCAAAGGGGCGCACGATCCGAACGTACTGTACCACCTCTCCATCCCACCATTTGTAGACCTAATCATGAATGAGGCCCTTCCGAGGAAGCTTACTCCCCGAAGCTCGATTCTTACAACGAAACCACCGATCCTTTCGACCACCTGCGCCATTACCAGTATGAAATGGCCCTTAAAGACGGATCCGAGTTCGTCATGTGCAGAACCTTTCCCACTAGTTTGAAAGCTCAGCACTGTCATGGTTTCACAGCCTTCTGCTGAAGTAGATCAACCCCTTCAAGGCGCTGGCAAAGGAATTTCTGACACGTTTCGTCAGGAGCCAACGTTTTCGAAAAGGCCAGCATTACATACTCTCTCTGAAGCAGAGGTCCAGCGAGACACTCCGAGAGTATGTCACGCATTTCAACAACGAACTGACCCTCATCGACGGGTGCAGCGACGATATAGCCGTGACAACCTTCACTGCGGGACTCAAAGAGGGAAAGCTCTATGAGGACCGCACTCTGAAGCCCCCTCTGGACATGGCGGAGCTGCTCAAGAGCATCCAGAGATACATCACCTTGGAAGAGTCAAAGACCGTTAAAAGGTAAGCTGAATGCGAGAAGAAGCCCTCTGCTTTTAGGGACAAGAAGGAGGGAAATAGATGCGTGGATGAGGAACGATGCAAAAGGAAGTGCAGCGACAACAAGCCGGACCCTGGTCGGTTCAGGCCAGAGAAATCGTCCAACTATGTTGGATCCAGAGCGATGACACCCCTAAATGCTAACCTGTCGGATGTACTAAACTCAATGAAAAGCTGGGAGGAACTGAAGTGGCCCTTAAACAGATGCAGAAACCCCGCCAAGCATGACAACGACAAGTACTGTGCATACCACAAGGAGGGAGACCACGACACCAATGACTGCAAAAGTCTGAGGTATGAGGTTGAGTACTAGATTCGCAGAGGCAAACCAAAAGAGTTCCTGAAGTCTGAGAAGCGAACGGAACAAACAAAGGACAAGGGGGAGTCAGTTAAAGAAATAGAGAATGAGACTTCAGGGATAATATATGTCCTTCATGGAGTCGGACCAGATGAAAGCCAATCATACAGATCCCGCAAGCGGACTCTATTGAATATGCAGACACAACCCGCGAATGAGGATAGACACATTTGCTACTCAAGGAATCAGAGCCCCATTCCCATCTTGACCTTTACGGACAAGGACCTCGAAGGAGTCCGAGCTCCACATAACAACGCCTTAGTCATCTCGGTCTCCATAGCAAGTAAAGAGAGCTCTGGTCGACATAGGAAGTTCGTTTATCGTAGCATGGACCTCAAGGAGAAAAACCCATCGTCTTCAGAACACCCGCTGATTGGAATCAACGAGAAGAAGTGCTTCCCTATCGGAAAGATAAGGTTAGCTACGGTAGCAGGAGAACCAAAGCTTAGGAAGGTCCTATTTCTGGACTTCATTGTGGTAGATGCATCGTCATCCTACAATCTCATCCTGGGAAGACCATGGCTTCATCAAATGGAAGCAGTGGTCTCCACCCTTCACTAATGTGTTAAGTATACTACTAACAACTCCGAATGAACAATATGTGGAGACCAACCTACGGCATGAGGCTGCCACTACACCGCACTGAAACAGATAGAGTGCTCACAGATTCAACTACATTCTGCAGAGCAGCCTGACCTAGTGCAAGGACAAACAACGACAGAGACATCATTCTTGAGCGGTACTGAAGCAATAAGCTCTTCTGCCTAGCGAGGCGAAAATGCCATAGCAAGCGGGAACACATCCCCCCGACATTCTGTCGACATGAAAATCCACCCCTTTGCAAGGTTTACTCATCAATAACCTATGTAATGTCTCGACATACGCGAAAGCAACTCGAATTCACTTCAAGGCCAAGATCAGTTTTTCATCGTCGACAGTTAGTTTGTTTTAAGTTATTCGTTCCCCTTTCCATAGTCAATATTGAGTTTTAGTTCTTCAAATACTTATGTGATTTTTAATCATTTAAGAAATAAAAGAAGAATTACGAAAACAAACTCTATTGATTATTGGAAAGATGTAACAACAAACACCTTGAGGCAGATACAAAAGGCTACATATTACGAACGCCCTGAGGCGGATACAAAAGGTTGCCCGCGTCTGAATACAGTGCGACCTGAAGTAAGAGACCCGCTTAGACAATTCTACTATGGGAAGAATTCGACGAAACTTGCAGAACCTCCGATGCGAGCAATCTGCAAGTGAAAGCAAAGAAAAACGAATGGAATTCGCTCGATCCCTTCCAAAAATAAAGACGAAGTGTAAGAAGGGATTGAAAGGACTGAGCAGTCAGATTGCTCCATCAAATCACTCCGGTAAAGTGCTCGTCCTGCGGCGATGTAGACCTCACAACGGGTTGCTGATTTCCTCGAGAAACATCCCACCCCTTTTTAACTTTCTCAAATAGCTTAGAAGAATGCAGATGAGGATGGTCACAAGCAGCGACGCAGTCGCGGTTTCCTAGTGCTATCGAGCGATACCACTTTTCATATGTGCGGTACCAGGTGTAATGGCGAGCTACCACACCCGGAGACATCGCACATCGACTAACACTTTGACTAGCCATTGGTTAGCAGCGGGATTCGAGCACACGAAGGCAAAAGTGGTACGATGTAACACCAAGGCATTTTCCTTGGTAGGAAATCCGTACTACTTCTCCGAAATATGAAAAGAAATTACGAGACCTCTGCAGGTTAACTAAGTGCCCACCATAACAGGTGACCATGCATAATAGCAACTATCTTTGTGTCTGACCATTGCAAACGTTAGAACATTTAGAGATCCACCTTCAGCCTTTGGAAAACCAAAAGCATTTTCTTCAGCCTTTGGAAAACCTAAAGCGTTCTCTTCAAGCAAGAACATTACAGGAGATAAGATTTGTGAAAGATAGTGCCTACAATGATTGGAAAACACCATTATATAGACATGATGGTTCACCAAGCGGACACTCCAGCATTAACTACCAAGCATTGAGTACAGTATGGGAAATGATGAGACAACGATTTTCAAGGAAACTGCGCAGAGCACGTCATTCAAATTGATGGCGCTGCATGCAACCCCATCAACTGAGGGGGAGTAATTGATACTCAACTGTCATGCAGTCTACGCCGTACACGTGTTACTGCGTGATTTATGCTGTACACACAACGCACTGTGCCCTAGCTCTTCCTCTGCGGGCCCATGCGCTTGGCCTATTACTCAAACAATATTCTGTCACATGCTTGGCACGGACATGAGAAATCCTAATCAACTTTGACATACGGATCGCACCTACAGATCAATAGCTGATTTAAGGTAACCTCATCCACCCCATGCACCAGGCAGATGGACTAGGATCGCACGCCCCTAGCAGGTGTAACCTCTTTTCAAACCAAGCAAGCTTAGTCGGCCAAAGCTGATGATGATGGCTTCTGGTTCAACCCAACACCTAGTCCACTCAGTGCGGGCATCGACGGTTTAGGAAGTGGGAATCTAATCAGCGCTATCACGCCTCGTGATGATGACTTGCCAGGGATCATTGCCCCCTTCGCGGTCAATGATCGGCAAACCTAATCAGGTAAGCCTAGCTAATGACGACTAGCAATGAAAGCTTCTGATCAAAACTAGACTTGTAGCCCCCACTGCGAGGGTCTAGATAGTCTAAAAGGTGGGAGCCTAGTCAGTCCTGAACTGATTCCGACGGCTTGCCATGGGTCTACTGATTTTCAGTGTGGCTGCCAAATCACCAAACCTGAACTTATAGCCCACGCTGCGAGGGTGTAGATAGTCTAGAAGGTGGGAGCCTAGTCAGCCATGACCTGATTCCAATGGCTTGCTGTGGGACCACTACTTTTCAGCGTGGCCACCGAAAACTCCCAAAATTTTAACTTGATGCACATAGGTGTAGATGATTTGGAAGGTGGGAGCCTAGTCAGTCCCGAACTGATTCCGATGGCTTGCCACGGGACCTGCTTTTCAGCCCGGTCGCCAAACTCCTCTATCGAATTCATAGCCCCCACTGCGGGGGAGGGTGTAGATGGTTCGAAAGGTGGGACCTTAGTCAGTCCTGAACTGATGATTCCGACGGTTTGCCACGGGACAACTACTTTTCAGCCTAGTCGCCAAACTTTTACTTCCCGAATCTGTAGTCCACTTTACTCGGTCATAAATGATTCAGAAGGTGGGAGCCTAGTCAGTCCTGAACTGATTCTAACAGCTTGCCATGCGACCATTGTTTTTCATCCTGGTCGCCAAACATGAATATAGCTGAGTCAGCATCTTCACGTTCAAACGGATCGACATTCTAATATTAGCAAAGGCCATTCCCGCTGATACAGAGATTGTACGGCCAGTGCCTAGATAAAATCTACTTAGGATGCCAACCAGAGCTTATGGCACCTGACTCGGCACGAACACTCTGACACATACACTCAGCCATCGCAACTCACTCATAGCAGCAGCTGCAACCGACCAGTCAGACCAACAAGGTGAGCCTCAAGCAGCTTACCTTGGGGACAAGACATAGCTCGGGCGAATCAACCCCCGACTAGACTGTCTGCAACATGCTCACTATCGGACATGACTACACATCAATGACCCTAAGTCTTTCACAATACAAAGCAATCAAGCTCTCTATCACAGATAGACCAGTCAACGTCATATTGATTCAACCAGCCTATGCCAAAGCAAGACGACAAGGCGAAATGAATAACATGCAATAGAGACAACAAGCACGAAACAAATAAAATTATTTTCATTAACGGTCAAAAGGAAAGGGGTACAATCACACCAAGGTTACTCCTTATCAGGAGAAGGTACGGAAATAAAAGAGCTAAGTCTAATGGAAGATGGAGCAGGAGTAGCATCCACGCGCACCACGACCTGGACATCAAGGCCCAAACTTTTTTCCTTGTCCGATGACGCAGAGGTAACAGACAAATCTACATATGACATCTTCTTATAATGGCCGAGATCCCACTCCGGGTGTTCCTTCTTCATTAGCGCCAGCAGCTCTAGCCGGCCATGTACAACCCAACGAAACTCACACTTTTCTTGCTCCTGAAGAAGCTCTTCCTCTCGCACCTTCACGTCAAGAAGTTCACGCTCCAGTAGCTCTAACTTGCTAGTCAGCACGTTGACCTGAGACTACTCTTCATAGCATTAAACTCATGCCACTCTAATTCGAGCTAGTCATCTGCCTTTCTTGCCTCTTGAGCATAGAACTCCACATCGGATTCCAACTGTTGTTTCTCAATAGCCCAGTCGGCTTCCTTCAAAGCACTTTCGTCAGCAAGAAATCGTAGTTCAAAGCACGCCTTAGCCACAACTTCCTGCGCAACCTCAACTTCTCAGTGGATCCGGGTCACCCCCTGTTTAAGTTCATCCCTCTCAGACACCACCTCTGACAGATTACACTCAAGGTCCTCCAAACGAGCCCTCTGAGTCTCAGTGGCCACGGTTGACTGATCAAGCATCTTCTCATCGGCCTGCTTCTTCAACTGCTCAATTTCATAGAATGTGTTAGAATATAACGTCTGCATGTGTGAGAAGACACGCTCCAAGGTGTATACCCTCACGCGAGCTGCATCGACTTCCATCCCAGCAACGGTCGCATGGATCAAATGAGACATACCCAACGTGTTCTCCTCGGGTTTTGGATCATGATCCATCAGCCAGCTATGACGCCTACGTTTATGCTTCCTCGAAGCATTCTCTACGTCCACTTCTTGGTGCCAGACCTGTGAACTCATCTTCACCAAGTATGATGCAAACCGGTCTATCCATGCATCCGGATGAAGCTTCCCCAAATCAGGGATTATGCCAGCGCCACCCTTCACGGTTGCCACAGTCCTCAGGCTTTCCTCCGTGGCCTTTCCCTTGACACTAACAACCGACCCTTTGGTATGAGACGGCTTAATTGGATCCCAGGGGAGAAGAGGAAGCAAATTATCCAAAAGACCCTCCAACACTTCTAGTTGTGGCCTAGAACGAAACGGTGAACAATTCGGACTACAAGAGACATGGCTAGCACCGCGGTCACTCTCAGGCAAAACGAAAATATGGTGATCAAATTCTACAACCTCAAGCAAATCTTCACGAGAGCCTTCTAGAGGAACGGTCCCACACGAATCAGCACCAATCGAAGCTGCCATTGCAACCTGCACTAGACGGTCATTCAGAGCTTCGACCCACGCGTCGCTAAGGCTCGACCTATCTACAACTTCTGCAAACCACAACTAATCTTTCTCCAAGACGAAAATGTTGACCTCCACCCCAATAGGCTTAGCAGAATCGCGCTATTCTCTCACTAGAGTGGGTCGTGTCAAAGACGACCCAACTCTAACAAGGGACCTCTTTCTCACAAATGAGGCAAGCGTTTCAGACGGCTCATTTGCGTAAGACATAATGGGAACTTTGGCCCCATCTTCTACTTTAATTTGCGATGTTTGGTACAGAGTGGGGGCAATGTGCCAGTTGTCCCACAGCTTACTACAGATGAAGTTGGAAACTCTTATTACATCAACCACATTCTTTTTGGTAAGCCACGGAATGTCTCCATGGTGTTTTGATCCGCTAAGGTAAGAGGAGTAGTAGGAAACCCTCCTGCATGGAAACACAAGCAATGGTAAGTCAGCCCACTATCAATCATATCAAAGTCACAGGAAAATGGTTGAACTTACGAAGCGGTCTGAACTGTCACTCGAGCGAACGACCCTTGCATCAAAAATACTTTGAGTCCGTAGGAGCCAAGAAGTAACACTTCTGCCAGAACTTGAAGTCATCAAGCAGATTAATGAAGCAAGACGGCGACGTCATCTTACAGACATCGTTACTCTTTAGCCGAGGAGAAGTCAACAACTGAATTACCTGTGAAGTCATGGTGACACCAACCTCCTTGGCATTGAGCAGAATCATGAGGATAATCTTATATCCGTTAGGCCCCAATTGGGCCCGAGGAATCCCTAAAAGATCTAGGAACTCCCAAATCACGTCCAAAATTGGAAAGCACACTCCGGTTTGAAGCATCCCATGATGCAAGCAGATGAAATCGGCTGAAGACAACATTGGCATTTGGTCACCCATCAGGACATACAACAGCAGATCCTCGGGATCTCCAAACTTTCTATGGATTTCAGCAAGGCTAGGCTTCAATAACAACCTATTTTCAAAAAACTCCAGGCCATTGGCCAAGATTGCGTCGTCAAAAAGTTTTTTGTTGAGCCATAAAGAAGATAGACAATCTTTTCTAGTCAGAGTGATATCCTCGAAAGCAAAGAAAGCAAAAGAGTCAGACTTTACACTACGGACAATCTAAATAGATGTTGGGTTCCCGCCTATTTTCTGCCAAACCAAACAACGATTCAGACTCAATCATTAATGTGTCGACGGCTCAAACAACAATTCAGACACAATCATCATGAGCGACACATCCCTTCAAAAGATGATTTAGCGAATCGATGTGACGACCCACTAATTCGGGGGGAGTAGCTGATGATACATAAAAACGGTCACCCTCTAAGCCATACACGTGTCATGATGATCTCGAAGAAATACGGCCCCCAACGTCAGTCCAACAATGATCCGGCCCAAGCGGTTTTAAGCCCGCCCACTTTAGTCTGCCATACGGACCCGAACTCTCACATCATGCTAGGCCCACACGTCTCACAATTATTCTCAATACCCATAAGTCCTAATAAGGCAAGTATCTTGAGGATTAGCTTTGGACGGGCAATTATAACTGCTCTCTCCTTCCAATTGGGAAGCAAATGCCAGAGTACATTCCACACGGGGAATTTTTCTTATACGGATTGCTCTCGCATTGGGAACTATATCCCACGTATCTAGGAGCACAAGGCTAACAAGGAACTTCCTTCCTATAGCATGACTCCTAACTAGAGAAGGATTTCCACAAATATCTTCTTTCTAAACTACACCTAGAATGGCCTGATAGAACCATGACTCCTTGCACTATAAATAAGATATGAGGTTGGTAAGCTAAGGTACGCTGCAAATTCTTTTTACAACATTGCACCTTCCTCAGATCCCTATCTGACTTTAGTATTGGAGTGCCATCAGCCACCACAAGGGTGGTCCGTTGCTCACGTGTGTTACTTGTGCAGGTTAGCAGAAACTAGATCAAAGCAGGGAGAGAAAAATGATTGCATCACCCAGAATGACCCTGAGAAATTTCAAAGGTATTATTTATATATGTTCGAATTTTTGCTCTATTGATGTTCGAAAATGATCTTAATAGCAGATAATGAAAATCTGATTCATTTCTTGGCTTTCATGGGTAATTCAAAGGAAATATAGAAGATTGACGTGGAATTTAGTTGTCGAATTTAATCGTTATTGATTTTTTCTTCTTTATTTTTAATAAATTTCACTCAATGCAGACTAGAAGTTGCAATACAGCGTGTCCCCTATTTTATAATTGTTTACAAACCAAGCACCAACTAAATTAGAAAGCAAGCGTCTTCATTTAGGGGGTGGTATTCAATTACGAATTTTAATGGATTGTGAATGATTTTAAAATCCATTAAAATTCAGGGGTATTTAATTAAGGATTTAAAATAATACATGTAATTCAAATATCGATTTTAAATGATTATTTTAAAATCCATCAAAATCAAGGGGTTCCTGTGAATGGAGGTTCCCCACTTGCCAGAACTTTCGCGAGGGCAAAAAGAAGAAAAAGAAAAAAAGAAAGGAGAAAAAGAAAAAAAACAGAGAGAAAAAAAGTGGAGGAGGAAGAGAAGAAGAAGAAGACGAAGAAAAAAAGGTGAGGGGTAGGAGGTTGAGAATAAGAAGATGAAAATGGGTGGAGGTGGGATGAGAGGTGGCGATAGCATGGTGGTGGTGATTGAAGAAGAAGAAGAAGAAGGGAGGAGAGGTGGCGGGGATAACAATTTGAAGTAAAATAGTTATTTGTATTACTTTTGGACCATCTTCAATGTATTTGATTTTTTTTTAATTCGAAGTAAATTTCTTCTAACATACAAACAATTGTTTAATTAATGTTTTGAGAGATGTTTTATGATTTGTGTTGGCATAGATAACAATGTAGGCGATGTTCTTTCATTTTTTTTCCTATGACTAATAACACATTTATAAAAATTCATTGAATTTATAAGAATCTATAGAAATCCATAACAAACCTTTATAAAATCTACAAAATCCAATCATTTAAAATCCAGTGGATTTTGTAAAATCATTTGAAACTTTTTAAAATCCACCAGATTTAAAATTCTTCAGAGTCCTTTTAAATCCCGAAACCCCCACCTTAACTCTTTACAAACCTTACAGTAAAGCTATCAGAAGTACTTGGAATTTAAAGTCCCATTCAAGTTTATCGTAACTTTCTTTGCCCAATCCCAGTTTTAAGGAAATTAGTCACCACTCAATGAGATCTCCCCACTATTTTGAAACTAACACTAAAGATTTTATACGTCATGTTACACAGACTAATCTAACAAACCATTTGGCTTTTTTACTTTACGAATGAGCAAAATGAAATTTGTGCGTAATGTACCAGGGGATGGAATCTCGTGGAAAATTTCTTTGTGGCCTTTGTTACATCAATCTTACAATTTCCTAACACGATTAGAATGAGGATAAAATTCTATCAGGTCCCTAGGCGCTGTCAATAGGAGTGCTAAAAACTGCAGTTTTTAACACTTTTTCAAGAGGCTCTCATCTCCATCTCTACATCCTGGATAATGTTCAAAATAACTCTAATGCGTCCAAATTCGCTTTCCTAGAGATTCGATCTGCAAAATAGGGTTAGATTGCCAAAGACCACCTTTTTGGAGGCCAAAAACACTATGATGCTTAAGTTAGTTAACTGTGGGAGAAGACTAAATTTGGATAGAGTATAGTTCTGTTCTTTTTGCATACCTTTGGTCGAATGTTCCCTTCACCTTATATAATGCCCGTCATTAACTCTCTGCGTGACTTAAGCATGTAAGGCGTGATGAGGGTAGACGTTATTCACAACAGTCTCCTTGTTTATTGAGGTATATCCTTGGAGGAGTGATTCCCGTCATGACTTGTCTCCTCTGTAACATCTCTCTTATCTAAGGGAAGAGATCCGTTGGGCCTAGATTCAGGTATTTGATTACGATCTATTATCAAGGACCCTTTTAGGCTTTAATGACTGTGCCTGTCTTTTCAAGCTTCTCGGATCAGGCCTATTATTCTTGTTGAGATCGAAGTGCATGTTCCTCGTGATGGATGATTTTTGCCACATGTACAGTCGGTGATTAGAGGCTTATTTTTTTGCATCATCAGTTACACCCAGTAGTTAGTGGGCATGCTTGCGTGCCCACTAACTCACGACGGTTGGCTTTTTGAATACATCATTATTTTTCTGCACAACATTAATGATATTAACAGCTGTCGATTAGTCTGTTCGTTTCAGCTCAATTTCTAGGGTTTCGTGCATCCATCATATCTCACATGTCTTCCCATTAGTTATCTTTTCATTACCCAACCTATAAAAAAGAAGGGGAGGAGATCTGTGTTTCCTTCTTTACACTATTTCCATTTTGAAAGCTCAATTTTTCTCACTTTCTTCATTCTCTATCTTGCACAATTTCTTCTTCATGGCTCTATTTTGAAATCTCACCTTTTCTCATTTTCTTCATCCTTCGTAACAGCCATCTCTAGTTATGATGGGTTCCGCCACGTATATGGCCACGATCGAGTGACAATTTGATGTATCATCAACAACTCCCCCTAGTTAGTGGGCTCACTTGCATGTTCACTAACTTGTCAATTGTGGGAGTCCGAGCAGCGACATGATGGATTTATCTAGTCATACTGTGAAGTCACTATGACAAGTCATCGGGGTCGGACTGTGTGAGTTTAGACCGGATGAAATCATCAGAGTCAGACTGTATGAGTTCGGACCAGATGAAGATTTTTGTGACAAGTCATCGTAATCGGATTTCATGAGTTCGGACCAAATGAAGATTTTTGTGACAAGTTATCGCACTCGAACTTCGTGAGTCCATTACTAGGTGAAGTTCATCGTACTCAGCTGTATGAATCCGTACTAGATGAATTCATCTGACAAATCATCGTAGTTAGCTGCATGAGTCTGGACCTGATGAAGTCTCAGTTTCAAACTGCGTGAGTCTGGACCAAATGAAGTTAGTGTGACTAGTCTTAAGTCAGATTAGTCTCCAGTCAGATCTGTGAACTTGCGAACTAGTCTCCAATCGAACTAGCCTATAGTTGGACTCGCGGACCTGACAACGACTAGAACAATAAAAAACCATAAACTAATAATTATGTTGAGGACCGGCTTCGAACCTATCTAACTCACATGATACAAGTTTAAACCTTTAAATAAAATGAAATAGAATATTGGAATCTGAAAAATTGTCAGGTAAGAAATGTAAACTAATTCAGTTTTAACAATTTCCATACTCTCCATTTGAATAAGATCCACCAGGCAAATCGATTCAAAATTAGTTTGTCCTTTATAAAATACTTTGTCAAGAAACATACTCTTGTTACCATTGATATTGGAAACAACTCTGGACAATCGTAACATATCTAGTTATGGTCAACCACGATGTTTACAACAGCTAATGCGACGACGACAACATATCTGGGTGCAAGCTCACGTCTTGTTGCTAAGTTGTTATCAAGCATAGGCTCTTTATTTTTTAAGAAAATTGTTGTTTCCCACGGTCGATGCCAAACTGATGTGTCCAAATCCGTCCTCCTAGAGATTTGACCTTGAAAATAGGGTTAGACTACCAAATACTACCTGTTTGGTGGCCGTAAGCACTCCGATGCTCAAGTCAGTTAACGGTCTCCTCCTTCAATGAGATGTGCCCTTGGAGGAGTGATTCCCGCCATGACTTATTTTCGAAAGACTACCTAGTTATGATGGGTTGCGCCTCATGTATGGCCATGATCGGGTGACAATTTGATGTATCATCAAACTCCAAACATATGTATATTAATTTCGTCAAGCCATAATACTTGACATATCTTCTTTTCCTTTGAGAATCCTATCATCCAAGTTTTGAAGTTTTTGGAATATGTTGTCAAACACAAGTTTGTTCCATTGCTTTAATTTTAAGAATCCTATCATCCAAGTTTTTAAGCTTTTGGAATATGTTGTCAAACACAAGTTTGTTCCATCGCTTTAATTTGGTCGTGATGCTTTTACCAGTTTGTACTAGGGATGGCAGTGGGGCGGATTTTCACGGATATCCGCCCCACTCGCCCCGTTTGGGGCGAATTTGGTAAAGGGTCCCTGGATCTTAGGGCGGATACGGATTTTCAATCTGTATCAGTTTATTAATCGGGGCGGATACGGATTTAGCCATATCCGCCCCACGGACATCCGTTTAATTAGTGAAATTACAAAAATACCCTTAAACTTATAAAAGGATAAACCTATCATCTTTATACTTTAACTCTCATATCACATAATCTCACAAAAATACTCTCAGTCTCCTACTCTCCTTCTCACAGCAAAGGCTGAAGGCAGACTCATTTCACATTCTCCCATTTTTCTCTCTCACAGTGAAGGCGGAGGCGGAGGCAGAAGCCCGAAGGGTCATCCCTTCCTCTCTCTCACAGCGAAGGTGGAGGCCGAAGGGTCCTTTCTTCTCTCTCACAACGAAGGCCGGAGGGTCGTCTCCTTCTCTTCTCATGGACACTCGAAGCTCTCACTCGACACCCATCCCACGAAGGCAAGAAATCTCAGAGATCAGATATGAGATCTGAGATTCTTTAGATCGAAAATTTTTTTTGTATGGTTTTTTGTAATTTTTGTATGGATTCTTTGTAATTTTTTGTTATACTTTTGTGGTACTGATCTAATGAATGAAGTACAATTAACTGTAGTTAGATGGATAACCAACAACTCCAAGGGTTAGCAAACCGTAACAGAACTGCAAACCGTAAATGGATTGGCGGGGCGGATATCCACCAATCCGCACAGAGCGGTTACGGTTTTTAATTAAAATTGTAAACGAATTGGGAGGGGGGCGGATTTGGGGATCCATTATTCCTGACGGATCGGGGATGGATTTGCTCAAATCCGCCCTAATCCACCCCGTTGCCATCCCTAGTTTGTACATAGCACCAAGTACAATCATAGTTACAAATAAGGGATCTCATTAAGTTTGTTCCATCGCTTTGACCACCGGTCCTTATTTTCCCCCCATATTCAATTAGGATTGAATCTGTGAGCTACACTCCATTTTCACATTACCTGAAGCTAGGTGGGTATTGAATCAACAAAACTTTAAATGCCAATGAATGCTCTGTATTTCTTTCTCTCCATATGTTACCGATTGTGACTGACATAGATCTCATAGTCCTTAAAGCGAAAATTCTAGGGGTCGAGGGAGGGAACGAGGGATGGGTGGAAGCCACCCATCCGCCTCGAGATGAGCGCCATTGCGCATCTCAAATTTGATGCGCTCATCTCGAGGTGGATGGGTGGTTACCTCCCATCCCTCGCCCCTTTCCCTCGCTCCCTCCCTCGACCTGTAGCAAAGCTCCCTTAAAAGACATGGAGAGAAATTTTGTAAACTTCACGCTGACATGTAGTAGGAACGACGACCCAGATTTAATCAATCTAATGGTTCAGATGTAAGGAGAGAAAGTTTTTGTCTCTCATTTGTCTATTGTTTTCACCTTCACTCTCCTAGTCATTTCTATATTTAATTATGTTTAATTTAGCATGAAGTATCAGGTCAAAATAGGCATTAGCAATACTAAATCTATCCCTAATAAAACTAATCCAAACAAGTGGTTTTGCTTATTCGGTGTTGGCATAGTAATAGTGTTTAGAGAATTTCTACAAATTTTTCAAAAATACCAAATGCATAATGTATCTAATAGCTACTAATGGAAGAAAAATCATAATTGATTCTCAGTTTTTCTTCATTCACTTTTCTCCATAAGTCGATCTATTCCCCAGTTCATCACATCTAACTTTTTGTATTCATTCTATGTAATGAATTTTATTGAAATATTATTGTTTTGTTATCATTGTGTTTATTCATTGACTGAATACAAGCTTATAAAGCTAACTCTGACCTAACCTTGTGGAGATAGAAAACCTAAGATTTCTATTCTATTCTGACTTTCCTAACATATCCTATTCTGTAACACTTTCCTATTCTGTAACATAGGTGGACTTTCTTTCTTTAACACTCCCCCGCAAGCTGGACATGTAGACGCAAAAAAAATGTGCAGTTTGGAGGAGACTTTGAAGTCCTATTTGGTGATGAAATCATTACTGTCGAGTAAAGCTGCTAATGGTTCGACTCAAGACATCATGATTGTCGAATTATGGATGATTCTTGTATGAAGAAATCATGACTCAATTCGAGTCAACACAAATTTTAGATGATTCCTGTATGAAGAAATCGTGACTCAATTCGAGTCAACACAGATTTGGTAGTGATTCCTATATGAAGAAATCATCACTCAATTCGAGTCTTGGTATTGCTCATTCGAGTCAACATAGATTTTGGTAGTGACCAAAGATGGTGGGTGTGAATAGCAGAGTGAATGAGATTCAAATTTCTTTATTTTCCCTCCGTTTCTTCTTCTTCGTTTCTTTCCTGCTGTACGATCTGATGTGCGATCGAACTTGTGACAAGGAGAGAAAGATGACGAGTGAAAGATCGTGTGGTCTATATCTGTCTGGGTGCTGCTGTCGTGTGCGCCAGAGAGAGACGTTGCTGCTATTTTTTGTTGAGTTGAGATTTTTTTGGGTGAAACTGAGTAAATCTGGGGTGCAAATAGCTACTGGGTAAAGAGAAAATCATGCCTTTCTCTTATTGCTTCTTATTCTTCGTCGATCTTATCATCCCCTTCTTCTACTTGTTGTCTGTCAGAGGAAGAAGGGTTGCATTTGGGAGCTACAATCTGAAATGAGAGTTGTTGGTAGTAGGCAAGAGAGAGTAGCGATTAGACATGGTTTTGAGTATGTCTGTGGTTTATGGAGTCTTTGATTGGCGACGAACAAATAGAAAGATGGAGAGACTGTGGGAGAGATGGGAGGTGACGATGGCTTGCGCTCGATCGGTGTTGGGGTTGTTGGCTGGTGTGATTGTTTTGTGAGAAGAAGAGAACGATGGGTCCGAGATCAATTGGTTGATTGATGATGTTCAATTTATGGGTTGATGATGTTCTGATTGTGGTGATGGGCGTTGAAGTGATTCGAACGATTCGGATGATGATGATCGGTTCGATCAATGATTGCAACGTGCTGATAATCGGTTCGACGATGACGATGATCGGTTCAACGATGATGATGATGATTTGTTCGACGATGATGATGGATATGATGATTGAGATTACTGTTGCAGTGTTTGTGTGTTGTGGCTGCGTGAACGGTTTGTGATGGCTGAACTTGTTGATGAACTGCAATTGTTGATGAGCAGTGTTTGCAATTGTCGATGAACTGATCGATAAGTGATCGATCTTTGTCGACGACGATGATGATGATGATTTGAGCGGATGCTCTGTTTGTTTGCGAAAGTGGTGGTGGTGTTGAAGGAGATTGGGATTTAGGAAGGCTGACTGAAACAAACAGCAAGATAAAGCAATTGGCTGCTGAAACTTGGATTGTTGGAGACGTTGGTCTCTTTGTAATTATTGATCGGTGATTTTATGAATTGTTGATGATGAACTGATTGGTGACGATGATGTTGATTGTGATGTGACAATTGTTTTGTTGTTGTCGCGTGTGATGGTCAGAAAGTCTCACCACTGCTGATAGCGGTGACGTAGATTGGTGATGATGAGTTTGTTTGAGTAAGCGGTGGCGAACGAGGTTGTGGCTCGCAATGTGGTCTGTTATGATGTTGTTTAATTGATTGAGGTAGGCTGTTACTACTATCTTCCCTTCGTCGCCTCTTGCGTCTATCGTCAAAGTGCGTAGTCGTCGAAGGCGGGGGAAAAACTTGATTCCCCAGAGTTTTAGGTCACCAAAGAAAGAAGCTTTGATACCATGTAAAGAATTGTATTGAAATATTATTGTTTTGTTATCATTGTGTTTATTCATTGACTGAATACAAGCTTATAAAACTAACTCTGACCTAATCTTGTGGAGATAGGAAACTTAAGACTTCTATTTTATTCTGACTTTCCTAACATATCATATTCTGTAACACTTTCCCATTCTGTAATATAGGTGGACTTTCTTTCTTTAACATTCTATTAAAGTCTGTGAAGGAGATACAATTGTCCCTGGAAAAAAAAAGAGGAGAATGGAAGAGGAAGAGAAAATAGGATGGAAGACAACAATCATGGAAAAAATAGGGAGGAAGGATAATGGGAGAAAAATATAGGATACAATTAATTATGTTCCCTGTTTTAGGTTATTAATTAAAGGCACATGGCACAATATAGGAGATCGGTCTTGTTTGTGGCACGTTTTGTAGTTTCATTAAGTATTTCTAAAGCGGAACAGAGAGATTCCTTGATATTAATGGCCCGGGAGGAAGGCCACCATTGAAACATAATTCGATGATATGCGAGGTAAGTTGTTTGCTCACTAGCATATGAAGGGATGCCATCCAAAATGAGTTACGAAATATTATGTCCAACCTTCCCCAAACTTTGTTTGCAACTGCGTGATTATTTGACCGTGTGAATCTTGAACCCACGTATCAACAATCCAGCAACACACAATTCCATGACGACTGACAAGATTTTGATTTACAATTTTAGAGGCATTGTATATGCTAAGAGAAAAGGTAGTTGAAAGAAAAAGTTTATGGCATGATATGGTTGATTTGGCTGCTTCAATTAATGCCCCTTGGCTAGTTGGGGGGAATTTCAACTTGATCTAATTGTCATTAAATTGGAATCAATGTCTTAATTGTTCATATTTATTTATTTAGCCGTATAAAATTAATTGAGCCACATCAGTCTATGTTATTTCATTTTTTTATTATTTTATTTTTATCAATTTTACTAATGTTTGGGTCTGTTGTGACTAAATATTGGCTTATTGGTGTAGGCTTGAATAGACCATATCTACAAAGGTGGAGTTGTCATGAAAGAATATAAGGAGTGATCAACTCCCTAATAACAACGAAGACTGTTGGATAAAATCTCACACTCAAGGGCCAAAACGGAGGGCCCAGTGCACGCAAACAAGTGGTATAGATCGGCTTGGAATTGACATGGTGGAGATTCAGGCAACATATCGTTCAAGGTAGGGGAGTGAGCCAGGTGAAACACCAGATCCTTAACGGGGGTTTCATACAAGCATCCCAGGTGCATGAGGTATCAGAGCCGATAGTTCGGTTGGGATTTAACAAGGTGGAGGTGCATGCAACACATCATTCAAGAAAAGTAGGCTAAGGGGAGTGAGCTAGTGGAACAACAGATCCTTGCCAAAGGGTTGCGACTAAGTGGAGCCAACAACACCAGCAACAGTTGAGCCTGTACACCGAGTGTTGATTTCAAGATCGTGGTTGCAAGGTTTCGAGATGTCGTGGACCATCCCAAAATGTGTGATGATTCGTGCAAGGATTTTAGGATTTTGTTGGGTGGAGTTTTTATGAAATAATATAGGAGTGACCCAGTCCCTAATAGCAACGAGGTTTTTTTTTTTTTTGTTAAAAACCCACACTCGAAGGACCGAATTGGGGCTCAGTGCAAATGGTGTTTAAGTTGGGGACTGTAACAATCTCATTTTTTACTATATTTTTGTTTTATTTTAAATGTAATGATTGGGCCTAATTGATCTATGTCTTTGAAGGATATGTTGTGAGCCCATAATATTAATAATGTGTTAATGCGTATGTACATAATAAATGAGATTTAGTGTTAATATAGTTAGAGAAATTAGGTCTTAATTGATTATTTTGGGGGGCTAATATACATAAAACCCTAGTTATAGTGGGTTTAAAACCTTTCTTGTTTGTTGAGGTTAATAGTGGTGGCACCATTGATTCACACAAAAAAAAGATAAAGTTTTTTTTTTTTTTTTTTTTTTTTTTTTTTTCTTCTGATCCCTACAGTGCAACAAGAGAAAACAAATGGAAAAAAAGAAGAAAAAAGACTGGTGAGGTTTTCATTATCTTTCATATTTTTGTTTAGATTAATATATGGTTTAGGGTTGTATTTTAATATGTAAATAAGTGTGAAAATTTATGGTTAGATGAAGGGTTTTATTGTACTATTCGTGAGAATTTGTTGGGTTAAAGAGAAAAACCAAAAACCAAGTTGTTTAATTACGTAATACAGAGCAGCTTTACCTAGTCTTATGTTTTTCAGTGAGTCGAGACCTTCCAGTGGTCAAATCATTTCAAAATTAATCCTTAGGTTCACAACACATGTATGATAAATATAGCATTGGTTTGGAGTCCAACCAACGATTAGGTTTCCCTCGAGGCAGGGAAAACCGTCACTTGCATATTGTAGAAATCCTAAGATTTTTGCAAAGTTTGTTTCGCGATGTTATTTGACTTATGTGTGATTGCAATTGAAATTTATATTATCTCCACATATGATTTGTACTGTATATGACATTTTTGTAGAAGAACTTAGTGAGTTTTCTCAATCTCTTATACGATATTTTGTTTGACTATAATTAGAAACTGTATTTGTAAAGTTGTTTGATGATAGTTGAAGTGAGTTTTCTTCATTCTCTTTTTATAATTTTGTTTGTATAGATTAATCTATGGATTGGGGTTAAACTTTTATACGTAAATAAGAATGGAATATTCACAGTTTGATGAAGGTTCATAGTGGTTAAGTAGACATTAGAGATTTGGGTGTTTTTATTTTGTTATCTGGAAAACTTGGATTTTTTAGGAAGAGTGTAAAGAATCAGTGTCAAGAGTTTATGGAATAAGCTCAAAAAGGTTATAGCTTAGATGGTTTTGTTTAGCTTGCATGATTTGAAATAGGTAAATTTTTTTTTTTAAATATGGATTTTTAGTGAAAATAGTAATATGGGTTGGTTAAATTCTTGCTATACAACTTTGGGGCTTTGATGAGTTTGAGTAAATTGTTTCGCAAGTTGAGTGATGGAGTGATATGTATTTGGTTGTTAATATTGAAGATGAATTTGACTACATATTTTGACAAGTTGAGTTGGGGTAATGATATATATTTGGTGGTTAATATTAGGGGTGGGCATCCCATTCCAAGATCCCGATCCCGTTCCCGCCCATCCCAAATTGATTTTCTAAATATTTATTATTAATAATTTTAATATTATTCATGAAAATAATAACACATGGATTCTATTCTAGTATGAACTATATTATATTGTTGTCTTATTCATGAAAATAATAACACATGTATTCTATTCTAGATAAAACACAAGTTGTGTACTAAATAATGTTTATTCACAGAAAGCTCAATTTACTAACTATTTCTTATAAAAGTTCACATGTTTTTTTATTTATAGAAAAACATATTCATATATACAATCATATGCATATATAATTTCATATAAGTACTAGTAAAACTAATATAATTATTTATATTTTAAAACAAAGAATAACATCAATGTGAAATAAACAAAATGTTTTATTTCCTACTGATCTTGTCCCGTCCCGAACCTGTTTGGGATGGGACGAGGTTGGTATGAAGTCTATCCCTTCCCAACCCCAAACAAAGGATGGGATAGGGATGGGGTCCATCCTGTCCCGTGCCCACCCCTCGTTAATATTGAGAAAATCTTGTTTTTCGACTACAAAGTTATGTTTCTGTAAGGGTTTTGATTAATTGTTTATTTTTAGATTTTGGTTTTGTATTGATTATTTATGATTTTATTGTTAAGTATTGTTAGTGATTGAGGTATTGTATTGATCTATTTGGGTTGGCGTTTAGGTGTTTCTTGATTGGAAAAAATAAATTAATGAGTGGAGTGAGATTAAATTGAAGATTGAAAAACTTACCCTTTTTTTTTTAATTATGAATCATTTGAGAGAAATCGGACTCGAAAACAGAGTTGAATTCATACATTTATTTTTATATATGTAGAGTGAATAATATGTTTGGGATTAAACCATAGAAATATTTATTTGATGAATATTTTGTTGAATATATATTATATGAAAAATTATATTAATATAGTATTGAATATATTATTTTGAATTTAGAGGTATATATGATGAATTGTGATAACATTTGCAATGTAGAATTTTCTACATGTTCACCTTAGAAGATAAAGTTATTATTAGTTACAATGAAAATCAAACTTGTGACGATTCATCCTTTGATGAGCTGAATTCGGGTATCTGTATTGTTATGAGAATAGATATTTGCACTATTATACTATGACTTGACTTTGATTGTTATGCAAATTGATTTGCAAAGAAGTGTGAATCTTTATATTGAATGAGTTTGGTCCTCGTTTGGTTGCATGTTTATGAAAGTACTAGTTTCCCCAAAAGAATGGGTGCATATTATAGTAGATTTATTTATGACTCATAAAATGTCACCGTATAAAATTTTTGAGATTTAGTTGATTTTTATGCTATTTTCTAAAACTCCGAAAAAATGTGAAAAAATGAAAAAGTATGATTTTAGTATACAGACTTGCTTGCATACTTGGTATATGATTGTAGTATGCAAACTTGTTTGCGTGCTGGGCCAACCGATTCATGTGAGTTCGGATGTACATATGATGATATACTTGCCATTGATCGAACTTTAGGTGAAATGACATGACCCTCGACGTGGCACGCCATTTGGGACATGCACGCTCTGAATAGATACGAAGGCAAGGGAAACACACTTGGATGAAGTGTGTTCGGTATAAGAGGAGAGTGCAATTGTGAAAAGAAACGAAGTTTTTTATGTAAAAAAAAAACACATAAATTTTACTCTAATGTAAAACCTATATTAATTACTCTGTTAGTATAAATGCATGATTGCCTTAAGGAAAGAAACTAAATGCTCATTTAATTAAATCATTGAATGAATGCTACATGTCTTCCTTAAGGTAAAATGTGTATTTATAGATATTTCAATAATGATGTATTATGACTATGACTTGTATTTTGTTGAAAGTAAATTGTTCATACAATTATTGAAATACCGACTAAAATTATATTTATGATGAAAACTGATAAATTTAGGAATTTCATCCATTTCAATTTAATCATTCCATGCAGGATGGTAAATCTACTAATGTTTCAACCTAAAAGCATAAGCATAGGTAAAATATATATTTAGTTTAAGTATGATAGAATTTATTAGAGGGACACGTTTGCCTCGTTGAGGAACTACATGTCTTTGAATTGTTGTTTTCTTGTATGTAGTTTATGTAACTTATTTTATTTAATAGAGATGGAGATACTCATATGACTCAAGTAAGTTTATCTTTATTTAGTACGTTCTTATTGGAACTTAACCAATTAGCTTTTCTCGCGGCAGTAGTATTGGAGTTTTCTTTTGTCGGAGATTATCATCGAAAAGTTTCATGGCTAAGCTGTTTTTGTTGACTTCAAATTTATAATAAACGTTATATTTGTTGTTTTTGAACTTTGTTATTTTCCTTGTTGGTTTTAAGAAATGTTCAAATTTTCTAAAACAATCGGGGTCTGACGGGATAATATCGCTGCTATGTATAGTGAACATAGGTGCACGAGCATGCATGACACACTAACAAGTGATGCATTTCATATCATTTCTTAGCTTAGACTTTCCACTGGAAACTTATCTGTTATGAGGTTTCTTGTTTTTATTTCTCCCTCGTTCTTTTTTGTGACACGTGACTTTCTTGAGATGAACCTGAAAGGCAAAAATCTTGTACTTGATGTCTTCAAGTCTTTTCATAGCATGGTGGAAAGGGAAACATGGAAGTAGTTGAGATGCATCTGCACTATAATAGGGGAGAATACATTGGTTCGTTTGAAAAGTATTGTAGTATCAAACATGAGCATACAATAACCAAGACTCCACAACATAATGGTGTAGCAGAAAGGATGAACCGTACCATTGTAGAAAACATTAGATGCATGTATTCTCACTCAAAATTGCCAAGAAGTTTTTGGGGGAGGCGATGCGAACTTCATGTTACTTGATTAACTCATTTCCTTCAGCGCAGCAGAATGGAGAAATTGCAAAGAATGTGTGGAGTGGAAAATATGTTCGCTGGGAACACCTAAGGGTGTTTGATTGCAGGGCATTTGTGCATATATCCAAGTATGAAAGATCTAAGCTTCTTGATAAATCCAAACAGTGCATTTTCTTGGGTTATGCAAATGACAAATTTGGGTACTGGCTATGGGATCCAGTCGACAGGAAGGTTAAGATGTAGTCTTTCTTGAATTCCATACAATTGATAATTTTGAAAAGGATGATAAACCCGAGCCTCATGTTGATGATATCATATATTTGGATCCAATAGTTCCTTCCGTGTACCTAGTAATTATGATACAGATGTACACATGGTTAGGAAGAAGAATCTCATGGTGATGTTTCAGAAAATGATGAGTTTCCTACAGGAAATATTGATTATGAACAAGGGGAGGGAGCCAGGTGGAACTTTACAAGGTGGAGATGTAGACAATACATCATTCAAGGAGACTAGGCTCAAGGGAGCGAGCTAGGTAGAATATCACAGGTGCATAGTCCTCCAAGTGAAAATCCAGGGTTATGCTCCAGATCCTTGCCAATGAGGTGTCCAACAAGTCCGAACAAGGTGAAATTAGCGCATTGGTTGTGACTAGGTAGAGCCAACAATGCCAACAATAATCGAGCTCGTATACCGAGTGCTACTCTCAGGATCATGGTTGTACAAAGCACTTGAGGAGGTGTACTTTGAGACTTTGTGGACCGAGTGGATTGTAGGGTATGCGACAATTCCCGCAAAGTAGAGATTGTTAGGTTATTGGTGTTGGCTTAAATAGCCTCATATCTACAAAGATGGAGTTGTCATAAAAGAATATAAGGAGTGATCCCTCTCGATTAGCAACGAGGCATTTTGGGTAAAACCTCACACCCGAGGCTTATATTGGGGGTCAGTGGTAGTGGTGTTTAAGTTGAGGACAATATCATTGCTATGTGTAGTAAACTCAGGTGGGCGCACATAATGCGCCTACAATAAGAGTTAGGTAAATGTACTTGATGCTCTTTTTTTTTTGTTTTCCGAGATTCAGGTCCTTCACAGGGTTGTAAGCTGACTGTGCATGCCCTCACACAACCTGACATGTTGAGGACTTCCAAAACACTGATGTGGCAGAGTGGTCAAGTGGTCAGAATCTCGCAAATCTTGCATTCGCTCTGCTATTAATGGCAAAGACGCCTGAGAAGGGAACTTCATTATCAGCATGTACTGACAATTTATTCAAAAGTTTTAGCTTCACTTGGGGCCAGACTCGAACTGTTCTGATAAACAATGGACCAAAACTGGAGAAAGACCGTGCCCATACCAATTTCTGAGTCATATATGGTTTCATCACCATCCCTACATGCATGGATAGTTCGGTCACAGTTCCAATCATTATGCGTACGACGGGAACCTCTGTTGCAGTATATTATTTTTTCTTCTACTGATGTGTAATCAAGGGCGTAGTCAGAATTGCAGACAAAGGGGGCCAAAAAAATCTCATTGAATAAACATATTTAATTTAATTCTTAAACTAAATAGACAAATTTTCAAAAGTAGTACAGGAGAAACATATTTTATGTGTCAATGTTGTTGCACATTGGATTTTAGTATAAACTCTTTGTGAGTTCTGATGTTCTAGTAATGTTGTATAACCACCTCATCATCGATTCCATTAAATATATATTTCTCAACATATGTAATCAAATTATCTGTCTCCAATGATCTCCCATCTCATAGCAGAAAAAACTCTCTCGACACTGGCAGTTGCAACTGGTATTATTATTATTATTATTATTATTATTATTATTATTATTATTATTATTATTATTATTATTTATTTATTTTAAATTAGGTCGTTGACCCTTTTTTTATTTAGTAATCCATGGCCGAATGCTACATAACTAATCCTATAGGGTTTACCAAACTAGGCTCGAAGACTACAGTATTGTTGCCACTTAATATCCTCGTCGCTTTCATCTCGCATGGAAACTTGCTTTCACTCCGGTTCGTTGTCTTTACCTTGCTTAAAGACGGCTTATCCACGGCGTAACACATGTGCTCCTAATAATCAGGTGAAAACTCACTAAATTCTAACTGGTGAGTCTCGAACCCGCGATCTCTCACAGGAGAGTTGATGTCCGATCAACTGAGCTACAATTGGTAGACAATTGGTAATATTAAGAATGTTACCATCCAATTGCTTAGTTGAAGCAGACTACTGTGAAGACTGAAGAGTGTCGATGATGAGCAAACAAGCAATAGAGAGAGTAAGACCACCTCTATAAATCGATCTCTGTCTAATCAAAATCGTATTGTGCAGTTGGAGAAATCGATCTTCGTTGAAATCGTCTTGTGCGATTGGAGGGAAATGGAGAAAATCGATCTTTGTCAAAATCGTTTTGAGCAATTGAGAAGGCGGAGAGATGAACTTGCAAAGGCTTGCGAACTTGCGAAGGGTTTGCAATTTTGTGTATATTTATATTCCATTATCTATAAGAGGGGGGCAATCTAAAATTTTAAAGGTGAGCAAGTTGTAAATATTATTAGTTTGATGGAGTTTCTTAAAAAGCTATAAGGTAGATCCGCCCCTGTTTGTAATCAAATACAGATACATTTATTAGTTTCTTGAATAAGATTTTTCCACGGTACTTTAACGGGGCTGCGGAAATTTTTTTGAGTTTTATCTTGTGAAGAGTTTGGCCCATTTCCCTACGGTGATATTTATTTTATCTTCACGAGTTCTTTCAGTTCGAAGCATTTATTGGAGAATGAGACATGCATACATATATCCGAGTATTTAATAAACAAAAAAAATGTTGATAAATATCCTAATTAGAACTCAACTAATAAGATTAGTGAAGCTCCAAGAATTGCTATTGGAGGGTTGAGACATGAGGCCATCTGAGATTGACTGACGCTGCCAGCTCTCAATGATTGAATCAGAAAAGAAAAGTTTGCAAAGCAGATGGCAAAGGAAGAAGCTCTCTTCTATAGAGTAAGAAATGATACTATGCAAGTGATAAAGGAAACTTCAAAATGATTAGATTCAAATATTAACGATGAGGATGTCCAGCATGAAGATAGACAGAGGAGGACGTTGAACACTCACATGTTTAAGTGATAAAGTAAACTTCAAAATGATAGATTCAAACATTAACGATAAGGATGTCGAACAAGAAGATAGATAGAGCAGGACATTGAAACACTCGACACCGACTTTAAGCTTCTCAATTGAGAAGGTCAGAGAAAAATGAAGATCAACCTTGTAAATATCTTCCTGAACCTTATATAATATCCTCTGTTACACTATTTCTACTCCGTTTACATTTGTTACTCTACAAGTTACTAATTTCTGACTCTGCATCATGCTACTATGTGAAGCTTTTTGATCGACCCAATCAGTGAAAAAGGTTCTTCCAAGACCAGTGCGCCTGACTAAACATTCTACATGATTAAAGGCAAACATATAAGACTTACAATTTCAATGTGTTTTAACTTTATTCATTTTAAGGAGCAAAAACACTATGTGAAGCTTTTTGATCGACCCAATTAAGTACTATCTTCATTTTTCAGTAAGGCCAGTGAAAAAGGTTCTTCCAAGACAAGTGCGCATTACCATTTCAATGTGTTTTAACATTATTAATTTTAAGGAGCAAAAGCAATTGACAGATAAGACCAATTTATGCTTGTCATTTGTTTCAGAAAAAAAATAAAAAGAAGAAAAAGGAGAAAAAAATCCTGCAATTTTCATACTAAACCTGATTGGTGATGGAGAATAATGTTGTGGTGTATGAGTAGATGCATCTTCATAGATGCATATAGACCTAACACTGAAGCTGAAGTACTCTAGCTGACCCTCAAGATCCCTTGTATAATAAATGGTGGTGTTACTTAGCACTCAACAAAAATTGAAATGGTTGTCGTAGTAAGTGGAAGTGGTAGGGAAAAGAATAATACAATTTTAATAGCAATTCCTCTATTGGGAAATATATGCCACCGAGATATGGCGATCGAGTTGATAGGATGAAATCAGTGAACTGACTCTTTAATTCTAGAGTTCCGTAAACAAGGTAAAAATCGTAAACATCCCAATAGTTAATTAGAGAAAATCTTTTTGTTTTTATCCAAGATTTTCTCTTGACTAAACTCATATGGTTCCTTTTCGTTATGTTTTAAGTTCCTTTATTGATGTGTGTTTTTCTTAAGTTGTTGATGAATGGAGAATGCTATTTGATACAGTCGGTATTCGCTCCCTGCTTGATCTTGACTTGCTGACCTGCACAAGGAATGCACGTGAGTCATGGACCACCGTTGTGGTGGTCAATGACACTCTGATGCTAAAAGTCAGACAAGCATCAGGGGAAGGCTTAATGTTGTAAATAGGGAATTTGTAGCGTACCTTTGTTCACCAACCTCATGTCTTATTTATAGTGTTGGAGTCCTGGTTTGGTCAGGCCATCAGTGGCGTAGTTTAAGGAAGGAAATCTTATTGGAGATCATTATCTAATTAGGAATTGTCATGTGAAGGGAAGTTTCCATGTTAGATCTGTGCTCCTAGATAGGCAGGAGATAATTCTTAATTGGAGTGTTGTCCATAGATAGAAGTTTTTATGTGTGATGTATACTCTGGTATTTGCTTCCTAGTTGAAAACAAGGTGCTGCTGGCTTGCTCGTCCGAAGCTGATCCCCAAGATACTTATCTTAATTGGTCTTACGGGTATTGGGGATGGTTGTGAGATGTGTGGGCTTAGCAGGTTGTAGTAATTTGGGTCTGTTTGGCGGACTTTGCGATGCAGGCTTGAAACCGCTTGGGTCGGATCAGTGTTGGGCTGATGTTTGGGCCTGTTATTCCTTGAGATCATCAAGACACGTGTACGGTGTAGAAGAGATGACGTTTTATTGTATCATCAGCTGCTCCCACCGAGTTAGTGGGGCGTCTAGTCGGTCCAGTAAATATCTGAAAAGTAACTGTACCGTCGTAATGATGGAACCCGTAGCGTTATCTCGAGCGATACATAACATTAATGGATACACGACTGCTCAAGGAGAAGGGGTAAGGTTTATTATTCTTTATAAATAGCCGTTGTTCCAAGAAAGATATTTTTTGTTTCTTCTGTGGCGTCTTCTTATCTCTGCCTTGTGTTTTCTTTTGCGTGAGTGTTCTTTTGCAAAGTTTGGTTTGCACTTTCCTTCAATGGCGCCTAACGTCGAACTTACTCCCAGACATGAGTTGTCTATACTTGCCTCAAGCTTTTTGAAAAGAGCTCGGTTGATGAAATCGAGTTAATCAGGCTTCGGAGCATGTACCATGTCCCCGGAGATTTGGAAATCGTCTCTGCTTTTGCGACTCGGGCTCCAACTACACCCCCACAGGGGTATATAGGGTTGCACCGGGGCATGTTTGAATCCAGACTCCGGTTGCCAGTGCCGGACGACATTTGGCGTTTCTGGCTTTAGCGAATTCCTTACACTTTAGGTTTGGAGGGGGTTGGGTTCCCCAAATTCTTTCAGTTTAATCTTAGTAAGTTTTTTGTCATTGTCTTACCATCCCTGTTTCCGGATGTAGTGCTAACTCGACGTGTTGCTTCTTTTTTCTGGAAAGTTTGCGATTCTAATCCTCACTGAGGAGGAAGAACTGATAGAGAGGGAGTTTAATGAACTCCCATTGATGTCTGTTGAGGAGGTTGTAATGCCGGGTAAAGTCGTACGAATCGGGCTGCTCAGATGTTCCCATGATGTCCTTGCTGCATCCAATTCACTGATTGAAGAGGTCGGAGGTCCTCGTTCGAAGAAAAAGGAGTCTGGTCATGCCCAGCCCACCTAGGCTGGCTGAATTGGAGGCGGGTATGACTCATATTGTTCTTCCTAATAGAAGGCGACCCACTAATCATGCTGTTTTTTTTTCCGAGCTGCCATCCTTGCCAATGAAGGAGGCGGCTGTTGCTAGTCACCAGTTATCTTCATCTGCTCAGGAGGTGGTCCCAGAGGATCATCGTCTCTCACTAAATTTTGTTATCCCCCTTGTGACTTAGAGGGGGAGCGTACTGGACAAAAGTTCAACGACACGAGTCACCGTGGGTCCCTGGCGGAGGCTCGCGCTACTGAGTCACATGATCCCACTATGCTGGATCCTGATGCTCACATGAGAGTGCTTGATTTGGAGAGGGCATTCGTAGACTTGTAGGTGTCATATTTGGATGCTCTCCACTGAGTGGATTCTTTGACATATCAACTGTAGGATTCCAGTGCTGCTGCGGACTTGGGGGGCATGCGGACCGCGACGTTCGCGTCTGATGCAGAATTGGTAGCTGTAAAGGCTCAACTAAAGTTGATAGAAGTCGACTTGGTTTCTACTCGGGCAGAACTGGTGCGTGCCCATGTTGAGTTGAAGCGCTTAGAAGGTGTTGTGGACAAGTGATCATCTGATATGCAGGCTCAGATTGCTGAGAGGAAGCGAGCCGAGACCGAATGGGCTGTTATACGGTGACAACTCGAGACAGAAGTTGCTCAAGGACTTCGTCACGTTCATGAAGCATAACACTTTTTGACAGAAGAGTGCTCGCATTATGCCGCACTGGTAGGCGCGGTGGATTTTGGGGCTTCGGGACGTAAGTTGCAGGTGTTGTCGGAGGTCGTTCGGGGCAAGCTAGAACTTATGGAGCTTATTAGAGAAGAGTGCCCTGGTATGGACCTTGATTTCTCCTATTATAGAAAGGCTTCTTGCGGAACTATCATGCTGGAAGAAGGTCCTGGTTGTTCGGGACATGCTGTTGAGGAAGCCATTTTGTCCCGTGTTGTTCCAAAATAGTTGTAAAGTCTTTCTCAAGACAAAAACAAAACTTTTAATGAAAGTCATATTTTGTAACTTTGTTTGTTTGTCTTTTGCTGTCGTGCCATTATGTCTTCCCTAGAAGCTTTCCATCCATGTTGTAGAACGTGGAATTAGTATTTCGAGCCATACATGCTGGCAGATGGTCTGTGTTGTCAGTTGAGTTGCATCGAAATTGACTGCGTTGAGCAACCTTTGTTTATAATTGAGTTGCTATGGTCCTCAACGAGTCACTGCCACGAGTCGTGGAACCGAAAAATACACTCTTACTCCCTAAGCCATCATTGCCCGTGCACAGTGGACTAGGCGTTGGGATGTTCCAAAAGCCATTGTTATCAGTAGGAACTGATTAAGCTTACTTGGTGAGTTTTGGAGATCATTGTCTGTTGGCGAGTCATCGTCATTAGGCGTAAGAGCGTTGATTGGGATGTGGTCAAATTCAGCGACCATAGTCTGTAAAAGAGCAGTGGTCCTGTGGCAAGTTGTCGACATTAGTCGAAGCAGACTAGGCTTCCGCTTTCCAAATCATCTAAACCCTCGTAGAGCGAGCTACAGATTTAGGCGTTGACCAGAAATTGTTGTCATCAGTCGTCACTGACTAGGCTTACCTGATCAAATTCGGGGATCATTGTCTGTAGAAGAAAAATGATCATTTGGTGAGTCGTCCTCATCAGGTGTGAGTGTGCTGACTAGATTCCCACTTCCTAGGCCATCATCATCTGCGCGCAACGGACTAGACGTCAGGCGCACTAGAAGCCATTGTCACCAGTTGCGAACTGACTAAGCTTACCTGGTTAGGTTCGGCGATCATTGTCTGTAGAAGAGCAATGATCCCTTGGCGAGTCGTCGTCATCAGGCATAAGAACGCTGACTAGACTTCCACTTCCTAGGCCATCGTCATCTACGCGTAGCGGACTAGGCGTCAAACGCACCAGAAACTGTCGTCATCAATCGCGAACTGATTAAGCTTACCTGGTTAGGTTTGACAATCATTGTCTGTTGGAGAACAATGATCCCTTGGTGAGTCATTGTCATCAGGCATAAGAGTGCTGATTAGACTCCCATTTTCTAGGCCATCGTCATCCGCGCGCAGCGGACTAGGTGTCGGGTGCACCAAAAGCCATCGTTATCAATCGCGTACTGACTAAGCTTACCTGGTCAGGTTCGATAATCATTGTCTATAGAAGAACAATGATCCCTTGGCGAGTCATCGTCATCAGGTGGAGAGTGATGACTAGACTCCCATTTCCTAGATCATCGTCATCCATGCGCAGTGGACTAGGCATCGGGCGTGATCTTTCGAATTTGGCCACGACGGGATGATTGGACGTTGTGTTCGTTGTAACGAACAACTGTGGAAGTTCAGTAAAAGCAAATATTTTTAATGATAATATTTTTTGAGGTGCTCTACATTCCATGGTCATTTAAGTTCGTCACCGTTTTTGTCTTCCAACCAGTATGTCCTCGGCCTGTTGACCTTGGTTACCTTGTAGGGCCCTTCCCAATTTGGTTCAACTTTCCTGCGCCCGCTTCTTTGGTGTTTTGTTGGGCTTTTTCTGAGTACCTAGTCACCCACTCTAAATTCGCGTGGCTTAACCTTCTTGCTGTAGTATTGTGCTATTCGTCGCTGGTAGGCAACTATCTTGACAGAAGCTAGATCCCGCTCTTCCTCAAGGAGGTTTAGTCCGATGCGCAAGGCTTCGTCATTATCGTCTGCTCTGAACTCCTCCATTCGAGAAGGGCATGAATATGCTTTGGATTTGTTTCGATTCCCCTCTGGTTTACTATGTAACCTAGGAATTTCTCTGACTCAACTCCGAACGTACACTTTGGTGGGTTGAGTTTCATCTGATACCTTCAGAGTTGGTTAAATGTTTCGGTGAGGTCTGCTATGTGGTCGGGGCTGCGAAAGTTCTTGACCAACATATCGTCTATGTCGACCTCCATGTTCCTGCCGATTTGTTCTTTGAACATTCGGTTTAGCAGTCGTTGATACGTTGCATTTGTGTTCTTCAAGTTGAATGACATCACCCGATAGCAGTATATTCCTCTATCATTTTTTAAAGAAGTTTTTTCTTGATCTGGGGGTGCATTAATATCTAGTTGTAGCCTGAGTAGGTGTCCATGAAGTTCAGGAGGTTGTGTTCGGATGTGGCGTCCACGATCTGATCGATGCGAGGAAGTGGGAACTTGTCCTTCGGGTACGCCTTGTTCAAGTCCGTATAATCTACGCAAACTCTCCACTTCCCATTTATCTTCCTTACCAATAAGATGTTTGCGAACCAGTCTGGGCATCACACTTCCTTGATCATGTCCGCGTTGAGTAACCGTTGTACCTCCTTGTTGATGATTTTATTTCTTTCAAGCACCACAGGCCTCTTCTTTTCCCGTATGGTTTTCCTCGTGGGGTCCACCTCTAGGCGATGAGTGACTACCGACGCGTCAATTCCCACCATATCTCTCATGGTCTAGGCGAAGGCGTCCTGGTTCCGTTGTAGTAGCTCTGTTAGCTGTTCCACCAACTCTTTGCTCAAGCGGGAACCTATTTGAACGACCTTATTGTTGAGAGGGCTGTTGTGGTAAACTGTGAGGGTTTCTTTCTCTAGTTGACCAATGTTGGGTCTGTCTCTGGGCTCACTAGAGCTTCATCGTCTGAGGTTGGTTGCTCTATCCAATTTCTTTAGCAAGATTAAGAGACATTTTGGCAGTGGATTAATCGCCAACTGAAAACTATCAAGCTGCTGTTGGGTCATGTATTAGCATTCTCTGGCCGCTGCTTGGTCGCCTCGTATGGTATCAACTGTTTGGTTGACTAAGTACTTGATGCATTGGTGTAGAGTGGAAACTACTGCTCCCATTTGGTGTAGCCAATGTCTCCCTAGAACAATTTTATAGGTAGACGGTGTGTCGATCACTATAAATACTTGAAACAAAATTTTCTGAATCGGTGGCTCTCCCACAACTACTGTTAGTTGTATCCTTCCCCTTGGAAAACAATTTTCGCCGCTGAAAGTCAATCATCGAACGACTATCAGGAGCTAGGACCTTTTCCTTTAGCTGCATGTTGCGGAACATACGGAGGAATAAAACGTTCAATGAGATCCCCGTATCCACCAAGGATCTCCTTACTTCCCAGCTTGCTAGGGAGATCGTGATTACCAGAGCATCATTATGCGAAAGTTGGACGCCCCGGAGGTCTTTGTCCGTAAAGGCTAGTGATATAGAAGGATCATGGCCCTGAGCACGTGACATCTATTGGTTGTCGCATATCGCTCGGACCCTCATCTCCCCGAGGGATTTTTTTCTGAACCTTTTTGATTGTTCATACTCGAAATATGCCCCATGGAGGACGTGTGACGTGCATGCCGATTCATCCTTAGCTCTCTCGTTGGAAGGGACGGGGGTTTCTCCTCAGATTCGGCCTTTCTCCTGGCGGTCCGTTCCTCGTCTAGGACAATGTAATTTTGTGCTTCCTTTACCAGGTCTGCCATATTTGCCATGGGATCCAGAGTTAGGAAGTTATAAAACTTGTCATTCCTCAGACCGTTGGTGAAGGCTACGACGGCTGTTGCGTCGTTACAAAGTTGACGAAAGTCAACTCGTTATTAAAGTGCATGGTGTATGTTCTTAATGTCTCATCTGGCTTATGCTTCATGGATATGAGTATCTTCATCGTTAGCAAGATCTGTTGTATATAAGATGATTGTGGATCCATCCTGGGGTCCATTTCCATTCACTACAACAAATTTGTTTTAAGCGGCGCTTCGAAAAGCGTCGGTATAGGTAAACATGTGCCGGTTTAGATCATTGACGGCATTTTAAGAAGCGCCGATAAAAGTATGTGCCGCTAAAAGATTAACGACGCTTTAAAAGAAGCGCCGGTTAAAATTAACATTTACGGCGCTTTCCAAAGCGGTAAAGCTTAAATAAGCGCTGCCAGAGACATGGGTACGTCAATTCCCCGTTGGACAGAACCGCCGTATTTATAACCTTTTACTGGCGCTATAAAGCGCCGGTAAAGATATTTTGTGATGCTTATTAAGCGCCAGTTTTGTTAACAAACCTCGTTTTACAACCTTTTAATGGCACTTTAAAGCGCCGAAAAAGATTATTTTTGCGGCGCTTTTGAAGCACTGGTTGTGCTTACAAATTGTAACGGCGGTTTGAAAGCGCCGGTTATGTTAACATACCTGGAAAAAAAATTAATTTCCAGGCACCTCAACCTGCATCAATAAAAAATAAAAACCTGTCATTGGAACGGAAAAACAAATAGTGAATGTAAGAAACAGTTCATTAAGCAAAATCAATCATTAAAATTCACAGAACCTGCTATCAAAACTCAACACATCACACCGGCAACATCAGTAAAGTTCCCTAAAGAAACTACTGAAAAATTAATAAATTTTCAATCTGAAGCCTGGAAAAACTAGTTGCAAATTCCAAAATAATGCAATAATCTTTGTTATTGAGATTCTTCTGGTACAAGAAATTAATTCATGCAATCTCCAATAAAAGTGATGTAACTCAAAATTTAGAAAAGGTTGAAAAGCTATGGCATGTCAAAATTGTTTGAGAAATCTAGATCAAAATTGACAACTATATGCTCAACTAAGTTATGGCATTTGTAACGGTAAGTATCGCCGTTGAAAAAAGTGTGAAATCTCCAACAATAAAATCGATATTCTGAGTCGAGCAATTTACCTGGTACTCTCGTAGCCAAGGTTCGGAAATTTGTAAACCAACTGCCATTTTTGCAACATGTAGATTGTGCATACATGTTGCAAGAGGCTGGGCTAGGCAGGAAAAAACCATTTAGACACTTTTTAATTCCAAAAATGATGAAACAAGTTAACATGACAATTAATGTGTCCAAACATTTAATGAACAAATATAAACAAAAAGTAATTATTTTCTATACTTTTACCGCTACGGATGCCTTCTCACCTTGTTTATCCGTGGATTTAGTTAAAGTGATTGAAACCTTTATCACAATGCAAAGTAATAAAAACATTTCTCTTCAAACAATAAAAGATGTTGTTCATGGGCATGGATGCCAGGTTCACTGCATTATATGGTTTTCAATGCTATTTTCAGGCTCTCCATAATTGTGAAGAACCGAGTGAGGGAACCTTAATCCATGCAATGAACTTGCATATCCATGCCCAAATATCAAGAACAACACAATTTCTTGTCCTTAATGAACAATAGCTCCACAAGACAGAACTTACCTGAAGATATTGATGATAAATAGCAAATGGTGTTGAATATGATAGAAGAGGTAGAAGCTCTTTAACGATGCTCCAAGCATCTTGATCTGGAGCAACAATTATTAAGCTACAAAAAGTGTTCCTCACACTTCAGAATAAATTAACATATATGCTCTGGTGACCACAACTCAGCAAAGCCAAGAATTACCTAGAAAACTCGTTATTCTTTCCACAAGTTTATGTTTTGTTGTGACACCTTCTCTCCCGCTTTTGCGGCTTTGCAAGGTCGGACAACTGAAGAAGCATCAGTCTCATCGATGGATATGGGAACAACATTTGGCATCTCATTTTCAGATTTGAGAGTTGTTTCCTCATTACAGTTTGGATTTGAAGATGGACTAGACACATCTTCAAATCATCTGGTATTCTGATTTTGGCAAGGAAGCACAAAAGGAAATACATTCTGCAATATTTGATTGAAATTGTGAAGACGAAGAAACTTTCAGAGGTTCAGGATGTTCAGAAATATCACCTTGTGCCAAACAGAGATTAGAAAGAGGAGAGCGGAGAATTCTGCACAACAGTTTATGACAAATATAATAGCATGACAAAGGCACTATGGATAGTATGTAAAATCAATTTCAGTAGATGATAAAAAGCTCCCATTCAAACCCTTTGAAATAGCTGTATACACTTCTTTAAGCGAGGATCATCAGAAAAGAGATGGAAAGAAAAAGGCTTTCAAACATTGTGGTTGAAAGTGCAAAGTTAAATATATACCTGCTAGAGATTTTGTTATTGAAGTTGAATATCTGACTATATCCATCTGATATGGTGTGGCACCAAGATATGCATTGCATACATAACCAGTACCTGGTAACAGGGCAAAAGTTGTGAATTTTGGTACATACCATAAAAAGAAACAAATTATACAGCTCCCAGGCTACATATAAAGCAAACAAACAAGAATTTCAATGTCCTACAATGCAAAAAAAAAAAAAAAAGCAACTCTAAAGGAAAAACTGGATGTCATTATCATTCTGACCAGGAATTGAATAAAAATGAGGAGACACTGACAGTAATCCTCCAAGTAGTTACAATTGCACGTCAATTCTTCAATAAGTCCTCTCATTATCATTACTATTTAAAATAAAAATAAAATAAAATATTAAGCTACATGCTATTCATGCCAAGTGATGTCAAATATTTAGACTCACATCAGATTGGCAATGGTTAGATCTTGGGTTTACATAGGCTTCGAAACCTGTCCATTCCATAAAAAAGTGGTAACACAACAAACCATGTCACACCAGAACCCACAGAAAAGGGGTGCATGTCTGCACCAGTAGTGGGTCCATCGCCGTAGGTTGGACGTATATGCAAGGAGGACCAATTGTAAAGAACAATTACAACAAAATCGTCATACGAATTAAGGGTGATCTGTCACAGATTTAGTTCCAACGTGTAATAGGTAAATCTTGGGTTTATATGGGTTTTGGGACCACCACCTCAAAGGCTAGCCTTTTGGGTAGGAGACGAATCCCGTGATGGACAACATCAACCAATGCATAAGAATGACCTTCTCTATTCTAAAGTGTGTTTGGGATGCACAAGAGAGTTGTTAGAATACAACAAAATCATTTAACAAAGCAAAGGTATACTCAAGTAAATGAAACATAAGTTATTCAACAGCTGACCTTCTCTATGCTACAGATAAGCATTGATGATTGAATAAATCAGTAATAACAACACATAAATGCTATATAACTAATGAATGCATAACATTCTGAAATATGAAAATCAGCACAAACATGATAACCTATCCAAGACGATGCCGATTGAATAAACAAAAAGAGGGGAGGGGGACTATAATACATAGAAAAAGCCACGACAACATTCTCAATGCTAATAACTAATTAAAATTTTAGGTAGCAAAGCACTATTATTGAAACAACGCAAATGTCTCACCTAGATATATGGACGAAAGATATTTGTCAGAATCAATTACAGATCAGAAATAACAGAGTTAATTAATGACCAGGTGTCACTTGGATTATGCCAAAGCATTATCAACACTTTGCTACAGTTAATATCCAACTAACTTTGGAAATTCGATGCAATGGCCTGAATATCATTATAGCAAAAAATGTCACGCTAAAAACTGAGAAATAGCCAACGGGGGCTGACTTTGCAGAAAGACTACTTACCTGAGAGTTCTCCATTGCGTCCGGCAAGATGGAGTTCATTAATATAGTCTGTAAGTTTGAAGAGCTCTGATTCAGTGAAGATATCCTCGTAGAGCTTTAAACCTTTCACAACGTTAACCTGCAATTTAACAATTGCAGTATTCCAGTCAATGCTCCAAATTAGCACATCGCACTCATTCGAAACAAAGACACAAACTGATCATTTTGCTTATAAACTAGCAACCCTAACTTCACCAAGGATAGGGCCTAATAAGGCCTAAAACAAAAATAAGTTTAGACCTTTATCATGAACTAGGCCAACCAAACTTTCAAAACCCAAATTGCAATCATAAACTTGTAAGCAATAAAACACCATACCCGGCTGACTCTAGCCCAATCCCCTGCTGAGTTCCAGCACACCGTCACGCCAACAGCAGAAAAAAAAAACCAAGCAACAGAGTGTGATGTCCAGTGTATTGTAGCACCGAAAAAAACTGGACAGAGCAGCTCCAATTCTCGGCAGACCAGCCCTGCAAGCAAACTTCGCTGCTCCGAATCCACGACACTTCAAGTTAATGTCAAAACCCTGCATATTAAAATCAAAACGACACACAAGAGAACATAACACAAGCTTGATCAATCTCTTACTGCAACACCCACACACAAAAACAGAGCAAATCAATGAAACCCAACACAAGAAAACAACTCATTTTCATCCAAACATATAACATAACACAAGCTTACCATCTGTGTACATTTTATCTAATATACATATCTAAGTCCATGGTAACAGTGCATGTTGTTTGGTACAGATTGATAAAATGTGTCATTTGCAGATTATGCATGATAAATCTTTTCAAGTACAATAACCAGCAGAAACACCGACCCCATTTTCATGCAAATTTATTTCTCAACAAACTTGATATTGCCTGATTTCCTTTTCAATCTAATAAGCCAAGATTCAAGCCCATTAATCAACAAGATCAACAACCCCATTCATACAAATTCAAAATCATTAAATTAAGACCAAACCCCTCATTCTTATCAATCTAATGAATACAGATAAATGTTTTCGGTCAGATTAAACAACAATCCCATTTTCATGCAAATTCAAAATCAAGTCAAATTGAACTCATTTTGCATCAAGTGATCAAGTGACCACAGAACAAAATTTAAATTTAGATCGAAACCTTCCTTCTTATTAATCTAATGAGTACAGATAAATATTTTCAAACACACTGATCAGCAAAAACCCCATTTTCATGCAAATTCAAAATCATCTCAAATAGAACTCCCTTTGTATCAACTAGACACAAACAAAGTAAATTAAGATCAAAACCCCTCCATACCAATCTAACTGAGCACAGATAAACCATTTCCATCATAATAAACAACAACAAAACACAACCCCATGTCTTTCAGAAGTTGAGAGAGCTAACGAACCCTTGATCAGTGAATGCCAAAAAAAAAAAAAAGTCTGTGATTAAGTAAAAAAAAGTCTATACAAGATGTTAAGTTTGATTATTTTACATGTATAATCCTAGACTTCTCTTAATGCCTTAGAAGTAAAGTTCATTCTCACATCCATATATAGTAGTTAGATTTGATGGATTTGAACATGTTGCAATTCTAAAATCAATATCACTTAGGAGCAAGCAAGATGGAAGAACTTACAAGGATCTTAGTTCGGATAGTTCCCCAATGGCATCACCTAGTGTACCTTCAAGGCCCACGGTGGATAAACCCCTTCAAAACCAAGTCCATTTTGACAGTATATAAGATATGACAGTGAAATATTATGCAGTCTGAAAGTTTATTCTAGAAATTTAAGTTGGAGGAAGGAGAAAACTGACAGTTACCTGCAAATTCTGTCGCATGTTATGGCCTATTTTACTGTGAAGTTAGGTCAACGTGGAGAGAAAAAAAATACCCTCCTGCCTGCTGCTGTTGCTCCACCAGTTCTTTATATCCACTGTATAACAGAAATAATGTCTATTAGATCTTCACACAAAATTGATGCTACCTAGTATTCAAGGAAATTGAGTGGTGTCAAATCATCTATGCAAGTTAGAACAATGTTAATAGACTTCAAAGAAAACTGAGGTAATTGAATCAAGACAGTTGAAACCCATTGATCCAAAGAACTCGAGAACATTTTCCCGAGGACCCTGGTAAACAACCTGTCCATCTAAGAGTAAAAGAAGCTAGGGTCTTATTCCCCTTCATCACTTTAACACGAATTCTAAAGAACATATACTACATTTACCCACTCTTTTTTATAGGGAATTCCAAAGAACATAAAACAAATAAAATACCAACGCAAGGAACATAACCCTTTAATATATTTATAGGCAAAACAGATACAAAGAACATATACTACATTTTTCGATAACAACAAGACTAATCCAAAAAAAGGAAACAACTAATCCAAAGAACATATGCTACATTCTCCTATACCACATTAAGATATATATACATCCAAGTATAGCACATCGGCAGCCACTTCAAACCTGTAGACAAGGATCAAATAAGGAAACAACTATTATCACTGTTGGCATACAAAACACATCCTAGTTATTATCACTTTAAAAAACTCACCGCTAATGTGCCTCAGATCCACCAGATCCACCATTGTTTTGATCAGTTAGTCTCCTCAATGCTTGCATCATCATGGCCATATCCTCCTTCATCTTATTCATTTCGTCACTGGCCACTTTCTTGTAGTCTGCCAACTCTTGTTTTGCTTCCGCAGCCTCTTTCCTTGCAATCTCAATCTCTCGCCTTGCTTCTTCTATAGCTTGAGATCCAAAGCGACTACTCGTGCCGTTTTCAGATGTTGTCGTGATCCCATGTCCCCTACAACGTACACGTCCAGGTCTGTCTGGCCCGAATACTTGAGTAAAAATGTGGTCGTCATCTAAGGAGTTTAATCCCTCCTCTCGTTGCACAATAAGATTTCGTATGTCTTCCTACATTTAGAGACACATTTAGTTAGTGAATATGAAATATAAATGGTAATGGATACCAACAATTTAAATTGAAAATAAAACTGATCGCCTTTCTTTGGGTGGATACATCTGAATATGATCCATCTTTGCTTGTATAAGCAAGCTCAAACATCCTAATACGAGATGGGTGAACTCCCGTCCTTTTCATCTGGCAACAATAGAAAACGTACACAAATGAGTAACTATATTTCTACTAAGTTGATATTCAAAATAAAAATCTCAAACATTTTGTACTTAACCTCTTCATCCTCAAGTATGGCGAAGGATTTTTTGCCGGCATGATGAAACATTTGTTGTGTGTCACACCTTTTTTTGTTCTTATCACACAATTCCTGAATTTATTAAAAACGGATTTGAAAAACTATATCATCAAGTATATTATAATCAAGTGTGATATTAAGGTTTAGGTACATACCTTAACCTTTGACGTTTCCCAATATTCTTTTATCAACCATTTCCAATCTTCTTCTTTTACAAATGGTGGTTGATTTTGAAGTCGTTCCTCATATGTCTCATGTATATCGTAATAGTCCTTCTTCAATTCAGATCGGTAGTCCCTCCATTTTTTTCCCATTTCCATCATTAACAACTTTTTTCTTTCTGGATCATCCCCTATGTCGAACTTCTCCTGAATAAAAGAGCAAATTTGATCAAATCTAGCATATGTGACCAATATATATATATATATATATATATATATATATATATATATATATATACACAGATTATAATGATAAGATATATACGTACCAATAACGAATCAAGCATTTTAGCCTTTACATCTTTGTCAAATTTTCTCCATGACGGTGCAGCAATAGATGTAACTTGCATGTTTCGGATGATAATTCCTTGTTGAGATGCAAATAATGGCTTGTGCCACGTGCTTTCCTATTCCTGGTGCTACCTATGTAAAGAAAATTATTAATGTTAAAAATTGTAAATTTTAAGTACAAAGAAAAATGGAGCTTATATTGTTTAGAGTGAGTAAAAATACCAGAAGAACTTGACTCAATATTATGGGAAGACTCCTCTGAATGGAATGGGGGTGACCTATCAGTTCTCGGTGGTCGTGGCGCCATACCTGAAAAATGCACAAAAAGTGAGCTACTGCCATAACATAATAATAATAATAATAATAATAATAATAATAATAATAATAATAATAATAATAATAATAATAATAATACATTATAACATTTGATGACTATTCAATTACCATAATTCAAGCATCAGCTCTCTTATTTTCTTTTCCTTTTTTTTTTAGTGTTATTTTCTGACAATGGAATTGTTTCCATTGGCAAATTAGCTCTATTCCATACAACATGATCCACATCATCATTTGGTGCACAAGTGATTGATGTATCCCCTGGTACTAGGGGTTGCAATGCATCTGTTCATCGACAGGTACCTCGTCTTCATGTTCTAGCACGACATAAAATTCACGTGGTACAACTTTTGTCACAACTAGTCATCCCAATTTTGCATTGTCTCTAGCATAAAACACTTGTTCGCACTGGCTTGCTAAGACGAATAGTTCATTTGTTTGAAGTATTCGTTGGGAATTAACACTTACAAAACCATGTCTATCATTTTCAATACCTCGTCCAGGGCTGTGGATATCTCTCCAATCACACTTGAACAAAACAACACGATTTCCTCCTAAATATTGCAATTCAACAACATCAATAAGAACTCCATAATAATTCAATCTATCAACTCCATTATCTTCATTAACAACCACACCACTATTTTGTGTTTTTAACCGAGCTTCCCGACTTTTCATGTGGAACTTTAATCCATTGACAACATAACCACTTCATGACAATACTACTTTCTCAGGACCACGAGCTAATGGGCGCAACTTTTCGACTGATTCATCACTAGTTGTTTGACATAATTCAATCACCTAGGCAATGAAAAATACCAATTATGTTATGAAAAATATTCTTAGTATGATTGTTGACGATGAATAAGGTCTAAGTTTCTTACACGAGACTCAAACCACTTTGGGAATTGTCGTCGATGAATAACGTCTAAGTTCCTTGAATGTGTATGTTTTAAGATTTCTTTATGTTCCCTGCAAATAAGTAACATATGTTAGATAATTTGGTGACTTAAAAACACACGAGTAGTATAGATAGTAATTTCTTACTCAATAAAAGGTGTCACATCTTCACAATTTTTCAAGATGTACCAATGTGCCTGGGTCCATTCTTCCATAGTTAACTCTTTTACAATTGATTTTCCCAAAGCACGTCCCTTTGTTAAAAATATAGAAAGTCCCCCTTGATGTTGGTCCTCACAGCCATCAAAGTTTCTAGGAACTTGATTAAACTTTGTTTCTATATCATGCAAGTACCTTGAATAAAAATTCATACACTCTTCTAGAATGTAACCTTCAGCAATTGATCCCTCTGGTCGACTTTTGTTCCGGACATATGACTTCAAGATGTGCAAGTACCTACATTTGGAATTATAAGTATAGTTCTCAAATATGGCCTAATTGTGGATAGTTGCAACAACAAAAATATATGTACCTCTCAATGGGATACATCCAACGGTATTGAACAGGACCAACAATCTTGACTTCATTTGCCAAGTGGATCGGTAAGTGTACCATCACATCAAAAAATGATGGTGGAAATAACATCTCTAAACGACACAACGTAATTGCAGCATTCCTTTCTATTCTCTGTAATTCCTAAACTCGAAGAGTTTTTGAGCATAAATCAACGAATAAACTACTCAAACCAAGCAAGGCATCACACACATCATCTGGCAATATGCCTCGAATAGCAAGTGGAAGTAGTCGTTGGAGAAGAACGTGACAATCATGAATTTTTAGGCCAATTAACCTTTTTTCTTTTAAGTTAACACATCTGGATATGTTTGAAGAAAAACCATATGAAACCTTGATATCTTTCAAGATTTCTAGCACACGACTCTTCTCATCGAATGACAAAGTATAACGGGCGGGAGGGAGTAAATAAGTGTTATCATCTTTCTTAATTGGATGTAACTCTTTTCTAAGCTTTAAATGTTGCAAATCCAAACGAGAATTGAGATTATCCTTTGTTTTTGTCGAAACTCCTAGCAATGTCGCAATCACATTATCGCACAATAACATAACATCTAGATTGTGCCGAATAAGCAAATTTTTCCAGTACGGAAGATCAAAGAATATACTCTTTTTTTTTCCAATTATGATGCTCGATCGCTTCCCTCGGCTTGTTTCTTCCCCTTTCCAAATGTTATTTGTTCTACGTCTTGCATTTGCTCGAGAATATCATCACCTGACATAAACAATGGTGGAGGTCTTAGTTCTTTATTGCCATCAAAGTTGCATTTGTTATCACGCCATTTATGATCCAATGGTAAAAATCTTCGATGACACATATAACATTGTTTCTTTCCATACACTAATCTCTTCGAACATGTCTCCACGTTACAAACTAGGCATGCTAAACGTCCTTTAGTGCTCCATCTTGAGAGAACTGCATAACCTGGAAAGTCACTAATAATCCATAAAAAGGTTGCTCTCATTTGGAAGGTTGTCTTACTGGATGCATCAAATGTATCCACGCCTTTTTCCCATAGTTCTTTTATCTCGTCAATTAATGGTTGTAAGTAAATATCGATGTCATTTTCAGGAGCTCTCTCTCCCGGAATAAGCAGAGACAAAATCATATTTGTTTGTTTCATGCATATCCATGGGGGCAAATTATATGGTATCATAACAACGAACCACATGCTATATGATAGACTCATGTTGCTGAACGGATTGAAGCCGTCACTTGCCAATCCAACTCTCACATTTCTCGGTTCAACACTAAAGTCAGGATACAATTGATCAAAATGTTTCCAAGCCTCTAAATCTGCAGGATGTACTAGATTGTCATCTCTAATACAATTATCATGGTGTCACTTCATTTCAGAAGCAATTTTGGAAGACATGAACATTTTCTGAAGCCTTGGTTTTAAAGGAAAGTGGCGCAAAATCTTTTGTGAGACTCGTTTCCTCCTATTAGAATATCCAGTAGACTCCTCATCATTATCATTATCTCCACAATCAATTTTTTTCCATTTTGATTCTCCACAAGTTGGGCAATACTCTGCGCAAGCATGTTCTTTGCGAAATAAAACACAATCATTGATGCATGCATCTATCTTATCATATGAATGCCCAAGATCTTGAATAATCTTTTTAGCTTCGTAGTAGGACTTTGGTAGCGTCTCACCTTTAGGAAAAACCTTCTTTAACTCCTTAAGCAACATGGTAAAGGCTTTGTTACTCATTCCCCCAACACATTTAATATGTAAAAGTTTTAAGATGAAATACAATAAAGAAATGTCGCACCCAAGATATATGCTAGTCTTGGCATTTTGAATGACCCTCAAAATTCTTTCAATCTCATTTTGTGGTACTGTACTGCTAGTAGTCTCCGTCTCATATCTTTGATCTCTGACATTCTCATGATTAAACTCTGGAAAAGTATCTGCTATCAACTTGTCTATTTCATCACATTCAACCTCATTATTAAGCTCTAACTCGTTATCCTCACTGCCTGTGGTAGCATGTCTATCTTCACCATGATAGTCCCAATATGTGTAACCACGAAGTATGCCGCTTATGATCAAATCTTTTCTAACTTCATCCCTTGTCTTTAGACGACCATTGAAGCAATTTCTACATGGGCAATATATGAGGTTCCCAGATTTTGTGTGCTGAAACGCAAAATCAAGAAATGTTTCCACTCCTCTTATATAGTTGGGGTCTAAACGATTCCCAATATCCATCCAGCTTTTGTCCAACGTGGCCATTAAATCCCTATCATGTTTTTACATATCAAAGTGAAAGCGAAAAAATAAAGTAAAATAAAAAAGAGATAAATGTATAGAAAGGATAACTCAAATTGGAAACAATCAAGGATTAATATACCTGATCTCGATAGAAAATCCAAATAATCGTTCTATTAGATCACGAAGAACTACTTTTGCTTTAACAAATAACATAATTGTCTTATCTTCTCCAGACCGCCTTTGTTTCCTGCATTATGCAACGATTAAATTAAGCAAAATTGCTCAGGAAGTTTTTCTTGAAATTTTTTAGGGAAGGTAACAAATGTAGTAAGTGAAAAGTCTATGTGAAAGGGATCTTGCTACAAGCGGCGTTTTGTTAATAAGCGCTGGTAGTGTTATGCAGTCAAAGTGTCGTTTTAGAGTACGTTTTTTGTAGTGGATATACAACATAGCGTTAACTATCCATGAAGATGTAATACTTGGCTCATATTTTGCAGTCAAAGACCAAGTTCTAGACCCACTAGCTAGAAACTTGTTTTATGTAATCACATAGAGAAACTAACTATAAAGAGTACCTTTACAAGAAAATCTCTACATGCATGAATTGGTTATTCTCAATTAACCAACAACACCATCGACAAATAGGAGTTGTTCTGTTTGAGGTCATTGGTTTAAATCATTCGTTAACTCTTTGCCAACTCAAATTTCATCTAGATTATGACAACCTTGTTTAATAATGTATTATATTTAAGATCAAAGGCATTTGCCTATCTCAAGCGTAGTATTGCAATTGTATTTGTAAATTCAAACTCCAATTTATTATGCTATGTAATTAGTCCTCCAGCCTCCACGTACTATTTCCATGTAAATAGTTGTGTTATGATGTAATTGGTAAATGGCTTCGATATAAATCTCAAGGCTGATAAAAGAAAACTATCATAACAAGTTTAATGTCTTGTTCTCTTGCTTTTCTGTTTGTGTTTTCGTTTGTTTTCTGTCTTGCTAAGAAGTATATATTATATATTGCGGCCTCAGTACATAGGTTTGCCATCTGCAGACTACAAACCAGTATACCATATATCTAATTTTATTAAGAGTAGATACACAACAAAGGGAGCTGCTTGACCCCCTGTGTTGCCATTAACACTATCCCTTCCTTCATTGGTTAATTCACCTACCATATGTTTCAACCGAAGCTCCACTTAACTGATAGTACTACTACTAGCAGCAGATAAAGTAGTCAAACTCATGGATCTCTTAGGTATATCATACCAATTTCCCCCTGAACTCACAACCCTGATCAGGTTACTTTGCTCCAACACTTTCCATCTCCTGTAATTTATCATTAGAGCTCATTCCCTGTCCAACCAACATATATGTATCTTCTTTCTTATTGAGGGATATTCCCAAGTCACACTCTTACCTCCACTCCTTCTGCAACATGCATGCATCAAGGTCAGAGACTTGTTTATAATTGCTTGCTCATCCCCAGTAGCTACCACTTCAGTATTAGAACTAGTTCCAGCACCCAAATTGCTGCTAATCTTCTCAACAAAGGCGAATGAGCCTTGGGTTTGAAGGTGTGTTTCCCTGCAGCCATGATCCATCCTTCACTGTCTACCTCTTGCAATGAAACTTTCTTTCCATTATCTTTCCACACTCTTTGAACTGGATTCTTAGCATTAGTGCTGTGAAGACAATTAGTTTTCGCATGCCCGAACCCTGCACAAACATTGCACCTCGCATGTATCCAAGCATACTCAACCTCTACAGTCTCTGACAGTTGCACCTTAGGGTTCCCCAATTAAAAAATAAAAATCCTCAACACATGCAAGCTAGTTATCATTGTGGAACTTGACAGGCATCAATTGCATATTAAAATTATGAAATAAATACACTTATATGAGTGAGCTATTGATTTGGGAAAGTAGCAAAAACACATTTGTCACGCGTCTGACAAAAATCATGCAAGGTATAGATATTTTCAAGTGTCATAGTCGTCTATACTTTTGTTTTATCACAGCCTACAGGGATGAACCATAGCTACACCAAGTTCTAATTTGTATATTGTTAATGATTTCTTAGTCTATAAGATGTTGATTATAATGAATTATAACTTGCTTACCATAAAAAGAATATGTGAAGTTCCTTTTTCAGTGCGCTAGTTGAATCCAAGAGTTAAAATTTTTAATCTTTTTCTAAGAGCTAAAAGATAGTTCTTGTAACACTATTGTTCGAATGATTTAGTTTGAATACAAACAGAGACTTGGCTACTATCAGAGTTATGTAGGAAAATCACCCCCTTGAATTAGAAAATACCCTTGCTTTAGCTTTGTGATACGCAAAACCTAAACCCTTGCTAAATTAATATTACTGCAAGCCTCAGACCATCATGCTTCAAGCTTGAAATTGTCATGAACAATCTCACGGCGAAAACAAAAACCAGTATAAGTAGGCTCTTATACTCTATACATGGCCTGTGCGGATGACAATGGCTAAAAATGCACAAAGAGCTGCCATATCAGCTCAAAAATTAATTAAAAAAAATACATCACGAAAAAATACAAAGAAAAAAAAACAGTAAATTCAACAAGAAACCCTAGAAATTGGTTTAAATACATTTGGATGATCGAATTTGTGCGTAATAGAACATACATATGATGAAGAGAAGCAACGGAGACACAATCGAAAGTGATTATAAAAGAGGGATTCATCAAAAACCAAAAACCCTATATTTGGAAATCATCAAATAGAGATTCGATTGTACCTTGAGTTTCTTCTCTTTGGTTGCTATTTGAATGTTCTTGAATGAGTACCACCACCACCACAATGTTTGAGAGATTTCAACAGAGATTTCAAGGAGATGAGAAGAGCGGTCAGACCGAGAGCGAATGAGGGAAGAGGGAACGAGCGAAGTCACGAAGGACTGGAAGCGCTAAGGAGAGGGAAGGAGGAAGGAGGAAGGAGGGAAGTTGCGAGCGCAGCAGGAAGGAGGGAAGTCAAGCGCAGAGGAAGGAGGGAAGTCAAACGTAGGAGGGGAGGAGATTTAAATAAGTACCCTCTAATCCGGCGTTTCACACCTCTAATAAAGCGTTTTAAAACAAAAATTTATTTTTATTAGCGGGATGGATTCGCGGGTTTTTTTTCACTATTTACCAACGCTTCTACAATAAACGCTGGTATTGTTTGCTCTTTACCGGCGCTTTTTACATCTAAAGCGGCATTTTAGAAAATATAATTTTATTTTCATTAGCGGGATGGGTTGGCGGGTTTTTTTATATCTTTACCAGGACTTCAAAAACAAAGCGCCGGTATTGGTTACTCTTTACCGGCGCTTTTAAATAAAATGTCGGTATTGTTAGATCTTTATCGGCGCTTTTTTACATCTAATACGGAGTTTCAAAAAACACAATTTTATTTTCATTAGCGGTATGGTATGGCGGGGTTTTTTGATCTTTACCGGTGCTTTAGAAAATCAACGCCGGTATTGTTATCTCTTTACCTGCGCTTCATAAGAAAAACGCCGATAGTGGGAGATCTTTACCGGTGCTTCATTACAAACGCCATTATTGCTTGAGACTCAGTTTATTACCGCTGATTTTTGTTTTTTGCTGGCGCTTGGTAGCCCAAACGCCGTTATTGATTATGTTTTACCGGCGCTTTCATTGAAACACCGCCATGAAAGTGTCGTTTTAGACTTCATTTTTTGTAGTGATTGCCGCTAGCATGGGGGCGAGAGCTTGTTCCCCTGTGTCGTAGGTACCGTCTGAAGTAGTGGTACAGAGCTAGATGGAGCATTAGATGCATACCCCCCCTGAGACTGCGGGGATTCAAATTCCCCTGGGGGTAGGGTACTACAAAATGGAGTTGCTCATGGACTATCAATAAGTCTAGAATTGTTTATTCCTGGATCGTTGTCTCAATTGTTATGGGATCTGGTGGTGTCACCATATTCTTTGAACTCTGAAGAGAGATGGTGTTAGCGTTTTGTTAGGAACTCTGTGGTTCCCCACCGATGACGCCAAATTGATGCAGTCGATTTTTCGCTCACTGCTTGACCTTGACCTTGACCTTGACCTGCTGACCTGCACAAGGAATGCACGTGAGGCACGAACCACCGTTTTGGTGGCCGATAACACTCCAATACTAAAGTTAGACAGGGATTTGAGAAAGACTTAATGTTGTAAACAGGGAATTTGTAGCGTACCTTTGTTCATCAACCTCATGTCTTGTTTATAGTGCTGGAGTCCTGGTTCGACCAGGCCATCGGTGGCGTAGTTTAAGGATGGAGATATTCTTGAAAATCCTTCTCTCATTAGGAGTTGTCATGTGGAGGGAAGTTTCCTTATTAGATTTGTGCTCCTAGATACGTGGGAGATAGTTTTCCAATTGGAGTGTTGTCCATAGATGGAAGTTTCCATGTGCGACGTATACTCTGGTATTTGCTTCCTTGTTGGAAACAAAGTACTGTTGGCTTGCCTGTCCGAAGCTGATCCCCGAGATACTGTCTTACGGGTACTTGGGATATCTGTGAGACGTGTGGGCTCAGCAGGCTGTAGTAATTTGGGTCCGTCTGGCGGATTGCGCTATGCGGGCTTGAAACCGTTTGGGCAGGATCAGAGTTGGGCTGACATTTGGTCCTGTTATTCTTTGAGATCATCATGACACGTGTACGGTGTAGAAGAAATGACGTTTCGGAGTATCATCACTATTGCTAAGAACACTAGTAAGTGTTCACTATCTTTATCCAATGGTATCGTTGAACATATATTTAAGATGCTCTTCAAGCCACCGCAACAATTTTGCTATATTGACAATGTTCGTATGCATTGTGCTTATTGGCGCTCACTTGCCTTACTGTATAACTCAACCATCCTTCCACTGTTGGGTCTGGGGGTGAAGGTAGTGAAGCCCCCCAGAACCACCTCACAACATGCACACGAGATTGCTTGCTTCCATGGAATTCCATCAGCTTCTGTCTTGTTGACAAGCTCTGCCAGCTGATCCAAATTGAAGAGGTGATGTCTCTGTTCTCTATGACCGCCTCACTCCACCGTCATTCAGTGGCTATAAAAAAAGATGGGGTTTCTCCATCTTCAATTGATTCTTCGAGTTAGGGTTCCTCTTTTGTGTATGTGTGTAAGAGATAAGAGAGAAGAGAAGAGAGAAGATATGACAGAGAAAATAGATGAGAGAGAGAGAGTGTGTGTGTGTGTGTGTTATATCCACACCCTGCATATATATGTGGTGTTAAGACACGTGTGTTCAACGTCAATGACTTTGTGTAGGAAATTCTCTCCATTTATATTCTTCAACCACACTAATAAAACTGTTCTTTTTGTTGTGGACATAGGCGAACTTACCAAACCACATTAAATCGCTTGTGTGGTACTGATGCAAGAGGATCCGAGTCAGATAATGCTCAGATGTCAGATAGCACGTTATTAGCACTAAGATATCTTGACTTAGCAGATCGGCGCAAGGATGGCAGAAAATCATAGATTTTTTTTCTAATTTGGCAGTTTGGGTGCATTTTAGTATTTTGGCCATAACTTTGGCTACGAGTATCGGAATCGCGCAAATGACCCCAATTCGGAAAGATCTTTTCAACGCGCACGTCGTGGTCAACCAGCTCTGCTCGTTGCACATCTTTTCGAGGCCAAATTCCACCATTTTCCCTTTCGAGCCCACAAATTTAGTAGTTTATTTCCCTTTATAGTAATATTTCAATTATTGTTTAGGAAGTGATTCTGAACCCAATTTGGGCCAGATTTCTGACAGTATATTTCTTTTATTACGTATTTTGTTTTAGCATGATTATTGGAGTTTTGCTAATTTGGGTAAAATTCTAATAATCGCGAGCTTTAGCTATAAAGTCCGGCTTGTGGGCTGATTTTAGAGATACCTTTGATTTGAGTAATTTAATTGAACATTAGAGTTATTTTCTCTGTGTTTTTGGGCGAATCTCTTGTATCATTCCTTGTGAATTGTCTGTTGAATTAGCCTACAGGATAATCACTATTTTGCCCGGCGTCAAGTACGTGTTTTATTTTATTTTCATTCACTTTACATTGCAGTGATTATACTTTAGATTTATTGTTTTCTATTGCAATTATCAATTGTGATTTGTATCTGTTATGCTTTGTTATGCTTTCGTGAGGCGCAACATCCACAAACCCAATCTGCATTCCCATCAACTCCACTCTTGATGATTTTCCCATAAGTTCCTTTTTGAAATACTATCCCAACCAAGAACCCCATATTAGATTCTTCTCCGATCCCCGTGACAACAAAGTCCACCACATACATATACCAAAGGCTAGTGGTAACTATTGTTGTGGTACTTCTCAAGGATTGTTGGTTTTACTGGACAAAGCTAGTACATCCATATCTATACTCAATCCTTTCACTAATAATGATATCCAATTTCCTCCTATCACTTGTTTTCAGATGTATTCGGTTTCAATCCTTCTAGCAAAAACTATGGCCCCAGAGACAACAAGATCCACTTTGTGGAATTTAGTTTGGAACACATGCATAGAGCTTTCATTCAAAAGATCGTATTGTCACCAAATCCCACATGGACTAATTACAAGGCCATGGCAACGTTTGGTATGTATAGTTCTCGAAGATTAGCCTTTATTGAATCTGCAGGCCAAAGCAAGTGGTCTTTAGTCGAACTTCCAGTAGGAGATGAACAAGCTTACGACATTATACATTACAAGGGCGTTTCTGCACCTTAACTGACTCTGGAGTTTACCGCTTTGATGATAATATTCTTACCTTGGTAATTTCATTTCAGAAACGAAATAATTGGGTCAGAACATAATTGGTAGAAATATCTGGGAAACTGATGTTCGTCGAACAAGAAAGAGGTCGTGGCCTAATATGACGACAATTAGTGATTCTGCCTTGTTTGTGGGAGCTACATCTGTGTTTGGTAGTGCTTTTCCCCAATGCAAAGCTAATTGCATTTATTTCTCAAAGAATTGGCCTGCGTATGATTCAGGGATATATATTATGAAGGCGCAACAAACATGACCATTTCCTTCTCCTTGTCCATTGAATCCTAGTAAATTTTGGGCTGGATCTGTATGGCCTGCACCTGTATGGTTTTATACCTTCATTTTGTTAAGCTCTAGTAGTTTAAAGTTGGTAGATTTCTACTAACTCCCTAGTTTATTTATCGTTTATAATTATTTATTGTTGTCGAATTTAAACGGGTATGAAGTATTCCAAGTTTTTATAACAAGATGAATCAGGCTCACGTAATTGCATAGCCATCATAAAAATTTATCGAAAAATGAATTTGAAGGCCTACTTTTCGACAAATTAGATCATTTGGGTATCATAGTTAGGATATTGTCCATTTATTACCTACTTTTATAGTTTCATGACCAATAAGGTATAATGTTTTAGCTCTAGTTTAGTAACAACGTGAATAGACAATCTTATCCCTTGCAATCTCAATAAATTAGTACACAAACATCAAGGAAGTAGCTATTATTGTAACATGTAGGTTTCAGTGCAAATCTGGAAAATATCATAGTTATGATGTATCAAACTCCACCTTCATCCTCCAATGTTTCCACTGCCACTCCCTCCATTTTCTTCCCTATTTCTCTCTCTTTCTTCCCCTTTGGATTCTCAAACTAAATATTGAATCACAAAATCAACTGAAACACTTTCAGTTTGATACATCGCAAATGCTTTCGACGTGAAATATCGCAATGGATCTCTAACTTGTTTATGACCCCAATCATTGGAAACGAAGCACAATGGATCTCTCATTTGTAGCACAAAATCAAACGCGTATCTTTGTCATGCCATTTGTTTCATTCATTATTTATTTCAATCTCTGGGGAGGGGAGAGTAAGGTTCTGAACAAGTATTAACCAAGAAAGTTTTTGAAGATATTGGGTTAAGAGTTATGGTAAAGTCAGCCATGTCAATTGAGAAAAAACAAATCATGCAATAGAATTGATAAGCAAATTCATAAAAGCCAAGTTTCTAATCAATCATACGCGAGTTATTTGCTTGAAAACCCCAAAATCAAGAGACTGAAATTATTAATTGATTCATTAGAATGCATATCAGTTGTGTATTTGAATTGATGTGGGAGAATTCAAATTTTTATGGAATGGTTGTCTATATCTTGTGTTTGTTTACCTAAATTGTGTTATAGAAAGCTTCAAGAATATAAAGGTGTGTTCACCTAATGAATTTTATCACTGGTGTTCACATTTGGGGAAGAAGATAATGTGATTATCACTGATATTTATCGAGATTCTTAATGAAACTTAGATGACACATTATTGGCTATTGCCCTGAGGTTTGTATACTTATTTATCGGTAAAATTCTAATTGTCGAGGGAAGCAGCGAGGAAAACAGCGAGGGACCCCACAGGGAGAGGGGGAGCCGTCCATTCCCTTGGGATGTGTGTTTAAATTTTCAACGCACGCATCTCGGGAAGAATGGACGACTCCCCCTCCCCCCTGTGGGGTCCCTCGCTGTTTTCCTCGCTGCTTCCCTCGATGATTAGACGGGTTCTATTTATCGAGATTGCAAGAGATAGGATGGTGTATTTACATTGTTGGTTGACTAGAGTTAAAATACTAGGCCTTATTAGTCATGAAACTGTAAAAGTATGTAGTAATTAGACAATACCCTAACTATGGTACCTAAATGTCTAATTTGTCGAAAAATAGGCTTTCAAAGTCATTATTCGAAAATTTATTGTCTTTTCCAGTTGAATAAGCCGAAAACTGGGACTCAATTCAAAGCTGCTATCATAAATGGTAAACGGTAACCGTGATTCAGTTTTGTACCTCAAAGTTTCCAATTAGAAAATTAATCTATATAATAATTTTTTATTCTGATGGTATACCACAACCACAAGTTGACAGCAGAGTGAATGTTTCAGCACCCACAATTTTCTATCCTACTGGAAAGAAAACTATTCAAAATATTCCTTTATTCTGGTGCGCATCCTTACAATTGTTTGGTTTTTATATTCACAAGCCAAATTGGTGTCAAAGCTGCTCAAGCAAGTAGTGAAGGCACTTGAAATGCTGGCAGAGGATAGCTATAATCCATGATGAACATATCCTGGCCGACCTTATGGAATTTTCAGAATGACCTTATCGTCATGTTCTGGAGGAGCTAGCTGCAGTGACATTAAGAAGGAAATGCTACCTCCTAAATAAGTCATAGAGAGACCTGGGAAGGACCTCGATCTGGCTGCCTAGGGATGCTACTACAGCAAAAAGAGCTAAAGCAGCAGGGATGGAATGCATGGTGCAATGCATTCGATGTGGACCATGAGTTCCTAGAACATTCAACTGATATGTCACTTGGGCAATGTTGTAATGCCAGTTGGAACTTTTGGAGAAATGTGAGTAAATCTATGGCCCGTGCACTGCTCATACAGCTAGGTGCAAAAATTATTTCGCAGAAACTATTTCACCGGTAAAATCTGTGGATGCTGGGTGTTAATGAACTTTGTGCCAAGGATATTTGACCTGAAACACCTAAAATTAAATATATGATTAAATAAGGTTACATTTGCAAACACTTGAACACTGTAGCCAGAAAGTTGAAGATGAAGAAATAATATATGAAAATTCTTCTGTTTTGGATGCACAGTTAGTAAAGGGAGCTGTAACAAAGTGCATCCCGGTAGCTTCAAGTTGTAAGGTTGATAACTTTTGTAAATTTGATTGGTAACTAAAGGGAGCTGTAACTTTTATCTGCCATGTTAGTAACTCACATGATGGTAACTTTATATATTAAGTTGTAATTAAGTTGATGTACATTGGGCATCATGTTAGGAGGATCGTTGACACAAACATGCCACTTAGACCTATCGGTGACTATCACTTCTGAAATCCAAATCAATCCTTCTCTCTCTATATATATAAAAGAAGAAGAAGAACAAAACATATTCATTTATAATCTCTATAGAATAAAATGAAATATGTTATACAGTAGTGTAACTTGAGTTATTACCTTAGCTTTCAAGTGGAGATACTTGAACATGATATGTTATCTGAATCCATGGAGATGCCACATTCTATGCAAGTAGTCCTACAATTCATTTCTGTTGAGAGAAGGAACTTTTGGTCGTAAAAAAAAATTAAAGTTCTAATTTAAACCTAAATCTACAACTTTTCTAATTGGAAAATTGAAACGAAAATTCACACTTGCTAGTGATCGCCAAACATAATTTACCTTGTACATGAAACAAGAGGATATGTGGAATGAAAACACATTTCGGGCACATTGGTTAATGCAATACAAATTTCAAAGGGCTAGTCACAATCGATATGGTATTCCAGATCGCAATTTGTGTATTGTTTTAATTCGGTATCATATTTCTTTTCAGAGTGCAAATTGTTTGATCAATGAAGACTATTGCTTTTTTGACGCGAAACTTGAAGGAGATGATTTGTAGACGGTGATGATTTGGAATGTTCCAAAACAACAGAGGTTGGTAGAAATGCAAAATTTGAGCGAATTCGAGAAAAGAGATAAGGATTGATGGGTGGTGATTGAGTACAGTGCATGTCGTTTTGAAATTCGATGTGTAGAAGTATAGCACACACGACAAAGTTTAGTGGATTTCCAATCACCATCAAGTCTTCGATTTTTTAATCTTCCACTGCTAGAATCAATGGCATCCATACTACGTCTATGAGTTCTAGCATGAAGTGAGGGCAACATTGATGAGTTCATTGGAAAACAGAGAAGAGATGACTCGAGAGGGGATAGTAGAGAAGGCATTTTAGATAGAGTGAGACTAGGAAACCAGGTTTTGCAACCAAGATGATGTGGCATCATCAGGATAAATCTTCTCTGGAAATAGTTAAATGGGTAAAAGGAAGGTGAGGAGTTTTTGGTTACTTTGCATGGCCGTCGAGGTTGCCCATAAAGTAGGGTTGCAAGTTGGATAGGAAAATCTAAATCCGAGCAATTCCTAGCTAAAAATTTCTAAAAAAAAACCTGATTTTCGAAACAATCTGAATTCGAAAATGACAATTTCTAACAATTCCAAAATTTTTGGAATAGAATTGGAATGTCTCTGAAATATTCAATTCTGATCCGAATATTTCTGAAAGTGTTAAGATCCAAAAAATTCCGAGATTTTCTTAAATAAAAAAAATTTCATATATTATAGTACAAGTTATAACCATATATTTGTATTCATTATAATATTTGATGCAATCGTTTTTCGCTCCCTGCTCCGATTTTGTTCATACTGACTTGTTGACCTCCACAAGTAGCACATGTGAGCCACAAACCACTGTTGTGGTGGCCGATGACACTCCGATGCTAAAGTCAGATAGGATTCTAAGGAAGGTGTAATGTTGTAAAAGGAAATTTGTAGCGCACCTTAGTTTACCAACCTCATGGTTTATTTATAGGGCAAAGAGTCCTGGTTTAACCAGGCCATCGTAGGCGTAGATTAGGGAGGAGATCCTCGTGGAGATCCCTCTCTAATTAGGAATCGTGTTGTAAGAGGGAAGTTCCCTGTTAGCTCGTGCTGCTAGATACGCGAAAGATAATTCTCAATCCAAGAGCATTCCGTAAAACGGAGTTTCTCTCTGTGGAAGATACTCTAGTGTCTGCTTCCTAGTTGGGAGCAGAGAGCAGCTGTAGTTGCCCGTCCGAAGTAGATCCTTGAGATACTTGCCTAAGGAGGGCTTACGGGTATTGAAGACAGTTGTGAGACGTGTGGGCCTAGTGTGATGTGAGAGTCCGGGTCTGCCTGGCGAACTAAATTGAGCGGGCTTAGAATCGCTTGGGCCTATTCAGTGTTGGGCTAATGTTGGGGCCCATAAGTCATTGAGATTATCACGACACGTGTATGGCTCAGGGGTGTGACCGTTTTATGTATCATCGGCTACTCCCCCGAGTGAGGGGTGTTAAGTCGGTCCACTGACTCTTTGAAAAGACTATTGTACCGTCGCGATGATTGGACTCGAGACTATTGTTATTCGCGTTGTCTTTTCAAACCGTAGTATTTGTTCAATCTTCCAATGGCTGACACTGTTGAATCTTCTTGTAAGAACTCGTTATTGCTCGCTTGTGTCAAATTCTTTGAAGGTAGTTTGGTCGACGAAAATGAGTTGATCAGGCTTCGTAGTTTGTACCGCCTTTCAGAAGATTTGCAAATCGTTCCCGCGTTTGGAGTTTTGGGTCTGACTGTGCCTCTTCAAGGTTTCATAGGCTTGCACCGAGGCATGTTCGAGTTCGGGTTCCGGCTTCCAGCGCCAGATGATGTTTGGCATTTCTTTACTCATTTTTGAATGCCTCCCGCTCAAATGGCACCGAGCGGGTTCAAGATATTGCTCGCAATCCTTCTGAAGGCTCATGACGCTGGCCTTTGTTTATCTTCGTTGGTGATCCATCACCTGACCAAGGCTTGGCTGGATTCTAGGGGTATCTGTGTGTTGAACTGTCCTTCTTGTCTGCGATTGGCGGCAGGCAGCGCCGAATCTTGGGGGAAGCAATGGTTTTTTGCTTCGGTGGATTCTGGTTATTTCAAGTTCGGGAGTCGTAGAATGTCTCAATACTTCCAGTTTGATCTTTGTGAGTCTTTTGACTGTCGTGATATGCGCGTTTATGTATGTCCCTTCTTTGATACTAGTTCTGACATTATTTTTTTGCGTTTCAGCGAGGTTCGCTATTCCATCTCTCAGCGAGGATGAGAAGCGGATAAAAGAGGAGTTTCTCAAGCTTCCTTTGACTTCTGTTGAGGAGGTCGTAATTCTAGGCAACGTTTCACGCTACGGTCTGCTGCGATGTTTTCATGGTGCTCAACCCGTGTCAGGTTCACCGGCTGAGGGGGTGGTTGCTCGCCACCTGAGGAAAAGAGGTCTGGCCTTGCCCAGTCCTTCCGTGTTTGCTGAATTGGAGGCAAACATCCCTCCCGTGATAGTCCCAAGGAAGAGGCAAACTTTTGTCACGGTGACCTCTCCCCTTAGTAGGTCACGGTCTGCACGGGTGGCATCCTTCAGGGGTTGTGGCCTTTAGCGTGGTGCTCTAACTCCCCCTGCTGACCTAGCGTGGGAGGAAGTTGGAGTGCGTGTCGAGGTTTTGCATCATGTCGGCCTCGTAATGGCTACTCGTGCCCCGGCGATGCATGGGCATGCTTCGTTGCATCCCAAAGCTCGTGGAAGGGTACTTTCTTTAGAGAAGGCCTTCGTGGATCTGTGGACGTCATATTCAGACGCTCTTTACTAGGCGAACTCCTTGGAAGGTAGGTTACAGGCTTCTGTCACCGTTGTCGATCGCGGGGGCATGGAGGCCAAAAGGGAGCGAATGGAGGCGAAATGAGCTAACGAAAGGCCGCTGCTAGAAGCCACAGTTGATGAGGGGCTCCGTCGCGCTTTGGAGATGGAGCGATTGCTGGCCAAGGAGTGCTCGCATTACGAGGCCCTGTTGGAAGTGGTAGACTTCGACATGTCAGGCAAGAGGCCGTTCATCTAATATAAGGTCGTTCGTGGCAGACTGGAGCTCTTGAAGCTGATTAGGGAAGAATATCTAGGTATTGACCTTGACTTCACTAGCTACAAGAGGGTTGCTTTCGGACCGATCAATTGAGGGGAGGGATCTGTGAGGCTTACTGATGAGGATGATGCATTTCCTTATAATGATTGTAACATCCTCTATTGGACAGAATATATATACTTGTTTTTTAGTGAAAGTCTTGTTGTTGTCTCATATTGTCGTGTTTACTTTAGCCGCTTCGTAGAATTTTTTGATCGCCAGGTGGAATGCTTGTACTTGTCATTCAAAATACATTGATGCTTTAGGTTGTTCTGTTGCAGGTTAGTGTTTAACCAACAGAGACCGCTGTTGGTCAGGGGTTGACCAGGCTTCTCCAGCAGCGACTCATTACGTGTTGGCGGACTAGTACTACCTTCTGTCCTTTATTCCTTTTGCGATGCGGATCAGGCTTTGGGCACCAGAATCCATCGTCATCAGTGGCGAACTGACTGAGCTTACCTAGCAAGTTCGACAATCATTGTTTGTATTGAGAGCAATGATCCCTTGGCAAGTCATCATCATCAGCGGACCAAGGCTAACTAGACTCCCACTTCCTCTGCCATCGTGATCTGCGCGAAGTGGGTTAGGCTTTGGGCACTAGAAGTCGTCATCATCAGTCTCGAATTGACTGAGCTTACTTGAAAATCTCTCCCTTTTGTCCAAAAAAAAATGAACTTTCATCGTTATTTTTTTCGTCACCTATCTTACAAAGCATCTGAAGCCCATCAATTTGCCATACCTGTTGACATAAATGTATTGATGCAGGAGTGTAGGTGTCGTGATAGAACCCATACCTTGGAGCTATTGAACACAAACATAGATGAGTTGGAAAGAGACGGAGATAAATTGCAGAAGATAGATGAGTTGTAGACAGAGAGATAAATTGAAGAAAAGAGATTGGGTAAGCAAACTTGAAGAGGGAAATCGAGTAGAAGAGGATCTTTGAACAAAGTCTTGGTCTCCGTTTGATACAAATGAAACAATGCCACAAAGATGCAAGGCACGAATTTGGATCATCACCTAGAAAAAGAGGAGATAAAGAGTAGTGGGGAAGATTAGTCGATGCAGATAGACTTGAATTAGCGGTGAGAGGAGATTTACATCCACCGGAAAGTGAGTGAGTTTGGAGGATGAGATTATGAGTCAGTTGAATGGGAATTCCATCTACAGCAGCAACTAACCCATGGTTTACAGATTTTTATTCAACTCCTCATATTTGATTTTGAGGAGATAAGTGGCAAGATAAAGATAGACATTTGGGGGATTTTGGATGGAATGGTTTAGGAAGTGGGTTTGTTGGTGACAGTGGATTTGTGGAAGATGGAGGGGGATTTTTGATTTATTTTTTCTAATTTCATTAACCATGGATTATCTCAAGATTACCGATTAAAAACAAAGTCATTATATGCATTGCATTTGTTGTGGTTATTTGGTCCATTAATAAGTCGACGTCATTGAACTAACAAGTCTATTAGAAAATGAGGGTTAAATTCAATTAAAATTTAAAATCAGTGTCAAACTCTATTAGTAATAAACAAACGAGCGTAAAACTAAAAACAAAATCCTAGAAAATATGGGGGTGGTTTCAAAAATCAATATATAAGTAAAAGAAATGATAATTAGAAAATCGGGGGTGTTTTCAAAACTCAATAAATAATTAGAAAAAAAAACCCAAAATTTATGAAAAAGTCCCCCAAAATATTAACTTTGGTATCTAATTTTTATATTTTTACGAAAAAATTGAAATTTTTGAAAAAAAAACCTCAAAGATTTTCGAAAAACCCCTATATTTTCATAAATTTAAAAAAAAACACAAACTTTTCGCCGAAAATTCGCGAGATTTAGCGAATCTCATTCCTTGGTTACAAAAAGGAATCTGAGGCAGAATTCAATAAATTGAATAGTAGAATTGCTTTTACCTTGTGTCAGATGGAGAAGATTTTCCCTCCTGCATTTTTTGATTGCATGGTGTATCTCCCAATTCACTTAGCAGATGAAGTTGTTATTGCTGGATCAGTTCAATATAGATGAATAAATCCAATTGAACCGTAAGTAACCAATCTTGATTTGTTAATTTTTTGCCCTTAGTTTTTTTATTACCTAATTTGTTATCCGTGTATACTATTAAGTTATTTATAAACACTGAAACAGTATGTTTGAAATAAGAGTCGGTCTAAAGTATCAGTTGTTGAAGGGTATTTATTTAATGAGGGTTTAACCTTTTGTACCATGTATCTTAGAGATGTTGAGACTCGTCGTAATCATAAGGGTCGAAATACAGTTGGTATTGGACATGGAGTGTCTGGCAGGTTATCCATTTTAGACTCTACATATTATCATTTACGTTCAGACAAAATTATGGAGTTTGATGTAAATGATTGGAATCGATGCCATAGATACATTCTGGATAATTGTGATGAAGTAATTTCGTTTAGAAGGTCAGAACATAGGTTTATCTATTGTTTTATCAATTCTTAAATCTTATAAATTAATCATGTAACTCTTGTCCTAATCTAGTAGGCAACATGAGAAATTCTTGAAAAATAAACATCAAAAGGAAAGACTTACACTAAACAAATCATGGAGCTAAGCAAGAAGGAATTTCCTGAATGTCTAAAAAAATATGTCAGAATTTTGTTTGATTTATGTCTTAATTTTGTCAGACATGCAATATAAATTTGTAGTTTGATTTTTACTGATGACAGATTAATGCAAGATGTCATGTCAATGATCCGTTGATATCTGAAGACTTGCATTGGCTTGTGATTTGCTCGAAATTCTTGTTGCCTGAAATTCCAAGCAAATCAACATTTTTTATTTTTATTTTTTTGTGTTTGTTCCCTTCTTACCAATTACTTACAAAATTTTAAGAAAAATACAAGTAAAGTGGTTCGTAGGGTGATTACCAAGTTAAAAGGATTCAAACTCAAAATTTTAGAAACACTTTAGAAGATAAAATTAAGAATTGGTGGAAAGAAGTGAAATAAGATTTGGAGGTAGATACATGACACAAAACTCAAGGTAATGGAATATTCTTTAATTTGATCCTTGGAATATGCCTTCGGTTGATGTTTTTTTTTTTCTGTATGATTGAAACTCTTGATCCACATGTGCCATGAACATGCTCAAATGCCTCGAATTTTGTACATTTCATTGATTTCATAATTTCTCCAATTGCTCCTGGTCATACAAATTATCGTAGAATTGTCTCGAATTTCGCACATTTCTTGATTTTCTACAAAAATTATGACAACAATCAAATTCGAGACAAATAGATACATTTAATTCATTTTAAGAACAATCAAAGGTTAATAAAGAGGTAAATGGGACGCAAAAATCAATGTTTTGGGTGTTTATCAGCTTGCAAATTATCCTCGTAGACTTGTGATATTCACGTAATTATTACATAATACATCCCTTAATTTATATATGTTAGTGTTTCGATTATTATATTTTATTCTAATTATTTCGTTTTCATGTCTTTGTAGGAATTTGAGCGCGAACGATGAAATCACATTAAGGCGACAATTTAAGGAATAATCAATTGGTTGATTCTAGCGGTGGTACAAAGTAGAGGGTCACATATCTAAACCTAACCCAAATAAACCTAGGTCCACCTAATTTAACATAAGCCCAAGCCCAAAAAGCTAACCTAGAAACCCAAGCCCAACCTAACAAGGAAATATGGGAACCACCCTATTTATGTTTTTTTCTTCTCTTTTTTTATCTCTTCTTGGACTTTCCTCCTCTCCCATCCTCTCTTTTCCATAGCCACCACTCCACATCCACCCTGCCGGCGATACTCGCTCGATAGAAGGACCGACAGCGCGATCATCCCGCCATCACCACCTCTTCCTCTTCCTCCACCATCAGTCTTTACCACGCTACCGTCCAACAGCCAACCACCGAGCACCACCATCATCCATCACAGTCCTCGCGCAACAAAACAGGGAGCATCTCCCTATTTTTCCGACATTTTCATCTCCCCCTCCCTGTTCCATCACGCCACACAGCCACCACCACCACCGGAGCACGACCCCCCTGTCCTCTTTTCTTCTCTCGACTATTTCCTTCTCTCCCGTTCCCGTCATAGAACAGAGACGCAACAGAGAGGAGCAACACGAACTCCTCCCTAGTTTATCTCTTCGTGCCCTCTTTTTCTCACCCGTTCTCTAGTCCCATCTCTCCCTTAACCTTTCTTTCTTGCAGGTACAGAAGATTACGGACGCAGCAGCAGTCCAACAGAAACAGGGAGCGCTACACTTGTTTCTCTCCCTCTTTCGGTTATCCTTCTCGTCTTTCTCTCTCTCTCATTTCTCCCTGATATTTCTTTCGCTCTTGCAGGACTAGCAGCAACGAAGAAGCTAGGGAAGAGCGAAGAGGAAGCAACAGCGAGGAGCGAATCTCGCTGGAAACGAAGACCAGAGGAACGCACGGCTGTTCTGGCAGGAAACAACTATTTTTCAAACAATTTTGCTATTGGCACCCCCAATTTCTGTAAGATCCACCATAGCACACTTGCAACAATTTCTCGGGATTCGCGTCCGTGCAGAGATGACTTCCACCTCCATTGATGTTGTGACCACCGCTGCCATGATCCTCTAGACCCTACGCCGAGCGAAGATGAAACCACAGGGTTTCCTAGAGTTTGTCGTATTTAATTTATTGTTTTCTATGTACTTGAACGTTAAACACATTTGATTTCTGAGTTTCAATAATTTGCTTTCACCGATTATATCGAATTAATTATCTAGACTAGTCGGTAGTTAGAAGTACCCTTTATTGATATTCAAAGTCTGCTTTAATCAATTAATCTGAATCTGTGATTGTGTGTGCCGTAAGAAAACATGCAATGCTAGGGGTTTAGAATTAGTTAAAATAAACCTGGGATTGTGTGTGCTGTAAGAAGACACGCAACGCTAGGGGTTTATACCTTTGCTGAAATCAATTGCGAACTTAGATTAATCTTTAGGTTAATCATGTTAATTCTTGAAAACAATAATTTGGATTACACAAATCTCAAAGAACCTGTGGTGGATTCGATGTCTCGGTCCCCTCTCTATCATCTTATCAGTTTAATTTTAGTTGTCAATTTCATTTTCTTAATTTAGTAATTTTCATCTGTTGTAACCCCCAACTCTAAATTAGTTCAAATAAGTCTTAGAATTCGACTGTCTCGTCAATCCTCGTGGGATCGACCCGTATTTGCCACTGTTTACCAGTTAGACAGTCGTGCACTTGAGGTATTACAAGTATGGTTTATTAGCTTATTAATTTAGGTTAATAAAAACTCCATCAAGTTTTTGGCACCGTTGTCGGGGATTGTAACGGTACAATCAAAATCTAGGGTTGTTTTTGCTAGTTTATAAATTAGGTTTAATTTTCTTTTTTTAGGAACAATGTTACGAGTCACTTTCTTATTTCTTTTTTTTGCTTGAGTTTGAATTATTTTTGCATTTATTTTGCAGGCGGTAATACACATAGGAGTTGAAGTGGAAACAAAGTGGAATATTGCGATTTGGAGGAAACTTTCAGAAATCGACTTCTTCCCGGCGTCGCAAGTAACCCGAAAGAGGTTCACGCAGGAGGTAACTTCTACCCACTGCATCTGTATGCAGTTTCTGTGTGATCACTTGTGTTTAGCTTGTTCTAGGTAGTATTGCATGCAAATTTGAATAGTGGCAGGATTGAGTTGAAACTTATGTGCCCTCTCCCGCGGATAGGTTAATCACCATCTAGGCCTTCACTATTTAAAATTTGTAGCAAAATAATTATCTAGGACATGTGTGACGCTCATAGGGACCCTCTTTGGACGTTTGATAGCTTAAAGTGGTCGAGTGAAGGAACATATCCCATTTGGGAACAGATCTTGAACTGACATTTCACTTTGAGCTAGAAAGTGGAAAAAGAGGTAGGAGCAACTCTGTAATGGCGGATTGATAGGAAATTACCGTGCCTCTCCCATGGTTAGGTAAATTTAATTGAATTTCAGCCCTGCATTAGTAAAGAAAAGCTCTGCCATTCATTTTGTTTGTGCATCATTTAGGTGTCATTTAGGGTCCCGTTGTTTTTAAATTTTTTTTTAGAGTTAGGTCAACTTCATATATCGGTTAGGCTTGCATTAACTAAAAAACAATTAAATTGAAGCCTGTTTAGGAGTGTTGACTTTGAACCTTCGTTATCCAGTAGTTTATGCATACCTGGGTGCGTGATTCTAAAAATAGACTTGTCCGACAAGAATTCGAGGAGTTTTTTAAAGTCCCCATTACCTATTTAGGTTCATCATCCTTGTCCACTGGAATGGCTGAGGGGAAGGCCTTTAAGGATTACTTCGCCCCTCTTCCTAGTAGTGTTCCGTCTTGCATTGTCTTACCTGAGACAAATGCAAACAGTTTCGAACTCAAACCATCTATTATTCATCTGCTGCTTTCTTTTTATGGTTTTGAGAAAGAGGACCCTTATCTTCATGTCAAAGAATTTCTTGACATCTGCGCTACCCTGAAGTACAAAAACTTTTCTAATGATTCGGTCCATCTTAGGTTATTTCCATTTTCTCTGAAAAATAAGGCAAAATCGTGGTTAAATGCATTAGAGACAGGATCCATCACATCATGGGATGCATTGTCAAGAAAATTCTTGACAAAGTACTTCCCCATTCATAAAACTAATGCTCTCCGACGAGATTTATCTAATTTTCAACAAAAAGAGGGCAAACATTTCTATGAATGTTGGGAAAGGTTCAATGAGCTCATTGTCAGGTGTCCCCATCACGGATTCGAGAAGTGGCGGCTAGTTCAATACTTCCAAAACGGTTTAACCCCTCAAAACCGTCATATGATTGATGCCACTAGTGGTGGGTCATTAATGAAAATGAGTGTCAATAAAATATGGGAATTCTTTGAAACACTTTCCGAAAATTCTCAGCAATGAGATTATTCGATAAAGAAGTCTGATAGGTGTAAGGGCGGTATATATGAGATTAGAGATCCATCTGTTAACTCCCCTTCTACATCGAAGTTAGAGAAAGTTGTTATGACTATGGCTCAAAAGATAGATGCATTTTTTAATATGACTCAACCTGCACCTCTCGCAAATGCTTCATCTGAGGTCTGTGTTGCATGTTCGAGCCCTGGTCATTCAATTGCTAATTGTGACTTGCAAAACGATTATCCTGCATACTATGCTGAGCAAGTCAACTCTTTTTAATGCGATGCAGCGACCTGGCAATAATTCGCAACCCAACTATTACAATTCAGGGTTCGCCAAACATCCAAATCTCTCCTGGGCCCATGGCCCACACCAATGGGGACCTGTTGTTGTCTCCCAGGCTCCTCAAGCCCCTAGCCTTGTTAGGCCCCACCACAACCAAGTTCCTCCATCCAACACATCAAATTTAGAGGAAATGGTTAATCGGTTTTTGCAGCGCTCAGAAAGTATAATTGAGCAGCAATCTATGGACATATATAAGTTGAAAGCCACGACTCAACACCAATCTCAAGCCTTCAATAGATGTGAGATAGCTGTGAGTAAGATTACTCAGTCCTTTTCGGAGAGAGAGCCTCCTAGTCAACCTGTTTCAAACCCAAAGGGTCAATTTGTAGTTGGTAGTACATCTGAGTCCTACAATGAGGATGTCCAATCTATTACTACCCTTCGGAGTGGAAAACAAGTTGACAATCGGGTACAAGTGCATGATTCGAGTGTCGTTGCATCCCCGTCTAAGTCAAAGCAGGTTGCATCTCCATCTGACAAGGAAACTGATAAAGCCTCACCTTCTACAAATACTCCTGTTGACTTTGACCCCACTCTGGCATCTTATTGTCCTAGGGCACCGTTTCCATCACGGTTAGCTCCAACAAAGAAAGGAACAAGTGTAAACGATGTAATGAAAATTTTTAAACAAGTTCACATAAATATCCCATTAATCGATGCTATCAAGCAAGTTCCTAACTATGCCAAGTTTTTTAAGGATCTCTACACACAAAAGCGGAAGCTCCATGTGCAAAAGAGAGCCTTCCTCACCGAGCTAGTGAGCTCAATTATTCAACACAGAACCCCGCCTAAGTATAGGGATCCTGGTTGCCCGACTATTTCTTGTATTATCGGTGATCATGTGATAGATAAGGCATTATTGGATTTAGGGGCGAGTGTTAATTTATTGCCATATTCTGTTTATGAGTAATTAGGTCTCGGTGGGTTAAAACCAACTAAAGTAACACTGCAATTGGCAGATCGGTCTTTCAGAGTCCCCCATGGTGTTATAGAGGATGTGATTATCAAGGTTGAAAAAATTTATTACCCTGTGGACTTTATAATTCTTGATACACAACCTGTTTTTGGGTTGACTATTTTTTGCCACATCCAATGCCATTATTAACTGCAGGAATGGAATTATGAAATTGTCATTTGGCAACATGACCGTCGAACTCAACGTTTTTAATGTTAGTCAAAAACCTCCCCAACCCGAGGATGTTTGTGAAGTTGACATGATTGAGAGTTCGGTAGAGAATTCCTTATTGCAGTCTGTATCAGATGATCCCTTAGCAGCATGTTTGACTCACTTCGGTTTAGACTTTGATATTAATGATTCCATTAGGGAAGTGAATGCTTTGCTTGAGTTACACATGGAAGCCTAAAGTGAAACTCCTTCCACTTAGTGAGTAAAAACTGAACACTTATGCTGATACTATTGGGCTTTCTGACCCATTCCCTTTTTCACCTGTTCATGATGACCCATTTGACATATGTCCTCTTAGTGACTTTTACATGAAGTCTGATTCCTAGTATTCTTTGGAGAGAATACATCCCATAGGTAGTGTTGATTCCAAGTTTGGGGGTGTTGTTGAGCTGTCTAGCTCATCATCTTTGTGCAATTCATTTTGTTATGATGAGCCTGTACCACCTGATATATCTATAGACATACATCTTTCCATCCCTTTAATAGTGACTGGCGCTACCTATGTGGATCCCTTGTTCTTAAGGGATGATTTTAATTTTGACATCCTATTGTGCAACACATTCAATATTCCGATTTGACACCAGACATAGGATGTCCCTTTTTAGGAGTAGGAAATAGTCATTTGCAGGATATTCCTGTTGGTAACAACTTTCTGCTCCAGATCCCTATGACTTCTTTACGACAGTGGGTTCGTTTGCATTTTCTCTATGGTTTTGCATGGTGTCTTCGTCATTGTAGGGATGTGTTAGTTTTTGTTGTGATGCATGTAGGTGCTACTATATGTTGGACGGATCCTCAACTTTTTCGGTTATTGCTATATGATCTAGTCAACATCATGGACTAAGTGTCTAGGTTTTGGGGAGTGTTCACTATGTCTTCCTCGTCATTTCATAGTACATCATTTATGAGGAAAAATATATGTCGGGCTGACGATGTTAAACCAAGCGCTCCTAGGAGGCAGCCTAGCTTCAGTTGTGTCATTATGGTTAGTCTGGATTGATTTTCGAGTTCTTTCTAGTTGCATTTCACTCATACTCATTAGCTCCGTAACAATTTTAACTTACAACTGATACATGTAATTTTTTTCATTATTTCATTTGCATATCTTTTTGTGTTCTGTATTTTTTTTATCAATTTATTTTGATGAGTCCACAGTTCTTATGTTGTTGAGCGTTCATTGGTGGACGATTTCGTCGAGATTGGTAAAAAATTCCCATGGTAATATCATTCTAACTCTCATCTTTTTTTTTCCTGCATTTGTCATAATCATCATTTTATACATTGAGGACAATGTTTGGTTCAGGTTTGGGAGTGAGATTTATGAGTTTTTCTGCATTCTTCGAAAATTTTGAACTGAAATGTATTTCACAATTGATTATTGTATTCTACTCAATCTCCATTGAATACATAGTTAATTATGACTGTGTGAAAATTTTTGAATTTGAAAATGCATTCAAAATCTAAACTCTTTTCCAATGAAGAGGATGTGCTTTCAAGTATGCCTTGAAATTTGAGGAATGCATGCTTACACTTGTCACTTTAATATATCAATAGGAAAACATATGGTTTGATATTATCTTTAAGTTAAATATATTTCATGATATTTTTCGACTTGACCACTCTTGCACTATAAGCTGAGTTAGCATGATTTGAAGTTAATCAGTAATATATTAACTAGAAAACCTTAGAATAATATTGGAGACTTAACCCTTGTGAGTTTTGAGACATTCTATTTTTCTTGAGGGTTATTAAATAAACTCTGACTTTTCTTGAGTCCGCGTTTTCTCGTTGATGATCTCATTATTCTTGTTTCTTTTATTGATTGCTTTGAGAATGGAGTTAAAATTGAATTATTACACTAGAACTTCTTGTTTTATTTAGTTAAGATGTCATAATACCGACTAGAGCTTAAGATATGATATAGGAAATTTTTTTCTTTGAACCCTTCTTTGGCCTTTTAGCCTACCTAATAATAAATATTCGTTTGCAGCCCTTTGAGCTTTTAAATAAACTTTTTATTTGCTAACCCCATCTCCATTACCTACTCCAGTTATGGAGTAATATCTCATATTATTTTTATCCTTACCCAATGTCTCTGAGAATGTGTCTGGTTGATGTATTTTTGAAATTGGCAAATAAAAAGAGTTGATATTAAATATTCCATGAATCCTTGGGACTGAAATGTTTTATTGTGCAGAAGGGGAAAGCATGTCGTTGATCTTATAAACGAAGGAAAAAGAAAGAGAAAAAAAAATTGATGCTTCGAAAAAAAAAAGATTTCGAATGAAGAAAAATTAATGGTGCACAACATTGGTTTATTCTTTAGAGCCCCATGTGTTTATTAAAGGGTGTATCCATTCTCAGATAATTTCCTCGTATCATTTTTCCATTCTTGTTAGCCAAAATCTTAGCCTCATTACAACCTAATAAGGACCTAATTGATCTTAAGTAAATGTCTGGTTCATAAACGTGGAGATTAAATAGACAAAAACTATGGTGTGTGATTCAACATTCTCAAAGTAATTGATATTCTTGTCCATGAGATCATATTCATTTCATTATTTTAACAGTCCATTTTTCATGATTATTATATGTGAGATATTTGTGTTTCCATAATTTATTCTCTTTCTCACATATAAACTGAGTGATAACTAACCAATCTCTGAGTAATTCATTTCTGAGTGACAAGATAGATTTGTAGTCGAAGCGTACAATTCAAAGGTTATCTAGTCGTATCTTTGTTGAGAAAAATAAAGTTATATTGATAAGGCCATGCACACACACACACTTCGAGTTGGGAATAATTGATGAAATTTATTTAACCTTTGGAAACTATTAAATTGTTGTTAGACTCGTTGATATATTTTTCTGACATTGTTAGTTGTTTTCTAAAAAATTTGGCAATTAGATGATTACTCTGAGGATAATAGATAGAGTGACTAAGTTACCATGTTTTGAAAATTTATTGAGTCATAATGTTTGTGGGTAACATTTCTGGAAACCCTCATGAGACTATAACTCGTCCACTAGAGGTAATCTAGGGGTTTAAAGCCTTGTTGCACAGTTAAGGTAAGTGCAACCGATGATTCCTACGAAAGTGAATTATAATTTTTTTTTTATTGTTTTGCTCGAGGACTAGCAAAATATAGGTTTGAGGGTATTTGATATTCACGTAATTATTACATAATATATCCATTAATTTATATATGTTAGTGTTTCGATTATTATATTTTATTCTAATTATTTCGTTTTCATGTCTTTGTAGGAATTTGAGCGTGAACGATGAAATCACATTAAGGCGACAATTTAAGGAATAATCAATTGGTTAATTCTAGCGGTGGTACAAAGTAGAGGGTCACATATCTAAACCTAACCCAAATAAACCTAGTTCCACCTAATTTAACATAAGCCCAAGCCCAAAAAGCTAACCTAGAAACCCAAGCCCAACCTAACAAGGAAATATGAGAACCCTATTTAGGTTTTTTTCTTCTCTTCTCTGATCTCTTCTTGGACGTTCCTCCTCTCCCCTCCTCTCTTTTCCATAGCCACCATGCCACATCCACCCTGCCGGTGATCCTCGCTCGATAGGAGGACCGACAGCGCGATCATCCCGCCATCACCACCTCCTCCTCTTCCTCCACCATCAGTCTTCACCTCGCCACCGTCCAGCAGCCAACCACCGAGCACCACCATCATCCATCACAGTCCTCGCGCAACAAAACAGGGAGCATCTCCCTGTTTTCCCATCACGTTCATCTCCCTCTCCCTGTTCCATCACACCACACAACCACCACCACCATTGGAGCACGACCCCCCTGTCCTTTTTTCTCATCTCGACTATTTCCTTCTCTCTCGTTCCTGTCACAGAAAAGAGACGCAACAGAGAGGAGTAACACGAGCTCCTCCCTAGTTTATCTCTTCGTGCCTTCTTTCTCTCACCTGTTTTCTAGTCCCATCTCTCCCTTAACCTTTCTTTCTTGCAGGTACAGAAGATTACGGACGCAGCAACAGTCCAGCAGAAACAAGGAGCACTTCTCCTATTTCTCTCCCTCTTTCAGTTCTCCTTCTCATCTTTCTCTCTCGTTTCTCCCTGATCTTTCTTTCGCTCTTGCAGGACTAGCAGCAACGAAGAAGCTCGCGAGGAGCAAAAAGGAAGCAACAGCAAGGAGCGAATCTCACTAGAGACGAAGACCAGAGAAACGCACGACTGTTCTGGCGGGAAACAACTGTTTTTCAAACAATTTCACTGTTGGCACCCTCAATTTCTGTAAGAGCCACCATAGCACACTTGCAACAATTTCTCGGGATTTGCGTCCATGCAGAGATGACTTCCTCCTCCATTGATGTTGTGACCACCGCCACCATGATTCTCTAGACCCCACGCCGAGGCGAAGATGAAACCACAGGGTTTCCTAGAGTTTGTCGTATCTTAATTTATTGTTTTCTATATACTTGAACGTTAAACAATTTGATTTCTGAGTTTCAATAATTTGCTTTCACCGATTATATTCGGATTAATTATCTAGACTAGTCGGTAGTTAGAAGTACCTTTATTGATATTCAAAGTCTGCTTTAATAAATAAATCTGAATCTGTGATTGTGTGTGCCGTAAGAAGACATGCAATGCTAGGGGTTTAGAATTAGTTAAAATAAACCTGTGATTGTGTGTGCTGTAAGAAGACACGCAATGCTAGGGGTTTATACCTTTGCTGAAATCAATTGCAAACTTAGATTAATCTTTAGGTTAATCATGTTAATTCTTGAAAACAATAATTTGGATTACACAAATCTCGAAGAACCTGTGGTGGATTCGATGTCTCGGTCCCCTCTCTATCATCTTATCATTTTAATTTTAGTTGTCAATTTCATTTTCTTAATTTAGTAATTTTCATCTGTTGTAACCCCAACTCTAAATTAGTTCAACTAAGTCTTAGAATTCGACTGTCTCGTTAATCCTCGTGGGATCGACCCGTATTTGCTACTGTTTACCAGTTAGACAGTCGTGCACTTGCGGTATTACAAGTAGGGTTTATTAGCTTATTAATTTAGGTCAATAAAAACTCCATCAACTTGTGACCAGATATAAGAGTTGCATTGTTAATGGTTTCAGATTTCCTATAAAATATGTGGATGATAATTGTAAGAATCAGAGTTCTGGTGTAACGGTACTTGCAACTATATTCAGTAGTGATGGGCATGTGACTTGTTATGGAAAAGTCATAGAGATATTTCAAGTTAGATATTGTGGCCCAATCGAGGCAAAAGATAAGAGTCGAATTGCGATATTGTTTAAGTGTGATTGGATTGATAGTGAAGTCTCGGCAGTATGAAGACAGATCAATATGGATTTACCTTGGTGAACTTCAATCGATTGGGATATAAGGAGGATCCTTTCATACTAGCTTCACAAGCAATACAAGTATTTTATGTTGATGATTCGACTAAAAAAGATTAGCATATAGTTGTTCGGACGCATCCGAGGGATTTATTTGATATATTGGAGGATAATTATGCAATTGATGATTATGCCATATCAAATTTGGATGATCAGGTACATGACAATGAGGATATGCAAACAAGAGCAAATGTGGAAGATACAAATTTTGATATAACATTATCGTTGTATAATATGTTTGTTAATTCAAAAGTTGACAATGAGTTAAATGCTAATAAAATGGAGGTTTAAACTATTTTTTTTTTAAATTAAGAACACTCATGTAATACTTTGTGAGTAGTGGATTTGTTTTGGTGTTGTACAAGGTCCCGTGGTTTTCACTTTGCGAGGGTTTTCCACGTAAAAATAATATTTGTGCCAATTTTTTTTTGTAGCAATTATGTTTTCTTATCGTAAATAATATAATTAGCATATAATATATGAACGAGCACTCTTATCAACGTGGTGGGGAGCATTCTTCTAGTAATTAATAGTTATATAAGTTTTTTTTTTTTATTTCTTTTACTCTTTGCTATAGTTTTATTTTTTAATTTCTGATTACGAATTTAATCAAAATTAATATGTAGCAGTGCCCCAAAAGAAAAGGTGTGGTCCAGGGAAGATATGGTGGGCAAGGAGATAATAGGGAAAAGAACGGTGTGAGTTTAATGCACATTTTTGAAAAAAGAAAATTGGGTCATTGACCCTTTTTAATCCATGGCCGAAGGCTACAATAATGTTGCCTCGCCTCCATCTCGCATGGAGACTTGCTTTTGCTCCGGTCCATCGCATCCACATTGCATGAAGACTTGCTTTCGCTTCGCAACGGTCTAGTCCATCTAAGTAGCTACACTCAATACCCGAAGGCTTATCAACAGCGGATAAAATGTGCTCCTAATAATTAGGTTAAAATTCACAAAATCCTAACTGGTAAGTCTCGAACCCACGACCTCTCACAAGGAGGGTGGATATCCGACCAATTGAGCTAAAATTGGTGGACTTAATGCACATGGAAAGTGCATTGGTGCAAATAGTCTTGACTTTTCGATGTATATAACTTCAGAGGTGAGAGATCCCGTTAATTTTTTTCTGAAGTCTAATTGGTGATTAAGGAAGATTTGAAGGAAACTTTGTGGAATAGAATACGTGTAAGTATTTATTTTTAAAAAATAATAGTAGAAGTAAGAAATTTAATTTTTTTTTAACTTATAGTATGTTTTTTTAGTTGTGGATGCAAAACACCATCAGTTTTCGAGATGAAGATTTGGATAAGATACCACTTATTCGGAGTACGACGTTGGCCAGTGTTGAACATGCCTACAAAGAATACATAAGTGAGTTGAAAAAAAAGATACTATAAGGTCCCTGCTAATAACACGACCAATTCCACTGAAGCACCACCACCCACTTTTTTTTTTTGTTGGATCTACTAAATGACACCACCACTATATAAACAAAACAAAAACTAACCCCTTTTCTCCTTTCTCCATTTCTTCTCCATCAATCACCACTGCACCTATCCTCCTCCTTCTACCCATACCACCACCACCTCTCCTCCTCCTCCCATATTCTTCTTCTTCTTCTTCAATCACAACCACTACCACACCACGCCGCCACCACCTCTCCTCCTCCTCCATTTTTCTTCTTATTCAATCACCACCACGCCACTGCCACCTCTCATCATCCCCTCTTCTTATTCTTCTTCTCCATCAATCACCCTGCTACCACCACCGCCACCTTTCATCCCAGCTTCTCCCATCTTCTTATTCTTTTCTGTTTTTTCCTCTTCAGCAAGAGGTAGGGGTGGTCATCCAATCCCGTGATCCCGATCTCGTCCAAAATTTTTTGGGTCATTTTGGGATTGATCAAACCCATCTTGATTCTATCCCGCCCCGATCTAGAGTGGGATGGGATTGGGATGGAGATTTTCAATCCCGCCCATCCTGTCCCGCCCCAAACTTATTTATTTAATAATTATTATTATCAATTTTAATCAAACTACTCTTATAAAGGAAAGTTTAGGATGTGTTGAAATTAAATCAAAACATCTATTGTTTGAAAACTTGCTTGATTTGTACTCTTTGTTTAGAATCGAGATAGAAACTTTAGTTTGAATATTTTAGGTAAAAAATAATCTATGAAAATTTATGTTTTTTCACATTTTAGATTGGTTATACGACAATTACTCTTGTGTCACATAGATGATGCGTAACATAAAAAAAACTCTAAGTTCATTGAATCATAATTTTTATATGACATTTAATATTGTTATGACGAAAGTAATATGCACATAAATTATACATTATTTTGTGTATAAGCAATGTGAGATGAACTTTTTTTGTTATACTTCATTGGAGGACTATTTAGTATATGCTCATCCAGTCCCATCCCGATCCCGAACAAACGGGATGAGGTCCATCCCGTCCCGTGCCCACCCCTAGCAAGTAATGGTGTCCTTCAGTAGGTGGTGGTGTGGCGGTGTCCTTCAGTAAAAATGGTGGTGTTATTAGCAGGGGTCATACTATAATGTAGAGCACCGCAGCTGCGAGGATATGTCCAGCTGGTTTGAATCCCAATGAGTGGATGGAGAAGGTGAATAATTGGGATTTACCAAACACTTGGGTAAATTTTTTTTATTTTTTTTTACTTTTTAATAATGACACATTTTGTACATAAGACTAATTTATTTCTTTTTTCTTTTAGGAGGTGGTGGAAAAATAAAGCTAATCATAGTACTCAAATGAGCCGCACATCCGGAACAATGTCCTTCGAACATCTTCGTGAGTATTATGTATGTATACTCAAAAAAAAAAATTTAATCTTATTATGTTATAGTTAGTTAATGTCCAAAAAATATGATAAGGATTATTTTTTGGGTTCTTTATGGCTAATATATTTAAAGGAAGGAGCACGGAGAAGATCCAAACCCTCTTGCTTTCTTTCATGACACCCATACATGAAAAGACAAAAGTTGGATTAACATTCCTTCGCAAGATCGAGGGGTATGTATTATTCTAAATTTTCGTATGTAAGTTTATATCATGTTCTCGATTTTTAATTTATCTAAATATGTGTTTGTTAGGTATCCATGGAAAATCTCATTCAATCACAGGTCAAGGCTGGAATTGAAGACTGTCCTGAACTTCACACACATATTTATATTGATAATATGGGTCCTGAGACACGAAACGGAGTTCGGGTTATGGAGATGGGATGACACCCAACATGGTGCCTTATGCTAAGTCTGCTGCTTCTAATTCATATAAGAGAATATTGAGGACTAGAGAAGCCATCTTGGATGCTGATAACCTTGAATTGAAGAGGAAACGCGAAGTTGTGTTGGCTCAGCTAGAAGCCCAAGGTATGGCCCTTGACGAGGTGCGGACCCAACAGATGATGATGATGATGCAATTTATGCAGTCACAGACATATACCCAGAGCTCTCACCCACACCCCAAGGCTCTTACCAATCACATCAAATGGATCTTGTGTATCTGATGCCATATATGTCGCCTTTTCCATTTTAGATGTCAGGATATCAGCTCGAGGTACCAACACATCATTCTTCTGGTAGTTCTCATCATTTTATTGGGGTCCCGTATGGTTGATATGGGGCATTGCTTTCTGGTGTTGGACCTGAGGTGGAGACGAAGAGGTTTTTGTATCACGTTGAACATCAGGGATAGCTGCGGGTTCATGGTCACATTCAACATCAGGTTCGGATTGTGGTCATGAATTTGAGTAGTAGATTTGCTTATATTTTCTGGCGGATGTATATCACAATTAATAATTATGTAGCTTTTCTGGCGGATAAGTAGGACATTTATTTAGTTATTTGTGGTGGATAATTATCATTAGTAATTAAATATAATTTTTGTAGTTATTTGTGACAAATAATTATAGAATATAATTTTTTATTACAAAATTAAAATAAAATTTGTGTGGGATAATTATTAATTTTTTGTATTAAAAATTACATAAAATTAAATTGTTACATGTTGTGGATAATTACAAGTTTTTAAACTATAATTTACTATTATAGATGATATAAGTGCAAGAAATGTCTCAATCGTCACCATGTTTAGGTATTTCTGGCGGATTAGGAGACCTAACCTAGGAAATGGCATTTTTTGGCGCAATTATATGTGGTGGTTTCCCTATCCGCCACTAACTGATTTTCTGGTGGATTTAGCATTTAACTTGCCAGAAATGAGATATTTTGTAGTAGTGGTATTTTTATAAATTCATGCCTAAGTATAGTATTTTCAAAGAAACGAACGAAAAATTTAATAAGCATTTAAACAAAGACTCCAAACATTGAATCGATTCTAATTTTAACTAAGCTTGACTCTAAAAAAATTTATATTTTTCCATAAAATAGGCTTACACCAAAAGCATTTAGTTTACATTCTAAAATATTTTTGTATGAAACTGATTGAGTGCAATGATGGGGATAGTGGTGATGGTGTCCAATGCATTATAATTAGCAGCGATGCCAACAACATGGGTAATATGCTAGTCTCTCTTATAATTCAGAGTAGTGTTTTAACGTTCATTGTTAAATGAGATAAACTTGGATGTAAACAGAGGGGACGACCATTGAAAACTTGGATGAAGAGGGTGAAGAAAGACATCCTTAAGCTTGGATTAGGTAAGGATCACATTGTTTGGAAAATCAAAATACATGTAGCCGACCCCAAGAGTATCGGAAATGAGTTTTGATGATGATGATGAAAATGTAGTTTTGAAAAATTTTCCAACAAAACAAATGATCAGTACAAACACTTAAATTTTAAAATATATATTTTATTATTAAAAACGTCTAATGCATTTCATGCCTGGGTATTTTCAATATTTTTTGAAAAGAATGAGAAGAGTTCCTCAAGGCATATTCAAACAAAAAACTCAAATTCAAACATGATCAATATAAGGGCTAAAAATATATATTTTATTATTAAAAAAAATCTAATGCATTGCGGGTCATTAGTTTTTTCAAAGCAATGAGATGAACTGATCATACTTAAAAAAAAAAAATAATAGTTAGGATTTTAATGCGCATTTATACAAAAACACTAAATTTAATATTTTGACGAATTGAAAGTGTTGGTAGAATTCACTATGGACATTAATTTTTCCTTTTACCTAATATAAGTTTTAATTTGAGTCCAACCTTGGAATTTATAGTCTATAATTTTACCTTTAATTTGAAAAGTAATTGATGGGGGAGTTGTAGTACAAACCATAACCATAACCATAACCATAACCATAACCACTTATTAGTTGCAAGATCTCCAGGTAGATAATTGACTCCGTCATCTTACAAATCTTACCCCAAACCAACTGCCAGATGGTCCCTAACGAGCATTAACGAGTTTACAGTGTGGCACTAGAAACTCCAAAAACTACAAAAACAAAAACGCTATTTTTCTCTTCTCTTCTCTCCACGTTGTTTTTCTTTCTTTCCAAAATCCAAAATCAAACACAGACAGACACAAACCCAGAAAATGAACATCCTACGTCTATTTTTAATCCTCCCATCTTACTACCTCTCCATTGTCACAGCAATCTTTCACAAATCTGTGTCTTGTTTACTCGCATTAAAGCGATACCTCAACATAGCATCTCTCATCGATCTCCTCCTCTACATCTACTTCCACCTCTGCGGTCTTTCCCCTTGCACCGTCGACATCGATGACCACACCGTCATCCACCTCTGGATCCCCACTCATCGCCGGATCAACAGGCCATCCATCGTCCTCATCCATGGATTTGGCGGCAATGCGATGTGGCAGTGGAACCGGCAGATCGCCTCACTCACTCGGAATTTCAATGTCTACGTTCCTGATCTGCTTTTCTTCGGCCGGTCCTACACCAACCGCTCCGACCGGACTGACGTGTTCCAGGCCCGTTGTATTGGCCAAGGGTTGAAGGCATTGGGTGTGAACCGGTTTTCTGTTTTTGGGATCAGTTACGGTGGTTATGTTGCGTATCGGATGGCGGAGATGTGTGGCGAAGAGATGGAGAAGTTAGTAGTGATGAGTGTTGGGATCTGTGTCACGGCGGAGCAGAGGGCCAAGGAGCTGAAGAATTATGAATCTGCGGTCGAGATTTTGGTTCCGGAGAGGGCGGAGGATGTTCGCCGGTTGATGAAGTGGGCCATGTATCGCCCTCCTTGGGTCCCACTCTTTCTTCTCGACGATTTCGTAAACGTAAGTAAACAAGCAAACAAACAAACTATCTCTCTTTCATCTTTGTTTGCATTGCACTACTAATACCACTAACCCAAGGAATATTTAGTCATGGGGCCCACCCCATGATCTGTGTTTTAGGGACGGTGTACAAAAGCATAATGCCACCCCCTCCGACCAACGTGGATTCTTGTAAAGTGTCCAACATGAGTTATCTGAAAATAACATATACAAATTGGTTTCTGTCCTTGAGCTCCTCGGATGCCGGCCCTAGCTGGGCGAGAGGGAATTATTGAGAATGAATGATGGTTTGGATGTTCGAAATTATGAAAAGAAAAATGGTGAAAGAAAAAAATTACTTTTTTTCGAAAAAAATTTGAGGTAATTTTCAGTTTTTTTTTTTTTTTTTTTTTTTGTAAATTTCACTTGTTTCTTAAAACTACAAAAAATAGCTACCAATATATTTTTTTTAATTTCAGGGTATTTTTTTCTAATTATTCATTAATTTTTGAAACCACCCTGATTTTCTAATTATCATTTCTTCTACTTATATACTGATTTTTTAAACCACCTCCATATTTTCTAATTATATATTGATTTCATGTTTGTTTCATTTTTGTTATTTAAGTTTTATTTAATATGTTTATTAAATTTATTTACTTGCATCTTTTTTTTTTTTAACATATTTCATGTACCCTCAAAATTTATTATAAATATTTTATGGATCCTTGAAATATTTACATTTTTTTCAAAATATTTCTTAAAATCAGAAAACCAAAATTAACTCGAAAAACGAAATCATAATCCTTGGCTTGGATATGGAGGCCTAACCCGAGTCTATGGGCCAAAGTCGGGTTTGGCTAATACGCGTTTCATAACTAATTCAAGATTTTTGAGTTAACTAGATCAGTATATAGAGTGTCTTGGTTAGATTTCATAATCTTAATAGAACCTGAGCAACAAGTTAAAACCAAATGGATACAAAAGTTAATGTACCAACCAAACTAGTTTTAATTATATTATATCTGTTGGTTGTTCTTTAGTATGTTATAAACAGTGTTCTAAAAATGCTAGGCGCTGGGCGGGCGGCGAGCAGGTGCTTAGCGCCCAGGGGCCTAGGCGGGTGCCTAGGCGGTCTTATGTTTTGTATTATAACTTTAATAATTTACAAAAGTTAAGCATAATACCTTATCAATTACATCCAATTAAATGTCAATATACATATGCAAAATTTAAAAACATGAAAAATTAACAATCGTTAACAAAATTTATTAAAACTCAAATGACTGAAGTTGGTCATGATGGGTACTTTATATAAATTTGAATTTGTGTAATCTTTTATTTTTCTTCAAATTGCATGAATAACCTCAGTTATGTTTGATAAAATCTACATTAGTAAAATTGGTACCGGCAGATCCTTTGAGAATTCCATTAAGTAATCATCTTTCGCTACATTTAGACATATCATCATCATCATCATCAAAGCCCATTCCCGAGATTTTCTAAAAAAACAATTAAATAGTTTATTTCTAAAAATTAGGAAAGAAAAATAAAATAAGAACACAATCAACCTTATTAAAAAATAAAAAAATAAAAATAAAAAATAAAAAAAAAAAAATAAAAAAAATAAATAAAAATAAATAAATAAAAAAATCTCCCAGACCGCCTAGACCCCGCCTAGGCAGCCTAGACCGCCTAGACCGCCTAGCCCGCCCAGACCGCCTAGACCCCGCCCAGACCCGCCTAGACCCGCCCAGACCGCCCAGACTGCCCGCCCAGGCATTAATCTGGGCGGTTTTCCACCTTCTAGCGCCTAGGCGGCCGCCTAGACCGATTTTTAGAACACTGGTTATAAATATGAACTCAGACTCTCTAATTGTAAAGTAAAGGAAATATCATGGAGGAGTGAGGAGTCACACATTGTAACTTGCAAGTAAAACCAACATCCGTGGATTCTACGTATATCATTGGCTTTGAAGCTTATTATGGTTGGATAGCGATTATGTATCTAATTGCAGCTTGACGAAGTCTGTGGGCCAAGTTCCCCCTAAGTCTGGATAAATTTCATTCAGAAAGGTTAACTGTCGAGGAAATGGGCGAGGAAACCAGCAAGGGGGGTGGTGTGACCGCACCGCTCATCCCCCTCAAGATAAGCAGCATCTCCCTCGAGATGAACAGCAGTGCGCATCTCAAGGGGGATGAGCGGTCACACCATCCCCCCTCGCTGGTTTCCTCGACAGTTAGCCTTTCTGAATTTCATTTGTTCAACATTTGGATGCTTTTTTTTGTTTTGTTTTTGGTAATAGAAAATTTGGCTGTCATCCAGCGTTTGTTCCATATACTGGTTCGTCCTGTGTAGAATTAATCTATTGCGCATAGTTTATTCCATGCATCATATAAACAAATCTTTGATGTCTCTACCAAGTAACCTATGATCATAGAGCCACCGGTTCTTCACATAATGTAAATCATTCTAGTCAGACATGGTGTATTCCATGATGAGGATCTTCATTTTATGTGTTCTAGATGAAATATTGTATTGTACGTTTGAACTGTGATGCTATGAGACTCATGTCTTTCACTTCGGATTAACATTAGTAACTAATTGAAGTAGCGCACACATACAAGTCTCAGATGGAAGGTCTATTTCAGGACTAGTCAAATGTAATATCGTTTGAATTTTGAATGTGACAGGTTATGTATAAAGTTCATAGAAAGGAGAAAATCGAGATGCTACAATACTTGCTATCAAGGAAAGTGGATTTAGAACCTCTTCCTGTCATAAATCAGGTATTAATCTAAATAAGTTATTTAGACCAGATGCTTATAGAATTCTATTATTTTTTTGAAAAATACATATAGAAGAATGACATTTTAAGAATTATTCTAGTTTTAGTTACAATAATGGTGATTAAGAGAATCAGGTTTCACCTCTCTTTGTCTCTCCAACTTTGAAATCTTATGGTTTTGGTGTTAAAGTATACTCTGATCCTATGGGGAGATAAAGATGAAGTGTTCCCAATGTTCCTTGCTTATCAATTACAGAGGTAAACCAAATCTTCCATCTCTTTACTTGTCCATTCTTAGTATCTCAATTTTTTTCATCACAATAACCTAATTCATGGACACACAGGCACTTGGGACAAAAATCAAAGGTGGAAATAATCAAGGATGCTGGACATGCTGCTAATTTGGAATCTGCTTATTTGGTGAACAATTTGATCAAATCTTTCCTTCTGGGTGGTTCAACAGTTTACAATGTACAAAGAAGTAATAGTTTCACAGCGAGCTAATTCATTTTGCAATAATGGTCATGCATGTATATAAACTAAAAGAAAGCACTCGTTAACATCTCATTTATGTTATTCACTTATTTTGTTGTACCTGGCATAAATTTGTTAGGACCTCTTTTAGAGTACAAAACTGCACTATTTTCACCAGCTCAATTTTGTTTTGCTCCCAAGATTTAATTTATCGACACTTTTTTGTTATTTGTTAACAAGCATGTCAAGATGTAAAGTTTATCAAAAGGTTATAAGGAACAAAAGCTTATGGAGAATCATAAACTTAAAATGAATTAGCTACCATACAAAACTGCTATTCCTAATATTGGATTAGGTGAATATGAATTTAAGCATAGATTCCTGCATATTTAGATTATTTTGCAAATAAATTGAGAGAGCCTATGAATATGTATCTGGTCGTAAAAGCTTAAGATTGCACTAGCAACTGAGCAAACATTATTAAGGATAATGCAACAACTGACAGTAAGGATAGGCATTGGGAGGTTTTAATCTCATACACAACTATCATTCGAAGGTGATGATTCTATACAGAGTGGGGAATCCAAGTAGGTTGGTGGTCAGAACCCAGTGAAAGTTTATTTTATCATTTTATATTATTAATTTTTGAAAAAGTAAGTTGGGGATAAAGGGAACCTTAAGAACAAAATGAGAAGATACCTAAACATCCCAATGACCACTACTTGTTAAGCTAGTTAGTATGTCTGCTACATTGCCTCTTGATGGGTATGGAAGATCTTGTAGTTTTTGGATTCCTAACAAAGCTTATCAACTTGGATGAGCAGAGGGATTGTTCTCCAGGTAAGAGGTTCAGTATTGACTACTAAATTTCAGAAACCCCAAGTATTGGATATGCCTTTGCATCAGTTATAAATATCAAACACTACACAAGAAGGTAGCTGGATTTTAATCCTCATTTGTTACTAGTTACTGATTAATCAACTAGCTAGGCTTTCAAAATTTAAGGAAATTGTGAAGAGTTTTTTTTTTGTTTTTTTTCCTTTCTCTTTTTAATATCAACCAATTGTAGCTTAGTAGGTTTGACACCATCAATCCTATTTTGAGAGGGCTCAAATATATGAGTAGCCCTACTCGCGTGAATAGATTAATACATGTCTTGTATTTATTTATTCTTGCTTAGCTCACTAAAAAATGTAATTTGATTCTTCAGTTTATCTGGAAAGAGAGTGCTTACTAAGTTGGGAAGGAATGGAATGTACAGTTCTAATTAGGCCTTTCCCAGGAAAAATGTATATGCCACTTTGTATTTTGAAATGTAAACGCTCTTTGCCTACTTCGTAAGATTCCTTACTTCCCAAGCTATGGCACCTCCTCAATCGCTTCCTTTTTTTATCTTTTTGATTCCATAAACTAATTCTGACCCTCTCTTTTCACTTTTTGGGCGGCTGCCTTTCACTTTTCTTTCTCCCTGCCATTCAATAATGCACCTTTACTTCCTTTTCATTCCTTCTATAAATCCCTCCATTCACCCTTCTATTTGATTACCATCTTCAACATAACTAGGCTTTTCTTCACCTGTAATTCATTTAGCACATCAGACGATTCAGTTTACGCACGCGTTAATGGCGACAATGACACACAGTAGTAGTTATTTACAACCACATTCATCACATAGATCTGTTGCAATGCTGCTTTCATTAACAGCTGCAGTAGTTCTATCGCCATTGTATGTTAAGCGAAAGACTGAAACTCGTTATGACACAAGATGGAATCCTAGTTTCACCCTGCCTATGGTTCTAGGGGGGCTTATAATTGCCATAAGAGCTGTTTCATCATCGTCTTCGCAAAGACATACTCAATTTCCGGTATTTCCATCCATGGATTCATCGTCCACGTTGAAGATCGGAAGCTCCTCTTGGGGGCTCGCAGGAATTTTGATAATGTTGGCGCTTGTGCTTTCATGGCAAAACTCAGTCCAGGGATTCTTGTGGAGATAGAGAAGCATAAGAAACTTGTATGTGTTAGCCTGAAGCCTATGTTTTATTTGAGTTGAATGATGTGGATGGCATGGATGAGAAAATTAGTTTAACAGAAGCATACAACATTAGAGTCTGTAGTAATTTCAGCTTACTTATCTATCCATTGGTTCTTATTAGAGAGAGGTATTGCTCAGAGTTCTGTATCAATTGCAGCTCCCTACCACAAATAAGGGATTGTCTAACTAGCGAGGAAACCAGCGAGGGAGGGGGGTGGAACCCTCCATCCCCCTCGAGATGTGTGTAGTCGTGTATCTCGAGGGTGGTGGAGGGTTCCACCCCCTCCCTCGCGTGTTTCCTCCCTGGTTTCCTCGCCAATTAGAATTCCCCCACAAATAATTAGGAAAACTCTACTCTAACCTTTAAAATTTTCATTCATTTTGACATTCGCGATATGGCATGTTCTTATTTGATGAAAGGTCTTTTGAATGGTAAATTAGGACTATAATAACTAATAACCAGTTCACCAAATAAATGCCCCGAAATATTCTAAATGTTACACAAGCCTCAGAGTGCAAATAGTACAAATTTATAATTTCCCATTTCATTGTATCTAGTACAACATACTTGAGCAATTATATATTCTATTTCGATTGCAAATTATTTGTAAGTAATTTATTTTGTTTCGCACAATTGGGGATTTGTTCGATGAGCTGATCAGGAAATTGTCCAATTAACAGACAGATTGAATTGCACCGAAGTGTCCGCCAAATGCCTTTACAAAAGTTCAAATCATGCCAATTGTGCCTATGGCTTGAAGGTTGCTTGTAATTGAAACCCTTTCAGTGCATTGAGTGCACAAAGTTTATACCATTTCAAAACTTCTGTCTCAAACTCACTCGTCCCTTCACTTCTTTTCTTTTCTTTGGCCATCAACAAAAATAAATTCGAGTAGAAATAGGCAAATTCATGATCCATAGGACAAATTATGGGTGAGAATGTTTTCGTGGTCTTTAATCGGTTTTGTGATATTCATGTCCGATTTCAGTCGTCTTATCAGATCTGTCACAAGTTTCTTAGAGTGTGTTTGGTTGCATGGAATTTTGTCATAAGAATTTATGAGGGACCATCTAAATCTAAGCTAATTTGACGTTCATTCACCAATCAACCATTAGATTTTGTGCAATGGTGGGAATGAAAGTCCCATGAACATGAAAATCACATGCTTTGGGGGGCCCAAAGTGTGTGAATGCCATGTAGCTTAGATTTAGGTGATCCCCACATGAATTCCCATGGCATAGGATTACATGCAACCGAACACACTTGATGATACACCAAATCGTCTTTTAATCTGTATCGTACACGTACCATGATAATCTCCTCAGCAGATCAAAACGGGCCTGATTGCTTACCCAATCTAGAAAGGCCCCAAACAACACTAAGCCCATATTAGAAGATTCCAAAGGTTAGATCCAAATTGTAGTGCCCTATTAAGCCCATGCGTCACATGGAAAAGCCTAATACCCGTAAGGCCTAATCAGGCAAGTATCCTGGGGATCACCTAAGACGGACAAACTAGCAATGCATTTGGATTCGACTAGGAAACACATATCGGAGTATACATCGTGCATGAAAACTTCCTTCCATGGACAACACTCCAAAAGAAAAACTTCTCCCGTTGATCTAAGAGCACAAGTCATGTAGGGAAACTCTCCTACATGGACGACTCCCAAATAGGAAAAGATCTCTAGCAAGACCTTCTTCCCCAAACTACGCCACTAAAGGCCTAGCCGAACGAGGGCTCTCGCATTATAAATAAGACACAGGGTTGATGAACAAAGGTACGCTACAATTTACAGCTTCAAGCCTTTCTCAAGCCTTGTCTGACTTTAGCATCGGAGTGTCATCGGCCACCACAACGGTGTTATTTTGCTCACGTGTTCCCTATGCAGGTCAAGGTCAAGGAGAGCAGGATTCGACTATATCAGTTTGGCACCGTCCGTGGGGAACGACGAAGTTCCTTGAAAGACAATGATATCACCCTTCCTCATAATCCAAAAAGATGGTGACCATGGGATCTCGCAACAATGGAGACATCCCTGAGTCCTTGAACACTCATACTAGAAGAACGCCGCCAGTTCTGGCAGATCTGGCACCGCGGGGGGAACAAAATCAGACCCCGTGCCGGTAGTAGCCACGACGGACCCCTGGGTGGATCTACTTTCAACCCAAATGCAACAGATTGCACGAGCAGTGGAGATGCTCATAGCAGAACCCTTCACCCGCAGAAGGAGATCGGGAGCAGCGAAGAGCCTTGTCCCCAAAAAACACCAGAGAACATGTTCAGGAGAGCTGCACTGCCCCTGCGGGCTCTCAGTGGACCAGAGGCGAAAGAGCAACCAACAAAGACCCAACGTCTAGGGCTTATAAACAGGTCTCCCAGAACCCTTTTCGGCTAGGGGTCACCAATCCTCATGTGTTGTTCAACCTCACTGTCCCCCATTCATGGATCATATGATTAATGAGCCTCTGTCGAAGAAATTCACTCCGCCAAAGCTGGAGTTCTCCAACGGGACTACAGACCCGTCTGACCGCTTGCGTCACTTTCAGCATGTAATGGCGCTCAAAGAAGGATCTAAAACGGTAATGTGCCAACCATTTCCTACCAGTCTGAAGAAGTCAGCGCTGATCAAGTTCCACAACCTCCCTCTAAGGTCCATTGACTCATTCCGATCAATGGTGACAGTGTTCCTCACACGCTTCGTTGGCAGCCAATGAATCAGGAAGGACCCGCATTATTTTCTCACCCTCAAACAAAAATCAAGTGAAATGTTAAGGGAATACGTCACACGCTTCAATGATGAGTTGACTCTCATCGACGGCTACAACAACGACACTGCAGTCACGACTTTCTCCTCGGGTCTGAGGAGAGGCAATTCTATGATTTCCTTACTCTGGAGCTTCCAACCGATATGGCGGACTTACTGAAGAGTGTCTAGAAATACATCACTCTTGATGAGATGTTGGCCGCCAAGAAGGAGGCAGAGTCTGAAAAGAAACCCTCTGGATCCAGAAACAAGAAGGAGGGGAAGAAACATGATGACGACGACAGAAAGAGGAAGCGCAATGACAGCAAGCCCGACTTTGTCCGTGCAAGGCAAGATAAGGCCTCCAACTTCGTCGGGTCTAAATCTGTCACTCCCCTCAACTCCAGTCTGTCTGACACCCTTAACTCTATCAAGAGTTGGGCAAAGCTGAAGTGGCTTGCCAAACAGCGAGGAGACTCCTCTGACGCGATAACAACAAATACGCTCCTTTCATAAGGAGGGTGGCCTCGATACCGAAGACTGCAAAAGTCTCAGGAGCGAGATAGAGTAATGGATCCATAAGGGGAAGCTAAATGAGTTCCTAAGCCCGGACAAAGTAAAGGGAAGATTCTGTTAAGGAAATAGATAAAGAAGCCCTTGACATCATATATGTGCTTCATGGAGTCGGCTCCGAAGGCGAGCAATCCAACATGTTTCGTAAGATGACGCTTCTCGAAATGAGGACGCATCCCACCTATGAAGACAGACAAGTGCAGTATGAACGTATTTAGAGCATGATCCCACCATTGACGTTCAAAAACAAGGACCTCCAGGGCATTCATTCTCCTCACAATGACGCCCTGGTCATCTCGGTCATCATTTCAAAGTGGGAAGTGAAAAGGGATTTGGTGGACATGGGAAGCTTTTTAAATATCTAGTTTCTCAATTCTTTTCGCAATATGCAACTCAAGGAGGGGGACTTAATGCCCGCCAACCATCCCATGGCTAGGTTCAGCGGAAAGAAATACTCCCATATTGGGAATATTAGCCTAATGATAGTGATGGGAAAGCCACAATTACGAAAGTGTCCAGGAGTTCATGGTGGTTGATGCTCCGTCTCCCAACAACATCATCATAGGGAGGCCTTAGCTTCACCATATGGAGGCAGTAGTTTTACTCTGCACCAATGCATCAACTACACAACCAACAAGTCCCAAGGAACTATTCGTGGAGATCAACCTTCAGCGAAAGACTGTTATTACGTAGCGCTGAAGCATCTACATTGCTAGCAATTACAACTTGGGCTCGTGGGATCAGAAAACAGGCCCAGATGAGGGGGAAAAGTCACCCCGAGCGGACAGAGACAAAGCTCCGACTACCAATGCTCAACTATTCGATGAGATGGAATTCAGCACTGGAGGCACCATCCATTCTAGTACAAAGCTAAGTAATAACACTTCAGCAAACAGGTGCCTACTCCAAAAGCTGACAACTATTGTGGAACAGCTCGCCCGATTGACTAGTACAACAAATTACACACTACAAGTATCTAAGTACAGTGCAAATATCGATCCGCTGGAATGCACGTCAAGATTTCACTACTCCAATATGTCTTTAGAAAAGGATTCAGAAGTGAAAGTAAAACACTTGAAGAAGGTTGCAAGTACGTGCTTGATTCTTTGCTCCGCCAATTTTCCATTCGAAAATGATGCTAGCAAAAGAAGGCAAATGAGAATGTCCCTCAAACGCATGCTTGGGGTGATGCAGAGTTAGCACCATAGAACCGTAGGTCGCGTCTGTCAGAGCTCCGCTTCGCCCATCTGTCTTCCAATTATGGCGTCGTGCGTGGAGCCCAGTAGATATAGTAGGAACAAGCCACCCAAGGTTGGGCACGGGTGTTATTTTTGAGATTGAATAGCGCGAGACGCCATCAGAGCACCGAAAGATGGAAGACAAACTTGACCCCTGGGGAGAAGTCTGTAACTCTTCTTCGCATGGAAGGAGAAATTACAAGGTCTCATGAAACCAATTGATGCTCACCCGAGCAAGGTGACACCACATAATAGCAACTCTTCTCAAGATTCATCGCTGCAAATGTCAGAACATTCGAAGACTCCAACAATGAAGATCTTTTTTTAGCCTATGGAGAACCCAAAACATATTTTATGAAGAGATGCATTTCAAGAACATTCTCTACAATATTCAGGGCAATGCTTGAGATGGTGAACACTAGCCTATATATAGGCGCAACGGTTCACAAAATGAAACCAATCAACAGTTATATCAGCATTAAATGCCATATGGAAAATAGGGAGGCGATGGTTCCAATTGCAACTGCACGAATCCACATTCATCAAATTAATGGCACCGCGCGCAACCCCATTAATTGGGGGGAGTAACCGACACTGAATCGTCTCGCAATCTGTTTCGTACACTTGGCATGTTGATCTTTACAACACGACCCAACCAACTAAGGGCCCAAGCTAGTACCCTGCCAGATCTGGCCCAATACACGAAAAAGACACAAACGGCAAATGCCTTAAGCGTCCATGGAATGTGGAGCATGCCTACGGGGATATTATCAATAAATCCAAGGTATCCCCTCTATTAAGATTCTGTTGTTGTTCATTAAACCTGGATAAACTCAGTCTGGCCAATTTATGGCGATCCAACTCCAAAATCAGATTTATTGATCCGGCCTTCGTGCTGAACTATTAGGCAAATTAAGTGAGTTAGAAGACCCAAGTTAAACTTACACGCCCAAGGCCAAGCGGTGGCCTAACCTTACCAAAGCTTAGTCAGTTCTGACTAATGTCGATAGCTTCTGGTTCGCTCTAATGCCTAGTCTGCCAAAAGAGGATGACGATGGCTTAGAAAGTGAGAGCCTAGTCAGTGCTCAAATGCTTGATCACGATGGCTTGCCAAGGATCATCGTCCAACTACAAACGATGGTTGTTGAACTCGATCAAAGCTTAGACAATTCTGACTGATGACGATGGGTTTTGTTCTTCTCTAAAGCCTAGTCCGCCAAACGGATGACAATGGCTTAGAAAGTGAGAGCTTAGTCAGCGCTCTAATGCCTGATCGAGATGGCTCGCCAGGGATAATTGTCCAACTGCGGGTAATGGTCACCAAACCCGACGAAAGCTTAGTCAGTGACGACTGATTACGATAGCTTCCAGTCCACTCGAAGACTAGTCCTCAAATAATGGATGTCAACGACTTAGAAAGTGGGAGTCTAGTTAGCGTTCTCGACATCTAATCACGACGATTTGCCAAGGATCATCGTCCAACTACAGACATTGATCGCTGAACCCAACCAAAGTTTAGTCAGTGGCCACTGATAACGATAGCTTCTGGTCCGCTCTAACACCTAGTCCATCAAGCGCGGATGAAAATGAGTTAGAAAGTGGGAGTCTAGTCGGTGCTCATGCAGCTGATTATGATGGCTTGTCAGATATCAACTTCTTCCGCATACAGTGGTCGCCGAACCTGACCAAAGCCTAGTTAGTTTCGACTAATGACAACGACTTCTGGTTCGTTCTAACACATAGTCCATCAAGCGCGGATGACGATGGGTTAGAAAGTAGGAGTCTAGTCAGTGCTCATGCAGTCTGATGATGATGGCTTGTCAGGGATCATTGTCCTTCAGCAGATATTGATCGAGGAACTTGACCAAAACTTAATCAATTCGGACTGATAACGATAGCTTCTGGTCCACTCTAACACCTAGTCCATCAAACGCGGGTGACGATGGGTTAGAAAGTAGGAGTCTAGTCAGTGTTCATGCAGTCTAATGATGATGGCTTGCCAGGGATCACTGTTCTTTCGCAAATAGTGGTCGCCAAACCTGATAAAAGCTTATTCAGTTTTGACTGATGACGACAACTTCTGGTCCGCTATAACACCTAGTCCATCAAGCGCGGATGACAATGAGATAGAAAGTGAGAGTCTAGTCACTGCTCAATGCTTGATCATGATGACTTGTCAGAGTTCATTAGCCAACTACAGACAATGATTATAGAACCCTACCAAAGTTTGCTCAGCCACAACTGATGACATTAACTTCTGGTCCCCCTTACGGCCTAGTCCTTCAGTGCGGGAAGAAACAGTTTGAAAATATAGTTATAGCTCTGAAAGCTTAACTTGGACAAATCACAAGGACCACAATCTGACCAGTTCTCTTATAGTAACAACGGAAACTACTGGTCTAATCCATAGCCTGGCCCACATATGGCGGATCTCAAAGATGGTAACGACCTGGTCCGAATTATCTATCAGATGCCAAGCTTATCCCCTCGCATGGAGTTTAGCCAACTTACAAGACTTGGCCAATATGACTCCCCAATCTCTAAAGAATACTGACCAGGGTTGCATGAATTATCACAACGTAAGTAGTCAGAACTCTCAACATATTGTCTTTTATTGATAAGTAAAAAATATAAAATTTACTCCTCATCAAGAGAAGGTTCAAATACAACGAAACTAGCCTTTGTAGGAGAAGAAGTAGGGGATCCGTTCACAGGCGCTGCAGCTCAGACACTCTAGTCTTGATCACCTTCTTATTCTGATTGATCACCATCTTCTTCTGATTGATCGGGGGCTCCTCCAAACTCAACAAAATACACCTCTTTGTAACAAAAGAAGTCCTAATCGGGATGCTCATCCTTCATCAGCTGCAACAGCTCCAGCTGTCCATGCACAACTTGCTGAACTCAAATGTGTTCTGGCCTTTAAAAGCTTTTCCTTCTCGACTCAGCGAGCTCTCACTCCATCTGCTCCAACTTGCCTGAAACATATCAGTTCTGGACTGCTCAACACTCAAGTTGTTCTTTGTAGCACTTAGTTCATATGGCACCAGAAGGAGCTGCTCTTCTACTGTTCGCACACTCTTGGCATTGGAGTTAACATCAGCCTCTAGCTGCTGACATCAGGCAGTCCACTCGAACTCCTTCTCGACTTTTTTAGTGTGTAGAGCTTGCACCTCAGCCTGCACCTTGGCGGAAACCTCCCGAGCAAATTGTAATTTACGACGTATAAGGTTCAGTTCTTCCTTGAACCTGTCCCTCGCGGACATTGCCTCTGCCAATTTGGATTCAAGAATTTCTAAGCAAATCCTCTGAGCCTCTAATCTTGTCTTCAGACTTCCTAATCAATGACTGTTTGGGCCGACCTCCCTTCCTTAAGTTGTTTATTTAGTGTTTCGATTTCACGGAGAGCATCCGAGTACGACTTCTACAAATTTGCAAAGACTTGCTCCATGGTATATACTCTCTCATGGGCAACTTTGACTTCCATCCTAGCGATGACGACTTGGTTCAGATATGACATCCCAAGAACGAGATATTTCTGCCCCTTCTCCATACGCTCTCCGAGCGTATCGCCTGCTGGCATTAGAGCATAATTTTCCAACCAATCATTCCACTTATTGATATGCTTCTTGGAGGCATAAGAAATATCAACTTTCTGGTGTCAGGCTTGGTTGCTCATCTTTAACACATCTGGAGCGAACAAATTGATTTGCGCATCCGGATGGAGGTCTTCTGGGATCAGAATTACTCCAGCACATTCCTTCACTGTCTTTACCACACCAAAGCCCTCGTCCATCACTTTCCCCTTGCTCACAATGATCGGCTCTCTCTCATGAGCCGACTCGAAAGCAGTTGACAAGGAAGTGAGTTATCTCTCGAACCCCACGTCACTTCAATATGGGGTCGATACCTAGGTGAAGGACAATACAAGCGATACGGAAGGGACTTCTTGCCATATAGGCGACAATCAGACGACTCTTTAGCAAGCCAGAGTGACTCGCCATCCAAAGAGGGGTTGTACTTAAATCCTTCAATGAAGAAGGATGAGCCAAACTAGCATTGGATGAAGCCGCCATGTCCGTTTGTAGCAACAGGTTGTTCATAACCTTCACCTGCTCGGTGCTCAGCTTTGTTACATCTTCAACACCCAACATCTGGAGATACTCATTCTCCAAGTTGGGAAGAGAGATCAAGGTCCTTGCCTGAGCATCCTCCCCCTCGGACACAACAACTTCCTCCCTAGTGAACGAATCAAAAACCTGTCCCACAGCTTGGCGACCCTCTGAAAGGGTCGAACGCTCACGAGCGAGCTTAGTGGTAGCACGAGGCTTCTTAGAATGCATATAAGAAGTAAGAAACTCATTCAATTCCGCCCTCCTTGACGGGCTCAGAATCTTAACTTTTTGGAGTTTTTTCTTCTTCGAAGAGGGTTCACCTTTGGACTTCATATTCGGAACTTTGAAAAGAGTGGGAGCCTCATGCCAATTAGCCCACAGTCCGGTGCGCTTGATATTAGAAGATTGAACGACATTCTCTACCCACAGTCGAGGCATGTCACAAAATTTATCTAAAACTGTTTCATCTTTAGAAGAATGGGCGTGGTTGGAAACCTCCCTATAGAAAGCATGGATAGCAATTCAATATGCAATTAACACAGGCATAATCAAGAACAAAATCAAACTTACTTAGTTGCCTTAACTCTCGCTCGATCGGACGACCAACAAACTCAAAATACTTTGAGTCCACAGAGGCCATGAAACAATATTTTTGCTAGAACTTGAATTCATCAGGCAGATTCCCAAATCAATCCGGCGACATCAACACACACATCGCATGCTCGTTTATCCAAGGAGATGTGAGCAGTTGGGTCCCCTTTGGAGACACTCGGACACTAGCGTCCTTCGCCCTAACCAGAATGGCGATCACCACCCTATACCTGTGCAACACTAGTTGAGTAGGCGCGATGCCAAGGTAAGCTAGAAAGGTCCAAATTTCCTTGATAACAGGAAAATGGACGCCCGATTGGAACATACCTCGGTGCAGACAGATAAATCCTTCAGGAGAAGACAATGGCGTCTGGCCAATACCTAATGTGAAGAGAACCAAACCATCACCCATATGTTTCATGAAGGCCTTCCAGAGTCGACTCAGAGATTGACATCTCCTCGAAGAACTTACGGCCTTTAGCAAATAGTTCATCAAAAAGTTGATTTTGGCTCGCCATTGAAGAACGTACAAACTTTCAATCAAGGAAGTCGAGCAAATCAAAAGCATGGAAAGTAAAATGACCAAGAAGAGTTTCTAAGATCGAAGAGTAAAGAAAATGAACTCTGCAAAGAAAGGGATCTATATAGAAAACAAAATTCTTGCCTTTTTCTTTGAACAGACGCACACCCATTTAATGAAGCGCAATGCTCAAGGAGACGATTCAAACTCAAACAATCATGACCGCCCAGGTCCTCCACGACATGACTTGATGGACTGACAAGTTGGCCCACCAACTTGGGGGAGTAGCTGATGATACACCAAACCGTCTTTTAATCTGTGCCATACGCATGTCATGATAATCTCATTAGCAGATCAATGTGGGTCTGACTGCTTACCAATCTGACAAGGCCCAAACAATACTAAGCCCATATTTGCGTAAACAAGAAGGTTGGATCCAAATTGCAGTGCCCTATTAAGCCCACACATCACATGGCAAAGCCTAATACGCGTAATGCCTAATCAGACAAGTATCTGGGGGGATCACCTAAGATGGGCAGACTAGCAATACATTGGATCCGACTAGGAGACATATACCAGAGTATAAGTCATGCATGAAAACTTCTTTGCATGGACAACACTCCAAAAGGGAAACCTCTCCCAGAAATTTAGGAGCACAAGTCGTGTAGGGAAACTATCCTACATGGACGACTCCCTACTAGGAAAGGGTATCCAGCAAAATCTCTTTCCCCAAACTACGCCACCAAAAGCCTAGTCGAACAAGGACTCTCGCATTATAAATACGACACAGGGTTGATGAACAAAGGTATGCTGCAGAACCCAATTTACAACTTTAAGCCTTTCTAAAGACTTGTCTAACTTTGGCATCAAAGTGCCATCGGCCACTACAACGGTGGTCCTTGGCTCATGTGTGTTCCCTGTGCAAGTCAAGTCAAGGTCAAGGAGAGCAAGATTCGACTACATCAACACCCTTAGTTTTTTCCTCATTATTACTGCTCAATGATATTATCCACTATGTATATAGCAATCCGAAATAATTTCTTCTAATAAAAGAAATGCAAATGTCTTTCTAAGTTGGTCTACTTTGTAAAGATCTGACTCCAACCAAAAGCAAAAATGAATGCCCCATATAATACAGGCTAACCTAGTCTGATTTAGGATTGTTTTATTACAGTTTATCCAGAGAAGAGGAGTTGATCTGCATCGAACTTCGCGTTAATTTGATTGCTAAAAATTTTCGTCTCTTAATTTTCTGTAAGGCATCGACTCTAAAAGTACATAAAAATTATTCCTTTTTTCTATCGCTCTTAATTTCCTATTTCCTAGATTGGTTCACTTTCAACCTCAAGTGAAGCTTTTTCTTTCTCTCGCTTTCCCACAGTTTGGATTTTAAAGCTCGATAAGTTTTGGGATTGGTTTAAGAACAACAAACTTTTTCATATTGAGGTTTGGCAAGGTGAAGTTCTTCAACCTCTCAAACCTGCTACCCCGTGAGGAATTTTGCTCCTTGGGTCATTTCCAGTGGGAGAAAGTCATGAGACATGTCGTGCTTACAGTGGGGGTCGTGATTGTAAATAAAAGGAAAACTTATGTAAAAAAGTACAATACCATCTAGTAGTTATGTTAGATGTCATGATCATCTTATCCGACAATGAAAAAAGGAGCAAAACACCCCAAGGAGTAAATTTTTTACACTATCCTTTCATCGTATATTCTTTCATTCATGCACAATATTCTCTAAACCCAAATTTTTTGGTTCTCAATTAATTAAAACTACACACACACTCACACACATTAGAGTATGATGCTTATGAAGATTTTTAAAAAATTCAAGATTTGGGGGAGAAGGGTGCCTGCCTTGTTTAGCTTGAATCGTGTATATCGTGGGTTGTTGCTCACCATGCGTGATACTCTAGACTACGGTGCCCTTGTAAAGGTCGGTTCTCATAAACATTATCTTAATAATTAAAATTTTCTTATGGATGACACCAAATATTTGTTTTATATTTTTCTTATCTCCACGTGATACATGTGCATTCCCCAATGTCTAGTGAACCAGTCTTGGAAAAGATACCTGCAATACTATATTTTTGGCATATTAAGAGCCTTCGGCGATTACTTGGACAAAATGGGGCTCAAACTTATCCAAAGTTGGTTGAGATTTTACTTACTAATAATGAATAGAATTAGCACAAAAATTTTTAACGTTGTTAAATTTTTATTGCGACTTTTTTTTCTCAAGGATTAAGTTGTATTACAAATTTGCAATGTTGTTGGGATATTTCACTTCAAGCAAATTGGGCAATTACAACTAGGGCTAGTTATGATACCCCCAGAACAAATAGCTAATTAAATATCAACCCTTATTTGATATTGTATTTACGATACTCCTGGACTAGCGGTCGAGATAACTTTATCATCTGTTTTCAAATGGGTCATATTTTGATGACTAAATACCCTTAAATTGATCCAGGGGCTTAGGTAACACTTTTGGCCTTAAACAACTAATAATTGGCATCTCAAGGCAAATCAGAGGTTAATATTGTATGTAAATTAAAATGCATGTCTCGAGACACATTGTAAGGTATAAAAAACAAAAACATAAAAAAGTCACCATCATAAAAAATGTGTATCTAGACCATCATCCTCCATTCTCGGTTTCTGTAACGCCCCTACCTCATCTTCTTCTCTGCATCTTTGTAATGCCGAAAACACTGCAATTCCTTCTCCATTCACTCCCTCTCCGCTTCTTTATTTCGATGGCGACCATCCCTCCCTCGTTTCCCATTTCACGTCTCTATTTTGCCGGCAACTACCACCTTTTCCCTCTCCTTAGCCTTCTTTCCCTTCTCAATTCATTTAGCTTGTGGCAACCACCATCTCTCCCCTTCCCTCCATGAACCAGATCGCCCCACCTCCAACCTCGTTTCACATTGCCATTGTCACCATCTCTCCTGAACCAAAACCTCCAGCCCCAATTCACCTCGCCATTGCCACCAGCCCTGAACCAAGTCTTTTCTCACCCCCCCCCCCCCCCCCCCCCCCCACCACCACCAACATTTCACCTTGCAACGACCTTCTATCCAAATTCACGTGCAGTGACCTCAACCCCCTCTAATTCCACTCTTTGATTTCAATTGAAATGGAAGATGGATGGGTGATGATGGTGAAATATGAAGCTAGTACGGTGGTTGTCACACCCCAATTTTTGTAAAAACCAAATCGTTATATCCACGTAGGATTATATGTTTCCCCCAAGTTCGGAACGTGAAATTCAACAGCAACGAAGGAACAAAATTCAACGACAACAACTAAAACGTTATTTATAATTTATTTATGGATTGTGAAGTTATTGCTCACAAGAAGATGTGTTGTCTCGAAAAGTAGTCTTATTATCTTATTACCGCTTCTAATTACTGTCAAAAATCTAAATTTTCAATTAGAATTTTGTACCAGAGAAATGTGAAGTTGTAACTTTATTCTGAATTTTAGCTACCAATTCGAGTATCATCTTCAACCCGCTAAAATTGCTAGGTCTTTTGCCATTAATATCGTCTGAAACCTAGTAACTTTTAATTTTTCAATAGATAATTTTATCCAATAGTTGACATTCCCACTTGTAGGGAAACAAGGGAAAAAAACATAAAACATAAAATTTATCATGCATTAAATGATCGGGACATAAAATTTTATTATTCTTTGGGCGCGGGACAAGATAGGACAGGATGGGCCTCATCCCGATCCCATCCAATTCCTTTGGGATCAGGATGGGATAGACCTCATCCTGACCTCGTCCTACCCCAAATGGGTTCAGGACGGAGTGAACATGTACTAAACAATTTGTTGCAGTGCAAAAACTGAATTCATTCTTGTTTTGTTCAACACAACCATATTTTTGGTTTTAGATAAGGATGATTATTTTTTTTCTCAACAAGGGATACTATCATTTGTTGTTTAGTAGTCGATAGACCAATGTTGTTGGTGCAAGTTTTCATTGGCGTTGGTGGAACAAAAAGACCAACCTGGTTTTGGTTTACTCATTCTGAACAACATAATTTATCATGCATGAAATGATCTTCCAGCTCCTCTACAACCCATATTGACTGCCATAACAGTCCTCAGATTGCATTGTTATAAAAAAAAATCTTATTAACATGAAAATTTATTAGTGGCACTTGCAATGGTATCAAAATCAAATAAACGCAAGTCCAGGTTCCCACTGTCTTTTCTCTGCAAAGATGAAAATAGTGAAATGTGTTTTAATAAAAATCAAGTAAGATTATGGGATATTTTATTATTGGAGATGAGAAAATATTGCATGGTTATGTGTACTCTACCATACGCATAATATTATATAAAAGAATAGAAAACCTGCGAAACTATCGTTTCTATCATGTTTTGTTCATATTTATATTGCAGAATTGTGTTTTGAGATCAAGTTGGCTCGTATTTACATTGTACGATGGAAAGCCTTAGAATTTGTGATGTCATCCACCACAAGTCTGCTCGTATTTTCATTGCAATGTTGATTCTGAGGAAAGTTTAATAGAGTGGACCCTTGTAAGTCTTGCAATGGCAAAGAAGACAACCTAAAAGTGTGAGAATAGGAGACACAAATGTGCATCGTGTTGGAATTTTCTAATGGGGTGTTTTTGTTGTTGGGATGTAGTTTTGTTATTTGGAGTGTGAATAATAGTTTGCAAAACACGAGATATAAGATGTGATCTGAGAAATAAATTTGGTTGTGAGCAATTAAGGTTGAAAATGATAACTTTTGTAACTTTTTCGGGTAAAAATTAATGTTATTTTGCATTAGATTCTATAATTTGTACAAACTTGGGACTCAAACTCAAAATTAAGTATAAATCATGGTATCCAAATGCAAATGTATCCTAAAAAGTACAACCCTCATCAATGACCTATAGATTTTAGTTTCATATTGCTAGTTGAACCTACCTAAAATTAAAATGCTAAAACTAATGTGTTATCTATTTAGTCCATCCTCACTTTCAGCTCGTGACATGTGCTAGATGTCATAAACTTAATTGAGTTTAGGATTTTGACAGAAATGGTGATTTATAATGGCGGTTTTGACATGGACTTAGTTTCACAAGGGTTTGGGGATGGAGTTGCCTCAATTGGTGGATGATGTAGTTGAATCAATAGTGATGAATGTCAATGGTAGTTGGCTGGTGGATGTGATGTGTGTATGTATGGTGGTGGTGGTAGGGGGCTATTGAATTACTTGGGTGCACATAATGCGGTATTTCCCATGCAAAATTCTGGACAAAATGTTAAAGCAGCACTCCACGGCCACACTACAAAAAAAGGTCCAACCATGTTGTAAGCCCCAAATTCATTCACAAATGAAAAACCCAAAAACCCAGCCCCTAATCTCGATTGAAGAGCAGTGAAAAGGTGATCAACAGGTGCAAGGGCTCTCATTGTGGTCGGTGACTAATTTGTTGTTGCTCCGTCCATTATTTCCTATCGAAATTTCCTTTTTATTACTTCATCAATCATGCATGAAAGGAAAAATCTAGGGTGCCTAGACCAGTGCCTGGTGGTATGCCTAGTGGCCACCAGTCACCGTCCATCTGCCTCGAGATGTGAATTATTTCATATCTCGTGACAAATAGACGGTGCTTGGTGCCACCAGGCATTCCACCAGGCACTGTAGTAGTGCTCTGCATGAAAAGAAAAGAACTCCCCATTTTGTGGTTGGCTTTATTTAATATAGGCATCTGCTAAATATCACCACCACTTATACTGATGGACATCACCACCCACCATTTAAATTTTTTTTTTTTGACATACTGAAGAACACCACCACTATATATTAAAAAAAAAAAAAAAACTTAACCCTCATCTTCTCCTATCTCCCTTTCTTTTCCGACCACCGCCTCCTCATCTTCCTCTCCTCCCCTTCACCCCACCACCTCGCCACCCACCGTTACCTCTCATCCTTCTCCCTTTCACCCCACCATCTCTCATCTTCCTCCCCATCACCACTACCACCTCTGCTTCTCCTCTTCTTTACCACCACAACCTTGCCACCTTTCTTGCTCCTCCTCCCCTTCACCCCACCACCTCTCCTCCTCCACCCACCACCTCTCTTCTTCCTCATTATCACCACTACTACCACTTCCCCACCTCTCCTTCTCCACCCCTTCACCCCACCACCTATCCTCTTCTTCCCCACAAACACCACCACTACCTCCCCTTCACCCCACCGCCACCTCTCCTACTCTTCTGGCTATTTTTTTGCCCTATTTTTTTCTCCCTCACCCTCACAGCGGTTCATGTGAGTGTGGAACCCACATTCCCAGGAACCTTCATGAGGGTGAAGGAGAAAATTTTGTCGATGGTGTAAGAACACGGTTACCGCCTCACTTTGTAGAAAGAAATCGAGGTGCACTCAAATTTCTCATATCGGTGGTGCAACAAGAACACAACTACCGCCTTAGCATTATCAATTGTGTTAGATTCGAGAGATTCAGAGATGTCCATATGTTTACATAGTATATATAAAAATTCAATTGTAATTAGTTTTATCCGAGATATCTGAGATGCCCATATGTTTAGTTTGTATATATAGGAATTCAATTCTAATGTGTCTGATCTGAGAGATCCGAGATACCCATATGTTTAGTTTGTATATATTGGAAGTTTGGGATATAATGAAGTTAAGAATTTTGTGAGTATTTTCAATTGCTTTTTCATTACTTATAATATTTGCATGCATAGTGATGCATTCGATTTTCGCTCCCTGTTTCACCTTGACGTGCTGACCTGCACAAGGAATGCACGTGAGTCATAGACCAACATTGTGGTAGCCGATGACACTCCGATGCTAAAGTCAGACAGGGATTTGAAAAATACGTAATGGTGTAAACATGGAATTTGTAGTGTACTTTAGCTTACCAACCTCATGTCATATTTATAGTGCTGGAGTCCTAGTTTGACTAGGACATCGGTGGGGTAGTTTAGGGAAAAAGATCTTCGGTGGAGATCCTTTTCTAATTAAGAGTTGTCCTATGGAGGGAAGCTTCTCTGTTAGACTTGTGCTCCTAGATATGCGGGAGATAGTTTCCAATCAGAGTGTTGTTCATAGATAGAAGTTTCCATGTGCGACATATACTCTAGTATTTGCTTCCTAGTTTAAAACAAAGTGTTGTTGGCTTGCCTATCCGAAGCCGATCCCCGAGATACTTGCCTTAACAGGTCTTATGGGTATTGGAGATGGTTGTAAGACGTGTGGGCTTAGCAGGTTGGAATGATTTGGGTCCCTCTGGCAGACTACATTGCACAGACTTGGAGCCGCTTGGGCCGGATCAGTGTTGTGTTGACGCTTGGGCCTGTTATTTCTCGAGATCATCATGACACATTTACAGTGGGGAAGAGAGAACGTTTTGGTGTATCATCAGCTGCTCCCTCCGAGTTAGTGGCCATTGTATCGGTTCACTAAGTCACTTCTTGAAAAGATATGACGCTCATGATGATTGAGTCTGAACCGTTACTTGAGCGGCGCACATCATTAATTAAGTGTGTGTCGGTTCAGTGGAGAAGATGCGGGAAACCAATCCCTATTTAGATCTCCCTTTCTGTAGAGATTAACTCTTCCATTTCTTCGCTTTTAGAGACTTCGTTCTGTTTAGCTTTTGATTGAAAGTTTATTCACCTTATTCATGGCTCGCAAAATCACCTTGACGATGAAGTTCTAGCCAAGGGTCTCCAGTTTTTTGAAGATAGGTCTGATTCGAATCAGACCTTGCCGATATCCGAAAGAAATTCAGGTCCCTGAGGACCTGCCATTCTATATTCTGAGTGATGATCAGACGCCGATGTTTCCTCCGAAAGGGGTCATCTGTTTGCACCGTAGGATACTTTAAACTGAAGTCTGCTTTCCTGTACTTGACGACATCTGGGGCTTCTTGGATTTTTTTGGGATTCCTCCTGCCCAGTTGGTACCTAATTGGTACAAGATTATCCTTCTCATATCGATCAGGGCGAAGGATGCTGGTATCCACGTGACTCCAAGCATGATCCAGTTGTTGACTTCCCCTTGCCTGAATGATCACGCCATTTGCAAGTTGACGTTGCCGGCTTGCTTTGAGAAGTTGTCGGATGACTTCAAATTCGGGCAGAAATATTGCTTCTTAGCTCCTTCGGATTCGAAGTACTTCAAGTTCAAGGGTCATCCGCTTGAGCAGGATTTCACGCTGTTTTGTAAGTATAGTTTTGCCCTTTGATTTCGTTGTGTTGATTGTATGCTGATCATTGCATGTGTTTCTCTGTAGGGAGGTTCCCTACTACTCCTCTTTCCTCGGAGGAGCAAGTCACTATGAAGGAATTCTATGACATGATGTGGATGAGTGTGGAAGACGTTATATGTCCTACTAACTTCAGTCGTAGTGGACTGTGGGCCAACTGGCACGTGGCTCCCACTATTTACAGAACGCCGAAGGCTAAGTCTGAAGGTGGAACCCCTTCCAGGAAGAGGAATGCTTCCAAAGTTAAGGATCATGCCTTGCCCGACGCAGAGAGGCTTTTTGAAATGTTTGTTTTCTTCATTAGCTGGAAGAGGTCTTGCGTTGGGGCCGAGCCGGTTGTCAAACGGTCTGCTCCAGTAAGGGAGGATCGTGAACCTGACCAGCCTGCCAGGGCGGAGGTCGAAGTGTCTGGCTGGGAGAAGGACCACCTGCGATTAGCAGGGGTTGTAGACTCATCAAAGCTGGGTACCGAGCAGGCTGAACTTTTGAGTGAAAAGTTGATGTTGGCTAGTTTGGCGGCTTCTACTGGTGTTGACCAATCTAGAACCGTTTTACTGGAAGGCTCTAATGAAGATTCGCCTGAGGTCCCAAAGTTTAATCGTCCTGCTGGTGGATCATCCGATAGTGGTCGTGGCAGTGTGGGCCATCCCTCTTGTAGTCCGCATAGTTCTCCATTTCGCTCGAGGCCGCATATCAAGGTAATAGAGGGTCCGTTGGTCAATTTGCTTCCTTCTTTTCCTTCGAATTCCGTTGAGCCGGCTTGCAATAAACGGTCGACTGCTGGTGACAAAGGGAAGGTCGCAGATGAGGGCCTAGGTGAGGTGGAGACTACAAAGGGCAGTGTTGGCGTTCAGGATAGCTCCATCCGGATGCGCGGATGAGTTTGTTTGCTCCGGTCATAGTTTAAATGAGCAACCAGGCTTGCACCAGGAGGTTGACATTGATTATTCTTCAGGGAAGCATATAAGCAGACGCTATAGCTAGTTGGCGAACTGCACTCCGAAGTCGAAGGAGGATGCGCTGGAGAAGCGCGTGAATAAGGGGTTGAAACACCTTACGTTGGGGATGTCCCAATTAAGCTAGATGGCCATCGCTAGGATGGAATTTGAAATGGCTCGTGAGAGGGTGTACACCATGGAGCACATCTTCTCGACTATGCAGAAGTCGTATTCTTATACACTTTTCGAGATTGAGTCGCTGAGAAAGCAAATTGAGGAAAATAGGCTGAAGCAGACAGCCGTTGATGCTGAGACTTGGAGGGTTTGTTTGGAAGCCCTTGAGTCTGATTTAGTAGTGGCGGTGTCCATAAGGGACAGATCCAGACAAGATTTGAACCCGATTCGACGTGAACTGGAAGTTGTGCAGGAAGTTGTGGCTAAAATGCGTTTTGAATTGCAGTCTCTTGTCGAGGACAACACCATGAAGGAATCCGAGTGGGTTGCCCAGAGATATCAGTTAGAAGCTGATATGGAATTCAATGCTCAGGAAGCAAGGAAAGCTGGGTACCAACTTCTCTTCGAGCAACATGAACTTAGCACAGTTAAGAGTCGGCTGATTACTGAGCAATCTCAGGTCGATGTGCTGACAGGCAAACTGGAATTGTTGGAACATGAACTTGTTGAAGTGAAGGTGCACAAAGAAGAGCTTTTCAAGGCGCAAGGCATATGTGAATTTTGTTGGACCGTGCATGGGAGGTTAGAACTGTTGGCGCTAATGAAGGAGGAGCATTCAGAATGAGACCTTGCTTATTAGAAGAAGACGTTTTATGTGGACTTCGGGATGGTCTCTGGGTCGTCAGAGGAAAAGGGCGATCTGAATCATGGCACTCAGGCCGAAGCACGGGCGGACACAACTCATGCTCTTTTTCTGCTAGGCTTAGTTCTTCCGTATTTGTACCTCCTCTTGATGAGGAGTAAATTTTGCACATTTGTACTTTTTGTTTTGACTGTTAATGAAAACAAGTTTACTTTGAGTATGTTTTGTACCCACATTTTGTTCGGTCTCCCTATTGCGCGTTTTCCATTTTGCCTTGTCGTTTTACTTTGAAACAGGTAAGGTTGGGTTAGCAGGAAGTTGGGTGGTCTGTCTATTGTTGAGACTTCGACCATTTATAATGCGAATGATTCTGAACTGTTCTTCTGTAAGGTTTTAGATTTGCTATCGAGTGGTTATGTCCAATAGTGGGCGTTTTGCGGATGGTTTGGCGGTGGGTTACACTACCAAGCCCGTGCTCATCCTTAAGGTAGGCTATTGAAGACTCAAGTTGTGCATCTGATCATCGGTTGCAGTTACTAGCATGAATGAATTGTTGCAGCCAAGCACATGCATTATATTTGAGCTAGAGTGTTTGTCCTGAGTCAGGTTTCGCAAGCTCGGGCTAATATCCCATGTAGCAATCGTCCGTGTGTTAGCGGATTGATTTTTGAGTTGGCTCAAATGGCCATTGCTGATAATGGAATGTCAGCCTGTGTGAGCGTGAAGACGCTGCTTGAGTTGTAATTTACTTCAGCGACCACTGTCTTTAGAAAACACAGTGGTCATGTGGCGAGTCGCTGACATCAGTCGAGGCTAACTGGGTTCCCTTCTTCTGAACCATCTATGCCCGCGCGGAGCGAATTTCATGTTCGGGATATGAAAATTTTGGCGATCATGGTCTGTTAGAGAACAATGATCTCGTGGCGAGTCGTCGACATCAGTCGGGGTTGATTAGACTCCCACCTTCCAAACCATATACGCCCGCGCGAAGCGGGCTACAAGTTTGGGTCAAGAAAATTCGACGATCATGGTTTGTAGGAGAACAGTGATCTCGTGGTGAGCCGTTGACATCAGTCAGAGCTGACTAGACTCCCACCTTCCACACCATCTACACTTGCGTGGAGAGGGCTACAAGTTTGGGATGATAGAATTTGGCGACTGTGGTCTGTAAGAGAGCAGTGGTCCCATGGCGAGTCGTTGGCATAAGTTGGATCTGAATAGGCTCCCACCTTCCAAACCATCTACAGCCCCACGAAGCGGGCTACAAGTTTGGGATGAGAGAATTCGACGACCATGGTCTGTAGAATAACAGTGGTCTCGTGGCCAGCCATTGACATCAGTTGGATCTAACTAGGTTCCCACCTTCCAAATCATCTACACCCATGCACATCGAGCTATAAATTTGGGGGGTTTTTGGCGACTATGGTCTGTTGAAGAGTACTAGTCTCGTGGCAAGCCGTCGTCATCAGTCGTGAGTGACTAGGCTCCCACCTTCCAAACTATCTACACTCGCCCGATGGGGGCTACAAGTCTGGGAGTTGGTAATTCGGCGACCATGGTCTGTAGAAGAGTAGTGGTCTCGTGGTGAACCGTCGACATCAGTGGAGACTGACTAGGGTCCCACCTTCCAAACCGTCTACACCCGCACAGTGGTTGGTACAAGTCTGGGAATTGGTAATTTGGTGACCATGGTCTGTAGAAGAGCAGTGGTCCCATGATGAACCATCGACATCAGTCGAGACTGACTAGGCTCCCATCTTCCAAACCATCTATACCCACGCAGAAGGGGCTACAGGTCTGGGCTTTAACCAGAACAGTCGTCACCGGCTAGGCTTACCTGATCTGGTTCGGCGACCGTTGCACATGAATGGGGCGGCGACCCCTGGCAGGCGCAAAAGCGCTGATTAGACTCCTACTTCCTAAGCCATCGACATTCGCACACGACGAACTAGGCGTTGGGATGAACTAGAAGCCGTCATCATTAGTTGAAACTGACTAGGTCAGGGCTCCACTTGTTGCGTGCTCGTGGGCCTACTTCCACAAACAGAATGCATCATGCGGATTAGTTTTTTTCAAAAAGTAGTACTGTAAACCAGCTGGTGATATGCAGGTGTGTTCCGCGTGTCAAAAGTGTCTAGGGTTTCTACTGTTTACACCAGCGCACGTGGTAGAATATCGTTCAAATAGTGGGCCTAGCCGATGGGCCCGTAAAAGAAGAACTAGGTCTTGTTGCATGGTGACACGCGTACGGCGTAGATCGCGAGACGATTGAGTATCAGTTACTCCCCCCTATTTAATGGGGTTGTGTGCAACAACATCATTAATTAGACGAACGTGGTCAAGTGCAGTTTCCTTGGAAACCGTTGCCTCCTCGTTTCCCATATGGTACTTAATGCTGATATTTAATGTTGAAGCGTCTGTATGGTGAACCACTATCTATATAATAGTGTTCATTCATTGTTGTAGGCATTATCTTCCACATAGTACTTTTCAGATGTTCTTACTCAAAGGATGTGCTTTGGGTTTTCCAAAGGTTGAAGGAAGATCTCCAATGCTGGAGTCTTTGGATGTTCTTACATTTGCGCATATGAGTTTTGATAAAACTTGTTATAATGCGTGGTCACCTGCTCTGGGTGAACACCCAATTGGTTAGTTGAGACCTTCTAATTTCTTCTCGTATTTCATAGAAGAAGTACGGATTTTCCCGCAAGGGACGAATCTGTCATTTATGTGTTGGTGCCCTGTTAGTGCTTTGAACCGTCTAATTTCTGAGATAACACCAGCAATCAAATTTGGAGCAATTGCTCTTGTTCTCCGTCGGCTAGCCTTGACTCGTTGTGCTGTGCTGGGACTCAGAGCTGCGGGAAGGATGTGGAGTTGGTCATGGCCTATCGGAGTGGGCCATTGACTCCAAGATGCCCCTCTCATCCCTTCTCGGAAGGGTGCACTCGATTTATTTCAACCTGATGCTTGTCCCAAGTTCGTCTGGTTGAGCGGATTGAGCGTGCAAGTTGGTTGTAGCTTCGATTGGCATATCGCGGGGCCTCCGGTTGCTGATTTTGTACCACCTTACGCCATATTTGAGGGGTGGGTCTGACGAGAAGCGAGTTTTTTCATACTGCTCTTACTTGTAGATCACTTTTTAAGAGAAGTAGCTGAGCGAAACTCTCAGAGTGTTTCACGATTTACCTAGGGTACCTTTACTGTCACTTCTGAGTCTTCTTCTGGAATCGGGTTGTTTAAGCATATCTTTACTGTATGTCGCATCGAATTCAGATGCTTGTAGTTTGTAGTATTTTGTACCCGCCTCTGGGCGATCGTTGTTACATTTTTCCAGTAATAAGTAGAGTGTGTTTGCATCATTCTTTTTATTCTTTAAATGATTGCAAATCACATAAGCTCCTAAGAACTAAAACTTTACATTGACTACGGAAAGAAAACTAAACAAATGAATAGATTGAACATTGGCGGAGAGAGGTTGCTCCGGCCCTGAAGTGAATTCGCATGGCTCTTGATTGGATCTTGTGTACCTTCAGCGAATTGCCAAGTTTCGCTAACGCCGTTGAGGTTACTGAACAGTAAACCTTGCGTGGGAGGGTCCTTTCGTGCCCCCGACAGTTGTGGGGTCGTACTCCCACTTGCTATGACCTCTCGGTTGGGCCTGGTGTCCCATCGGGCTAGAGATTGGACTACTCTCGTAACGCTAGAATGTTCTTCGTCGCTAAGTTGAGCCACTGTTGTTGGGATTTTGCCTCCGTCTGGGTGGAGTGACTTCTCTATAGTTCTTGAGTCTGGCTTCTGTTCAACTTGTTTGGCGGGCTCCAGTTGGATCTGGGAACATTCTATCTACTTCATTGCAGCATAGTGGCGATGGTTGGTCCCCGCAAATTGTTCCCTCTAAGTGGTTAGCAGTATAGTTAATGCACTGATAAAGGGTGGAGACTACTGCTTCCATTTAGTGGAGCCAAGGTTCTTCCTAAGATGAGGTTATAGGTGGACGGTGAGTCTACCACCATGAAATCCAAGAATATGACATTTCTTAGTTGTGGCTCTCCTGTCACTACCACTAGCCTTATCTTCCCAATCAGGAAGCATTTTTCTCAGCTGAATCCAATCTGCGGGTAGTCGGAAGACGATAGGTTTTCTTCCTTGAGTCCATATACTGCGAAATGCGTTATAGAACAGGACGTTGAGCTTCCCGTGTTGACCAGGGCCCTCTTCACCTCCCATCTTGCAATGGAAACCGAAATGACAAGAGCGTCATTGTGCATGCATGGATGCCTTCAAAGTCTTTATCCGTGAAGGTCAAGGTTGGGATGGGGCTCTGTACTTGCGAGTAGTATATGCGTTCGTCCTTGTTAGTGGCATGTGTTCACATCTCCAGGAGTGTCCGCTTGCAGGACCTGTTTGATTGTTGTTCATCTGATCCGACTCCGTGAAGGACATATATTACGCCCAGAGTCTCCTTATCAATCTCTTTGACTGCGTCTCCCCTTTCTCTGGTTCGGTCCTGCCATTTCTCCGATACCAAGAACTCCTTCAACTTTCCCTTATGAATTCAGTACTCAATTTCGTACCTTAGACTCTTGCAGTCATTGGTGTCGTGGTCACCCTCCTTGTGGTATGAGCAATAATTGTTGTTGTCATGCTTGGAGGGGTCTCCACGCTACTTCGGGGGCCACTTTAGATCTTCCTAGTTTTTCATGGAATTAAGGACGTTCGACTAGCTGAAGTTGAGGGGTTTCATTGTTTTGGATCCGATATAGTTGGAAGACTTCTCTGATCTGGGTCGGCCAGAGTCTGACCTGCTGTCATTACACTTCTGTTTGCCTCTTTCTTCATCTTCTTGCCTCTCCATTCCTTTATATCCCTAAAAATGGGGGGCTTCTTTTCTACTTTAGTTTCCTTATTTACGGTTCTCGTTTCCGCCAAAGTGATGTACTTCTGGGCACCTTTCAAGAGTTTTTCCATATCTAGGGGAGGTTCTAAGGTGAGGAAGTCGTAGAACTTTCCCTCTTTTAGGCACGCGGTAAAAGTCATCACGGTTATGTCGTCGCTGAAGCCGTCAATGAGTGTTTGCTCTTCATTGAAGCGTGTGACATACTCTCTTAGCGTCTCGTTAGACTTCTGCCTTAGGAAGAGTATGTAGTATGGGCCTTTTCTAATCTGTTGGCTTCCGACAAAGTGTGTCAGGAACTCCTTGGCCAATAGGGAACGTTTTGCACATAATTGATTCAAAACTTTCCTTGAGTGCCATTACATGTTGATAATGACGCAAGTGATCGAATGGGTCGCCGGTCCCGTCATAAAAATCAGGCTTTGGAGTGATGAACTTCTTTGAAAGAGCCTCGTTCATGATGTGATCCACGAACAATGGAACAGATAGGCTATTAGCACGTCTGAGTCGTGAGCCCCTCGGCGGAGGGGGTTCTGCATGGCGAGTCTGTCTACCCTGAGAGTTGGGTCTCCGTTGACCATGTCACCACCTCTAGTCGAGTGAGAACTAGCATGGGCTTGACTCTCATGTGCATGCTCTTTTTTATTATCTGGATATTGAGGTCAGTGTTGCTCCTGGTATCCATCGGCAGGTGGAGGGTTGTGATGAATGAGAATCTCCATTGCTTTAGAAATCTGTTGTATTTGTGATGACAACAGATCTATCCTGGGGTCTGTCGCTGCTGCTGACGCGGGAGTGTGAGCATGCTTCCCTTGTATCACCGGCATCGCTGGAGCAGTGGTATAACGCCAGTCTGAGTGTTTAACGTGTCCCCTTGTTCTCCACTGTTGCGAGATCTGGTGGTCACCATCTTCTTGAATTCTTAAGAGAGATGATGCTAGTGATTGGTTAGGAAATTTTTCGTCCCCACGGACAGCGCCAAACTGATGCAGTTGATTTTCACTCCCTACTTGACATTGACCTGCACAAGGAACGCACGTGAGCCACGGACCACCGTTGTGGTGGCCGATGGCATTTCAATGCTTTGTCAGACAAGGATTTGAGGAAGGCGTAATGCTAGAAATTTGTAGTGTACCTTAGCTTACCAACCTCATGTCTTAGTTATAGTGTTGGAGTCTTAGTTTGACCAGGCCATCGGTGGCGTAGTTTAGGGAAGAAGATCTCCGTGGAAATCCTTTTCTAATTAAGAGTTATCCTATGGAAGGGAAGTTTCCCTGTTAGACTTGTGCTCTAGATATGCAGGAGATAGTTTCAAATCAGAGTGTTGTCCATAGATAGAAGTTTCCAGGTGCAATGTATACTCTGGTATTTGCTTCTTAGTTGGAAACAAAGTGTTGCTGACTTGCCTATCCTAAGCCGATCCCCGATATACTTGCCTTAACATGTCTTACGGGTATTGGGGATGGTTATGAGACATGTGGGCTTAGCAGGCTGTAATGATTTGGGTCTGTCTGGCGGATTGCGTTGCCTGGGCTTGGAGCCACTTGGGCCGAATCAGTGTTGGGTTGACGCTTGAGCCTGTTATTTCTCGAGATCATCATGACATGTGTACGGTGTGGAAGAGATGACGTTTTGATGTATCATCACATAGTATATAAAACCACAACAAAAAAATTTCCATTGTTATATTTGCTTCGTAAAATATTTTATTTTTCCCTTCAAATTAAAAAAATAAAGTTCTGCCTATTAATTCCTGCTCAAGACTTCAACTGCAAGAATGAATAAAAAAGGGGAGGGGGTCTCCCTGTCTAAGACCTCTCGAGGATTTGAAAATAACCCTTGTAAGTGCCCTGAAACATAACTAATTAGTAAAAAGAGTTTGTAACCAAACACAGCGGTTACTGGCAATAAACACATAATCGTAGAGTAAATTACAAATGTAACAAACCTCAATGCAGCGGCTCGTGCGACTTTGTCCAAAATCCCTAGAAAGACAGAAACGCAGCGGCTGGTGCGAGGATGAGTTACAAGCTTGCACGAGCCACTGCGTTTGGACAGAAAACAGACTTTGTCCATTTTTATTTTTATTAAAAAAATTTCATTTTTTTCAATTCCTATGAGTTTGCTACAGTATTGACATATTTGATTTATTGTTAAACCCCATTTTTTACCTTATCAAGTTGAGGTGTTCAAAAGTGAGGTTTAGCAATAAATAAAATATGTCAATATTGTATCAAACCCATATGAATTGAAAAAAAAAACCCAAAATAATTTCAAATACAAAAAAGAGCATATTTTGTTTTTTGTCCAAACTCAGTGGTTGCTGCGAGGATATGAACAATGCTCGCTCGAGCCGCTGCTTTTGAACAGAAAACAGACTACGTCCCCTTGCCATAAACGCAGCAATTGCTGCGACTGGAATTCAACGCCTCGCAACTACCGCTGCGTTTAGAAAAAAAAAAATAGACTTTGTCCATTTTTTTTATTTGAATATTTTTTTTTTTTCGGTTCCTTTGGGTTTGCTACAATATTTACATATTTGATTTATTGCTAAATCCTATTTTAGATCATCTCAAGTTAGGGTGTATAAAAGTGGGGTTTAGCAATAAATCAAATATGTCAATATTGTATCAAACAATAAAAATTGAAAAACAAATTAAAAAATGTTCAAACACAAAAAATTGAAATTTTGGACAGAGTTTGTTTTCTGTCCAAACGTAGTGGTAGTTGCGAGGATATGAACAGCGCTCACACGATCCGTTGCATTTAAAGAAAAACAGTCTGGTTTATTTCTGAACGTTGCGGCTCCGGTGAGCTTCTGTCTTATCCTCACCTGAGCCACTGCATTTTGGGCAAAAATTTGGCTCTATTTCATACAACTGTTGAATTTTTGCGATTTGTACGATCACATTCACATCTGTTTGTTGCAATTATTATTATTTTGATTTTGCCACTGCGTTTTGAGTATCTTGGGGAATTTTTTTGCTTGAGCAGACAAATAGAATTCATTGGGAAGACAAATAGAATTGTTTGATAAGGCAAATAGAATTGTTTGGGAAGACAAATTCATAACTGATGATATATAGAAACGATCACACTTCTAAGTCGAACACGTGTCATGATGATCTTGAGGAAATATGGGCGCCAGCATCAGCCCAACGTTGATTCGGCCCAAGCGGTTCTAAGCCGGCTCAATTCAGTCCGCCAAACAGACCCAAACTCTCACAGCATGCTACACCCACACGTCTCACAACTATCTTCAATACTCATAAGTCCTACTAAGGCAAGTATCTCGAGGATCAGCTTCGGATGAGCAACTACAACTGTTTTTTGCTTCCAACTAGAAAGCAAATGCCAGAGTACATTCTACACAGGGAAACTCCCTTCTACGAATTACTCTCGCATTGAGAATTTTCTCCCTCGTATCTAGGAGCACGGGGCTAACAGAAAACTTCCCTCCTATAGCATGACTCCTAATTAGATAAAAATCTCCACGAAGATCTCCTTCCAAAACTACGCCTACGATGGCATGGTAAAACCAAGACTTCTTGCACTATAAATAAGACATGAGGTTGGTCAGCTAAGGAACGCTACAAATTCCTTGTTACAACATTACACCTTCCTCAGATCCCTATCTGACTTTAGCATCGGAATGTCATCGGCCACCACAGCGATGATCCGTGGCTCGCGTGCGTTACTTGTGCAGGTCAGCAGGAACTGAGTAAAAAAGGGAGCGAAAATGACTGCATCAATAACCAATTCATTTAAGTTACCATTTAAGTTGAGCATTATAAAAGGGAGTAGTCTATTAGTATTCATAACCAAATCAAGATAAATAAGAGAAGATGAAGAAGAAAATGCCAATGTTGAAAGAAGAATCCTCCAACGAAAATTGGGATGAAACTGGAAATCACGAAAACGGCTCTGTTTGGTATGGGGATCCCCCACTCATCATCGTCTTCAAATGATGAGAAGGACGATGATGACGAAAAACTATTAGATGAGGAAGAGGACAGTGAATCATCATCGTCCTCTGATGAGGACTATGATGATGGTGATGGTGATGGTGTGTTAGTGGACTACTACTCCTCCGATGAAGAGAGTCGAACATCATCCCTTCAAAGACTTTGTTGACCGTGTCCAAGACAAATAATGCACTTTTTGAATTTGTTTTGTGATATTTTCAAATATTAATGAAAAATTTATTGTTTACTGTTTAATGTTTGTTTTTGTGTTTTTGTATTGTAAATTTTTGTTAATTCAATTTGTGTTTGTTAATTCCAATTTGTGTCTAAATTTTCAACTTGTGTTTGTATTGTGAAGAAAATAAGAGAAGAATAAGAAGATGAAAATAAGAGAGGTGAAGAAGAAAAAAAACACATAAGAAAGAGATGGAGAGATGAGGAGGTGGTGTAGGAGGCCGGCGGGGTGGTGACGGTTCTTGACGGAAAAGAGAGGGAGAGAGGAGAAAAGATGGAAGGTGGTGAATAGAGGGAGGGAGAAGGTTGATGAGGAGGCCGATCGGTGGTGTGGTGGTTCGATTGATGGTGGTGGGGTGGTGGTGCGGCGGTGATGGTTCTTGATGACAGGAGAAAAGAGAGAGAGAGGAAGAAAAGAGGAGTTAAGGTTTTTTTTTCCCTTTTATAGGTGGTATTCTTCAGTAGTGGTTTTGAATTTATTCTTGTTTTGTTCAAAACAACCATACTCTTTTGTTTTAGGCAAGGAGAACTGATTTTTTTCTCAACAAGGGATATTATCATTTGTTGTTTAGTAGTAAATAGATCAATGTTGCTGCTGCAAGTTTTAAATTGCGTTGGTGGAACAAAAAGACCAACCTGGTTTTGGTTTACTCATTCTAAACAACTTAATTTATCACGCATGAAATGATCTTCCAGCTCCTCTACAACCCATACTGACTACCATAACAGTCCTCAGATTGCATTGTTACCAGAACAAATCTTATTAACATGAGAAGTTAGTAGTGACACTTGCAATGGTTCCCACTCTGTCTTTTCTCTGCAGAGATGAAAATAGTGAAATGTGATATTTTATTATTGGAGATGAGGAAATAGTGCATGGTTATGTGTACTTTACCATAAGCATAATATCATATAAAAGAATAGAAAACCTGTGAAACAATTGTTTCTATCATGTTATGTTCATATTTATATTGCAGAAATGTTGTATTTCCCATGCAAAATTCTGGACAAAATGTTGAAGCAACACTTCATAGCCACACTACAAAAAAACGTCCAACCATGTTGTAAGCCCCAAATTCATTCACAAATGAAAAACCCAAAAACCTAGAGCGAATCGCCAATCATTTTCTTTTCCAACCCAGCCCCTAATCTCGAATAAAGAGCGGAGTGAGAAGGTGATCAATGGGTGCAAGTAGGGGTGCGAATCCTATCCCGCGATCTCGATCCCGTCCCAATCTTTTTGGGTCATTTTGGGATTGATCAAACTCATCCCGATCCCATCCCGTCCCAATTTAGATTGGGATGGGATCAGGATGGCGATTTCAATCCCGCCCATCTCATCCTGTCCCGAACTTAGATTAAGGTAAACAATATTCTAAATGGGTAAACAAAATGAAGAACCAAAAAATAGACAAGGCTTCGATTGGACCAACTTTCTTGCCTATTCTACAATATGCACCTCCTCAACCATAGATATAAGAATGAAATTCATGTGTGTTTTGCATATGCATGTCATTGCAATGTTTTAGCAGCACATGCTTAGATCACTGAGTAAATAATATGCTCTAATTAACCCTTGCAAAGTTTTGGTAATTGAACCTCTTACACAGCTTAACAACTTTCAATACATTAAATTTTTTTGTTGATGAATAAATTGATGTAGCTTTAGGCATCAAAAAAATGTAAGTATCTATTATTGATATTGTATTAACAGTAGGTAGAATTTTTACCTACTCTAGAACTCATTTGTTTGTCTACTTGAAAAGGTATCAAAATTATGTTCGAATCTGTTTTCATTTTGGCTTGTTATATACTGAATTTTCAGATATATAAATTATGTTCAAATCTAAATTTGAATGTTTAGCTTTATGAAATGCACATACATTTAACCAACAATCTTAGGCTAGTTAAGTTAAATATCGATTTTTGTTAACCTAAATTAATTATCACATTTTGAATGTTATGTTGTTTTAATATAAGATTTTACTCTAAGGTTATTTTATGTGCATTTCTGTTAACATGCTCATCCAGTCCCTAACCCATTTGGGATGTGATGAGGTCGGGATCAGGTCTATCCTGTCTCGATCCTGAAGTAACAGGATGAGATAGAGATGAAGTCAATCCCGTCCCGTGCCCACTCCTAAGTGCAAGGGCTCTCATTATGGTCGGTGACTAATTTGTTGTTGCTCCATCCATTCTTTCCTATTGAAATTTCCTTTTTATTACTTCATCAATCATGCATGAAAAAAAAAAAAAAAAAACCTACCCAATTTTGTGGTTGGCTTTATTTAATATAGGCCGCGACTACACCGCACCACCAATTCCTCTCTCTCACACAATTATACTCTCCCACACCACCTACTTACTTTCTCAGACCACCATACTCTCTCACACCACCTATATAAACCAAAACCCAACATTTTTTCTCCCTCCCTCCATTCAAATCGAACGTTTTCCTCCCTCTCCCACATTCAAATTCCTTCCAAATATCCCCCCACACTCAAATCCCTTGCAAATCTCCTTCCTCTCCCTAAACAATCTCTCAAAATCCCTTCAAAATCTAAACCCTCAAAGTCTCTAAAACCTAAAAGCTGAAAAACGCATTGTTTGGTTTGAAAATCTCTTGCAAAACGATTCTCTCTTTCACTCAAACTCTTCGGCAAGTGAGTTTATCTTTGGGTTTAAGATTTTTGTTTGGATTGTATGTGAAGCATCTATTGTTTGCTTTTATGTATTTGTTTCCATGTTTTAAGTAGAATTGTTTATGTTTTTTCTGCAATAATGTTGAGATATATAATGTTGGTATTTTTCTAGGGCTCCAAATTGGTATATTTCTTATTAGAATGTAGATAAATGAGATATATAATGTTGTTTACATCCAAATTGGCTATAGTTTTGCTTTAAAATTAATAGAATATTTTACAAAAAAATTGTCTTGAAGTATTTGTTTCCTTTTATTTGAAGGTTTATCATGTCTTCTGTTGGTGGGGATGATGGGGGTGATAGAGGTAGAAGATGACCCATGACAGTGTTTGCTCGAAAATACATAGCAGAAAAGGGCAAAGAAGTGATAGAAGAACGAAAAAAAATTAAGAAATGAACAAAATAGGGACAAAGAAGTAAAGAGAAAATGAGAGAAGAGGAAATGGGGATCCAAATAGATCATTAAGAAGCATACAGACGAGTAGTTGTATCCCAAAGTCAAGCCCAATCACAAGGGCAAGGAGGTTCAAGTGGTGTGAGTGTTGGACATCAAGATGAGGAGTTAGAGGAGGAAGCAGGCGATGAGGATGAAACAGGGAAAGAAAATGAAGCAGGGGAGAATGGTAATGAAAAAGAAGAAGCCAGACAAGATTTCTTATCCCAGTGGTCCTGTGGATTGTTCCACATTAGTCGATTACCATGGCCATATTTGTTGTGCCATTTGGGATGGTGAGCCGGTAAGTCAATATTTTTAGTTGGTTAAATTATATAAGCGCATTATTTATATATATTTGTACATTGAATTACTTAATATATATGTTTTTTGTATTTAAGAATGAGGCGCATTGCGGTGTCGGCATCAATATAGGAACTTCATGGATTGGGATTTGAAAAAAGACTCGAGGGATGTAAAGAGAATGATCTACAATAGTGGTCTGTGTCCCTTGATTAAATATCATAGGGTACATTCTGATAATGTGACGATTTGTGCTATCGCGGAGCGTTGGCAACCTGAGACCAACACTTTCCACCTACCTTTTGGAGAGATGACCATCATCCAGGACGATGTCTACCGTATAACTCATTTGCTGATTCTTGGTAAGTCGATTAGAACGACGACATCAGTGACGGTAGATGAATGTGTTACATTATTGGTGGATGGTTTGGGGATTGAAAGTAAAGAAGTAAAGGCCCATGTCAAGAAGCATGAGAAATCTGTGGAAATGAGGTTTATTCAGGACCACTGTTGTAGACAAGCCATGAACACTGATTCTCTTTAAAGGAAACAACAAGTGTGTAGGGGTTACTTGTTGTTTCTTCTGGTATGACTCTATTGCCAATAAAAGTGGAACAAGGGTTCATATTGAATATTTGAAGATGCTGATGGAGGTGGCTAATGTTAACAAGTATGCATGGGGTGTAGCAGGTTTGGCATTCTTGTTTCGTTAGTTGGGCGGCGTTAGCAGAGAGAGAACGAGGCAAATTGTTGTATATTTGCCTCTTTTGGAGGTATGTTTCGAAAACAAAAAAATTTAGTTACCCTCATAATATATAATAATTTCATAATATTTGTTTAGGTTGTTTTCGTTTATAGGCATAGATATATGATCACTTTAGACTATGGGGTAATGCAAAACTGTCGTGGGATGCTAAACTCCCCGCCATAGCTAAGTGGGAACCCTCACAAATTATAGGGGTTTTGGACGAACAAATTATCACTCTTAGGGAGCTTCTCTATGACATGTCTCCTGAAGAGGTAAAAATGCATATTTAAGTTAAATAATATTTTTGTATGTGTCATATATTAATAACCCAATTATTATAATTCGCAGGTATTTTGGGACCCTTACGTGGAGTCCAAGAGAAACACTCCCCTTCATGGCATCACATGGTTCACAGAATGTATGTTATGCCTCGAAATAGAAGAAACCTATCACCTCGATAGAGTTATGAAACAAATGGGAAAGGTACAAGTCATACCAGTCCAACCAATCCAAGCCAAAAGGAAGAATAGAGTTCGATCCGGCAAACACTATTTAGTCCAGTATAAGGTGTTGGCTTCGTTCGCTCGAAGGTGGTAATATAGTGTCGTGTCACCTAACCAACAAGGTGCCAATGTGAAGCTTCCATGGGACAGTGTGGTGGATTACTTGAACTGGTTTCACCGCATTAGCCATCCCTTCGTACAACCACCGAACAATAGGAGAAATTTTTCCCTAAGAAGACATTTCTTTATTTCAAATAAGAGGGTAAGTACAAACATTTTACCTTTAGTATTTTCAAATATTTACATGGTTTGCACTAACATCTAATGTTTCACTGTAGGAAATTGCCATTGCTCATGCTCGTGACTTGATCAACGCCTCCATTTAAGAAGGGGCGAACGTCGACAAGTTAATTTTGTTCCGCCGGCAAAATAGAATATGGGATTTGCCAGATGAAATGTCTACGCCTGTTACTGTGGAACAAGTGAAAGAAGAAACTGATGTATGCACTAGTGTTGACGGTGGTGAAATTGGTAGTGGAGGAAGTGAGCGTCAAACCAAGTCGAGACATGAATAAAGATTATATGTTCGGAGGCAATTAACATTTTGTTTTTGTTTGGTTAATTATGTTCAATTCAAAGATTCTATGTTCTTTTGTTTTGTTCATAGTGTATTAATGATGGAGGAATTTTGTAAACTAAATACTTATATTTTTATTCAAAGCTTGTTACTTGATTTTTCTATTCAAAGCTTGTTACTTATGCATTTGAGTTCAAGGGTAAGGTGAGCTTTAACTTTCTTAAAAATCCCTACAAGTCTCGATCCACAACTGCGACTTCAACAAATTAGAATCAATTCAAACAAAAGTTCCAACTTAACTCTTAAGTCTTACCAGGAACAAATCAATCTCTATCATCCTTTGTAACAAACAGAAGGTACTCTTAGAAGAATCCAATCTACTTCAATGGCAATGGCTCAATTTTTGCATGTGACAACAAAGCTAAATATATTTCAATAGTAGTGGCTTTGATAAAAGAGGATGAGGTTTTTCGCATTTATAGTTCGATGCTTTTGGTTGAAAATTCAGGTCATTTATATGTAGTAAAGTTACAAACTCTTGTGCCTGCATACTATGATAATAAAATCAATTTGTACAAGGATCGGTGTGAAGTTAGGTTCCAAGGATGTAACTAGGCTTATAGTTAATCATCTCAAGTCTCTTGCCTCATCTAAAATTAGCAGTAAGTCTGCGATGTCATTGTTGACGCTTATCAGGTACTTAAGAGCTGATGGTACACTTAATGAAGATTTCTTGAACACTTTGAATGTAGCTCTAGGTGAATCTGTATTCATTTTGGCAGAAGAAAGATAAGCAATTTTGCAGATCACAAGCCTTCCATGTGTAGATGACACGTTCTATGGAAGTGAAATCAGTAGTTTTTCTGATGAGTTCAAGTTATTGGGAGTTGTTGTTGACATAGAGAAAGCCTACAAACGAATCATCGACAATTTCAAACTTCCTGCTGATCTGTCGACCATGTCTAAACTATGCCTTTTTTATACTAGTTATTAACCACTCCATCTTCTAATGCCAAGCCATCTTCCTCCAGCTTCCCATAACCAGATAGAACCCAGGGATAGCCATAACTAGGATTTTTAAGGCTTCGGAAGGTACGCCATTAATTGGAACCGATCCAGGGCATCTATCTGATCGAATGTGGGCTACGGAGTTGCATCTGAGCAATCGAATTCCACTCCTTCCGCTCATCGACCTCATTCCCGTGGACTGGGATCCATCCGGGCCCCAGGATCTAGATGGAATAGATAGCTTCAAAGGTTCCACCGAAGGTTTCGCTTCTTCGTACGGCCCTGGATTTTATCAATGGGATTCCCCTCCCGCTGGGCCGTCGATCGAGGGATCAAAAGGGCTCACTACTATATGATATACAACTTTAAGAATGAGAGTTCAAGGTTCAGTGACAGAAGAAGTAGGAGAACGAAGAGAGTTCCTTTCCCTCAATTGATGGATAGGCACAACAATCAAGGTCTTAGCTTATCGGTTCCATCGCCTCTATAGGAATATTTGAGGTTTTCCTTGTTCGCAATGTACAATGCGAAGTATCCCGGATAATTCGCATTGTCCATTGTGAATAGAACATTTTTTTTTTGAAAACTTGTGCTGTTCACAATGGGCAATGCGAAGTATCTGCTATGAAACCAAATTTTTTTGAAATTTTTAGTCTATTTCGCATTTGGCATTGCGCAGGATCCCGGATAATCCGCATTGACCACTGCGAACAGAACATTTTTTTGAAAGTTTTGTACTATTCGCAATGGCCAATGCGAAATATCTGGAATACTTCACAATGTCTGCTGCGAAACCAATTTTTTTTGAAATTTTTTTATTGTTCGCGGTGACCAGTGCAAAATATCAGGGTTACCTCGCAATGCAGGCTGCAAATCAAAAAAAATTTGAAATTTTTTTACTGTTCGCAATCAGGAATGCGATGTATCCTATTTTTTGCACAATCTCCAGTGTGAGTTATCCCACGTGTTTCGCAAGGTGGGCTGCGAAGTATACCACATTATACGCAATGTCCACTGTGATGTTTTTTATTTAATGCGCATTAGGGAGTGCGAACAGTACAAAATTTGAACATTTTATTCCTTTCCACCGTGGCCAATGCGAGAATAGTAAGATACCTCGCATTGTTCACTGCAGACAGACCCTAAAACCCTTCAATTGTTCTGATAACAGAACAATTTCGAAGTTTTTCAAATTAATTCAATTTTAAACTTAGTTTTCTAATGTTTTTTTACCTAAAACCTCGATGTGAAAGTTCCATGGGCTTAAATTGAGCTTACTTGTCGCATGTTTTACGATCATAGAAGGGTTTCCAGATCAAAGAAATCCTCATGTCCACCTCTTTTATCTGATTATTTTTTCTCATTTCGCATAATCGCATGAAGATAATCCTTATTCTGATATCGCATCATGCATAAACAAAATCTCAAACTAATATGAGTTAAATTTTGTATAATATATTAACAAATTCTCGAAACATACAAGTCTTTAGTTAACAAAAAAAATATGATGACTTTTCTAACAAAACAATGCTTCGACTTTCATTTACATATGTCATTTACAACTTTTCATAACAATAATGGTTAGAAAAAAACAATATGTGCATCAGTCTATGGTCACCACCTCATTCGACTTCTTCGCGTTTTTCTTATTCTTCTCATTAAACTTGTTTAGCATTGTCGCACCAATACCGAGCTGGACCTCAAAACTACTCTTCAACGAACGGGTCGAAGGAAACATTTGACCCGGGCAGGCTGGTACTGTAGGGGGCAATGGTGGGTTCGGTTGCATATGAAGGACGATATAGTGACTGTTTTAAGCCAAGTGTGCCCATCGGTCAATTCCTAACTCAATTGCTCAATTGTGGTCTTGTTCCATTTATCTTCTGAACTTGATCTATACAATTTCGAAAATGAATCTATAAAGTCGGCCCATCAGTCATTGTCTTCAAAGTGCCTCTTACAATTTTTTCGACATTTGTATTGATGTGTCATGTGCACAATAATCTCTTTGCCTTGGAGAAAACTCGCTCAATAGCCTTGATCAAAGCCAGTTCTCTATCAGTCACAAACAGGCTTGGCAGGTTGTCTAGCTCGAAAATTCTTGCATGTTTCTCCAATGCCCAAGCATAAAACTCTTCCTTCTCAGAACACATAAAACAGAATGCAACGTTGAAGGTCTTCCCAGTCAATGTCACACCAACAATCTCAAATAGCGGCATCCTATAACGGTTAGTTTTATATGTGCAATCCATAAGCATTACTTATGAAAAACACTTTGTCAAGTGAATAGATTTATGATGCGCCCAAAAAATGTTGGTGACTCTATCCCCTGATCAACAGAATGTCACTCTATGTATTTGTGCTCCCTCAACAATTGTAGAGTATGCTGCAAAGTCGTCCTTCCTCTTTGTTCCAATACTTTTAGCTGACATACTAGATTGTAAAAATGTTTCAAAGTCGATGTATTATTTGACGACTTCTCTTTCAGCCGAGACAAGATGTTCTGAGGGCTCACACCAGAATTTGCCATATTCTTCACATAAATAATGTTTTCTACATTCAATTTTTCAGCAAACGAATTACCAACAAGTGACTCTAATCGAGGATGATTGTGGGTTCCAAATGTCACTTGCAATCTCCAATGGTCATTCTCCAGTGGGACCCCTCTCAACTCAAATTTGCACCCACACTTCTTTGTACTGTTGGATCGAATAGGATTCTTTAACCTATTATCAGGCTTCCCTCCCCTTTCACAACCAAAATGGATCATTCCCTTATTTGATTAGCCAGTTCCTATTTAGTGATAGTATTGACCATGTTATTATCCCTACCGATCTCTTGGACCCAACCTATCAGTGCAGACCTTGATGAGAATACCTAAAAAATATTTTAACTTGTTAATAACAATATATTTATAACAATGAAAAATGGTGAAAACGAAAATAAGTAAAAGCTTACATACCTTGTCCGTAACAAATAAATGATTATCATCGACTACTAGTACCAATGATATTTTTTCATTGTTATTGTCACCACTTCTATCAACATTATCATCAACTTTCTGCATAATGATTCAATTTATAATTAGTTTCATATATTAATTAAAAATTTAATTTACTTAAAAGTAAAATGGTGGTTACCTCTAAATGGTTCGTCTCTTGGCTTTCAAGATCGTTAAAAGGCATCTCCATATCTATTGCATCCATATAAATGCCTATGCACCAATGCATCATACAATAATCAATTATTTTGAAAAAATACAAAATAAATAAAATTTACATGCAAATTAAATGAAATTTTTTTTGGCAAATTACCTCCGTTGAAAAAGATTGTCTTTGCTCTTTAGATTGATCTTCTTCTTCACCCTCATGAAAACCCTTATAATCTTCATTTCTAACATCATCAACTTCACTAAACCCTTTCATTTTCATCTAATGAAATGATCTAAGTTCTTTCAAGATAAAATGCAGTGAAATGCAAAGGAAGAGAAAGAGATAGGAAAGAGGAGGACGAGAGATAGATGAACCGCACGATTTTAGGGCCATTGCGAAAAGGAAGAGATAGGGAAGAAGAGGAGGACGCAACCTTGCAAAGATGTGAAGTTGGTCGCAGAGTGTGGGATGAATCGAAACAGGGAATACGAGAGATTGAATGAGGGAAGGAGACTTTTTGAATGGGTTTTAAGTGCTATTTTTTCAATTAGCTTTTGAGTTTCTAAGGTTTTAACTTATTTATTGGTGATGTGAGAAAGTTAAAAAAAAAAAAAAATTAATTAATTAATTAATTAATTGCTTTGGTGGAGAGAGAGAGAGGAAGTGGTGGTGCGAGGTACTCGTTGCTTCTTCTCCAGCCAAGGCACAGTTCCAGAGCGAAGAGTGGAGCTAGAAGGTGATCGATGGATGTCAGGGCCTCCAATGTGGTGGGAAGCAGTGAGGAGAGAGTGGGAATCGGAGTTGAAGCTCTTCAAATGATCATCCAGTCTGTGAATTAGCATGATGATGGTATGGTAACATTTCAATCTTTTAATCATTATTTATACGTTGAACTGCTTGTTCTAGTTCAGACTTAGCATTGTTACAATCCAATTTCGACCAAACCCATTGTAGATGCCAAACCTTAGAATATTGTTTTCTTGAATTCCTCAAGACCAAATTGAATCGAGATTTCTTCAATTATGCATAAAGGGAGTGTAGGATTGTGCTACTAAATACCCAATGTTAGGTTATGAATCATTTTGACCATTTCTTTGTTGATCTGTTCATTCTTTTTGAGATTCAAGAAAACCCGATTTGCATGATGATGTGTATCTTAAAAACTCAATCTTTTTCATCATTTCTTTAATGGCTCTGTTCATTCCATTGGAGATTCAATTGATGGATATGTTAAAATTCAATATTTTTCATCATTTCTTTGGTTATCTGTTTCTTCCATTTCAAGATTCAAGAATACCCAATGTCGATCTTGTTGTATTCCAATGTACTGCGTTTGCATATGCCAAACAGTGATTGAATTGTAACTATCGACTGTACTTCAATCCTGCAAAATTTGTTGTGATCATATTAGTGATAGTTTGTTGGTTTTCATACCCATTGATACAAATTTAACAATGCATATGAATATGGAAAACTGTTGTGTTAGGGTGTTTTCTGTTAGATTCGCTATGTTAGCTGACGTCACGGGCTGTGTTAGAATACGCATTAACCAACATGTTTTGTTTCCTCGTTGAGATACATGTAACTTTCTGTCCTATTATGTAATATAGATCGATCATGTTCATTAAAAATACAAAGTCTGTAGTCGGATACTGAATTTATTTTTTTCATCATTGAATCTCTGTTGTTGAAAGTGAATCGATCTTTCCAGGATGTTGTCAATTGGACAAGATAGATACATGTTCCTTATTTGTGATTCCTTGTATTTGACTAACTATAATAATGAATCTATCAAATGCCAGGTTGTTTGAATGTAATTTAATTCTTATTTATGAACGAGTGTTGCATAGAAACTTATCTTGTTTTTGTGCATGTTCGTTTTTCAAGGTACGAAATGTGCAACATCCACATACTGGAGTACAACAATGAGAGCACAGGTCCAATCCCAATATATAAGCCATCGTACACTTGTTGATGTTATATGCAAGTGGATGGAGGTATCAACCATTTATTGGTAACACAATAAAGTTTCAAAATCATCACCATACTAAAAACAAGTTATTGCTTATAGGAGAAAGAGATAAAAAAAAACTTGTGTGCTTTTCTGCTACACATTTTCTTCAGTAAACTTCACTTCATAAAAGACATAGGCATTTATTTGTTACATGAAATTGATAAAATTAGAGTTACATAATGTCGCCACAGATTTAATTAAGATGTTAGTATCACATGTGAGTATCTTAATTGATTCATAATTTATGAATCAGCATATTAAAATTTGACTTAGACAGAATGAAAATTTTCAGTAAAGTCGAAGCACTTTGAATTCCAAAAATACCAATTCATGTGTAAAGTGTAAAACACCCTAAAGATAATATTTAGTAAAACTTAAGTAAGAATGACAATTAAATGAATTTCACAAGAAATTTGTTTTAAATAGGATAGCCCAAGAGGATAAAAGAAAATTGAGAAAGGATATTTAATAGCTCTCCCAAAATAAACTCTGACCCAACAACTTGTATGAAAGCTGCAGAAGTATGCTTTTTCACTGCTTTGGCAAGCATTATTTTTCCTCTACGAGGTGGATCATATAGCATGACACCACATGAAGGATCTATACCAATCTGTTTGTATAGGTCATGATGCGTCAAAGGCAATTCCACTTCTTCACGAATCTACTGTTTTTTTATGTCAGAACCACCTATGTCCAAGTCCTACAGATTTAGTTAGGATAAACATCACAAATCAATCAAGATGTAATGTTCTAACAGAAATCACCATATAGCCTCATAACTTTCGTAGTAAATTTGATATAAAAGAACACACCTTTTACCCTATGTGTACTTTGGTTACAATATTTTATGTGCAACGTGCAGGTTAGCCCTTCTCAATTTGAAGCTGATGCTGGTTGGGCCACTTGGCGCAAACCGTATGTCATCAAATTGCCTTCATTTACAGAGTTACAGTCATGATCCCTTTGTGGACAGTGGTTTATTTATTTAAAATTATATCTTCTACTTTCTTTTCAGGTATTCAAATATTTATACATCAAATGGGGTTTCACTCCATGAACTGTCTGTTTCTTTGTCAAGAGGTCGGAAGTTTTCTATCAGTGAAAATGATGACCTTCTGCAGCATATGCGCTGAATTTGGGGATCTCTTGTTTTGTGATGGATGTCCCAGGGCCTTTGACAAAGGTGATCTTTGCCTTCCCCACATTTTGTAGTTCTTACCAACTTTTGACTTCTTTAGTTGCTCTAATAGTAGCGTTTATATATGTCTAAGCAATGTAACCCAACATAGTCTAACCTTGATATGCTATTGCTCCCTTCTTTTTTTTATCTATTAAATCTTCTTTTCGAGGTTCGAAGGTGATGGTTGAGAAGGTTAACTGGTTCTTATAGAAATAAATAAAAAATTTACTCTTATATGGCTTGTCAAGATCAGTATGTTTGCGCAATAGTCTGCATTTCCCAGCTGCCATACTCTTTTGTCCAAGCTAAGAAGCTTTAATGTATCAAATGGTCATTTTCTAGTTGCCAAATAGACAGTTTTTGTTATTTCCGATGGGTTGCCTTACTCAAGAATAAGTTACTTCTATTGGTAATGTTTATTCAAAATTGTGTGCATGAACAATGAATGGTCACTTTGAAAAGGTTTTCTTAAATTAGTTCGACAAAACTGATGGAGAAAAGAAAACCATATTTTGAAACATGATATAAAACCAATTTTGGAATTTACAATTTGAAAGAATTTTGAGCTGTAAGTGGAATGCATTATAAGAAAGGAACATTTGTTAAATACAGTAATAAAAAAATATTCCGTATCAAACAAGTGGTGTCACAAATTTCTTAAGTAAGCAACAAAATCTTATACCAGTAATCTTAGTTGTTTGATTAGAACTGTGTCAAAATAATTAAGAATGATGGAGATATAAGTCTTCCCTCTTCCTCCATTGATTGCTTTAACCACATGATCGAAACTTGCTTGCAATTCCTATCCTTCACCCAAATTAGTGTTTTTTTATCGCTCATCACTCAACTTCAAAGTTAAGTCAGATAAGACTTGCCTGTCCAACCTTTTTCTGTCCTAATAAGCCCCCCCTATAAGTTTATATTCGATACACGGACAAAAAGCTAATCTCTCTATCTATCTATCTATCTATCTATCTATCTATCTATCTATCTATCTATATATATATACATATAACTAGGATACTTTTGGTTCGTGTTGAAGATAAACCTAGCTCAAGAGGTGTAGGTTGTTTAACTACCTCAGAAAATTCAATTGAAAGTGAGAATTTGTTCTAAGCAGCTCCATGAAGAGGTTGATGCTTGGACGGATAGTCTTACACTAAACCAAAAAGAAAACCTTAATGATTGGACTGAATCTAGGGTTAGTTTATCATAAATCAAAGAAGTTGAGAGAACATCCCCTCCCTCATACCAACTCCAAAAGCAATAATCTTCTTCCCTCAAAAGAGACTTTGATGTAATATGGGTCAACAAGTTTACCGCTTCCCACTTCTCTAAGATCATTGAGGGAGAATCAATGTTGAAGGTCCCCGCCCCAAAATTCCTTACCATCTCTTTCGGATGCTCTAAATATTTGGGGAATAAGCTTCTAAATGGGATATCCAACCTGCCTACACCTCATGCTAAAACTTTCGCATATTACCAGTTCCAAATGAATTGGAAAAGGAAATCCCTCTCCAAAACGCAACTCTCATGAGCTCACTGTTTATGTATCCTTGAATACTAATGCTTTGTCTATCCTTGAATGCTAATGCTTTGTCTGAAACCTTCATACTTCCACATGTAAAACTTTAAACCCTAGTCTAAAGGGTTTTTTTTTTCCTCCAATCAAAATGTCTTGCTGATATAAATTTCTTCTTGGATCTGGGTTTAATCATAGAAAGATATCTTTTTTTTTAATTTAATTTTTTATCACAAGTCTCAAAAATTTAGACTAACTTTGGATTCAATGAACTAATATCCTTATTTAATTGAATTATAAATCAAACTAACTAATTTCTTTATGGGGAATGGACAGTTAAGGGACAAAAAAACGCATTTTGACTGCCCATTTAGGACAAAGGACACTACTAAACTAAACTGAAAAAATTGTTTATTAATTAGATTGAGCTAAAATTTTGAGGAAAATCTACCTTTTTATCCTCATTACATCGAATAACAACGTCAACTTATTTCAGTTTCAATCTACTAATTCATGACTTTTCTTGTTTGGCAGACACAATATTTTGTTAGAGTTTATGAAGAGAGAATGGATCTTCTTAGAGCTGTCATTGTAGGTGCAGCAGGCACACCCTAAAATGATGGCCCCTTCTGTGATTGTTACTGACTAGTTATAGAATTCTTCTGCTTCCAGCAAGTGTACTACTATTCTATTGGACTTCATCGGAATTATACCTGCGGAAGGTTTGCCTCAGCCTTTTGAATACTTGGCATGGCAATGAGAACGAGATATGGGTTCCAAGAAAGTTTACTGTGTTACAAGTTCTATTCTCTATCCAAGCACTGGTACTGAATGCAAAACCTTACTTCATTGAGCCTGGATATGAAACCTATGTTGTTCTGCCGGAGGGTGAAAGTAGAGGGCAGGAGTGCAAGGAGAATATATATACTTTATCATGCAGAACAATGGTTCTTACACTGAGAAACCCACCAATGGTAAGATTGCATCCAGTGCATAAACATTTTTTTTCCTATTTTTTTCTGCCCTTATAAGAGTATTGAGCTAATATAAATGATCGTCCATCCAATATGCTGGAAAATATGTCATAGAAAAAAGTGTTCAAACCAATGACCTTGTAGTAGTTATTGATTAACAGTGTAATACGAGTCTTCCAAACTCTTAATTCTGTGTGTGATCAATTATTTTGCACTTATAATATTGATCTATATACTTGTTAAATGAGTGTCCTGCATTTGTTGCATATAGCTGATCTTCTTTCTCTTTATTTTAGGGAGGTTAGCAGCAGTTATGAGGCCTCAGGTTCATTCCCAATGTGTGCGACGTACTTGCAACAGATGACTGATTTTTTAATAAGATACCGGAGTGGTGAGATCTGTTTACATGGAAGGGCAATAGACTTGCAGAGCACAAATAAAGCTTAGCATGACTTCAAAGGAAGATCTGAAATATTTAAGTTTATTACTTCCCTATTTTTGCTTTTATTTATTTTCTTCTAAATTTGATAGACATTATATATACATATATATGTTTTATGGAGATTATAGATACTGTAATGAAGATCAAGTTCGCATTGCTGGCTGCATTAGATAGTATTTTTTATACATCATTATGGCTCCATGTTAGCTGTGGCTGTAAGGCTGCAATGGAACAATTTTATTTTCAGTCGAGTTACTTTTTTGTGTCCTCTCTATATGACTTGGTAATGTAAGAGTATATGGCAGCTGGAAACATCTAGGGCATTTGTGCTTATAATTGAAAATTGGTTGCTGGAGACCAACTTAGGTTGAGATCATCAACCTCATTCAGTCGTAACACCTCCATGGACTGAGTAAATATTTATTTGCTTGTTTGTTTGGGGGGTGAGATGGTGATGCAGATAATGGCTTTGTTAGTGCTGGTATGTCAGTGGCATTTAGTAAGTGAGACGAAATAATATTTGGGGAATAAGGAGTGATAAAGAGAAGCAGGAGATAAAATTTATGACAGTTCAATTTATTGTTGAGTGTAGGGAAATTTAGGGTTATTTTCCTTTCGGCTCCAATTAATTTAGAACTATTCTTGTGTAGCACTCAAAAGTTATTGTATTTCAGTCAGACACCCAATTTGTGTTTTGACTATTAGGTCAACAACATTGACCAACTTAAGCCATCAATATTTTTCTAAATGACCAAAGAGCTCATGTTTTTTAAGCCATGTGTTTGGCACATGACAATTTTATGTCAAAATCTCTTCGAGATGAGTCAAACATATATGCATCACATCACAATGTTATTGAACCCATCTTCCCCTAAATTGAAGAACCCAACCCCATTATTCATTTTCTCCATCTTCTTCCACCCATCTTATTTGATCCAAAATCTATTATACAAACTGATAATACATTAAAACGGCCACATCCCTGAGCCTACACTGATTCTGCCCGAGCAGCTCTAAACCCGCTCCATGCAGTCCACTAGATGAACCCGAACTCTTACAGCTTGCTACGCCCACACGTCTCATAGGTGACCTTAATACCTGTAAGCCCTCCTAAGGCAAGTATCTCGAGGATTAGTTTCAGACAGACAATTGTAGCAGCTTCTCCGCTTTCGACTGAGAAACAAATACTAGAGTGCATATCACGCAGAAAAACTTCCTCTTACGAATTACCCTCTGATAGGGAACTATCTCCCACGTATCCAGGAGCATAGGGCTAACATGAAACTTCCCTTCTACAACATGACTCCTAATTAGATAAGGATATCCACGAAGATCTCATTCCTAAACTACGCCCTCGATGGCCTAGTCGAACCAGGACTTCTGCACTATAAATAAGACATGAGGTTGGTAAGCTAAGGTACGCTACAAATTTCATGTTTACAGCATTATACCTTCCTCAGATCCATGTTTGACTTTAGCATCGGAGTGTCATCGGCGACCACAACGGTGGTCCGTGGTTCACGTGCATTACTTGTGTAGATCAGCAGCTCAGTAGGACTAAGTCAAAATAGGGAGCGAAAAATGACTGCATCAGTTTAGCGTCGTCCGTGGGGACGACAAAGTTCCTAGCCTTTCACTAATATCATCTCCCTTCAATATACAGAGAGATGGTGACCACGAGATCATGCAACAACTGAGAACAAGGGGACACGTCAAACGCTTTGACTGGTGCTATACAGCCGCTTTCAGCGGTTTCGGTTATGCACGAGCAGCAGACTCACGCCCCTGCGCCGATAACAGAAACCCCAGGATAAATATGTTGTCATCTCAAATACAGCAGATCGCCAAAGCGGTGGAGGCTCTTACCCGACAAAACCCTCCACCTGCTAATAGAGACTAGGAGCATCACGAGCCTCTATTTTCGGAGGACTTCAGAGAGCAAGCACATGAGAGTCAAGCCCACTGGTTCCCATTGGACTAAAAAAGGATGTGCAGTTAACGCAGAGCCGGCCGCCAGGGCAGAAAAGCTCAGCCCTCAAAACCCCTCCTCAAAAAGGCACATGACCCAGACATGTTGTACCGTCCATCTGTCCTACCATTCGTGGATCGTATTATGAACGAGGCCCTTCCGAAGAAGTTCACTCCTTTGAAGCTCGACTTCTACGACGGAACCACTGACCCATTCGACCATCTGCACCATTACTAGCATGTAATGGGCCTCAAAGAAGAATCTGAGTCAGTGATGTGCAGAACTTTTCCCACTAGCTTGAAGAAGTTAGCACTAACATGGTTTCACAACCTCCCACCGAGATCGATCAACTCCTTCAAGACCCTGACAAAGGAGTTCCTGACGCGATTCGTCGGGAGTTAGCGTTTTCGAAAAGGCCCACATTACACTCTCTGTAAGGCAGAAATCCAATGAGACGTTCAGAGAGTATGTCACGCGCTTCAACAACGAGCTGACACTCATTGACGGTTGCAGCGATGACACAGCTGTGACAACTTTCACTGTGAGCCTGAAGGAGGGAAAGCTTTACGAAAACCTCACCTTGGAACCCCCTTTAGACATGATGGAGCTCCTCAAGAGCGCCCAGAAGCACATTACCTTAGAGGAATTGAGGACCGTAAAAAAGGAAACTGAATGTGAGAAGAAGCCATCCGCTCCAAATGACAAGAATGAGGGAAAGAGATGCGAGGATGAATAAAGGAGCAAGAGTAAGCGTAATGACAACAGGTCAGACCCTAACCGGTCTAGGCCAAAGAAAACATCCAACTACGTTGGATCCGGAGCTGTGACACCCCTCAATTCTAGCCTGTCGGGCGTATTAAACTCCATGAAAAACTGGGAAGATCTAAAGTAGCTCCCGAAACAGCGCGGAGACCCCTCCAAGCGTGACAACAACAAATACTGCTCATACCACAAGGAGGGCGGCCATGACACCAACGATTGCAAGAGTCTGAGGTATGAGATTGAATACTGGATCCGCAGGGGTACGCTAAAAAAATTCTTGAACTCTTAGAAGCAACCAGAACAATCCAGGGACCGGGGGGAGTTAGTCAAAGAAATAGAAAAGGAGACTTCGGACATAATCTAAGTCCTTCGTGGAGTCGAACCGAATGAAGACCAGTCGCTCAAGTCCCGCAAGCGGACTCTATTAGAGATGTGGCCACCACCCGCGGACGATGACATACGCATTTTCTATTCAAGGATTCAAAGCCCCATTCCCACCTTGACCTTTACGAACAAGGACCTCAAAGGAGTCCGAGTGCCGCAAAACGACGCCCTAGTCATCTCGATCTTCATCGCAAGGTGGGAAGTAAATGGAGCTCTGGTTGACACAGGGAGCTCACTCAACGTCCTATTCTACAACGCGTTTCGCAGTATGGACCTGAAAGAGAAGAACCTGGCGTCTTCAGACCACCCGCTGATGAGAGAAATGCTTCTCGAATGAGAAAATAAGGTCAGCAGCAGTGGCAGGAGAACCACAACTGATAAAGGTCTTGCTTCTAGACTTCATGGTAGTAGACACACCATCTACCTACAACCTTATCTTGGGAAGACCATGGCTCCATCAAATGGAAGCAGTAGTCTCCACCCTTCACCAGTGTGTTAAGTACACCGCTAACCATTTTGAAGGAACGATATGTGGAGACCAACCTATAACAAGAGGCTACCATTACGCTACACTGAAAACAGATAGAATGTTCCCAAATCCAACTGGGTCACACAAAGCAATCTGAACTAGAGCTAGGCCGAGTGACTGCAAAAGCATCATCGTGAAATGACACAGGGGCAATCCGTTCTTCAACACGGCGGAACCGATAGACCGAGGCAAGCGGGGATACAACCCCCCAACATTCCGTCGGCGCAAAAACTAACACCCTTACAAGGTTTACTCTCCAGTAACCTTTGTAAACGTCAGCGAAGCTCAACAGTCCGCTAAGAATACCAACGATTCATAAGGGCCGTTCGTATTCACTTCAGGGTCGGGATCAATTTCTTTCCGTCAAAAGTCAGTTTATGTCAGTTGTTTATTTTTCCTTTTCCATAGTCAATGTAGAGTTTTAGTTCTTAAAAACTTATGTGATTTGCAATCATTTAAGAAATAAAAAAAAGAATTATGAAGACAAAACTCTATTGATAACTGGAAAGATGTAACACGAGCGCTCAGAGGTGGATACAAAAGACTACATACTACAAGCATCTAAATTCGATATGACATGGAGTAAAGATAGAAAATCCAAAAGAAGATTCCACTCCGCAACCTCTCTGAGAAAGAGCAAGAGCATGATGAAACATCATGTTCACTTCATACCCCACAAATATGGTCTAAGGTGGTATGAAATCAACAACCAGAATACCGCAAAAATTTACAGCCAACTCACATGCTCGATCCGCTCAACTAGATGAACTTGAGACAAATATCAGGCTGGCACAGTTCGCATGCACCTTCCGGCTACAGGGATGAGAGGGGCATCCAGAAGTCAATGGCCCAATCCAATGGACCATGTCCAACTCCTCTCCATCTTGAGATCCCGAATTCCAGCGCAAGTTGAGACAACGGGGTTAATCGAAAAGTAGTGGAGGTGACTACTATGGAGTTGGGCACTGGCATTAACTCTGAGATTAAACACTATAGAAAAGCGGCAAGGCACCAGCGAATAAACGACAGACTCTTCCCTTGGAAGATAGTGCATACTTCTTGTCCGCGATATGAGAAGAAATTACGAGATCTAAGCAGATCAACTACATGCACACCCAAAACAGGTGACCACGTATAACAACGATTATCATCGCCTGATCAGTGCAAATGTCAGAACATTCGAAGACTCCTGTGATGGAGATCTCCCTTCGGCCTTTGGAAAACCCAAAGCATTTCCTTCAAGCAAGAACATTACAGGAGATACGCTCTACAGACGATAGTGCCTACAACAATTGGAAACACCATTATATAGGCATGATGGTTCACCAAACGGGTGTTTCGGCATTAAAGGCCAGCATTGAATACCGTATGGGAAGCGTTGAGATGACGGTTCCCAAGGAAATTGTGTAGACCACGTTCATCCAATTAGTGGCGCTGCACTCAACCCCATCAATTGAGGGGGAGTAACCGATACTCAGCCGTCTCGCAGCCTGCGCCATACACATGCCACCCCGCTATCTACGTCATACATGTAGCACAATCGTACAGGAAACCCTAGCCCTTTCTCTACAAGCCCATGGGCTCGGCCTACTATTCAAACAATATTCCACCACATGCCTGGCGCGAGCACTAGAAATCCTTATCAACTCTTACACACGGATCGTACCTACGGATCACTAGTTGATTTAAGGTAATTTCGTCAACACGATGCACCATGCTGGTGGACGTAGGTTCGCACGCCCTCTAGCAGGCAGAACCTCTTTCCAACCAAGCAATCTTAGTTAGCCGAGGCTGATGACGATGGCTTCTGGTTCATCCCGACACGTAGTCCACCTAGCACAGATCCCAATTGTTTAGGAAGTGGAGTCTAATCAGCGCTATCATGCCTGGTGATGACGAAACGCCAGGGATCATCCCCCCTTTGTGGTCAATGATCGCCGAACCCGATTAGGTAAGCCTAGCTGGTGACGACCAACAACGAAAGATTTTGATCAAACCTAGACCTGTAGCCCCCACTGCGCGGGCGTAGATGGTTTGGAAGGTGGGAGCCTAGTGATTATGCCCAAACAGTACATGCGGTCAATTGCAGTAAAGATTGGGGTGTTGATCCCACGAGGAAGAGCGGTCTACAAAACAAGGTCAAGGAAGAAGAACTACACGAAACTAAATTTAAGAAATTCTAGCAATTTTGAAATATGAAATTGAATTTAGTTTAATAAAAATCAAGTTTAGAAAAATCACAAGGTTCCAAGAATCCCTCCTAGATTTCATGCGCCAACTAGTATTGATTCGCTATAATAACTCAATTACGTGTTTCACATCCCAAACAACATAATCGAAAAAATAGTCTTTAATGCACCAATATATTCTAATGTAAATGGATTTTAGATTTCACTTTTTCTAGAAATCACAAAGATTGGTCATATATGATCTCCTAAATTTACGATATATCCGGAGACAATAACGTAATAAAAGACAATCACATATAACTAACCTACTTGAATTAATTGATCTTTAAAATTCCACACATAAGAAAAGCATGACTAGGCTTACATGGAGAAGAAAAATACAACCACCGGAATAATAATCTACGAAGAAGTTGATGAAATCTTTGTCACTAAAATAACATAAACTCCTATATTAAATAAAAGTGAAAATCATAAATACCATTATTCATCGTGAAAAAATAAAATGAATCAATTACCAATTAAGTGTGTTACATCTAGGAGTTTGTGCCTTCGCCTTGCGTGGAGTTTAGTGACACATAGTGAAGGTGATGACAACAATAGCAGTGTGGAGCTTCATCTGCATGGCAGTGCGTGGTGAATTAGCGATGTGTACTCGGCTGTTGATGCGTTGTGTGTGTCCCTGCTGTTCATGCGCTCTCTGTTGTTCCTGCGTTCTCTGCCCGTCGTGTGTTGTTGTATTTATGGTAGAAAGAAACAACTCATTATTGGAAACTCAATTGGAAACCAAATACAATTGGAAACCAAATATAATTAGAAACCAAAAAAACAAAAGGAAACAAAGGGGTGGACTTTAGAATATTTACTAATAACATGAAAGGTGGGTTTGGCTATGTTCATCCATATTACTCCTTTGTTCCACCAAAATTCAAAACTAATTTCCTTTATTTTTTTCTTTGGTTATCTTTATTAATCTTTGGCTTGAGTGTCTCCCGCTCCATTTCGTCAATTTTTCTATGAATTTCCAAATTCGCCACGCTAATGCACTTTTGTCATTTAAACTTCAAATCTTACAAAATAACAAAAATAAAATAATTAAACTAAAATACATTATTTGAAACACTAACAAATATAAATTAGGAGGTATATTATGTAATAATTATGTGAATATCAAATACCCCCGAACCTATATTTTGCTAATCCTCGAGCAAAACAAAATTAAGAATAAAATCCTAACTAACTTTCGTAGGAATCAAGTTGCACTTACCTTAATGTGCAACAAGGCTTTAAACCCCTAATTTACCTCCAGTGGACGAGTTATAGTATTGTGAGGGTTTCCAAAAATGTTACCCCCAAACATTACTGACTCAATAGAGCAAAATCTATTTTCTAAAAACATAATGCAAAAACATGAGCATTCTCCTTTTTTTTTCCTTAGAGTAATTTTCTAATTGTTTAAAATTCAAGAAAAACAACAAACTAAAAATGTCACAATAGTATATCAATAGAATACAAAAACTTAATAGTATCTAAAGGTTAAATAAATTTCATAATCATTCTCAACTCGAAGCGTGTGTGTGAGAAACCTTATCAACATAACTCTTCATCTCATAGTAAATATGTGACGAGATAACCTTTAGAAAGTATGCTTCGACTACAAATCTCTCATGTCACTCAGAAATAAAACACTCAGAGATTGGGCACTCAGTTTATATGTGAGGAAAAAGATATAAACTATGTAAAATGCAAACGTCTCACATATAATTATCATGAAAAATGGAATTTTCAAAGAGTGAAATGAATATGATCTCATGGACAGGAATATTGATTACTTTTGAGAATGTTGAATCAAACACCATAGTTGTCGCCTATTCAATCTCCACATCTACTAAACCAACTTTCACTTGAGATCAATTAGGTCTTTACTAGGTTGTAATGGGTCAGGGCTTGGATTATGGCAAACAATAATGGACAAAAAATGATACAAAAATTTCCTGAGAATGGCTACACCCTTGAATAAACACATAGGACATTGAAGAACAAATCAATGTTGTACACCATTAACTTTTTCTTCATTATTTTCTTCTTCAACCCCTCCCCTTTTTTTAAGAAATAAAATTAAAAAAATAAATAAACTGGACCTAAAACCTTAAAATAAAATAAAACAATGAGCAAGAAAGATAATACCCAAAATCTCCCTTGTAGAATGACGCTTGTCCCCGGCAACGACGCCATTCTTTTTTCCCTTTTTTTACATGTTTTTCCCCGTTTATACAATCAAACACTTTTACTTTGAGGGCGCATGAAATATCTATTTTCAACTCTTTCTATTTGCCAATTCCATAAATATATCTCACCGTATACATTCTCAGAAAATTGGGTAAGGATAAAATAATAGAGATATTACTCCTTGATTAGAGTAGGTAATGGGAAAGGGATAACAAAGAGAATGCTATTTAAAGGCTCAAAAGGCTGCAAATGGATATTTATTATTGGGTAGGCTAAAAGGCTAAAAATAATGGTTTAAAGAAATAAATGCCTATATCACTTCATAGGTTCTAGTTGGTACTAGGACATCTCAACTAAATAAAGCAAGAAGTTCTAGTGTAAAAATTCAATTTTAAGTCTTTCTTAAAGCAACCAATAAGAAAGTCAAGAATAATGAGATCATCAACGAAATAATGCGGACTCAAGAAAAATCAGAGTGTATTTAATAACCCTCAAGAAATAAAGAATGACTCAAAACTCACAAGGGTTAAGTTTTCACTATTATTCAAAGGTTTTCTAGTTCAATATCTCACTAATCAACTTCAAATCATGTTGACTTGCCTAATAGTGCACGAATAGTCGAGTTGAAAAGTCTCACGAAATACATCTAACATAAGGATAATATCAAATATCATGTTTTCTACTAATATAACTATGTGACACGTGTTAGTATGTGTTTTCTCAAAATTAAAGGCAACAAAAATATTCTCTAAAATTAAAAAAACTCAAACCCCCCCCTCCCCCCGTTTTTTTTTTTAAATTCACTAAGAGTTCAGATTTCGAATGCATTTTCATAAAGATTTCAAATTCACCAATAAGCGCGATGTTCTAACTCAATAGGTAAATGACAGGTTTTTCCATATATAAGCCGATACGGAGACATCCCGAGAATTATCTTATAAGCGGTACGGTAAGCCCAAAGTGCATCAGGAATGCGCAAGGACCAATTCTTCCTATCAGGATTCACCATCTTCTCCAAGATTTGTTTCACTTCTTGGTTTGCCAGCTCGGCTTGGCCATTTGTCTGCGGATGATAGGCATTGGCGACCTTGTGATGAACTCCATACCTGCGCATCAAAGCCTCAAAAGAGCGATTATAGAAATGAGTCCCCTGATCACTAATAATGGCTCGTGGTGTACCAAAACGGGATAAAATGTGTTCTTTGATAAACCTGACAACTGTGTTGTTGTCATTGTTTCGGCATGCCACAACCTCTACCCATTTGGACACATAGTCTACTGCAAGCAAAATATACAAATATCCAAAATAAGGTGGAAAAGGTCTCATAAAATCAATCCCCTAACAATCAAATATCTCAATAAATAGGATGGGGTTAAGGGGCATCATGTGTCTCCAGGACAGTGCACCTAACTTCTGGCATCTAGCACAAGAACGACAATAATTGTTAGTGTCCTTAAACAATGTAGGCCAATATAATCCCAACTGTAAAAAATTTGTAGCAGTCTTTTTCATAGAAAAATTGCCTCCACAAGCTGCACTATAACAAAAATGTAAGACACTTTCAATCTCACCTTCAGGGATACAGCACCTCATGATTTGGTCAGGGCAATACTTATATAGATAAGGATCATCCTAATAAAAATTGTTTGCCTTGACAAAAAATTTGCGCTTATCTTGAGCACTCCATGATGATGGAACTTCGCCGGAAACCAAGTAATTAACAATGTGTGCATACCATGGTACTTGAGTGATGGTGAATAGGTGTTCATCAGGGAAGTCATCACGGATGGGTGGGTCATTGGCAGAGTCATTGAACTCTAGACGAGATAAGTGATCCGCCACAACGTTCTCGACCCCCTTCTTATCCTTTATAGTTAGATCAAATTGCTGCAGAAGTAAAATCCACCGAATCAATCTTGCCTTAGCATCCTTTTTAGAAAAAATGAACTTAAGAGCCGCATGGTCAGTAAAAACAGTGATAGGTGTACCGATCAAATAAGCATGAAATTTATCTAAAGCAAAAACTACGACTAACAACTCTTTTTCAGTAGTCGAATAATTCATTTGAGCATCATTAAGTGTTTGACTAGCATAGTAAACAATAAAGGGATTCCCTTCGTTGTCCCAAGACTGCCCCCACAGCATAGTTACTTGCATCACACATTATCTCAAATGGTAAATTCCAATCCGGTGGTTGCGTGATGGGGGCAGAGGTGAGCCTATCAATGAGTGTTCGGAAGGCTTCCTCACACTCTTGTGTCCATTGGAACACGGAGTCTTTGACCAGGAGGCTACTTAATGGTCTAGAAATGGCAGAAAAATTCTCTATGAACCTCCTATAAAAACCCGCGTGCCCTAGAAATGATTTCACATCCTTGACACTTTTAGATGTAGGTAATTTAGAAATCAATTCAATTTTTGCTTTACCAACCTCGATTCCTTTATAAAAAACTATGTGTCCCAGAACTATTCCATAGGGAACCATGATATGACATTTTTCCCAATTAAGCACCAGACCCTTCTCTTCACATCTACTTAAAACATCATTCAAGTAAAGTAAACATGAATCGAATTAATCACCAAAAACAGTCAAATCATCCATGAATACTTCTATATATTTTTCAACCATGTCACTAAAAATAATCATCATGCATCTCTGGAAAGTAGCCGATGCATTACACAAACCAAATGGCATACGCCGAAAAGCATAAGTACTAAAAGGACATGTGAAAGTAGTCTTATCCTGATCCTCTAATGCAATCTCGATCTTATAATATCCTGAATACCCATCTAGAAAGAAAGAATGACCAGCTACTCGCTCTAAGATTTGATCTATGAATGGAAGTGGGAAGTGATCCTTGCGGGTGGCAGAATTAAGTTTCCTATAATCAATGCACATGCGCCACCCTGTCACTACACCCCCTCATCATTAGTCACCACTATTATTCCAGATTTCTTGGGAACTATTTGAGTTGGACTAACCCACTTGCTATCAGAGATGGGATAAATGATGTCTGCATCTAACAATTTTAAGACATCCTTTTTCACCACCTCTTTCATAGTGGGGTTAAGTCGTCTTTGAGGATCTCTACGGGGGTAAGCTCCTTCTTCTAAGTGAATCATATGGGAACATATTAAGGGGCTAATACCTTTGATGTCAGCTATAGTCCAACCTAATGCATATTTGTGCTCACGTAACATATTAATAAATTCTTATTTTTGTGAGCCATCAAGCACAAAAGAAATAATAATAGGAAAGGTATCACCTGGTCCAAGGAATGCATGTTTAAGTCCCTCAGGCAGTGGAGCTAGGTCAACTTTCAGAGTTTCCACGATGGATGGTTGTGGTTTCTGTCTTTCCTTTGGCAACCCCTCAAAGCATGGTTGCCATTGCCGCCCTCCTTTATCCTTTAACCCTAAAACAACAAAAATATCAAAAGCATTGTCAGGATAAAGTGAACTCTCAGAATCAGAAATAGAAAGGAGGTACTCTAATGTTTCAGAATCTGCGCTCAGGAGCGCCTCTTTTGATATCAGTGTGTTTATCATGTAGGTATGATGACAGTCATCATCATCACTTGGTTTCTTGCAAATATTGAATATGTTGACCTCCAGAGTCATGTTCCCAATAGACAGCTTCATTAGACCGTTCCTGCAATTGATAAGAGCGTTAGCTGTGGCAAAAAAATGTCTACCTAAAATAATCAAAACTGTAGAGTCCATATTAACCGCAGAATGAGTATCTAAAATAAGAAACTCGACGGGATAGTAAAACTTATCAATCTGCAGCAAGACATCCTTGACTATTTCTCTTGGCTTCTTAACCGGTCTATCGGCCAATTGTAGTATCACGGATGTGGGTTTAATCTCTCCTAGAACCAGTCGCAAGTAAATAGAATATGGCATCAGATTTACACTTGCTCCTAAATCCAACAAGGCTTGGCCGAACTCATGAGTCCCAATCTGGCAGGTGATTGTAGGACACCCTCGATCTTTGTACTTGGGTGGTGTCTTCTGCTCAATCGTTGCACGTACATGTTCTGTCAAGAAGGCAGTCTTATTGACATGATGCTTCCTCTTAATAGTGCATAGATCCTTGATGACCCTCGCATAAGTTGGTACCTGTTTAATCACATGTAGCAAGGGTAAGTTAATTTTAACCTATTTCAAGTGTTCTAGAATCTCACCATGCATTTTCGTTTTTTTCCAGTAGGTCGTAGTGCTTGAGGAAAATGAACTGGAACTGGAATGTTCTTATTGGGCTCATCCTCAGGGATGTTCTCTTTTGCACTTGGGGAGGAGCCTATAGTTGTGGATGAGCTTGATCCATCTAAAATCTTACCACTCCGAGTAGTGCTGGCATTAACCTCTTTGAAATTCTGAGAGTCTGAAGCAGAGGTTTGTGTCATAAGTTGGCCCTTCAGATTTGTTTGAGGCTGTGATGGAAATTGGCCCTGGTCTTGTACTGTTAATGAACTTGTCAGCTTGGTTATCTGGCTTTTGATCTCCTTGTTCTCTTCTGTCAACTATGTCAATGCAACCTCAAATTTTTTATTAGTTTTACCTTGTGCCTCTATAAATGCATGTAATGTGTCTGATAAGGAACTTCTGTTAGATTGCGCATTGTATGGAGGTGCAGGGTATGACCTAGGTGGTTGTGCCTGTGAGTGTGTAGGTTGGTCTGCTTCGGACCTCCAGCCTAAGTTAGGGTGATCTCTCCAGCCAGAATTGTAAGTGTTAGAGAATGGTGAGTAAGGCTTCTTGTACATCCCTAAGGCGTTACATTGTTCCTCATAAACCCCTCTCATCTCAATCAAGGTCGGGCAATCCTGTGCTAAGTGTTCAACTCCCCCGCATATAAAACATGTGTTTTGTAGCTCAACTCTGGCAACAATATGTGTGGGCCTACCATCCTTGGCCTTAAGTGTCTCTAACTCCCTAGTCACTCTATCCAATTGGGCTCTAAGGTTGTCCTCTTCCCTAAGTTGGTATACTCTAGTTGGGCGTGTTCTATCCGTGCTCTTAGTAGCACTTGGACCAGTCCAAGTATGAGCCTTTTTAGCCAAGTCATTTAGGTATTCAATGGCCTCGTCAGGGTCCTCATGCAAAAACTCTCCATTACACATCATTTCAATGAACTGATGCTCGCTACTAGTGAGCCTCTCATAAAAATAACTGACTAAGCACCAACTCTCATACCCATGGTGTGGACATATATTCAAAAGATCCTTGAATCTCTCCCATGCTTGATATAATGTCTTGTTATTCTTTTGGGTGAATGTAGAAATCTATCTCTTTAGACAGTTGGTTTTGTGGTGAGGAAAGTATTTATTAAAAAATGTTTGGGTCATCTCCTCCCATGAACCTATAGACCTTGGTCGCAAAGAGTATAACCAACTCTTCATTTTTTTTTTCCTTAAGGGAAAAAGAAAAAAACCTTAGTCTAACCGAGTCTACAGCCTCAACTTTGTTGTGGAAAATGGCCACAACTTCCTCGAATTCCCTAATGTGAACATAAGGATTCTCACTCTCTAGGCCATGAAAAGTGGATAAGAATTGTATCATACCTGGCTTAAAATCTAGCTTTGGTGTATTTGTTGCAAACATGATACATGATGGAGTAGCAGTGCGCGTGGGGTGGAGATAGTCCCTTAGCGACCGAACATGGTCATCTTCGTGATTATTCATGGTGTTAGAATTAGAAGTACGACTTAATTTGTCTCAATGTGAATTTGTGGGTGTTCTAAATTTGGGACCCTAATTAGTCTCGCTAAGTGGTCTCTATTCCAACTCACACTCTCCCAATGTCCTTTTTCGTTTTTTGCAATTTTGTTTTTAAATTCACCAAGAGTTCAGATTTCGAATGCATTTCCATAAAGATTTTGCACAATTACCGTAATCATCTAAGTATTCAAGGGAGATTTAGTAGAACACAAAAAAATGACTCGATTTAATTGTAAAATACGTTTTAAGCTCAAAGATTTTTGAAAATTGCACAAAAAATCTAATAAACCACATCCCCGGCAACGACGCCAAAACTTGATTACGCCAAAATAGTACATGCGATCAATTGCAGTAAAGATTGGGGTGTCGATCCCACAAGGAAAATCTATCTACAAAACAAGGTCAAGGAAGAAGAACTACGCGAAACTAAATTTACGAAATTCTAGCAATTTTAAAATATGAATTTGAATTTAGTTTAATCAAAATCAAGTTTAGAAAAATCACAAGGTTCCAAGAATCCCTCCTAGATTTCACGCGCCAACTAGTATTGATTCGCTATAATAACTCAATTACGTGTTTCACATCCCAAACAACATAATCGGAAAAATAGTCTTTAATGCACCAATATATTCTAATGTAAATGGATTTTAGATTTCACTTTTTCTAAAAAGCACAAAGATTGGTCATATATGATATCCTAAATTTACAATATATTCGGAGACAATAACGTAATGAAAGACAATCACATATAACTAACCTACCGGAATTAATTGATCTTTAAAATTCCACACATAAGAAAAGCATGACTAGACTTACATGGAGAAGAAACCACCGGAATAATAATCTATGAAGAAGTTGATGAAATCTTTGTCACTAAAATAACATAAAGTCTTATATTAAATAAAAGTGAAAATCATAAATACCATTATTCATCGTGAAACCATAAAACGAATGAAATACCAATTAAGTGCGTTACATCTAGGAGTTCATGTATTCGCCTTGTGTGGAGTTTAGTGACACATGGTGAAGGTGATGGCAACAATAGCGGTGTCGAGCTTCATCTGCATGGCAGTGCGTGGTGGATTAGCGATGCGTACTCGACTGTTGATGCGTTGTGTGTGTCCCTGTTGTTCATGCGCTCTCTGATGTTCCTGCGTTCTCTGCCTGCTGTGTGTTGTTGTATTTATGGTAGAAAGAAACAACTCCTTATTGGAAACCCAATTGAAAACCAAATACAATTGGAAACCAAATACAAATTGGAAACCAAATATAATTGGAAACCAAAAAAAAACAAACGAAAACAAAGGGGTCTCACCCCTTTGTTTAGATTATGTTCTAATAACAGGAAATGTGGGTTTGGCTATATTCATCTATATTACTCATTTATTCAGCCAAAATTAAAACTAATTTCCTTTATTATTTTTTCTTCGGTATTCTTTATTAATCTTTGGCTTGAGTGTCTCCCGCTCCACTTCATCAATTTGTCTATGAATTTTTAAATTCACCACGCTAATGCACTTTTGTCATTTAAACTCCAAATCCTACACAAATAAAATAATTAAACTAAAATACACTATTTGAAACACTAACAAATATAAATTAGGAGGTATATTATGTAATAATTATGTTTATATCACCTACTCAGTCTCAAACTGATTTCGACGGTTTGTCGCAGGACCACTGCTTTTCAGCCTGGCCGCAAAATTACAAACCCCAGACTGTAGCCCCCATTGCGCGGAAGCAAATGGTTTGGAAGAGTGGAGCCTAGTCAGTCCCGAATTGATTCTGACGGCTAGCCGCGAGACCACTGTTTTTCAACCTAGCCGCCGAATTACAAACCCCAGATCTGTAGCCTCCACTGCGCGGGTGTAGATGGTTTGGAAGGCGGGAGCCTAGTCAGTCCCGAACATTATTCGATGGCTAGCCGCGGGACCATTGTTTTTCAACTTGGCCACCGAATTACCAACCCTAGACTTGTAGCCCCCACTGCAGGGTGTAGATAGTTTAGAAGGTGGGAGCCTAGTCAGTCCCAAACATATTCCAACGACTTCCCTCGGACTGCTCTTTAGCGTGACTGCCAAAAACCCCCAAATTTGTAGCTTGATGCACACAGATGTAGATGATTTGGAAGTTGGGAGTCTAGTCAGTCCCAAACTGATTTCGACGGCTTGCCTTTGGGCCACTACTTTTCAGCTTGGTTGTCAAACCCCTTCGCCTCAAACTTGTAGCCCTCACCACGCGGGTATAGATGGCTTGAAAGGTGGGAGACTAGTCAGTCCTTGACTGATGTCGACGGCTTACTACGGGACCACTGCTCTTCACCATGGTCGCCAAATCCTTATTACCCAAACATGTAGCCCAATATGTTCGGACATAGATGGTTCGAAGGGGGGAGCCCCAAGCAGCTCGCCACGCGACCACCGCTCTCCCTAAAAACAGCAGCCGCAAAGATAATCCCTGCTCAGTCAGTGTCTTCACGCTCAAACAGACTGGCATATCCATTTTATTATCAACAAAGGTCATTCATGCCGGCACATAGATCATCCAGTCAGTGCACGGATATATGCTACATAGAATGTCAACCCGACCTTATGATGTCTAACTCGATACAAATGGCCCAACGCGTACGCGTGCCTATCGCAACTCGCCCATGGCAGCAACTACAGCCGACAAGTAAGATAAGCCTCCAGCAGCTTAATTTAAGGACAAGACACAGCTCAAGTAACGCAACCCTCGGCTAAATTGTTTGAAACATGCCCGCTATCGGACATGACTATGCAACTGTGACTCTGAGTCATTCGCAACGCAAACGATCAAGCTCTCAGCAGCAGACAGACCATTTGACTTCCTAACAATCCAACAATCCTATGTCAATGTAAGACGACAAGGCAAAACAAAAAACGCACAATAAAGACAACGAATATAAAACAAGTACAGAATGCAGTGAAGATAAAACTATTTTCATTAATATAGACAAAACAAAATGGGTACAAGTACACAAAATTTACTCCCGATCAGGAAAATGTACAGAACAGAAGAGTTAAGCTTAACGAAGGAAGATGTAGGGGTCGCCTCCATACGCGCCACGGCCTGAGCATCAGGGTCCGAACTACCCTCGTCGTCCGACGATGCAAAGGCAATGGACAAGTCTAAATACAAAATCTTCCTATATCGGCCAAGATCTCATTCTGGATGCTCCTCCTTCATCAGCGCTAGCAACTCTAACCTGTCATGTACGACCTAGCGGAACTCGCACTTGCTCTTTTCCTACAGAAGCTCTTCGTCTCATGCCTTCGCGTCAACAAGTTCACGCTCCAACTTGCCAGTCAACGCATCAACCTGAGACTGTTATGTAGCCAACTGTTCTTCACAGCATCGAGTTCGTGCGTCTCTAATTTGAGCTGGTCATTGGCCTTCCTTTCCTTTCGAGCATTGAACTCCACATCAGACTCTAATTGTTGCTTCTGAGTAGCCCAATCAGCCTCCTTCAAAGCATTCTCTTCAGCGAGAGACCGCAGTATAGAACACGCCTCAGCTGTTGCTTCCTGCGCGACCTCCATGTCTTGGCGTGCCCGGTCAACTCCTGTTTGAATATGTCCCTCGCAGACAACGCCTCCGCTAGATCACGCTAAAGGGCTTCAAGAAAAACCCTCTGAGTCTCAACAACCACAACTGACTGCTTTGACCTCTTTTCTCCTCAACCGCTCAATTTCATAAAACACTTCAGAATATAGCGGTTGCATGTGCGAGAAGACTCGCTCCATGGTGTACACCCTCTCATGAGCCGACTCGACTTTTGTTCCAGCAACGGCCACCTGGCTCAAGTGAGACATACCCAGCATAAGGTACTTTAAACCCTTATCCATACGCCTTTCTAGCGTATCATCCTCGGGTTTTGGAGCGAAATCCATCAGCCAGCTATGACGCCTACTTATATGCTTCCTCGAAGCATACTCCACGTCAACCTCCCGGTGCCAAACCTAGGTGTTCATCTTTATTAAGTCTGGTGCAAAGAGGTTGATCCGCGTATCCGGATGAAGCTCCCCCGGATCAGGAATTACACTAGCACTACCCTTCGAAGTCGCCATTGTTCTTAGGCTCTCCTCCCCAATTTTTCCCTTGTCACAAACAGTCGGCCCTTTAGCACAAGATGGCTTAACAAGATCCAGAGAAAAATGAGGAAGCGAGTTATCCAAAGGACCCTCCAACACCTTGAGTTGTGACCTGGAACAAGACGGTGAACAGTGCAGACTACAAGAAACTTGGCCTGTGCCACCACGGCCACTTTCAGACAACACATCAATAGGACGGTTAGGCTTCAGAACCTCAAGCGGATCTTTATGGGAACCTTCTACTGGAACAGTCCCACGCAAATCGGCACCGGCAGAGGCCGCCATTGAAACCCTCATCAACCGCTCACTCAAAGCTTCCACCTGTGCAGTACTGAGATCTAACATGTCGTCGAACCCTACAAATCGCAAGTAGTCTTTTTCCCAGCTAGATACATCGACCCCCTCCCTGACGGGTCGATCAGACTCGCGCTCTTCACTCACTGGAGCGGGTCATGTTGAAGACAACTCAGTTCTGATGCGAAACCTCTTCGAACTCACAAATGATGCAAGCGTCTCAGATGGCTCCTCCGCATCGGACAACACAGAAGCTTTGGCTCCGAAAACCTTCCTCTTCCTAGAAGGGGCCCCATCTTCAAGCTTAATTTGCGATATTCGGTAAAGAGTGGGGGCCACGTGCCAGTTGTCCCACAGTCCACTGCAGACGAAGTTGGGAACGCATATAACATTCACCACGTTCCTTATTGACAAGCCACAGAATGTCTCCATAGTGTTTTTCTCCTCTAGGGTAAGAGGAGTAAAGGGAAACCGACCTGCGAAGAAGCACGAGCAACGATTAGCACGCAATCAAGTGCAGCAAAACCAGAAGAAAATTTTGTACTTACGGAGTGGTCACTTCCGCTCGAGCGGACGACCCCTGAATTGGAATTACTTTGAATCTGCGGGGCCAAGAAGCAATACTTCTGCCAAAACTTGAAGTCATTTAGCAGATTCGCGAAGCAAGCCGGCGACGTCATCTTACAGAAGGCGCTACTCTTCAACCGAGGAGAAGTTAGCAACTGGATCACTCGTGGAGTCACGCGGACACCAACTTTCTTCACCCTAATCATAATGAGAAAGATGATCCAGTATCCATTAGGCCCCAGTTGGGCCGGAGGAATCCCAAGGAAGTCCAAGAATTCCCAAATCACATTCAGAACGGGAAAGCGTACTCCAGTTTGAAGCATCCCCCAGTACAAGCAAATGAACCCCGTCGATGGCGACATTGGCGTCCAGTCGCCCCTCAGAACAGACAACGGTAAGTCCTCAGGGACCCCAAACTTCGTACGGATCTCAGCATGGCTGGCTTCAGAAAGCAACCTATCTTCAAAAAACTCAAGGCCCTGGCCAAGGTTGCGTCATCAAGAAGGTTTTGTTGAGCCATGAAGAAGACGAACAATCTTTTTAGTCAGAAGATGAACATAGCAATATCTTCAAAAGCAAAGAAAATAAAAGGTCAGACTCCGCACAACGGATGACCTAAATAGGGATTAGGTTCTCGCCACTTTTCCACTGAACCGACGCATGTTCATTAAATGCAGCGCGCGGCTCAAACAACGATTCAGACTCAATCATCATGAGAGGCATATTTTTTCAAGAGATGACTTAGCAAACCGATGTGACGGCCCACTAACTCAGGGGATTAGCTGATGATACACCAAAACGGTCACATCCCTGAGCCCTACACATGTCATGATGATCTCGAGGACACACGGGCCCAACGTCAGCCCTACACTTATCCAGCCTGAGTGGTTCTAAACCCGCCCCATGCAGTCCGCTAGAGGGACCCGAACTCTTATAGCTTGCTAAGCCCACACGTCTCACAGCTGACCTCAATACCCGTAAGCCCTGCTAAGGCAAGTATCTCAAGGATCACCTTCAGACAGGCAATTACAACAGCTTTTCGCTTTCGATTAGGAAGCAAATACTAGAGTGCATATCACGCAGGGAAACTTCCTCTTACGGATTACCCTTTGATAAGGAACTATCTCCCGCGTATCCAGGAGCACAGAGCTAACAAGGAACTTCCCTTCTACATCACGACTCCTAATTAGAGAAGAATCTCCACGGAGATCTCCTTCCTAAACTATGCCCTCGATGGCCTGGTCGAACCAGGACTCCTGCATTATAAATAAGACATGAGGTTGGTAAGCTAAGGTACGCTACAAATTCCATGTTTACAATATTAAACCTTTCTAAGATTCCTATCTGACTTTAGCATCAAAGTTTCATCGACCACCACAACGATGATGCATGGCTTTCGTGCGTTAGTTGTGTAGGTTAGCAGCCTAGGAAGCACGGACTCTCGGAAAAACCTCCGAATCCTAGTAATACGGGTGTCGGATACGGATACGTGTGCGATTCACGACCGACACGTATCCGACACGCAGTCAACATATCAGGCAACTTGACTTGGTCAGGATACGGCCTGGACACGGTCCGGACACGGTTAGGATTCGGTTGCTAATAAATTTTTTTTCAGATCTTGATAAGATCGGACAGATGAGATGTAAAGCCCTAATCTCCCGATTTCTTCTTGCTCAAACCACACAACCAGCAGCAGAGAGAAAGAAGAAGGAACCGAGGAGGCGAGGAAGAAAAGAAATAAGGAAGAGGAAGAAGATAAAGAAGGAAGGGAAGAAGAAGAAAGAGGAGTCTGTCGGACTGATCGCGTTATCAGTTCTTCCATTGAGAAGACCAGCGATGGTAGCCCATTTGTTTCCGAACTTCGAGTGAGCTAGCAAGATCGTCTCATCTTTTTCGACTATAAAAGCTCTATGTTCCACTTGTGGCGAGAGCTGATTACACCATCTTAATCTACAAGATTTGCCTGATCTGCCCGGGATCCATTTGCTTATCAATGACCAGTTCCTCGCTCCATGCTTTGTAACAAGCTTCTTTAACAGATCGTCTTCTTCAGGACTCCACGGTCCTTTGATCTGATCTAAACTATCTCTTCTGTTACAATTACTAGTTGCCATTGATAAACCCTTACAAAAGGCGGAAGAGAGAACGTAAAGAGAGAGGTCTCTTTGAAATGAACAAGAAAGAGGATAGACTCAAGAGAGAGTATTTAAACGAAAGAGGTAACTAGAAGAGACGGTTGCGCAACCGATGATAAGAAATGAAGGAGTGGGGTGGGGCCTAGGAAGGGCACCGCTTCAACAAAGCAAGCAGTTGACACATCTGTAATTACTACATGTGTCAAGTTACACTGATTTTTTTTCTTCCATCTCACGAGATAATGAAGAGTTTGACTGAGCCAGGATGGAGAACATTTCATGTGGAGTAATTCATTTTTTTTCAAAGCGGCCGCACGAAAATGCTGAGGTGGATAATAAAGAGAGTAGGAGAAAAAGATGTGTGAAATAGAGGTCGGAGAGGAGAGGGGAGAATAAGAGATTAAATACATTTTTTAACCATATTAATTATTGTTTATGAGTTATGACATTATGTTAATAGTTTTTTAACAAAATATAAAAATAAAAAAAGGTTTGATTGACGTGTCGCCGAGTCCCCGAATCCTAGTTTTTTGAAAATTGCCAAGTCGCCATGTCGTATCCGAGTCCGTGCATCCCCGCTAACAGCTAAACAAGACTAAATTAAAGCAATGAGCGAAAAACGAGTGCATCATAAATAATCTTCCACTAGCATCAAAACACTTTCAAAGCCAAAACTGAAATCATTCCAAACTCATTCAGATCTCTTTCATTTCCCGTTCAAATTCTCCCAAATATTTGTTTCATTTCTCTTTTGTTTCAAGAATCTCCGCCATGGCACCTAGCAAAAAAGAAACCAACAGAGAAGAAGCCAGCCTCTACAGAGAAGAAAACTGCCTCTATGGTGGAGAAGAAGCCACCAAATTAACCTACTGTTACTTCTCGAGAGACCACGCAGTTGTTCGCCTTGTTCTACCCGGTGAATTGGCCAAACACGTTACCACTCTCATATCGATGAACTGAAGTTCTCCAACTCTTATCATCCACGAGAAACTCAAATGAGTAGAGGTAGTTTTGTAGTCGGAGATGGAGAATAGGAGGGATGATCACACCATCTAAGAAGATTGATGGTGTGACTGCTTGGGATCTCATCAACAACTGACATTATCAATAAATCGTCATCAGTTATACCTGCTTTTTTGAGGAGCTGATCCAAGGCCACACGCTGATATGCCTCCTCGACAAATGGATTCTTCCCCTTCCTATACCTTCTAGGAATTGTTCCATAAGTCAAACGAGGTTCAATAAATTTGAATCGATCTCTATGTTTTGAGAAAACCAGTGTCTTCGGCAAACCAGTGAAGGTCGAATTTGATTCGAGGGGAACAAACAGAGTGATAAAAGGTTTCAACTCATTCCATCGAACAGTTGCATCCACAGTCATTGCTGAACAAACTGATTGTATTTCCACTCATTGGCTTGAAAACTATTTTCACTCATCGCTGAGTGATATTGTATTTCCACACATTGCTGAGTGATAAGTGATAGTGCCGAGGAGAACAAACTGAATTTCCACACATTGCTGAACAACACCGCATCAAACACTCGCCTTGAAAAGTATGAGCAATTTGGTCATTTATAAAAATATTGATGGCTTGATTCGGTCAATGTTGTTGATCTAACAGTTAAAATATAAATTCGGTGTCTGATTAGAATACAATAACTTTTAGGTGCCAAAGAAGGAAAATAACACTAAATTAATTGGGGCCCAAATGAAAATAACACTAAAATTTACGACTTTGTTCACTTTATCATTTTTCGGTTTTTGGGTTTTTTCTGTCATTGTCAATGCAAAATGGGCTCCATTTGTAGGTCTGTCTGCATGGAATCTATGGTTGTGCACTTTTAAGGCCATTTCAAACTTGCAATCATCCATGCGCATTCGAGTTCCATCCTCGCAATTGATTGTTGCAACTCACAATTGTTTATGATGATACATCAAATAAGATATACATTTTGCTTGTACACGTGGTAGAGATCATTCATCACGAGGATCAAGTGTATCAAGACCAGGCCAATTTATAGAGCCCAAAAAAGACGAATTCAATCATAAAAGCCAAAAAATTGCCCATCAAAATAAATCATAATCAGAGGCCCAAAACTAGGCCCGAAAAAGTTCTCCCTTAAGGGGGAGGAACGTTACATAGAAAAAGAGTTGTAGAGAGAGTCACACTTCCAAGAATGTGTCTTCATAAAGAGGGAGACTGTTACAGAGAACGTCTCCCCTCATCGCGCCTCACATGCTTAAGTCACGCATGAAATTAATTGCGACCATTATAAAATATAAAGGGAACATTTGACGAAGGTATTCAATTTTAACTGAGTTTTGTCCAATTTTATCTTCATCTCCAACTGAGTTACTAACTTAAGCATCGGAGTGCCTTCGGCCACCAAAAAGGTGGTATTTGGCAATCTAACATTTGTTTTGCGGGTTTAACTTATTGGATATTGGATTTTGGGCGCATCAGTTTGACGTCGTCTATGGGGAACGACAAGTTTTCATTTCAAGAAAAAAAAACCCATAGAAACAAAATTATCTCAGTTCTGATCGACGACTGAAAGAGCCATCGGAACAAAATGGCACATTCTACAAACTCGACAACAATCAATACAATCCTCCCACCGAAAAAATTGCGCTACCATGCCCGATAACAATCAACAATCAATAAAATGGCATATTCTACATACCAATAGCGCACACCACAAATCCAGCGATGAACGTCGGGACGACCATGCTCGACAATAGAGAGTCGCAACACGAGGTGGCTCAAACATCCCAGATGTCTAGAGGCGCCACCACGGACCCTCGTGTAGACCTACTCATGGTCCAGATGGAGCGTATGATCAAAGACTTGGAAAAGTTCACCCAGGAGCATGATCAGTCCACTGACCTTGTTCAAGCACCGCCCCAACAATCCGGCTAATGAAGTTTCTGCAGAACCTCAATAGGTAAATCTCGAAAGCGGCGAACCACTTCAAGAGGTGACTCCCCAGAGTGGCAAGACCCCTGCTAAAATCTCATTCAAGATCAGAGTCACAGATCCTAATATATTGTAGAAATTGACCAGAACACCATTTTTCGATGCACTCATGGTGACTCCCATGCCAAAGAAGTTCACCCCACCAAAGTTTGAAGCGTATGATTGTACCACTAATCCGACAGATCATTTACGACACGTTCACCACATGATGTCGTTAAAGGAGAACACAGAATCCATCTTATGCAGAACGTTTCCAACCAGTCTCACCTTCACAACAATGAACTGGTTCAACAACATATCACCAAGATCAATAAACTCCTTCCAGGAACTGGCCAGAGCCTTCATCACAAGGTTCGCTGGCAGTCAACGGATGAGAAGAGGTCGCACTACTTGCTCCACATCAAACAGAAACCCGAGGAGACAATAAGGGACTACGTTACTCGTTTCACTAATGAGTTAACAATAATTGATGGATGCAACGACGACACGACCACCTCTACTTTCACCGTTGAACTGAAAAAAAAGCCCCTTTTGATGTTCTGAACCTGGACCCCCGAAAGAACTTGGCGATTCTATTGAAAACTGCTCATAAGCACATCACCCTGGAGGAGATGATAGTAGCCAGGAAGAGGGACGAGTTAGAAAAGAGATACGCTTCATCCGATCGAGAAGGACGGAAGAATGAAAAGCCTAGGGAAGAAAACAACAAACCAAAAAGACATCGAACTGGAGGTGATTCTGAGTTTGATCAACGAAAGCTTGGAAGACTAGAACCCGGAGGATCCAAACACAAGCAATCAACGGGCAAATCATTCACGACTTTGAAAACGAGTTGAGCTGAGGTCCTCGATACTATAGCGAAGTGGGAAGACGTTAGATGGCCACCTAAAATGAGAGGAGATCCAGACAGGTGAAGTTAAAGAAGATATTGTTATGGACATGATACCGAGGACAACCATCACTTAAAAAATGAAATTGATCACGACATCCAAAAATGACGACTTGGAGAGTTCATTAAGTCGAGAAAGTCCAACAGGAGAAAAACTGTGACAGAAGGACAATCGAGTGAACTAATATACGTCCTGCATGGGGCAATCAGAGAAAAACACTTATCCAATCGATCTCAAAAGTTGTCAATCCAGGATTTACGAGCAAAAAATAGATACCAAGAACCTTCTGCACGATGAGCCAGAACGACGCAGAGAACTGACATTATCCAATGAGGATGCAGAAGGAGTCAATTTCCCACATAATGACGCTTTAGTAATCTCACTATTAATAGCCAAATGGGAAATCAAAAGGGTACTAGTCGAAACTGGCAGCTCGGCTAACCTTTTGTACTTAACGGCGTTTCGCAGGATGCGATTCACCGAGGAAATGCTTTCACCCAACAATTAACCAATGGTGGGTTTCAGTGGAGAACAATGTCGACCAATCGGAATGATTCAACTACTAGTGGAAGCGGGAGAACCAGAGAGACAACGAGTCTTGTTGACAAATTTCCTTGTAGTTGATTTTCCATCCGCATACAATATGCTTCTTGGAAGGCCTTGGATACATAAAATGGGTGTGTTATCCTCTACCATGCATCAATGCTTTGGATACATAAAATGGGTGTGTTATCCTCTACCATGCATCAATGCTTGAAGTACCACACTGACAATGGCGTCGGAACAATTAAAGAAGATCAGCCAACCGCGTGCGAATGTCATTATGCAGCAATTAAAGCTCCCCAAAAATAGCAATTATTGCAACGACCAGATGAGCCACTACAACGATCTGGTCAAATAGACCCCAAACTCATGGATGATAATACATCCCTAACCAATTTACGGGATCGACCAAACACTGGACAACCAAAAGAAGTAACAACAACAGTCTACTTGGCACCAAAATGGATCCAGAACTAGCCATGAAACTGGTTCAGTTATTGAAAGATAATCAAGTCATTTTTGCCTGGACAATGAAAGATATGGTGGGGATAGACTCATCTGTCATCACTTAGAAATTGCAAGTCAATCCAGCCAAAAAGCTGGTCCGACAAAAAAAAAGACTAATAGGCTCTAAATGCAATCATTCAATAAACGAGGAAGTACATCGTCTAATAAATGCAGGAATGATCGGAAAATCTCACTACCCGGACTGGCTAGATAATACGGCGTTAGTGAAGAAGAAAAATGGCAAGGGGAGAATATGCGTGGATTACACTGATATGAACAAAACAAGCCCGAAAGACAGTTTCTTGCTCCTGCGCATAAACCAAATAGTGGATGCCACTGCTAGACATGAACTCCTAAGCTTCATGGATGCATATTTTGGATACAGCCCCCCCCCCCCCCACTCAACCCAGAAAAAACGTCCTTTATTACGGAAAGAGACATGTACTGCTACCGGGTGATATAGTTCGGACATAAGAACGCAGGATCTACGTAGCAACGACTAGTCAACAGAATGTTCAAAGATCAGATCAGTAACACCATGAAGGTATACATCGATGACATGCTAATCAAAAGCTCACACAGAACAAACCACATCAAAAACCTCGAACATGCCTTCTCACAGCTCCGAAGGTACAAAATGAAACTGAACCCGGAGAAATGCACATTTGGAATAGAGTCAGGAAAGTTCCTTGGATACATGGTCAACCAAAGAGGAATCAAAGCTAATCCAAAATAGATACATGCACTTCTTAACATGCAGTCACAAACGAACATAAAGGGCATACAAAGTCAAATAACAGTTTTAAACATATTCATTTCCAAGTCTTCGGACAAATGTCTACTTTTCTTCAAGATCTTGAAAGGAAACAAGACATTCAAATTGCACGAAGAGTGCGAAAAGCTTTTCAAAGTTTGAAGGCATACATGGGAAGTATAGAACTATTATCAAAACCAAGCACGGGGGAAATACTAGCAGCGTGAGATGCAAGTTGGACGGAATTGAATATGCATGACGGAGGTCATCCAAGGTGGCTTGGGTTGTCAGCATCAAATCAAAGAACTCCACACGGGTGGTCAAATAATCGGCACTTAGGAATATCTTGGGATTCATGATCAAAAGTTTGTTAACTCAGAGAGTAAGAGGAAAAAGAACAAACAAGCTTTGTAAATGAAAGAAGGCGTAAAGAAGATAACACAACTCTCTAATGCCCTTATATAGGATTGGACAATGAAAAGGCAGCCAATGGGAGATCGTGCAGGAAATGAGAGTTGCACGAAACCCTTTCTTCTGAAGCAGATGTTCTGATGTCACTTGTATTACACTTATTAGGTTACACACTTCACTAATCTTTGCACTTTTCTGTCGGTTCATTGTGTTTAGTTGGAGATTCTCCCAAAAATGTTATTAAAAAAAATGTGCATAGTTCTTGCTCTATATGGTAGATAAAATTGTTTTAACATCCTTGCAACTTATTTTTAATATTTTTGTTTTGTATGGTAGATAGATTTGCCCACTACTTGTTGGGTTTTCTGAAGTGGATGTTATTGACAGAGCATAAGGATTCGACTGATTAAGTTAAAATGATCTGAAAATTTTCCAACACGACTTCTAAAACTATACCAAAGGTAACAACCATATGCTTATAAATCTTATATGTAACACAACAGGAATTCTAGCCGGCCTGGTATTGGCGCCTGGTTTGCCCGCATGGTGGGCCTTTTTACATCTTTTGCCCCTCCTTTGTTGTGGTTGTGTTTAAAGAGAGAGGGGTAAAAGATGTAAAAAGGCCAGCAGGCCAGGCCGGCTAGAAGGGCTCGTACCACAAATATGTAAGTTGCGCATGATTTCTTGCTTACCTTAGATGCTGATGCATATGGAATTGCTTTATCTTTGACTTTATCCCTTGGTTTCTAAATCTTGTTTACCTTATCTCCTTAAAGGCTTGCCTGATTACCTGATGGGTGAGAAATATGTGTTGGAACAATTGAGGCCTAGGTAATTAAATAGTTCACATAGAGCTTGAGTGACTTTAACTGGACAATCTATTGCCTTTTTATATTTATGCATTAATGTATGATTTGCCATATTGATCCACACTTTTAACTTCAATGATAATCGACAAATGTGTCAGTACTGATTTTTGCTTCATTAATTACTCTGCTTTGAATTCATGTGTATTATTACATGATTAAGGGCACATGTTGCATTTTGTCACTTGGAAAAGATATATGCAGTTCATTTTTATTTATTTTTTCAAAACTTTTCATTTATTGTTCAAGAGATGACTAAAACTAACATGATATGAACATGTTGTGCATCGCAAATTCTACGATGCCTGGTACCGTGCCTGGATGGTGCCTTGGATTGAAAAAAAAAAAAAAAAAAAAAAACTTGATCTCAATCTGATTTGAGTCAAAAAAAGGGGATCTGAGGAAGAGGAACTCGAATCAGATTTAAGTCGAGTAAGGGGGAGAGGAAAAGAAAGCGAATCTGAGGGAGAGGAAGATAAAGTGGATCTGGGGGAGAGGAAGAGGAAGAGAATGGGGATCTGAGGGAGAGGAAGAGGAAGAGGAACTCGAATCAGATTTGAGTCGAGTAAGGGGGAGAGGAAGAGGAACTTGCAATCAAGTACTCGTGGAGGTCGACAACTGAAGCTCGAAAAGGGGTAAGTGATGTTCACCTTCTTGTCCTTCTCTTTCGTTTTCGATGTTCACCTCCTTTTCCTTGCTCGAAAAGGGGTAAAACCTTGCTCATCATCACAGAACAAGTGTGACAATTTCTGCTTCTGCTATTTTGTGTGAATTTGTGACAATTTCTACGACTGCTTCTGCTATTTTGTGTGAATTTGTGACAATTTTTGCTTCTGCTTCTGTTTCTGCTATTTTGTGTGAATTTGTGGCAATTTGTGCAAATGTGATGTGAGAATTTGTAAAAGTAAAAATTTGGTACACTCAAATAATGTGATTTCTCAAAGATTTCAAATTAGCTCAAAAGTTTTCTTAGATTACTAGTACCAAAAATGTCGTGATGTTTTGATGGTTTATTTTGTGTTAAATTAAATTTCTTGCTATAGCTAGCTTGCAGTCATTACAAGTTCTTACTAACACAAATTCTCGGGGGCTTGCTTAAGAATTTGGTTTTTACACATGAAGTTATTGCTGGTTTTTAGTAAAAATTTCTATCATTCTTTCTTTGCTGTGGTCTCCATTTCAAGATGAAGTTTTTGATAAAAGTATAACCTGCATTGCCAAAAATATATATATATATGCATCATGATCCTGTAACATATGTATGGAGCATAAACTTCTCAGCCTCTTTTCCTTTATTTTTTATGGATCAGTTTATATAAAATTATTCAATCTGATGTTATTTTTTTGTCAACGCGGGAATGACATACAAAGCATACGTTGTTTATCGTGGGCGTGTTCCTGGAGTATATGTGACTTGGCCAGGTTGCGCACTACAAATAAACGGGTACAAGGGTTCTGTGTACAAGGGTTTCAAATTAGTTGAAGAAGCCTATGAAGATTACAAAATGTGGAAGCTATCAGAAGAGGACACATTAGAGCACGAGGCAAAAAAAGAACAAGAGGAGAGAAGAGAGCACCAGTCAAGAACAAACGACACTGAAGATGTAGTGGACCAACCAAATAATGTTCCTGAGGGTCGTGGCGATCAAACTCATTATCAAAGAGATGAAACAGCAGTAACCGATCCTTGGGCTTTTACAAGGGATGTATTCAACAGTATGTTAGTGGTAGTTTTATTGATTCTTGTACTTATCTTTTTTAAGATTTTGGATGGTATGTGAGATGTAATTTTGTTTTATAATGTATTTGTGAATGATTACTGGGTTTGAGTTGAAATTGTATATAAATTTTCGATCTTGTTCATTCAAAATGAAATTTTGCTTGATTGATTAGATTTGTAGTTTCAATTGCAACTTTTGAAAGGTTTTCTTACAAGAACTTGCCAAATGTGTAGTTTCAATAAGCAGTACAGAGATTTCCATTGTATTTGGATACGACTATTGGGACTTCATTGCTTAGTATGTATTGCAAATGTGTTGTAAGCCTCATATTTCATTATTTGGGACCATGTTGGGTGCTTGTAGGAGTGATTAGTTTGTAAGCCTAATATGCTTGACCATACTAAGTATTTTTTAAGCTCATACACCATTGGTTTAGCTCATTACAGTTGAATATGAGTTGTATTTATTTATAGATTCACTTGAAAGCCATGTGAAAGTCTTTAACCTGTCACAGATGCCTATTAGCGATGAACTGAATTTGATATTAGAGAAAAAAAAAATGAACTGAATTTAGTCACGATTCATATTCACTTAGCTCCATTGTCCAACCAAGATGACTGCCAATAACCATATAGCAGCAAAAAATATGACAAAATAACTGAAGCAATCAAAATAACTGCTGGAAGCACCAAAATTGTAGCAAATTAGCACCATATAGTACCAATACTGAATCTCCCGTTGATTGTAAGTTTAGAACCAAAAAACTTAATGCTGATAGCCCAATACTGAATCTCTTGTTGAGTGAGCATATAGCATATAGCACCAAAAACTCCAAAGCATCTTCAAGTTTAAAACCATATAGCTCAACCTGAAAACTGAAAACTGATAGCATATAGCACCAAAAAACTATAGCACAACCTAAAAAATGAAAATTTTTACCATTGAGTATCTTCAACAACCTGAAAACCTGAAAAAACTGCTATTGCAACCTGATAAAACTGCTGGAATATAGCAAAAACTGCTGGAATAAAACCTGATAAAAAACCTGTCTACAAAAACTCAAATTACAAAAGAGTTCTGAAGTCTGTCAATTACAAATTCAATTACAAAAACTGCTGGAGTATAGCACTCCCATTACAATTTAAAAACCTGATAAAAGAGTTCTGAAGTCTTTCAATTACAAATTCAATTACAAAAACTGTTGGAATATAGCACTCCCATTACAATTTGGATTCAACCAGAAAACAGACAACAGACAGATAGAGTTCTGAAGTTTACACCCAATCAAAACTCATCTGAGCACTCCCATTACAAATGTACTCAAAACCCAATCAGTGGGTGCTATCACATATAAAAGTTCTGAAGTCTACACCCAACCATTCATAGCATTTTGGCAGTCTACCAAACACAACCATTCATAGCATTCTGTCACTTGTTTGAATAAGTTCCTTCAGGGTTGGCTTCTGACAGATAGAGTTCAGATGCAACACCATCATTTCTACAAACATGTAAACAAAACATGGGATGCATTGATATATGGCACAACAATGATAGTGTCCAAATTTGAAAGCTAACAAAGTTTGAGATCCTTACCAGGGCGTAAATAATAAGCTATAATTTCTCAACTCCATGTCATTGCTAGAAGTTGGTAGCTGCAAAAATAAATGATAAAGGCTTACATTCTTTATGTGGTCGTTAAAATGATCTTAAGACAGTAAATTACATACATGTGTTATAAGTGAGTAAACCTGACCAAGTCCTTCAAGTGTAGCACTGCCTTGTGAATAGTATGACCCCATACTTTCATCCTTCAAAATGACAAACACGTTAATCATAGTGGGGCAAATCATAAGTGAACAATCAAGGTACTAAAGACAAACCTGCGTGTTAAGATTTAATTGACCAGATGGCTCAACATGGTTTGAAAGAGGTGTCATATATTGTGAACCTTCAAATCCAACTTGGGTAGAACCCTACAAATGACATGTCAAATTAAAAATAAATACTCTTGAATTGAAAAAATATATTTATTTATTATAGTAAAACAAACAAGTAAAATTACCAAATTATTCTCAATGGCATGTTCTTTGTCAATACGTCTCATTTTCTCCCTCTCTTTTTGTGTTTCTTTCTTTTTCTTGTTCTTTTTACAAAATTTTTCCATGGTGGATTGCATCCTCGAAGTAGAACGTTGTCCTTTGCAACGGACGGCCAATGGACTATGAATTTCACCAGTAGTTTTAGCGCCAACTTCCAACAGCCCCTCTGATTCAACATTAACATCACCATCAAATTTTGATCTCTTTAGTTCACCAATCTTCATTTTTATCCAATGTTTAACATTATTTGTCTCCTTTTGATCCTCAGAAGCTATGTCAGCCATTTCATAAAAGAGACTGCACATCTCATCAAACCGTTCATTTTCAGGCTTCATTGCCCAATCCGAATATACAATTTTAACCTTCTTATGACACCTCTTAACATCTTTCTTCCACCTTCGAAGAATAAATTTTTCAGGTAAAACATTAATCCTCTTATGAGACAATACCGATAAAATATGTTTGCATAAGATCCCCCTAAACTCAAACAACTGACAATTGCACTTAATATTGAAGTCATCCTCATTAAAATAAACTTTAAAATTGATTGATCTGTATGTGTTTCCTATCAACCTGTCTTCCGAAACATAATAAACCTAAAAACCATACTCCTCCATGACATGATGATTAACTGCACAACATAATCTTCCTGCAATCTCTGTTTGAAACTCCTTAAATTTATTTGTGGTGTAGGCAGCTTGAAATTTTTTCTCAAATGCGTAAGGAGTAATGCAAGGAAGCCAACAGTTAAATGATTAAAGTCCTAATCAACTTCTTTTTTAACCTTACTTCGTAGTGCATTCTCATATTGTTCTACGAATTGTTTTAGAGTGGTCTTTGAATTTACATAACCATAAAAAAAAACATTCATACTTTCACTCCTTTGTGTTGAAGACATCCCTGCCCAAAAAGTATTCCTCTGATATGTGGGTACCCCACGAATTCTTTCATCATATAATCCACTCAACCAATCATTATTTTGAAAGTTAAATTTCTCAATGAACCCATGCCAATATTCTTCAAACTCTTCATGAGACAGAGAATCATAAACTGCTCTTTGCATTGCAAACTTTATAGCCTCGTATTGATTGCAACCCGACAGTTTTTCAGGCAACTTTTTCATGATATGTCATAAGCACCATCTATGTCGTGTGTTGGGAAACACAATTTTGATGGCTCTCTTCATTGCTCTGTCTTGATCAGTGATTATAGCATCTGGATCACAATCATTCATACACACGAGCCAAGATTTAAAAATCCAAACAAACTCTTCTACTGTCTCACTACAGATCAATCCACATCCAAAAAGTATTGACTGCCCGTGATGATTCACCCCAACAAAAGGAGCAAATGGCATTTCTTACTTATTAGTTAAGTACGTAGTGTCAAAAGTAATGGCATCAGCAAACTCCTTGTAACCTGCTCTACTCCATGTGTCAGCCCAAAAGACATTTCTTAACCTCCCTTTGTCATCCAAATCCATTTGATAGAAAAAATCAGCATTGTTAGCTTACATCTTTTGGAAGTAGTTATGAAGTGTCGTCGCATCCACCTCACCAAGTCTCAACCGCCTTATTTTGTGCAGATAGTTGTAACAATCTTTTTGGAAAAATGTCATATTATCATTCCCACCAGCTTCAACCACACACGAAGAAAAACTCTTATTTGGCCTAATGCCCGCCCTATCATTATATTCAAGCCTCTTCTTCACATACGCCATAACTCAATTTTTATGATAATATCTCAATTTCCCAGGGCTCAAATCATGATTGTGATCATCAGTTACTATTGTCACTCTCACTGTTCCATCAGGGCGTATAAGAGTTCTAATCTTAGCCTTACAACCACATCTACCACAGGGACACAATTTCATAACATTTTCTGTTTTACTTTTTGAATTCCCAGCCCGACGACATGCAATAATAAGATATTTAGGATTTCCCTTATCATCTTTTTCAGTGGCCCTTACTCTCACTGGAAATCCCTTTTTATTACCATAAGCATGATAATATGACTGATACTCATCAATGTTGTTAAATTCCATCCCAATGCAAGGCTCTTTAATCTCCTCTAAAAATTCTTCATTTTTCATACATTCGTTATTTTCTAGTGTATCCATCCCTGAAAATATGAAAAATTGAACACAAATTTGATGGAAAATGAGCATCATGGAAAATGAACTATACACAAATTTGAAATTATAGAAAATTAACTAAACACAAGTTGGAAGGATGTGTAAAGGGTGTTTCCTCAATAATTCTGCTAACAAGGTTGGAATGGTAGGGGCCTAGTATTTCACTCTTGACCTGACAGTCTTATAAAGAATTGATTTCCTGTCAGTAAATAAACAACTAAAAGACGAAAATCTGTATAACAGGGGAAATGGATTCCATTTCCTATGGAAAAAGACTAACCAAACAGACAGTTAGAGAATTCAAAAATTCTCAAATCCATGTATAAAAATGGTGTCCAGAAGTATTTCACTGGAAATCAATGAAAACATTAATTACAAATAATTAACACTCGAGTTAGAAAAAACCAGCGGAGGCCATATCACAGGGCAATGTGGAACCAATGAAGACCATCCCTTCGTAACACTTTTGTATTACAGCTTGACACACAGAACCCATGTCTAATTAGATGAGCCTCAAAATGATTATTCTATACAGATATAGGCTTGTGAAGATAATTCCTTGACAAGTTAGACAAGGAAGAACAAGTAGCAGACTATTCAAGCTTTTCACAGAACACTGAAAACATGATTGAAAATCTTCTCATTTGTTCATTCACCATTAGGAAAGAACGAAAGGATGATTAAAATCGAAGAAAGTATTTTGACTGTCTTACCTGAATGAATGAACGAAAGCCAAGTTCAGCAAAAATAGAAGCAAGTCTCAGCTTCTTCTCCCAAAAATCTCCACCAAAATGTAACCTGAGAGATAATCAAAGCTATGGGTTCAGCACAGATACAAAATGAAATAGATTATGGGAAAGACAGAGAAGTGATGATGGAGAGGAAAAAAAAAAAGAAAAATACCGGACGAGTGGAGGACAACGAAGTTTGAAGCCCTAATCTCCTTTCGTGGGTTTGGAGCCCTAATTTCCTTTCGACTGAGGTAGCATGGGTGGAGGAGGCGGAGTTTGGAGCCCTAAACTTCTTTCACGCGTTTGAGAAATTGTGTTTTCGAATTTATTTATTTTTTTGGCCGTTTGATGCCACCTCACGAAGCCGCACATGCCTGGCACCATCCAGCCACGGTACCAGGCGCAAGACCAGGTACCGTAGCAACGCTCGTTGTGCATATAAGAAACTGGCTTGTAGTAGTGTGACAGATAGAAGATCTTGCTCATCACTTCTTAACAGGAAGGATCAAACCCCATTCCGCCTTACAATATAAAATAGGCACCTTTAATCAATGTACTATTAATATCAACACCAACAAAGCCAAGATAGAAGGATACCATGGTTTCATTGTATACTCTAACCCCTTTGCTTCTTTTGTTGAGGTTCAACCCATTAGGGTGGATCCAACTTTGATAAGTAATCAAACATAATTTCAAGTTTGGTTGAATAAGGAAAAAATGTTTTCAATAAGAAACAAAAACAGAAATAAATAGAAACAAAGTTCTATTTGAAACGGTGTTAATTAAATAGAAACAAAGTTCTATTTGGCAGTTGGTTAATTAAATAGAAACAAGGTTCTATTTGAGGCGGTGTTGGGTGGCTGCAAACAAGTATAAATAGGTGCATAAAACAGAGTTTTATGAATAGTGTTTTCAGAGAAGCTGCTACGTGAATAAACAACAGAGAACATAGTATTCTATTTGATGTTTGGTGCGGTTGTGTGTGCGTAGACAGTGACTTTGTGTCTAATTCTTTGGGCGCGATGTTGTGCGACAAAGTGTGACGCATTGCTACGATATCGACTTAGTTTTGTCGATTAATTTGGTAGAAGAAGTTGAAGGAGCTTTTGGGTTAATTTGCTGTGAGGTAACCCGTATTATTTACTCCTTGTATTACTCAAGCTTTGGGCAAAAAGGTTGATAAGTTATTGTACGTCTTCTTATTTGATTAGTGGATTCTCTCGGATTTGCCCCGTGGTTTTTCCCTTAACATTGAAGGGTTTTCCACGTAAATCTTGGTGTCTCATTTATTATTGCTTTAGATTATTTCCTTGGTATTGTTTTATTGGTATTTGTCCCAACAAAGTTGTATCAGAGCAATTGTTAGGAGATTGTCAATTGAGAGAGTTGACATGGAAAATAACAACAATACAAGGATGATTAGCCTTAATGGTTCAAACTATGTTATTTGGAAAGCCAAGATGGAAAACATATTATACTGTAAGGATTTGTACCATCCAATTGAGGGAGATGCAACTAAACCCAAGGATATGTCAGAAGAAGAGTGGAAGAAATTAAACAGAAAGGCTATTGGTCACATCAGGCAATGGTTAGATGATTCGGTATTTCATCATGTGTCAGCTGAGATGTTTGCACATGCTCTTTGGACCAAACTCCAGAATTTATATGAAAGGAAAACTGCTACAAGCAAGGCCTTCTTGATCAGGAAGTTAGTGAACTTGAAATTCAAGGAAGGTAGTTCTATTGTTGAGCACTTGAATGAGGTGCAAAGTGTGGTGAATCAGTTGTCTAACATGAAGATAGTGTTAGATGATGAAATGAAAGCACTATTACTTCTTAGCTCATTACCAGATAGTTGGAAAACATTGGTGGTGTCGGTTAGTAATTCGGCACCGAATGGACAGCTTACCATGGAGTTGGTTACCGGTAGTTTATTTAATGAAGAGACTAGAAGGAAGTCTGCCAATACTGATCATTGCCAAGCACTTGTGACTGAAAACAATGGGAGAGAAAAATATAAGAAATATCATGGTTATGATAAGAACTGTGATAAGTCAAGAGGGAGATCAAAGTCAAGAGATAGAAGTTTTAAGTGTCATTATTGTGGTAAACTAGGCAATTTCAGAAAACAATGTTATAGTTACAAAAGAGATTTGAAATAGGGAAAAGTGAAGAATGGTGATAGTAAAGAAGCTACAGTTGTTGTTACTGATGAACCCGTGGCTCTTTTGTATGGCAAAGGTGAATGTTTGCATGTTGCAAATGAAGAAAGCGAATGGATTATTGACACTGGTGCATCTTATCATGCAACCCCAAGGAAAGACTATTTCACTACTTATAGAGCAGGAAATTTTGGCAGTGTGAAGATGGGAAACACTAGCAACTCTAAAATAGTAGGAATAAATGATGTGTGTGTCCAGACTAATACGGGGTGCACGTTGACTTTGAAAGATGTAAGTCATGTTCCTGATCTTCGTCCGAACCTGATTTTTGGACTTGTTTTGGATAAACAAGGGTATATTAATTATTTTGGTAATGGTGCATGGAAGCTTACCAAAGGTTCACTTGTTGTGGCAAAGGGTGCGTGTTGCACACTATACAAGACTCGAATGAAATTGTGTAAGACTGGTTTGAATGCAGCTGAAGATGGTTCTTCTACAAACTTGTGGCATAGGCAACTTGCACAAATGAGTGAGAAAGGTATGCAACTCTTAGAAAAGAAGAAAGTAATTCCCTACTTGAAAGGTACTCCTCTTAACCCCTGTGATTATTGTTAATTTGGTAAACATCATAGAGTTGCATTTCATAGATCGTCAAAAAGAAAATATGGCTTGTTAGATTTGGTTTACACTGATGTTTGTGGTCCCATTGAAGTAGATTCTCTTGGTGGTAGTAGATATTTCTTGACATTTATTGATGATGCATCAAGAAAGGTGTGGATATATTTTCTCAGATCTAAGGACCATGTTTTTCAACAATTCCAGCAGTTTCATGCCAAGGTTGAAAGAGAAACAGGTAGAGTTTTGAAGTGTCTCCGCGATGAAAATGGTGGCGAGTACACATCAAAAGAATTTAAAACTTATTGTAGTAATCTTTGTATACGGCATGAAAAGACAGTTCCTAGCACTCCACAGCATAATGGGGTAGCAGAAAGAATAAACCAAACTATTGTAGAAAAGGTGAGATGCATGCTTTGCATGGCTAAATTGCCAAAAGAGTTTTGGTCTGAAGCTACTAGTACAGCTTGTTATCTCATCAACAGGTCTCCTTCATTTCCTTTAGATGGTGATATTCCAGAAAGAGTGTGGAGAGGGAAAGATAGTTCATACTATCATCTGAAGGTATTTGGCTATAAAGCATTTGTTCATGTACCGAAGGAGAAGAGATTAAAGCTTGATGAGAAGGCATTTCCATGTGTTTTCATTGGTTATGGAGATGAACAATTTGGCTACAGATTATGGGATCTTGATAATAAGAAAATTATTAGAAGCAGAGATGTGGTATTTTATGAAGATCATACCATTGCAGATTTTGAGAAAATTGAAAAGCCCAAGCAGATAAATAATGAGGTAGCATATCTTACACCACTTCCTCCTCTTTTGTTGCATGTTGAAAACGGGGGAGAGATGCCAGATGATATAGTTGGTGACCATAGAAAATTAAGTTTTTAATGATGATCATGTAGAAACGAATGAGACTGTGCATGAAGAGCAACCCCTTCAGCAAGAAATAGTAGAGCCTCAATTAAGAAGGTCTACCAGAGAGCGTCAACCTTCAAAGAGGTATCCCAATGATGAGTATGTTTTCCTTATAGAAGAAGGTGAACTAGAAAATTTTCAAGAAGTACTAGATCATAAAAATAAAGATAGCTGGATGAAAGCTATGCAAGAAGAGATGAGTTCCTTGCATAAGAATGGTACTTATGATTTAGTTGAAATTCCAAAATGTAGAAAACCTTTGAAGAACAAATGGGTGTACAAATTGAAAAAGGATGGTGATGGAAAGAATGTGAAGCACAAAGCCTTGTTAGTGGTAAAAGGTTTTGCACAAAAGAAGGGGATAGATTTTGATGAGATATTCTCACTAGTGGTGAAGATGACATCCATTATAGTGGTGTTAAGTCTTGCAGCTAGCCTCGATCTTGAGATTAAACAGTTAGATGTTAAAACTGCATTTCTTCATGGGGATTTGCATGAAGAAATTTACATGGCACAACCAGAGGGTTTTGAAGTGAAAGGGAAAGAACATATGGTTTGCAGATTGAAGAAAAGCCTTTGTGGATTGAAACAGGCTCCGAGATAGTGGTATAAGAAGTTTGACTTCTTTATGGTAGGACATGGCTACAAGAGAACACTTCTAGACCATTGTGTTTATGTCAGATATTTTTCGCCCGATAGCTTCATTATTCTCTTGATTTATGTTGATGATATGCTAATTGTTGGAAAAGATGTTGATATGATTGGCCCTGAAAAAAATTTGTTTAGCTCTTTTGATATGAAAGACTTGGGGCCAGCTCAACACATCCTAGGGATGAAGATTACACGTGACAAAAAACTTAAGAAGTTGTGGTTGTCACAAGAAAAGTATGTTGAAAAAGTACTTGAAAGGTTCAACATGAATGATGCTAAATCCGTGAGTACTCCACTTGCTAATCACTTCAAGTTAAGTGCAAAGTTATATCCGCGTACTGATGAAGAAAAGAAGCATATGTCAGGTATTCCATACTCCTCTACTGTTGGGTGTTTGATGTATTCTATGGTTTGTAGAAGACCAGATATTGCTCAAGCAGTTGGTGTTGTCAGTAGGTATTCAGAAAATTCAGGAAAAGAACATTGGGCTGCAGTTAAATGGATTGTGAGATATTTGAAAGGTACTTCAAAGCTTTGTTTAAGCTTTGGTAATTCAGGAACTGTGTTAGAAGGGTACACAGATGCAGATTTTCCAGGTAATTTAGACAAGAAGAGGTTGACTTCAGGTTATATTTTCACTTTTGCAGGGGGAGTTGTAGCTTAGCAGTCTAGATTGCAAAAGTGTGTTACTTTTTCAACTACTGAAGTCGAGTATATTGCCATTAATGAAGCAGAGAAGGAAATGTTATGGTTGAAAAGATTGCTCAAAGAGCTGGGTGAGAATCAGAATAAGTATGTGATGCATTGTGATAGTCGAAGTGCTATTAAGTTGAGTAAGAATGCCACATACCATGGACTTACCAAGCATATTGATACACATTACCACTGGATACGTGACGTGCTTGAGAAAATTGTTTCCATGTTGCAAAGATTTATACTAGTGAAAATCCTTCCGACATGATGACAAAAGTAGTTCCAAAAGGTAAACATGAGTTATGTAGAGAACTCATTGGAATGGCCTAATATGATTAGGCAGTGATTCTTCCCTAATGGTCTGGAAGGAGAGATTTGTTGAGGTCCAGCCCATTAGGGTGGATCCAACTTTGGTAAGTAATCAAACATAATTTTAAGTTTGGTTGAATAAGGAAAAAATGTTTTCAATAAGAAACAAAAACATAAATAAATAGAAACAAAGTTCTATTTGAGACGGTGTTAATTAAATAGAAACAACTATTTGAATATAGAAACAAAGTTCTATTTGGCAGCTGGTTAATTAAATATAAACAAGGTTCTATTTGAGGCGGTGTTGGGCGGCTGCAAACAAGTATAAATATGTGCATAAACAGAGTTTTATGAATAGTATTTTCAGAGAAGTTGCTGCGTGAATAAACAACAAAGAACATAGTATTCTCTTTGGTGTTTGGTGCGGTTGTGTGCGCGTGGACGGTAACTTTGTGTCTAATTCTTTGGGCGCGATTTTGTGCGACAAAGTGTGACGCGTGGCTGCGATATCGACTTAGTTTTGTCGATTAATTTGGTAGAAGAAGTTGAAGGAGCTTTTGGGTTAATTTGTTGTGAGGTAACCAGTGTTATTTACTCCTTGTATTACTCAAGCTTTGGGCAAAAAGCTTGAGAAGTTATTGTACTTCTTCTTATTTGATTAGTGGATTCTCTCGAATTTGCCCCGTAGTTTTTCCCTTAACATTGAAGGGTTTTCACGTAAATCTTGGTGTCTCGTTTATTATTGCTTTAGATTATTTTCTTGGTATTGTTTTATTGGTATTTGTCCCAACATCTTTGTCAACACCCATAAGCAACCATGTATTCTAAGAACAGCCTAACCAGCAAATGGCGCCCTTTTAGCTTTAGAAAGAAAAAGTGTTCCAGCATCATAACTTGAGCACATGAAAGCACACTTTAAATCAAACAAACAATAGTGTGTCTTGGAAACAATAGAAAGTACAAGAAGAAAAACAAGCGGCAAGCCCAATGTTCGGATTATCAAGTATAGATACATGCACTTTACTCTAGTTTGCTTCAACCTTACGTTACAAGATCAATAAAGGAGATGGTTATTCCAACCTTTTCAATAAGAAAAGAGTACATTCGCTATGTGTAAAACTCTCTAGTGATCTTCTCCATTGGGAAGTAGTTGCATTGTGAGTGCATCAAGCATATCACGGAACCATAAATTTTTGTGATGGAGAGATTTTGATGCCCAATGGTGCCTCATTCAGTGCAGCACAAGGATTCATTTGCAGACTTTGAATATTAGGCATTGTTTCCACCTCCGTTATTTTCTTCTCACTGCATTCAAGTAAAAACTTCAACTTCTGATACCTTCATTTGGATAAACATAAGCATTCTCCATCATAAGCGCATTGAAGTTCAAGCTCCACATGATTAGGCAACTCTTGGAGAGCTTTGATTGGACCATCCCTTAATCTAGACCACTTCACTGTCATGGTGATCAAGTTATTAAGTGAAGAAACCTAGCTAGGTAACTACTCTAGACATCCTTGCATGTGTAACCTTTGAAGAAGCGGAGGAGGAGAACACAATCAGTGTAAGTCAAGAAAATACCCCCTCTTCAACTGAATTAGTTGACAGGAATGGAGGCTTCTCATCTTCTCAATTGACAAACATAGGTCATTGCCTTGTTCTTTTATCAACCTAACAATGCCTAACCTCTGCAATTCTTTCAGCCTTGCCAACTCTTGAACAATATGTTTATCTTCGTTTACCTCCATAAAGCAAAGATTTTGTAGCGATGTCAAATCTCCTATTCCTACTTTTCCCTTGAAGCCTTTCTAAGAGTCAAAAGTTCCATAAGACGCAATCTAGTAATGATAAACCAGAAGGTGGCGGAGATTCTCTAGTTTGAGGATCCCAATAGACAAAATTTGATAATAAGGCGTGTTTGAGATCCAACATCTCTAGTTTCTGAATCTTTGAGATGGAGCTTGGAAGTATTTTGATTTTGGTACTTCTCAAACCTAAATATCTTAAATGCATTAGATTCACAATTTCTTTTGGAAACACTTCCATTGGGCAACCTCTCAATTCTAACAGCTTTACCAGCCTAAACCCACCCAAAACTTCTTGTTTGCTTACTTGAATTCGGTAGCATGTGTACCCCAAACATGAACACAGAACAAACATGGGGGAAGCTTTTGGCTTGTGCTATATTTTCACAATGGACTAATAAGTGTCAGGTTTTCTCATGCAACATAAGAATTTTCTCACTACAAATCTTTCCTCTTCAGATTTGAAAGAATCATTTCCTTCATGAGATCGTGGATAAAACGCTTCTTGATCCTTCTGTGATCCGTCTCTGGGATTTGACCAAATTTCTATTGATATGCTCATAGAAATAGCTCCCTGCAACCTCTTCCATGGTGTTCCTTTTTCTTACTTCCACAAATCATTCAGCGCGCCATAAATGAATTAACCTTGTAGGCTCAATAAAATAGGCCTCAGGAAAAGTGCTTACATGCAAAAAACAAGGCTTTAGGTAATATGGCAAATCAATGCATGAACAATGATGGAGCTTATTGTTGGTTTCCAGTTAAGAACCAATGAAATGAACAATCACCCATTGTGCTCCAGTCTTCTCTTTTGGTGACAGAAGACCTCCTATGGCAACAATTACAAGTGGTAATCCTTCACATTTCCTCAAAATACTTTGAGAAAGTCCATCTAGTTCTTTAGGAAATTTCTATCCCAGATTTGTCTAAAATGCTATATTGCAAACTAGAGTCCAGGAAAAAAAATTAGTCAATGGTTGATTATTTCAGACATGACTATAACCATAAGTAGCCACACACGAAACACTTATTTCAATAGAGTGTACTCTGATAACAATCCTACTACCACATTTGCAATCAAGTAAAGCATACTTTTAAGCATCCCATGCATCTAAGCTCCAGATATCATCGAATACAATCACATTTCTCCTTTCATGCAAGAACTTCTTGATTATTTCCTTGAGCTTCTCATCTTTCATTGTCTCCATTCATTGTGGTATTGGGTTTTTTTTATTTAGTTGAAGAGTTGAGATACGAGTTCTCTCAAGGGCTCCTCAATACGAAAGCACTGTGAGACAGTGATCCATGCATAGTGATGGAGTAGTCCTTGATCTTTGGATCATCATAAAATTTATTGGCTAATACAGTCTTTCCAAGACCACCAATGCCCTCCACGGATACTACTTGAATTCTTGAATCTCCACCTAAAAGCAAGCCAAGTACTTCTGTAGGCCCATCAATGCAAACTAAATCGTTTTCTTCTGGCCAAAGACTTGTCCTCGGGAATAAATCGGTTTCTTCTAGCAAAAAAGCTTGTCCTCGGGGATCATACCATATAGACCGTGAATTTGAATTCAAGTTTAGATCAAACCCATACAACTGCCTTCTTTAAGAGATATGGATAAATCTGGCTTTGATGTCTTAGTTCTGTGCAGCAAGCTGACGTAGGTGTTTGGTGTGGTTAAGGAATTGAGTGATTTTGTGAAGAACACTAAAGAAGCCATGTGTTATTCTTTGAGTACTATAAAGAAAATATTTGTAGAATTTTATTATAGTTGTTTTGTTCATTGACCGAATACAAGCTTATATAAACTAACTTTTATTGGTGCTGGATTGCTCAACATTGGTACTGGTATTGCTCAGCATTAGTGTTGGTATTGTTTTTTTTTGCTTGTGGTGGTAATGACTAAACGTCAGGGTGCAAATGACAGACTGTTGAAAAAACAATTATTTCCCTCCTTTTTTCTCCTTCTTCTTCGTTGTTTTGTTTCCAGTTGTGAGCTCTTGTTGTACCTGCGAGAAGGGTTTGAGAGAGAGGGGACGAAGAAGATCGGTCGAGGGGGAGAGTTGTGTGGCCGGCGTGGAGGCTGCAATGGTGATCGCAGGGAGAAAAGATGGATTCGTTGTGCGATCTCCTATTGTTGTTTTTTTTTTGGTTGGGTTTGGTGTGTTGAAAGTTAGTATGTGTCATAGAAGACAATATCTATTAGTTGGTTGAAGAGAGAGATTCTTAGCATGGTACTCTCTTTCTGTATCTTGTTGCTCGGGAGTTTGTTGAGTAGATCTGAGATGTGGCCCCTGTTGAACAGAAAACGGAGGATGTTTATTGTCTTCCGACGTGTACTGGTTGGTGATTAATGGCGAGATGAATGTTGATTGGTGGAGGAGATAAATCAATTGGTTGTTGCGATTGAGTTGCAGGTTGTTGCTTGTGCGTGAAGAGAGTTGCAGGTTGAAGAGAAATGAAGTTGGATGTGTGATCTCCATTGCTCAGTTGGTTGTAATGCGTGAAAATGAATTTTTTTTTAGAAGATGCATGCTTGTGCGGCTGTGTAGTTGTTGTGGTGTTCGTGAATGAAACAGAGAAGAATTTGTTTGCTATGTGAGTTGGCGGAAGTTGCGATGAGCGCCGTTGATGGTGGTGATGTTCTGATTCGGTAAGATGAAAAAAATGGTGGCGGATTTTGGCCTTGAGGATGAAGGCAAAGTTGCAGTGATTGATTGATTAAAATTTCTTAATGGGGTTTTCATGGTGATGTTCATTGGTTGAAGTGCGTAGCAAGAATCCTCCCCGCCTCTTGCGTCTACGGTCAAAGTTTGTAGTCATCGGAGGCGGGGAAGAGCTTGAGTCTCCAAAGTCTTACGTCACTAGAGAAAGTTGTTCTGATACCATATAAAGAAAATATTTGAAGATATGTATTATAGTTGTTTTTGTTCCTTGACCGAATACAAGCTTATATAAACTAACTTCTACCTAACCTTGTGGAAACAAAAAACTTAAAACTTGTTATACAAAATACAGTCTTATTTTGACTTTCCTATTCTGACTTTACTTCTTTAACTATTCTGATTTTCCTATTCTAACTTTCCTATTCTTGTACTTTCTTTCTTGTAGAAGTGAATCAATCTTGAACTTGGGCTTGGCTATGTTGAGTGCAAGCCCTACATATTCTAATAGTATTAGGAGATGGTTCAGACAATGGAAGCATGAACTCTGCAATAATGTTGTGGGTGTCATGACATACATCTCTGACTTGGTTCAGTCATTCTTTCACCAACTCATCGGTTTCTCCTCTAGTGTCTGCTTCCCTTAGGAAGGCTCTCATGTTCCTTAGGTCATCTTTAATGTACCTGAGTTGCCTCTCAACTTCTGTAAGTAGTTTCCCTTTTTTCTCCAAAATGGTTATTAGCTTGTCCAGCAGAAAGATGGCTGCACTCTGGCATTTCTCTTCTTTCCTTGCTTTGAAAGTTTAGATTGATTTTTGTGACTCAAAGAGTAGTAATGACCCTTGTGAGTCAATAGCTAGAACAAGAATCACTATCTATTATCTTGTGTCAGCGGATGGGTCAATTCTCCTTTTAAGATGAGGGTTACTTGAAGTGAAGTGGAGACTGGAGAATCATGATACAGTCAGGGTCCACATGGCATGTTTGATGATTTTGATACTTGCATGTCTTCTGCTGGCATTTCTTATGGGAACAATAGATTATTATTTTTTCTTAAAAAAAAATTTCTTAAAGAAGTTTTACTTGGCACTAGGATCCCATTGAATTTCATTCAGAGGAGGTACTTATAAAGAGTGTATTGATTCTTATTCAAAAAGAAAATAACAAAAAAAATGTGATTCTTAAATCAGTAAAATTCCTTTTACAAGTATAATTTACCTAGTGAATTTTTGGGTTTTGAAACAAATACATTTAAACCATTATAGTTTTTTGATTGTTTCGTTTGCTGTTGTAGATTTACTTGGACTAAACTCTAACACGATTTGGGAAATTGTTATTTCATACACGGTATTTTTGTGAAGTTTTTTGTTCTAAATATTGGTGCAAAGTTTTTATTGTTAGGGGTAAGTGTCAATGGTTCAGTAGATCCAATATCACCATTATGAAGCCTAACTCCACGATTAATCATGGGTTCAAAGCACTGTTTGCATCTCTAGAAATTCAAAAATATTTGTAAAGCTTGTAAAAATAGACAGAAAGTGCACAATTGTTTGCTAATGATAATGAGAGTGCCAAATGATTTGCTAATGAAGTAATTCACATACTGTATTAGAATTGTGCATTGGTGAATTACAATGTTCGCATATGGAACACACAAGGCTAAAGAAATTTGTGAAGCGCAGAGGCTTGGTGCAAAAATTTGGTCTCTACACAATAGTAGTCCTCAAATACATGGTTGGTGTGAAAGCATACCGAAATTGTATAAGCTAATTTGTTAAAACCTTAAATACATGGGTGCGTGTGTGATTAAGATGGTTTTGGCCACAATATGATGTATTATGAGTTATGTAGAATGTGACCGCCATCCATATTTCATTTTTCCCTGTGCAACTCGAGCAACCCAAGCTTCCTGTTTTGCTTTTTTTTTAACGGGCTTCATGACCCCATTCAAGCAATACTGATGGAGAAAACATCTCCAGGGTATCTTCATAAATGAAAGCGCGTCCACAAATGAAAGTGCGCCCACATATTAGTTGAGTGGGGAGCTTGTGTTTTCGAGTTAATTACAGTCTCTTAATTTTAAGAAATATTTCGGTGTGTAAAGAAAAAACGTAAAAAAAAAAATTTGAGGATACATGAAATATATATAATGATTTCAAGGTACATGAAATATGTGAAAAAATAAATAAGATGCAATTAAATAAATTTATTAAACACATTAAATGAAGCCTAAATACCAAGAAATGAAAGAAACATGAAATCTATATATAATTGAAAAATCAGTATACAAGTAGAAGAAATGATAATTAGAAAAAACTTCGAAATTTACAAAAAAAAAAAACTCTGAAATTTTTCGAAAAGACCTCGAAAATTTTTTGAAAAAAATGTAAAATTACATTTCGCCATTTTTCTTTGGAATTCAAAATTTCGGTTGTAACATCAAAAACCAAACATCATCTCTCAATAACATATAGATCCAAAATAACATACGATTGCCCAATATTTTAATTCATTGATTAGTAAATTAATGTAAATTTCTTCAAATATTCATAATTAGATATGGAGGGCCGAATTCATGAAAAATATGTCACAAATAGAAGTTGTGAATTGCAGAATGTTGAGATAACAAACTTGACACCCATGTTGGTTTAAAGTTACAATAAAGCAAAAGTTTCAAAGTGAAGCTTGTGTAATATTTTCAATATTTTAGAGATTTGCTGATGATGATATGAAGTTCTGACAATGATTTCATGGTAAAGAAAAGTTTTCTTCAGTGCTTGGTTGCAAAATTGTAATCATCATCTTAGATGACTCGACCTTGTGTTGGACAGGCTCAACGAGTGCAGGCATGGAATTAGTTAATCAAACATTTTGATGGTACCACAAAGACTATTATATATGCATAAATTTGAAACTGAAAAACAACAAAGACTTCATACAAACATAGAAGAATGAAGGGATTATACCTGCGAGGTTATGATTGCTAATGAGTTGATATCGTCCTAAGATATTGGAAGAAGGTCTAATGGAATCCTTCTAAGAAAGATAACTCGCTCATTGTAACACCTACATCTAATATCATTTATGATAACAAGCCATATAAGAAAGTCAATAGCAATCCATTTCAAATTTCAACTCTTTGAAAACCTATCATCTAAATCTCTTAATGAAAAGTTTAACATAATGCATTTTAACTCTTTGTTCAACACTTCTATGTTATGTGTGTCTTGGATTTGACTTGAAAATGGGTTATCTATGACACTATCATTTATTGGAACTTCAAGTGTTGAAAGATGAAAATCACCAAGATTCCCAAAAAGGTTGTCTTCTTCCACTCATCAATGTGGTTTTGGATGTATTTGGGCAAGGTTGTGTAAGGGAGGTTCTATGTAGGCCCATGTTTTACTTTTCATTCCATCACATTTTTCCCTCCAAAACAAGGTGAAATTTTTACTTGGTGCCACACGCAATCAAAACTCTCTCTCCGACCATTTTTGCCAGAAAACACGAGGCTCTCTAGGGCACAAGCAAAAAAACCTCTGTCCTGTTCATTTTCGTCCATTTTCCAACTATAATCGACCCCTCATTCCTACCATTCGATCGTGTTTGACTCCTATTGCTAGACTTTGGGTTCGTTTGGGTTCAATTTAAAATGAAAGAGGTTGAAGATGGAAGAGGAAGAATTTGGAGACTTTGTAGCTTCTTCCAAGTGTTCAAACAAGTTTGAGGGAAATGTTGGTTGCTCAAATCTCACTCAATCTTCTTATGAAAGTCCAACAAATCCATTTGAGGTATATTTCTTGCTTATTTTGTAATTTAAGTTTTTTTTAGGTTTTTATTTTTAATACCATAATGTTGTTTGATAATGAAGTCTTCTAAGTGTTGTTTGATAGCAGTTTAACATCATTCCACAATTGAAGTGATACCCATTAGTGGTTGTTGATTTTTTTTATTTTTTTTTTTGACATTAAAGTATGGTTTGTCAAATTTTGTTATTTATTTGTTAAAATTTGCATAAAACCATTGTAGTATTTTTTTTTTCATGTGTTGTTCTATAGCATTGTAATATCTTACCATACTCCTTATCTATTTTGATTTTGAGATAGGATTTGCAAAGCATTATTGTAGTCTACCATGCTCACTACCTAGCTATTGGTGTATGCATTGGTTTGATATTATAACTTTGCTTTCACGCGATTACTTGTTTTACCAATGTTGGTGGATTGTCATAGTTTGTTTACTAATCTTGTATGTGATTGGTTGTACATAGGCTACTTTGTTTGGACATGATCAAGTCTACTATCACATGCCTTCTTTATCTCATTGGACCACCGCCTTTAGAGTCGATGTAGGTGTTTTACATTGTCATTCCAAGAATCACTTTGTGGCTAGTTATGAAACTTGATGTGCCAATCCCATGCCCATGCCCACAATGGACCTATAGGTGTACTAAAGAAGCTAAGGTGTGGATTGTATCATTCGCTGCGAAGATGCCAAAGTGGGAAGAGATTCAACTGATGCTAGTGCAAGATCCAAACTTGGTTGTTCATGACTTGGCATAGTTTGATACTATAAAAGTTTTTTGCATTTTTTGTTAGACAACACTAGTTAGACACTTTTGACAGTTGTTCATTTTGTGGATATGTATCGTAGACTTGGCTTTGTTTTTTTCTTCTATTCCCATAATCGAATGATCATCACTTTGTCAGTGGATGCATGTACTAGCTAGTTACGTTGATTATATGCACATTTTTATTTTTGTATAAAGTATGTTGTTACATAATGTTTTTATTATGGTTTCACTTTAAATTGCAAATGTGTGCTTTACTATCAAATTGTTGGTGGCGCAGGTATTACAGTTCAGGTTCATAGTTTTTTATTGTATGTTATGAAGTTAATGAGTTTCAACAAAAACTTGCGAGTTTAACTGATTAAAATTGAATGTGTGTTTTGCGAGTGTATAACTGTATACTTACAATTTTTTTATAAATTTGATGCATGAAAGGTGGTTTCAAGTTTTGAGTTTCAAAAAATAAAAATTTGCGAGTTTATTTAACATGACTCAAACAAATGTTTGTGATTTATTGTAGTAAACTCATGAATCAATTAAAGATTGGAAGAGCGAGAACTGTCTTCCAATTTTTTGAGTTTCTAAAAAATAAAAATTTGTGAGTCTCTTTTCACGAACTTGAATGAAGGTTTTATGAGTTAACTTAAGTAAACTCGATTAGTTTTTTTTTTTTTATGACTAAGAGTTGTCTTTCAATTTTTGAGTTTCCATAAAAATTAAAAATTGTGAGTCTATTTTGACAACTCAAATGAATGTTTCTGAGTTTAGTAACTAAAATATGTTTCAAAATTTTGATGGTTGAGAGTTGTTTTTTCAGTTTTTGAATTTCTTAAAAAATTGAAAATTTGTGAGTCTCTATTGAGACACTCGCTAGATCTAATTTTTTGTCAACCCAAGCCCAATCATCTCCATCTTCAACCCAAATCACATCCATTTTCAATGAATCTCCTTCATCTTCACCAAACCTCTTTTTCAAAATTGCCGAAACATTTTAATAACCCACACTCAAATCTTTCAAAATTAGATAGTTGCAACATCTTGATAAAAAAAATCTTTTATTGGTTTAGAAATAAAGTTAGATATGGAAGGGTTTGAGACAAAATTGGGGGTAGTTAAAGAGGTTGCCATAAATACACCTAGATTTCGAGATTTATGTTTCTAAAAGGTTTTTCTATTCATCCTGTGAGAGAGTGTACATACACATTTTTATTGAACTTTCCATTGCCATTGGATTGCTCGGTATTCAAATAAAAATAATACAAAACTTTCACTTCCCTTTGATTGGACGGTTTCCAATTAATACAAAACTTTCTTCCGTTTTGATTTCCTGGTTTTCAAATAAAAATAATACAAAACTTTTTTTCCCTTTGATTACACTATTTTCAAATAAATTTGATACACAATTACTATTTCACATATATTAAAAAGGACATGTCATTGTCATTCATTGGCAACTCTCAAAAGTTGTTCCCTTTTAAATATTTTACATGTCTTTAGTCAATTTATCATACTTACTTTTACTTGAAACTTGGAAACATTTAATTGGTATTTGCGTCGGTGATGAAAATTTTGACTATACAGAGATGATAAAACAGTATGATAATGCAGCAACCAGAAATAGAATTGAAATTACAAACTGGATAAATACAGAAATTCAACTATCTGTGATCTGTTAGAACGAACGGTGCCGATACTAGGTTACCGCTAGTATAACGAGATGTTCGATTAATAACAGATCTTAGATAGAGAGAAAAGAAAATTTTATTTAACTATGTACAAACAGAAATGAAAAGAAAGCTTACAGAAGGGAAAGACTTACAAGAAAAGGCGTAAGGATTTTCACACTCGAAACTCGCTTACCCTATTATTGAAAACATACATATATATATAGGAAGGGACCAGACGAAGATAAGCTTCGCTGGAGGATAAGGTTGGTGGACTTATTTGTCCTTTGTAGAATAATTGAGATGCGAATATTATTCGCATGTGACTGTCGGCAGGAATAGTTGTAGCTGCAAAAAGTCTTTGTTTGAATAGTGGCTTCTCATGATGCCTTTGAAAGATGTTGTCGGTTTGTTGGAACCGAAAGTTGTTTGGCTTGTAGTAGAGCTGGCAAATAATGCCTCTTGAAATAATGGATAGTGGGTCAATTAGTTGATTGGGGAGAAGACGTTATAACAATCATCCTCGTTAAGAGGTACTGTAGGTTCGTCTTCTTCATCTGACTCTTCTGAGCAGATCTTGGACAGTGTCTCAAACATTTTAGCTTTTGTAGGTTTGCCTCTGAGTTGCTTCCTGATGTGCTAATGAATAAGCTTTGCATCTGAGGGAGGTTCAATGGGATTCACCTAAGGAACAAGATAATGATGTTTCCCGGAGAAGAAGCGGAGGACTCCTTCTTTTGTAACTTTGGAGTGGTCGAATTGTGCCCACCATTTAACTTTGAAACGACGACAGAACCACATTGGGGCATTCTTGGATTGGTAGGGTTTGCACAGAGCTGAGCAAGTATAATCCCAACATAAGATCCAGGACAAACCAAACCGAATGAAGAACCAAAGGGACAATACCTGTTCTGTTACAGGAATTGGAGGTTGGTACTTCTATTAAAAAATCTTCCATCCTTCTAGAACAGCAGGAGGAAGAATATCTTGAATCGGACCAAAATGACTCCACCAACAGTGTTGGAACCACAGAGGAACAGTCTTTTGTTTGAACTTCTGACAGAACAGAAAAAACCAGGAATGGCCACAGTTCTGTGATTGAATGAAAAAGGCTCTTGACCAAGCTAGCTTATAGTCAAGATAATTGTAGGTTTGGGGAACATAGTTCACTGAGAACTTCTTGTGGTAACGGGGAAGCTGATTCCAGTCAGCTTCAGAGAGAACTTTGAGGATCTGGCATTTGGAGAATGCAATCCGTTCTGAATTGTCTTTGTCATAGTGATGAGTGACTATGACAGAATCTGAGTCTACGAGAATGAACTCATAGAATTCTTGTGACTTGTGGGTATCTGCTTGCTCGAACTGTTGTTGCTGAGGAAATAGATTCTTGGCTATGAGCTGGGGCTCTTTGAGAAATGCATACATGGATGGTTCTATCATGGTGATATATTCTAGGCATGCTTTTGGAATGTAAGGATTTGGTGCCGAAGTCTGCGACTTTGTAAACCTGGTCATGGAAGATCCAGTAACTTCTTCTTCTTGGTTCAACGGAGTGAACTTTTGAGAAAGGGAAAGGGCATAAGAAAGAGGGCCTGATGCTTAGACGTAGAAGACGCCATAGCATATTGGGATTTTGATTTAGGTTTTGAAAAAGGAGGAGGACGGGAAGAAGATGAGTTAGAAGAACTCATCTTTGCAAGAACTCTCTCGATAAGAAGTCTGCAAGGGAATTGTCAGCTCCTTTTATAAACTTGATTTCAAAATCAAAGGCTGAAAGAAGACCTTGCCACCTGGTGAAGATCTGTTTTGACACGAGATTTAAAACATCTTTTGTTAAAATCTCTTTGGCAGATTGACAATCAACTTGTAAAAGAAATTTTTGATTTGTTAAATCATCTTGAAATTTCATGATGCATAAAACAATTGCTAAAACTTCTTTCTTGACAGTAGAATAATTGTATTGGACGGGGTTCCAAATACCTGAATGGAATCGGACTAATTGGATAATAGAATCTGAGAGACGCTGTTTAAGAATACCACCATATCCTAAGTTGGACGCATCGATTTCTACTATTTTGAAAGCATCTGGATTTGAAATCCCTAGACAAGGAAGATGCTTGACTTTGGACTTGACTTGAAGGACAACTTGTGAATGGGCTTCAGTCCATGGGCCTGGATTTTTCTTAAGTCTGGCAAACAGAGGTTTAAGTAAAATTCGAAAGCCTTTGTAAAAATCTGCAACATAGTTAAGAGATCCTAAAAACCTTTGTAATTGGGTTTTATCTTTTAACTCATCTGGGAATTTGTTTGCAAAATCAATTACTCTTGAGATAGGGGTAAGGGTTCCATGATAAATCTTATGTCCTAGAAAACAGACATTTGTTTGAAAAAGATTGATTTTTGTTGAAGAAAGAACTAAACCATTTTCTTTGATAATTCTTTCAAATTGATACAAATGTTTCCAGTGGGCTGGAATTGATTCGGAGAAGACAAGTATATCATCGATATACACAATTGTAAAATGGGAAAATGGGGAAAGAATATCATTCATGATATTCTGAAACTCACTGGGAGCGTTCTTGAGGCCAAAAGGCATAACATTCCATTCATAGTGGCCGAATGGGACATTAAATGCAGTTTTGTACCTATCAAAGGGGTGAATCTGAATTTGCTAAAATCCAGATTTTAGATCAAATTTAGAGAAGACACAAGCGGAGTGTAGTCTCTTAAGAAGGTCTTTCTTATTGGGGATTGGATACCTGATCCATTGTAAAGCCTGGTTTAGGGGCTTATAATTGATGACTAATCGAGGACTTCCTCGTTCTAATTCAGCTGCTTTGTTTACATAAAAAGCTGCACAACTCCAAGGGGACTTGGAATGTCTAATAAGCTGTTTAGAAAGCAAGGCTTTGATTTCTTTATTGCAATGTTCCATAAGTTCTGAATTCATCTGAATTGGGCGAGCTTGGGCGGGGATCATGGAATCATTGAAAGAAGGTTCATAGGGTAGTCTAACAACATGACGTTTACGATGCCAAAATGCATTTGGGAGTTCAAAGCATAACTCTTTAGTCTAGTGTTCTTGGTATTGAACAATTTGAGTTTGGAGTTTCGGGTCTTGAACTTGTTCATCAATCCGTCTAAATGCAATATCGGTTTTGAGAGATTGCAAATGTTGTTGTTTTTGGGTGATGAAGTTAAGAAAACAAGTATTCTTCTGAATATTGTTAATTTCAATAACTTCTGGTTTGTAAATGAAGGGAAACTCAATATTTGTTCCAAGAATTTGAGTTTTGATACCTTCAGTTGTAACAGAGAATGGATAAATGGCAGCAAAGAAAGGTGTGTCAAGAATCATTTTCTGAGCCATATTTTGCACAAGCAAGAAATCTTGTTTGATACAAACTTTGTCTTGGCAAATATGAGCATTGGTCAATTTGTATTGTATAGCCAGGGAAGAATTCGTGGCAGTATACAATTTTTGTTTTGTTAACTCAAAATATTTAGTAGGAATTAATCCTTCAGCAACACAATTAAGATCAGTTCCTGAATCGATAAGAGCTTTACATGGAATTGTAATCTCTTTATTGATTATTAGTTTTATATGGCAAAACCATCGCTGATGAGTAACCTGGTTGATTTCATTGAGAAATTGAGGAGGAGTAATTGTTACTGGTGGTTCAGAAGAAGAGGGCGTATCAACCAAAGAAGATTGTTGCAATCCATTGATACGAAGATCAAGGAGAGAATGATTTTGTTTTAAAATCATAATCTCTTTTTTGATATGATTAACTTCTTGCTGAAGATCAGATATATTGACAGGGATAGAAGATGATGAGGATCTTTTAAATCTGTCAATAATTTGTTTATGATCATAAAACGGGTTTATGACCTCTGGAGTTGGTTTTGTTGTTAGATTTGTTTTGATGTGTTGAAGATACTCTGTTTTTAATTTGGGATCTTCAATACGATCAACAAAATCTAAAAAAATGCTAGATTCTTTTGTTTTGGAAAGCATGTTTATGTTTTGGATATTGTTGCAGTAGCATGCTTCTGCACATTCATTATGTTCTTCTGGATCAGATTGCTCAGAATCTGAAGAATTATTCAAATTGAATATTTGAAAATCTTCATCTGAGTGTTCTGAGTCCGAGTTCATAAGAACTTGTAAGAACATATTTTTGATATCTTCAGGAGCCTGGAGCTCTTGAATCTTTTGAGTCGTCCTGCAATTCTTCGCATAATGGCCTGGACGTCCACATTTAAAGCATATGGGCTTTGAATGGGCTTGGGTTGGGTATTTCTTGAAAGGCTTGGTAGGCTTGGGTTTATGCGTACCATACTTCTTGGGCTGACTATAATATTGATGATAGTCTTTGGGCTGGATTTGCTTAGGTCCATATTGTCGTTTGGACTTAAACTGCCTAGCTGGATGGGATCTATACAGAGCTTTGGATCTGGAGGACTTCTGATGAGGATACTTGAAATCCTCAAAGCCATATTGTTGGCAGAAATCACCTAGCTCACGAGGTCCATTGATGTTTTGTTTTTTGAGTTGATTCTTAAGTCTCAGATCATTAGATCATTACAAATATGCAAAACACATTTATTAATGAAACTAATAATATCCCCAAATGTGAGACGATCGTAAGGGATATCTTCAGAATATGTAGCTTGTAACCGTTCACGAACAGTTTCAGCAAAGATGGGTGGAAGACCATAAATGAATTTTCTCTTCCAAAAAGGATTATTTGCATCAGGTTGAAACATAACCTTTTTCAAGAAGATATCTTTGTAGAACCTGAAATGACTCATAGTTGGACATTTATGAATCATTAACAGATCTTTTGATTTATTTTGGAACTCACTAGGATCACCCATAAAGTGTTTCAGAATACAAAAAATTAGAGTATGAACTGAATCAGGAATCTCTAATCCTTCTTCTGTTTTTATAGGATTACCTAATAAATCAACTTTAACCGAATTAAAGATTGATTGTTGTTCCTCTATTGTTAGGTAATTATCCCACTATCCTTTGAGAAGCCCAGAAAAGCCAACAATGATAAGAGAGGCAGTAGTCCTATCATTTTTGCCTTCACTACGATGAGCCGAAGCCATCATAACCATTTCCTGGGTTAACTCAATAATGTTTTCTTCAGTTAACCCATCTATATTCCACGTATAGAGGTTACTGGTAGAAAATGATCCATAGACTTGAAGAGGTTTCTCTTCATATTGCATGTTTGGAAACGATGGTCTTGGATAAAAATTCCGAGTTGTAGGAAGTGGATTTTGATTTTTCCCATAAGTTTAGCATACTTTATAGGATTGACTTCATAATGGATATAATTTAATCTATCCAATTCAGCCATGGGATCAAAATCACTTTCAGACATGTCCTGTGCAGACAATGTATTGATTTGATGATTATTATTTAAATTGAGAGCAGCTAATTTAAGATCGATATCCTTAATTAACTTATTGGTTGTAGTCAATACATTTCTTCCGATCGTAGTAGGAACAAAGTATGAAACTGGTTTTGACATACTTGAAGATTGTAAAGATTGCTTATGAGCTAATTGGGTGCTAGCCAATTGGTCTTGGTGAACTTGATCCTGGACAAGTTTATCACCAATTTCATGAAGCAATAACTTGGTATAGTTATTTTGTTGAATAACTCTACCAATTCCGCCAAGTGTATTTGTGACTTGGGGATCTTTGAAAGGTGATGCTAGAACATCACTTCCAAGGGTGGAAAATGTTATTTCCTCTAATGGTGGTAACACCAAATCTTTTATTGAATTTGTTTCAGTTGTATGCCAAGGTTTGGAATTAGTTTTGATAACATTTATGCTAGGAAGATAATCAGAGAAATACCATTCTAAGAATGATAAATTCCGTTTCATTTCTTCACAACAAGCATAAAATTGTTTGCCTAATTCATTCCTTTGTTCTTCAGTGGTTTGGGCATACAGTTGATCTCTTTTGGTTTGATTGTATGGTTGAACAAACTCTGTTTTAATCCATTCTTTGTCAAGAACGAATTCTGTTTGTAAAACATACAATTGCGGATGAAAAGGAGGATGGTCTTCCATCTCAGACTGAGTAGGTGAGTCAGGATTGTAATCTGGTTGCGGGATTTGAGGAAATTGTGGGTTATTTCTCAAACTAGCAAGATCAAGATGGGGAAGGACATCAGGTGTTTGTGTCCTTGAGATTTGTGAAGGTGCTGTTTTGAAAGAAGATACTGATATTCTTCCTGAGTCAGACAGTTTCAAACTAGTCTTTCTTGACTCAGAGAATTGTAATTCAACCGTTCCATCTTCAAGAGTCAGGATTTGACTCAGGCGACTTGGAGCAGGTCGTCTAGGTTCAGTGGGAACCTGCCAAGTGACAGGAAGAGTGATTTGATTCCAGTGAATTGTCTTTGGGACAATAACACTAGTTTTTTCTTTATTTGCCTGGAAAAGGATTGTATATCCTTTAGCAGATTCCATTAATGCCTTTGGACTCAATTGAGTCTTCATGGCCTTATATGTGATTTTGTAGATCAAAGCCAGAGGTTTTGATCCAGGAAGCATATCATATCCAGATGTCTGGATATTGAGTGTCAGTGTCTCAAGGACATGTGGATCCGTAAGAGATACTGAGAAATTGGGATAACAATCAAAATAGATTGGACCCATTGCGAGGGTTGACTTTGCAATTCCTAAGAGTGAGTCATCGAACCTATTGTGCCTACAATCGCGAAGAGCGATAAGGGCACAGGTGTAAGGGGTTTTATCCCAATTTGAATCAATCCAATATGGATATATTTGTAGTCATTGCTTTGAAGAAATTCCAAAGTTTGATTTGAAAACAATTGTTTTGATTCCATAGATCCATCAAAGGATATGGTTTGTTCAACCATATCGTTTAGATCTTCTGTTTTTTGTGAAAACAGGGATTTGGAAACATTGTAAATGTTTTTGTAAGGAATTTCTGGTATTGACCATTTTTGTAAATTCTTTTCAACTTCAGAAATTCTACATTCCATATGATTTATATCATCTGGAATCTGTCTTGACCTAGAGCTAGAAGCTCGGGTAAATTTTGAAAGCAAAGACATATTTCAAAATCTTTGAGGGTTGGAGACTGGGAACACTGTATCCGAACCACCTACAACTGGAACACCTCTATGGGACCACCTAACTCGTAACCACTGCGCTCAACATGACAACTTACACAGGGCTCAGAACGGCTGACTAACATAGATTTACTGGCTTACCAACGCTATCAACGGCTGTCCAATGATACCTAAAACTCACCACTTACTTCCCCCCCCCCCCCCCCCGAGAAAATCGAGACATGGCTCTGATACCAATCAATCGAACCCATCGGTTTGTTCGGTCTAATCGATTTTTTGAACAACCCTACGAGCAATGGATATTAAAAAAAAGCTACTAATAAATAACACCACCACTTCTCCTGTTGGACACTACCACCTCTATTTTATTTGGTTTTTTTCCTACTAAAGGACATCACCACTATATAAACAAAAAAAACCCTAACCCAAACCCCTCTTCTCCTCTCTCCCTCTCTTCTCCATCAACCCCACCCCGCCACTTCTCCTCCTCCCTACCTCCTTCTTCTCCTCATCCTCCCCTCCTCTTATCATCCCATCTTCTTCTTCATATATATTTTTTTCTTCTTCTTCATGTGGCGTGGTGGTGGTATGGTAGTGACTAGGTGGTGGTGAGGGGAGGAGGACGAGGAGGGGGTGGCGGTGGCGTCCTCCTTTTTTTTTCCTTATGGCGTGGTGGTGGTGAACGGGAGGAGGACGACGAGGAGAGGGTGGCGGTGGCCTCCTCCTCCCCCTTTTTTCCTTCTTCTCCATGTGGTGTGGTGGTGGTGGAGATGAAGGGGAGGATGAGGACAAAGAGGGGGTGGCGGTGGCCTCCTCCTTTTTTCTCCCTATTGTGTGGTGGTGGTGAAGGGGATGAGGAGGGGTGGTGGTGGCCTCCTCCTCATTTTTTTTCCTTCGCCCTCGCACTGTTTATTGCTAGTGGGAAAGCCCCACTCGTAGGAACCACTGCGAGGGCAATAAAATTTGTCCCTCGCGGTGGCTCATGCGAATGGGGAACCCAAACTCGCCCAAAACAGCCCAGCATTCACTCATTCAAAACTTAAAAGCAGAGTACTGTCCAATTTCAGTTTCAGACTCTATCATTGATATTTTACCAACTTTAACACTCGATTGAGACGATTCTCAAGCTCATCAAAACACAAAAAATATAGCACTATGAGTTATCTAATGAATAAAATTTGAATCACTTGAAAATGTTTTGAAATGAGCAAGTTATGGCCACTTTACTAAAGTCACTCAAATCTATGCAGTAAAGAAAACACGGTTGTGTTCCTGATTTTTTTACCAACTTTGACACTAGATTGAGAGCAATTCTCAAGAATAATAAAACATGAAAAATTTAGTACTCTAAGTTATCTAATGATCACAATTTGAATCACCTGAAAATATTTTGAAATAAGTAAGTTATGGTCATTTTACTATAGTCACGCAAAACTGTCCAACAATGACCAAGTCGCAACGGATCATGCGAATGTAAGGCTCTCACTCGCATGATCCGCTGCGAGTTTAAGTCTTGCAGTCGCATAAACCACTAAAATTGTGAGTATAAGACTCAAACTCGTAGCAGACCAGTGAAAGACTTAAATTCGCATGATCCGGTGTGAGTTGGTCGTTACTGGACAGTTTTGCATGACTGTAGTAAAATGGTCATAACTTGCTCATTTCAAAACATTTTATGATGATTCAAATTGAATTCATTAGATAACTCATATTACTACATTGTTTGTGTTTTGATGATCTTGAAAATTGGTCTTAAACGTGCATCAAATTTTGTCGAAAGTCAGGGATAGTACCATGTTTTCTTTACCAGATAGATTTGAGTGACTTTAGTAAAATGACCATAACTTGCTCATTTCAAAACATTTTTAGGTGATTCAAATTTTTGCATTAGATAATTCAAAATACTACATTTTTCATGTTTTGATGAGCTTGAGAATCAGTCTGAATTGAACATCAAAGTTGGTCGAAAGTCAATGACAGAGTCTGAAACTGAAATGGGCCATTCTCAGCGGCTCATGCATGTGGCAGAATCGCAGTCGCGGCGGCTGATGCGAATATGGTAACGACATGCGGATGTGCCGCTGGGACGTGGGTTATTCTTCTCGCATAGGCCGCTGCATTTGGCCAATTTTCTATCATTTACATTGTTTCCTTCCTCATTTTTTGCTGCGACTGTACGCTTTTATATTGTTGATAATCCTCCATTTCTCATTTTTTCTGTTGATTTTATTTCTAATGTGTTTGTTGTTCATTGATTTCAAATGTGTATTTCTTAAATTTCCAGTTGTGTTTGTTAATTTATGACATTTTGTGCGAGGAACCGCCGCGAGGGCGAAGATTAAAGGGGGGCACCGCCACCCATCCTCCTCTCCTTCACCACCACCACTCAACAGAGAGAGGAAAAAAGGAGGCCATCTCTCCTTCTCCTCCCCTTCACCACCACCGCCACCTCGCCATCACCACCACCACTACCTCATCACCGGCTAGGAGAAAAAATAGGAGGATAAGAAAAAAATATAAGATGGGAAGAGGTGGGACACCGCCACCACTCCTCCCCTTCACCAACACCACCTCACCACCACCACCTCGCCATCACCACCACCACTATCTCGCCACCGCCAAGGAGAAAAAAAGGGAGAATGTCGGACACCGCCACCTCTCCTCCTCCCCTTCACCACCATCGCCACCTCGCCATCACCACCACCACCACCACCTCTCCACCGCCAAGGAAAAAAAAGAAGGAGAAGAAAAAAATATGGGAGGAGGAGGAGAGGTGGAGGTGGAGGCGGTGGTGGTAGTGGTGATTGAAAAAGAAGGAAAAAAATGAAGAGGAGGATGAAGAGATGTGGTAGTGGTGAAGGGCGATAGTTGATGGAAAAGAGAAGGATATAGGGAGAAAGGAAGAAGAGAAGAGTTAGGGTTTTTTCCCTTTTATAAGTGGTGTCCTTCAGTGGATGGTGGTAACCTTCATAAAGGTGGTGGTGTCCTTCAGAAAGTAGGGGTTTGGTGGTGTCCATAGGAAGAAGTGGTGGTGTTATTTAGCAGTAGCCTAAAAAAATTGTAGGAAATGCTCGAAAGATGGTTGAAAGTGCGTTTAACCTAGAGATGAATCGAGTTTTCTGACGAGTTTCATTGGAATATAATTTTTTCTGGCAGGTGGTACTTCGTAAAAAGTGGTAGCACAAAGCAATTTTTTATAACATCTTCCTTTGTGTAATCTCCATTGCTATAACGCACGGTCGCCTTATGAATAGTAAAGTTGTGTAAATTCGTCCTGATATTAGGTCTTTCGTTTTTGCCCTTGCCCAAATTAAAATTTCCCCACCGTATCCCCCTCGTTCTTCTTTCGCACCGTTTGAATGCACATCTCTGCAAATTGTTCAACCCCACATCCTCTCCACCGACTTTCCTCCCTTTTTACAATCGCATACCATCACCCTCCAACACTGTCTCCACTGCCTCTCTTCCCACCACAGTCTCCATCGCCTCCCACCCTCCCCTTCCTCTCTCGCCTCCCACCCCTCCCCTTCCTCTCTCGCCACCCCCTTCCTCTATGTTCACGGTCGCTCGAGATAGCTTTGGGGTTGAGAAGAGAGAGATAAAAAGGAATCCAAAGAGAGACAGTGATGAATTGGGTTTCAGCTAATATATATGGCTTTTTGATCTGTTGATCGATCGATCTCTTTGAGTTGTTAATTGGAACAAAATTGTTGAAGAAAGAGATCAAAGAGAAACAAATAAAACAAAAAGAGAAAGAAAAGTTTTGGTTAAGAGAGGAAATGGAAACAAATAAGGCAAAACTGCAATGCGGCAGGAGGGTAGTTGATTTAGGTGGCGAGTCTCACCTACGCTAAGCCTTGAATGCGAATCCTTCTCTTTCACTCTATCTGTTTTTCTATTTTTCTTGGGGTTTGGTAGATAAACTGCTAAACACACAACACACAACACACACACTGTTGAATTAAATTGGATGATTTTATTTTGCACTAATTGGTTTCTTATATTTGCTATTGACATATCTCTACTCCTATAATGGTTGCTCCCCTTAGGAACATTAATTATGTGTCTTCAAATCCAAAATTTGAATTTTCCAAAATGCACTCCTCTATTTTTACTAGTTACAGATGAAACCAACGTACCAATGAAGAGTATTAGGGGTATTTGTGTTTTTTAATTAAAAATACTATTACACATTTGTCTTCAACCTAATTTTGTGTTCGGATAATGCCTTTCAAACTTTATAATATTTGCAACAAAAAATCAAAAGGTGGTCTTTGCACAAAAAATACTATTACATTTTTTACACTTTTGCCTTTTCAAATTCAGATTATTTATAATCAAATTCAGCTCTTATCAATATTCATTAATTGTATCTAAGCCTCTAACAAAATTTATTTGAAGCCCTCAAATTATCTATAACTTATAGATAGGCCTTGCATCTAACTTTTTGATTTTCCCATTTTGACTTCCACATTTCATAATTTCTACAATCTAAACTAACCTCTCTTAAACATTGATATATTACAACTAACTTTTTTTTTTTTTTTTTTCAATTTTGCCATTCACATTTTATATTTTTACAATCAAAATCATTTCTTCTGAAACATTGTTTAATTATACTTATGCCTCTAATATAATAACTTATTTAAAGTCCTCTAATTATTTATAAACCATGCATAGGCCATTAAAAATAAAGAAGAAAGTACTGGATATTCGTGCATGTATAACGCGTCCACCCTAATGGGGTTTAACTAACTAGGGTGTCGACGTGCTTTACATGCGCGAATATTCAATACTTTTTATTTATTTTATTACAACCTTTCAATAATAAGTAAATTATTTTATTGAAATTCTAGCCAAAATAATTATTTATTATTTTAAGGGTCTTTGTATAGTTTACAAATAATTAAGGGTTTTGAATAAATTATGTTAGGGACTTAGGTATAATTAACAATATTTTGAGAGGGGCGGGTTTTGATCATAAATAATCTGAATTTGGGAGGGTAAAAATGGTAGTTTAATTCATTTAAAATTACTCATAGTCACTATTCACCTACCTATTGTTTTTTTTTTTTTTTTTTTAATAATAGAATTGGGAGGGTGTTTTGAACAATCCAAACATTAGGACTACGACACACACGTGTTCACTGTTCCTAAAGGGAACTTGCAATCAAGGATTGTGATTTCGTTTTTCGAGGTAATTTCGATAAGTTGATTTTAAGAAATATTTGGTGAAATATTTCGTTGTGTATGGAAAAAAATGTAAATATTTCGATTGTAATTTTGAAATTATCAATATAAGTTAAGCATTTTAAATTCTTACATAAAGAATACTATGAAACTCGTAATGTCATACAAATTACATATTGCATAAGAATCACTTATATAACAAAATTTTAATTCTAAACAAAATTGTATTTATTTTATTAAAACCTTTCAATAATAAGTAAATTTTTTTTATTGAAATTCTAAACAAAATAATTATTTATTATTTTAAGGGCCTATATATAGTTTACAAATAATTAAGGGTTGTGAATAAATTATGTTAGAAACTTAGGTATAATTAACAATATTTTTGGAGAGGCGAATTTTGATCATAAATAATCTGAATTTTGGAGGGTAAAAATGGTAGTTTAATTCATTTAAAATTACAAAATGACTCACAATCACTATTCACCTACCTATTGTTTTTTTTTTTTTTTTTTTTAATAATAGAATTGGGAGGGTATTTTGAACAATCCAAAAATCAGGACTAAGACACACATGTTTCACTATTCCTAAAGGGAACTTGCAATCAAGAATTGTGATTTCATTTTTCGTGGTAATTTCAGTAAGTTGAATTTAAGAAATATTTCGTTGTGTATGGAAAAAAAAGGTAAAAATTTCGATTGTAATTTAGAAGTTATCAATATAAATTAAGCATTTTAAATTCTTACATAAAGTATATTACGAAACTCGTAATATCATACAAACTACAAACTGCATAAGAATTACTTATATAACAAAATTTTAATTCTAAACTAAAATTATAACGGGTTAAAATGTATCGACATTGAAATTGACCTAATGAAAATAAATAAATATTTCGATTTCGAAAGAAATTTTAAAGAAATATTAAGTAAAATTTCGACATTTTTTGAAAATTCAGATTCCCTGCTTGCAATATATAATTTAGATAAAGACCGGTAAAAAGCCACGGGGTTCATCAAGTAACAAAATTTCTATTCACCAACAATGCGGGTAGGGCTGAACAAAAAACCGATCAAACCGATTAAACCGACCGAACCGATCTAAATCGAACCAATCGGTTCGGATCGGTTTCGGTTTTAAAAAATTCAAAACCGAAGTGGTCGGTTCGGTTTTCGGTTTCTATGTGATTTTAACCGACCAAACCGAACCGACCGAATATATATAATAAATAATATATATTTTATATATAAATAATACAACATGTTTAAAATAGTCGGTCGGTTCGGTTTTATTTCGGTTTTGGTTTGATTTTAGTCGGTTCGGTTCGGTTACGGTTTGCATAAATTAGAATCGGAACGGTTTTGTTAATGGTCGGTTCGGTTTCGGTTTGAAAATTTTAAAACCGACCTAAATCGGTTCGGTTCACGGTTTAGGTGAAAAACCGAACCGTCGGTTCGATTTTCAGCCCTAAATGCGGGAGCTTGAGTAAGATTACCCCGGACGTTACCATCCATCCGGACTCCCGGTGCCAATAGCGGGTTAGTTTCTCCAGTCTCCAGTCTCCACCTTTCTACACTCTTCCATTTCCCTAAACCCTAAACGGCAAACCCCCAAACAACACCACACATGCACTCTGCTATTCTTCCTTTCGCCAATCTCTACTGAACTGAACTGAACTGAACTCCCTTCCCTCTCTCGAGTCTCGACCATGGTAAGAATCCAAAGCTTCGAAGAGTTCTTCCAAGTCCATGCTCTCCTCCTCACGGCTTCAGGCATTCCTCAGTCTCTTCACCGCGAGCTCTTCGAGAAGCTCTCAAAAGAAACCTTCGATGGCGGAAACTTGTTCCAAGTCGAACCTTGCGAGAACAATCGACAGAGACGTCTCATTCTCACTTCTGATTTCATCCAAAAGGAGTCTCACATCTTCCTCAGCGATCACGCCTGGACATTTCGGCTCTCTGACGCTCGCAAACAGCTGCAGCAGATTCCAGGGTTAGCTCAGAGGATGGCTTCGTTGATGTGTGTTGATCTTGATTCGGCTTCGGGTACTCAAGTAGTCACCAACACCGATGACAACAATTTGAAAGAAAATATTACCAACATATTGGAGTCTGAGATTAGCAAAGCTGGAGAAAAAAGTGCTGATGGTGTATTGTGGCTAGAGCTCGACGAGCTTGGCATTGATGATGCTATGTTATGCTCTCTCGATCTTTCCAGTAAATTTCCGGTTAGTTACTTCACTTCTTCTACATAATGTGCTTCTGTTTTGTTTAATTAAAAGTTGATTGTGCTAAATGCTGATGTGATAGAGTTCTGATTAAGGCTCATTTAGACTATGATGGAACATTTTGGGATCAGCAAGGACAACATAATAATTTGTCGCATAAGCATCAGATTATATATGTTTATTATAATGCATCTTCTCTTGGAACTTTTGGTAGAAAACGTAACTGACAGAAATTTTGATTAAACAAGAATTTCTGGAATCTTGGTTTCCATTGAATTTTATTTGAGTCACCTGAATTTCGAAAATGTTTTTTTGCAAAATTTTATGTGAAATAATTTCTTTTGTACCAAAGAGCTGGTCATGATGAGGAAATTGGTTTTTATGCCATGTATCTGGCCTCAATGTCCTGAACTGGGAGGATAATAGGCAAGGAGAAGTTAAGCTCTGGTTGGTTGCTAGAGCCTATATTGTAACTTGATGTGCCACTGGAACTTATACCTTATATATGATACACAGTCATGTTAAACATTTATGTTTCTCTGTCCATTTCATAGACGGAGTGCTACTGTCAGCCTTTAGTTATTACTACCAGTATGGTTTGTGGAGGTTAAACAAGAATACTTAATCTTCAAAATTTCTATTCCCCTCATAAATGTTTCTTTTGTAACTTACAACTTAAGAATTATGTTGACCTGAAGTAGCAGTAGCAACTCTTTTTTCCATTACTTGATGTCAGAATTTGGTGGCACTCAGTCTGTGCGGAAACAGACTTGAGAATGCGGAAACAGTTTTACCAGAAGTCACCAGATTTAAGAATCTCAGAGCTCTTTGGCTGAATGAAAACCAAGTTGTTCAAAATTGGTAAGTTGGTGGTAATATTGCCTTTCCCATGTGTGACTATTTATGTATTTGCACCTGCTTCAACTTTGAGCTCTAAGAATTTCTTGTGATGTTATTGAATCCTTAAAGTCTTAAACCCTTATGTTTTAAGTGAAACTTATATTTTTTTTTCCTCATCTTTTCACTCTTTTCTTCAATGGTTAAACTTCCGTGGGAACATAAGAAGCAATACAACCTAGAGCCTCCTAGCCTTGATAAAAAAGATCCCTAACTCTAGAAATCCTCATAGCTTGAGGACGAACAAACCACTAAGATGTAACACAACATGGACACGGGACAAGTGTCAGACACTTCGACAAAAAAAAAACAATACGGGACAAGTTGTGTCACGCTTATACATTTTGGTATTATTTAGTTTTCAACAATAAGTTTTGAATTATTAGTCATATTCATTAAACTTTTAGGTCAATATTGCAGTAGATGTATGATAACTTGCCTTAACATGCTGGGAGTATCCATATGTGTCGAGGCGCGTATCCCATACATGTTGACACTTTTTTTTTTGGATACAAATAGAGGATCTTTGTTACCTGATAAGTGTTTCTAGTTCTCTGTTAGAACTATTTTAGTTTGTCAATGTGCAATTATGGATCATAGAGGGAAAATCCTCTGTTTAAGAATTATAGTCAATCATTACGATATGAGCTAATACTTACAGTCCATAACTGCATGTTATCTTTTAAAAAGTTGTGGTGCTCACTGCGCCCTGCAAGACTTGGTAGATCTAGGTTATTCAAAATCAACAATGACCATTTTTGTTAATCGACATGTTGTTAATGGAGCTCCAATCATTCACATAAGAGGTTTCTATCTTGTTATTATGGCCTTGGCCAGTTCTTTCTTAAGCTAGTTAATGATTGTTTTCCTCTTTTAGTGATAGTCCAATGGCGGATGCATTTCTTGAACGACTTCCAAGCTTGGAAATATATAATTCATGTTTTACCAGTAAATTTGGAGAATGGGCATTAGGCTTCTGTGGAGGAATATATGGACAGGATAACCCAGGTGGTCTTGAGCATGTTATTCATCCATTGGAGAACATCACCTCTCTTGACCTTTCAAATAGGTGCATCCACAATTTATTGATAAAGGTGAGATGATTTCCTTACTTGAGCACAAGGATTGTGATTTCGTTTTTTGAGTTAATTTCAGTCCCCCGATTTTAAGAAGTATTTCGTTTTGTGTAGAAAAAACGTAAAAAACACTCACATAACAAACTTTTGATACTAAAAGAACATTATAGCATGTTAAAATATACAGAGGTTAAAATATTTATTTATTTTCTTAGGAAAATTTCAATATATTTCAAATTTCGAAAGAGATTTCGGTAACTTCAAAATAAGAAATATTTCGTAAAATTTTGACATATTTCGAGAAACACATTCCTTGCTTGAGCATTTATTTCTTTCCCCATTACAGGGTTTTGTTTCATGTTATCTGATGGTCCTCTATGACACTCTGCTTCTTGAAAACAATAAAGCCGGAAAATGTGGTTCATCATTTGTATTCCATATTTTCTATTTCAGTTTATTGATTCCATCTTAACAGCAATCCATGTTGTATCTGCTAAGCATTTGTGTTCATTAACGGAGAAAATCCCTGATGCTCAATCTAAAATTGGTTTTTCTTTTTGACTTTTTGTTTTCATTTCTTTGTTTTACTAGTCATTTTCCCCAGCAGAAATGCCTTCTCTATCATATTTGAATCTTCGAGGAAACCCACTGGATTGTAATACTGTCGACAGTTTGTTGGACCTCCTAAAAGGATTTACTTCTTTACAAGCTTTGGAGGTATGTCTTGATGTTATTTTTCATTTTCTAACAGACGTCATATACACTTTAAATAGTAGAGCTGAATTATCATTATGCAGGTAGATATCCCTGGTCCTCTTGGAACAAGTGCATTGAGAATCGTTGAAGCTCTTCCTCATCTTTCTTTATTAAACGGTGTCCAAGCATCAAAAGTTGTTGACAATGGGAAACATGTAATCGACTCAACACTACAACCACGTCTTCCAGAATGGACTCCTGATGAACCTATTGTGGATCGTGTTATCAATGCAATGTGGTTGTACTTGATGACATATAGACTTGCAGATGAAGAAAAGATTGATGAAACTTCTGTGTGGTAGGCATCTACCTCATTTTTCACTTGTGATTTTGAAATTAGCCCTTTTTCACTTTGTCCTTATCAAGTTATTTTTCATTGTTTATAACTTTATTTCTAAGCCTTCAAGTTTTTTTTAAAGGTTTGAGACAAGGTATATCTATGAAACCACATAGATGGATACGATGAGAGGGCCCAAGCTTATGCTCATTATATATGATTAGGGGTGGCAATGGGTCGTGTTGTGTGTCAATTTGTCAAACCCAAACCCGACCTGTTTAGTAATTGTGTCAAAGATGTCAAAGCCAATCCAACCCGTCTCTAAGCCGTGTCGTGTCGGGTTGACATGCCTTGACGTGTTTGATCACCATTGCTACATTTAAGACAACGTTTCTGATCGTGCCAAAGCCATTTTCTAAAGTTTGTACATATTCCAAGTGCACGTTTTGCACGGCTTTATGTCCATAACCGTGTCAAAGTTATATAGTTACCAAAAAATAACAAACGGGTTGGTCTCGTATCAACCATGTCAATACGTCAAACTCAAACCCAACTTACAAATTTGATGTTCGTGTCGTATCAACCTGGTTATTAGTCCATACTTTTTCAAAACCACCTCGCTATGGAGTGGGTTGTTTTGGGTCACTAATTGCCACCCATACATGTGATGCTCCTCCAACTCCAAATTTCAGTTAGATACAAGATCATCAAAACGGAGGTAGATCGTAGGGTTGAAAACCAAATCGACGGTTCGGTTTTTCACCTAAACCGTGAACCAAACCAATTTTGGTTTGTTTCAAAATTTTCAAACCGAAGCTGAATCAATTCTAGTTTATGCTAACCGTAAGTGAACCTAATCAAACCGACTAAAATCGAACCTATGAAGTATATATTATTTATTATATATCAGTCGGTCGATTTTGTCGGTTACAATTACATAGAAATCGAAAACCGAACCAATCACTTCGATTTTGAATTTTTTAAAGCCAAAACCAAACCAAACCAAACTTAAACCGAATCGATCGATTCAATTTGGATCGGTTCGGTTCGGTCGGTTTAATCGGTTTGATCAGTTTTTTGTTCAACCCTAGTAGATTGCGAGTCCATTGCCAGAAATAAATAATTTGTATATGACGCCAATGACCCTTGGACTTTGTCAAAACCTCTCCCAAAGCCTTAGATTTATTACTTCTAAATACATCACCAGATGGTGCAAATAGATTGAGCTAGGTTGCACCAAAAGGAAAGGTTCTTAAATTTTTTTTAATAGTTATATAACACATCCTAAAGTCTCCTCTGCCTCATTCATTCCCTGTCAAACTATCAAACGTTTATGCTAAGATATATGGAAAAACATATATTACCTACAATGGCACATACATAAGTTTCATGTGAAGCCTTTAAAACTTCGATTAAATAGGACATTAGGAAAATAAAGAAAAAAAACTATCTAGGAAAACGGTTGTGCTACCAAGTTGTGTGGGGAGAAATGATGATTTTGGTGGATGCTCTACATGATTGTGTATGGTTTTCTACAATATATATATATGAAATTTGAAAAAATGCTAGTCACCTTTATGGTATGTCATGTACTGGTTGGTACATGCGATAAATGTCAAAACTGATAAATCCTCACGATACATACCGTTGGGTTATCGGTATGATGTCAGCCATACGGTATACACGATATTGATAACTACATTATTTAGTGATTAAATGATACTACATAAATCCCCACACAGTTTCCCTTGCCAAACAATATTTGCAGCAAGCTGGTAATAATTATGTCATAAGATTAGCAACGTCATTGATCTATCTTAGATGTGAACAAAAGCGTTAATACTGGTTAATGCTCCTAATTGCTACGAGTTCAACTCAAGTTTGCACAACAAGAATCAAAGCAGAAAAAAGAAAGAAGAGGAGAATATGGAAGAACAAGATTGGTGTGCCCTTACCATAGGATCCTCAAGGCAGGATGACTGTTGCATCTTTGCAACTGTCTTGCTATTGAGAAAATACCATGTTTCACCAGTGCTCATGTATATGAAGAAAGTGTTTTAAAAAGCTATTGAGGAAGTTGACTCGGAGCGGTTGAAAAACGCTCCAGAGCATACGCATTATAGTGCGTATGAGTTCGAACTCTTGACTCGTACGAGTCACTGGGTGCCACGATTTCAGATCTTTAAGGAAATCCAACGATTTCAGATCTTTAAGGAAATCCAACGGCTAAAATCAATTGCCCAAACCTAATTATATCTGAAACAAATATTTCGTGCGGCCGTGACAGAGAAGAAAAGAATAAGTAGAAAGAAGACAGTAAAGAGTCAAGAACTGTTTCGATCGATAGTTGACAAAATTTTGTGTGACTGTGTCGAATGTCACTGATGTTGTTGATAGAAGAAGGGAAGAAGAAAAGGAGGGAGAAGTGTGTTGAACTTATTATTTTTGTTTTTGATCGATTTGCTTACTTTGTTTGGGGTTTGCTTTTATGCATTTATCATCTTATCTTCATTGTAGTGAAAATCATTATTTTTGAAGCTCATCCCATGGCATAAAAGATCTTGTCCTTGCAAACATGTCTGAAAGATGTGTTCATGGGCAAGAACCCACTAGAAAATGCATTTGTCTGGAAGATCTTGTCCTTGCAAGCATGTTTGAAAAAGAAGATAAATATTTAAAAATAAAAAAGTGGGGTCATGGGCACAATGTAGTCAAGGCGACTGTTTTGGCGCGCCTCAAGGTGTTTTTACAGAATTTCACCTTAAAGTGAGGCAATGTGGTGCAGTGAAATAAGGCGTCTGCCTCGGACTGTTTCAGCCCAAAAATGATTGCAGCCAGCCAATTGCAGTTCATTTATTTGCAGCCCAATTGCAGCAAAATAGGTTGCAACTTACTCTATAATAGGGTTTATGTTTCTTGGTGTAATATTTGATAAAAACAAGATAAAATGTTTCTAAGTTTTGATAAAGTTGTCACTTTTTTTTTAAAAAACATATCATATTAGTGATCAACATCAATCTTGATTTTTCATAGCATAGTTCAATGAATTTTACGCTTTTGGAATATCAATAGTGATCATACTCGTGGATTTTTACCAACCATTCCAACAATTTTTTCCAACAAATGGTTAATATTCTCAAGTATATATTCTTTCAAGATTATTGATTTTTAATAATTTAGTGGATGTTTGCAAGTTACTTGACACTTATGTAGTGCATATTTTCGCTATGCTATATAACTTTATTAAATTTTCATTTTGGTTCTAGGAAGTTGTCACTTTTTGTACTTAGCTTATGATATTTATCAAAATGATGATGGATACTACTATGCTGATATGTTTAAATTTATTATAATTTTTTTAAAAAAGTTAAAATCGCCTCACTTCACTGAGGTGTACGCCTCGTCTCACGCTCACGCCTTGTTGCGGGTTTAACTAACTTAAATAAACAGGCTAATTTTACCCACTTGTAATAACCGCAAGTGCACGGTGTCTAACTGGTAGACAACGACAAGTATGGGTCGATCCCACGAGGAAAGTGGATGCAATTGAATTTTAGAATTTATCTAAACTAATTTATAGAAAAATGGGATTACAGTGTTTTTAAAATTAAACTAAAAATAAATTAAAAATAAGAAAAATAAAATAAAAAGAAAAGATGGATGGATGGATTTTGTCGGGTTTGGACTCACCGATGAGTTAGCAAATATATTTAAATCTAAATTACTAAAATTATAAACGAGAAACTTTAGGGATGAGGATCCATTGCTTACACCGAAGATGTGATCATTAAAATTCAATTCCAATCATATCAAATTTCTGTCAAACATGAACAATTTATCTCAAGCAAATAAATTCTTACCAAGCATTAAGTGTCTTTTTAGGGCACACTTAATCAAATTTCAAGCTCAATATTTGTTAGCACATGCTTTGAATATTGATAAAATGTGAATATAACTACCAAACATATCAAGTTTTAACTTTTAATCGAACATGAAAGGTGAAAGCAATTTATCAAATTTCTGAAATAAAATTGTAATTAACAATTAAGCATTTAAGGCAGTAAAATAAATTATACAACCCTTTTGGTTTGTAGCCGCCTCGGTGCGGTGGTACTCAACAGGTTGCAAACAGCCAACTGTTTTGAAAAACAGTTGGTTCCCGCCAAAAAAATCGCATGTCCTCTGCGCCTTCGTCTCCAGCAAGCCGCGCTCCTCGCGAGCTCTTTCTTCCTCCGATCGGCTCTGGTACTCTTGCAAGCTCTGTTTCGTGGTGGGTGATGGCGGTGGAAAGTGGCTTTGGTGGTGGTGATGGCGGCTCGCGTTCCTGTTGGTTTCTTGTCTGTGACGGGAACGAGAGAGAACAAGGAGAGATGGATGAGGAAGGAAGGCGAGGTGGAGAAGAGAGGACAGGGGGTCGTGCTCCGGTGGTGGTGATGGCTGTGGCGTGATGGAACAGGGAGAGGGAAGGGAACGTGACGAGAAAACAGGGAAATGCTCCCTGTTTTGTTGCGCGAGGACTGTGATGGTGGTGCTCGGTGGTTGGCTGCTGGACGGTGGCGAGGTGAAGACTGATGGTCTGGACAGAGAGGGAGTGAGAGATAGATGTGATGAGATGGGTGTGATGAAAATCACTTTGTGAAGGAATGATGATTTGTTTTTGGCTATTGAGGCTTGATTCCCTTTTCCTCCTCCCTTTTCACATTCATTTTCTATTGTATTTATAGATAATGAACAAAATAAATAGATATGAGATAAAAGGATGATTCATGGAGTGAATCAAAGTAAAATCAAATCTGAATAGGGGATAAATGGGAGAATATTCTTTGGGTTTGAGTTTATGGGCTTGGTTTTGAGTTTAGGTTATGGGCTTAGGCTATTTTCACCTCCACTTTCTCTGAAGTCAACGTCTGAGATTTGTTCATTGCATTTTTCTCTGATTTCTTCATTACAGCTCCACATTCTACAAAAACACAAAAAATTAATAATTAATCTAAAATAAGATAAAAATAAGGATTAACAAAAATATAATAAGAGCCTAAGAGGTAATAATGTTATAATTATGTGATTATCACGCCTCAGGCGTTTTCAGGCCCGTCCGCCTCAACGCCTTAACTACAATGCATGGGCAAGAACCCACTAGAATCAACGACTCCAACTCCTCTATCTGATCGTGCTCTATAATTGGCTATTTTGTGCTCTATAATTTGCTCTTTTGTATGGGTTCTTCACAATTAAGTACCCAACACACAAAGAAATATAAAGAGTAAACAAATCAACATTGAATAGCAAATGAGAGTAGACAAGGGGGTGAGTTTACTTTGCAACTCATGGCCATTTCAAAAAATATATTTACACATTAATTTTTTTTTATTAGTTTTAGCTCAAATGTTGCATTGCTTTTTACCCTCTAATGTTGTATTGTATTGCTTTCATTTAAATTTTTTATTACATTTTTTTTATTATCAAATTTTAATAAAAAAACAATGTGTACACCTCATTACGCATCAGTGCACTAGTTCGCCTCGAAAAAGGCTTGATCGGCTTAAGGCTGAAAAATGCTTTTTAAAATATTGGATGAATGATGGAACAAGGGTCAAGGATTGCTGATCCAATTCTTGCAGATCTGGTAGTGGCTACTCTGTTAACCATTTCAATTATCCACAATGTTAAGTTCCATTACCTTGTTAGCATCAGATCTTACATTGGAACCAATGTTTTAAAAAACGTTTTTTAGTATTGAGGCAATCAAGCTTTTTCCAATGCGAAGCGAGGCATTGATGCGTAACAATATGTAACAAGGCGTACACATTGATCTTTAAAAAAATAGTAACGAATAAAATATAAAAAATCATAAACAAATAAAAAACAAAAGGCAATCATTAGTGCGAGAGATAACATGAATTCGATCATAAAAGTTGTTTAAGGCGATAAAATTATCATTTATCAACAACTTAATACGGTATAAATTTGTAAAATTTACTATTTATACCATTTTTTTGGTCTTGATATAACTTCGACTTTGATAATTGAAGCTTTGAAGGCCAACAATTTAAGGACACCGACACTTGGAGAACACATGAAAGTTGACACGTCAACTTGTATTTATACTACACTCTAGAAAAAGAAAAGAAAAAAAAAACAAAGATAAAAGAAGAGTAAAATCAAATCAACCACTAGCTAACATCCTCAACTACCACTTCTTACCTTCTCACAAAGCAGCAGCAAGACAACAGTCTTGATAAAGTAGCAAAAGCCAACAACCTCCTCGAGAGAACAGTAACGACCGACACCAACATCGACAGAACATGAACTACCAACACCAACCTTGACAGAACAGTAACGACCAACACCAACCTCGACTAAGCAACAAGCTCCTCCTCTTCTTCTCTATTTGGAAAAACTTTGTCACACTTTATATCGTAAAGCCGCATCAAAGAAACTATCAAAGTCCAAAGTAGGATTTATCAAACTGTTTTGGGGAATTTCATCCAACTGTCAGATGATATGAATATCCGTAGCAAATCTTGATTTGATATAAAATTAATTTGAAGTTAATTCACCCTCCTCATTACCTATTGACTCGCACAAGTCACACAGTTGACTCGATCACACTATTAACACCCACCGATACGTACGCTTTAGAACTATATTTTGTGTGCGTCACCTCGGTGCGTATGCATCAACTGCATTGAAAAAAGCCTTTTAAAACACTGATTGGAACACTAATTGCGGGTCTCATTCTGTCCCTACGAATTACGTGAATACCCTTTAACATCCTGATTGGACAAGTCGATGGAACAACACATGGAGGTAGTGCTTTGGAGTCTACTCACTTTCTTCTAGGGAGGAGACTGGTTGATAACCGTGGGGTATTAGCAGTGACATGAAACCCCAATGGGAACAACTTAAGAGCATACTATTGGTTGCGGAAAACTATACCCAACTTTAATTCAAATCAAGCATGCCTTTTCAATTTCATGTGTGATATCAGCCCATACTTTCTATTGATACTTTCTATTGCTTCAAATGTTATTATCTAAAAAGTCTACATGATAGGAGCATATTTATGCGACTATTTTACTAGTACACAACTTAATACCCTACTTTGTAGTTGTAGTAAAGAATAAATAGGAATCGTTCTAGACTGGAGATTAGAGGGCTCGCCAATTAACACTAAGAGTAACTAAAAGATAATTAACAAGCTAAATAAGAAAATCCTGGGGGATTGGTTTTTCTAATTTTGAGCTAAGAAAATAGCTAAGACGTTACTAATAAAAACTTGAGAAGTAGATGATGATAAATTAGCTAAAGTTTTTTCTCCACACACCAAACATATACTCATAAATCAATCTTCAATAATTCTTATACTAACTCATGAAAGACAATGCTCAAGATTAACCGTGACCGCACAACATTAATCTTATTATTTTCCCAAATTCGTTGAATTAAAGTAGGCGTCACTTTCAAACTATTTTTATCATGCTATCTAATCAGGAATCGCAAGTTAGATAATAATCTAAGATCATTAAGTTCTATGAAAAATATGAACACTGAATAGGCAATTACAAGCATGATCAACATCTTGTTCTTAACCTAGGTTTTTACTTAACCTTACCAACGCTCCTTTGTATTACTACTTGTGAGTACAAGATTATAACGATTAGGTGAAACTCTGTTATACTTTATCCCCAAATCCTAGCATGTTTATTAAGTTGGCCACCTTGACAAACATGCACAAATAAGTTATCTATAAAGCAGTTAAGCAAAATACAATCACTAATCAGCAAGGAAAAATTGAATTCAATTAATTCATAAAGCACATGTTCGGGGTTTCGAATCCACCCTTAGCTAAAAGGGGGTTTAGCTAGACATATTAATCAAGTTCAAACAATAGTCCATAATTAAATATCAAACTAAATAAAGAAAGGGATGATAAGGACAAACGCGGTTGCTTCCTACGTGGTGGTAAGGAGTGGTTTGTGGGTGCGAATAGCGTGTGAGAAAGAGGATTTCTTCCTCATTTTTTCTTCATCCTCTTTAGTTCTCTTCTATTGTTCTTGTTTGTTGCTATGAGAATAGACCGCAAAAAATGAAGGCGAGAAAGAGATCAGGTGGGAGGCGGAAGACGGGATGGGAGTCGATCGTGTTTGATTGATGGAAAGAAGGTTGGACGGCGATGGTGAGATATTTCGAGATAGATGGTCGTCGAACTGTGGACGGTTTGTTGCGTGGTGTGAAAGGGAACTGCGAACTAGTTGTCGGGCTGTGGACGGTGAGTGTGTTAGTTGTGCGTGAGAGGAAAAGGTGACAAAGATGGAGGGTGAAATCAGATAAGAAAGTGGACAGTGGTTCTGTGGGGACTGGCGAGGAGGACAATGGCCAGATGGAAGAGTTTCAAGCTGCGTTGTGACGGTCTGTTGTGGCTGCAAGCCGCAATATCTTGAGAGCTAGGTTTCCTTCTTTGCTTAGTTTCCTTTTGCAATAAGTATTCCTAATTCAAATCAATTTGTACTTCTTAGCATCTATTTTAGAATCCTGCTATTGCAACCTACACAAACACGAAAATAATAATTACTATCATAATGAACTAGAAATAACCAAAAATATATATAAAAACAATTTAATAGTCGCATAAATATGCTTCTATCAGCACAACATACCAAATCCATCATAGTATTACTCATTTGGTTGACAAATTTTTGTACGTCCATTTTCATGTATGAAAAAATGTTGTGTTTATTCCTAGTAATTTTGTCTAATATCTTGTTAATGTTTTGAATCCATGGGAGCTATTTGTTTCTTTGCTTTAATGTTGACTACTTTTACAACCATGGATGGTTTTTGGTTGTTGGTAACTTATTTTATACAAAGTATTATGGCTGTATGAAAAAATGTTGTGTTTATTCCTAGTAATTTTGTCTAATATCTTGTTAATGTTTTGAATCCATGGGAGCTATTTGTTTCTTTGCTTTAATGTTGACTACTTTTACAACCATGGATGGTTTTTGGTTGTTGGTAACTTATTTTATACAAAGTATTATGGCTCTGAGTGACACGGTTTTGTGATGCAATACTGCTTAGGTATGTGATGGACGAACTAGGTTCTGCTTTGCGACACAGTGATGAACCTAACTTTAGGGTGTCTCCATTTCTTTACATGCCAGAAGGCGAGTTAGCAACAGCAATAAGGTGTGTTGTCTGCTATTCATTTTCATTTTGATGGGCTTCTTGTATATTTAATGGATCAAGAAGTCAGTTATAAAACAAATTTGAATCAGTTATACGTAGACCTGGTTTCTGTTTAAGCCAACTTATTATAGTGATTTGAATGAGATCAATCTAACTGTTTATATCATGTATGTATTTATTGTAGATAGGATTCGATTTTTGAACTATTACATAGACAAAATTACATCTCCATCATTAAGTCGGCCAAATCAGGTCTTAGTTGTTAATTTGATCTGATTATAAGTTTTGATCTGCTTGGTTTGTCAGATTTTGATTGAAAAAACTCAAATCAATAAGGATTGTGGATATGAATTGTTGGACAGATCAGTAGGATGGAGTAAATACAAAATAATTTTTTTTGAATCTATTGCATGTTACTGACTTTCGGGGAGCTAATAGGTGTTTTTACTGATTTGAAGTGGTCTATACTATGTACTATGTGCTCTGTAGCAATCTATAGTCCTTTTTTTTTTTTTTTTTTTTCCGTCTGTGCCTCTCCCTAACCACCCTCCCACACACACCCAAAAAATGCGATAGTGTGGTCCATAAATAGCTGATATGGTTCAAGTTTTCTGCTTTTTCATTTGCTACATTTTGATTATTATTATTATTATTTATTTATTTATTTATTATTATTTTTTTTAAATCCTTAGTTGCATTTCACACTCAGATAAAAGCCTTACCGTAATGTTAGGACCTATATCATGATGAGCTGATATCTTATTAGCCAGACTGTCGGGTTGTCCTCTTGTTCAATATTCATCTGTTTTTTGGAGGTCTTTGGATCTTAGTGATGCCTAGAAGTGGTAGTAGAGAAGTAGATGGCATGAGAATGTGTATGATAAATTGCTACTTTTATGTATTCTCTCCATGATGGTTCTAGTTGAATCTTCTTTAAAGCTTTTACTCTTTTTTGAATTTTCGGTCGCGCTTGTTTCGTTGTATGCTTTTAAGTTCACAAGAGCAAATTAGCTATCTGGATTTGGTGATGACATCAATGGAAATTTGAAGTATCAAGCAGAAATCTAAAATATGGGAAGTTCTGTTTAAATGACAGTCTTGCTCTTCTTTTTCATCTTTATAGCTATTCTGATTCTTTGTTATTGATTTATATTGCCTTCAACACTTTATAAATATTTTCTTGATGCTTCCATTTAACCTAAATCGAAAATTTTTCAGCTTTTCTGTTTTATGGCCGACCCAAGATGTTCATAAAGGTGACGAATGTACTCGCGACTTTCTATTTGGTATTGGAGAGGATAAGCAACGATCTGCCAGGCTTACAGCTTGGTTCCATACCCCACAGAGTTATTTTATACAGGTATTTCAGTGCTTTCCCTCGCTAATTAAATTGGCATCAGTTGCTTCGTAATGATGCGTCATCTCTCTCATTCAGGAGTACGAAAAATACAGCCAAGAACTTGCTTTAAAGAGTTCAGCATCTACAAACCCTTGCATAGAAGCATCTAAGACCATGACTTTACGTCGAAGTGATGGCAGTGCTCTACGTGTTTACACAGACATGCCTCCAGTAGAGGAGTTTTTGACACGCCCTGAGTTTGTAATCAGTACGTGCTCTCACATTCATTTATTTATATAAATCTTCTTTTTCGTTTTAGCAAATTCAAATTATCTTGACAGTTCGAAATGTTTCCAGAATGGTAAAACCTTCTTGGAAATTTTGTGTCCAAATCTTGAATTCTCAGGTATTTATGTTTGAAGTGATCTTTGCAATTAACTAAATCACAGTAGTTATTTCGATTAATGAAATATAAGATTGGCATGTTCCTAATTATGAACCTGAGGTAGAAATTAGGACATGACAATCCCTTCAGATTTGTGAGAGTTGGATTTTTTACTGAAGGACGGATTGGGTAGAGAGTGAACTTCGCTAAACCTAAATTCAGAGGTTATTGAACTGCAAGGAAACATTTTTTTGATATTGTTCTTTTTGCAAGCATACAAGTTTCAAGCATCAAATGGTTTTTGCTTCTATTTGTGTTGTTCGTCTAATAGGTTCAATTTCACATAACAAACTCATGCCCTGACTTGCTATGTTGCAGCAACTGATCCAAAAGTTGCGGATATTATCTGGACTGGCATGCAAGTGGATGAGGAAGTCAAGAAAGCTACTGGAATATCAGATCACCAGTACATAAATCAATTCCCCTTTGAAGCTTGTCTCGTCATGAAGCACTATTTGGCAGAGACAGTTAAAAAGGTAAATGAATTTATGTACTTTGCATGAATTTAGTTCGGTTCTGTGATTGCATGATCACTTTGCTGTAGCATTTCTTTCTTTGTGACACAGTATTACAGGATATAATTAGTGCTCTTCTTGAACAGGCACATGGATCTCCTGAATGGTTTCAACCTACTTACAATCTAGAAACACATCTATCCCAGCTGATTGGTGATTATTATATTCGTAAAAGAGATGACCGTGACAATCTGTGGATTTTAAAGCCATGGAACATGGCACGCACTATTGATACAACTGTTACTGGTGATGTATCTGCTATCATCCGACTTATGGAGACTGGCCCTAAAGTATGTCAAAAGTATATTGAGCATCCCATATTATTTCAAGGGAAAAAGTTTGATCTGCGGTACATAGTCTTAGTTCGAAGTATGAACCCTTTGGAAATATTTCTTGCAGATGTTTTCTGGGTATTGCATTATCCCTTTAGAAGAGACTTCCTTTAAATACTGTTGTAGAATATCAGATGCTTATGCACTAGTTAACATCACTTCAAATTTTTTTTTTTTTTTTCAGGTTAGACTTGCAAATAACCCATATTCCCTGGACAAAAGTACATTCTTTGAGTATGAAACCCATTTCACTGTTATGGTAAGTTTCAACATGAAGTCCCTTCGAACAAATTTTAATCCCAACACAAAAAAGTAGTCATGAACACCCTACTTGTACTGTTGAACTAAAATTCTACATTGCTTATGTTTGTACCTATATTTTCTTATTTCGTAATCTTTCTTCACGAGTCCAGAACTACATTGGGAGATTGAATCACATGAATACACCAGAGTTTGTAGCCGAGTTTGAAAAGGAACATAACGGTATTAAAACATGCCATTCATACTTGAGATTACTTGCCTTCCCATTTTGTTTACTTATTGCACCTTCTATTCACTTGTTCATTCTGTATTCTTCCATTTATAGAGTTAGATTTCTGAATTTATGTGATTGCAGTTAAATGGTTTGACATCCATCAGAGGATCCGGAAAATGATTCGAAATGTGTTTGAATCAGCAGCAACTGTGCACCCTGAAATGCGTAGTCCAACATCTAGGGCCATATATGGGGTGGATGTAATGCTTGATAGCTCTTTCCACCCAAAGTTACTAGAGGTATGTTCTTTGAAGTATTATTCCAGTTTATATTGTCCCATGTCATTCCCGTAATCCAAATGCATATTATTCTGGAAATACACACAAATGGTTCTACTTTCGTGAAGGTTTCTGTTATTCTGGAATGCAAAATTATTATTTAACATCACTTTCCTGAATATGTTCCGACTGGTTCGAGATATTTCAAAACCTTTTTCAAATGTAATTCAATTATATTCTTAAAGTCTTGTTTCCGTTTAAATGCAGGTTACCTATTGTCCCGACTGTACCAGAGCATGCAAGTATGATACAACAGCAGTGGTTGGGAGTGGTGAAATTATCGAAGGCCGAGAGTTTTTTAACTCCGTGTTTGGTTGTCTCTTTCTAAATGAAACCACGCATGTATGCCCCTTGTAATCTTACTTAACCTGGAAAAAAGAAATTTTGATTATACTTAATACTATTGTGGATGAACCTTCTACTGTGGATGTTTTACATTTTTGTTATCTATTTGTATTGTAATAAGATGGTTTATTTATATACAAGTTTAATCTCAATTTTCTACTTTTTTTAAAATATATAAAGGTGAGTAGATTTTGTGGCGAGTATTAATCACCAATGATACTTGAAGCATTTGGAGATTTAATGGCCAAAGACTTAATTGTCAATTTTGTACATATTCATGTACAATCCAAGGCAAGTGTTCCTCACGTGCCATTCTGAAGCTCTACAAATCTAGGGTTTTGGTGGCTTGAGACGGTGAAGGTGATGGCTGGAGGTATGTGAAGATATGTGGTGGCTGAACAAAGAAGAATAAAGGTATGTGAAGATGGATGAGATAGGAGAACTGGAGAAGTCATGTTGTAGGGTTTTGAAAATATGTATAAAGAGCAAACAAGGTTTTTTGGGTACCAAACAGGAAAGATAAAAACTTTAATGGTACCCTTCTATCATCTGGTTTAGGCAAATGCACTCCTATGAAATGCTTACAAATGTATACAAATTTACGGTTGAAAATGAAAGTTAAATAGAAGAAGGGGTTTCTAATTTAGGTTTTATGCATTTATTAAAAAAAAATTCTTGGAGTTAAAACTCATGAATAACAGGTCATGTGAACCCTTACAAAAGAGTCGTTTTATTGTTTTGTTCTTTGACACAATTACCAAATAAGTCGTGGGCCTTCCTCACCACATTGACTCAACACAGCTCTAACACGACCACCCTTAAGACTTTTTTTAATTGTTATATGACCTGTCCTATAAATAAATAACATAAATTTTATAAATAATTAGACTGTTATAAGGGTTTTCGTGTTGCTGGTAATATTAGGAGACTTAAATTTGCACAAAATTTGGGAATGTAAGTTTATATGTAGAGTATTAGAATTTGGACATCCCAATTTTCCGGCATTATAACTGTGAATAGTTGAATTTTCTGGTTGTCTGATTTTCATGTATGAGCAAACTCAGAACCGAATTCAATCTTTATTTCACGTTAGTAGTCCAATCCGCTCGATCTTTCTCTTCCAACTCCCTGATCTCCTTTCATATTATTATCCATTATCTTTTTTGCCTCTCTTCCCTCCTTTCTTCCTCAGATTTTTTTTCTGTTCAGTTTCCCCATTCTATTGGTTGTCCCCTACATTAGCTACACACCCCACATTACTCTCACTCACCATGACCATTTTTTCATATCTTGTCTCCCACACTAACAACTTCAATCTAAAAACTTTAGAATATAAATCATCTCCTTCATTCACTAAACTCACATTTCTCTCACAACGCCTCCTCATCTATCTATGGTTGTGTCATTGTGTGTTCGCAGAGTATTCAGGAACACTACTGTTATTTCTCACTTCTAATGGATGCTTCTAGTCTCTGTATTACTTCCCTCCCAAAACCAAGACCAAACAGATCTATACACCCTCACATCTATAGCTCAATCATCGATCTCATATTACCTCCCCCTAACACTTCTTGCTTTTTCATTCATGAAAACTCACCCAAAGATCGTCTTTTCACCAGTTTTTTTTTTTTTTTTTTTTGTGAGATTCACCTATCTCTGCTAGGATACACCCTTCTCTCTGGTGTACACCTGTTGGATCATGAATTGAAGTCTGAAAATAAGAAACAGAAATTCCTCTTCCCTTACAAAGCTAGGAGCAGCTTTCTTCATGGACTCTTCAGTCGAGTGGCCTCTCAGACACAGATCCAGTACAATGTTGCAAGGAGTTTTCTTCAGCTCAGATCAATTCTTCCTGATGACCAGTGTGATGGCTGGATCTTACCTGGTCAAGGGGTTATGGGACGGTTGGTTTTTTATTGGGCTGCTCGTCCCTTGGCGAATGAACCTTTGAGAGAATACTCTTCAGGCTCAAATGCCTATCTGGACGGGATACCGGAGACTCTCCTCCGTCGGACGGGAAAGAGCCGAACTTGCCGACAACATCAGATCTTATCGGAGGAAGGGCCTCACCTCGAGATTCACTTCACCTACTCCATTTACTACATTGAAGCGAGTGATGGAGCCAAGATTTTTGCAGGGGGAGAGTCATAGATAATATAATAATTAATTACTTTAACAAAAAAATTTATTTCGAATAATATATAAACAACTATACAAAACATAAATCGCTAAACAAAACTCTATTTAATTCATGGGGACGAAATAAATTCAACAAACTACTTTGTAAGAGATATAGGGGGAACAAATCAAATTAATATATAAAGTTAAGGGGCAAAAAATAATTTCAATGTAAAATTAGACGTGGACAAAAAAAATAGATTATTTGTGTATCATAAATAACTAATTAGAGGTTACCCCATCATTGATCACTATTACAGTATCCCTAGGACTACCAATCAACGTGCATTGACTGTCAAAATGTTCATGTTGATTACCAAAACTCACTTCAAACAATATAACCCACAAATGAACCTCGATATACAAACATGTATTGTATCTTAAGAAAAAATTAATGCATATATCTCCAGAAAATCCTATGAATAAAATACAAAACTAGACCTCAAGATACAAATTCATCTTGAGAAAATATGCTAAAAAAATACTTCTTCTTTCTCAAAGCAAGAAAGAAAGAATGAGGCTGCTGGTGGCTGATGGCGAATTCGCAATGGTGAAAAAAAAGAACTAAATCAAGCAAAGAGGGAAAGAAATGACGAGAGTGGAGGCGGGGTGGTTGCCGATATTGCAGTAAACAGATAAAGGTAGCAGAAAAAAGGAAAAAACAAAACATGATCGTCAACGTTGGAGAGAACATAAAGAGAGGAAGGGGTGAGATGAGACAGAGTCGTCGGTGTCGCAGGGGTGAGGATATATTAAAAATAATTTCAAAAATCATGTGCCCCCACTTGTCCCTTTTAGCTATGTCTCTTTCTGAAGTCAACTTCTTGCTCTCTGACATACTTTCAACAAACAACTCCTCCCAAGCTGTTAACGGCCGTGAAACTGGTCGTGATGACGACCTTTACGCTGTCAAAATCAATAAATTCGCTGCCAATTGATTTAACGATCATGATAACGGTTCTGAATATTCTGTTAACAGTGGAGAGAACGATTGTCATGACAGTAGTTATAACCTCAGACCCTTTAACGTTTGTTATGAAGGCATCCTCAATTAGTTCTTTTACGGTCATTAAATCAGCTATTTGGAACTCAAGTCTGAACCTACAGTTCAAGGAAGTAAATCAGACGAAAAATGGAATCTATATCGATCTTGACATTTTATTGGCTTGGGTCTCTCTCCTAAGGGTTGGGTACACCTTCAGACCCTACCAAAGGTTGTACAAGCCATATGGCAAGGACCTATACTACTACGATGTGAACTCTCTCTATCCCTTTGTAATGAAGTAATTTCCAATGCTAGGTGGTGCGCCAGTCTGGCATGGAAGTATGGAAGGCAAGGACTTAGATGGCATGTTTGGCTTTATTGAGGCTTATGTCCATTCTTTTTTCCATTGTGGAGATGAATGCACCAAAGGTTGTTTTAGACTTCTATGTTGTCGCCGACAATAAACTCCAGTACTTCAGCTCACCTCATAATATAGTTACTAATGCCAGTCTGGTATCAATACATGCAAGACATTCCCTCTACATATGTTTTACAGGGAGTCTCAAAGACTCAAACTACATTGTGTTATAGTGGTAACATGCAACAAGGGAGTACATCCATAATTCATAAACTCACACTCAGAGGTCAGATTAGACAATCCATATTGTATTGGAGTGTACGAGGACAGATTCCTCGAGAGAAAGCAAATGTTGCAGGAAAAGCTTTACAGGTATTGGCTACCGCCATAGAAAGGTCGCCCCAAGTACTCATGATACTATCATGGAACACAAGGGGCATAGGGTCTCGAAATCTAAAGACCCTCTCCCATCAGTCAAATCCCGATATTATTTTTTTGTCAGAAACTAAAGCCTCCTCTGCATATATGGACCGCATACGCCGGAGACTCGGATTCAAACATGGAGCCTCAGTTGTAGCGACTGGTCAATCAGGAGGCATTGTACTATTCTGAAAATAAGGTATTTTACTTACCATCCTTTCGTCCTGTAAATATTATTTTAATTGTATTATTCATGATTACTTTGCTCTATCTCCTTGGTCTGTTATTTTCATGTATGGTGAACCTATTTGGGATATTATCTTAGAGCTCCTTTTTGGGATAATATGTCTGCTCTCTACTATTGCTAGAACCTTCCTGAGATTATTATAGGGGACCTTAATGTCATTCTCAATTCAGGGGGGAAATGAGGGATAGTCGTCCTAATACCTCTTCCTTTAACCACCTTCGCTCTTTCATAGAAAGCCACAACCTTCTTGACTTTCCTCTTACTGGCTCTCAATTGACTTGGAATAACAAACGTAAAGATAGTAATGGAATTAAGGCCAAACTTGACCGCATCTTGGTGACCACTGACTGGGTAAATCTGTTTCCTTCAGCCACTGCCCGTACTGTTCATACTTCCACCTCAGATCATCGTGCACTTTCTCTACAACTAGTTTCCAATATTTCTAATGGTACAAAGCCGTTTAAACTTTTTCAAATGTGGACTAGAGACCCTCAATGTAGAAAACTTATCGACTCTTCCTGGGCTCCAAGGCGACACCACAAACCTGACCAAAATTTTCATATCAAAACCAAAAAAGCTAGACGGAACCACAATGGGTTAAAAAATGTTGAATTATGCATTCAAGAGACTCAGAAAGCTCTTGATGCTCTTCAAAATGAACCCCTTCCTCTCAAAATGCTTTGGCTATCGCCTACTGGAAGACCGACTCTCAAAACTTTTGGTTAGAGAGAAACTTTTTGGAAGAACAGGTCTGGTCGCTCCTGGCTCAATGAAAGATATGAGAATACTAAATTCTTTCATATCTCTATGCTACTTCGCCGGAAACGGAACCTCATTATTCGCCTGAAGGATGAATCCAATGTTTGGCACTCGACTCAGGAAAATGTTGGCCAAGTTCTTAACAACTATTTTAAAAACATTTTCCAATCCTCGAGCCCTTTTCCTGATCCCGAAATTCTTTCTTTTTTCTCACCGGCCGTCTCTAATGCGGAGAATGAGGCTCTGCTCTCCATCCCTTCTGACTCTGGGATTCAAAAAATTATTTTTGATATGGGACGTCATAAAGCGTCGGGCCCTGATGGTTTTCATGCCTACTTTCTGTATTATTGGGATATAGTTAAATCGGATGTTTGCGAGGTAGTTAAACATTTTTTTACTACCCGTCAAATGGATCCCAAGCTCAATGAAACATTTATCGCTCTTATCCCTAAGGTTGGTAACCATGTTATTCCGGACAAATTTCACCCTATAGGTCTTTGTAATGTTATCTATAAGGTGATCTCTAAAATCTTGGCAAATCGTATGAAACCCCTTTTAGATAACATCATTTCTCCCAATCAATGAACCTTCCTTCCAGGGTGATCTATTGCGGATAATGTCAGTCTCACTCACGAGACTTTCTTTCAGATGAAGAATTTTTTAAAGAAAAAAAAAAGTTGGATAGCCATTAAAATTGATATGGCTAAGGCCTATGATAGAGTTGAATGGTCATTCCTTGTACAAATTCTTCAGCAACTAGGGTTTATGGCAGGCTGGATTCAACTCATTGAGCAATGCATCTCCACCACTTCCCTTTGTGTCCTTCTTAACAGATCACCCCTTTCTTCCATCAAGCCATCTAAGGGAATCCGGCTAGGGAATCCCCTGTCTCCATATCTTTTCATTGTGGTGGCGGAAGTTTTATCACATCTTCTTGCCCGAGCAGAAGCTGACAAGCTCATCAAAGGCATCAAGATCAAACGACACTCCCCCTTTCTTAGCCACCTACTTTATGCAGACGATCTCATGTTTTTTTGTCGTGTTTCCCTTGTTGAAGCCCGCTCGGTTAAATATATTCTTCAGAAATATTGTCTTGTTTCGGGTCAAGGGGTTAATTTTGACAAATCTCTGATGTACTACAACTCTAATGTTCACCCGATGCATGCAAAAATGATCAATAGGATCCTGGGATCAAAGTTCTTTAACCCCAAGGACAAATATCTTGGATTGCCATTGCTCTTGTCAAAGAAAAAGGTCGATGATTTCCAATTCATTATCGACAAGATCAATGGAAAATTCTCTAGCTGAAAATCCAAAGTGTTTTCTCAAGCGGGCAGAACAATTATGATCAAAGCGACCCTTAATTCGATTCCAATTTACAATATGCAAACTTTCCTTCTTTCCACCTCGATCACTACCAAACTTGATGTTATTGCTTGCAATTTCTGGTGGAATGAGACTTCTAATAACAAAGATAAACACATGTGTATCTGGGATCGAATCACTAAGCCTCGTCACTTGGGTGACCTGAATATCTCCTCAATTGAGGACTAAGAACTTGGCCCTTACGACAAAAGGTATTTGGCAAGCCATTTCTTCGCCCATAGCGTTTGTGTTACCTAGCTTAAAGCGTTTTATTTTTACAACAAAAGCTTCTTTCAAATCTTCAAACTTCATTCCTTAGCCTCTTTTGCTTGGAAAGACAATCTCATTGCGCTGACAAAAATGAAGCGCTACCTCAAATGGCAAGTGTTTTCAGATAACAATATCAACATTTGGAAGGACAATTGGGTTAAGCCAGGTTTACTTCTGACCGGCTTGCCTCACAAAATCCCAGATCTATTGAACATTCCCAATAATCAACACCCTCAATGGAATCATAACCTCATCAATTCCATCTTCCATGCCCCTGTGGCTAGTGATATTAAGGATATCCTTATCCGACGCTCAGACACTCCTGATCTGGCTCCCGAATAAAAAATGAATCTTCACTGTCAAGAATGCTACTAAGGTATTCACTCTGGAACAATCTGAATGCTCCGCCTCTCTCTTTCAGCATGGAACTAAGATGCTAAGAGAAATGTCGAGAATCAAGGCACCTCCTTCTACCATTTTTCTTCTCTGGAAACTCAGTCAAAGTATCCTCCCCATCATGACCAATTTGGCTCGTCTGCACACACCTTTTGAGGATTGCAGTATTTTCTGTCACAGTCACACAAAAGATGCTACTCATATGTTCTTCATTTGTCCGGTACCATCTCTGGCTTCTCTCGCCTATCACTAGTGACTAGTTCAGTGTTAATGTTGAGGTGCCCAATACCTCTCTCTTCCTAAAGTTCATGAAGGATACTGCAAAGGCCAATCCCAAGTCTAAAAAAGAAATGCTCTCTCGTAACAACTGCATTTTTCAAAAGACCAAATTTAATATTTAGAAGTTTAGAATGTCTTTTGAAAGTATAAGGTCTACTTGGAAACACCATTGGTTTTCCACAAATTCCAATCAAACAGGTCACTGGGATGCTCTCACCTTGCCTGATACTAACGACCCAGTCTCTCTTCATCATGTCCTTCAAACAACTGTTATTGACACTCGAGCAAATCTTGTGTCCTACTCAACTTCTCCTTTTGGCCCCCACACTCAGATAGCCACCCACTCACCCAAATCCATCCAGCTAGATATCATAGACTTAACTTTAAATCCTTACAGCTCAAACCTATTTATCATTCCTTGGATCCGGCCATGATATTGGTCACATACAATGCTAGTTTTTTTGCCCAATCTCAACAGGGAATGGTCGGAGTTTTTGCAATCAACATGCATGGTGAGGTGCTAGCACGGATTGCTTACCCGATCAAGGGAAGGTGATGGATAATATCATGACAGAGTGTTACGCAACTAAAGCGACTCTTATTCTCATCCAAGCTAAACTGTGGAGAACAAGTTTTTTTGATGAAGACTCAGGGATGCTTCACTCTATTCTACATGATGATCAGCGACAACCTAGATCAACCATGGATTGGGCATGACGACCACTTTTTAGCAGCATACAAAGACTGTTTTCTGTCCACAATCTTAGGTTTTGTAATTTCATATGTAGAGACCTTAATTATGAGGCTCATAACCTCGCGGCTATAGAAGCCCAACAATTATGTACTCTTGTTTAGTATTATATGCTATATGCTTTTAACAACAAAAAATTTAAAAATTTTAAATTTTAAATTTAAAAAAAAAACCCTAGATTGTTATATATGCATCTGCGGAGTATTTTTTCTAAAAGCACGCTTGCAAGCTTGCTCATCCGTATCAAGGCTTACAAAAACTTCCAAAAACTTCAAGCAGAATTCACATCACCAGAGCATTAAGTATTGAAGACAGCATTTCTCCATCCAATTTTAAGCTCTTGTGCCAAAAGGATTGCTTCTTTTGACACATACATTTCTCCCATAGTACTGGCCTGATCAAGTTGCTCCAGTACATTTATCTGATGAAAAATGCTCATAAAAGAAAATGTTACTCTGTAACTCATTTTGTAAACATGCTCAAGTAGCTTTACCAAGCAATCTCAACCATTGGATACTAAGTCAGGACACTTGAGTTTCTTCAGCCACGCCAATATTTTTTTGGGGGGAAAACATGAAAAAGAGGCAACTTTGTAAGTATTACATAACCCAACTGAACAGCTAGTCAATCGTGTGAAATTCTGCTTTTAGGTCTTCTTTTTACATGAAGTTTTGAACACTGAGCACAAAAGAAGAGAAATATACAAAGAAACAAACAATTACAACTTCAAACCTCAGAAATTAGGTTCTTGTTGTTCTGTTGATTCAGTAATTTGGTTTCTTATTTTTGATATCTTCTTTTGCAATTCCAAGTTTGACATACGCTCTGACTCCAATGCTCGCTCAAGCTTTTCAAAATTCACATAACTTGGATTAGAAATACACTTTTAAGAAAGGAAAGCCCAGAAATATTCAATGTTAGCACATTGTTTTTAGTTCTGATTATATATGTACCTTTGCTGCACGAGCACTCCATTCACCCAATATAGCCCTCAGTCTTTCATTTTCTTCAATGTACTATCAATTTTCATAAAAAGGCAGTTTTGATCAGCGATGGAAATACAATGATTTTGAAGAAAGTTATGGAAAGACCCAAATCTAATAATTAAACTGAAAAGGAATCAACTATAATGCACAATATATAAATTGACATCATTGACATTCCTGCACTTCTGATAATTTGTTTGAAGTACCTGATAATTGGTGGAGCGAATGCTTTGCACTTCAGAATCCCGTTCAGCAATCAAATTTCGAGCAAGTCTTAGCTCTGATTGTATTTGATTCATCTGCATAAAAAAATATAAAAATATAAAAATAAAAAAACACTTGTACTATCAAGACTTAAGTTATTAATGCGGTGAAAAATCGCTGATTAATCAGCGATTAATCACAATTCAAGGTTTGATCGAACCAAATTGGGTGAAATCGGTTGGGGTTTAGCGGACACCGTTTAAAGGGCAAAAAATCGGCGAGTCACCGATTTATTGCTATGTATAAAAAATAAAATAAAAAACCTAAACTCACGATTCTCATTTCATTCGCAAGCTGCAGCTCCCCCTAACCCAGATCCTACATATAAGAAGAAAGGAAGAAGAAGAGAGAAGGTGAAGATCTCTAGACGGCGACTAGATCATTGGCTCTCCCAGTCTCTCTTTTCCTCCATTCCTTCAAACCAAATCAGAAAGGTATTTACCACTTCAACCCTCTCTCTTCCCTCTCCTCCCAGTCCCCATCCCACTCGGCCTCCCCTCTTCTCCTCCCTCTTGTGTAAAATTCATCTGGACTAGGGGAGCTTGTTTGTAGTGATATGGATTTTGGTGAATCAGTTGATTGTTGTCAGAACAATTTAGATTCAGCTTGTTGCTGATGCTGAACTTCCATTTTTCTGTGTATTTGACATTTTTGGCCCTCTGACTGAGAGCACTAATAACTAAACCTCACAATTTCTTTGGAAGTTTGTGATTATGCGTGACAAATCAACACAATTTTCACGCACTTCAGACATGACTTCCTTTATTCTTGGTCTAGAATATACTGGCATAATCCTCTGAATGTGGAGTATTTTTGTTTGCACAAAGTGGCCATTTTAAAAATATCATCGGTGCAAAGTAATACCGTTTACCTTCATGGGTTAGTGGGATAGATAGGTCTATTTTACTTCTGAATATTTGTCTTGGTAGCTTGGTTGTTAAAACAATCTACCATTTTCTTTTAATTTATTTTTAAGTAGCTTGGCAGATAATTAGTAGAGTTATATAATTACAAATTTACACTGTTTTAATTAATTAATTATTTTTGTAATCTATGACTATGATTAAATTTTAAAAGTATATACTTTGAAAAAATTGACCGATTAAATCCGATTAATTGTAATTCGGTCCTATACCGCGCTTTGACCGCTTTCTGATTTAACTACATAGATCAAGACATACGATGAAAGACTAAATGAACATAAATGTTATCTCATGGCAATCAGTTCAGCAAAACTGAAAATACTAATACCACAGGCTAAAAAACAGCTGTTATATCACAATTTGAATTAATATATATTCAACTGATTCCACTTCTAATTTGATTTCTACAACAAGTTTCAAGTGGTTTGAACAAATTAATTTAATGAAATAACGTTTATATATAAAACATCAGAACAAGACATGACCAGTAAGAACTTATTTGTAGTTTGAGACTGTTAGGCACAATAGATATGTTGAAAAGTATTACCTCAGCAGATAATGTTCGTAATTCTTGGTCCCGCGCTGCTAACAGATGGGCAAGATCAACCTTCCAAAAAATCCAAAGAGTGATTAGTTTTCTAGTATTGAGGTGATTTAACTTTGCAAAGGTAAAAACGTAGCATTTGAGGACACGAGTTATCTTTTAGGTTGAGCCCATTTTGAAAACCCTAGAACTGCTCAATATTACTATGCTTAATGAATTGACATGAAATTGCCAGTGGTTTAATTGAAATGTTTTCTTTATCAGCTTGTTAACTAAGGGTAGTAATACAACCCATTAATAGGTAATCAGCTCCTTACCTGAGGTGTGCTTCCATCATCAGATCGTTCATATTTACTCAAGCATTCTTGCAAGCGAAGAATCTGCACTCATGAGCGTGCTATGAGATAGTATACAGTACTAATTAATAGCGGAGAATCTGCACTCATGAAGAGTGCTTACTACTTTGAGATAATATACATTTATTAGCTAGCTATCATGATAAATTCAATAACCAGGGTCTGACTCTAACTTTGGCACCTGAAGTTGACTATTTTGTTAGTAATTTGATTTAACAAGCGCCTTACTAGCAGCAGTATACAATAAATAGTACAAGTGCTTACCACAGTTACAATTAATATCTAAAGGCAACAAATTTACGAATTACAGCTTGCACAAACAAAGCCTTGGGGTTTGACATACTACACTAACCGTCTCAACCTTTGAGTTGTGTCCACGCTAATGTTGAGCAATATTCAAGGATGAATTTGTTACAAAAGTAGCAGAATATGAGATATGAGGACGAGTTTGTTAAATAGGAGAAATCAGGATACTTATGCATGAGAAAATCGTGGTCCATAATGTTTTTCTTAAGTTGTTGATTGGATGTTCAATATTTCAACAAATGATTTTACAGATTCTTGAAAATTTTCAATGATCGTTAAAGAAGAAAAGAAAAGAATCCACAAGCATCCTTTGAAAGATCAAAGTGTTTAAATCCTTGGATGCATAACATTCTTCAACACTCGTCGGACGGATGAAATTGAAAACGGTAGGACGGGTATCCAGGTGAGACGAGGTCGTAAAAGGGTCAAAACACTAATTACAGACAGCACCTTGAAGCACATGACATGGACTGTCTGCGCATCACTTGGCTGGCTTTGTTGTGCGCAATCATGGGTTGGTTGGCCTTGTTAGGTTGTGTTCTTGCACTCTGGTTTCGCTTCAAACCCCCATGGGTTTAGTTTGGTTTCTTCAACTCCATCGATATTGTTTTCATCCGTCACACAACGTTTCACTCTCATACCAATTTTTAATAGACATTGTTTCGCAGAAGCAAGAAAACATCAATCCATCAAATTCATTCAACAACTCAATCTAGGGTTTTGCATTTCAAATCCCTAATTTACTTTTCTTTCTGAAATCTATTCTTATTCATAAACTTCAAATTCAAAAATTTGGTTCTTAGAATTGATCATACGTCTTTATATGCTAGCCCTAGTTTCTATGAGTTTCTAAATGATTTTCATAGAGTTATCCTTGTAAGCTCCAAAAACAAAGTTTGATGCCCAAATTTCCAAGCGCAGTACAATTTTTAGTCACATATTTCTTCATCTTCAAATTTCCCTATTTTCTCCTATTTTACTTTTTTCAGCCCAAGGGGGTGTTTTCTAATGTGGACGGTCATTCATGGTAGCCTGGTAGGCTATTTCCCATTGACAACATGGTTAGAAGCAAGGATGCATGGATACGGACACGCGCGTCGTGTTAGACACTGACACGACACACCAACTTGACAATTTTTAAAAAATTAGAACTCGAAGACACGTTGACACGTCATACTATTTTTTTAATGTCATATAAATATAAATAATAATCTAATAAAAGAGGTTGACCAACTTCATTCGCCAAGCAAATGATCTTCGCTTCACGGGAACAACAAAAACCACCATCTCGCTCTTTCCTTTCTTCGGTGCTACCTTTTTTCTTTCCAAGGGATGGGGTTGGTGGGGCTTATAAGAACCTTTTTGAGGATGCCCGGGAACAACTCCTAGGTAAATTAAGGAAAAAATGTTGGAACCTCATGAAGGCAATGAAATTGATAAAGAAATTCATAGACCTACGTGGGATAGGAGAATTGATAAAAGGGAATCGAGATGATGATAGAAATTATACTGAAAAAGAGAAGAATTATGTACGGGTACAACTCCTATTTGAACGAAGTGCAAAAAATGCGATTTTTGTTGTCTGATAGAACAAACACTAATACCTTTATTAAGTGTCTTGAAGATGACATTGTTGCAAGAAAAAAATATAGAGAAAAAGTATAGTAGAGAAGAAGTAGAGGAGAGAAGAAGCAAATGAGATAAAAATAAGAAGCATATAGAGGCTTTAGTGACTTTTTGCCCTATTTGTCTTAAATCGCAATTGAAATAGTCATTCACTTCAGATGGATCAACAACCATTATATTACGTGGTTATTTGCAAACATCTAAAAGTAAAAAATAAAAAAAAATTGGTTTTTGAGTCTTGACTGTGTCCTGACCAAGTTTCGAGTGTATCGAAGGCGTGTCTGACACGATGACCACATTGTATCTGGCAGGTGCACGTTGACCAAGTGTCGCGTGTACACACGGATACGACATGTTTTCGAAGAGTCTATGCTTCCTTGGTTAGAAGTTGGTGACAAATATATGCTTTGTATGTGAAGAGGAGGAAGAGTCCACAAACCACCTATTGCTAACCAACAAGTGTACCTCTTTTTTGGACAATCATGTTACAGGTATACGATTGTGCAAGATCCATCTCTGATTTCAATCACTTGATGTCCTCCCCTACCAGTGGAATAACAAAGATGAGTTCCCTCAGCCTGCATCTCCAAGGAAAATTTGGTAGCGAGAGACTCATTCATGCCCTATTTAGGGTCAGGGGAATGAACGTGACCCCACAATTTTTCATAGAAGCGAGATATGACCACCTACACAGAACTTGGGCTCACACTATGGTATTGGGCCAACAATTGCAAGGTGTTCGAGGATATACCACATTAAAACTATAGGAAATGTGTATAGTTGGAGATCTTTTGTAAAAGTCTAAGACAAAGTCTTTAGAGTCCTTTATAAAATTGTCTCATGGGCTAGTGAAACTTCTATTCACTCTGCATTGGGCTCAGTGAGAAAGGGTCTCACTGTTCCACTTGTCTTCATTTAATACAATTCCTAATGTTTTATTGAACAAAAAATATATATTACTTTAGTTAATTAACTATTGAGAAATTGCATCCCATAAACTTTATGCCAAGTCATTGGCTAGAAGTTCGTGAGATGGACGGACCTGAACATTCGAAATATCTGATTGAACAACAATACCTCTTCACTCAAATAATGAATGTTTTCGCGCTGATATTGTAACAATGCCATTTGTTGATCAGAAAGACGACCACCATCATGATACCTGTTGAACAATAAATTCCTCATGATGTCATCAGGTATAGAATACTTAATTGATGGAACGTAGATCCATATTACATAACAGTTCCAACCTTTATATGATATTAATCAGACATTCTCAAAGCATTTGCATCTAAAACTTGCATCAATGTAGTAATTAGGATGAAATAGTTACTTCTATATTCATAGAGTGGCCTGCTCCAATCATTTATTATACTACCAAAAGAATTGGATGGATATTAGATAAAAGCATCAAAAAATATAAGAATTTTAGAGATCTAACAACTGGGAAACTAAGGAGTTTATCATAAACTGAAGGCTCTGTCAGTACATAAAAATTTTAAAACACAGGCAGAATCACTGGATATATCAGATCAGTTATTTTGTTTAGTTAATCTCCAAGTTCTTTGTTGCTTGACAGCTTGTAGTTTTTATCTTGCCCTTAACATTAGAATATTTGTAAATTAAATCAATATTTCACTTAAAAGTTTAAATAATATAGATAAAGATAAAGTGATTAACTTACTAAAACTTGTTGGATATGAATTTCACCTAGAGTACGTAAATGTTGAGCTACTACTGAAGATGGTCATGCACAAATACTTGTGATAACATGTCAAGACCTCCAACTAGCAAAATACACAGAATTTATTTGGTGCATAAATAAGTTAGTACAAGGAATCAAGCAATAAAGGTTGATATGATGTCAAGTAGGACAAAGATTTGCATGAGTCACCAAATTCAGTTTACACTAACTGAAATTTGTGAATTAGGATATGTTTTGGCTAAACAAACTAGGGGTGGACACGCTCTACGTGCGCATATATTCAGTATTTATTTTATTTTAAAATATAGATAAATGCAAATTAAATTTTCAGTTTTTTCCCTTTCTAAGTCCACATAAAAATATATTTTATCAACAGTATGTGCGTATTGGGTATTATTTTTTTATCAAATGTTATATTTTTTACAAGAAAAATTAGTGGAAAACAAAATTGAAAATAAAGTAAAAGTATAAACATTAAAAGTATTATAATATTACTAAGAGAATGTTTCAACTATTGATACTAAGAATTCAAAAAAATGACAGTTAATAATGATTTATTTATTATTATTTTTTGTAAAAGTTATATCCATCCAAGATAAACATCAATGTAGATTTTTTTATTGGCATCTCTAAGAAGATCTAATGCCCAATAACAAAAACCATGAATCCATCATCTTCCTCTTTCTTCTCTCTTTCCCTAATGTTTGCTCCTATAGCAAATTTCCTCACTATCTTCTCAATTTATTCTCCCTCTCACTAAATCTTCACCATACGGAGAGGCCTCCATAATTAATTGGAAGCTAGTTCCTCCATTTTTCAATCATTGTACCCTTATTTCTCCAACAAAAAGCTTCAAATAATATGATTAAACCCATGAATCAATCAATTAATATCAACCATAAGAGTCAACCTGAACAAAGGAGTAAAACCACAGAGAAATAAGTGGAAAAGAAATTCAGGGAGGAGGTGAAATAAGAGTTTGAGACACATTGCGGTATTGTTGCGTGAGGGAGATGTCAAAGTTTTGATTTGGTACTGATGTTCTCTTCTCCATCTTCGTCTCACCCTGTCACTGCCATCGTCACAGAGAGAGATGAGAGAGAAAATCAACGATCACAGGGAGATTTCTAGCGAGGAAGGTGAGATCTTCGTTGTCGGAGGGAAAGATTGTGGGGGAAGAAGAGAGAAGGTTTGCGGCCGGCGGTGGGGACTTCTAATGGAAAAGGAAGGCAGTGGGAGGAAAAAAGGGTTGGCGGTAGTCGCGTAACAGAGAGAGGAATGCGGAGGGATGAGGAAGAAGGGGGCGGCTATGGTGAAGAGGAAGAAAAAAACGGAGAAGCAGAGGAGGAGAGATTCCAGAGAGGGAAAGAGAGGATGGTGATATGATGGGAATTGTTTAATTTGGTGAGGGCAAAAGGGGAAAGCAAAGTTAGAGTCAACTACATTATTTACTGTTCACGTAGTGTTTTAAAAAGCGATTTTGACTCGCAAGTCGCCTCAACTTGCATGAATATCGCCCCAAAACGTACGAGTTAACCCCATTAAACAAGGCGGATGAGTTTGGTTTGTGACTCGTACGTGTCGACTAGTCACGAAGCGCACGAGTCGACTCGTCACGAAGTGCACGAGTCAGTGAGAGGTTGATTTCAGATCTTGAAAAGATCTGATGGCTGAAATCATCCCCCAATGGCTGAAATCAGATCGAGTTAAATGGCTGAAATCAGAAGTTTCAGAGAAGAAGAAGAAGATCAAAAAGAAGGCGACCATCCCCCATACCCCGTCCCTCCTCTGATCGATTCAGAGAAGTTTCAGTGCAGCTATTGTTGTCGAAAGTCCGGTCGACAAAATAAGAAGGGGAAGAAGAAGAAAAGGAGAAGAAGGCCAATCAACTTACTCTTATTTATTGTTCTTCTGATTACATCGAAATCAAACAGATCTGAAGAATAGCAACCGAGCAACCCACTGACTCTGTAGCCAGCTTGTCAGATTGTTGTGCTAACTCTCATGAACAATGCTTGCAGAAACTCTTTCAACTCATACAAGGCTCTTTGAGTTTACACACTACTGCCATCAAGTCCTCACTGTAGACTAATCAATGCAAAGGGTGACATAAGTTTGCAGCTGATTCAGTCTCCAACTTAAGGAGTCCTTGATAAAATTATATTTAGTAGTAACAACACGCATGGAATATGCAGAGACCATTCTCCACTAAGAGGCTCTTCCATGCTTATTCATCATTAGTTCATTTTTTTTTTCAAGAAAAACACTCCATGGGTTTTCTTAATTTTTGTGCAAACATGTCTTGGTTCATGCATATATGTGCTATAGGGACTATAACATAATATAACAGGTCCTAACACATGATATCCTCCCACCAACACCAACAATAACAACATGGGTCATGGGTCCATAACCCCATTGTTTAGATTAAACACATAGCACAGGACTTTTTTTAATTTTTTTAATATATTTTTAATTTTTATAAGAAAAACACCTCGCTACGCCGCGAGGCACCGCTTCGCCTCGGAAAAAGCTTGACCGCCTCGAGGCTGAAAAAACGTTTTTTAAAACATTGTCCGTGAGAACTCTCGTTACAGTGGTACAGATAAATGATCAAATGACTTCGGTGATTATGAATATTTGGTTTACCAAGTAATGTTTCTGAATTTATGGTTTATGGTTTATGATTCAAAGTTTAAAATGTATTTCTAATTACCAAGCCTTATCCTCCTTGATACGACTAGTTTGGCAAAATAGCTCTTCCTAGGGCAAAGTTCTACATGTGGATGACAGAAAGGGGGTTGAAAACTCAGGATGTGTTGATGAAGAGAAAAATCATTCAACAACTTTAAATGTTTATTGTGCACAACAATGGGGAGTGTGTTGCCCACTTATTCATTGACTGCAGAATGCAGATGTAATAAGTATACATGGAGAAAAATTCTAGATTTCAGTGGGTTCAATAGAAGCATTCCCAATGACAACAATGAATGGAATTGGATAATGGAGTTCATAGGTAGTAATCCTAAAAATAGAATCATGAGAACTGTCCTAACTATCCTAGTGAAGCTGATCTGCAGTGAAGAAATGAAAGACTCCACAATAAGAGTCCTAAATCCTGCCATGCCCTCACCATGGAAATTTTATAGAATGCCAAATCTATTTGACACATTCTAAGTAGATTTCAAAAGATACGAACACAAGAAATTTCTGCAAGAAATGGGAGGCCAATCTCCTTATGCCTGTAACTACAACGAAGCTTTGTAGATGAGATCCTCCTAATCAGGGCTGGGTAAGCTTAAACTGCAATGGATCTCTTGAAGAAAATAGAGCAGGGTATAGGGACCTGATTAAGACAGCAAAGGGCAAGTGATTTTTATGTACACATCAGGAGTAAGAAAGGATACAATTCTGGCCATTGAGATCAGAGCTATAAATTAAGGAATAGAGATAGCAGCAACCTTAGGTCATCTCAATATCTGGGTTCATTCTGACACCGAAACTGTTGTTGCAGTTCTTAATGCTAGAGTTCAAACTCTTTGGAGATCCTGGCACGTTGCAATCCTGTGCAATTAAAACGGCATTATAATGCCGATATAACGCTTAACAGGGGTAAGCCGTTACGTTATGACATTATAACATTAGAGTATCTCATCTCTGATATAACAACGTTATATGGCCGTAATTGAGATAAAGTTTTTTTTTTTTTTTCATTAACGCCGTTTTAACGTTTTGTTCTAATACATTAAAAAAATCACTCATTTTATTCTCGATCAAACTAGAACTCTATACTCATAGGAAAGGACCTGAGCTCGCTGTCGCCAATCGACAAAGAATCATGCCTCGTCGTTTGGCAAAAACGAGAGAAGGGAAGAGAAGAATCAATAGCACTCTCTATTGAGATCTCACTCATACGAAGTAAAGGTTTTTTGTATTAATTTGTTTTTTTTTGTTTTTGAATTTAATGTTATGAATATGATTTACTTTTTTAACTCTATAATACATTAATATTTTGTGGGGGTATTAAAAGTATATTTAAAAAACTATTCCGTTATATCCCGATATATCCCGTTATAACCTATAACGCTCTTCGACCGCTATAGGTTCGTTATCCGTTTTAACTGCATAGTTGCAGTCTTGTAAACGAAACAAGAAATATGCAAAATAGGAATACTAATATCAGGATCTTTTATATTTATAGAGAAGCAAATCGTGCTACTGATAATTTGGCTAAAACAGGAATACATGACCATACCGTCTTTATTCCACTTTTAAGTAAAAAGCTCTCAAGATTAACTCAACTAGACTCGCCAAGAGCTTGGTTCATCACAGAGTAGTGAGTCTTGTGTTATGCTTGTATGCTGCCAGGCCGTGGGTATGTCTGCCCTTTGATTTTCTTAATATATAGGCTGGGTCCTTTCAACCCTTGCTTGCATTGTGCATAAAATTTTATTTTTAAAAATTTTAAATAACTTGTTCTTTATGAGAAATAGGAAATACTAAAATACAAAAGACTAACCAATTTGACAGGAACAATGATTTTCTCTTCATTGTTATAGAGGTATAAGAGACCCACTTTTCTATTCTAGAAAAAAATACAATTCTGGGTTGTTATCGTGTTTTTTGGGTGGTGAATGTGCGCCAGGTTGGGCAAAAAATGGTAAATCAGTGTAGTCAAGGCAAGCGCCTAGGCACACCTACCACCAACTTAACTAGAGGCAATGCAAAGCAATGTCCTAAGGCATGGGCATGTGTGCCTAGTGCTTGAGGCAAGAAGGGTGTAAAGTGTTGGTCTCATAATTTATTAAATTATTTGTATATATACCCTTTTTTTGTTGGTTATATATAATTATATGGAAGGAAAGACAACAAAAGAATTTTTTAAGGAAAAGAGGTCTTTGGATATTGGTTCTTATCTCTAAAGGACATCTGGCATTGGGGATCGACCTACAAGACATTGAGAATTGTTCTTTTTTATCTTTTTATGTTTGGTCGGGACAATTTCCTTTTTGTAATTTTCTTGTTCCAAGTGCCCCCTTCCTCCTCTTTTATTCTTCTTATTATCCTTTCCAGCCATTTCTTTTTTTTGTTTGTTTTAACATCATTCAACTACTTCCTCCTCTTCTTCTTATTATCCTTTCCAGCCATTTCTTTTTTTTTTGTTTGTTTTAACATCATTCAACTACTTTCTCCTCGTCCTTCCACTTCCTTTAGGATGTTAACCTATTGGAAGAGACAGGGGTGGATCTATGTGTAAGGTCAGGGGGTCAATTGCCCCCTTTATCTTTTTAAAATATCCCACTAACTAACTCAAATTTTTTATATTGCCCCCTTTAATATTTTATGTTGCCCCCCTTTGTATGCAATCTCGACTCCGGGCTCCACTAAAAATTAAAACAATTTTTTTTTTAAACTTCACCCTCACCAATACCAATCTCACTCCATCTTTCTCTTTTTTTAATTTCTCTATATTTTTAATTCCCACCCTCTCTTTCTCTCTCTTTTTTTTAATCTCTCTCTCTTAATTCCTACCAACTCATTTTTATCCATTCACCCCCTACACACGCATATAGCAACAAAAATACCAAAATAGAGGTATCCATACATGGTGGGTTTGCTTTGAGATGCATGTGATCATATTCATATTAAAATTTTTGATTGGGTTAAAGATTGGGAAGGGAAATTATACATCATCATCATCATTGGTTTTATTTTGTTTTGTTAAAAATAAAAAAAATTAGGATTATTTTACCTCAGACTCAATTAGCTTATATGGTGGTAATAGTGATAAAAGATTATTTAACAAATTAGATTTATTGGGAAGGGGGTTGGGATCTGATCTGTTTTGCTTTCTTTCTAATATCTCGAAATCAAAAGCAATCATTTGGGTTTGGGGCGGTTAGTAAAACAAGGTGGTCGTAGGTTGATTCAGCTAAGTTGTTTGTCTACTTCACATGAGCTAGCCCAAACGGAGAAAGCTTTCTCTCTATACACACACATATTTTTCCCTTCCGAGAAGACAAATAATAGAATAAGAAGATAAAAGATAGCAGGTTGGTTGTGTAAGTGTTATCCTCGGAGGCTCTGACTCACGAGTGAGTTTGAGAGAAGAAGAGACAGACAAAGAGATAAAGCAGGAGGAAAAAGGTTGAAGGATTCCAAAAATAAAATTGTCATCCGACAAATTCACTTGAATCCATCCAATCCAGTCTAGACAGGAGACACTACCTACGCTGCTACTGCTACTACTCCTAGGACTTGGACTATACCGTCTTGCTGCCTCAAAACCAAAAAGCCAGAGGTCTGCTCCTTGCCAACTTTCATCTTATACCACCATGCCTGCTTCTCTTTTCTCCAAGTCAAATAAGCTCTTAAGTAGCTAGTTACAATTGAATTAATTATGTCATGTATACTGTTTGTATGGTTGAATAGTTGTATAGTTAAAACTTATGTACTGTTTGCCCACCTTTGTCTGCAATCCTGGCTCTGCCCTTGGGAGGAGGTCAGGTAGTTGAGCGATCAACCATCTGCCATGCTTTTTCCCATTGAAGAAACCATCATTTTGATCGTATTGCAAATTAGGATGATTTCTAGGTTCTTCCATGAAAAAATATGACTACTCTTTCCTTCCAAATAACCCACGACACAAACAACAACAACCTTTCTCAAATCCATTTTTTTTCTACAGGGAGATTTCTAGTGTTTCGTTGATCCATTCATTGATGAAGCTTTGTCCCTGGTTGGAAGACATCTAGAATCATTCCAGATGGTTATCAAAATCTCTTCGAAAATGGGCATTGGAGCTTTGTAATGATGAGGCTCCTTTTAGCCAAGTTCTCCATAGGCATGATGCTTTCATGGGTCGAAGTCCGTGAGAAGTTCTGCCTAGGGGGGTTTGCTTTTGCCAAAACACTGAATCGGAAAATTTGAATTTGGATTCAAAATGAAGGAGCAAGGTTCGAATTGTGTTTTTGGAAGGAGCCTTTAACAGTAAAATTATTGAATTTGTGGTTCCAGTTATTTTTGTCTTCATAGACATCCACGAAGACCAGTTCTAGCAACCACATGCACCAAAAGCTGAAGCATCTCCTAATCATGAAGGCCTCTTCTAGGGACAAAGTCCAACTTGTAGTTCCCTCATTGATCCTAGCTAATTGAGATAGAACACAATGCTTCTTCAAGGAAATAGAGTGAATATCATTGAATTGCAAAGCAAGCGCTTGATCTAACCTCCATTTGAATTGAGTAACATGCACTCATGTGAAAGGTAATTGACATCCGAGTCGGGTCATTTTGGTAGGGGGTGGCCATATGTGCTAAACTCTAGTTTTTCTTAGCAGTTATAAAGTAAGATTAATAATTATTATAAAAAAAAACCACAAACACATTGGAGTCTATGACTATCAAATGCACCCATTCCACCCAAACCCTATTTGTTTGCCACAAATTGCCCAACCAAAATTAACAAGCTCATCCTTCAGATCCTCAATCAAGCTTCCTCTCAAAATTGTTAACGAGATCTATTCCTCTCCTTTATTGAAACTCTTCTTCACCTAAAAATACAAACTCACACTCCTTATAGAACATTGTGGCTAAATATTTCGTGACTTTTAGGGTTTACTGGATTAGAGTTTCAACTCTTCAAAGTCCACCACAGACCTTACAAGAAATGGAACCCAAAAGAATTCTTACTCAATTGACCAAGTAGATGATGGTGTCAACAAGTTTCATGAAGCAAACAATATCCTCTTCATTGGATAGGACAACAATCCTTCAACAACAACGAAACCATTGAACGCTTCTTTCTCGAACCCTAATTTTCTAAACTTTGTTTTGTTTTCTCCCCTTCCTCTTAAAAAGGATTTCAGATACATCAATCATGCTTACATGAAGTTTCTCAACTTTCTATTTCAGTTATCATTGACATCTTTATTGAGTGGATTATGCAATTGTAGGACAGAGAAGGGAATCCCACTAATCGGCGACCGGGGACAAGAACCCCAACTGATCTCAAGTGGGTATTGGTGGAAACAAAGGTATTAATAGCATGCCCCAGGGGCAGAGCCAGAAATTTTTTGAGGCCAAATGGGATACAAAAACTTTTGGATGCCAAATAAGAATAGTGATAAACTAATGGGGCCAAATGGGAAATAACCATTATTATTATTATTATTATTATTATTATTATTATTATTATTATTATTATTATTATTATTATCATCATCATCATCATCATCATCATCATCATCATCATCATCAATGTCAACACTTTTTAAGCTCGTAATCATAATTTTTCTCGAAAAATTGGTGTTATAATGTCAAACATATATGAATTCAGTCAAATTTACAATTTAAGAACAATCATTTTCTAAAGAGAAAATTTAAGGAATAGTTCAACAACATAAGAAATTATTGGTTTTGGTAAAATTTTCACAACAAAAGATAAAAAAAATTTGTTATTTTTACTATATAATTGTATCATAAACATAGAATTGACTAAAAAAATAAAATTAGAAAGGCTTCAGAAGAAATTTTTGCAAAGAAATAAATTTGGACTCTGCCCTCCATTTGATGTTATCATAGGCCCACAAGTGATAGTACACCACCATTTGGTTTTATCTGCGAAAGTGCCCCACCCATTCAATTTCAAGTCAACACTTGCCCCACCCCACGGCTATGTGGCTCCACCCTTGGCATGCTCATGCCCATTCCACCCTTGGCATGCTCATGCCCATCCCCACCCTGTATAATGCTATAGAAAACTAGAAATGAAAGATCTATCTAGGGAAATTATGATAGGCATCAAACCCCAAGATGGGTTTCAGATTAGTAGATTCTTTTCAGAATAAATTAGAATATTTATGAATTAGGACTAGTTTCCTTTCCTTGCAAGTATTTGATTGTAAATAGGAGGCTATGCCAATGTAATGGTCAGTTATTAGGCTGAACTGAAGTTGAATAAAGAGTGTACTTTATTCTTTTTGTGTAATTAGGGTTTTTCTTTCGAACCCTAGATTGTGTGAGATATTTTGTTTGCTTCCGCTGAATAATTTCCCTGAAGCTATAGGTAAGTAGTTGCAATTAAAGAAAGATTGAAACAAAGAAACACACATGAAATAGTAACTCATCTACGTACCCAAATTTCAAACATGACAACATACTATACATTAAAAATTTGTTACCTACATAACCTACCTCAACTCTTCTAAGGAACTTGATGGTTGGAGTGCTGAATATAATGACTTCAAAACGTCAGGTTCAGAGTTCAATGAATTGTATTGATGGACACAACCTGCAATCCACATTATAAAAAAGACTAATTAGGAGGATAATTCTTTAAAGCACAAACATTAAAGTAAAGATAAAGTCAAGGATTTTGAAACCCCAAACAGATAGAATATTCTAGGACGTATTGTTACTGTAAAACAACAAAAATGTAGTTTGAACTTTGAAAAGAAACTATACATGCAACGGGTGTCAACGAGTCAGCTCAGTCCGGTTACAAAAGGAACTGGAACCGGAACCATTTTGTTCATGTAGGTTTCGGTTCCTGACATTTCCGGTTCCAGTTCTCAAACAGCCACTACAAGAACCGGAACCGTTTATTTATATCACTTCCAATTTCAAATGGATAGTTCAAATTCTTTAATGTTTCAATGTTCAAGCTTTTCTTATAATAAAAGTTAATCTAGCATCACTCAGTCTAATTTTCTTCAGCTTGTTAAGAGAAAGAAAAGTATATTAAGTTTTCTTTCTGCATTTTTATGAGTCATAATAAAAGTCGAATAAACAAGCCATATAACTTCTGTCTTTTAAAGTGTAAAAGGAGGCCACTTATTATGTTTTTTTTTAATCGAGGATTAATAGGTGTTCTCCCATATTAGTGGGATCTTTTGTCAATATATTCAAACATGCACTTAACAGTGTGGTCGCTAATAGATAAGAGTATGAGGCCAAATTAAATGACGGATATGACAAAATTTCTAAGCAAACATGAAAATAAGTTGCAAGAACAAACTCATAGACTAATAGCAATTTCATCCTTAGTCTTGGTGCAAATATTATTTGTATTTGACACAACAGATGCATATCCTTATTGGACTAGGTCAAGAGGAATAATAAAAGTAGATACTTACACTATACAAGAGTACAAACCCATCTAAACACAAAATAAGTTTACCAAAAGTAACTCAGCAATTTGCAAACAACATCAACCATGGATCAAGGTAGGAATCTGCTGGGACCATAAATAGATGAACCTCAAACCATACTCCGTCTTCCTCCAAAACCTATAATCAGAAGTCAAAAGTCTAAAAGAAACTCCCAATAAAGATGCTTGTGCCTGGCGCCTCCACATCAATCTTGCAAAGCAAATTCATAAAAGCAGACTTCTTGATACAATTAACTCATTTGAAATTAGCGTTACATCCAGTATTCATCTCCATTCAACAAAGCTTTGATGCAGATTGATGATTGGATTCAAACAAATTTTGATTCTCATTGCCGATTCGATCTTATATGCTCTCAGTCATAAATTGACTGGTCTAAAATGCTTAATGTCTCATGAACCTTTTTCCATGAGGATTAATTGCAAAGGTGAGTATACTATAAGTTCTTTATTACTTCCAACACATCAGCCTCTAAAACTTTCCCGGTAATTTTTGTGAAACAAAGGAAGACACACACACAGACACAACGAGGATATGATTTGAGATAGAACTGGGTAGAAGAAAGCGACAAATGCAACCACCCTTATCTTAGAAAAGCATAATAATTAATTTTCCACGGCATATCTCAAGGCTTACTTGTGCATATCTACAGAAAGTCTTGTACAGGGAACATTATATCGAAATGTCATCTATAAATGAAAGTTCATTATCAAAACTTCTTGGAAACGTCTTATGTTTCAAATATTGGGAAGAGACTCAAGAGAGAAACCCAAAAAGATTCAAAGAGGTTCGCAATTCAAATGCCCAGATTCTTTAAAAACGATTCTTCAAACGAGCATTGAGCAGACTAGGGAATGCCTTCATACTGCAGTTGCAAGAGTCAAGTAGTCATCAAGCAATAGAGAGACATGCATAAGATGGCACTCAAAGCCTAGATTCGGTTCTCCTTCAAGACTGCAGGAACATCCTTGAAGGATATGTGAAAGTAAGCATTTAAATAGATCGAGCACAGGTAGTGGTGGGCGAATTCGAGATACTGTCAGAAATTTAGGCTGTGTTAGGAGCTCTTATCAGGGACATATTTGTTATATTTTATTTTATTTTATTCTGCAAGGACTTAGCATGTCCAATGGAGAGTTCAACCTCAAGCTCAAAAAGGTGGACCAATTTGAGGTTGAGGGTGGATATACTACAATGGGTCATTCCAGAAAATCTCAAAAATTGACTAAAAAGTAATTTTCTGGGTGAAATAACCATCTTTATACTATTTACCCTTGGATAGATGGACAAACTAGTCAACTGAGCTAGACATGCTGAACAGTCCTGTGTGCGCAAAACTATTTCGTGTGTTTAGCTTTGCCTAAATCCTCTAAACCATGCCCATTTCTGGCAATGGTTTGGGCTGAAAGCGCAAGCCTATTGAGCTTTGGGCTTTCCATTGGAGCATCAAAATCCACCTTCAAAGCTCAAACAATTGTCATATTTGGCTTTTGAGGTTGCCAATTGGAGATGCTCTTATATATTGCTAGCTTATTAGAAATACAGGTGAGCTTTGGGCTTTCCACATTTTCTCCATTTCTTCCCCTCTTCCCACTCTTTCTTACCTTCCTCTGCTCTCTGTTAAACCACATTCTCGTGTGAACTACGTCAGCCCTTATTATTGACAACAGCTTATCTGTCAAATCTGAGCTCGGTTCTTGATCGACCATAGCCCAACTATTAGCTCACAGCTCAGCCTTCAATGTTGATAATAGATCAATTGTAAGGTTGTCTTCTTACTTCACATTTAATATATCATAAACTTGTACACATATATATGTCCTCCAAGAGAGAAGGATAAATCAAGTTAATTCACTTATACAAAACTTTTATGATATCAGAAGTTCTTACAAACCAACTTTGGAATTCTTTTTCTGTGCAACTCTATTGCAAGAGACCAGCAGTATCTTTTGTCCATCCTCCCTTCTCAAATTCTACCATTATGTCCACTTCAGCGAAAAAATCTGAGCTATCTTTTCAACCTTCTTGTCTTCTTCACTTGCTGCATCATTTCACCTACAGTTTCTTCTTCATCCTTGATTTTGCCTCCATAACCTTTCCTTAGTTTTATCTGTCCATCCAGCATATCTATCATCACCATATTCTATCTCTTCTCATGTAACCATTCCACACAGCTCCACTATTCCTTGTCACATTGCAACATAAAGTCTACTAGTAGTCATAAGCGTACCACCTCCGCTTCCCACTTTATTGATTTTTTGCTCTTGACTTGCACTGTTTCACCTACTTTAGCCACCACCATGCAGTCATAAGCCCTGGAACACAGTCAACCCAATCCCTCTTTAAAAGTCTACTTCGAAAATGTCCACAGTAAACATATTTATTACTTGTTTCTTCTCCTATTTTCTTAATTCCTTTACAGATACAACACCTCGTATCTCTCCCATATTTACCATCTCCTCATAAGCCCATTTCTTATTATCATGTCTACTACCTCTCCCCTCACAGACTCAAACACCACCACTGCAATTTCCAAAACCACCGACAATCCAGTGGTTGCTCCTCGTGTCCCTCTATCAGCACCAAATGTCAGCCACTTTATCAAACTCACTGATGCCAATTACATGACATGATTGCGCCAAATGAAGCCCTGTCTCAATAGACAAGACTTCATGAAGATGAAGTATGTCGATGGCTCTCGTCCTTGTCCACCAAAGAGTTGTCTACCACCAGTGATCAATCTCATTCATCGAAACCCTGCTTATAATGCATGGTACCAGGCTGACCAACTCATGGTTAATTACATCACTTTCACGCTCACTTAGTCTATGCTTTCCTCTGTGGTAGGAACTACCATTTACCATTGTACTTGGGATTGTCTTCATCGCTATTTTGCACAAGAAGCAGTTGCTAATGCTACGAACATTTGCTTCCAGCTACTTTCCGCCACCAAGGCTACTAAACTATTTCGGAGTACCTTCAACATGCCAAGTCTCTCAGTGACTCATTAGCTGCCACTGGTGGGCCAGTGTCTAATATGGACCTTGTGCATGCTATCTTACAAGGCTTAGGATCTGATTCTGAAACAGCATGATTGTGACCGCAATACTGAATTTCCCCCCATTACGGCAATATAAAGATCTCCGGGCTCGTGTTCACTAATTTGAGACCCAGGTTGCTCACACTGCTACAGTCTCTGCTATTCCGACTTCTCAAGTTGCTCTCTTGGCTGCTCAATCTTCTATTCCCGCTCATAATGCTTGTAATTCTGTTGTACCGACTCCATTTCTTGGTAATTATAACCATAACAACAGTGTCAATCGAAACTGTAATAGGCCTAACGGTACTTGGAACAGGAACAACCCAAATTAGGGTAGTAACTGGAATAGGATCACCAATCCCAACGGTGTTTTGGGCACCCCGATATCTTTGCTAATTGATTGTAATCACTTAGTTTGAGAGTCTCTTGAGGGCTTGACGTCAACAGGAGCTTTCTATGGCAAATTTTCACTACCATGGACTTCTTGCTCTCAAGGAGGACCTTGTGCTTGCTAAAGGCTGTGGTGGATAACACCGTTAGACTTCTCGAGGAGAATGCTGATGTGCCAAGGAGAGAGCAAGTTGTGGTGGACTCGATCAGTAGTATCATATCTAGTTTAAGATTGTTAAACCTGAAGAAATATATAAGGAACACAACGTGGCTCTAGCAAAATTAGGACATATGCATACTTCCTTATATGATTGTTATCCTGAATGCAGGAAAGGTTGTGTGCTACAGAATATAGATGCATATGGCTAGATATAAGGTTGCTTGTGATTAGGGGTGCCAACCTAGTTGGGATGTCTAAGCTGCCCAATGATGCAACTCCATCCCTTGTTTTTTATTTGTGTCTGCCCTTGCTTTGTGACTCCTTTTGATATGGGTTTAATAATAGGTTCATCAGGTGGCTTCTTGTTTTTGTTTAAAAACAAAAAAAGTTGAATGTGAACAAATATTTATAAAACTAATGAGAGATTTATAAGACATCTCGCATGTAAGTGGAAAACTGAAAGAACTAAGGAACAATAATCAAAATAAACGAACAATAATCAAAATAAACTAACAATAATCAAAATAAAACTACGATAAAAGCTAATGGAAAACAACTAAGAAAATAACTACTCTTACAATCATCAACCGAGAAAAAATGAACAATCCCTTGCCTTATTTATAATATCCTAACTTCGTTGGCAAGCTAACTAAACTAACCCTAATTGGCTAATAGTGCCCGAACTACTCTTTTGGGGCTTTACTGAATAGGCTCAATTATACTTACTAATATTATTAAACTAACCCATAATATTGCAAAAGCTATCAATAGCCACTTCTATCCCTACAAATAACTTTATAATAATATATTCATACACTACTCACAAAAAGAGAAAGAAGTGCCTTAGTTTCACATTAGTCCTTAAATATTTTCACATGAGTAGTCCTTAAAAATTTAAGGGTGAATTTGCATTTGGGTCTTATAGTTTGTACCAATTTTGATTTTGGGTCCCAAGTTTGTCCAGCTTTGAGTCTGAATCCTAAGATGATACAGGAACTTAGTAGGTTTTAGAATTTTCTTATTTTAGGATATTCTATTTTTATTAGGATTTTAATTAGCAAGTCTAGTCTATCTAACATTTCACATTGGTTTTTTCACTGTTCATGAACATATTACAATTACAATAGAAATTACAATAGAAATTGTGGGTTTTCTATTTTAGCTACGACTAGATTTTTATTTAAAGGAAAGAAAGCCAAGCATTATAAGAACAAGGAACAAATTACCAATCAATTAAATTAATCCTCCATAAATTCTCCTTCTACTAAATCTCTCCCCTTTCTTCTATTCACCCTTCGAGATCTCCGAATCTCATTCTTTTCAATATCCGTCGCGCCAATTGGTAATCAGAGCCAATTGTTTATCCCCATTCTTTTCATCACGTCCATCGTGTTCTTTGTTTTCACCCACTACCTCCCCCTTCCGCCTCCTACATCTTCAGTCCTACGGAAAAAAAAAAAAAAAAAAAAAAAAAACCATTCTGCCCAACTCCTCAATTTAACACAATATTTTCGTTAGCCCAAACCCATATTCCCTTTTATTTACACCCTAGGTTTTCTTTAGGCACAACCTTTCTTTGTTTTAAAAATAAAATAAATAAATTTTATCATCATGACTAACTCTTCCCAAATAGGCCAATGAGATCTTAACAACTATGTGACCAACACTATATTAGAAGATGAATTGAAAAAGGCAAAAGACAAATTAATGGAAAAAATTATTGTTCTATTGAAAAGAAATTGTTGCTGACATAATCAACCAAGTATTAAAGGTACAAGGATACCCTTTATTATACCATATAACTTTGGTGATTGAATCAACATAATCAGAGAACATGATAGCACACGACTTAGATGAATGGGTTGATTGCTCTCCTCCACTAGTTTTCAATGATTATTTTGGATGATAAAGTGGAGTCTACTTGTGGTCCCGCCAAAGGAACAATTGAAATCAACGATGTTTCGCCTTTACCGAATGAAGATCAAGATCAAGAATATGTGATTGAAGAAACATAAGTGGTTATAGAAGAAGAATCCTACGATCAAGACCTTTTTTTTAAAACGGAAGAGACAATTTTTTCCAGCCTATTTAGATCCATATGCAACCAATTTTGAGAAGTCGCATTTTCATAGAGAAAATATTTGTGCTTTTCTTAGTCATTACAAAGTGAAAGATATCATTCCTGACGGTCATGCCAATATCTAAAAAGTCAGCTATGTAGTTAAAACGACATTGTAACGGTTAACAGGTCGGGGTCGTTACATTTCAACGGTTTAACATTTGTATTTAACGGTGGGGATAAAACACCGAGATAACGGCCACTACTGATTCTCTCCCAATTGGTTGATCGTAGGTGCAATGATTTATTTCACGAGTGAGGTCTTTGGTTCAAATCTAGGGTCGGAGTTGCAGTGAGCGAAATGGGAGCAGCCTAAACCGTGAAAACGGGGTTGTGGAAGAGCAATACAAGTGTCGTGCTGCTAGGCAAAAGAGGTTAACAATCGTTTGTGTAACGATAATACACCGCAATGGCGCTATATAAGGGAAAAACATTGCATGTTGGTTGTTGTTGTCCGATTGATGCAGAGAGGCAGAGATAGAAAGAAAAACGAGATATCGACACAAAGAGATCGAGGGGAGAGAGACGACTGTTGAGAGAGATCCATGGATAGAGATCGACGCGAGGAGATAAACGGCGCAGAGAGATATCCAAGTAGAGAGGGAGATTGCAAGCATGCAGCATGCTTGTTGCAGTTGCGATCGCACAAAAGAGAAGAAGAAATAAGATGAGAGAAAGGACTAGAGAGACGGACCTGGTGTTGGGTGCTGAGACTGTCTTCCTGCTAGTAGTCCTTGCTATCTTCAAGTGATTGTAATCAAATGGACGAGAGTTGCATCTTTGTTCTGAATCGATTTGGGTTTTTTTAGGGAATACATTCATGCCCTCTTTTTTTCTTCTCTTAATTTTCATCCCCTTTTTAACAATATGTTAATTCACCAGTTTCAATTGAATTTTTTGGTCGAGTACCCAAGTAAATCCTTTCATGTCAATCAATCTGGGTAATTAGGGCATATTTCAATTCTTGCTTTTGTTTATTTTCTTAATTCGGCCTTTTTTTTTCTTAATTTTTATGAAATGATAATTTTCTATTCTAATCCATTTTCTCAATGGTGAGATGATGTTAACGAGTTGATGTCATGGATGGTGTGTTTTGATTTTGATGTTTTGGACATGATTTTCTTATTTAGTATTTACTTGCTTTGCTCTATAATATTTAGTAGGGGTATAAACAATATATTTAAGAAAAAATAGTCCGTTAAATCCCATTATATCATGTAACATTCCTGGACCGTTGCCAGTGTTCGAAAAAAGGTCTAGGCGGTCACCTAGGCGCTAGGCGGCTGGGCGGCCTCCTAGGAGGATTTATTAATATTATTATTCTTTTACATTTCTAGTTAGGAAAAAAATAAAAAATTAAGACTATTTTTCTTATACATTTTGCATATGTATCCTGGCATTGAATTGGAAATAATTTATACGTTATTATGCTTAACTTTAATATATTATAAATTATAATAAATAAATAAATAATCGCATAGGCTCCCACCTAGTCCTCTGGGTGCTAGTCCCTTGCTCGCCGCCCGCCCACCGCCTAACGTTTTTTAGAACACTGACCGTTACATGTCTATTATCCGTTTTAACAGCAAAGAAGGTCAGTAAGGAAAATTTGACCAAGAATCATTGTAAAATTATTTACATCGTGTTATCGTCATCAAATGAAAGTGATTGCATCATCTTCTTGATGTGCAACTCGAGGACGAGTTGCTTTAAAGGAGAATATGATATAGAAACATGATAGGTTTTAGAATTTTCTTATTTTTAGGATATTCTCTTTTTATTAGGATTTTAATTAGCAAGTCTAGTTATTTAGGTATTTCAATTACAATAGAACTTGTAGGTCTTCTATTTTAGATAGGACTAGTTTTTTTTATTTAAAGGAGAGAAGCCAAGCATTGTAAGAACAATGAACAAATTATCAATCAAATTATTTATTTCCTAACTATCATCCTATTTATTGTTTCTTTTTCTACAATCCTCCCTAAATTCTCCTTCTATAAAAACCTTCCATTTTCTTCTATTCTCCCTTCGAGATCTCCAAATCTCCTTTTTAACATCTGTTGCACCATAAGACCACATTGACCCTGTTGATGGTCTATTTTTTGTTCAACCAAATGATAATAATACCCTTTGACTTAGTCTGAAGTTATTGACTTCATATGACATAACCCTAGACCAAAGTCCATGTTATATCATTAACATAGAGGCTATGCAACCCGTCCACTCAACCCGCGTGCAAGACGAGGATCTTCTTCTTTTTTTATTGTCCATCATCATCTTCAACTTCAATCATCTCATCTTCATCCAAAGATCTCACCCAAATATTTATCTCCTCTTTATCTCTCTATCAAGCAAGCAGCAGTGCAACCACCGCCCTCATCTCCTCTTCATCTTCTCTATCAGGCAAGCAACAGTGCAACTGCCACCCGCCTATCCTCTTCATCCGCCACCCACCTCTCTTACCCACCTCTCTTCTTCATCTTCTTTTTCACGCAAGTAGCAACACAATTGTGCCCCTTTCCTCTTCCTCGAGTCCTAATCAAATGTCTGGTCTTCTATTGAGTCACTAGGGTTTCCAATTTTGATTCATTTTCACTTTGGGATTAAGGGTTTCAATTTTAAACAGATGATGGCAATTTTCAATCGAAGTTGGCAATGATCGGGTGATGATTTTCTTCCTCTAACTCCCCCTCCCCCTCCCCCAATCTATCATCTCTATCTCAAATTAGTTGATCCAATTGATGATGGTGGTGTTTGGTGGTTATTCAAGATGACCATGGTGAGTAGTGGATGGAAGGCCGGTGGTCGCATGTGGTGGTGGGCGATTATGAAACGAGTATGGGAGGGAAGGAGGCGGTGGCTAGCCAGTGGTGTGACTAGAGAACTTCGGGAGGAAGAAGGGTAGATGGGTGTTCATTCTAGTAAAGAACACAATAGTTGTGGTGTTGTGGAGGTGGTTGTTGGCGGTGGTGATTTGAAGGAGAGGAATAAGGGTGCACGTGCTTGGCACGTGATGGATGGTTGAGGAGGGATGTTAACACTCCGTTAACGGAGTAATCTAATTTTCAGAAATAAAATTTTATTGAATTATTGGACGGAATTGAGATAGTCAAACGTGGTCTTGGGACCCAAAACTCAACGTTGGACAAACTTGGGACCTAAACAAAAAACTAGTACAAACTATAGGACCCAAATGCAAATTAACCCAATAGTTAAACTATTATTCACACCATACACTTCATAATTAATATCAACAAGATCATTAGACTCACCAATATAAAGACTCATAAAAGATCCAGCACATAACACTTCGACAATCATTATAATCCTGCACATTAACACACAAATGAGGATATTGTAAGTGACCTTTATTGTAAGATAACCATAAAAGTTATTCAAGGTTCCACATTTTTTCATATGAAGAAGGAAACAATGAATAAAAGAAAATGTGTCTCATTTTAATGCCTAAAAATAATTTTACTTTGAGAATTTGAGTTCCGTGACCTCTTAAACATCAAAGAAAACCACTTTGGTCTCAATAAAAAAAAAATCAGATGAAAACTCGAGCAACAACCCCAATTGCGCCAATTAGACCTTGTCCAATATGATTCGATAAGTGGGGACAATGCCAGTGGAGACTCTAGAGTGTTAGAGACTCTGGAGTGTTAAGATTCAAGCATGTAAAGGAAGAACTTAAATTCCTTGCCTAATTAACCTTATAGAGCTTCTACATTTGCTAACTTCTCCAACTTCTAATATGTTGGGTTTGTTAAATTAGGGATATTAAACCTCAAATGTAAACTAAAACCAAATAGCAGACCCACCACTAGGTTATGCAAAGGCGAAAACAATGACTAATGGTATCCTGGTGTCCACACGAAATTTCACCTAGGAAGTACCGATACACCACAAAATCCAACTTACCGATGTCAGATACATCCTGATACCGATACACCACGGATACACTTCAGTTACAACCCAAATATAGTCAAGGGATATTTCTCATGGTCAAGCGCTAGAATACGGTCCCAATAAGACCAAACAAATTTATTTTCCTATTTTTCTTTGTAAATTGCAAGACTAGGATGGGATATGAGCATTTTTTTAATGTGTATGTTTAGGATGCATATATTGATGATTATGATAGTTTTTTGGTATTTAACAAATTAATAATCGTATGACTTTGATGTTTATGCATTTGTCTATGGTTTATGAATATGATTAGTTAATTATTATTATTATTTAACGTCGTATTCTACCTGTACCGTGTCCTCAATTTTGAGAATTTACCGTATCCCTGCACCAGTTCCATACCCGTAGCTGTATCCATGCAACCTAGAATTTCACTATCCTAGAAATGTCACAGGCGTATTGCTCTCTTACTCTGCAAAAAAGTCTCAACTTACCTCTCCCTCCCGACTCATCTCTATCTAGTTCCTCTCCAATGCTTTTCTCAATATATTGTTTTTACACATATCAGAAAGCAATTTTGATTTATGGCCATAGCAAAAATGATATAGCACTGATCAGATTGAACATTATAAGCATTCAACCCTACATGTATGTTAATGAATTGTAGTAATTGCAGGCAAGAATAGTTCAGGGACGTTAGATAAGTCACAAATATCTAGACATCAAAGATGTCAGTTGTGTCAGCATGCATGAACATTTTTTTGCACATTTATTTAAATAAATGCCTTCTGCCAAGTCATTGAATGACAGAAACACATTTGTAGGTAGCTGTGATTTGTGTCAGGGATAAGAACAACACTTTCTGCCAAGTCATTGGATGACAGAAACACACCATTAGCTAGCTATGGTTTGTTTCAGTGATAAGAACGTTGAGTATTCAACAATTCTGTAAAAAGTTGAAACCAATGTTACATTCAGAAGTCTATCCAGTGATGGAACAAAAAATCACCAATTCTTTCATTAGCTTTTCATTCAATCAAAAAAGGGCTGTTATGCAAAATTGGTAATAGATATGAACTACTGCACGGACACAAGACCAAATTGGCAATGGATAAAGCATAATTAAACTCCATCCATATACTATACTTGGGCACGGACACAAGACCATCTCACTGCTATGTCTCACATCAAACATTTGGATATGAAATATTGAGTTTAATCTTGATACAAACACCCCAAATAAATTCTTAACAATATGAAGACATGCAAATATCATATGCATCAATTGACGTTGGTGCATTGTATGAATTTATTCATAATCCTCCTGGGATGGTTCTCTCACATGCATATATCAGGATATACTTGTCAATGAGTACAGCGGCTACCAAAATGTCCCACATATACATGGAAGATAGTATATAAAGTAGCATTACTAAGGACTAGAAGGGCACTTTTTAATTACAATACTGCAAATGCATATCTGTTCCAACTTTCAATTAAGTGCTTAATATAACTCATGACAAAAATAAGTACTTAACTAGGCACAGTGGTTGATGTTTCTATTAGTATGGAGGAAAAAAAGGTACCTCAGTAATGCAGTGAGAGAGATGAAACTGAAGTGTGGTTTCCATACCATGACAAGTAACATAAGAGCAGTACCTAATCGACATTTTAAGATTGTCAAACGATCAGCATTTCAAAAGCCACTAAGAAGTTGCTTGTTTTTTTTTTTTTTTTTTGCACAAAACAGGAAAGTGAGAAAAATGAGTCTTATATAAATTTTTTATCTTAAGATAAATTCTGGTTTAACTCAGGAAAAAAATTAAGGAAAATAATTTGATATATAATGGCTGCTTAAGATACTTGCTATTTCATTACTTTTTTTTTATTTCTTAGGTAGTTTAGTAGTTTACATTTGTTTGGCCTATAGTCCATTTATAGAATTTATCAAGCGTTCTTTTAAAATCAAATAAGTAAAATTAAGTCTAACACCTAAAACAGCCTTGCATCTCAATCAAGAAAACCAGAAAACCAAAACTAGTCTTTTAAGACCATTTTCATGCTAACAACACAATATAGAAATCTCATCTAGGGAGCAAAAAGGAAGATATTGCATTGCTCAGACAATTCCGAGAAGATACCAAGCTTCATGTGATGTATGTGTTCTGAACAAAGTAACAAATAGGATGAAGTTGCCACTCAATATCTACAACCAAGGAAGGTAACCTAAAAACATCAAAATTTGTGCTGCATCAAGGAGGCCAATGTTTTCACAAATAGGAATACCAAAATAACATGGATAAATTCATATACATGTCCTTATGAATGTGATTTCCCTCTCTGATAGGAATTTTGTACTTAAACTGTCGTGAACTGAAAAATCAGTTACTCATATAAATAAGGGTTGTAATACTCACCATATGTAATAGTAGAAAAAGGAAGGCGGATAATGTGCTTCAACTTCTGGCTGAAAATATAGTAGCCCTATAAAATCAAATATCAAAATGTGAAGCTTTATAAACCAGGCAGCTATCAGCATATAATATTCAAGATCAACAAATCATTTGGTAAGGTCTATGATTATAATCCTGGAGTTTCCTTCATGTTAGAGAGGACGTCATACGAAGCTAGAGGTGTAGTTGCCTTATTAGTTTTGTAGTTTATAAAGGGACAATTCCTCATTGCACACCCCCCCCCCTCTTCTCCCTTTAATTCTCTTAACTGCCCAATCTCATAGGCACCTCACTTAACATTGAAGTCTCAAAAGACACCCTATTCTCAAATCAAATCTCAAATTGCACTCCGAATATTCCCAAATTACACATTCTAAATACCTTACTTTTTCACATCTAATTAAACAACTCCACCAAGCTCATTTTCTTCTCCATTCCAACCATTTATTGTTGACAATTCCCTCCAAGTTATGCTTTCAAACATATTTTTAACAATATATATATATATGATAATAATTTCTTTAATTTTAGTAGTAAAGTGAAGTGGGAGGGTTTTTTCCCTTGAGTTTTTGTTTTCCTAAGTAGGGTGTATCGATGGGGTATTTGTAATTAGGAGAGCAACGGGCAATTTGACATTTAAGTCTATTAAGTGGGGTTTTTTCAAGAATCACAACAAATACTCTTTTTATGATGGACCGGGCATTTAAAGCCTTTCATGGGCATTCTTTTGAGATTTTTTGGGGTACAACGAGATTTCACCTTAAATAAATAACAATATTTTTTAAGTGCAACAAATCACCAAGCATACACTAGCAGGGGCGGAGCCGGGAATTTATACTTTCAATGTGTCAAAGACTCGAAATACATTTAAGTCCTTAAAAAAACATTGAAAACACTAAGTCTGAAGTTTATTTGCATTTTAAAGTATTTATTTCCAAAAGAAAAATATTCCAATATTTAATGAATAGATTAAACAAAATAACCAAGCAGTATAGATTACATTATAAGAAAAGAAGGAAATTTCGATTTATTAAAAAAAAAAAACTGTTATACATAGGTTTTAAGATTAAAAAATTGGAACTTACTTGTATTTTGGTTTTATTCATAAAAGAAGAATCAAATTTGCTCTCTGTCTTTTTTTAATTATATGGGGTCCCACCATTAATAGCACCACATTGGTTTTTCCATGAAAAAGTGCCCAAACTTGAACTTTCTATTGATTTCAATGTCCATGAACAACCAATTATACACAGATTTTAGGAATTTGGGGTGGGGCACTTGCCCCATCGCTATGTAGCTCCTCCCCTGTGCACTGGTACATTAGACACATCATATATATTAACACAAACTGCTTTTATTCTCACGTGATAATTGTGAGTAATATATTCAACTAATAGTACATCCATATACGGGTTTTTCTTTGGGGAAAATAAGGTTTTAATAGATCCTTGAACCGTGATATGACAAAGCAAGAATTTGAACTCTGGACCTATGAAGCCATCGGCAACAACAATCACCAATTAAGATAGCCGGCATTGACGAAAGCTGAAGGGTACAAAACGAGAACTTCCCAGTAGGTCACCCCATCTAATTTGAGTAATCCAATTTTTGAACTACTAACAACTGTTAAGGGAAAAAAAGGATGGGTAATACATAATATTCTCTAGGGCTACTACTATTTTCACTGTTGGGGAAAATATACAACTATTTACTTGCTTATATCAAAGTAAACTTGCTTCAGTAAACACATCAAGGCTCGTTTATGAGAAGAAGAGCCACAGATTCCAATCAAACGTGTTGTTGCACTTGAAAAAAAGGTTGTCATAAACAGAAATTAATGAGAAATATACATTTCTTTCAAATTAAAAATCTAAAGATGATCTTACTACATATGCACATTTTATATGAACAAGGTGAAATAGAAGTGCCAAAATTTGGAGTGCAACAGAGAAGAACATGATTCTCTCAATTTGGAGTGCAAGAGTGAGTTTCTCTCTCCATGGAGGGAGGTGGGGGAGGAGCTCATCCCCTTATGATGACATCAATGATGCACGGACTATTTGAAAAACTCCCGTTTCAAGAGTCGGATACGTGTCGGACACGAACTCGCTGCCAACACGCGCTCGACAAGTATCCAACTCGCGGTCAACTTGACTTGGTCGGTCCAGACACAGTCCAGACTCAATCCAGGGTGTAAATGGGTGCAAATAACTGATATATTTCATTTTTCAGATATTGATAAAATCGAACGGACAAGATCAAAGCCCTAAACAACAAACGTAAGTCCACTCTCCATTCTCTTTCAAACCCATTTGCAGAGAAAGAAGACGAAAGGAGGAGGAAGAAGAGAAAGAAGAGGAAGAAGAAAAGACAAAGACGAAGCTACCTATTTCTTCTCTATTCTATGTTGTGTCTTTGTGGTCTTCACACAGACAGAAGAAGATGACGAACTGAAGCAAAAGACAACGAACATATACGTGCACTGTTGGAAGAGGAAGAAGACGGACAAATCATGGTCTTCGTGTCTTCTCCATGTCTCACGTTCGTCTCTCTACAAAACTACTGATAACCTCAAGTTCCTCTTCTCCTATGCCCTGCAAACTGGTCCATTTCTAATTATTGTCACTTTGTGTATTTCTTCTTCTTGTTATTATCTTGTATTCTTGTGTTTGCACACACACACTCAAAGATAGAAAAAAGATGAAAAGAGGGCAGAGGTGACAAGACTAGCGTTGAAGTTGGAATTCACAAAGGCACAAGTTTATTTCTAGATGGACTTTGGGCTTGGTAAAAAAAAAGTGGTTGGTTGGTCCACAACACAGGATTTGTCCTCTTCATGAGGTGGTGGTGGTCAGTGGTGTCATGTGTGTTAGATTTTTTTTTCTCTTTCATGTACAGATCACTTTCTGCAACTCCAATGGCTTTCTTTCTATGGTGCAATTAAAGTCTTTTATTATTATTATTATTATTATTATTATTATTATTATTATTATTATTATTATTATTATTATTATTATTATTATTATTATTATTATGTTGCATATGTTTGAGACTTAAAGTTAGATACTTTTTGAGTTATTAATGTATCAAACTATGTTTTGATTAATGAATGTGATGTGATGTTATAAGCTTCTTGGATTAACAAATTTTTATGCATCTAGATGTTTTATGTGCTTGGATTATTAATTATTGTTTATGTTAATATTTTTTAATAAAAATAAGGTTTGACATGTCACTGAATCCTTTTTTTTTTTTAAATTGCCGAGTTGTCGTGTCATGTCCGTGTCTGACACTACATGCGTGTCCGAATCCGTGCATCCTTGGATAAGATCATCAACTCTGGGATTGAACAAAGGTATGTGGAGAGGAAGCTCAACAAGTAATGAATGATAAAGGATTTCGAAAAAAAATCCAAAACAAAGGGAATACGAGTATTGAAGATTGTGATACGGAAGACCAGATGGGCAGATCAAACCATGGATTGCGCTACTAGCAGCAACTTGGAAGTGGATTAAACCCCTTTCCATTACACAGATTTTAACTTGGAAAATGGTGTGCTGAAGTGCCCATAGAGTGTTAGACAAAAATCTAGTGAGACACGATCAGACTATCTAGTTCGTTTTTTTCTAATGAAACCACCACCTTTCAATCATTTCAAACTAGATGCGGAGAGAAGGTGGGGTTGAAAGGACATCTGGAGGTCACCACAAATAGGCAATTTTTCTGTTTATGTTTACAAACAATGAAGATCGACAATGAGCCTTGGACACTGGGCATTTCAAGGTGGAGAGAAATTAATGGTGGTCCAGCCGTGGATGAAGATATCAAGTCTCTTAAAAAGGGCATCGGATTTCTTCCTACCTGGATTCATCTCTACAATGTACCAATGTGCATGTGGAGCGATGAGGGACTTAGCAAGCACCATTGGGAAGCCAACTAAATTTGGTAGAATTACAACTGCCAAACTAAGACTGGCCTATGCAGCTGTATGTGTGGAAGTGCAACCCATCAAAGAGCTCCCTAAGATGATAATATTAGATGTACAGAGAAGTTGGTGAACTAGATGAAGTAGTGGTGGACTACCCCTTGAAACCAACATTATGCACTAAGTGTTGTGCATTTGGTAATGAGAAGGGGGGAGTGCATGGAAGATGTTGGTGAACAGGTGAAAATGCAAAAAGAGAAGTGATGGCAAGGAGAAGGGAAGAAAGAACAAGGGCATGTACAAAGAAGGAGAGTCAGAACAATCAAAATGATGAGTGGAAAACTATCTAAAAGAGGGCTGGAATTACTAACACACAGCAGCGAAGTACTCAAAAGAACATCAACAACAATCCTTTCAATGTTCTTGTGAATGTGGAGGAGGAAACAAGCTTAGTAAATTCTGAGATGGTAAAGAAACAACAGATATCAATACAAGGAAAAAAAAATAGACTACAAAATAATTTCCATAAAGCAAATGTGCAGGTTGCTAATATAAATTCCTTCCATATTTTGGGGGGAGTCGAAGTAATCGGAGATGAAGCTCGTTGTGGGAAAATTCAGGAGCTGAATGTCAATGTTTATGAAACAGGGAAAGAGGGGAACTTGAGCATGGAGAGAATTAAGGAGAAGAATAATACTCCTAGTAAAGAAGTACAAGGAAATGCGAATACAAGTGCTCTAGAAAGAGCGACAGAAGGGCAGAAAGCAGCTAGTGAAGTAGGAGTCCAAAAGAAGGTAACACTGCACAATCAGGGGATGATGGTAGTGATGGTTATGATGAGAAAGAAGAAGATGACGAATCAACAGAGGAAATTTGTCTTGGATACGCTGACTTGGAAACTCAAAAAGAAATGCAATCTCAGTGATTGTGTGTGAGCTAAGATGTTCAACCAGAGATAGGGATTTCAAAATTCTGATATTGAATTTTACCTGAGGAGCTCAAGACAAATCAAGGTGTCTAGGTTGATTACCATAGTTTAATTGTGGTAGTTTGTTCATCTGTGTTTCTCTTTGTTTTGCTCGTCATTAGGGCCCAACCTTGTTAGTGCCAAGGATGCACGGACTCAGATACGCGTGTCATGTCGGACACGGATACGACACGGCGACTCGACAATTTTCAAAAAAATATGACTCGGCGACACGGTCAAACTTATTTTTTTAATATATTTTTTTTTGTAACTCATATAAACATAAAATCATAAATAACATATCAAAAAAATGAAAAATCAAATGCATCATAAAATCAATTATACTCATAAAGCATAAACAACATAATTATTGAATTTGGCAAACATATGTCACTTGCTTAACCTCAAAATATCTCCAAAAATGGTATAAAACTTTCTTTCTTAATGGAGAGGAGAGCTGATGTGTAAGAGACAAAAATGTATAATAAAATAATATTTACTTAGGAAAGAAGGAGGACCATGAAGTATGGGAGGTCAGCAATTGCATAGAGCATTTTGCACCACAAACTCAAAAGACGTGTTGCACCATAGGAAGGCTCGTCTCCCCCACCTGGATCAATCCTTCTTGTAGAGATTCAGAACTAGTTCTCTTTGTGCTTTGTGAGCCACAAACACAGCCTCAACACTCTATAATACAACCACAACACACTCCATCACACACTCATAAAACTTGCTCTCTGCCTCCTCTGCTCTTCTTCTCCTCTCTGTTGATAAAAATCTCAAATATCCCATTTTCTTCAACACTTCAAATTAACATGAAAATCACACGAAATTCTCCAAATCAAAACCCAAGAACTACCCCAAACTCTTCAACAAAAATCGTAACCGCAAAACCAACCAAAAACCCACTTCAAACAAAGCCAAAACTCGAAACCCTAACTACCACGAACACAAAAACCTACAGCGAAAACCACTCAAAGTTGTTGAATCATACCTCTTCATCATTGTCTCCATCGCTCTTCGCCTCGTCTTCAGTAGACTCCGACTTAGGCTCAACTGCTTTTCCAGCCTCTTCGTCGTCATCAGAGCAAGTGGTTCTGGCCACTGTTTCGAGCTCCTCTTCGTCTTTCTCCTCATTGACCTCTTCTTCTTCTTCTTGGTTCTTCGTAGTCGCTTTCGGAGGAGGAAGGAGAGGAGGGTTTCGAGAGCTTCGCCATGAGATTGATAAATCGATCGAGAGAGTGTTTGATTTGATGCTGAGAGGAGGGTTTCAAGAGCTTCGCCATGAGATCGATAGATCGATCGAGAGTGTTTGTTTGATTCGATCGAGAGAGTGTTTGACATCCTTGCAAGCTCCCTCTCTCTCTCTGGACCGTGTCCAAGATGTATCGGTGTCTGTCAACGAATTTTGACCATTGACCACGTGTCGAGCGCGTGTCCGACACGTATTTGACACATGATTCGGGGGTTTTCCAAAGAGTCGGTGCATTAGAGGTTAGTGCCCTTGGATATTTTGTTTTTGGTTTCCGTGTAGAGGGCTCAGGTATGTCCTCCCTATTGGTTTCTTTGTTTTTTTAATAAATATGGAGAGCTCCTTTCAACCCCAACTTGTTATACCAAAAAAAAAAAAAAAAAATTCCATTCATGTAAATGGTTCCCCAGTAGGATCATTTAAAATGTCAAAAGGATCGAAGCAAGCAGAGAGAAACTCATCTACTCCTCCATTGTCATTGGGTTACGTATATGGAATGCTTGCATACCCTTCAAAGTGTTCAGATTCATTCATGGTAGTATCACCTTTGAGGGGTTGGAGTACTCCTTTGCATCTTTCATCCAAAGTTTTAAAAAATCTAAAACGTGCAAATTGAAGCACCTAGACACGAAAAAAGTGTACAAAACGCATTAAAAACATAGGGTAAAGCGAAACTTCAAGGAAGCGTAGTGAAGAATAACTTAAGGGCACGTCTCGCATTTTGAGACATTTGAAACGTCCTTTCTTGTCATTTTTAAGAATAAAATGTTTGACATTTTAGGTTATAGTTTGTTGATGTTTATGATGTGGTAGCTATGAATTTTAAAGGTGTGCATGTTAATAGACTTAATTCTTATTTAGATGAGATATCGGCTATGGACTGGCAAGTGTGAGTTTGACTATATGCAATTCTTATTTTGGATGTGGAATTATGAATTACCTATTATTTTTATTAATTACCAGAGCCCTTAGTAGCAGATAGATTTTGTATCCACAGCAAGTGCTAAGTATTATTTGTATAGTTTCTTTTGTTGAAAATGAAACTTCTAAAAGGCTTACTCCTCTCATCATGGTCCACTGGAAAGCCTTTGCTTTTTAAAATCTCACTACTTTCATCGAAAGTAAGATTGCTTTTAAAAGCTAGTGACTATTGCTATATGTCGGTGTACATAGATGGAGTGCAGTGAAAAATATTTCACAGAAAGTTATTGTACCTTACGGGAGTGGTGATGGAGATTTTTTAGCATTATTGTAGCATCAGACATCACCTTATCCATCCTTCAACAGCAATTTCTTCAATTCGCTTTTTGTAAACTGGGATTTTATTGTGTCAGTGCCTAAGGCTTCTCCTTTCCTCTATCAAAAGTTTTGCAATTGTAACCATTCTAAAGAATCAAGACCAGTTCAAATTTGTACTTTAGTGGACAACTGGAAATGTTAAGATTGGTAGATTTGAAGAGTGGATATCCCTGTAACTACCACCTGATCCAGTAATACTTCTGTCCACAACATTGACCTCGGTCTCACTTAACCAATTTGAATTTTACACATCAGTTCTCTAAAAAAAAGGTTCATACTCCTTACAGACCTTGTATACCTTCTAAAACAAGGAACCAGCGGCCTTGAACATCAGGATATACTGTTTGCGAAAAAAAATACTGCCTCTCAGGTGCATGAAATTAATATGACTAAGAGACAACCGATTAAAAAGAAGGAAGATAAGAAACGAGATTTTGAGAAAAAACTTATACAAAAGGTATTCTAATACCAGCTCAGAAATCAGAATTCAATGAGGTTTGTGTTCATTCCATAAGGAATGAAGCAAACCAACAACATTTCATGATTTTTTTTCCCTCGCAATGATCCTTTTGAGACAAGGAACCCAACCAGAACTCAATAGAAATCACACTATTTGACACTCATAGCCAAGAGAAAGGAACAGTTATAAACAGGAATATCATAAGTGACATATAATTAGCAGTGTCACAAGTAAAGACACAAGCACATAGCGGCACATACATGAGCATGTACTTTTTATGTGCATGTTAGTATTTGTTTGTTTTTGTATTCACATTGAAGATCGTGGTTAGGTCAATATACACAGTATGTTTAAAATTCATTTGTTAAGTGTGAACTTCAAAGTACGTGCATTGGCCAAGGTTTTATTGTTGCTTCAAACCAAAAGAGATTTACCTGCAACCGCACTTTCTGAACTTCATAGACCAGGTGCTGTTGAAAGATACCTGAAACGATAACACCAAACATGAATAAAGCTTCACTCAACAATAAATTTCTAAACCAAAACATGAAGCCAACCCATTCAACCACACTACAGCTTAGACTACACAAAAATGCAGAGGGAACAATAAATTCAAACTATCCATTTTCTGAGATTATCATAGAATCACTTTTTTTAAGGTTATATTTAATAGTTGGGACGTATTTTTGCTTATCGTCCTTGGGATTCCATCCTTGAATGCTTAGATATCAAAGAGAGTGTATCACATTAAACAAGTCTTTTGTTTGCACCACTTGTAAGTGGCAAAGGCAAACAACTTTTGGCCACATTTCTTTTCTAATTAATACGAAACAATAAATAAATAAATAAATAACGGGAGCATACACAGTGATAGAGTAGTTCACTATTCTCGCCCCAATCTAACAAAATGCTGCAAATTTATAAAATCAGCTCATTCACTTATAGTATGGTAAGTGCTCAAGTGAAATTTTGAAAATTATAAATTTTTAACAAGGCAAAGGCAAGCAACACGATTAATTTCAAGCAAAGCATCCAATCACCGTATGCTTTTTGCTTTAAGCGAGTAAAGGGAATGCTTTAACTGAACTGAATCAGATTATGCACAGTAAGTGTTCATCTTCAAATACTCTTCGATTCCTTCTTTCCCAAATTCTCCGGTGTATAGCATGTGGCTTCCTATACCAAATCCTCACTTTCGCGGTGAAATTAAAAAAAATATAAAAAATTAAACTTTGTTTTTCCAGAATGTAATAAGTTGCTTAATGTCAATAATCCCTACTATTGATAACCCGAACTCACCTAGCCACGATTCCCAGATGGATTTTGAAAAAGCACATGAAAAGAGAATGTGGGATGTTGAATCTCCTTCCCCATGCACAGCACACCTGTTTTGGATGACTAGCCCTCTTCTGGCAAGATTGTCTTAGGGTTAAAATGTGTCCTTGAAGAGAAGTCCAAAGGAGAAAAACATTTCCAGGAACTCACATGTTTCACCAAGATAAACCTTTAGGGTGTGTTTGGTTGCATGAAATTTTATGCCATGGGAATCCATGAGGGGACCCCTACATTTTAGGCTAAATTGATATATCACTCCACATTCACCATTTGATTTTGTGATCAATGGTGGGAATAGAAGTCTCATGAACATGAGAATCTCACTCCTTGGTCCCCCAAGGCACCCATGTTCATGGGACTTTCATTCCCACTATTGATCACAAAATTAAATGGTAGATGTGGAGTGATACATCAATTTAGCCTAAAATGTAGGGATCCCCTCATGGATTCCCATGGCATAGGATTCCATGCAACCAAACACACCCTTAGAGATTTCCCACTTCCTGATCCCTCACCTCACTGCAGAGCCTTATGGCCAGATCATGGAGCTATTTTTTCCATAGCCATCTTATCACCAAGCTGCCTTATTTCCAATACATTGGTCAGTGATGTCAACTGCTCCATTTCACAATCAAAATAATACCTTTGCAGACAAATGTTCCGCACATTACCAACTTTAGACTCAGAGTGTAACTCCTAGACCTTTACTTCTTTTGTTGTTTTCAACAAAACGATGGGGAAAGCCTCATTCAGAGTTTTCACCTGCCCAATGGTGGTTACAACACTACACCCTCTATTGTTTGAGGCAAAGGTTATGGGCTCATCGTAATGCTTGAGTGGCATAATGTTCTTCCAAGGCGGAAACCACGAGTGGAATTCAACTTGTCAATGAACCAATTGCTGCTCAGAGTGTACTTTACTTCAATTACGTTCCTTAAAAACGCTTCCTTCTCGTTCCTTAAATGATGAATCCATTTGGCTAAAAGGGCATTGTTAAACCCTTCAAACATCAGATTCCTACCCCCCCCCCCCCCCCCACCCCCTTTAAATGCTTCAACTGGGTGACAGCTATACATTAAATATATGTTTAGTACCCACAAAGTATTGATGTATAAGAGAGACAAAAAAGTAAATCATGTTCATAAAATTAAATTCAAAAACATCAAAACATTAATAAAAAAAACATTTCCCTTCGTATGAGAGTGGGATCACAATAGAGAGTGCGATCGACTCTTCGTTCTTTGTCGATCAGCAACAGCGAGCTCTAGTTCTTCTTCAATCAAGAATGAAACGGGTGAACTTTTTTTTATATATTAGAAGAAAAAGTTAAAACGACGTTATTGAAAAAAATAACGTTATCTCAATAACGGCGTTATATCGGAGTCGTGATACAAAAACGTGATAATCTCATAATGTAACAGCTCACCCCTATTAAGCATTATATCAGATTTATATCGGCATTATAAAGTTGTTTTAACTGCACAGGGTGTCAGTTGATACTTCTTAGCTCTTGAGAGTTGATGCCCCATAGAAAGTTTGTCATGCACCTTTCTTCTGAAATTGGGATCCTCATTAGAGACCTCAAATGAACTGAGATGCATTGAATGATATGTAGTTTTTCTTCCACAAAGACGACCGTGTTTCAATTCTTTGCAAAATGGAATCCCACGCCCTAATTTCTTTGAGCTTTGCTCCCAAAGTTAACCCAAGATAAATACATGCAAACTACTCTGTTTCACCCCCCACCCCATTGCAATCTCTTGGACTATTTGCAAACCATTCCAATTAAGGTTAAACCTTCCCCAGTTATTGCGAAAAGTAATTGGCTAATGGCAAAAATGGTCACCTCATGCAATTCCACATAAGCTCTTAAAGTGAATTTTTTGAAGACCATTGATAGAAACAAAGAAAGAAGATGTAGAAAGAACTGTCTGAATCGAATTCTTCCATTTCAAACCCATAACCAAGCTCCCAGAATATAAAATCTAAAGAAACCCCACTTTGTTGTGTCCAAACTTGCACAAGATTACATGTACTTTGAAAGATTCTCAAGCTAATGACCTCATTTTCGATCAATGACCCATCCACAAGAGAGATCACTTTCAGTCTGGAAGATAGAACCTTGGATATGATTTTTTAGATGGAACTATGGAAGACGCCATACTGATGGGCCTGAAGTGCTTCTTTGGAAAAAGCTCATGGTTTCTTTAGAAGCAAAGTGATTCTGGTGATGTTAAGTTGCCAATCAAGGAAAGCTCTTTTGTTGAAATCTTTCACGAACTTGATGACATTTTTCACCAAGTCCAGCTTTTAAAAAGCAAATCAACGGGAAAGCCATTTGCCTTGCAGATCTTTGCCCTGACTATATCTTCTTCTCCAACATTTCCTTACAATTCAACAATTTCGAGATCAAAGAGTCTCCTAAAATTCGTCCCTTTAAACGTGGGCCTCTAAGATTCCTTCTCTAAGAAACTCACTATCATGGAAATATTCCTCAACTTACAAGTGGTAAACGACAATTTATTTGGTAATAAATTAATAAAACAAATAACTTCAGGTGGAGGCTTCCTACATCAATTTTGGAATCCCTATACTAAAAAAATATTGACGCTTGTCACCTTGCCTAGCGTCCAATATAATATAGTTCTTGCTAGGCTTTTATGGACAAGGAATGATTCCACCAAGCTAACATTTTACTAAAGCTCTTAATAAACAGCCTTGCATCAAAACTCTCCAATTAAGTGTGAACTGGGTAATTAAGTAAAGAAATACATATAACAACATAAGGATCTTGACAATATTGAAACATCCACCAACCCAACCCCACCCAAACACTTGTTTTGTTTAGGTTAATCCTTAAATCAAAATTTACCTTCAAATTTGGTAATAAACACCTCTCAAGACTCTTGATAAACCCACATCAGGCATGCCGCATGAGTAAAATTTTGTCGTCAGAAGGCATCAAGGACATCCTTTGTACTGGGCAATCAATATCAAGGATCAAATCCTTTGCCTAGAACTAACGCTGCTCTTTCTTCTCTTTGTAGTGTTTTTCAATTGTTTTGTTCTATTTTAGGATAAAATGCATAGATAAGCATACATATAGAACACACAAGTTAAAGACATTATTTTCATCCACACAATATCTCTTAAAAGGAACAAATTACTGTATGAATTGTAAACCTTTAGTCAATACCTGTAATTATAAGAAGAAAAATATTGCAACTGCAAAGCAATGGTGCAACCAATCTTCTTATAGGAATAAAAATCCATGGAGCTGCCAAAGCCACAACAGCATAACCTGCCTAGAAGTCAAAAACTATCAGTACTTACATTTCATTGTACCAATTGTAAAGTCATTAGAGAACTTGAACTTGCCAATAGTGTACAATACAAAATACACCCAAAAAGTCTTGCTGGCTTCCGATGACTGTATAAAGGAGCTTCGTGTAATATATCCACAAACCTAGATAAGGAAAGAAGAGTAACCAATTAAGGAAAGAAAAAGCCAATTTTCCTACCCAAATTTGCTAAAACTAAATTTTTGTGGACGGTCATCCCTGTATCATCTTATGTCAGTGTAGCATAAGACATATATGTATTGTATCAATGAAGCTTATATACGATACATATCATGTATAGTTTCCAATTTTATCATAAGATATTGATAACTATGCAGCTATCAACTAGGGCAAAAAAATTCAAAATCAAACGGAGCAGTTAACTATTACTTAGGGATGAACATACCTATGCTTTTACCTGCAGGCTTACTTATGAAATTGTTTAGTTAGTTAGAGATTCCACATGAGCTGATTCTTACTTTTGTTCTTCTCATTCCATAGGTCTGCTCATAAAAATCGGTTTACTCAAAATATTCTAGGCTAATCAAATTCGGTAAAATGGATAGCCTTTGTAATTCTTTAACTTATTGGGATAAAAATGTAGGAACAAGCTCGAACTTTGGAGTTATCAAAAGATTAAAGAAAAACAAGTCATTTGGAGATTCCCAGCCATATGGACTATACCGTAAGTAAAATAAATTCCCAGTTAATATTTAAATTAATGCTAGTTACAAAAATACGTCATGAACCAACCAGTGTTGTTAAGGCGGACGCTTAGGCGCGCCTCGAGGCGTTTTGGCAAAGAGACGCCTCAAAATGATGCAAGGCGGAGCGGTGAAGTGAGGCGTCCGCCTCGGGCCGCCCCAACTCATTTACAGCTTAAAAACCAAAAGCATATTGCAGCCTACTTGTCTTTTAAGGTTAAGAGGGGGTATTTAGAGTTTTAGACAAGAGAACGACTCCTTGGGGGCTATTGTTGTTGTTGTGTGTATTCTTCTCCTTCTAATCAGGTTCCTCTTCTTCAAATTAGGTGTTGCCTCTTTCATATCAGGATGTTTCCTCTCTTCTTCTTCCTCCTTCCTCTTCTTCTTCCCTCTCCTTCCTGTCCTTCCTCTTCTTCTTCCCTCTCCTTCCTGTGTTTTTTTATATGATCTGTTCTGCAACTTCTGCTATATTTTTTTTATATGATCTGTTCTACTGCCTTTTTTTTATATAATCCGTTCTTTTTTTTTATATCATCTGTTCTACTCCTTTTTTTAATGATCCGTTTTATTTTTTTTTATATGATATGTTCTGCTCTTTTTTTTTATATGATCTGTTCTGCTGCATTTTTTTTCTCCACAATAAACAATAATAAGTAATATTTCAGTGTATGGATCGTAATATTTTAGATATGGATCGAAATTTGGTGCAAATTTCCAATGTTAAACCAATGAGACCTGCTGAGCGATACCTCACCAAATTGCAATTTTCCAAACACTGTTTTAAATTCAACCATTAATTTTCCAAACACTGTTTCAAATTTCCAAAGTTAAACCAATGAGAATTTGATGAACTAGTTTACATTATGCTTTGATGTTTTTCTTGTTTGTTTCTTTTTTAGTGATTTAGTGGATAGGCAAGTTAAGTACACTTATGTAGTGCATCTTTTTGCTAATGCTATGCAATTTTATTATGTTTCCATTTCAATTCTAAATAGTTATATGACTTTTTGTACATATTGGCATATGCAAGTTATCAAAATGATGATGAATATTACTTATCTAAATGTGTTTCAATTTATTATAATAAAAAATCTTTAAAAAATATTAAAGACCGCCTCAGTGTGAGGCGTCCGCCTCATCTCGCCTCTGAGGCGTTTTCAAGCTCATCCGCCTCCCCGCCGCCTCAACACCTTAACTACACTGGAACCAACCAACTCTCCTCAAAAGCCCACAGTCAGGGAGGGAGGGAGCAGAAGGTTAATTACTTGACTAGGATCGTGACAAAATACTGGAATTCCCTACAATTCTAAAACCCTAAATTCCACTAAACCAACAAGAGAGTGTGTGGTGAATATTGTGCCTCTTTCAAGAAGCGAAAGTCACTAAACTCCATGTCTATGATATCCCACTGAAACAGATGTACTCGTCCCTCGAATTCGAAACAAGTCGTGAAGTAGTGCATATTTCATAGAATAGCTAATTTAAAATAAAAAAACACCTTATATTTCTTGGTTAAAAAGAAGAGAAGAGCGGGGATATTGTTTCGCTTCCGTTGCTTGGAGAAATAGAAGAAAAAACAGTGAATCTCTCTCTTGTGCAACAAATAACTAGACAAGTTGAACCCAGAGGATGGATTGAAAATGGTGAATTAAAAAGGAGGAATTACTTACAGATGCTCTGCTTCGGGAGGCATAGAGGTAGACGAAGAGTGTCTCTCGTTAGACATCTCTTCTCTTTTAGGGCTCAGTCTTGTTCTTGCTCGTTCAAGCGTCGTCGGTAGTTTGCACAAGAAAAAAATCAGAGAGCGACAAAGAGAAAGAGAGAGAATTCGGTTGATTCGAGACGAGTTTACTGCATTTTGTTGTTTACCTTCACACGGTTACAACTTTCTTTCCGTCGCCGCATCTCTGGCCTGGCCTCTACTCTTGAACAAACAAGGTTCTGAGACCAGCTTTTTATTTTATTTTTTTACAATCCTGTTTCTGTCCTACACGGGGTAAATTTTGAAAGGGTTTTTGCCTTGGCCCCCCTGTTTTAACTTTTAATTAAGTTTAGCCCCGTTGAACGGTTAAGAGCATCTTCTATAGGTTTTTTAATAAATGGCCCGGATGTGTTGCTAAATTATTGTTTATAATATTTTACCTATATAATAATTCGGTAGAGTGAAGAATGAAAAAATTTTGACCCCAAAGATATTAATTTAGAGGTTACTAAACAAACTTTGAAAAGTCTTGGTCGACGATATTTTTACATTAAAAGTGATAGAATAAGAAGAAGAAAATGTATTATGATTACTTGTCAAGTTATAAACTTTAAGAAAGAGTTTGTTTAGAATAAACTTATAAAAACTAATGAAACTCTCATGTATGATAACTCGATAACTCCAAGCATCTTTCATCATGGGCAAGAGTATCTTGACCATTGAATATTTTCAAATGAGAAGCTTTTGCTCTACTTCGATAGCAAATCGCACATTCAAACAGTATCCATGCCATGACTACATTGTCTTTTTAAAATATATTTTATTCTCCCAAAACCCATTTTGCACTCTTACTATAAGCGTCGTGTAAGATAGAAGTGCCTCTGTGATGGGCCTTCGACAATGAATGCCTCTGCCATTTAGCAACTAAAAGATAGTGTAGAAATGCCTACTGGGTGAGTTTTCACTCTCATCTTTGGTAGAGGTAAGTAGCAACCCAAAAAAATGTCTATTGGAGATTCTCTAAGTCAACCATGTTGACTTGTCAATGATAATTAAAGTATCGAAATACCCAATCTTAAAGGCAGTGACTTTTTAACATCACATCTTCTATTGTCTCACACAACCTTTTTTTCCCATGCCACCAATAAATAAATCTTGCCTCCCTCCCTCTATGCTTCTATCTTCTCCATCAAGCAGCACCACCACACCATGCCCCGTCATAGCCGGACGCACCACCAAATAATTTTTTTTTAAACTCCACATATTATCTCTTATTCTCCTATTTGTTCTGTCTTGTCTGGAAAAAAAATCCCACATCTCTCCTTTTCTGCTCCTCTTTTCTCCACCAAGCACCGAAACGCCACGCCACATCCCGTCGGCCACACCACCTCATTTTTCTTTTCTCTTCTTTTTTTTCCCTCTATGGCCTTCGTAGAGGACTCCGTGAGGATGGATTCCCCACTCGCAGCAGCCTCTGCGAGGGCAAAAAAACTTGGTCTCACAGAGACTCCTGCTAATGGAGAACCCATCATCGCAAAGACCTCTGCGCGCGGGGGTTCTCCACTCGCAAGAGCCTCTGCGAGGGCCTAATTTTTTGCCCTCGCAAAGGCCACTGCGAGTGGGGAACCCATCCTCACAGAGTCCTCTGCAAGGGAGATGGGGAAGAAAAAATAGAGAAGATGAGAGAAAAAAATAAGAAAAAAAACGGTGGCCGACGACCGCGGTGATTGGGCGTGGCATAGTGGCGGTGCTGCTGAAGAGTTGGTGATACTTGATGGAGAAGAGAGGAATGGAGAGGAAGGGAGGAAGAAAGGATAAGAAAAAGAATGTTTAAGTTAGAATTTTTTTTTTTTAATTGGTGGTGTGGGATATAAAAGATATGGTGTTAAAAAGTCATTGTCAGCCTTATATGGTATGTGCAACGCACGTGTGAAAATGGGGATCAAACTCTAATATGCATAAACTAATGGGTGCCAAAAGTTATATATAAATAAATAAATAAAACTTTCCCTTCCTCGTTGTCTCCCTTATGCTCCACTCTTTGCATTATACCACACAAATTTTTTTGGAACTGACAATATTTAGGATTCTCAAACTTTTGAAATAAAATGAAGATATTACATTCTTATGTATACTTCATCTATACTATCTTCATAGACAATTTTTTTTAAATCCTCGGCAGATGAGCTAGAAGTAATGATTACAAATTCATTGCTAGGGTATAGTCAAGCTAAGTGATATCTACCTTGTTCGTTTCTCTAAATTGGTGCTCAATTTGTGGTCTTCCAATTGGTTGAGGTGTCTTTTGATTCTTGCTACTATATGTTTCAGGTTCCATGCTAGGTCATTATTGTTGGTCATATAGGTATAAACAATTCTTGAATCAATGTTAACCACTACCGGGTTATTTGATGCATTCTTGCTAATATAAGCATTTTTTCAACGCCCTGCAACTCATGTTTGATTATCGAGTAACCTATTGTGGACATTGAGCACGCTACCACTGCTTCTCTATTCTGATATTTATTGATAGCTCCATATCCACCACTAACACCACGTAAAGACACGTCTAAATTCATCTTGTGCCAACTTCATTCAGGTTTAGTCCAGGAACACTTAACTAGTTGCTTGAGAACATAGTTTATATGGAGATGTTATCTATTGAACGTGTTTTTACTGTTTGTGCAATCTTCAAATGTTAGTTCTAGCCTCACGAGTTTAATCCTTACATTTTTGTAAATCTTCTAGACTAGTTGCACACCCACCATTCTAGCGGTAGAATGAAGTCCCATGTTCCTTTCAGTCCATAGATGGTAGATAGTGGCATTAAGATTTTACTTCTTCACTGTCGAAATAGGACTTGGACCTCCAAATAAATGCAAACACCATTCCAACTCATGGCCCCATGCTAGTGTTTGTATGTTGTAACTCAGATAGTGTAGTCTGTATGTCCACACAAATCTCAAGTATATACATTCAAAGAACAAATGGCTTTTGGGCTCAATATCAGTTGAGCATAATAAGCATATGGCATTGCCTGTCTTCGCTCATTTCTTCATTTTTGACATTTTTTTTTCAACTTTTTCCACCCCAAATGTCATTGGAAGGGTTCGAACCCTGGATACCATCCGCCAGAAGTCTACCAGCGAAGCTAGTACCCCACTGGCGTTTTGAGTCGCATTTGAAACTAACTATGTGAACCAAACAAGGCTAGCCCAGGGAACTGATTGTGCTTTTATGTCTTAAACCTTTATTAGTGTGATTTCCATCAGCACTAGTGGTCCATACAAGTTCATATTTTGGAGACAATACACTTCTACATTTTGCCAGTAGGTAATTGTTTATGCTATAAATATTGTTATGTGTTGTGGAACATTCCATCCTCCATTTCTCAGCAGTGCACTTTAGCTTCTTTATGGAGAAGTGAATCATACGTTAGTTCCTGAGGGAACGGTGTGTATGAGAACCCGATGGGGTGCCATGGATCTTTTCAAAACTTGGTTCCTTTACCATTGTAGATTGAATGGAGAGCTAAACCTGAAACTTTAACTCTACAATCAAGTATCCTTCTTCAACACCAAGATGCCTCTTGTGGTTCATTCATAAGCCATAAGTCCTTTTGTTTTACTAAATGTTTTTTCACCCATCCTACCTACATGGAATCCTTGTTCATGGTGATATGCCATATGTGTCTCATGCATGCAGCTTCATTGGTCAACTCAATGTTCCTATCACCTAAGTGTCCTTCCTGAACTGGATAGCATATAGTTTTCCAACCCACCATGACTTTCTTAGAAAGTACATCTTCACCACTATAGTCTTATGCAAATGGTATAATAGTTTGCTTGGGCAAACCATAGCATGATGTTCAATGCACATGCATATTACAAAACATTGATTTGATCAATGCTACCATGTTTGCATATGTTCAGAACTTGTTTTCCCTGAAGCTTTCTTTATTTCTAATATTTTCAATGAGAGGAATGCAATGATGTTGTGATAATCTGGAAGAAATCAATGGTAATCCTAGGTATTACACATGGAGTACCTAACTAAAAATTACAACTGGCTAGTTATGTGCATCACATCATTTGTATGCATACCTAAACATAATAATGTATTTTTGTTATAGTTCACCTCTAAGCCATTATATACTTGGAATTCCTGAAGTACAGGTAAAGTCTTGCCATCCAACATCCTCATTGATGCAGTCGTTTTCCACTCCCTGCTTTGACCTAGCCCCGCTAACCTGCACAAATAACGCACGTGAGCCACGGACCACCGTTGTAGTGGCTAATGGCACTCCGATGCTAAAGTCAGACATGAATCTGAGGAAGGCGTAATGCTGTAAACAAGGAATTTGTAGCGTACCTTAGCTTACCAACCTCATGTCTTATTTATAGTACAAGAGTCATGTTTCTACCAGGCCATCGTAGGCGTAGTTTAGAAAGGAGATATTCGTGGAGATCATTATCTAATTAGAAGTTGTGATGTAGGAGGGAAGTTCCATGTTAGCCTTGTGCTCCTAGATACGCGAGAGACAGTTCCCAATCTAAGAGCAATCCATAGAAGGGAGTTTTCCTGTGTGGAATGTACTTTGGAATTTGCTTCCTAGTTGGAAGCAAATAGCTGCTGTAGTTGCCCGTCCGAAGTTGATCCCCGAGATACTTACCTTAACAGGAATTACGGGTATTGAGGATAGTTGTGAGACGTGTGGGCCTAACATGCTATAAGAGTTCAAGTCTGTCTGGTGGACTGAACTAGGCGGGCTTAGAACCACTTGGGCCAGATCAGTGTTGGGCTGACGCTGGGGCCCGTAATTCCTTAAGATCATCATGACACGTGTATGGCTCAGGGATGTGACCTTTTTATGTATCATCAGTTGCTCCCCCGAGTTAGTGGGTCGTCACATCGGTTCGCTAAGTCATCTCTTTGAAAAGATACGCCGCTCATGATGATGATTGAGTCTGCATCGCTGCTTGAGCGACGCGCTACATTAATTGAATGTGCGTCGGTTCAACGAAAAAGAGGCGGGAACCTAATCCCTATTTAGGTTATTCGTAGTGCAGAGTCTGACTCTTCTATCTTCCTTGCTTTTGAAGTTATCGCTTTGTCCATCTTTTGATTAGAAATGATTGTTCATCTTCTTCATGACTCAACAAAACCTTCTTGATGACGCAACCTTGGCCAAGGGCCTAGAGTTCTTCGAAGACAAGTTGCTTTCTGAGCCTGGCCGTGCTGAAATCCGTACAAAGTTTGGGGTCCCCGAAGACCTGCCGTTGTATGTCCTGAAGAGTGATCAGACGCCAATGTCGTCACCGACAGGATTCATCTGCTTGCATCGAGGGGTGCTTCAAACTGGAGCGCATTTTCCTGTTATGGATGTGATATGGAATTCTTGGATCTTCTGGGGATTCCTCCGACCCAGTTGGGGCCTAATGGATATAAGATCATTCTTATCATACTGATTAGGGTGAAGGAGGTCGACGTCTGTGTGACTCCGCGAGTAATCCAATTGTTGACTTCTCCTCAATTGATGAGTAACGTCGTTTGTAAGATGACGTCGCCAGCTTGTTTCGTGAATCTGTCGGATGATTTTAAGTTCTAGCAGAAGTACTGCTTCTTAGCTCCTGCAAATTCAAAATATTTTCGGTGCATGGGTCGTCTGATCGAACGATAAGTTCAACTTTTTCTCTTGACTTTGACATGTTTGACTGCAGGCTAGCTGATCATTGCCCGTGTTTCCTCACAGGAAGGTTTCCCACTACTGCCCTTACCCTAGAGGAGCAAAACACTATGGAAACATTATGCGGCTTGTCGACGAAGAACGCGATGGATGTCATAAGCGTCCCCAACTTCATTCGTAGTAGATTGTGGGACAACTGGCACGTGGCCCCTACTGTTTATCGGGCGCCTCGAGTTAAGTTGGAAGATGGGGTCCTCTCTAGGAAGAGCAAGGTTGTTGGGACCAAAACTTCCATTCTGTTTGACGTGGAAGAGTCGTATGAGACGCTTGCCTCTTTCGTGAATTCGAAGAGATCCCATGTCAGGATCGGGTTGCCTTCAGCACGACCCGCTCCAATGGGAGAAGTGTGCGAGTCTGATCCGCCTGTCAGGGCGGAGACTAATGTTTCCAGTCTGAAGAAGGATTACCTGCAATTTGCAAGGGTTGAAGACAGGTCAAACCTCAGTGATGCGCAGGAAGCTCAGGACCAGCTCGAACTGGAGTGGCATGAGCTTAAAGCTGTGAAGAATAGTCTGGCCACGGAGCAGTCTCAGGTTGACATGCTGACTGGCAAGTTGGAGTTGTTGGAGCATGAACTTGCTGACTCGAAGGCGCGGGAGGAAGAGCTTCTGCAGGAACAAGGCATATGCGAGTTCCGTTGGGTTGTACATGGCAGGCTAGTGCTACTGGCGCTAATTGAGGAAGAACATCTGGAGTGGGATCTCGGCCGTTACAAGAAGATGTCGTATATAGACATGTCTGTTGCCTTTGCATCGTCGGACGAGGAGGACATTTCAGGCCCTGATACCCAGGTCGTGGTGCATGCGGATGCAGCTCCTACTCCTTCTTCCACTAAGCTTAGCTTTTCTGTTTTTGTATCTTCTTCTGATAAGGAGTGAACTCTGTACTCTTGTAACCATTTTTTCGACCATTAATGAAAACAATTTTATCCGTTCTGTGTTTGTTGTCACTATTGTATGTTTTTCGTTTCGTCTTGTCGTCTTGCGTTGATATAGTCTGGTTGAATCAATAGGACGCCGAGTGGTCTGTCTGTAGTAGAAAGCTTGACCGCTTTACATTGCAATGACTCAGGATCATTGTTTGCGTAGTCATGTCTGATAGTGAGCAAGTTGCGAACAATTTAGCTGGGGATTGGGTTGCCCGGGCTGTGTCTTGCCCCCAAGGTAAATTTCTTGAGGCTTGCCTTGCTTGTCTGATTAGTCGGCTGTAGCTACTGCTATGGGCGAGTTGCGATGACCGAGCGTATGTGTCAGAGTGTTTGTGTCGAGTTAGGCGTCGTAAGCTCGGGCGGACACACTATGTAGCGTTTATTTGGGCACTAGCCATACGATCTATGTATCGGCTCGAGTGGCTTTTGTAATAGGATGCCAGTCTATTTGTGTGTGAAGACGCTGACTCAGCTAGATTAGTATTTGCGGCCGCTGTTTCAAAAGAGACCGGGGTCGCATGGCGAGTTGTATGGGGCTCCCACTTTCCAAACCATTTATATCCTAACAATGTGGGTTATAGGTTCGGGGAGTAAGTATTTGGCCACTACGCTAAAGAGCGGTAGTCCCGTAGCGAGCCATCGACATCAGTCGGGGACTGGACTAGTCTCCTACCTTTCGAACCATCTATACCCTCGCGATGGGGGCTACAAGTTTGAGTCAAATGGGTTCGGCAACCAAGCTGAAAAATAGTGGTTTCGTGGCAAGCTGTCAAGATCAGTTCGGGACTGACTAGGCTCCCACCTTCCAAATCATCTACACCTGTGCGCATCAAGCTACAAATTTGGTAGTTTTCGGCGACCACGCTGAAAAACAGTGGTCCCGTGGCGAGCTGTCAAAATCAGTTTGCGACTGACTAGGCTCTCACTTTCTAGACTCTCTACACCTGCGCAGTGGAGGCTACAAGTCCAGGGTTGGTGATTTGGCGGCCACGCTAAAAAGCAGTGGTCCCGTGGCGAGTCATCGGAATCAGTTTGGGACCGACTAGGTTCCCACCTTCCAAACCATCTACGGCACAGTGAGGGCTACAGTATGGGCTTTATTCAGAAGCTTTCGCTGCCAATCGTCACCAGCTAGGCTTAACTTATCGGGTTCGGCGATCATTGACCACGGGGGGGATGATCCCTGGCAAGTCGTCATCACCAAGCGTGATAGCGTTGATTAGACTCCCACTTTCTAGACCATCAGGATCCGCACTGGGTGGACTAAGTGTCGGAACGTACCAGAAGTCGTCGTCATAAGCTTTTGGCTCACTAAGCTTGTCCGATTGGAGAGGGGTTCCGCTCGTTTGAGGGCGTGCGAACCCATGTCCCTAGTGTCACGTGTGGACAACATTACCTTACAACAAACAAGTGATCTGTAGGTACGGTCCGTGCATCAAGGTTGATTTGGATTTGTGCTCGTGCCAAGCATGTAGCAAAATATTGTTTGAATGGTGGGTCGAGCCCATGGGCCCGCAAAGGAAGAGCTAGGGTTTCCTGCATGGTTGCGCTACGTGTACGGCGTAGATCGTGCGGTAACACGTGTACGACGCAGGCTCGTGACGGTTGAGTATCGGTTACTCTCCCTCAATTGATGGGGTTGCATGCAACGTCATTAATTGAACGAACGTGGTCTGCGTAGTTTCCTTGGCAAGTCGTCGTCACCAGGCACGATAGCGCTGGAAAGTCTCCCACTTCTTAGACCATCGGGATCCGCATTGGGCGGACTAGGTGTCAGAACGCACCAGAAGTTGTCGTCATCAGCTTTTGGCTCACTAAGCTTGCTTGATTGTAGAGGGGTTTCACTCGTTTGAGGGCATGCAAACTCATGTCCCTAGTGTCGTGCACTATGTGGACAACATTACCTTAAAACAAACAAGCGATCTTTAGGTATGATCCATGCATCAAGGATGATTTGGATTTGTGCTCGTGCCAAGCATATAGCAGAATACTGTTTGAATGGTGGGCTGAGCCCATAGGCTTGCAGCTCTAAGGTTTCCTGCATGGTTTCGCTACGTGTACAGTGTAGATCGTGCGGTAACACGTGTATGGCATAGGCTGTGTGACAGTTGAGTATCAGTTACTCCCCTTCAATTGATGGGGTTGCATGCAATGCCATTAATTGAACGAACGTGGTCTGCGCAGTTTCCTTGGGAACCGTCATTTCCTTGTTTCCCATATGGTATTCAATGCTTGGCAGTTAATGCTAGAGCCTCCGTTTGATGAACCATCATACCTATATAATGGTGTTTTCCAATCAATGTAGGCATTATCTTTTGCAGAACTTCTCTCCTATAATGTTATTGTTTGAAGAAAATGTTTTTGATTTTCCAAAGGCTAAAGGTGGATCTCCATCTCTGGAGTCTCCGAATGTTTTGACATTTGCACTGATCAGGCACGATGATAGTTGTTGTTATGCATGGCCACCTGTCCTGGGTGGACACGTAGTTGATCTGCTGAGATCTTGTAACTCCTTTTCATATTGCGGAGAAGTAGTATGGATTCTCTCCCAAGGGAAGAGTCTGTAGTTCATGCGCCGGTGCGTTATCGTTGTTCCTGAATGTTTAATTTCAGAGATAGCACCAACAGCCATTGTCAGAGCGCCTGTCTCCACCACTTCTCGATTAGCTTCGTCACCTCGCCTTGCGTTGGAAGTCGGCATCCGGGTTGGGGTGGAGTTGGACATGGCCTGTCGGAGTGGGTCATTGATTCCCAAATATTCATGTATTCCTTGCATGGAAGAGGGTATGCGTTTCGAGTCCACCTGATACTTGTCCCAAGTTCATCTGGTTGATCGGATTGAGCTTGTGAGTTGACGGTAAACTTTTGCGATACTCCTAGTTGTTGATTTGGTACCACCTCGAACCATATTTGAGGGGTATGTCCACGGAAGCGTTGATCGTGATATTTTCATCCTGCTCTTGCCCGCTCCAGTCTTCTCGGAGACCTTTACGTAGTTAGATCGTCTAAGTGAGTCTTTACTTCATGTTGCACTGATTTCAGATGCTTGTAGTATGTAGTCTTTTGTATCCGCCTCAAGACACTTATTGTTACATCTTTCCAATAATCAATAAAGTCTGTTTTTTTATAATTCTTCATTTACTTCTTAAATGATTGCAAATCACATAAGTCTTTTAAGAATTAAAACTCTAAATTGACTATGGAAAAGGAAATAAACAATTGATAGTAGACTGATTGTTGACGAAAAGAGATTGATCCTGCCCTGATGTGAACTCGGATGGCCCTTGTGGATAGTTAGCGTTCTCCAGCGGACTGTCGAGACTTGCAGGCGTTATAGAGATTCCTGAAGAGTAAACCTTGTAGAGGGGTTAATCTCCGCACCGACAGAAGGTCGGGGGTTGTGTTCCCGTTTGCCTCAGCCTCTCCTGTATGGTTTGACTGTTGTGCCTCCACTGTCATTTGACCTAGCACTGGTTGAGGCTGCTTTGTAAGATTCAATTGGATCTGGGATCACTCTATTTGTTTTAGTGCAGCGTAATGGCAGCTCCGTGTCGTAGGTTGGTCTCCACGTATTGTCCCTTCGTAGTAGTTAGCGGTATACTTAACGCACTGGTGAAGGGTGAAAACTACTGCTTCCATCCAGTGGAGCCATGGTCTTCCCAAGATAAGGTTGTAGGTTGATGGCGCATCTACTACCATGAAGTCCAAAAACAAGACCTTTCTTAACTGTGGCTCCCCTACCACTATTGCTAACCTTATATTTCCGAGGGAAAAATTTCTTCCTGCTGAATTCAATTAGTGTGTTAGGTTTTCCTCCTTGAAGTCCATATTGCGGTACATGCTATAGAACATGACGTTGAGCGAGCTTCATGTGTCCACCAGAGCTCTTTTTACCTCCCACCTTACTATAGAGACTGAGATGACTAGGGCGTTGTTGTGTGGCGCTCAGACTCTTTCGAGGTCCTTGTCCGTAAAAGTCAAGGTGGGAATGAGGCTCTGAATCCTCGAGTGGCAGATGTGTCTGTCCTCATCCGCAGGTTGTGCCAGCATCTCCAGTAAGGTCTGCTTGCTAGACCTGTACAACTGGTCTTCGTTTGGCACGACTCCATGAAGGACAGATTATCCCTAGAGTCTCATTCCCTATTTCTTTAAGTGACTCCCCCATGTCCCCGGTTCGTTCTGGTCGCTTTTCAGAGTTCAGGAACTCTTTCAATTTGCCCCTGCAAATCCAGTACTCAACTTCATACCTCAGACTCTTGCAGACGTTGGTATTGTAGCCACCCTCCTTTTGGTATGCGCAGTACTTGCCGTCTCCGCGCTACTCGGGGGCCACTTCAGATCCTCACAGTTTTTCATGGAGTTTAGTACGTCCGATAGGCTGGAATTGAGGGGTGTTACAGTTCTAGATCCAACGTAGTTAAATGTTTTCTGGCCTGGACCGACTAGGGTCTGACCTGTTGTCACTGCACTTTCTTTTGCTCCGTTATTTTTCCTCACGTCTTTTTCCCTCCTTCTTGTCTTTAAGAGTGGAGGGTTTCTTCTCGCCTTTGATTTCTCTCTTCACGGTTCTCAGCTCCTCCATGGTAATGTGTTTCTGAGCGCTCTTGAAGAGCTCTGTCATGTCCAGAGGGGGCTCTAAGGTGAGGTCTTCGTAGAGCTTTCCTTCCTTGAAGCTCGTAGTAAAGGCTGTCACAGCCGTGTCGTCGTCGCATCCGTCAATGAGAGTCAACTCATTGTTGAAGTGCGTGTCACACTCTCTGAGAATCTCGTGGGACCTCCGCTTTAGAGAGTATGTAGTGTGGGCCTTTTTGGATACGCTTGCTTCCATTGAAACGTGTTAGAAACTCCTTTGCCAGTGTCTTGAAGGAGTCGGTCGACCTCGGCGGAAGGCTGTGGAACCACGTCAGTGCTGATTTCTTCAGGCTAGTGGAAAAAGTTATGCACATCACCGACTCAAATCCTTCTTTGAGGTCCATTACATGCTGATAATGGCGTAGGAGGTCGAATGAATCGGTGGTCCCGTCGTAGAAGTCAAGCTTCAGGGGAGTGAACTTCCTCGGAAGGGCCTCATTCATGATCTGGTCCACAAATGGTGGGACGAAAAGGCGGTATAATACGTCTGGGTCATACGCCCCTCTATGAAGTTCCCTGTTAGCCCTATGCTCCTAGATACGCGGGAGATAGTTCCCAATCCAAGAGCAATCCGTAGAAGGGAGTTTCCACGTGTGGAATGTATTATGGTATTTGCTTCCTAGTTGGAAGCAAAGAGCTATTGTAGTTGTCTGTCCAAAGCTGATCCTCGAGATACTTGCCTTAACAGGACTTACGGGTATCGAAGATAGTATTGAGATATGTGGGCCTAGCATGCTGTAAGAGTTCAGATCTGTCTGGTGGACTAAATTAGGCGGGCTTAGAACCGCTTGGGTCGGATAAGTGTTGGGCTTACACTGGGCCCGTAATTCCTCAAGATCATCATGACACATGTATGGCTCAGGGATGTGATCATTTTTATGTATCATCAGTTACTCCTGGCACCAGTTTCGGTGGACCCGGCACCACGGGGGGAATGAAATCAGACCCCACACCGGTAGCAGCCGCGACAGATCCTAGGGTGGATATACCGTCAACCCATATGCGGCAAATTGCACGAGTGGTGGAGATGCTCACTCAACAAAACCCTCCACCAGCGGAAGGAGACCGGGAACATCGAAGAGCCCCGTCCTCATAAAACACCAAAGAACATGTTCAGGAGAGCAGCACTGCCCCTGCGGCCTCTCAATGGACCAGAGGTGGAGGAGCAGCCAAAGGAGACCCAACGTCTAGGGCAGACAGACAGGTCTCGTAGAACCCTACCGTCTAGGGGCCACCTGATGCGCTATTTTAGTAGCACACAACTTAATACCCTGCTTTCTGATTGTAGTATAAAATAAGTAGGGATCGTTCTAGACCGGGGATTAGAGGGCTTGTCAATTAACACTAATAATAACTAAAAGACAACTAACAACCTAATTAATTAAATAATGGGGGATTAGATTTTCTAAAGTAAACTATGAAAATAACTACGAAAATTTTCGTAAAGATAATAAAACTGAAGGGATGCCAAGATGAGAAATTAGCTAAGGGTTTATCTCCACACACCAAACATATGCTTATAAATCAATATTCAATAATCACTTGCTAACTCGTGAGAGACAATGCTCAAGACTAACCGTGACCGCACTGCATTAATCTTATTATTTTCCCAAGTTCATTGAATTAAACTAAGCGTCGCTTTCAAACTATTCTTATCGTGCTATCTAAACAGGAATCACAAGTTAAATAACAATCTAAGATCATTAAGGTTTGTGGAAAATATGAACATTGACTAGGCAATTACAAGTATGACCAGCATCTTGTTCTTACCTAGGTTTTTACTGTGAGCCCTAATCAGGCAAGTATCTGGGGGATCGCCTAAGACGGGCACGCCAGCAACACATTGGTTCCGACTAGGAAACATATACCGGACTATAAGTCGTGCATGAAAACTTCCTTAAACCTCTCATGCAGATCTAGGAGCATAAGTCATGTAGGGAAACTCTCCTACATGAACGACTCCCAACTAGGAAAGGATCTCAAACAAGATCTCTTTCCCTAAACTACGCCACCAAAAGCCTAGTCGAACGAGGACTCTCACATTATAAATAAGACACGGGTTCGACGAAGAAAGGTATGCTACAAAACTCAATTTACAACTTTGAGCCTTTCCCAAGCCTTGCCCGACTTTAGCATCGAAAGGTACTCTACAAAACTCAATTTACAACGGTGGTCTTTGTCTCACGTGCGTTGCCTGTGCAGGTCCAGGTCAAGGTCAAGGAGAGCAGGATTTGACTACATCAGTTTGGCATCGTCCGTGGAGAATGACGAAGTTCTTTGAAAAAACAGTGATACCACCTTGCCTAATAGTAAAGAGATATGATGACCACGAGATCTCGCAATAATGGAGACATCCCTGAGCCCTTGAACGCTCATAGTGCGAGAGTGATGCCAGTTCCCACGAATTCGACAACACGGGGGGAACAAAATCAGACCCCCGCGCCAGTGATAGCAGCGACAGACCCCAGGGTGGATCCATTGTAAACCCAGATGCAACAGATTGCACAAGAACTGGAGATGCTCACTCAGCAGAACCCTCCACCCCGTAGAAGAGGAACGAGAGCAATGAAAAGCTATGTCCCCAAAAAAGACAAGGGAACATCTTAACAGAGTCGTGCTACCCCTGCAGGCTCTTAGTGGACCAGAGGCGGAGACCCAACGTCTAGGGCTGACAGACAAGTCTCCCAGAACCCCATCATGCCAAGGGGCACCAATCCTGACTTGTTGTTCACCCTCATCGTCGCGTCATTCATGGATCATATCATGAACAAACCTTAGCCGAAGAAATTCACTTCGCCAAAGCTGGAGTTCTATGACGGTATGACAGACCCGTCTGATCACTTGCGCCACTTCCAGCATGTAATGACACTTAAAAAAGGATCTAAAACAATAATGTGTCAATCATCCCTACCGCTTGAAAAAGTCAGCGCTGATCTGGCTCCACAGCCTCCCCCGAGGTTCTTCGACTCGTTCCAGACACTGGAAAAACCATTCCTTACATGATTTGTCGGCAGCCAGCGAATCAGGAAGGGCCCATATTATCTGCTCACCCTCAAACAAACACCCAACGAAACTTTACGGGAATACACTACATGCTTTAACGATGAGTTGACTCTTATCGACTGCTGCAGTAGCGACACCGCGGTCACAGCCTTATCTTCAGGTCTGAGGAGAGGCAAGTTCTATGATTTCCTCACTCTGAACCCTCCAACCGATATGGCGTACTTATTGAAAAGTGCCTAGAGGTACATCACTATTGATGAGATGTTGGCCGCCAAGAAGGAGGCAGAGTCCAAAAAGAAACCCTCTACATCCAGAGACAAAAGGAGGGGAATAAATAAGAAGACGACGACGGGAAAAGGAAACGCAATGATAGCATGCCCGACTCTGACCGCGCAAGGCAAGATAAGGCCTCCAACTATGTTGGTGCTAAATCCATCACTCCCATCAACTCTAGTATGTCTGACATCCTCAACTTTATCAAGAATTGGGAAGAGCTAAAGTGTCTCACAAAACAGAGAGAAGACCCCTCCCAACGTGATAACAACAAATACTGTTCCTTTCACAAGGAGGGCGACCATGACACTGAGAACGCAAGAGTCTCAGGAGCGAGATAAAGTATTGGATCTGGAAAGGGAAACTCAAGGAATACCTAAGCCCGGACAAAAGGTAGGATCAGACAAAGGAAATGGAAGATTTCGTTAAAAAGATAGAGAAAGAAACTCTTGCCATTGTATATGTGCTTCATGGAGTTGGCTATTAAGGCAAGCAATCAAACAAGTCCTGCAAGAAGACGCTTCTCAAAATGCCGACGCAACCCACCTGCGAAGACAGACGAGTGCAGTATGCACGTATTCAGAGTCCCATTCCACCGCTGACATTCACGGGTTAGAACATTCAGGGCGTTCATTCTTCTCATAATGACACCCTAGTCATCTCGGTCCGCATTTCATAGTGGGAAGTGAAAAGGGCCTAGGTGAGCTCTTTAAATGTCTCGTTTTTCAACGCTTTTCGTAACATGCAACTCAAGGAGGCATACTTAACACCCGCCAACCATCCCATGGTCGAGTTCAGCAGAGAGAAATGATTCCATATAAGGAGGATCAACTTAATGTTAGTGATAGGACAACCACAATTACGGAAGTACATTGTCCAGGAGTTCATGGTGGTCGATGCTCCGTCTGCCTACAACATCATCTTAGGGAGACCTTGGTTTCATCATATGGAAGCAGTAGTTTCCACTCTGCACCATTACATCAAGTACACAACCAACCAATCCCAAGGAACTATTCATGAAGATCAACCATCAGCAAGAGAATGTCACTATGTAGCGCTGAAGCAGCTAGATTGCTAGCAATTACAGCTCGGGCCCTCGAGACAAACATATCAAATGCCAGACCCGAATTCAAGAGGAAAATCACCCCATGCGGACAATGACAAAGCTCTGACAATTAAGGCTTAGCTATCTGACGAGCCAGAATCCAATACAAGAAACACCATCTAGTCCAACACAAAGCTAAGTATTAACACTTTAGCAATCAGGCACCTCCTTCGAACACTAACAGCCAACGAGGAACGACTCGCCAGTGCGAAGTTCACTCTTTAGTAACTTCACCAACATTGGCGACTCATGATGCTCCACCAAAAGAGCTACACAATTTGAGCCAGGACCGTGTGCGTTTCTTTCAAGGCCAAATTAGCTTAGTTTTTATTTAAAACCAAACTATTTTATTGTTTTGATTCCTTTTGTTTGTTTTTTGTTTTTTTTCTTCAGTTTAGAAGAATTATTTGCACAAGACATATTCAAGGAATAAAACAGACTTTATCGATTGCAATGAAAGTTATTACAAGGCTTACCCGACTAACTAGTACAACAATTTATACACTACAAGTACCTAAGTCCGACGCAAGTATTTATCCGCTCAAAAGCATGTCAAAATTTCGCTCTGCCAATCCGTCTTCGAAAATGATTCGGAAGTGAAAATAAAGTACTTGAAGAAGGCTGCAAATACATGCTTAATTCTTTACTCCATCATTTGGCCTCGCAAGGATGATATGAAAGTGGCAGCAAAGACACTTACAATGGATTGCAGACATCCCTACTCTGCCAATCTGGCTTGCGAAGAGGATTCAAAAAAAGGGAGAAACGAACCAAATGGGGATATCTCTCAAATGTGTAATGCCTAGGGTGACGTAGAGCTACCACCCAAGGACTGCAAATCGCATTTTCCCTAGAGCCCCACTCCGCCAAATCCGTTTCCTTGTCGTGGCATCACTTGAAAAGCCTAGTAGATATAGTGGGAAAAATCATCACAAAACTAGTTGTGGGTATCATCTTCCAACAATAGGTATGAATGGAAACTCGAGAGCAAAGAAGGTGACAAACAGACTTGTCCCTTGAGGGAGAGTATGTACTTCTTTTACGAAATGTGAGAAAAAATTACAAGGTCCCATGGAACCAATCGGATGCTCACCCAAATCGGGTGGCACCGAATAAAAACAGGTCTTGCCAAGACTCATCGCTGCAAATGTCAGAACATTCAAAGATTCCAACAACGAAGATCTTCCTTTAGCCTTTGGAGAACACAAAACATATTTTCTAAGGAGAAGCATTTCAGGAACATTATTTGGAGCATACATGGAAATGCTTGAAATGGTGAACTATAGCATAAATTAGCGCGACGGTTCACGAAATGAAATCAATCAAAAATTATGTTTGCATTAAATGTAGTACGGGGAATAGGGAGGCGGCGGTTCCAATTGCAACTGTATGAGTCCACATTCATCAAACTAATGGCACTGCATGCAGCCCCATTAAATAGGGGGAGTAATCGACACTGAACCGTCTCGTAATCTATGCCATACATCTAGCACGCTGATTTTTACAACACGACTTGCCAACTAATGGGTCCAAGCGAGTACCCCGCTGGATCCGATCCAGTATAGTATGAAGGCCTTAAGCGCCCATGCAACGCGGAACATGCCTATAACAATTTTATTAATAAGTCCAACGTACCCACTCTATTGCCTGCCGTTCATTGAACCTGGATAAACTCGGTCCGATCAGTTTTTATGGTGATCCGACTTTAGGACCAGATCTATTGGTTCGACCTTTGTATTGGACTACCGGGCCAATTAAACAAAGCAGACTTACACGCCGAAGGCCAAGCGGAGGCCTAACCCAATCAAAATTTAGTCAGTTTTGACTGATGACGATAGCTTTTGATCCGCTCTAACCCTAGTTCGCCAAAAGAGGATGATGACGGCTTAGAAAGTGGGACCTTAGTCAGCGCTCTAATGCCTGACCACGATGGCTTGCCAGGGACCATTGTCCAACTACAGATATGGTTGCCGAACCTAAACAAAGCTTAATCGGTTTCAACCAATGACAATAGCTTCTGGTCCACTCTAACGCCTAGTCTGCCAAAAGTGGATGACGACGACTTAGATAGTGGGGGCTTAGTCAGCGCTCTAATGCATGATCGAGACGGCTCACCAGGGACTATTTTCCAATTATGGATAATTGTCACCGAACCTGACCAAAGCTTAGTCAGTGACGACTGATTACGATAGCTTCTGGTCCGCTCTAATCCTAGTTCGCCAATAGCAGATGACGACGACTTAGAAAGTGGGAGCCTAGTCAGCATTCTCGAAGTCTGATTACGATGGCTTGCCAGGGGTTGCTGTCATTCCGTAGACGATGATCGTTGAACATGACCAAAGTTTAGTCAGTAGGCCACTAATGACAATAGCTTCTGGTCTGCTCTAATCCTAGTCTGCCAACACGAATTACGATGGCTTAGAAAGTGGGAGTCTAGTCAGTGCTCATGGAGCCTAATGGCGATGGCTTGCCAGGGATCATCGTCCAACTGTAGACAATGATCACTGAACCCTATCACTCTAATCCTAGTCCGCCCAGCGTGGATTACGATGCCTTAGAAAGTGAGAGTCTAGTTAGTACTCATGCAACCTGATGATGATGGTTTGCCAGGGATCATCGTCCAACTGCAGACAATGATCGTCGAACCCTATCGCTCTAATCCTAGTCTGCCCAGCGCAGATGACGATGGGTTAGAAAGTGGGAGTTTAGTCAGTGCTCACGCAGTCTGTTGACAATGGCTTGCTAGGGATCATCGTCCAACTACAAACAATGATTGCCGAACCCGACCAAGGTTTAGTCAGTTATAACTGATGACAACAACTTCTGGTCTCCCTTACAGTCTGGTCCGCCAGTAGCGGATATGAACGGTTTGAAAGCCCAGTCAAAGCCAGGAAGCTCAACTCAGACAACTCACAATGACCATTGTCTGATTATTTACATCAAAGCATATGCATGACCACAGTCTGACAGTTCGCTTATAATAGCAACGACAATTGCTAATTTGATCCACAGCCTAGCCTGCATATCGCGGAGCGCGCTATTTCAAAGATGGCGGATCAATTGTACGACTTCTCGACTCAGTACAACCTCTTGCCTAAAAACTAGTAGCGCGGTAAGACAAAGCAAAAAAAAAGTTAATAGGGAAAGTCAAGGAACGCATAAGTACAAAACGTTGTTTAACATGCTATCTCTCATTGATAAACCAAGAATACAAAGTTCACTCCTCATCAGGAGGAGGTTCAGATACAACAAAAACGGATTTGGCAGGAGAGGAAATAAGGGATGTGTCCGCACGCGATGCCGCTCGAACGCCCTGGCCTTCATCACCTTCCTCTTCAGACTGATCACCTTCTTCTTCTGATTGGTCAGAGGCTTCTCCAAACTCCACATAAGATAAGTATTTATAGCGAGAGAGGTCCCATTCATGATGCTCCTCCCTCATCAGCTGCAACAACTCCAACCGCCCATGCACGACTCTGCTGAACTAGAATGCGCCTTGAGTCTTTTAAAACTTTTCTCAGTGTACCCTCGACTCAACAAGATCTCACTTAGCTGCTTCAACTACCCGATAGGGTATCGGTTCTAGATTGCTCCAAGCTATCCTTTGTAGCACTTAGTTCATGCTGCACTAGAAAAATACTCGCTCCATATTATACACCCTTTCATGGGCAGCCTCGACCTCCATCCCAGTGATGGCGACTTGGTTCATATATGACATCCCAATAACGAGATATTTCTGCCCTTTGTCCATACGCTCTCCTATAGCATCGCCTGTTGGCACCGGAACACAATTTGCCAGCCAATCATTCCACCTACCGATATACTTCTTCGAGGCATAAGAAATATCAACATCCTGGTGTCAGACTAGTTTGCTCATTTTCAACACATTTGAAGCAAACAAACTGATCGTGCATCCGGATGAAGGTCTTCAAACCGAAATCACTCCAACACCGTATTTCACTGTATCGGGGCCTTGTCCACCGCTTTTCCCTTGCCCTCAACGGTCGACTCCCTCTCACAAAACGACTCGAAAGCAGTAGACATGGAAGAAGGGAGAGAGTTATCTCTTGGACCCATCACCACATCAATATGGGATCGAGAACGGGATGGAGGACAATATGAGTGACGCAGATGAGACTTCTCGCCGTAGAAGCAACTATTAGACGACTACTCACCAAGCTAGGGGGACTCACAATCCAATAAGGGGTTGAACTTAAAGTTTTTCAATAAGAAAGGACGAGTTAAGCCTGCGTCAGACGAAGCCGCCAGGCTCGCCTGCAGCAATAGGTTGCTCATATCCTTCGCCTGATTCGTGCTAAGATTCATTACATCTTCGACTCCCACCATCTGCAGATATTCCTTCTCCAAGTCGGGAAGAGAAATAGGGTCTCTCTCCTGAGTATTCTGCCCCTCAGACACAACAGCTTCCGCTCCAATGAACGAATCAAGAACCTGCCCCACAACTTGGCATCCCTCTTAAAGGGCCAACCACTCACTAGCGGGCTTGATGGCAGCACGAGGCTTCTTAGAACACGTGTTAAAAGAAAGTGCTTCATTCAGTTTCACCCGCCTTATGGGCTTGGAATCTTAACTCTCGAGAGCTTCCGCTTCTTCGAAGAGGGCTCGTCTTCGGACTTCGGCTTCAGGACTCTGAAAAGAGTGAGAGCCTCATGCTAATTGGCCCACAATCTGTTGCGTTGTATGTTAGAAGATTGAACAACATCTTCTATCTGCATCAAGGCATTTCACGAAATTTCTTCATGGCTGCTTCGTCCTCAGAAGAAAGGGGCGTAGTGGGAAACCTCCATTCAAAAAGTACGGATAACATTTCAATATGCAATTAATGCTGGCAGAATCAATAGTAGAACTAAACTTACTCAGGTGACGAAACACTCGCTCGATGATCGACAAACTTGAAATACTCCAATTCCGTAGGAGCCATGAAACAATATTTCTGCCAGAACTTGAAGTCGTTAGGCAGATTGTTGAATTGGTCCAGCGATGTCAACACACACACAACATGCTCGTTTATCCGAGGATAAGTAAACAATTGAATCACCCTTGGAGACACTCGGACACCAGCGTCCTTCACCCTAATCAGTACGATGATCAACGTCCTATACCCATTCGACATTAGTTGAGTGGCGCAATGCCGAGGTACGCCAAGAAACTCCAAATTTCTTTGATAATAGGAATACGGATGCCCGATTGGAACATACCTTGATGCAAACAGATAAATCCCTTTAGGAGGAGACAATGGTGTCTGACCGACTCCCAATGTGAACAACACCAGTTCATCAGGGATTTCGTATGTCACACGGATGCTTTCCAGATTCGACTCAGAGAGACCTCTCATCGAAGAACTTATGGCCCTTAGCAAACAGTTCATCAGAAAGCTGATTCTGGCCCGCCATTGAAAGATGTACAAACTTTCGATCATGAAAGTTTGATAAAATCAAAAACACGAAAAGTGAAACAACAGAACAGAGTCTCCAAGATCAAAGAATAATGAAAATGAACTTTGCAGATAAAGATATTTATATAGTGAACGAAATTCTCGCCTTTTCTCGAGCAGACACATGCCTATTTAATGAAGCGCGTCGCTCGAGGAGATGATTCAGACTCAAACCAATCATGATCGCTCAGGTCTTTTACAACATGACTTGATGGATTGATGAACTGGCCCACCAACTTGGGGGGAGTAGCTGATGATACACCAATCCGTCATTTAATCCACACCGTTAGCATGTCATGATGATCTTGTCAGCAGAGCAAAACGAGCCTGATTGCCCACCAAATCTAGCAAGGCCTAGACAACATTAAGCTCACACGTCACATGGTAAAACTCAATACCCATAAGCCCTAATCAGGCAAATATATGGGGGATCGTCTAAGATGGGCAGGCCAGCAACACATTGGTTCCGACTAGGAAACATATATCGAAATATAAGTCGTGCATGAAAACTTCCTTCCATGGACAACACTCCAAAAGAAAAATCTCTCCCGCAGATCTAAGAGCACAAGTCATGTAGGGAAACTCTCCTACATGAACGACTCTCAACTAGGAAATGATCTTCAACAAGATATCTTTCCCTAAACTACGCCACCAAAGGCCTAGTCGAACTAGGACTGTCGCATTATAAATAAGACACGAGTTTGACGAAGAAATGTGCGTTACAGAACCCAATTTATAGCTTTGAGCCTTGTCTGACTTTAGTATCGGAGTGTCATCGACCACCACAACGATGGTTCTTGGCTCACGTGCGTTCCCTGTGCATGTACAGGTCAAGGTTGAGGAGAGCAGGATTCAACTACATCAATAGGTATCAAGAAATTACATATAACTTAGCTAGGGTTTTATCCAAAACTCTAGCAACTAACTACTCACACATTCAACAAGAAGAAATCATTTAACTATTTAAAAAAAAAAAAAAACTTACAAGAGAGGAATGTTTCTCATTTCTTTTGCTCCAAAGTTACAATCTCCACTAAAAGTTGTGTGTTTAAGGGCTGAAACAATGCCCTTATTTATACTATTTTACAAGATTATACAAAATGTACAAAATACAATCAAAATCTCTAGAAAAATGTTTAATAAAAAATTCATTTTTCATTCCCTTTGTTTAGATATTTTTGGCTATATAGAGCAAGTATCTTGATTTGTTGCCTTCATTAGTGTACTTGTCTTGCAAGATTTCTCATTTTTCTCCATCAGTGAAATATATGGAGGTACGAAAATGTGGTAGTAGAGGGAAAACTAGATATTGGATATGAGCATTAATAAGCCACGATTTGGATTTGGGAATCAAATGGATTGTGAAAATAAAATCAAATATTTGATTGTATATGGATTTTAAGCTGTGGGTCATATGAATTGGGTAGTGGATATGTTAAGAATGACCATATGGGTTTACACATTTGCAACAAGTACCTCTCTAAAATGCCTATGCCTTTTACCCCACACCCATGTATCTTGTTTGAAATTTCAGTTTTCATCTTTTACACCAAACACCACAACTACAAATTTGGGGTTTTCATAATTCACAAAATTCTATTTCTTAACTCACATCATTCCATATTATGATTTTATACAAAATTATATTTTAATCTTTAAAAATCAAATTATGCAACTTTATTCAGTGGAATACGAATATGTGTGTAAATATTAATTTTTGCAAATAATAATAAAAAAAGTTAACATTCAACATTTATCAGGTACATACCTTGCAAATAATTTTAAACCAGTGCCTAATGCAAATTGTATGTTATGACAACCATTCCAGAGTGCCTAACAATGGCTTCTCAAAATCTTAATTCCCTCTACCTCAAAGTCACAAATTGAAGTTGAGACAAACCTTCAACCAATTTATAACTATCATCTTCCTCAGTGGCAAAGGTAGAGAGGAATCGTGAGAAATGAAATTGCAATGAGAGAGTGGATAGGGAAGGTGAGGAGAGGTGGTGGTGGAACAAAGTAGGTGATGATGTGATGTGATGGTAGAATTGAATTGGTGGTATGATTGAGAATTAGTGGATGTCCATAGCAGGTGCAGAAAAAACACTTCCTTCTCCTTTTCCCCCTCCGCCTTCACGTTTTGGCCCTCACTTGCACTAGCACTACATGAGAATTGTGAGCAGCGGGGGAGAGGTCGTCCCAGTGTCTCTGTTCCGCACAAACGCACTGGGTAGAAGCAAAGTTATCACTGATTCGATTCATCCCTTCCCATTGAACCCTAACGGAGTTTGTTTTCAACCACTCACTCGTGTCTCTCTCCATTGAAGGTATGATGGTTTCTCTGGAACCTCTCTCCGCGTCTACAGCTTCTTCTCACTTTTCGCTTAAATTTACTTCTCTTTTCAATTGCTGTTTAAGTTTGTAAATGTCTCTTTCTTTCTTTCACTCTCTCTATCTCTTTCTGTATGAAGTTATGGGTAATGAAACTCATATTAGAACTAATCATTAAATTGAACCAAGTAAACAAAAATTGCATTGCTCTAAAACTCAAATCAAACATTACCTGCTCTGAAGCTCCCTTGATGGGTTCATTGAGCACGGAAACCACCCGGTGAACGAGTCCCTTCTTTCCAAGCACAAAAAGGTGATATTCAAGAATGAGCGACCCAAACGGAGCTTAGGCTCTCCTATGTCACTCCAACTCGATTTGTCCGCCCGTCCGTCCGTCCCTAATCTCCAAATTCCAATTGAGCTACTCCAGTGCTCCTTCTCCAATCTCCTCCTCATCCTACGCTCTGTTCCTACTCTCTATTGCAACCGATCAGGGTTACAGACCCAATCTATTGCAGTTAAATTCGATTGATATAGCCAATCGATTCACTAGATTCAGCCACTCAAATCAATAATCTTCAAGTTTCAGTCGAACCAATCTGAGGAGAGAAATAATCGATATAGAGGTATGAATTCAGTTCTTTGAAGTTTGAGCAAAACGATTTTTATTCAAATCCTTCTCAACCAGTAAATGTTTCTGACTGATTCAAAGACCCCATTTGTTTTTTGTTGTTCAATTTTTCATCTATGTTTACTCAACAATTCCAACTTTATCTTTCCAAATAATACAAGGGTTTGTTGAAATTTAACTTTAATGGAAGAGATTTAAGAGAACCCACCACCTCCACATTATGTTTTGTTGACATTAATTCCATATTTTCAGTCTCTTACCTCATCAATCCATGTGGTTTATCAGTTCACAAAGCTCTCTAGGTATCCAATAAACTTCAGTTGAAAACCACTTCCAAACCTGACTCAATGTTCACTCTGTTGAGAAATTATGGTTTTACAGATACCCACATCTCCAAGGTCGCTCTCAAGTGCCCATTACTACTCTCTGATCCTAAATTCCTAATAAAACCCTTCAATCCAAGTTTGATTTTCATTTGTGGTACTGAAATTGCTGACCTCTCTAAGAACCCAACCCTTTTCACCCATGCTTAGAGGCTTAATGTGATTCCTTCAAATGACACCATAGTTTACAACAATCTCACTAAATTTCTTAAACACTCCATAAAAGCAGTTGGCACCCAATGCTGCTCTTTTCAAGCTCATGTTCTGCCCGCCCGATTTTAATATTCCGTTTTGTTAATGTTACAGTGTGTGTATATAGCTGTCAATTAGGTTAATTGTAGAGATCCTAAATTGATATAGTTTCCTAGAATAACCTCAATAGTTTGTATATAAATACATGCTATATTCTCAATATAATATACGAAAGAGAGTATTCTCTTAATCTCTGTTTACATGGTATCAGAGCTACTTAGGGTTTGAGATTAAAAATTCGAAATTTGAAGTTAGGGCATAATCTTTGAAGTTCGAAGTTTGAGGATTCACGGCAGACCTGGCTCAGGGAAGATACTCGCTTGTTCCTTCAGATTCGGAATTCTATTGATAGTGAGGTAATTGGCTTGATCAATCATTGTGAATTTGTTAAAGAACTAATGGATTATTTGGAATTTTTGTACTCTGGGAAAGGAAATATCTCTCGCATGTATGAGGTTTGCCAAGCATTCTACCGTGTGGAAAAACAAGATCAGTCCCTTATCAACTACTTTATGGCATTTAAGAAAACGTATGAGGAGCTTAATATGTTGCTGCCATTTAGCCCTGATGTGAAGGTTCAACAACGCCAACGGGAGCAAATGGCTATCATGAGTTTTCTAGCAGGACTTTCTCCTGAATTTGATTCTGCTAAGGCACAAATTCTTTCTGGGTCTGATATCTCCTCTTTACAAGATGTCTTTAGTCGTGTTCTCCGCACCGAGAGTACTCCCACTGTTCCGCTTAGTGGTGCTTTGATAAGTCGAAATAACAGCTATGCGCCTGGGAGACCGTCTAATCACAGTGGACACAAAGGAGGCAGCTCACAAGGGTTTGAAACTCGCGCGCCGGATTCTGAAAGTATTATTTGCAACTATTGTAAGAAGCCGGGCCATACCAAGTTTGACTGTCGAAAGCTACAGTTTAAAAATCGGCAAAAACACTCCGCTCATGTTGCGATCACTTCTGATGCCTCTGACAAATCAGTCCTTATCTCTGCTGATGAATTTGCCAAGTTCTCAAAGTATCAGGAATCACTCAAGTCTTCCTCTCCTTCTGTCACAGCTATTGCCGATTCAGGTAAACCCGATGTTTGTCTTCTTTCATCATCCTCCAAGTGGGTCATTGATTCTGGTGCCACAGATCATATGACAGGTAATTCTAGTATATTTTCTTCTTTTCAATCCAATGCTTTTACCTCTACCGTCACTTTAGCCGATGGGTCACCATCTTGTGTTCGCGGGTCTGGCACCATCAATCCTACCCCCTTGCTATCTCTGTCCTCTGTCTTACATTTACCTAATTTATCCTTTAATTTGCTCTCTGTAAGCCAGCTTACTCGTCATCTTAACTGTTGTGTCTCATTTTACCCTGATCATTGTTTATTTCAGGATCTTATGACGAAGAAGATTATTGGTAAAGGACATGAGTCTGGAGGCCTCTACATTCTTGATACATCGGTTCCGAGTTCTATTGCTTGCTCCAGTGTCACGTCTCCTTTCGAGGCTCATTGTAGGTTGGGTCATCCGTCTCTCCCTCTACTCAAAAAGCTTTGTCCTCAATATAATAAGGTGTCTTCACTAAATTGTGAGTCATGTCAGTTTGCCAAACATCATCGTCTTAGTTCGAGTCCTCGAGTCAATAAACGTGCTAGTGTTCCTTTTGAATTAGTTCATTCTGATGTTTGGGGTCCTTGTCCTATTTTGTCTAAAACTGGATTTCGGTATTTTGTTACATTTGTGGATGATTATTCTCGAGTTACTTGGTTATATTTGATGAAAAAACGATCTGAGTTGTTTTCTCTGTTTTGTGCGTTTTATGCTGAAGTTAAAAATCAATTTAATGTTTCCATTCAAACCTTGCGAAGTGATAACGCTAAAGAATATACACAAGCTTTATTTCAGTCTTATATGACTCAGAATGGCATACTTCATGAAACTTCGTGTGTTGATACACCATCCCAAAATGGTGTGGCAGAACGTAAAAACAGACATCTTCTTGAAACAGCACGAGCTCTCTTATTTCAAATGCATGTTCCTAAACCTTTTTGGGCCGATGCAGTGTCTACAACATGTTTTCTCATTAATCGCATGCCATCCTCTGTTCTTCATGGTGAGATACCTTACAAAATCCTTTTTCCCGATAAGTCATTGTTTCCTGTTGACCCGAAGATATTTGGTAGCACTTGTTTTGTTCGGGATGTTCGTCCACATGTCACTAAACTAGATCCCAAGTCTTTGAAATGTGTTTTCCTCGGTTATTTTCGTCTTCAGAAAGGTTATCGGTGTTATTGTCCCAATCTTAACAAATATCTGGTCTCAATTGATGTTACCTTCCTGGAAGACACACCTTATTTTCCGTCTCCGCCCATTCCCACTCGCCAGGGGGAGGATGATGATTTGTTGGTCTATTCTATCACATCCTCAGCACCTGTCTCCGCACCAACTCCTGTCTCGGACCCAGCTCCAGTGAAGCCTCCTATTATTCAGGTTTACTCCAGGCGTCAACCTCTTGATTCTTGTCCTGCACCTGCTCCTTCGTCATCAGATCCAGTCCCTAGCAATGATCTTCCTATTGCATTACGCAAAGGTAAACGCCAGTGTGCTTATCCTATTTCTTCATTTGTTTCTTATAATAATTTGTCGTCTTCCTCTTGTTCTTTTATTGCTTTCCTTGATTCTACCTCTATTCCTAAAACTGTTCGTGAAGCCATATCTCATCCTGGTTGGCATAATGCAATGATAGAGGAGATGAATGCTTTAGATGACAATGGTACTTGGGACTTGGTCGATTTACCCTCAGGAAAAAGGGCTATAGGTTGCAAATGGGTCTTCGCAGTTAAGGTCAATCCGGATGGGTCAGTTGCCCGATTGAAAGCACGTCTTGTCGCTAAGGGCTATGCTCAAACCTATGGGGTGGATTACTCTGACACTTTCTCTCCTGTTGCAAAGTTGACCTCTGTTCGGTTATTTATTTCCATGGCGGCTTCCCATAATTGGCCTTTACATCAGCTTGATATGAAGAATGCTTTTCTTCATGGCGATCTTCAGGAGGAGGTGTATATGGCGCAACCTCTTGGTTTTGTTGCTCAGGGGGAGTCAGGGCGAGTTTGTCGTCTTCGAAAATCTTTATATGGTTTGAAACAGAGTCCTCGTGCTTGGTTTGGAAAGTTTAGTCAGGCTGTTGAGAAATTTGGTATGATGAAAAGCAAGTCTGACCATTCTGTATTCTACAAACGATCAGCAGCTGGTATCATTCTGTTAGTTGTGTATGTGGATGACATTGTCATTACTGGGAATGATACTAGAGGAATCTCATCTCTTAAATCTTTCCTTCATACTCAGTTTCACACGAAGGATTTGGGGGTGTTAAAGTATTTCTTAGGAGTTTAGGTCACTCGGAGTAAACGAGGTATCTTTCTATCTCAGAGAAAGTATGTTCTTGACTTATTAACTGAGACAGGAAAATTGGGAGCCAAGCCTTGTAGTGCTCCAATGACTCCAAATGTGCAACTTACCGATGTTGGGGAACCATTTGCAGATCCTGAAAGATATCGAAGGTTGGTTGGGAAGTTGAATTACCCTACTGTGACTCGTCCAGATATTGCATACTCAGTCAGTGTTGTTAGTCAGTTTCTGTCATCTCCGACAATTCATCATTGGGCAGCGTTAAAGCAAATTTTGGGTTACTTGAAAGGAGCACCAGGACGAGGTATCGTGTATGAAAATCACGGGCACACTCATATTGAATGTTTCTCAGATGCTGATTGGGCAGGTTCCAAAATGGATAGAAGATCCACTTCAGGTTATTGTATCTTTGTTGGTGGAAATTTGGTCTCATGGAAGAGTAAAAAGCAAACCGTTGTGTCACGATCCAGTGCAGAGTCTGAATATAGGGCTATGGCCCAGTCTGTGTGTGAGATAATGTGGATATATCAGCTCTTGACTGAAGTAGGACTTAAAGCTACAGTACCAGCGAAATTGTGGTGTGATAACCAAGCTGCTCTTCATATTGCTTCTAATCCTGTGTTTCATGAACGGACTAAGCACATTGAGATTGATTGTCATTTTATTCGTGAGAAAATTCAACAAGGCTTGATTTCTACCGGATATGTGAAAACTGGCGAACAACTTGGGGACATCTTCACGAAAGCCTTACATGGGGTTCGGATTGACTATCTTTGTAACAAGCTGGGCATGATTAACATTTATGCTCCAGCTTGAGGGGGAGTGTTACAGTGTGTGTATATAGCTGTCAATTAACCAACTCAACCTCGGTCATTACTGATTGGTTTGATGAAGTTGTCAAGTAGGTCACAAAAATGGGATGGGATTTTACCGTTTGAATGTTCCATTTGGCAATTGCAATTTATGTGTTTGGGAAGGAAAGTAGGATGCATAGAGGAGATGGGGTTGGTCTGAAGAAGACATTCACATGACATTCATTAAGAAACCTAGATGTATGATGGGTTATGAGAAGAAGATAATGCATATCATCGATGTCCTCGTGAACAAAGTGGGTTATGGAATATGAGAGGCTATACATTGGTTAATTTTTGGTGCTTGAAATGGGTGTTTTGATACGACATTCATTTTGGTTTTGGGTGTTATATGATCAAATAAAATTTAGTGGTGTTTAAGGTGGATTTGGGTGAATATATTATTTGATTTTCAAATATTATATACTCATCAGTTTGAATAACATGATTAAGATAGATTTATATTTACGTAAAATTTGTGTGTAATTAAAAATTTGTTAGTTTAGGTTGGTGCTTTGGTTACTACAAGGTGATAACATTGCTTGTGTTTTGACCTCCTTTCCAAACTACCCATGCTCTTACCTTTTCTTTCTTTTCCTTTCTCCCTAGAATTTTTATCTCTTTCCTTCCTTTTTCTCCCTTCAATGCATCGTTTCCTTCTCCTATCAGTAGAAACACCATCTCCGCCCCAACTTCTTGCCTACACCTATTCGCTTTGGCCTACGCCAAAAACATGTCTTTCTCTCCGCTTGACCGATCCCTTCGTTTGCTCTTCTCACTCTCTCTTAGCTATGGGGAGGGGGGATTTTAAAGTTTGAATGTTCCATTTGTCTATCGCAATTTATGTGTTTGGAAAGGAAAGTAGGATGCTTAGAGGAGATGGGGTTGGTCTGAAGAAGACATTCGCATGGCATTCACTAAGAAACCTAGATGTATGATGGATTATGAGAAGTACATAATGAACAACATATCATCGATGTCCTCTTGAACAAAGTGGGTTATGGAATATGAGAGGCAATACATTGGTTAGTTTTCGGTGCTTGAAATGCGTGTTTTGATACGACACTCATTTTGGTTTTGGATGTTATATGATCAAATAAAATTTTGTGGCTTCATCCATGTTTAAGGTGGATTTTGGGTGAAGATACTATTTAATTTTTATTTCAATTTTTCTTTTTTGATTTTCAAATATTATATAATCATTAGCTTGAAGAACATGATTAAGACGGATTTATATTTACGTAAAATATTGGTGTAATTAAAATTTTGTTAGTTTAGGTTGGTGCTTTGGTTACTGCAAGGTGATAACATTGTGAATAACATTGCTTGTGTTTTGACCTCCTTCCAAAACCCATGCTCTTGCCTTCTCTTTCTTTTCCTTTCTCACTAGAATTTTATCTCTTTCCTTCCTTTTTCTCATTTCATTGCATCTTCTCCTTCTCCTATTAGTAGAAACACCATATCCTCCCAACTTCCTGCCTACACCTATTTGCTTTGGTCAACGCCGAAAACAACATATCTCCCTTTCTGCTTGACCATTCCCTTCGTTTGCTCTTCTCACTCTCTCTCAACTTGCTCAGTCTTCGTGGTCATGTGGTATACTATTTTTACCGACGGGTTGGGTTGTGTTTGCATTGCAACAATTCAATTCGGCGCTAATGGATTGGATTGAGATTTTTGTCTCTATCGATATGTGCTTTGTCTCTCTGGGAATATGCCCAATATTTTCATTGATTTCAAGGTTTGCACACCCATCTTAGCCGATTAATCGATTCTATTCCATAGTAAATACGTTTCTATTCAATAGAATTGGTTCAAATGTGCTTTAATTGATTCAATACATTAGTCAAACCCAATCAACTGATTGCAATCGATTCAACAACCAGTTTGGGTGTTTCTATTTTTGATTTTCATAAGTTTGGGTGTTTTCATTCTTGATTTCCAGAAAGAAAAAAAATCGGCTGATTTGATTTTTACAGTAATTTGATGCAGTAGATTAGTACAACCCAATATACTGGTTTAGCAAAGTAATGAGTTGGGTGTTTTGATTCTCGATTTTCAGATTTTGGATGCTTGATTTTCGATTTTCAGAATTTTTTTTTTTTTCCTTTGGCTGTTTTGGGTTCTACTTGTTTGAAATAATCTTCATTTGATTCATTTTTTTGCTTTTACATGGACCCAATCTGTTAGTAGAACCCAAACAATCGACTCATTCAACAATTAATGGAGGTTGCAATCAATTTCTAGATTTTTTTTCCACTCATTACTTCGGTTGAAAACTTGAAATTGTAAATTGTTTTTGTATTGCTAGGCCTGACATTTTAACATTCATTTTCTTGTTTGCATTTTTGGAACCATATAATTGCTATAGTATGTCTTGTTTTATCCTTAATGTTGTCACACTATGAGAAATTGAGCAAGAAATAAGCAAATAATGCTCTCATCTGAAAATTTTATTATCAGGTCCCTCATGCATTTTTAAGTTATGTTCCTGGGCTTCCGTGTGCATTTGTGCATGTCCATTGTCATGGCTATGGTTGTGCATGCCTACCTCTGTGTAACTTTGTTTGTAATGCATTCAATTGCCCTTACATGTGAAAACCCCAAGTTGTTAAGTTGTGCTTGTTCTATTTTCAATTTTGACGCTAGTCTGGTTCACTCTAATTTGTAATCTTGATAAGATCGGAATATTGTCAATCAGAAGTGTGTTAAGCTATAGACTTGAGGTAGGACTTTTTTCTGCCAAGTGCAAAATTTGAATTTACTTTTACTCGTTTCATACCCACACATGACATTGGGAGATAAGTTATATCTATGGAACCCAGATTGAGTTGCATCATTCGTCAAATTTTTTTTTTAATTTGGATCTCGTGGTATGATTCTTATATAAATGAATTGTAAGAATATATTTTAGATGAAGATTTTTTTGTGTTAAAGGCACATGCTTTTTATTAAGAATATATTTTAGAAGAAGATTAAATAACAACAATATGGCACACAAAAGAAGGCACAAATATAAGTGCTGGAGTGTTTAATAAAATTTTACTGTTTTGAAAGTTAGAGTGCTCAAAGTTCAAATATTTCTTTTTAGTACTATATGGGAGATAAATTGTTATTCAGGTCTGTTTGCTAAGAAATGCTTTTGTGATGTAGGGTAAAGAGCAAGGAAATGGTAGATAAGGAAGGCGGAGATGAAGATTTACCAAGAGATGCAAAAATTGTTAAGTCACTACTAAAATCAATGGGTGTGCAAGAGTACGAGCCCCGTGTTATCCATCAGTTCCTTGAACTATGGTACCGATATGTAGTTGATGTTTTGACAGATTCCCAGGTGTACTCAGAACATGCTGGCAAACCTGGAATTGATTGCGATGATGTTAAGCTTGCCATCCAGACAAAAGTCAACTTCAGCTTCTCTCAGCCTCCTCCTCGAGAGGTAATCAACCCATTTTACTTTCTCTTTTAAATTCTTCAATCTTTGTTCTTGTTTGATTTATATGATCTCCCAAATTATTGGTTATGGTGCAATATGTGTATAAACCCCAACTTAACATCTTAAAGTATCAGTGCTTGGCTATAATCCTAGAATGAATAGATGTTCTGTGTGCTCTATCTTTTTGCTTCTTTCATAACTATGCTTGAATGCATTGAACTTACAGAAATGAAATGAGATTATTTGTTTCCTTATTTTGCAATGTGATTCATCTATGTTAACTGTTGGTCCTTATTTCCTTTCACATGTCATGTTTATCTGAACTGTAGGGTATTTGGTAGTTCTAGTTGCTTGTATATTGTTATGTACTTATGTTTAATAGAAGTTGAGTTTCTTATGGAAACACTATATCTAGGATACTAACTTAAAAGTTTGTCAATGTTTGCTGATGTTAATGAGATGTGAGATTGGGGAGGTCAATCATCATAGGGTCATAATCATTTTAAGTAAACATTCATTGCAAACTAACAGTAGCTTACAATGGGGGATCTCTTGCTTACAAAAGCATGAGGCAGCAAGGAGATCAGGATTGACCATGAACACTAACTGTACATAAACCAGAGACGAGAAAAACATCAACAGGACCTTCATCGTAACAGAGTTCTCTAAAGACATTGATGTTGGTGATGATTATCGGCTGTTTTCATGTTCCCCTCTTGCGAGGTATCTTAGTTTTTCTTAGGCTACAAATACAAAAGCAAAGTCATATGGCACCCCATTATAGAGAGTTGCAATCTAGAGTTGCGGTTTGGAAGGGTTGTTAATTGTCCAAAGCTGGTTGTCTCACTTTGATAAAGAGTACCAATGGCAATATCCCCCTTTTCACACTCTCATACGTGCCCATCCTGATCTCGGTAGTTTGCACAATTGAGAGAATACGCGGGAACTGTTTCAACTAGACACAAATACTACTTAATCAACTGGAAAACAGTTTGCCTTCCAAAAGGCAAAGGGGGCTTGAGAATTAGAAGAGTGAGGGACACAAACATAGCACAGCTGGTGAATGGATCTGGCGTTTTGGCAAGAAAACTCAGCCCTTATATCCTTGAAGAAAAATACGCTGTGGAATCTTATGGGTGTCACTAAAGACACTACTTTGCCTTATGGGTGTTCCCTGTGGTGAGCAACCATGAATGCCAAGCATAGTTTCCTTCATCACCTCACCTATGAAGTCGGTAATGGAAAAGTATCTTCTTCTGGAATGACAAATGGGTGGGGCATCAACCTCTTCAAGACAAGTTCAAACAAATATTTATTATCAGCAGAAAAAGAAGAAAAAAGGGGTCTATCAAAATCCATCACCTGAAATGGAACCAAATTTCTTGGGTTTAGCTTTGAGAAGGGGAGTGAGGGATTCTGAAACGGAGAATGAAAGAGTTACTAGCATCTTGGACAAGGTTTCTGCTAATGAAGAGGAAGACAACTGGTTTTGGAATGACAAGATTAGTAAATTCCCTGTGAAAGATTAGAAAATTTGTGGAAACCTGGTTGCAATTAATCCCACACTAAATCACTCCGATTTCACCATCCCTTTATCTTATTTTTTTTTTTTTGGAAAAAAAGCCCTACCACGCCAAAATTTCTTTGTATGGACCTTGGCCCATGGTAAAATTCTGACCGTTGATAACCTGGCCAAGAGAGCCCTAATAGGTTCCCTTTGTGTGAACTAGAAGACAACGGGCCAATGAAACAGGATGGTCTATGCTCACAGCTATGTAGTTAATTGTTAATCAGAATCTACTCGGTTAAGGAGCGATATCAGATTAATTGGGATTAATCAAAATTAATCGAAATTAATTGTTTGGGCTATATTTTATATACATATTTTCTTTATTGTTTACTTCAAGAAAAAAATATTTAATGTGTATTGAAGTAATAGACATCACTTGTCATAACTTAGGCAGCAACTACTCCACACCACTATATATACTGTCTCACACCACCATGTACCTTTTTTTTTTCCTACTAACCCACACCACCCAAAAAATTGTTTTTGAAAAAAATAGTAACATAAAAACAGGTAACTTTCGACCAATTTAAACCCTCAATTGAGATCGATTCTCAAGCTCATCAACACATGAAAATTGTAGTACTCTGAGTTATCTAATAAACACAATTTGAATCACTTGAAAATGTTTTGAAATGAGCAAGTTATGGTCATTTTACTGAAGTCGCGCAAATCTGTCTTGCAATAAAAACAGGGTAGTGTCCCTGACTTTCGACCAACTTATATGCTCGATCGAGACCGATTCTCAAGCTCATCAAAACACGAAAATTGTAGTACTCCTAGTTATCTAATAAACACAATTTGAATCACTTGAAAATGTTTTGAAATGAGAAAGTTATGACCATTTTACTAAAGTCATGCAAATCAATCCGAAAAAAAATTATGTTTTCACCCTTTCGCATTAAGCAATGCGAGGATTGGGCGAAAATATGCATTCTCATTTCAAAACATTTTCAAGTGATTCAAATTGTGTTTATTAGATAGCTAAGAGTACTACAATTTTCGTGTTTTGATGAGTTTGAGAATCGGTCTCGATTGAGCATTAAGTTGGCCGAAAGTCAAGGACACTACTCGGTTTTCATTGCGAGACAAATTTGCGCGACTTTAGTAAAATGACCATAACTTGGTCACTTCAAAGCATTTTCAAGTGATTCAAATTGTGTTTATTAGATAACTCAGAGTACTACAATTTTCATGTTTTGATGAGCTTGAGAATCGGTCTCAATCGAGCATATAAGTTTGGCCGAAAGTTAGGGACACTACCCCGTTTTCATTGCGGTTCATTGCGGGACATATTTGCGCAACTTTAGTTAAATGACGTTAACTTGCTCATTTCAAAACATTTTCAATTGATTCCAATTGTGTTTATTAGATAACTCAGAGTACTGCAATTTTCGTGTTTTGATGATCCTGAGAATCGGTTTCGATCGAGCATATAAATTGGCCGAAAGTCAGGGACACTACTTCGTTTTCATTGCGAGACAAATTTGCGCGACATTAGTAAAATGAACATAACTTGCTCATTTCAAAACATTTTCGATTGATTCAAATTATGTTTATTAGATAACTCAAAATACTACAATTTTCGTGTTTTGATGAGCTTGAGAATCGGTCTCGATCGAGCATATAAGTTGAGTCAAAGTCAGGGACACTACCCTATTTTCAGAGACAGGGGGTGAGAGAGGTGGCAGGATGGTGGTGGTGTTTGATGGAGAAAAGAGGGAGGGCGGTGGCGGGAGGGAGGGAGAGAAGTGGCGGTGGCGGGGTGATGGCGGTGTCTAATGGAGAAGAGAGAAAATTTTAAATTTTGAGTTTTTATTGATGGTGTGGGAGATAAAAATTTGATATGGTGGTGTGGTACAGTACTTTAGGTGGTGCCAAATAGTCGATGCCCATAATTTAAGGCAAATTATAACAAAATTAAGAATTCAATATCAAATACTCCATATTCTTTAGTTTATCTTGTTATTCCTTTCGTTGTTCTTTTCTCTTCTCTTCATATATATATTATCTTTCTTTTTCTTCATATATATATTATCTTTCTTTTTCTCTAGCCTATTCACACACTCTATGGGTAGGTATTGATGAGGTTGCCTATATATATATATATAATCTTTCTTTTTCTCTAGCCTCTTCACACACTCTATGGGTAGGTATTGATGAGGTTAAGGAATAAATAAAATAAAAAGCTTTAATTTTTTTTCTCATTTGTTTATGACACATTGCCATGGACCGATTAATCGATGAGTTTTGAAAGCGATTAATTGTGATTAATAGTAAATAGCAAAAAATTGTCAATTGCTTGGCCAAGAGATTATTGAAACGATTAATTAAAAAATCGTAACGCTCTATTAGCAAGAAAAGATTAATCATCGGTTAATCACCGATTTAATAACATAGGCTCACATGCAATGATCTAATGTTGTGGTTCACACCTGGAATACCAGATATCTCTCATCTCCTAAGAAGTGGTTCTGGGACAAACTTCTCATATGAAACAGCAAAATTTTTTGAGGAAGACCCTTGAGTTGATGGTGTTGTTGAACATGATCAATACCTTGTCGCTTCAGGGGGCAATGGGATAAAGTACTGGTTTCCCCTTTCCCTGAGTTCGGCTATGTTGGGCATCATTTATTTTTTTTGAGATTTAAGTTGTATTTCTTTGTATTTTTCTGTTTTCCCCTCAGATGTTTTTAAGTTCTTTCCTGTTTAGCTGAGTTCCTCGCTCAATTTTGTATAGTCTTCTTTGTTTCTAATTCAATTGTTTGGCATATAAAAAAAGGTTCCCTTAGGACCACAAACCCCAACCCACCTTTCAAGGAAGGAAGGTAACAAAAGACGATCGCAACTACTCCTGGTCAAGAATCAGATCCTGCCCACAGAGAGTCACCCAAGTTTAGTTTGCGAAAGTCTTCCAAATTGGCTGAACCATGACCTCCTCCTTCAGTATTTAAGCCAAACATTTTTATAGCCACATCCTCCTCGTCATGATTAGATAAAGAAGATTCATCCACATGCAGGGACAATATCCTGAATGGTGAAGGCGATGATGACTATTATATTTCTCAACTTTGAATTGGAGCAAAGTTTGATTGTTGGGAGTCTCCTTGCAAGTAGAGACATCATTACCTCCGTGACAGCTTTAGACATTTAGGTTTCATTGTTTTTATTTTTTATTTTGTTATTTTCCCGATTTTTGAATCACTCCTTTTTTCCCTGATTTTTCACTAGTTTGGGACATAGTGTATTACGAAGTACTTCAGATCTGTACGAGCAAGAACCCCTTATTTAATTATCCACTTAACATTATTCAGAAATGCAAAATTAAGAGATGTGAGGCCCTAACTCAGATGAAGAGAAGCCCAATCCCTAATGCCTTGGAACTTGGGAGAGAGGAAAAAATGGAGCTTCCAATCCCTTGAATAACGGTTTAATGAAACCAGCCAAAAATCACCAAAGAGAGTGAAGAGAGGATTCAAACATACCAAACCCAATGCCGATGAAGAAAGAGGTGAGAGGCATAAGTATCATCAACTTGCATCCACTGGAGCTCCACATTTAAAAATATTGTACGTCTTTTTATCGATTAAGCTTAGATGGGAAATTGTTGAAAACCTCAGAAGGTCCCTAACAAACTTACAAAGGACTCACCGAACTTCTTTTCTTTTTTCCTATCCCGATTCAAATCAACTGTTCATGTCGTTTGACCCAAGTGCAAGTTCTATAAAAGACCTGAAAGAGAAGTGGACTCTCCAATTGTCTAATAAAAATCGGTGACTTGCTAAGATTAATCCCAAGCCGAAGAGCGATTAACAAGCTTCCCAAAATCTGAGGTTAAAACATAGGGCATAGAGCTTAGACGATAGGGAACCACAACTTGAGAACCTCATCTCCAACCCATAAGTTATGTCAAAACTTGAGTTATCACCTCTTCTCACAACCACCTCAACACTTCTAAGAAATCATCTTTGAAAGTTGGAAGCATTATTCCTTGTTTTAGAATCATAGGAAAGGGAGGAATGCTTAGGAACAGGAAATAGGTATGTTCACGATATCATTTTGACCACTAATTAACAATCGGACCTAGATCGATTCTTTAATTTTTCATTCGTTGTGGATTGAAAGCCAAACTGAAAATTCATTAACAAGCCGCGCTGATGAAGATATTTATTTGATTTTGGTGGTTTTGAGACCTATGTGAATTGGAGGGGAAAGGGATTTTCGTAACATAAATTGGAAGATTTGATAGAATCAAATAAGCTATTGACAAAATAGGAGAAAAAAGCATAAATGTTCTCATATATATTTTCTCCTTTATTAAATCTTGTACAAATTCACAAATATTTCTGAAGAAAAACCGTAATCAAACTTGGAAAATCCCATCTTTGTTCTCTAAGTGGACATCACTTACTACAATTAGGCCGGAACATTGCTCAATAACAATCTTAGACTTCTTGAACATAGACTCGGATGAACAATTTTCATTGAATAAATGCAACTTGATGATATGCACTCTCTATATTATCACATCCAACTCAGGAACCAATTTTTGATAAGAGAGATTGGATATAAAGCTCCATTGTTATCCCTTGGGTTTTTTTATAAGCGACACTTTTCCTACCCTTTACGATTTTCTGAATTGCACAAATATGGGTATGTGTCGGACACGGACATGGGTGTGATGTGTCTAACACGACAACGCCTAAAAAAAGATTCGGGGACACGATAATATATTTAGATAGTTGATATTAGAAATCTGGAAGTATACGAAAAAAAAAACTCATGCAAGAGTTAAATGATCCTTTCAAAATTAACAGTATCAAACAAAAACATAAGCATAAATATAATCAATACGTTTATGTAGGAGAAAAAAAACATCCTTGGATTATTAATCCTATGGTTGTTACAGAGAGAATAAAGTAAGTAGTCCAACAACTTCTTTGTTTACAATTATCTTTTATTAGTAGATTATGGTTCCAAAGACAACGTGTGAGTTGCCACACTTTTTTTATTTGGAAAGTTCATTTTTTATATATTCTAAATTTAAGAGAGAACCAAAGGAGACATACTCTCTAGTGTCATCCATCCTTAGAGTTAGGTTTATCTTAATCCAATGGTTCTTGTAAGTGAGACTTTGATAACCTATTTTTTTTTTTGGAAGTAACAACACTCAACATCACAATAATTACAATGAAGAAAATGCTCTTCATCTTCATCTTCTCCACTTTTCTGTAAAAGACCCTCCATGAAAGCCATGTAAAATTTTTGCAAAGGGTTTGTAATTCTTTGTTCTTTCTCTCATTCTTTTTTTTATACTTCATTTCTAACTAAAAAATCAAGAAAAACATATTTTCAGCTACATCCTACATGTTAAAAGTCCAGGGAAAAAAAAGTTCTACACACAATTCAACAGAGGTCATGGCGAATTAGTGCAACCCAGACGATTTTTAATGTTGCATTTGGTATCCCATATATCTCATTACATACTAAGTTCATACACTATTGTCATAATGTACACATGAGGCTTTTATAGAGTCCAAAGGTTACCAATGAAAAGTTTAAACATGTTTGGGTTTCCGTAAGGCTTGCTACAACAATCCACCAAATTGGTTTAGAGACATATTGAACTGAAAACTAACCGAGCTAATTAGTCAACTTTGTGAAAATTGAACTGCATGAATCATTTTTGTTTCAATTCGGTCAAATTTTCCTACAGCCCTAATAGGCTGCCACCCAACCCAAAAATATCATATTTAGTTGTGATAATCTCTTCCTATAAGCATTCTTCTTCTGTACCATGACACCGAGAAGAACCTCATTCATGATTTGAAGGGAAAAATTCCAAAACCACCGCGCATTACCAACCAATTAAAAAATGGGGATTGGGCTTAGAGTCCCTCAAATTCCTTCATACCCACCGGGACACCTTTTGATAATTTCATGTTTCGGGTCGGAAGGAAACTAAAAAATGTTTTCGTTTGTTGGAGCTCCGTTTGAGATAAAATTTTGAGGAAAGTTACGGATTAACACTATAAACAATGTGCCAAAGTCTCAACTCATTTGGGTACCGTTCCCCGAGTACATGTTTAGGTCCACACAAATTAATATCTTGATAAACAATCTTTATGGGTGTTTAAGGATCACTCTTTGGATGGTCTTGGACAATGGGTATTGGCCAGTCGACTTGTGTCGAGCCTCAGGTGGGCCCTCGTTCATTTCGTGATTATGACAAAGAAATCCACCTTTTCACATTTTAACACATATCTCGAGAGACAAAAATAGGAGGTTGTCCAACAAAGTACATATTAGTTCAAATGAAGGATTTGGGGTCAAATGAAGTCGCAACCATTTTTTAAAGTTGGCAACCAAATTATGCATGGAAAGCGAATACATATTAATGTGACTAGGCTCTAAAGTTTACTCGTGAATACTTTTACTCATTAGTAATAAACTGCATTTGTCATTAGTTGAGCTCGGAATAGATTGAGTTTTTATCAGGTTCAACTTTGTGATCATGCTTGCAGCATTGGCAATGTCAAGAATTCGATATTCTACTAGTGTCTTGTGTGCATGTTATTCTACAATTTGATGCCCGGTGATTTAAGCACAAAAATAGTGCATTTGTAAAACAAGATTGTAAAATTCGGTTTTTGTTTGGCACCCAAACCCAATCCATAGAAATGATGATCACCTATGGGCTTAGTGGTTTTATCGGAATATTACATTAGTTGAATGGTCAAAATCACTTTATTTATCAACTTTCGGTAACAAAGTATTATCAGTCTAATCGAGCTATCGGCTAGAGTCTATATATTTTACACTACATTATCATTGTACATATCTTATCCACACATCGTTGTCTTATATATGGCTATTGACATATCTCATTCATAAATAGGCATACGTGCCCAAGTACTATTTGGTTGACTTAGAAAAGTCTACGACCCTTTGACAAGGGTTAACTTTCCAATTCCAAGTCTGCGTCCCATTACTTATATAATTGGATCTCATAAGTATTTACTTATTGGCAATGATGCACGGACTCGGATACGCGTGTCGGACACGGATACGACACGGCGGCTCGGGAATTTTCAAAAAAATAGGACTCGGCGACACGGTCAAACTTATTTTTTTAATATATTTTTTTAAACTCATATGAGCATAAAATCATAAATAATACTGTTAAACAATCCAAACATATCAATAAAACATTCAAATTCATTCATTCAAAATTACAAATGCATAATAATTTATGTATATTCCCCAAGCCCAAGAGCTCCCTAATCAAAATCAAACCCAATTCACTATTCCCCAAGCCCAAGAGCTCCCTAATCAAAATCAAACCCAATTCACTATTCCCCAAGCCCAAGGATTCAATACCCAACCTTTTTTACAAATCCAACCCCAAGACCACAGACTTCTGCTTCAAAATCCTACTCAGGATATTTGGACCCAACCCATTACCCATGATTTCAGCTCGTTTCCAAGCCCAAACCCATCTCTCTGTTTTCCTGGAGCACCATTCACCCACTCTCATCTTGCCCCCATTGGAAGACCCCTCTTATGTCTTTGCTCACGAGTTCCCCATCTGTCACCCAACAAGATCTGGTTGAACCACAAGCTCTTGTAACTCAGAACAACACTGATCCTCTTCACCTTCTAGCTGGCTTTCACGGACAACAAGCAAGATTTGCGCAACAGATCTCGAATGAGACCTCGAAGATGATGCTTGATGAGGTCCCGAACAGTTCTCGATCCATTAGATCTACAACGAGAACTTTGCTGAGCCTCCTATTTCTGTCAAAAGGATGAATCGTCTCCCTGATCAGACTCCGCTAACCGAAGGTTGGACTAGACTCACTGGTCCCGACGACCATGGTAGCACGACTCCTATTTTAACTCTTGCTAACAGAGAGATTACGGGGAAGTCTCAGGCTCAGGCGCTCAGCCTTCTTCTCTGTTCTCTGAAATTTTTATCGAAGAGGAGAATATATAACCACGTGTCTGGACCGTGTCCAAGATGTGTCAGTGTCTGTCAACGAATTTTGAACGTTGACCACGTGTCAAATACGTGTCAGACGCATGTCTGTGTCCGACACGTATTTGACACGTGATACGGAGGTTTTTCAGAGAGTCGGTGCATTAGAGCTTATTGGATGCTTGAAATGTTTGCTTACGGGCTCCCTTAAATTTTTTTGTTTGAACTTTGAGCCCCTAATGGAAGCCTAAGTAATGGTAAGGCTTTACCCTTAAGTCACATAAAAATTCCTCCCCACACCATAGACAAACACTTTTCGAGAAGTTTATTGTAAGACATGCACAAATTTGAAAGCGAATAAGGATGGTTTAAGGTTTTCCACATTGTCATTCAAGAAGAACAAGGTACAATCACAAATTGGAGGTAAGCAAGTAACCTTTGGATTATTGTTAGAAATTTGATCCCGAAGTAGACCCACATCCCTAACTTTCTTGACAATTCTACTTAGAACTTCAACAATGACCAACAACAATAGTGGAAAGGAAAGGGGAAAGATAGCTTCATTGAAAGGAAGATTTAAAGAATACAACTAAAGTTCCACTATTAAAAATGGAAAAGTGCACCTTGGACTTGCAACCATCTTATTCACAAATAACCATATTGGTCATACACCCATAGAACAAATTCCCAATTCAGATAGTTGAAGGCCTTCACAAAATCATCTTTGCAAAACAAACCCAGCAATCTGCTCTTCAACCTCGAGTCCACCAACTGTTGGCTTAATACCATCCAAAATTTAGCCATTTTGAACAAAAGCTCCTTGGTTTAAATCCTGAAGTCCATATTTGGTTAGCACCTTCTTTCGTCTGGATCAAATCAATGAAAGCGTTGTAGAGTCTCCATCAAGAAAGGGTCAAGTTTTGGAACTTCTAACCACATCCATCACCTCACTCCCAATGAAATTCTCAAAGGGAAAAACCACTTGGGCCATTCAGGCCTGGAGCTTTATCACTATTCACTACCACAACTATGAAGTCACTACACCAAATTGACATTTTTTTAACAATAAAAAAAAACAGTAACGCTTTTGAGCTATAACAATCCACAAAGCAATTTTATACATTTTCACAAACAAAGTGATTCAATAATTGTTTCACCACAAATAGTATGGGCTTGCAAGTGATGCTATTCATGGTGGTCTAATTTATTGTTTCATTTTTTTTGTGTAGCTATTTTTCATTTTGTTGACTAAATTTAGTTTTGACTTGAAATTTTTTGGTAGATTGTAATAGCTCAAAAGTGTTACTGTTTTTTAAGGTGTTACAAATATGCCAATTTGGTGTACTATTCTCTCCCTAAATGACCATCCAACCTATCTTGATCCTCCAAAATGAGGTCAAAATTCAATCCATCTAGACTAGTCCTCCACTCATTGGGCTCTTCACTTTGAAGAAAAAAACAATGTTATTATGAATGGTGTGCTCGTCTTTCACAAGAACCCCACAAAGACTTATTTTAGCAAATCACTAAGCTTGTGTTTGAGCAATGCAAAAACATGAGAGAACTTGAGATTTATTTTGTTGGTTTTTATGAATGACAGTGTTGCTTGTGGTTTGGTTAACTTCCATTTCCCTTTTCTCTGCGAAGATCAGAGCTTCAAACTCATGAAATGCAATTGGAGTGATATTTTGTCAGAAGCTTTTTTATCCAACTTAGAAGGAACACAGTGTATTACAGGATGATTGGATCCATTATACTTTCTCGTGTGAATGAGGTGTGTATCACATGGAGGTTGCATCGTTCTGCATATGGCCATATTTGATCTGTGATGCATCTCAATACTATATTATGAACAGTTCTACAGGATAAGTAGCATAGATATCTTGTAGCAGATACGGAGACCATCAATTAATTCAGTTGAATCTATTCCTTAATCACATACTACATTTTTCTCATTCATCTCATAGCAATGTCTTTGAGAGTGCCTTGCTAGTCATTAACTTCTGAGTCATTATAATCATCATCTTAATTGTAAGCACGTCTGTTTTCTCTGGAGCTATATTTGTTGAGGCATGCCTGTAAGGGTCACATTTAACCTTAAGGTGTCAAATTTATCCATTTCTTTTGCCTTCAGGAGCATGGGCATTAATATTACTTTTATTTTTATTGAATTAGAAATCACATTTTGTGTAAATTCTAAATATGTGGATGCCTCATTTATTCATCAGGTCTTACTGGAATTGGCAAGAAGCAGGAATAAGATTCCGCTGCCAAAATCAATTGCAGGACCTGGAATCCCACTACCACCCGACGAAGACTCGTTAATCAGCCCAAACTACCAACTAGCAATGCCAAAGAAGCCACCGCCACCAGCAGTTGAAGAAACAGAGGAAGACGAAGAGACTGCTAATCAGCTTCCTTCTCAAGAACAAAAGACAGATCAACAGCAACAAACCCCACAGAGGGTATCATTTCCCCTTGCAGCTAAACGCCCAAGGTAAAGTGGTTTTTGATGACAGGCATTTGGGCCTACTTGTGTGTACTCATGAAATTCACTCCTGCACCAAAACCCTGTTGTGGTTAGGCTGTGGTTCTGCACTTCGCCAGTGATAGGTTATACACCATGTTATGTGACGTGACAGTGGAACGGACTGAAGATACAATAGCCCTGTATTATTTTGTTAATTGGTTGGTGTTTATATGTAACGTAGAATCAACATCTCTTGGAATGTCACTTGATTGTTAAATATTGAAAGATTTCTCTTATCCGATATAAAATGGCAAAAATGCAGGTTTTTTTGTCCCTGCAGTAAGTTCTTTTTAACCATGCTGAAGCAACTAGCATGACCATTTACTTAAATTTGATTTTACTGCTAACTTTGCCTCCAATGCGTCTCCCAAACACTGGCTTGGCAGCTGTTGTCTGCATGGACATTTGTGTCATGACAATATTTGGGATGGTCCGAGATAGGTGAAGTTGAGGTTTACACAAAACTTGAGGTTGAAAAATATGAAAATGGTCTACTCAACTTCATGTGCACGTCCACTGGACAAGAGTCGAGAGTCTAGTTTTGCAAAAAGTATCCATAATGCATTTCTGAGCAGCATTATGAGCTCTTAGAGTTTCTATCAATATAGCTTCATACCAGTTACCAACAAAAGAGTCAGTCAAATATTGCTACAAACAGGCTTTCAAGCTCAATTCCATGTCTGAGAGAAGCCTTCCCATTTTCCAGTCTTCATCTAAGAAAAAAAAACCCACCTTCCTTCAATAACTTGTAGCTTGGCCATAGTACTGTTGAAAAAAAGGAGGACAGCAAGCACAACCGCTTCATGGGTTGTGGTCGCGATCCCAAGAGTTCCCTGTTTGGTCAGGGAATTTGAAAAACAGGCATCAACGTTAAACAAAGGATTCAACTAAACCTGTGTGCCATTAAAATCTAAAGGAGGACCAACAGCAGCAATGTTTTCCTTCAAAAGATTGAGAAAATCCATGCTTCTTGCTATTGCTCTCCTCTTGATGCCCCAATGCAGTTATAGCACCTGTGGTATTTACATACTAATTGTGGTTTTATTCAACAGCAGGCAATGGCAACTTACTAGTAAACTATCCTACTATCCCTTTTTGAATTTTACACTAGCTAGAAAACGTTTGTTTTACATTCTTAACTTGGGATGTGTCAGAGTACTGTCTAGAATGCCTAGGATTTGGTTTACACTTCAAATATACATCTAGTACTAGTTGAAATTCCTCGTTTGAACATTATCATGTCAATTAAATTCTGTAAGGCATGCAGGGTTGATCGTAGGATCCTTTGTTCACTGCCATTGTCTCACTTCTGAACAAAATCCCAAAAATAAAATTCATGATTAGATAAATCCACTAAAAGAAATGAACAATTGGAGATTCAGTAAATGAAATATAAAAAGTCCTCCAATCGAATATAGGCTTGAAAATTTTTCAATCCAAAAAAGACAAATAGCATCAACCAACGCATACAATATATAACCACCTAGTATACTTAAAACAAGAGAAGAGAAGAAAGGGTTAACCAATAAATATGGGACTAAATTGTTGTTCTCTTTGTTCCATTTGATTTGTGGCTTTGACTATTTTAGAGGCTTACAACACCGTGATTCCTACCATCTTTTGCAGAAACTATGTAATATATGATGAGTTTAATGTTTTAATAGAATTTCAAAGCCACAACCAGGATAAGAGATGTTCTTTGTTCTAACCAAGTTGTGTGCATACATATTTTCAGGTGAAAAAAGAAGGGACAATGGTGGAGGAAACCATAGAGCAACAAAATAATGAACAAGGGACTTGGAAGGACCATCCTGAGACCTGTTAGGCATCTCACATGCAGAACCTGGTTGTCTATAACTCCATCACTCTGGTCAACCCCACTTCCTATGCAGTCCGGATCTGGGTTCCAACAGCCACCATGGTTAATGTCCTTCCCAAAGGACAACAAATCTTTCTGCAGATTTCACCACCCGATTTACAATGACACTTTTCTCATGGACATCCCTGAACTAGATGGTGCATTTATTCATTACTCCAAGTAAGGTTGGTTGTTAATGCTTGAAAATGTTGCTTTCTTCTTCCTTTTTCATTCCCTTCACCAGGAAAATTATCAAACTTACTAACCGTTGGAAATATAAATGTTGCAAATTAAAACAGGAACGAAGTTACCAATTTTCTTGGGTTGAGTCGCGGACTAGGCCGCTCTCTTTAAGACGTTTCGCGGCTCTGCCCAAGATTGTGCAAGCAGTCTGATAGCCCCGTTGTCCCCAGGATAAAACAACCCAAAATTCTGTATCTGTCTCGTTCAATCACATGCACTGTTGACGAACAAAATTTTATTCACCCTTTACTTCCTTTTTGCTCGGAATCACAAAATACAATAAACTCGAAAATATAAAAGCAAATGGAACACTATGAAATATGAAGTGTTTTTAAGAACAAAAACTCTGGAATCTCTTTCGTAAAATCTTTGATAAATGAAGAGTTTACTGGAAACAAAACTCTGGAAAAGCTCTCTGAGAGAAAGACACAAAAGCAAAAGCGTTTTTATTTTGATATATGTTATCGCAAATTTCTCTTGTATTTATAGGCTAAGAGAGGATCTGCTGTGAGTAAAAAATCCCTGTATTGACGGCGGATAGAATCAGAGAAAAAATCTGGGGGACGTGGGAGAAGAGACTGGGTCTTCTCTTGACCTAGTCTTCTTCTCGGCTAAGATATTTTTTTTTCAAATAAAAATGGTTTAGTCTCGAAAGAACTCGACCCGACTCGGCTTGGTCGGACAGGCGGCGGCGGCGGCGCACGTGTGGAGTAGACCAACATTGGTCTAACTCTCCCCTCCTCACAAAAGTGGGGGTACCCCAAGGGGTCAAAGCCCAAGTCCAAACACTCTCCTTATTAACTCCTCCACAATGAGTTACATAGAAGATATGAGACTAAATAATAGAGAGAGTTTCAAAGTTCAAAACCATTTATTTTTGTTTTAAAAATTCAAACACATTTTTATTCGACAATCCCCCACTTGAATTTTTTTTAAAAACATTTCATCATCGAGCAATCTATAAATATAAGACTGTGCATAAGCAAAAATGTCTTTCAACTTGAACTCTTGCGTAGTGTTCATGATTTAGATTATACTAGAGTAACTCGTAGTTTTGAACTCTATCTCTAATAACATTACACGCACAACCTTACCAGGGTGAAGTCTAAAAAAGCCCTGTGCTTTAAGGCCATGCACGTATATCCCAATATAATGAAGGCTCTAAGAATTTTGCCCACAAATTTCATAAGAAGCGGCCAAACTTTCACAATCACTTAGGTGAGTCTATCAAGAGTACTCCTGTAGCTAGGTACTCTACTCCACATAGAGTATAGATCTCATTAAGAGTTTTTAACACATCCTACTATCGCTTCAGGAACTCATGCTTCAATCTAGAAATGGAATTGCTGTTAGGTCAACATGATTCACTTCATATCATTCACGACTTGTTATTACCCATTGAACCTATTTCTTGGGATCTCCAGTCTATAGGTTGGGTTACCATCATGAATAACTCATCAATCTAAGGGCATAAGTCCCATTCCTTTCGAGGTTTTGAAAACCTTCTCTCTAGCTAATCCTTTCATCAAAGGATCAACCAAGTTCTCATCAGTACGTACATGATCCACTCTCACAGCACCAGTAGATAGAAACTCTCTAACCGTACTGTGCTTACGACGTATTTGTCGTCTCTTGCTGTTATAATAACGGTTCTGTATCTTTGCAATAGTCGCGGTACTATCGCAATGGATCAAGACAGCTGGTATCGGTCTTTCCCATAAATGGATCTTTGCTAGCAGGTTTCTTAACCAACCTGCTTCCTCGCTAGCCATGGCTAGTGCTATCATATCTGAATCCATCGTGGATTATGCCAGAATAGTATGTTTCTTAGATTTCCAAGAAACTGCTCCACCAGCTATACTGAAGATATAGCCACTGGTGGCTTTGGAGTCATCTGAGAGGGTATTCCAATCAGCATCGCTATATCCTTCAAGGACAGCGGGAAACTTCTAATAGTGTAATCCCGAGGTTCTTAGTCCTCTTTAGGTATCTCATGACCCTTTCAATAACATGCCAATGTTTTATAATAGGTCTACTAGTAAATCTGCATAGTAATCCCACTGCATAAGATATGTCGGGCCTAGTGCAATCGGTAGCATATCGTAGGCTATCAATGATGCTCGCATACTCAGATTGTCTAACACCATTACCAGTGTTCTTGAAGAACTTTACACTAGGATCATTAGGAGTACATGCATGTTTACAGTCAGAGTAATTATATTTCTTTAGGATCTTCTCAATATAATGTGATTGATCCAAAGAAATTCCCTTTTCAGACCTAGTAATCTTGATACCAAGGATTACACTATCCTCTCCAATGTCTTTCATATCAAAGTTCGCTCGCAATAAAGATTTCACTTTGATCACGGCATGAACATTAGAACCAAAGATAAGCAAATCATCCACATATAGACATATAATAGTGCAAATGCCATTTTCAGATTTATAATAAATGCATTTGTCACTTTTGTTCATTTTAAAGTCATGTGAGATAATAAGATTATCAAATTTTTCATGTCATTGTTTTGGAGCTTGTTTCAAACCGGAAAGAGATTTATTGAGTTTGCAAACTTTATTTTCTTGCCCTGGAATTACAAAACCTTTAGGTTGGTCCATGTAAATTTCTTATTCCAAATCACGATTAAGAAACGCAGTCTTAACGTCCATCTGGTGCAATTCTAGATCATGTATTGCAGCAAGAGAAATTAGCACTCGAATAGATGTAATTTTGGTAACAGGAGAATATGTGTCAAAGAAGTCAACATTTTCTCTCTGTCCAAACCCTTTGGCTACAAGGCGAGCCTTAAACTTTTCAACATTTCCATCGGGTTTCATTTTCTTCTTAAATACCCACTTACAACCTATTGTCTTGCAACCTGGTGGCAAGTCAACTAAATGCCAGGTTCTATTAGACTCAAGAGAGTCCATTTCATCATCAATAGCCTATTCCCAAAAGTTGGCATCTATAGAGGATAAAGCTTCTTGAAAGCTAAGGGGATCCTCCTCGACTGTAAAGGCATAAAAATCGGGGCCATAGTTTTTAGAAGTTCGGTTCCGTTTACTTCTCCTAGGCTCAGATTCTGTGGCTTTATCGTTTTCATTCATCCTGATCATAGGCACGTTATTAAAGGGTGTACCCCCACTATTCCTCGAAATAAAAGGAAATCTATGTTCATAGAAATCAACATCGTTTGATTCTATGATAACGTGATCACTAAGGTTATAGAATCTATAGGCTTTGCTGTTAACAACATATCCTATGAATACACACTCATATGCCCTACTGGCAAGCTTGTTCCTTTTAGGATCAGGAATTCTAACATAAGCTAAACAACCCCAAGTTTTGAAATATGACAAGTTTGGTCGTCTATTTTTCAAAATCTCATAAGGAGAAGTTTTGCTTTTCGATTTAGGGACTCTATTTAGCACGTACCAGACCGTCAAAATAATCTCTCCCCACCAGTGTGATGCAACACCGGAGTTAAGTAGAATGGCAACTACTAACTCAGTAAGAGTTTTATTTTTCCTTTCAGCATTGCCATTCATCTCAGGAGAGTACGGTGCAGTTTTTTCATGAATAATTCTATGAGAATTATAAAAGTCTATGAAATTACTGTTGTCATATTCAGTGCCTCTATCACTCCTAAGCCTCTTTATCTTTCTATTAAACTGATTTTCAACTTCCGTTAAAAATATTTTGAACATGTCAAATGCTTCACTTTTATTTTTCATTAGATAGACGAAGGTATAATCGGAGCAATCATCAATAAACGTAATAAAATAACATTTTTCATTTCTAGTCAAAAGACCATCAAGTTCACATATATCTGAATGTATTAAATCTAAGAGTTCAGATTCTCTAACAACAGATTTATGTGGTGTTTTGGTTATTTTAGTTTGGCTACAATAGTTGCATTTTTCAAAGTCATTTAAGGACAATTTGGAATTAGTCCTAAGTTACTCATGTTTTTAATTATTCGCTTATTAACATGACAGAGTATAGCATGCCAAATATTAAAAGAACACAACATGTAAGCAGAACTAGAAATTTTATTAGCATCAACATTCAATTTAAACATACCATCAGTGACATACCCTTTCACCACAAATACATTATTTTTAGTGATGGTATACAAATCAGCCCCTATTATTTGAGTAAACCCAGCCTTGTTCAGAAGGTAATCAGAAACTAAGTTCTTCCTCATCTTTGGAGTATGCAGGATATCCTTCAGGATGACAGTCTTTCCAGAGGAAAACTTCAGCTAAACTTCGCCAGTTCCAGCAACGATAGTGGAGTGGGAATCACCCAACAACACTTTCTTGTCTTCAGCTTCATAATAGGACTTGATCATTTCTCGATCATAGCAGACATGTCGAGAAGCACCAGTGTCAACCCACCATCCCTCGGATCCACCAACAAAGTTGATCTCAGAGATCATTGCAATAAGTTGGTCTTCGGTTAGGTTCGCCTGCGGAGCAAGACGAGATCCATTCCGGCAATTCCTGGCCATATGCCTTGGCCTACCACAGGTATAACATAGGAACTGTGCTGATTCATTTCTTGAGGGGTGTTTTTGTCCATTCTAATTTCGCGGAGGATTCTGATTCTGTTGGTTGCGGTTCTGGTTGTTCCGATTATGATAGTTCCGATTATGATGGTTTCAATTTTTATTGTGACTCTGACTTTTCATAGTCTTTCCATTGGGTTTCAGAGCCACAGGGGTGGATTTCTTCGGGTTAGAAATAATCAAAATTTCATCTTTCTGATCTTGTTTCCGGGCTTCCTCCTCAATTCGAAGTCGGGTAATCAAACTTTCTAGAGAAAACTCTTTGGTTTTATGCCTAAGCGCATTCTTAAAGTCTTTCCAGCTAGGGGGCAATTTATCTATCACAATAGCTACTTGAAATTGCTCATCTAAGGTCATGCCTTCAGATATGATTTCATGAGCAATTTTCTGTAGCTCGTGAGATTGGGTTTCCACATACTTATCATCAGTCATTTGGTATTTCAGATAACGATTGGCGGCATATTTCTTTGTGCCAGCCTCCTCAATGTCATATTTTTTCCTAAGGGCTTCCCAAATATCCCTAGCAGTTTTTTCAGAACAATAATAATCATACAATTCATCAGACAGACCATTCAGAATAAAAATCTTACACAAGAAGTCATTTTCTATCCAGCAATCTAATTCCTTAGTGCTGGTTTCATCAGGTTCAGCAGACAATTCGGGGTTTTCAACATTACAGATATAAGCTACTTTGTGCCTAGTTAAGAAAAACAACATCTTTTGTCTCCATCTTTTAAAATGTTGACCCTCAAAACGAAAGGGTCTGTTTAGGTCCTTAGCAGCAAGTTCAGTAATAGTAGACATGGCAGATATGTAGCGTCTTAAAAATTGTTGGAAATATAAATGCTGCAAATTAAAACAGGAACGAAGTTACCAATTTTCTTGGGTTGAGTCGCGGACTAGGTCGCTCTCTTTAAGATGTTTCGCGGCTCTGCCCAAGATTGTGCAAGCAGTCTGATAGCCCCGTCGTCCCCAGGATAAAATAGCCCAAAATTTTGTATCTGTCTCGTTCAATCACATGCACTGTTGACGAACGAAATTATGTTCACCCTATACTTCTTTTTACTCGGAATCACAAAATACAATAAACTTGAAAATATAAAAGCAAATAGAACACTTTGGAACTCTCTGAAATATGAAGTGTTTTTAAGAACAAAATTATGGAAAAACTCTCTGAGAGAAAGACACAAAAGCAAAAGCGTTTTCATTTTGATATATGTCATCGCAGATTTGAGGAGAGAATCAGGGAAAAAATCTTAGGGACGTGGGAGAAGAGACTGGGTCTTCTTCTCTGCTAAGATATTTCAAATAAAAATGTTTTAGTCTCGAAAGAATCCGACCCGACCCGGCCGGTCGGATGGCGGAGGGGCGCGCGTGTGGAGTGGACCAACATTGGTCTAACTCTCCCCTCCTCACAAAAGTGTGGGTACCCCAAGGGATCCAAGCTCAAGTCCAAATACTCTCCTTATTAACTCCTTCATAATGAGTTACATAGAAGATATGAGACTAAATAATAGAAAGAGAGTTTCAAACTTCAAAACCATTTATTTTTGTTTTAAAAATTCAAATACATTTTTATTCAACACTAACTATATATACCATCATCATCATCATGGTATTGTAGGAATCTGCTTCTTGTCTCCACCAACTTCCTCAGATTATATACTTTTTCGCCACCTAGAGTCGCATAGATTGTTTGTTGAAATGTTGGTTTACCGTTACAGAGTAGATACTTGGAACAAATAGTTTTTCCATATCAAAAGTAACATATCCTTCTTTGCTTCACATTGCAATCCAATTATCTACACTGTTTTTTCTATTGTTTGGGTCAAGATGGAAAACTAGATGTTTTCAATGCAAATGATGAAGAGTTAATGAATCAAGGTCTCGTTCTAATAGGACCAAATATGTCAATCCACAGGTCTTATATTTTGAAGTGTGACAGAGAGATTTTATCAGTATTATGGTCATATAGGTAATCCAATATGCTAGCGGTAGCCAGATTAGTTGGCTAAGTCTGTGGTAGTTTGATCCCCACGACTTGGTTTCATTACCCACCAGTGGCACGCTCGCATTTCAAAAATAAAAAAATAAAAAAATCTTACTATGTATGTTGTGAGTGGTGGTGTTCTTGAGATAGCCAGGAGAATAATAGTGTTGATAGGTTTCTGTAAATTAGTTGTATTTGTGCTTTGATCTAAACTGATGTGGATGTGCTACTTGTTTGTTGAATTTTTTAAGTGAGTTGTATTATTTTTGTTGGATCCTCCAAGCTGATTATTTTCACGAGTAGGTTATTGATTGGCCTTAACCTCCTCACACTCAACTAAAGACTTTCCGTGACTGTGGAATGTTAAAACCTAGCTTAAATTTTGTTTGGTGCAATCGGGAAGATACAATGTCTAATTAATTAGTCAACAAATTAAGGTTATGATTTACTAATTAACTATTGGAAATTTCTTCCCCCTACCCAAACTTATTGTCATTTTGAATGAGCATCTCCATATTGCTAAGCTAAACTTGATAGCTCCAGGTCAGCCATGGACTAGACAGACTTCCCCCAATTCATGTTATTATTTCCATGCTCCTCTCTTCCTTCCAGTTCAAATAGCCTAAGAAAAGTCAGAATCCTTTACAAGTATCTCTATTCACTTGTTAAAGAGAGCAAATTCTTCTTTGTAAGCAAAACAACACACTAGGTTTTTTTTTTTTTTTTGGTCTCTCAATCCAAATTTGATTGCTCATTTGTAATTATTTAGAAAAACAACTAAAACATCCTTTTTCGAACTCTACACTTCTCAAAGCATTCACATTCCCACTTCGGCAAAATTTTATTGTCGAAATTATTGGTGATGATACATAAAAACGTTCACATTCCTGAGCCATACGCATTTCATGATGATCTTGAGGAATTATGGGCCTCAACATCAGCCCAACACTGATCCAATCCAAGCGGTTCGAAGCTCGCCTGATCCAGTTTCGCCAAACGAACCCGAACTCTTACAGCGTGCTAGGCCCACACGTCTCACAACTATCCTCAATACCCATGAGTCATACTAAGACAAGTATCTCGGGGATCAGCTACGGACAGACAACTTCCTCTTACGGATCTCAAGGAAGCAAATACCAGAATACATTCCACGCAGGGAAACTTCCTCCTACGGATTGCTCTTGGATTGGAAAATATCTCTTGCGTATTTAGGAGCACAGGGCTAACATGGAACTTCCCTTCTACAACACAACTCCTAATTAGAGAAGGATCTCCACGAAGATCTCCTTCCTAAACTACGCTTACGATGGCTTGATAGAACCTGGACTCTTGCATTATAATTAAAACTTGAGGTTGGTAAGCTAAGGTACACTACAAATTCCCTGTTTACAACATTACGCCTTCCTCAGATCCTTGTCTGACTTTAGCATCGGAGTGCCATCGGCCACCACAACGGTAGTCCATTGCTCACGTGCGTTACTTGTGCAGATCAGCGAGATTAGGTCAAAGCAGAGAGCGAAAATCAACTGCATCAGTTTGGCGCCGTCCGTGGGGACAACAAAGTTCTTAACTTTTCACTAGCGTCGTCTCCTTTCAAAACCCAGAAAGATGGTGACCACTAGGTCACGCAACAATGGAGAACAAGGGGACAAGTAAAATGCTCAGGTCGGCGCGGTATAGCCGCTTTCAGCGGCTCTAGTCATATATGGGCATCAGACTCACGCCCTTGCGCCGATGAAAGCAAACGACGGACCCCCAAATCGATAGGTTGTCATCTCAAATACAATAGATAGCCAAGGCGGTGGAGGCTCTCACGCGACAAAATCCACCACCTGCCAATGGAGACCAGGAGCATCACGGGCCTCTGTCTCTGAAGGATGGCAGGGAGCAAGCACACGAAAGCCAAGCCCCCGTTAGTTCTCATTGGACTAAGGGAGGCTGCGCGGCTAACGCTGAGCTCCCCGCCAGGGTAGAGAGACTCGACCCTCAGAACCCCCTCCGCATAGGGGCGCACGACCCAGATGTACTGTACCACCTCTCCGTCCCGCCATTTGTGGACCAGATCATGAATGAGGCCCTTTCGATTCACTCCTTCGAAACTCGACTTCTACGACAGAACCACCGATCCATTAGACCACCTGCGTTATTACCAGCACGTAATGGCCTTAAAAGAAGGATCGGAGTCGGTGATGTGTAGAACATTTCTCACTAGCCTAAAGAGGTCAGTACTGACACTGGCAAAGGAGTTCCTGACACGTTTCATAGGGAGCCAGCGTTTTCAAAAAGGCTCACACTACATAGTCTCTCTAAAGTAGAGGTCCCACTAGACTCTCAGAGAGTATGTCATGTACTTCAACAACGAGCTGATTCTCATCGACGGATGCAATGACGACACGACCGTGACAGCCTTCACTGCGGGCCTCAAGGAAGGAAAGCTCTATGAAGACCTCACCTTAGAGCCCCCTCTGGACATGACATAGCTCCTCAATAACGCTTAGAGGCATATTACCTTGGAGGAGTTGAGAACCGTGAAGAGGGAAACTGAAGGTGAAAATAAACCCTCCGCTCTTAAGGACAAAAAGGAGGGAAAATGACGCTAGGACGAGGAACAGAGCAAGAGAAAGCGCAATGAAAACAGGTCAGACCCTAGTTGGTCCAGGCCAAAGAAAACATCCAACTACATTGGATCTAGAACCGTGACACCCCTCAATTCCAGCCTTTCAGACGTACTAAACTCCATGAAGTACTGGGAAGATCTGAAGTGGTCCCCGAAGCAGCGCGATGACCCCGCCAAGCGTGATAATGACAATTACTGCACACACCACAAGGAGGGTGGCCACGATACCAACGACTGCAAGAGTCTGAGGTATGAAGTTGAGTACTGGATCCGCAGAGGCAAACTGAAGGAATTTCTGAACTCTGAAAATCGGCCAGAACGAACAGGGGACAGGGGGAGTCAGTTAAAGATAATAGAAGGACACCCCAGGGATAATCTATGTTCTTCATGGGGTCGGATCGAATAAAGACTAGTCGTACAGGTCTCGCAAGCTGACCTTACTGGAGATGCGAACACAACCCGCGGACGAGGAAAAACACATCTGCCACTCAAAGATTCAGAGCCTTATTCCCACCTTGATCTTTACGGACAAAGACCTCGAAATAGTCCGAGCGCCACACAACGACGCCCTAGTCATCTCAGTCTCCATAGCAAGGTGGGAGGTAAATAAAGTTCTGGTGGATACAGGAAATTCGCTCAACGTCCTGTTCTATAGCGCGTACCGGAAGATGGACTTCAAGGAGGAGAACCTAACACCCTCGGATCACCCGTTGATTGGATTCAGCGGGGAGAAATATTCCCCCCTCGAAAAGATAAGGTTAGCAATTGTGGCAGGGGAGCCACAATTAAGAAAAGTCATGTTTCTGGACTTCATAGTAGTAGATGCGCCATCAACCTACAACCTTATCTTTGGAAGACCATGGCTCCACCAGATGGAAGCAGTAGTCTCCACCCTACACTAGTGCTTTAAGTATACCACTAACCACTCCGAAGTGATAATACATGGAGACCAACCTACGACACGAGGCTGCCAATACGCCGCACTAAAACGGATAGAATGCTCACAGATCCAACTACATCCTGCAGAGCAGCCTGAACCAATGTTAGGCAAAATGACGGCAGAGACGTCACATTTAAGCGAGATATGAACAATAAGCTTCTCCACCCAGTAAAATGGAAAGGCCAATGCAAGGGAGAATACATCTCGGTAGAGATTGACCCATCTACAAGGTTTACTCTTTAGTAACCTCTGAAACGCCTCGACAGTTTGCTGAATGATCCACAAGAACAACCCGAATTCACTTCAAGGCCAGGATCAATTTCTCCCCGTCAATAGTTAGTTTACTTTCAGTCGTTTGTTTCCCTTTCCATAGTCAATGTAGAGTTTTAGTTCTTAAAGACTTATGTGATTTGCAATCATTTAAGAAATACAGGAAGAATTATGAAAACAAACTCTATTGATTATTTGAAAGATATAACAACAAGCGCCTTGAGGCGGATACAAAAGACTACATACTACAAGCATTTGAATACAATGCGACATGAAGTAAAAGACCCTCTTAGACAATCTAACTACGAAAGGCATCTGAAGAAAACTTCACTCCTCAACTTCTTGGCAAAGACTGGATTGAACCAGAGCAGGATGAAAGCATCATGTTCAAACACCTTCGCAAACATACACCTCAAATATGGTCCGAGGTGGTACAAAATCGGCAACCAGAAGCACCGAAAAAATTCAAAGTCCAACTCACACACTCTGTGAACTTGGGACAAGTATCAGGTGAACTTGGATCGTATATACCTTCCTGCACAAGGAAAATATGAATATTTGGGAATTAATGGCCCACTCCAGTAGGCCATGTCCAACTCCACCTCAACCCAGATGCTGACTTCCAGCGCAAGGCGAAGCGGCAGAGCTAATCAAGAAGTGGTGGGGGTAGGCGCTCGACGATGGTTGTTGGTGCTATCTTTGAAATTAAACATTCAGGAACAACGATAAGGCACCAGCAAGTGAACGACATAATCTTCCCTTGAGAGAGAATCCATACTATTTCTCCACGATATGAAAAGAAATTACGAGGCCTTAGCAGATTAACTACGTGCCCACCTAGAACAAGTAACCACGCATAACAACAACTATCGTCGTGCCTGATCAGTGCAAGGTAAGAACATTCGAAGACTCCATTGCTAGAAATCTCCCTTTAGCCTTTGAAAACCCCAAAACATTTTCTTCAAACAAGAACATTCTGGAGATAAGCTCTGCGAAAGATAGTGCCTACAACAATTGGAAGACACCATTATATAGGCATAATGGTTCACCAAACGGGCCTCCTGTATTAACTACTAAGCATATAATACCGTGTGAGAAATGAAAAGACGGTGGTTCCCAAGGAGAGTGCGCAGACCACGTTCGCTCAATTAATGGCGTTGCACGCAACCTCATCAACTCAGGGGGAGTAACCGGTACTCAACCGTCCTGCAGCCTACGCCGTGCATGTGTCACCACGTGATCTATGTCGTACACGTAGTACAACCGTACAAGAAACCTAACTCTTCCTTTGCGAGCCCAAATGCTTGATCCACTCGGCCCACCATTCAAACAGTATTATGCTACATGCTTGACACGAGTGCAAATCCAAATCAGTCTTGACATACGAACCGTTCCTACGGATCTCTGTTTTCTTAAGGTAGTGTTGTCCACACGGTGCGCGACACTAGCGGACATGGGTTCTCATGAACTCAAACGGGCGGAACCCCTCTCCAACCAGACAAGCTTAGTCAGCCTAAGCTGATGACGACGACTTCTGGTATCTCCCGACACCTAGTCCACTTAGCGCAGATCTCGATAGTCTAGGAAGTGGTAGTCTAATCAGTGCTATCACGCCTGGTGACGACGACTTGCCAGAGATCATTGCTCCCTTTGTGGTCAATGATCGCTGAACCCAATCAAATAAGCCTCGTTGGTGACGACTGACAAAGAAAGTTTCTGATCAAAGCCCAGACCTGTAGCCCTCACTGCGCGGGAGTAGATGGTTTGGAAGGTGGGAGCCTAGTCACTCCCAAACTGATTTCAACGGCTTGCCACGGGACCACCGTTTTTCAGTGTGGCTGCCAAATTACCAACCCTGGACTTGTAGCCCCCACTGCACAGGTGTAGATAATTTAGAAGATGGGAGCCTAATAAGTTCCGAGCTGATTTCGATAGCTTGCCATGGAACCACTGCTTTTCAGCGTGGCCACCGAATCACCAACCTTGGACTTGTAGCCCTCGTTGCGCGGGTGTAGATAGTCTAGAAGGTGGGATCCTAGTCAACCGCAAATTGATTCCGACGGCTTGCCACGGGACCACTGCTTTTCAGTGTGGCCTCCAAAAACTCTCAAATTTGTAGCTTGATGCGCATAGGTGTAGATGATTTGGAAGGTGGGAGCCTAGTAAGTCCCAAACTGATCTTGAGGGCTTGCCACGGGACCACTACTTTTCAACCTGATCGCCGAACCCTTTTTACTCGAACTTGTAGCCCCAATCGTGCAGGTGTAGATGGTTCAAAATGTGAAAGACTAGTCAGTCCCCGACTGATGTCGACGGCTCTCCACGGGACTACCGTTCTTCAGCATAATCGCCAAATCCTTACTCCCTGAACCTATAGTCCACGTCGTGCAGACATAGATGGTTCGGAAGGTGGGAGGCTCACACAGCTCGCCACGTGACCCCCGCTCTCTTTCAAAACAACGGCTGCCAAAACAAATCTAGCTGAGTCAGCGTCTTCACGCTCAAACAAACTGGCACCCTATTATCAGCAAAGGCCACTCGAGCTGATACATAGATCGTACAACCAATGCCCAAATAAACGCTACATAGTGTGTCCGCTTGAGCTTACGACGCTTGACTCGGAACAAATGCTCTGACGTATACGCTCGGCCATCGCAACTAGTCCATAACAGCAGCTGCAACCAACCAATCAGACAAGAAAGACAAGCCTTAAGCAACTTACCTTGGGGACAAGACACAACTCGGGCAACTCAGCTCCCAGCTAAATTGTCCACAACATGCCCCCTATTGGACATGACTACGCAACAATGATCATGAGTCATTTGCAAGATAGAGCAGTCAAGCTTTCTACTACAGACAAACCATTTGGCGTCCTATTAATTCAACCAACCTATGTCAAAGAAAGACGACAAGACAAAACAAAAAACATGCAATAGAGACGACAAACACAAAATGGATAAAACTGTTTTTTCTTAACGGTCGACAAAATTGATACAAAAGTACAGAGTTCACTCCTTATCAGGAAAATGTAGAAAAACAAAAGAGCTAATCTTAACAAAAAAAAGAGCAGGAGCTGCGTCAGCACGGACCACAGCCCGGGCATCAGGATCCAAACTGTCCTCCTCGTTCGACAACGCAAAGGCAATGGACAGGTCTACATATGACATCTTCTTGTAACGGCCGAGATCCCACTTCGGATGTTCCTCCTTCATTAGCGCCAGTAGCTCCAGCCTGCCGTGTACAACCCAACAAAACTCGCATTTGCCTTATTCCTGTAGAAGCTCTTCCTCCCGCGCCTTCGAGTCAGCAAGTTCATGCTCCAACAGCTTCAACTTGCTAGTCAGCGCGTCAACTTGAGACTACTCCGTGGCCAGACTGCTTTTCATAGCACTGAGCTCATGCCACTCCAGTTTGAGTTGGTCCTCGGATTCCAGTTGTTGCTTATGAGCGGCTCATTCAGCCTCCTATGAAGCATTCTCATCAGCAAGAGACCGCAGTTTAAAACACGCCTTAGCCACAGTTTCCTGCGCAACCTCTACGTCTCGACGGATCCGGCTCAACTTCTGCTTGAATTCGTCTATCCCAGACACCGCCTTTGCTAGATCACGCTCAAGGGCTTCCAGACGAGCCTTCTAGGTCGATCACGGTTGACTGATCCAGCCACTTCTCCTCAGCCTGCTTCTACCGCCGTTCAACATAGAACGCATCAGAATACATCGCCTGCATGTGAGAGAAGACACGCTCCATGTTGTATACCCTCTCATGAGCTACCTCGACTTCCATCCCAGCAACGACCACTTGGCTCAAGTGAGACATACCCAACATAAGGTACTTTAAACCCTTATCCATACAACCTTCCAGCGTATCCTCCTCAGGCTTCGGAGCGCATTCCATCAACCAATTGTGACGTTTGCATATATGCTTCCTCGAAACGTACTCAACGTCAACTTCTTGGTGCCAGAACTAAGAACTCGTCCTCATCAAGTCTGGTGCAAACAAACTTATCCGCGCATCCGAATGAAGCCTTCCCGGATTAGGAATCACGCCGGCACCACCCTTCGCAGTCAGACTCTTCTCCGCGGCCTTTCCCTTGTCACGAACAACCGACCCTTTAGTGCGAGACGACTCAACAGGGTTCAAAAGAAGAGAAGGAAGTGAATTATCCAAAGGACCTCCAACACTTCTAATTGTGGCCTGGAACGAGACGGTGAATAGTGTGGACTACAAAAAACTTGGCTTGTGTCGTGGCTACTTTTAGACGACACACCAATGGGACGATCAGATTCAACAACCTCAGGCGAACCTTCGCTGAAGCCTTCTACTGGGATAGTCCCACACGAATCAACATCGACAGAAGCTGCCATTGCAACCCGCACTAGATGCTCATTCAAAGCTTTGGCCTGCGCATCACTGAGATTTGACCTGTCTTCAACCCCTGCAAACCGCAGGTAATCCTTCTCCCAGCCGAACACATCAGTCTCCGCCCTGATAGGTCGATCAGACTCGCGTACTTTCCCCCTGGAGCGGGTCGTGCTGAAGGCAATCCAGATTGGACACATGACCTCTTTTAACTCACAAAAGAGGCAAGTGCTTCAGACGACTCCTCCGTGTAAGATAGAATAGGAACTTTGGCCCCAACGACTTTCCTCTTCTTAGAAGGGGTCCCATCCTCCGACTTTACTCGCGATGCTCCATAAATCGTGGGGCCACGTGCCAGTTGTCCCACAACCTACTACGAATGAAGTTGGAAACGCTTATGACATCCACCACGTTCTTCGTTGACAAACCACAGAACGTCTCCATAGTGTTTTGCTCCTCTCAGGTAAGAGGAGTAGTGTGAAACCTTTCTGCAAAGACACACAAGTGATGATTTGCTAGCCTGCAATCAGACATATCAAAGTCAAGAGAAAAAATTGAACTTACGAAGTGGCCTAAACTCTTGTTCGAGCGGACGACCCTTACACCGAAAATACTTCGAATCCGCAGGGGCTAAGAAGCAGTACTTCTGTCAGAACTTACAGACAACATTACTCATCAGTTGAGGAGAGGTCAACAACTTGATTACTCGCGGAGTCACGCGGATGCCAGCCTCCTTCACCCTAATAAGGATGATTCTATATCCATTAGGCCCCATCTGAGCCGGAGGAATCCCCAAAAGATCTAAGAATTCCCTGATCACATCCAGAACAGGAAAACACACTCCAGTTTGAAGTATCCTTGATGCAAACAGATGAACCCAACAGGTGGCAACATTAATTTTTGGTCATCCTCCAGGACATACAATGGCTGGTCCTCAGGGACCCCAAACTTCGTACGGATTTCAGCCAGGCCAGGCTTAGAAAGCAACCTGTCTTCAAAGAACTCCAAGCGCTTGGCCAAGGTTGCGTCGTCAAGAAGATTTTGTTGAGCCATGACGAAGATGAACAATCCTCCTTAATCAGAAGATGAGTAGAGCTATAGCTTCAAAAACAAGGAAAATAGAAGAGTCAGACTCTGCACTACGAATGACCTAAATAGGGATTACGTTCTCGCCTATTTTCCGCTGAATCGACGCACGTTCAATTAATGCAGCGCGCGACTCAAACAGTGACTCCGACTCAATTATCATCATGAGTGGCGTATCTTTTCAAAGAGATGACTTAGCAAACCAATGTGATGACCCACTAACTCAGGGGGAGTAATTGATGGTACATAAAAATAGTCACATCCCTGAGCCATACTTGTGTCATGATGATCTCGAGGAATTACGAGCCCCAGCATTAGCCCAACACAAATCTGGCCCAAGCGATTCTAAGCCCGCCAGATGCAGTCTGCCAGACAGACCCAAACTCTTACAGCGTGCTAGGCCCATACGTCTCACAACTATCCTCAATACCCATGAGTCCTTCTAAGGCAAGTATCTCGAGGATCGACTTCGGGCAACTACAACAACTTTTTGCTTCCAACTAGGAAGCAAATACCAGAGTACATTACACGCAGGGAAACTTCCTCCTACGGATTGCTCTTGGATTGGAAACTATCTCCCTCGTATCTAGGAGCACAGGGCTAACATGAAACTTCCCTCCTACAACACAACTCCTAATCAGATAAGGATCTCCACAAAGATCTCCTTCCTAAACTATGCCTACGATGGCCTGGTAGAACCAGGACTCATGCACTATAAATAAGACATGAGGTTGGTAAGCTAAGGTACGCTACAAATTCCTTGTTTACAACATTACGCCTTTCTCAGATCCCTATCTGACTTTTGCATCGGAGTGCCATCAGCCACCACAATGGTAGTCCGTGGCTCACGTGTGTTACTTGTGCAGGTTAGCAAGTCAGTGAGATTAGGTCAAAGCGGAGAACGAAAATCGACTGCATCAATTGGGTTTTGCCTGAAGCTTGTGCACACCATTGTCAAAGAGAGTAAAGCTTAGATACAATTGTTGTTGTTAACCATAAAAGATCAATTGTGCAAGCACCAACATTATAACTTAGTTTTTTTCTCTCATTCCGAAATGGAAAAAATAAGGCAAGTATGTTTCAATAACACACTTGAAAGGTGGCATGTATCACTAACAATATATGGCAACTATATTAATTTTGAACACTCAAGAGAATGCCAACTTGGGACCTTATTTCTACTCCAAATGTCGGAAATTAAGTAAGTTCAAGGGGAAGTGAACACTTAAAGTACGGACGGCTATTTTGACAGACCAGGTCGAGTTTGGTACCCTCTAAACAGGTCACCGATGAGTCTGGTTCTAGGAAGGCAGACTGGCCTGTTATACATGCATCCTTTTTTAGTCTCCCAATACCTATATATGTACATGTTGTTGTAAAGGTAATTTCACTTATGTCTTATGTCTAGACCCTCTCATACATTACGATCATCACAAAGATTATAGCTTCGTCGCAACAACTATAAATTGCTTTGTCCCTTAAGTCTGATCCATTTTTCGATTCTTTCTGAACGAAAAAATATTGTTAGCAACCTGTTGACAACATGAAGAAGTATCATTGTTAGACTTCACCAGGGCTCTGAGTCTATCCATTTTTTTAATGTGGTCAGAAACTTTGAGTCATTATATCTAATAATAGACATATAACATTATGGGTGTGTTTCGTTGGATGGAATCTTATTTCATAAGAATCCATTAGGGGATCCCTACATTTAAGGCTAAATTGAGGTAGCACTCATTATCCACCATTAGATTTTACGATCAAGGAATGGAAGTCCCATGAACATCAGAATCACACTCCTTGGTTCCCCCAAAGCATGTGATTTCCATGTTTCTGGGACTTTCATTCCCACCATAAATCACCAAATCTAATGGTAAATTAGTGAGTGAACCTCAAATTAACTTAGATGTTGGTGGTTCCCTCATGGATTCTCATGGAATAAGATTCAATGCAACCAAACACACCCTACATATCTAATAAACAGACCCGCACCTCCGAGATCTGGCATGCATTGTCGATAATGTACAGAGCTAAAAACCAAGATTCACGTTAGGGAGTTTTCTAGAAATTCTGAAGAAAAAAAATGTCTTGAAGCTTCTCTAGAAGCACGGTAGTCACTGGTCTTACCCTTTATATGCTAGAACACTTTCAATAGCAGCCTGGAATTCCTTATCAGTGGGAGGTTGTCTAGTGACTTCTCAGCTTGGTGGCACAGAGTTTGAAGAGCCACCACTGCAATCTCTAATAATGCTCCCAATTGTCTAGATGGTGTTTACCAAGGTGATTACCTCTTATCAAGTTTTTAAAATGTGCATAAAATAAAACCCATCAAATCAAGAAATTTGTTCTTCTTTACCACCTCCAACAATCCTGTTAGTTTCTAAGGTATGCACGTGTTGAGAAATTGCTTGGTAGTTTTGCTAACCACTGAGAGCAGTTAACTAACATGTTAACCATTAGAGAGAGTAGAAATTGGGTTTCAGAATAAGAGAAACAACTCTATGGTTTTCTGCACTAACTCTCTTCAAAACCTACACTGCAAATTGTTGGATACTAATGATCATCGAGTTCCTGATTTCATATTAGATCGCATTTTAACATCCACGACATTGAAGATTCCGCAAAATCATAAGTTCCCTGGTTATCTAATAAAATATTGGTATCAGATCTTATGGTTAAATCGTAAATGCATTTTAGAAATCTGTTGCAAATTTATTAATTTTATTTTTGAGTTAGTCTAGGCAGCCAGGGCAACCAGCCATTTGTTGGTCAGGGTTGGGCTCTTTTACATTTTTCCCATTTTCTTTAAAACACAATCACAAACATCATTTATAGAAGGGGTAGAACTGTAAAGAGCCTCAACCCTTGCCCAAAAAATAGTTGGTAGCCCTAGCTCTCTAGAATTGGGGTATTTTTTTTGTTGCAAATCACACATAAATCTTGTTTGCATAAAATGCTCATTCTCATCCTTAATCAAAGAAAGCATAGAGGGAAACATGAAGATTTTTTTGATGATTTTGAAATTAGAGAAGTTGAAACTGTGAACAAACCAATATCTTCATACCCATTAGGCGTCACTGCCATCACCATTGAAACCCCATCACACCCGATATGTTCAACCTTGGAGATTCAAAAACTCCAAAAGTAAAACACCGATTCAACGTTCTTGAGGATGGATTCAGGAAAGTGTCGCGTGACTTGAGCGACGTTCAGGGCCTAATCTTGTGACTAGGGTGTGGAAGTTGCTCAAGATCTATCATGACCAGAGTTAATGAACTTGGGAGAGACGAGATGGGGTGGGTGAGGTGCATTAATTGCTACTTTTTCTCTGTAAGTCTTCAATTCTTCAATTACAAGATAAACGAAAATAACCTAAAAGAAATCTAATTTGAAATGGGGAAGACGGTCTGCCACTTCGTCCAACATAAATTTGTTCGAGTTTTTTTGGGTTATTTGCACTTTCCCCCCTAAAATATATAGCCAATTCAGTTTTCCCCCCAATTAACATTCATATTGTACTTTCCCCTTCAGACTACCAGTCAACGTGCCTTGACTGTCAAACACTCACGTGCCACCATTCTTCCTATTTTGCATGATGAAAATGCCCTTCACATGCTTATCACGCATGATGTGATAACATGTCAACCCCAACCGTCTGTTGCCTGAACCAGGCACGCGGACAGCTAGGAATTACTCCCTCCATTGAAGAGACAGATGGTAGAGGGAAAACTTTCTCCATTTTCATTCTCCCTGTTCGTTTATCCTCTCTCTCTGCGTTTTCACTCTCTCTGGTTTAGATTTAGGCGCAGAGGACACAATGAGGGGTTGCAAGGAGCGCCGCCGCCTTATGAAGGAAGCAATCTACGTGCGTCACCACCTCGCCGTTGCTCACTTTGACTACCTCCGTTCACTCTGCCTCACTAGCTCCGCTCTTCTCGACTTCGTCTCCAATGAACCCCTCTCTGACTCTCACCAAACCCCCGCTATTCTCTTCCGTAATCCCTCCTCTTTTTCCAGCTCCTCCTCCTACAGAGCCACCACTCCACTCCCATCACAACCACCAACAGCTCACACTACTTCGTTGATTGCTTCCACTCCTCCACCTCCGTCGCAGTAGTGCCTAGAATATCACCACTCCAACTGCCTAAGAGATCCAAGCTCCGATCTTCAACTTCATCATCCTCATCATCTGTTTCACTTCCATCCATGAAACTCCCAATACCCCCTTTGCCCAAATTGCGTGAATCGGGCTTGATATCTCCATCCTGCTCAAAATTCAGCTCAAATTGATGAACCACATTAAATATTTCTGGGTTTTGTTAATGGAAGATGAAAGGGTAAGAGAAAGGGAGAGAGAGTACCTGAGAGTAACTGGAGACTCATCTGGAGGCTTGAAGACGAGATCGGGTTCGATGACTTTGGACGAAGATGAAAAAGAAAAAGCTTTGGGGGGGGGGGGGAGATTTGGTTTGAATGGAGAATGGAGTGAAAGAAGATAGAAATGTTGAAGCTACCATTGAAGGTTGCTTTTACAGTTTGGTTTTCACAAACCCATCCCTCCCTCGGGTTCTTTTATGTTATTTACTCACCTGCAAATTTGTGAAAAGAGAAGTGAGGGGTGTGGGTTTTCCATGGCTCCAGAGGTTGGTCTCCTTCTTTTGGGTTCTATTTGCTCATTTTTACTTGTTTTTCTTCAGCCATGGAAGTGCAAGTGTGTGTATCATAAAAAATTTGTCAAGTGGTGGTGTTTTTCTGTAAGTGTAAGTGTGTATCATGTGTATGAATGGATGACCTACAACTGTCATTTGGAAGTGTAAGTGTGTGTATTTGGTCAAGTGTATCATGTGTATGAATGGATGATCTGCAACTTGTTCTTCTATGAATTTGGTCAAGTGTAAGTGTGTGTATCATAAAGAATTTTTGGAAGTGAATGTTGAATGAATGACCTGCAACTGTCATTTGGAAGTGAATGTGAATGGATGTTGTGTTTGTGTCCATTCAGGTATGGTATGGTATTGAATGCTTGTTGGTATGGTACACTCGAGATTGTTAGGTACTGAATGTTATTGAATGCTTGTAAATTCACGTTGTTTATTGTTGCTTGTAAATTCATGTTTTTGCACTTCAGGTTGTTAGGTATTGAATGTTATTGAATACTTGTAAATTGTTGCTTTTAAATTCAGGTTATTGAAAGTGTTATGTCAGGTCGCTTATTGATACTTGAAAGTGCTATGTCAGATTGCCTATTGATGTTTGAAAGTGCTATGTCAGGTTTTGAATTGCAAGGTTGCTTATTGATGCTTGAAAATGCTATGTCAGGTATTGAATTGCAACGATGTTGTGTCAATTGAATTGCATTGTGTTATATCAGGTTTTTGCAATGATGTTAAGGCATTGGATTACAATGCGCTATTAACATCCAATGAACATCAAATGAATTTACATTGTTGACGGAACATCAAACTTTGTTGCAAGAACATCCAATGAACATCAAATGAATTTACATTGTTCTTTAACATCCAATGTACATGTACTCCTGAAAAGACTTGCCTTCTTCAAACCTCCTATTCACATGTTTAATTGTGTTTGTGACACCATGGGATCTGCAAGAAAATCAATTAAGTGTGGTTAATTAGTAGTAACTTAATCCCTTAAAATATATTACTGGCAAAAACTTAACCCCTTCAAATAAATTTGAATGTAACTTTGCCCCTGCAACAGAACTGACCTAACAGATGATGAAGATGAGTTGCAACTCAAGCTTGCCATCAAAACTTGGCAAGCTTTTCTACTTATTGATGCTTGAATATTTAATCTATAGTCAAATAACATGGAGATGTAGTAGTAAAAGCAAAGGTGAGAGTTATGGGTGGTGACGATGATGGTGAAGTGGAGACGGTGGTGGTGAAGGAGGAGTTGGCGGATTATCCCAACGTCTTAGTGGAAGTTTGAATCTCAACCCTCGATTTTAATTGCATCAACTTTGAATCTCAGCCTTTAGATCATTAAAGGGTATTTTGGGCAGTAAAATATGACATTTTTTAATCTAGCACGTGCCTTGACAATCAAGGCACGTAGACTGTTAGTCTGAGGGGGAAAGTGCAATATAAATGTTAATTGGGGAAAAACTGAATTGGCAATATATTTTAGGGGGAAAAGTGCAATTAACCCTTTTTTTATAGATTGAAATGGGTTCATTGAATTCTATAGATGTCAAATGAAATTGAAATTACAATATAATCACATGAAATGATATTGAGCTTCTTTTGTTCAATTTCACTTTGGGCCTATTTTGATGGTTTCATCTTTTTTATTGTTGTTTTTTTAACTTCAATTTTTTTTCTTTTCATTTGGGCTCATTTTTTAATTATTTTTTCACTTGGGTCATGACATTTTTATTTTTAATAATTCAGTAGGCTGAAAACCCCTAATTTAAAAACATCTAATTTTGCTAAAGTGATTTTATTTCTAAAATCAAATGAGTATTGTAGACTTAGTGTCTACATGGACTATGTGTCCACATTGTATCTTTTTAAAATATTGATACATATATTCTAAATTTCCCGACATTGTAAAATTTTTCTTATTGGTTAGGAAAAATGGTTACAATAATACGAACTCCTATTGCCATAACGACGAAGGCACAGAGGGTACAAATAATGGAATTGGTCAGACGATTGGATGAATATAGGATAGAATTCAATAATTCTGACATGAATAAGCATGTCAAAACAATTAACTTTATGATACAAGAGGTCATTTTTGGTGGACACCATTTGGAACAAGAGCATCATTTTCTTGCTCTACGAACTACACTATCTGGATATTGGCACAATATTTTAGATAACATATGAAACTCATCTAATTCACACAAAACATATTCATGAATAGTTAAAAGTTTTGTTGAAAAATATTTGAGAATGCAAGCCACACGAACATATGTTCTCTCAATGAATTCTAGTTTTGGCCATAGTGGAAGTGTTTTTCTTTGTGTTTCTTGGTTACCATCAATTGTTTTTAGGTCAATTCTTCAAGAAACAGATGGAACCATACGAAAGAGAATAAGACACATTTCTTTATTTTTTTTGTACTTCAATTTTTTCGAATATATTGTACATATTTTAAAAAAAAAGTGGTTATTTATTCATATACTTCTTTATTTTATTTTTGAATTATATGATGCATGAATGTTGATATTAATTTGACTGGGAGTTCTAAGGTAAAATGAAATTGCCTTAAAGACTGAAATTTTGCATAATGAGACTAAGCTAGTGATAATTATACATAAGAAAAGTAGAAGAAGATTGGGAACATAGTGAACTTTCGACTATACATTTAAGTGAATCATCATTGTTTTGGTATTCATTTGTGACAAAAATAGATGTGTCTAATGCTAGGCTTTAATAAATGTGCACATGTCTTATGTAGACATAACCTTGACCATGACATCAACTTTCAAGAACATTGTCGCCAAATTACACAAAGGCGAGAAATTGAATGGTGATATCTATGAGATTTGGAACATGAAAAACCAATATGTGCTGGAAGAGCAAGAGTCACTGAAAGCTCTTAAACACGGCATGGAAGAGCCTGAGGAAGGCAACTCTGTACAGAATAGAAGGGATATATAGGCTTACAATGCTTGGAAAAAGAAAATTTTCATTGCTCGCATTTCGTTGTTGAGCAGTATGGAAAATGATATAATGGAAATTTTTTGCAAATATGAGACAACCATAGACATGTGGACAACTTTTAAGGAGAAGTTTGGTGGAACCTCTGTCACTAAACAAAGGCAGTTCACAATCCGACACCTACGATAAACACCCAGACCATACTATGAGAAAACATATGAGGCAAATGTCGAACATGATAAGTGAGTTCAAGGAAGTTGGTCACATGTTAACTGATGAACAACAGACGCAAGCTGTTATTAGATCTTTACCTCATAACTAGGAGCACGTGAAAGTGCACCTAACGCACAATGAAAGCATCAAAACACTTAATGTTAAGCCGCACGTCATGGTAAGGGAGTTTTCCACAAATGGAAAAACCTAACAATAACAAACCAGGGCAAGAAAAAAAAGGAAAATGTCTTTTCAATAATAAAAACAAGTCAAGAGTGAAATGCTTTAATTGTGGCAGCAAGGGTCACTATGTTTAAAACTTTGTGACAAAAGATGAATAACCCCACGATTCATCTTATTCGTCTTGATGCCAGGTGAACGTCCTATTTTTTAATGAAATAAAGAATAGAATGGTGGACTTAAGTAAGATGCTTAGTGTATCTGAACTATCACCTGTATGTAATGAGAAACATACACTCTATGGAAAATGTGAACAATACCATAACATGTGTTTTCATACCACATGTGAAATGTATCGACCAATGAGAGTAACAAGGTATTGTTGATCTCTCTTTCTCATTATGTGAGACTTTTGAGGCTAAGATGACCTATATTTGTTCCACCAGTTTCTTGAGGTTTGAATTTGATATATGCTATCTTAGAATGCTGCTAATGATCATGAATGATTCAGCCTAAATGGGTATTTCTAGAAAGCAATTGAACTAGAATCAAAAGATTCTAAGATGAAAGGAAGACCATATTGAATGTCACATTTCGCTGTATTCACAAGTCGACCAATTATATTACTATGTGTTTACATAATTGTGAATACAAAAATGCATTACAACAATATATTATTGAGAGATCAAGAAATGTTTTAAATGTGACGAAATGGGTTTGGGGCACTGCATACTTTCTCTACTCGTTGAAACTACTATGTATACCTAACAGTTACATAATAGTGAACTCTCATGATTTGTGAGATATGTTGGTCGCACAACCTATTTATTTGCAATGAAGAGATTTGTTCTCTTATAGATTGGTGATGTTAGTTTCTAAAGTATGCACGTGTTGAGAAACTGCTCGGCAGTTTGGTTAACCGCTAAGAGCAATTAAATAACATGATAATCATTAGAGAGAGTAGAAATTGGGTTTCAGAATAAGTTAAATAACTCTTTGATTTTTGTAACTCTCTCCAAACCTACACTGCAAATTGTTGGATAATTAAGCTATGAACAATAAATTATCTCCGAGTTCGTGATTTCGTTTTCAATCACATTTCTGCATCCACAACATTGAGGATTCTGCAAAACCGTAAGTTCCTTGGTTATTTAATCAAACAAATCCCTTTTGCGTGTCAAATTTAGAAGACTCTCTCGTATGTGGGCTTCATTATGTGCAAGAAGCCCCAAAAATATAGATAACTAGGAAAATTCTATATTCAGTGCAAGCACAAATGGAAACACATTCCCCATAATTTCTTACATAAGAATACTCAAGGCCTGGTAACGGCCTGCACCCTTCTAAAAAACCAACAGTTCATGGTCGATTTTCCACCTTGCATTAAGTATTAAGCATATCGTATAAGTCCATATTAATTTGTGATCATATCTCATATACCAATCTCAACCGGAGTAGAAAGTTATGTACAAATATTGCATTGTGTTGTGTAGCCAATAGTTCTCATCTTTTGCTCTTGGTTGTACATGGTTTGGAATGCAATTTAGCCGACCATAAACTACTCATTCCATACTTTACTGTAGGGGTGGGCATCCCATCCTGTGATCCCGATTCCGTCCCGTCCCGATCTAGAATGGGATGGGATGGGATGAAGATTTTCAATCCCGCCAATCCCGACCTAATTTTTCAATATTTATTATTTATTTATTTATTTTAGGATTGCAATATTTTATCAAATAACAGGGAAGAATTTTATCAAACACAATGCCCACAAGACTTGAATATCCTTGCACTGGGAAACCCCCATCTTCTCTTCTATTTAAAATTTTTTTAGGGTCCAATCCAAGTACAATGAGCATCAAATTACAACTCGGTGGGCTTAGTCCTATCCAAAATAGCCCAACAAAATTCGGCTCAACCCATCCCATTTAATAAGCAAGATTTTTGTTTACTATTAACACACAAGTCACAACCTCACTAGCTTTCCATACCTGAGAGAGGAAACATTGACATAAAACAAGACAAATAAAAACTGTGTGGCATTTCTTACCCAAAATTGCATTATGAGATTAATTTCTTAGTTGCCATGTATTATAATATAGCATTGAAGAGGATTGAGAATGTTTAGTGTGTGATTGTAGACCCTTGGCCTTGGGTTTGGAAAGTGTAAAGAACGACTCCTTCGCTGCTGCGCTTGAACTGTCATTGAGTTCGGACTAACATGCTCGTTGCATTTGAGTGACATTCTAGGCCCAGCTGATTATAATCAGAGCACGTTGATCCCGTCCTGTCCCGAACCCGTTTGGGATGGGACGAGGTCGAGATGGGGTCTATCCCATCCCGTCCCGATCCCGATCTCGTATGAACGGGATGGGATAGGGATGGGTCTATCTCGTCCCATCCCGTCCTGTGCCCACTGGAATAAATTATAAATGGCTTAATTGCCACATCGAAGACACAAAAATAGTAATGAATGAAAAATAATAATAATAATAACAACAACACCGAATGACAAGACTAATAATCTAGCAGCGACTTGAGATTAATTTAGGATATTCTTCTAAAGCTTTCAAGTTTGACTACTAGAAGAGGATTCCATTCTTCCCGTTGCAATAATAGAAGGATTGGATGATAGCTCCTTTGGTGGTAGCCAAGGGGCAACCACCAATGACTTGTTAACTGTCAATGGAATGGTGGTTGGTAGAACCTGAGGAGACTTTGAATACTAAAGCGGATTGCCATTCTTCACCGCGCTTGTGAAGAAAGGAAAAGGAAATCTCAACAAGTACATGGATGTTGTCAATTACATAGTGATGACGGGGGCATCACAACAAGAATGTCTAACAAATTTACTTTCTTACCTTTCAAATCTTAGGAGGAGATTATTTTGAGGTGTGTATATTGTAATACCTGCCTAATTACACAAATATAAATAATATTTACTTATAACTTTGTAATGTATTATAATTTTATAATGTGTAAAACTTGTTTTATTTTTAGTGGTTAAATGAGTAGAAAATGTGTGTACATTTAGAAAAAATAAAATAAAATTAGGAAACCTTAATTAAAGCTTTATAAAAGAGTTGGAAAAACCTAGCCTCATTCTTTTCTTTTACACACACAAAATAATTGGAGGAACTTACCTAAATAATTAGGGGAAAGAGGTGAAACAACAAGAAGAAGAAAAATAAAAATAATGCTTAACACCGGTGAGTCTTCTTCATTCTCTTTTACTTTTTTAGATTAATCAATTGATTAAGGTTAGGGTTTAATACAAATATAAATCTGAAATATGAAATTTTTATTGTATTTTCGTAGGAATTGGTTGAGTTAAAAGAGAAAACCTACAACTAGGTTTTTATTTAAATCTCGTAATAAATACAGCTTTGCGCAGTCTTAGTATGTTTATTGGATCGAGACCTTATAGAGGTCAGAATACCTTCAAATTAAATCTGTAGATTCATAACACAGGTATGAAAAACATATCATTGATTATACGTTCATCCAACGGCTAGATCTCTCTCGAGGCAGAGAAAAATGTCACTGATTGAATTTTAGAAATTCATGCATATAAAAATTTTGGTAGAAATTAGTGAGTTTTCCTCTTTTCTCTTTTCATATATTTTTGCTTGGAAAATTTTTTGTAAGTGATATTGATTTTTTTTTTATACCTAATAAGCTTGAAAATTATATTTGGGATGAAATGGAGTTTGAGAAATCAAGGTCGGAAACATTTTTCAATTATGAGCTAAAACTTGTTGGTGTATTCTATCAGTCTTGATTCTATGCAATTTTTCTATGCTAGTTTTGATTGGGTTCTTTAGGGTGTACTGTATACACGCTATATATCAAAAATTTTCCGTTGGAGTCTAATTTCTAAAGGATTTTACGGTATCACAATCTGAATTTTGTGCGGAAAGATATACTTGTTTTAGTGACAAGAGCTAAATCTGGACGAATGCTGACAGATGACCTATTTTGTTTGTAAAATATGTAATGTTACAGACATAATCAAGAGGTATGCTATATATGGTTGGAAACCTCTTTGTGTCTACATAGCCCTTAACGACAGTCAATTTGGAGTTCTAATGTGAGAATTATGTACATTTGAGTGATTATTTGTCAAACTGTCTAGTTAGGACAGCTTGTTCATTTCAGTACTGTTTGGAGGGTTATTTACCCGACTGTTTGGCGAATAAAACTAGGCTAGTTACAACTGACTTGGGGGTTATTTAAATTGATTATGAAGTCGGAAGGCTTGGAGAGGGTTTGACTAGGTTCTGGTTGGGTAGTGAAACTGTAGTTGAATGCTTAAGAGTGTGTAATTTGAATTGTTGCAACAATCATCTTCCCCAACGCTTCATTGGATGTGGAATGGGTAGTGGAGTTAAGGACTTCGATTGTTCTATGAATGAATTGTTTGGTTTGATTTATTTCCATGGAGTGGTGATGTGTGTAGAAGAATATCGAAGACTTGATGTTTGTTTTCTTCAAGTACATTAAATATGTAGGGATACAATACTTTTGGTATAAGAAATATGTAATGATTGTGTGTTGGTTCAGAATTGGAATTGTTGTCTTGTTAGCCTGTGGCATCATGTAGAATGAATTGTGCAGTTTGGGTTGAATGTGTTATTTACTCATGTCCAGATTGTCAACACTCTTTGTATATTGTCCAAATTATTTTTCTTTACATATACACGAATGGAGGCAATGACTACTAAAGATTATAGCACTAGTACTGATTGTGTAGTTTGGATTGTTATGCAAATTGACTTGCTAAGAACTATCCTCGTATTGATTAGGTTTGATCCCTGTTGTATTATGAAAAATGTATTTATGAAAAATGCTAGTTTTCCCAAAAGAATGGGTTAATATTGTGGTTGGTTTATTTATGGTTGACAAAGTGTCACCATAAAAGAGTTTTGAGTTTTAGTTGAACTTTTTTTATGCTCTTTTCCACAACTCCGAAAAAAAATGTGAAAAAAATAATAATTTATTTTAGTATACAGACTTGCTTGTATACGTGTGATATAATTTTGGTATGCAGACTTGCTTGCGTATCGGGTACATCGTTCCATGTGAGTTTGGTAGTACGTGTAGTATTTAGAAAATGTTTGCCATGGATCGAACTTCGGGTGAGATGACATATTCCTCGATGTGACACCCTACTTGGAACATGTACGCTCCGAGTGGTTTTGAAGGCAAGGGAGGCACACTTGGGTGAGGTGTGTTCGGCACAAGGAGGGTAGTGCGATTGTGAAAAAGAAATGAGATTTTTGTATATGTGCATGATTGCCTTAATGAAAGAAACTAAATGTTTATTTTGAGAACTACACGTCTTCCTTAAGGTAATGTATTTTGTTGATATTTAAATAATGGTGATTATGACTATGATTTGAAAATAAATTGTATTTATGAGGATTGATAACTTAGAAATTTTATCTGTTAGTTTCTAACCGGTTCATGCAGGATGGTAAGTTTACTAACATTTTTGCAGGACAGACTTACCTTGTTCGACCTTTACTTTATGAGTGTTGGTAAAATAAATGTATATTTTAAGCATGATAAAAACTTATTAGTAAGAAATGTTTGCCTCGTTGAGGAACTACAAGTCATTGAGTGTCATTTGGTTGTTTATGAAATTTAATGTTAAATCATGTAACTTATTTTATTTATAAGGATGAAGATTACTCATACCAGCTATCTCGCTGACCAAGTAAGTTTTGCTTCTTGGGTACGTTCTTATTGAAACGTAGCCATTTGGCCTTTCTCAGGTTATAGAGTTTTGGGGCGGCATCTTTAGCGATTTATTTTTATGAAGCAGTCATCTTCAAAGAATTACCCGGTTAAAATTTTTGTCTATGTTAATTTTATTTAATGCTTCTGTTGTTAAATTTTCACGTCTCGAATTTTGGGAAAACGGATGATCCTAATCCTATGTGGATAAAATGATTTTTGTTTTCTCAAAAATCGGGACGTGACAAGGTATAACTCTGACTTGCCAAGAAGAAATTGATGATAAGGATGGGGATTGTAACAGAGCCTTCTTCATAGATATTAACAGTTAAGTAGTGTAGGTAAGTTCTTCAATCTGGAGAATGTTTCAACTGAACCATTCATAGATTGGCAATCGCCAACAGGTTACAGAACAATACATCAGACCTTTCCTAATGAAGCTTATACCTTTGACTATACTAGTCAGGGCTAAATGAGTGACTAGGTCAGGGACTGACGATTCCGTTGTTGTCCATTGCTTTACGCTTTTGGCACAAGAAACTCAGAAACAGCAAGCAGAGGTCAACTCAACTTTCCATGGCATTTGAACATTCTCCTCCCTAACTCTGTGCAACTCCACATGAAATCCAACCAATATTTTTAGTCCACATTTCCATGGACAAGGGGAACCGATTGACGGCCATGAACCACTCATTATTCAAAGACTGAAAAAGTAACTTGAAAACAAACTTCATCCATGAGGCAACTTCTCTGAATTGAGTGCTTTACAACGTAATGGTGAGGAGATTGATTCTTTGTTTCAAGAGGTCAATGCTTCTAGTGTGGAATAGTGTATTAGTTACTAAATTCAGTTAAAGTCGCCTTTTTCAATACTGAATTAAATGTTTTTTTCTGTACTAATATTGTTGTATCCCTACACAAGAAAATGAGAAACTAACCAAGGTCAAGTGTAACTTGATTGATTTATGAATACACTATTGGTTTAGATAAACTTGTCAGTTTCTCCACCTCCTTCCATGAGTAGCCCCACTTCTTGTCAGGCCACGGTCATACATCCGCTGAATCTCCTCCCTGTACTGTGACAAAGACTCGTCGGGTATTGAAGGAGTCAAATGAACAACATCCCCCATCTTAAGCTTCCGGTGGGGATCATTTACAGGCTCATGGTTCAATGTTGGCCGTAACTCTTGTTTAAGAGGAAACCTGTAGTGAGACCACCTTGAGCTTCCACGCCCAACTTTTTCCAGTAGATCCATAACCGTCGCATGAGGTGGAAACTCCTGAACAGACATCTGCAACAACGACAACCATCAGTTACATAGATCCATAGATGTCCTAAACCAAAAGTTAAAGCGGAAACACAATAGGAAAATGGATACTGTAAAAGGCAGACAAAGACTAAGGAAAGCCTCAGAATAACAAGTTAGTGCTCAAGAAAAACATGAGAAGGCATAGACTGCAGTTCACTAAATAATATAACAGATTGTCTATACATACCTAGATATTGATTATATTCCTACTTTAAGTGCAAGATTACTCATGGTGGTGAATGTCGACCACCACTGGACCATAAGACCCCTCTCTCAGGGACTAGAAATGAGAGATCAAATTTAAAATAACAAAAAGAAATAACTCAAGAAGAGAAATGAAAAACAGCACCTACCTTTTCATTTTCTATAAGGACAACGTAAACAGGTCCATTATGATTAGATTGGGGGGTGTAAGAATATGGACAATCATCAGAATGCCAAGGGAACGGACACGGCGGTCTGATAGAACCACCATTGCCAATCGAAGATATAGAGTCTTTGCTCATAGCCTCACACTGCCAGGTGACTACCCAACGGGCCCATTCTACCATCTGAAGAACAAAGGATGAATATGTACAGTCGCCTTCCTTGTATCTCCAGTGAGCAGCAAATCCAAACTCAGCCTGTAAATGCATGTCTTTTGTGCGGATCTGGATTTCTAGCGGGGCCATGTCTTCACCCATTACAACAGTGTGAAGAGATTGGTACCTGCAAGTGTAAAATGGATACTTAAATCAGAAGTAAGATTGGGCATCATCAAGCATGTTCAATGTTATAGATGGCATACCCATTTAGTTTGGGATGTTGTATGTAGTCCTTGAACTTTCCAGGTGCTTCGGGCCACAGCTGATGGACAACTTTAAGGGCTGAGTAACAGTCTTCCTCATTTTCCACAATCAGACGCAGCCCATGAATGTCATGGATTTGATCCATTGTTAGATTCTTTCTGCAAAGTATGTCACAACATTAAATAATAGTTAGCTTTCAGAAGATTTACGATCTAAAGTCATACCATGTAAAAGATTTTAGAAATATATCAGTAACTTTAACCATATAATTTGCAGCAGACATCGGTCTTCCACTAGCCTGTTGCTGGTAACAGACCACTGGAGGAGCGACATTAGATGCAGAAGCACTATCAGAACAGGTACAGCGTATGGGGCATACTTTGTCATCTTGCAGTAGATGCTATACAAGCTCTTGTGCCGCCCTGAAAGAACATGGTAAGAAACTGCTCCATCCTTCAGAGCTTGCCCTAAATTCTCTTTAGCCGAAGTGATTCTTGCCTCATTGAATGACTTCTCAAGCTTGGAGGACAGTTTTTCATGCTGATCAGGATTTAGGTATTTAAAGCACAGACTCTCCAGCTGCTCCTTCCAAGTTGATATACCAAGACGATTGGCCAAAGGAACAAATATCTCCATGGTTTCTTTGGCAAACCTCTGTTGCTTGACCAATGGCAAAGCCCCAAGAGTCATCATATTATGCAATCGGTCAGCCAGTTTTATGAGAACTGCCCTGGCATCTGCCATTGCAAGAAACATGGTGTGCAATCGATCTGCCTCAGTAGTTTTGCTTGCAGTGTTGTTTTCTCTGGCAAGCTTACTCAAATGGCTGAGTTTTGATACCTAAACATAGGTGAAACAAACATTGAAGTTCACTAGTCAATTATAATATATTATACATGATTTCGCTCTCTCAAATGTGACTAACCAATAAGTGATCCACCAAATGGTAGTGCTATTTCAAAACCAATGAGAACAATTCCAAGAAATTCGATTGTCAAGAACATCAAAAGGGCCTACACCAGAAAATAGAAGTCATGGAGACAAATAGCTCTAATTAATAATTTATTTCATTTTCCAAAAAAAAAATATTCATTTATTTTTATATTGAGTTGAACCACTGAATATTAAAAAGAGATTTTTGGTTTTTCATCAGGTATACGCTGCGTTACAAACTAATACTTACGATTAAGATTTCAAGGTTTTTAAAAGGGCTCATGTATAAAATAAAGGTTTCCTGACTGCTTGAAGTTAGCTAAATAAGCATTTTTGGGAAATGCTTTTAGTACAATTATCAAAAGCTAACAAACCGTTCTGATAGGAGTCTAGTCAATTTCTTATAGGAACCAGATTGCTAATCCAACATAAACATTCACTGGATATAGACTGCAGAGGCAACGGTATCAATTCCTTCAGGTTCTTTCTAAAGGCTTCTGATTTAAGTCTCACTCCTTTCTCCTCATTTCCCATCTAGAGCCGGATTCCTTCCCAAGCATCCCAATCTCGTGGAATCTGAGCTCTCAGAAATGGCATACACATGTCAGACACGGCTACACTTTCTTGCATGATAGACCGTTCTTGGATTGAGGATCAAACCTTAAGGTAAACTAGCCTTGCAGTATAGGTACTATGCCTACTTTTTTTAATCTTACACTGTGAACCTGTGAGTCATGAGTCTTGAGTCTGACATGATGTTATGCTATGCTATGTTATTCTTACCTAAAGGTTTTAACGGAATATATCATCACTCTATTACTGTATATTTGGTTGATACAACTCAATTCGATATCATGATTTTCCTCTTGGAAAAATTAAGACATTATTAAGGCTTGCGCTGTGAATATGCATTGAGGCTAGCTTTGCCTTTTGAGAAAAGCCCGAACAGCTTGGTTCCCGAACTAACGAACCACTGACCTTTCCAAACATCGCTAGAACTTTATATATGTCAATTTCGTATAAAACATATCTAATGTTAGATGATAATGCCAAATAAAAAGTTCAGTTATAGAGAGTAGCTTAGTGTGCAGATCTTCTTTTCTAAGTCTAGTGATATCGATACCGTGTCACATGTGTCTCACTCCGACACGGGTACATATATCTATGCAACAGATTCATGCTACCTCATGCACATCAATTCATTGTTCTCTGACATCATAATAGACACTCAAAACAAATCATAACTCCATAGATCAGTTCTATAATTAGACGAACTACAAAATAGCTCCTTGGTCATCATCTCACACACACAAAAAAAAAATCATCAAGTGAACTGCAGTCATACGCATGAAATAAGCAAGAAATTATTAATAGGCATCTCATGTTTAGTGAAATGCGGTCTATGCCTTCTCATTATAACAGATTGTTCTATAATATTACTGCAGTTACACAAAAATGGTCCACTTTATCTATTTATCCCTACAACAACGACTAAATAAGCAAGAAATTAAACTGGACATAAAAATGAAATTGTAATTACGATACCATACAAGAGAAGATTGAATTCAACAGGAACACATACCCCTTCAACCAAATCGGCAACTCCTCCTCCAAATGTCTTCAAAATATAATCATAACTTGTAAAAGAATCGTCAAGTGTGTCATGCAGAAGCCCTGCTGCAACGACTGTGCAATTAGCTCCAATAGCGGCCAACAAAATTGCAGTTTGAACACAATGCTGCAAATATGGATCGCCACTTGCTCGCATCTACAACCAAAATATAAACTTGTTAATACCATTGAATCAGATTCCAATAAAAAGCAACTGCGAAGCTCAAACGAAAATTACCTGCCCACGATGTGCTTTCTCGGCTTCATAGAATGCCTTCACAATGACCTCGTCATGGAAGATTTTATGCTTGGATTGAGCAGCGAAGAGCAATTTCTTTGCACAAGGCTGGCGAGTCCAATTCTCTTGAGCAAAACTCTCCTCCATGTTAAACGTAAATTCATCCAATACAGCCGCAGATGAATCCCCCTGTTTCCCAGCTCTATGAAGGGGCACGGAATCATTATCAATGAAGGAACCCAAAGCGTTTCGAACAAACCCATTAAGCAAGCCTTGTCTAGAAGGCCAAATGGAAGTGAAAGAATGATGATGGGAATTGGCGGCGGCGGAGTGAGAAATCTTCATTGGTGAGCTTCTAGAGGAGGAGGAGGAGGAGGTAATTCCCAAACTAGTAGACGAAACGGGGCCTTGAAAAACAGAAACAGGACTCTGATCTCTACTATTACAACATTTAATTGAGGAGGAATAAGAATAGGAGCTACTCAATTCATCCCCTCTATCATGCCAAATGGAATTGAATTCCTCCACCCCACCACCACCACTATAGCTGGTGGAAGCCGCATGCCTCATGGCCGAATTAGCCGAAAACAAGCAGGAAAGACCTCCGAGAGATCTCTGGGTGGAAGCAGGCGACGAAGAAGAACAAGGGCGAGAGTTAAAGTCATAATCAGACGACGACGGCACAAAAGGATGAGGAGGCGTCGAGCAAACATTCCCTGGAGGGCTCGCATACAGCGCGATCGTCGGTACCGCCATAGATTCTCCAAATTTCTCAATCAAATCACAGATCAGATCAGAAACCCTAAATGGTCAAACCTGTTTTTTCTATACGAATTTGTACACAAGAAGAAGCCGTGGTCCTAAACCTAAACCTAAACCTAAGCAATTGAAGAAACAAGTTGAGTGAGGAGAAATCCAATCCAATTATTTACAGATTTATACAAAATGAAACGAAACTCTAAGCTTTACTTTGACGTCCTAAAACACCCTCAATTCGAAAGCGAAAGCCGTTCAATCAACCCTAATTCAGAGTCAACAAAGTTGGATCGGATCGAAGAAGAAATAAAACAGAGAGAATTGGGAGAGAGAAGCAAGAAAATGCAACGAAACTCTTCACTCTTCTCTCTCTTTCCCTCTTAATGCTTACCGACCAAGCCAAGCAAATCATAAGGTTGGTAGACGAAAATACCCTTAATTTTTAACTGAAATAACACAAGTACACCTCTTCTGACTGATCTGTTGCCTTGGTTTGGTTGATAGGGATGTCTGATTTTGGGGTCTGAATCTAGAAGGGAAACGTGACTATTTATGGATACGGAGGTACGTGTCAGTTTAAATCTAATAGATGGTTTTTATGGTTTTTACTATTTTCTTTTCTTCCTTGGAAATTTCTGTTGCTTTTGCCCGTAGTTAAAGAGCGTCCTATCCATATCGTTTAGGGCATTTCTTATCTTTCTTTTTTTAATCTTTTTAAGAGGCATCTTATCCCTATTTAGTTTATTTTTCTTTTCGTTTTTTCAATAATACGGATCTTATCTGTATTGTTTAGGGTGTAAAAGTTAGGGGGTGGGCATCCCATCCCGTCCTAATTTTTTTTGGGTTATTTTGGGATTGATCAAACTCATTTCGATTTCATCCCGATTTAGAGTGGGATGGAATTGGGATGAAGATTTTCAATCTCGTCCATCCCATCATGTCATGAACTTATTTATTTACTATTTATTATTATTAATTTTATATTCGATTGCAGACCAAGGGGCAAACTCATTTTATATTAATTTTATTATTATTAATTTTATTATTAAAATCAAATTGATATAAAGTTTGGAATTATCAGGGGCGGATCTAGGATTGCAGACCAAGGGGCAATTTTTTTTTTTAATAATAGATAATTTAATTATTAAAATAAATAGATAAATATGATTAAAACAAATTTTCAAAAGTAGTACAAGAGAAACATATTTAATGAGTCAATGTCCATGTACAATAGATTTTTGTAGAAATTGTCTGCGGGTTTTCATGTTCTGGTAATACTGCATAATCACCTCATCATCGATGCCATCAAATATATCTTTCTCAACATATGTAATCAAACTATCTGTCATCCATTGACCTCCCATTCAATTACGTAATCGATTTTTTACAATTTTCATAGCAGAAAAAATTATCTCGGCACTGGCAATTGCAACTGCTAATATTAAGGCTAAAGTAATAAGCCTATAGATCAAAGGATACACAATGTCTTTATTTGTCCGTACCATCTTCTCAGCAAGATTGTTAATTCCTGTCAACTCCAAGAACTCGCTATTGGACCTTACATCAATGATAAATATTTTCAACTGATTATCAAGAGCATCGAGTTGTACTTCTAATAAATCATTTGGATAGAACTGAGCAAAACGAATCAATTTTCCTTATCAAAATCCGAGAAAGAATCATTTGGGCTCAAACTCGAAAGATATATAAGCAACTCAGTATTTTCTTCATTTAAACAGTTTTTCAGCTCTTGAAGTTGCAAATCACTAACAACATTAAATAATTGAACCCAATAACGATTCATATTTGTCACCATTTCAACATTACGCGTGATCATCCCCGAGCAACATAAAGTTCATCAAGATTAGGCATTTCTATATCATGTTTGCTACAAAATAATGAAACTTCATCTAGCAAATTGTTTCATCCATCATCTCGCATCAATTGTAGGCGTATCTTAGCTACTTTGACCAAACTCGTGGCATTCACAACATCTTGATCATTTCTTTGCAATGCTTGTGACAATTCATAAGTGATTCCTAATGTACTTTTCATCAAATGAAGTCCAAATATAATATCAAAAGATTGAGAAATCGATCTTTGTCGAAGTCGTCTAGTGTGATTGGGAGGGGATTGGAGTAAATCGAATTCGTCTTGTGCGATTGGAGGAAATCAATCACTGTCCAGTTGAAATCGTCATGTGCGATTGAGAAGGCGGAGGGACGAACTAGCGAAGGCTATGTGATGTGGTGAACTGATTTTCGTGAACTGAATGTATATACTGTTATCTATAGGAGGGGGAAAACTTATAATTTTAAAAAGGGGGTAAGATCTCAAATATGACTAGTTTGGTGGATTTTTTTTGAAAAACTACGAGGGGCAATTGCCCCCCATACACAAAGCATTCCGCCCTTGGGAATTATTATTCCAACAACCAAAAAGGAATTGATATTTTTAATTTGGGTATTCGATAACAAAATGAATTTGTATTTTTAATTTGGATATTTAGTCGCCTTGAAATAAAAAAGTTCTACTCTTATTTTTTATATAAAGTTTTAACAAATGTTTTTATTATTTTTGAACCATGCTCATCTCGTCCCGACCCGATCCCGTTTGAGATGGGATGAGGTATATCTCATCTCGAAGATAAAACAACGGGATGAGGTCCATCCTGTCCCGTGCCCAACCCTAGTGTAAGTGTTGTTGTAAAGGTAACAAATATGGATATTGGTTTTCTTAAATTTATTTTTGGCTAATTTCAGAAGGGAATTCCACGAAGAAAATCTTTCTTCGTAACGGGAATTCAAAAGGTGACTGTATCAATTAGTCATTTTTTTAATTCCCAAATTGCCCTCGTCAACTTACAAAATTCCTAGCCGTCCACTCTCCCTCTCATCTTTTGAATTCTGAAATTGCCCCCACCATATTACGAAACCCCTCAACATCCTTGTCCTCTCCCCCCTCACCTATTATTCTCCCCTCCCTCTTTCTCAATGCCAGCGTTCGCTGCCTCCTCACCTCGACGCCATTGTCCCTTCCTCAATATTTCACCATAGTTGAGTTGGGTTGGGCCATTTGTTGATCCAAGAAAGGCCCATGAAGCAGTTGGGTTGATCAGATGGTCCATATTAGTTTAGTTCATGAATTGTTGACCACTTTATGTAATTTTAATTATGTACCAATTTTTTCTGAACCCTTCAATCGATATGGCGGACTTACTAAAAAATGCATAGATATACATTACTCTCGATGAGATGTTGGCTGCTAAGAGGGAAACGGAGTCCGAAAAGAAACCCTCTGCATCGAGAGACAAAAAATAGGGTAAGAAACAAGTGACGACGAAAGGAAAATGAAACGCAATGATAGCAAGCCTGACTCTGGCCATGCAAGGCAAGATAAGGCCTACAACTACGTCGATGCTAAATTCATCACTCCCTTCAACTCCAGTCTATCTGACGTCTTCAACTCTATCAAGAATTGGGAAGAGCTAAAATGGCCCGCAAAACAGCGAGGAGACCCATCCCGACGCGTAACAACAAATATTGCTCCTTTCACAAGGAGTACGGCCACGACAATGAGAACTGCAACAGTCTCAGGAACGAGATAGATTATTGGATTCAGAAGTAGAAGCTCAAGGAGTTCCCGAGCCCAGATAAAAAAAGGGATCGGGCAAAGGAAATGGAAGATTGTGTTAAGCAGATAGAAAAAGAAACTTTGGGCATCATAAATGTCTACATGGAGTTGGCTCTGAAGGCGAGCAATCAAATAGGTCTCGTAAGAGAACGCTTCTCGAAATGCGGATGCAACCCACCTACGAAGACAGACAAGTGCAGTATGCACATATTCAGAGCCCCATCCCAACGCTGACTTTCACGAACCAGGACCTTCAGGGCGTTCATACTCCTCATAATGACGCCCTAGTCATCTCGGTCCTCGTTTCAAAATTGGAAGTGAAAATAGGCCTTGGTGGACACAAAAGCTCTTTAAACGTTTTGTTTCTCAACGCTTTCCGCAACATGCAATTCAAGAAAGAAGATTTAACACCCACCAACCATCCCATGGTCGGGTTCAGCGGAAAGAGATGCTTCCCTATTGGGAGGATCAACTTAATGGTAGTGGAAATTATGGAAGTACCTTGTCCATGAGTTCATGGTGGTCAATGCTCTGTCTGCCTACAACATCATCCTGGGGAGGCCTTGGCTTCAACATATGGAAGTAGTAGTTTCTACTATGCACCAATGCATCAAGTACTCATCCAACCAGGCCCAAGGAATTATTCATGGAGATCAACCTTCAACGAGAGACTGCCACTACGCATCATTGAAGCAGCTAGATTGCTAGCAATTACAGCTTGGGCCCGCGGGACTAACATATCAAATGACGAGATCGAATTTGGAGGGAGAATCATCCCGAGCGGACGGGGAAAAAACTCCAACAACTAAGGCTCAACTCTCCGACGAGCTGGAATCAAGTACTGGAAACACCATCCAGTCAAGCACAAAGCTAAGTAATAACACTTCAGCAATCAGGCGGCTCCTTAGAACGCTGACAACCAACGAGGAACAGCTCACCAGCGCGAAGTTCACTCTTCAGTAACTTCGCCAACATAGGTGCCACCTGACGGTCCGCGAAAAGAGCTGCACAGTCTAAGCCATGACCTTGCGCGTCTCTTTCAGGGCCAGATTAGCTTAGTTTCTGTTTAAAATCAAACTATCTTATTGTTTTGATTCTTTTTGTTTGTTCTTTTTTTCCAGTTTAGAAGAATTATTTGCACAAGACATATTCGAATAATAAAACAGACTTTATTGATTACAATGAAAGTTATTACAAAGCTTGCCTGATTGACTAGTACAGTAGTATATACAGTACAAGTACCTAAGTCCGATGCAAGTATTTATCCGCTCAAATGCACATCAAGACTTCGCTCCACCAATCTGTTTTCGGAAAGGATTCGGAAGTGAACGAAAAATACTTAAAGAAGGCTGCAAGTACATGCTTAATTCTTTGCTCCGCTAATCTGCCTCGTGAAGAGGAACATAAGAAGTTATATGAGATTGTCCTAGGGATGACTGGGGTGACGTAAATTAAACGCCCCAAGTCACGCTCGTCAGAGCTCCGCTCCACCTATCTGTCTTCCAGTTGTGACGTCAAACATGAAGACCAGTAGATACAGCAGGAACAAGCCACCTAAGGTTGGCTGCGAGTGTTATCCCTGAGATCGGATGGCACGAGACGCCATCGGATCACCAAAAGATGAAAGACAAACTTGACCCCTGCGAGGAAGTGCGTAACTCTTATTCGCAATGTAAGAAGAAATAACAAGGTCCCATATAACCAATGGGATACTCACCCAAACCAGGTGACACCACATAAAGGCAGGTCTTGTCAAGACTTATCGCTGCATATGTCAGAATATTCGAAGACTCCAACAACAAAAATCTTCATTTAACCTTTGGATAACCCAAAACACATTTTCTAATGAGAAGCATTTTAGGAACATTTTGTAGAGCATGCATGGAAATGCTTGAAATGGTGAACTCCAGCCTATAAATAGGCGCGACGGTTCACAAAATGAAATTAATCGACAGTTATATCAGCATTAAATGTCGTATGGGGAATAAGGAGGCGACGGTTCCAATTGCAACTGCACGAGTCCACTTTCATCGAATTAATGACACTACACGTAGCCCCATTAGCTGGGGGGAGTAACTGGCACTGAACCGTCTCATAATCTACGCCGTAAATCTAGCACCCTGATTTTTACAACACGGCCCGCCAACTAATGGGCCCAAGCGAGTACCCCGCCGGATCCAACCTAGTACAGTATGAAGGCCTTAAACGCCCATGCAACGTGGAACACAACTACATGGTAATAAATAAGTCCAAGGTACCCGCTCTATTGCCTGTCGTTCGTTGAACCTCGATAAACTTGGTCCAATCAATTTTTATGGCAATCCTACTTCAAAACCAAATCTATTGGTTCGACCTTTGTATCAGACTACTGGGATAAATAAGCAAAACATACTTACACGCCTAATGCCAAGCGAAGGTCTAACCCGATCAAAGCTTAGTCAGTTCCGACTGATGACGATGACTTCTGATCTACTCTAGCCCTAGTCAGCCTAAAACGGATGACGATGACTTAGAAAGTGGGAGCTTAGTCAGAGTTCTAACCCATGACCATGATGGCTTGCCAAGGACCATTGTCCAACTACAATAATGGTCATCGAACCTAATCAAATCTTAGACGGTTTCGACCAATGACAATAGCTTCTGGTCTGCTCTGACGCCTAGTTCGCCAAAAGCAGATGACGAAGACTTAGAGAGTGGGGGCTTAGTCAGCGCTCTAATGCCTAACTGAGATGGTTTGCTAGGGACTATTTTCCAATTACAAAAAATTGTCACCAAACCTAACCAAAGCATAGTCTGCGACGACTGATTATGATAGCTTCTGGTTCGCTTTAAGCCTAATCCACCAATAGCGGATGACGACGGCTTAGAAAATGGGAGTCTAGTCTGCTCTTTCGACATCTGATTACGATGGCTTCCCAGGGGTCACCGTTGTTTTGCAGACGATGATCGCCGAACCCGATCAAAGTTTAGTCAGTAGGCCACTGATGATCATAGCTTCTGGTCCGCTCTATTCCTAGTCTGCCGAGCGCGGATTATGATGGCTTAGAAAGTGGGAGTCTAGTCAGTGCTCATGCAGCCTGATGACAATGGCTTGCCAGAGATCATCGTTCAACTGCAGACAATGATTGTCGAATCCTATCGCTCTAATCCTAATCTGCCACTACAACACAAATGCCCTTTAATAGCATTTGTTAATAGCGTTTTTGCTAAATACGCTATCAAAAGTCAAATTTTAATGTCTTCAAAAATGAAAACGCTGTAAAAAACTTGGGCGGGCTTTTTGGCGCTCGCTTCTTTCCTCTCTCGTTTTACTTGGCGCTCGACGTAGAGCTCGATGAAACTCCTTCACCCTCCCCTCAATCTCGTCATCTCCCTCACTGCTTCCTCATCTCGCCATCTCCCTCCCTGCTCTCTCCATATCTCCATCTCCCTCACTGCTCCCTCCATCTCGCCATCTCCCTCCATCTCTCCATCACCCTCACTGCTCCATGAGACGCCATGGCTGGCAACGCCCTCTTCACCCATTACAGGTACTTTTTCTTGACATAAAATCCTATCTTTCAATGCCCATGAGACCAAACTTCTCAAAATTTCATTATTTGGAGAGAAAATTTTCAAACCCCATTGCTTGAAACTGCGTTTTTAGGTCTAATTCCACATACCCATTTGTTAATTCTCTTTTATTTGCAGTATAAATTTGTGTTTTTGAATACCAACTATTTAGTTTTTTAGGTTTAGATGTCTAATTCGTCATTTTTTCATAGACTTCTTTAGCCCCAAATGTCATATTTGGCATCTACAACTATAAAACCCTAATTTCTTTTAAGGTTACTTGAAAATAACAGTGTTCTAAAAATCGGTCTAGGCGACCGCCTAGGCGCTAGAAGGTGGAAAACCGCCCAGATTAATGCCTGGCCGGTCTGGGCGGGTCTAGGCGGGTCTGGGCGGGGTCTAGGCGGTCTAGGCGGGGGTCTAGGCGGACTCTAGGCGGTCTGGGAGATTTTTATTTTTTTATTTTTTTATTTTTTATTTTTTTATTTTTTTATTTTTTTATTTTTTTATTTTTTTATTTTTTTATTTTTTTATTTTTTAATAAGGTTGATTGTGTTCTTATTTTATTTTTCTTTCCTATTTTTTAGAAATAAACTATTTAATTGTTTTTTTAGAAAATCTCGGGAATGGGCTTTGATGATGATGATGATGATATGTCTAAATGTAGCGAAAGATGATTACTTAATGGAATTCTCAAAGGATCTGCCGGTACCAATTTTACTAATGTAGATTTTATCAAACATAACTGAGGTTATTCATGCAATTTGAAGAAAAATAAAAGATTACACAAATTCAAATTTATATAAAGTACCCATCATGACCAACTTCAGTCATTTGAGTTTTAATAAATTTTGTTCACGATTGTTAATTTTTCATGTTTTTAAAATTTGCATATGTATATTGACATTAAAACTGTAATTTATCGCAATCGTTCTTAGTTATCATAACCTTCAAACTGTAATTTATTCGTATGATGCGAATGCCACATTGATATTGTTGGATAGACACCTTGGCTCAAATATCTGATGTAGCTAACGAAGAAATTCAGAATAGATCAAAATCAAGTAATTACATGTGTTAACCTTAGTTCAGGTACAACCAAGTAAAAAAGTTTGGCATAGAGATACCAGATGAGGCTTCACAGCATGTGGGCCATATTGGCTATTACTTAATCACTTTCACTTGCTCAATTTCTGCTTTAAACTAGTCTATCCGGGGATGTATCCTTGACCACTATCCGAGCTTCCGTTGCAAATGAAATGATTCCAATGAAATCTATATATTTACATAATTCTTGTTAGGGCATTTGGTTCTCATCTACTTTGTTGTTCTTTTGTATTCCTTGTTGATCAATAAAACTAACAAAGAGTAACTAAAATTGGTCAATAACAATTAACATAGGTTTTTTTTCCCTGTAGTCCTTGTTGGTCAATAACAAAGAGCGATTAAAATTGTCGTTCAATAACAATTAACGTAGGATTTAAAAAAAAAAAATTCGTTCCTGTAGTCATTGTTGGTCATAAAATTAGGTTTTCTATTTGTTTAGGAGGATAAATATGTCATATAACCTTATAGGTTAACCTGGGTTGATAAAAAAGTCATTGTTAGTCATAAAAGTATAAAATTAGACACAAATTAGTCATTACATCAATTATGGTATCTAAATTGTCTATTTTGTAAAAAAGTAGACCCTAAAAGTCATTTTTCGTTATTTAATTCTCATTCCCTAAGTAGCTAAGCGAGACTTTGTTTTGTTGTTTTTAGTGTTTTATCCATACTGCCACGTGTATTAGGGATAAAAATATTCACATAAAAATAAATTTGCATATAGCTATAACTAAAGAGACTAGAAATAAACAAATACTTTGAAATCCTCTTTGGAGCTTAGCTCATTGGGAAAATGGACCAAATTTGAAAATTTTATTTTATAAAAAAAAAATTCCAAAATATATGTTTACTATATGATCTATTACGGACCTTATTGGAAAGGTCACTGGCCAAGGACAAAATAGAGAATATTGATAAACAAACATACTTTATATAGGAAATGGACCAATAAATTTAGAAGTTTTATTTGGGGCATTGAGAATTGAAGGTACTAAAAGTATTTTTTTCTTCTTCCAACTAAATTCTCTGTTTTTTGTGCACTTTTTGAACCAACTTGTGAGGCCTATACTTCCAATTAAGGCGTAAATGGGTAGGATACATAGAAAATTGTATTCGAATCTAAATCCGGTTGGATCTTAAAATTTCAAGCCATATCCGGATCGGACTACAAAAAGGATACTCGTATCATAACCGAATACTCTGAATTAATGTATTCGATTCAGATTTGATATTCAAATCAGATAAAATTTCGGATAACTATATAATGACTGGCTATATATTTTTTGACAATATTTACTTGTCTTAGGCATGCAGATAGACAAAAAAAAAATGATATATATAACTTCGAAAATGTGACATATTTGGATATATTATGGTCGGATTCGTAACGACAAAACCGTATCTGAATCACATCACCTATAACCAAACCGTTTTTCAATTTGAACATTTTTTAATCCAGACCCGCCTCATTGGGATTCGATCGGCCATTAGATTTTATTCATACCATTTTATGCCCAACTTCCAATGCTTTGTTTGAGCTGAAATTGTGAGGGAACGTATGGATTCATGTTGGGAAACAATTGGCATCAGTTTAGGACAAAAAGTTTGAGGGAACATGTGGAGTCACTTGTGATTCTCATTGTAAAAACGAATAAATCGAGTAAGAGTTGCACTATGATATTGGTTGCTTCATTAGAGCTCGTTTTTCAAGAGAGTGCAGATTAATGAGGAATAACGTATTAAAATTGTAGCTCAATTCAACAAGCTCTATTTGAGATAGTGTAAAAACATGACGATTCATTAATGAGCACCCTGTATTCTTGAGTTTGACTCCCTGGATTGGGATTGTGGTTAGTTTGTAAAGTTCAAATCAATAGCTCTTGTATCATCATTGACAACCATATTTGGATGGTGGCCAAGGGCATGGGCGGACTTACTAAGGGGCGAGTGGACAGCACTTTTAAAACTTTAGTCTTAAAAAAAATAGATTATATAATGTAAAATACAGTATGAAAATTGTTTATACAAATATTTAAATATGTCTTTGTTGGTGTAGTTGTTGTAGGTTTATTATTTTTGGTAAAAGACATGAGTTCGATACTCTTCAAGTGCATTTTTTATTTTATTTTCAATGCAATTTTATTAATAATTGCAAACATTAAAAAAAAATTAGTTTAATAAAAACTTATTAACATTAAATAAATGAATTATTTTTCACAAGTGGTATAATTGTATAAAACCTCTAACAAAAAATATTTAAAATTAATATATAAACTAATAATAATAGAATTCAATGAAAATATATACCATTAGCCAACTCGTACAAAATTTGAGCCTTATATAAACTATTTTTCTATAAAATTGTATTATGATCATATTAGGTTCGCAAATTTCAAAAAAAAAAAAAATTAGCTTCACCTAGATACTTATCCTAATTATTTTGCAATATCGTTTGCTCATTGCTAAGGTTATCGATAGTGATCTTATTTTGGCTTAAAATTGGACTACATTGGATCCAATTTGGTATATGCAATGTATTTTTTATAGTTGTATTTTTTTATTAGTTACTAGCACAGGTAGAAAAAAATTTGGTTTTACCATTGATAACTATTATTATCAACTAATAAATATTTTCCATTTCCCCCCTCCCCCCCCGACTAAAATCCTGGGTCCGCCCCTGGTCAGAGGTACATGTGTACATGTTGTATGCAAAAGAAAAAAATAAGTCTATTTCGCGAGGGAGGGCCTCCCACCACCCACCCTCTCCGAGATGCGCATCAACACTCATCTCGAGGAGAGTGGGCGGTGAGAGATCTCCTTCAGTTCCCAGAACCAGGGAAAGAAGAAATTTCACTAATCAACACATACTCTATGGTTGTCAGTGGAACCATTAAAAATGTACATGACTGTGTAAAACCTCAAAATCAGGGTGTTTTGTGCAATCCTTTTGTGTTTTTGTGTTCTCCGAATGCACAAAAAGCAAAAGGTGACCTAATTGGTATGAATCATAGATTAGAGGTAGTAACTCTTGGGTCAAGATAACATTTATATAGTTATTGTTAGTTCTAGATTTTTTAGAATGTTGTTTTGATATGTATAAGCGTAATCCCTCCAAGATCTCCAAACAATATTCTCATCAGTTCTTGTTGCGAATTCCTGCATGACAACTTATAAACATAGGTGTTGTTTCTTTTTTTGAGCCTCAAGTCAGTAAGAGATTCAAAGAGTAAAGAAAGAGTCTCTAGACATCAACCCCCTTTAATTAGTTATCCAAGTGTCTTTAATTGAATATCTAATTATCTGCTAGGATATTTTTCTGAAAAAGTGGATTGAGATTCGAGGTAGCACACTGAACATTCTTGATTCAAATAGATAACTTAAAAAGAAATGTTATAATATACACAACAAATACCAAACATGGTGACTTTTCTTGAACAAATAGCTAAATATAGAAAAGGTAGGTACATGTCCCTTTTTTATGACGAAATAGTGGACTTATAAGATCATCAAGAAAAATTGTAGCTACAATTGAAATAATAAAATGGAAATGCGACTAAAAAATCCTAAAACAAGTACATATTGAAATAAAATGCCAAAAGGTCATTAGTCTACTTATAAATTTTCTAGAATGCACGCAACCAATTGAACCTGATAGAGATGACTACTACAATGATATAACTAGAGTCCTACTAATGAAAGTTTACCTGTAATTAATCTAAACACTTTATAATGACAGCTCTTCCAAATGAATAGCAGTGACAAATTTCTTTGTTCTGATTTTTCATTCCATATTTGCCCTTCCAATTATATAGTATTTACAAAAAAAAAAAAAAAAAAATTTGGTAAAAAGTGACAAGGGTGTTTATGTCATTAAAAAATTATTACATCTATTTACCATTTCACCCTCTTCAATTTACAATTAAAACCAACTCCCTGTAAACATTTATTAATTATATTAAATGGCCCTTAGTACTGACTTTTGGATTTTTCATTATCCTCCACATTCATATTTTTACAATAAAAATAACTCATTTTGAACATTTATCAATTATACCTAAGCCCCTAACATAATTTATTTGAAGTCTCTTATTTATTTATAAACTATACATCTACGGTTAATATTTCAAAAGGTTAATCAGATAGTTTAATAACGACTGCAACACTGGATGACCAGGGTTGATGTCTTCAACCTGATTTTTATTCTCATTTTACCCTCATTACTTTTGTAATATTTATTGGAAAAAAAAAAAAGTAAAAATGACAAATGGTGTTTATGTCTTTTAAATGAAAAATACTATTACAATTTTGCCCTCCACATTTCATATACTTTTACAATCAAAATCAATCCCTTCCAAAATTGATTAATTATATCTAAGCTCCTAAATTATTTTTCCCTGTTTTATTCATGAATTTAATTTTTATTTTTTTGCATTTTGAAGGAACTTAATAGCATACTTAGCGCATACAAAATTAAATTCAAAATATTTTTGTTAGACCAATAGGCAATATACAAAATTTAAGTATTAACACTATATCGTTTTTTGTGTCAATCAACAATTTGCTCGATACATATAAATTCAATGTAAAATTGTTAAAATATATATATAAATTTTACATTTATTTAATCTTAAAAATAAATAATATTAAATAAATAACTATATGCATGCATAGCGGGCATTATCGACTAGTCAACGTAAACAAAACAAGCAAGTAGACAATCTAAATGCATGCACACTTACCATAGAAATGATTTTGCATGTTTGACATGTGTTCATATAGTGTGATCGCTTTTGTTTCTTATTGTTGGATATGGTGAATTGTTTGAATCAAAATCCAAGTTTGACACCCAATTATGAGCCCTTCTAGGGAGCGAGGAGGATGCGGTGTAACCATTTATCCCCCTCGAAATGAACGACAACGCATATCTCAAAGGGGATGGGTGGTTACACCGCTCCCTCGCGCCTTTCCTCGCCCCATAGAATTAGTACCCAATTATATAAAGGAAGCGAGGGACTCCCTCGAGATGCGCGATCCCTCGCCTTTCCCTCGCTCCTTAAAAGGGCTCATTATGTATAGTACGTTCACCTACTGCCTACAGGTTTAATTGACTAGAGAAGTGACTAGCACCACATGAGAGATACGCACGCAAGTGGAGAGCAGCAGCTCCTCATAAAAATCCAGTGGCATTAGCGCAAAAAAGTGAGAAAGCAAAAGGCATTTTGTATGGAAGGAAGGAAGAAGGAAGTTGATGAATGTTGGAAGACGTGGACTTATATATTAGGGTAACGTCAAGACGTGGCATGAGAAGTACTATCGCCATTAGACACGCGGTGGTTAGCTTAGGTGCCGAGTATTGGGACAGGTGTTCCGCAGTAGGTAACTAGCGTCTGGTTGTGCAAAATCATCGCGTGGTGTTGCATGTTGCATTTTAGCGCTTGCTTTGATTGATGAGTGTCTCTTTCGCTTGCCACTGTAGTCGTGGCCTGCGATTTTTCCTTTCACATGGATCTGGTGATGTCCCAAGTTTGGTGGAACGGCCGCCCGCCAAATAATACACGCTTACCGGTTTGGACTGGATTTTAAATTTTTGTGAAATTCTAAATGTCGAGGGAATGGGCGAGGAAAACAGCGAGGGGAGGGCGGTGGAGGGGAGGGGACCGTCCATCCCCCTTGGGATGCGTGTCCTCATTTTTCAAACACACATCTCGAGGGGATGGACGGTCCCCCCCTCCACCGCCCTCCCCTCGCTGTTTTCCTCGCCCATTCCCTCGACAGCTAGCATTGCTCTAAATTTTTTCCTATAAGATTTTGGCTGACTGTTTAGAGATTAACAAAAAAATATGAGTGCTTCTAGGGAGCCTGGGTTTGCTGCCTGGATGGCATTTTTACACTTTTGCCCCTGCCTTTTTAACCACTCTTTAAATATAACAACAACAAAGGAGAGGCAAAAGGATAATTTTGCCCCCCCCCCCAGGCAGCAAACCTAGACTCCCTAGAATTATACGAAAAATATTTTTACCAATCAACACTATTGCCTCGATTCTTATTATAAATTAATGTAATCATTAATTTTTTTTATTTTATTTGTTTGAGCTAAGTTTTTCAAAAACATTTCAGCCCGTTTTGATATCGTTCAAGAGAGATACATACTTAAGTTATTACTACTAAATATCTCGATAAACGGTCTTTGTAAGTGTTTCAGAATCACCCTTTTGGGTGGTTTTGGACAACGGGCGCTAGCTGACCTACAATCGACTTGTGTCGCATCCAAGGTGAGCCCTTGCTCACTTTGAGATTATGATAGAAAAAATCATTTTCTCACTGATGATAAATAAAACGGATGTCAAAACGGGAATCGAGAACATCATCGTATACCACTTTCTTGAGTGGATTGGGTAGAGGGGTTAGGACTTTTGTTGTGTTGTTTGATGTATGGTATGTGTGTTTTCTTTTTCGTAGAGGTTGTTTGGTGATGGCACGTGGTAAGAGATCGCAGGGTGATGGATCAGGCACTGCTGGAGAGGATGTCTCTCAGGCTTTTATGGAAATGATGACCCAATTGGCACAAAATATGAGGCAGGACAGTCAGTCAGAGGATCCGTTTACTCGGTGCAACATGGATTTCGTCAGCTTGGGTGGTGAAAGGTTTGATGGTACTGGAGATTCTCTATCTGCGGATTGGTGGATCCGTAAGGTAGAGCTCATATTTGAGAGGATGGTGCTGACCCCTATACAGCGTACTGAGTTAGCAGCACACCAGTTTGATGGAGAGGCTATGTACTGGTGGGATACAGTGAGGCAGAGCCGTGATGTGTCAGAGATGCAGTGAGATACATTTTGCCAGGTGTTTGAACAACATTTTGTTCCTGATTCTGCAAGAGCTGAGATAGTGGACAGGTTTCTACATTTACAGCAGGGTTCTAGATCTGTTTCTGAATACTTGGTCGAGTTTACACAATTGAGCCGCTATGCCACTTGTTTTATAGATACTCCCAGTGTTCTAAAAATCGCTAGGCGCTGGGCGGGCGGCGAGCAGGTGCCTAGCGCCCAGGGGCCTAGGCGGGCGCCTAGGCGGTCTTAGGTTTTGTATTATTATTTTAATAATTTATAAAAGTTAAGCATAATACCTTATCAATTACATCCAATTTAATGCCAATATACATATGCAAAATTTAAAAAATGAAAAATTAACAATCGTGAACAAAATTTATTAAGACTCAAATGACTGAAGTTGGTCATGATGGGTACTTTATATAAATTTGAATTTGTGTACTCTTTTATTTTTCTTCAAATTGCATGAATAACCTCAGTTATGTTTGATAAAATCTACATTAGTAAAATTGGTACCGGCAGATCCTTTGAGAATTCCATTAAGTAATCATCATTTGCTACATTTAGACATACACTGAACAAAAAATAATTAAATAGTTTATTTCTAAAAAAAAGGAAAAAAAAATAAAATAAGAACACAATCAACCTTATTAAAAAATTTAAAAATTTTAAAAAATAAAAATAAATAAAAATCGCCCAGACCGCCTAGACCCGCCTAGAGTCCGTCTAGGCCGCCTAGATCCCGCCCAGAACCGCCCGCCCAGCCATTAATCTGGGCGATTTTCCACCTTCTAGCGCCTAGGCACCGCCTAGACCGATTTTTAGAACACTGGATACTCCAGAGAAGAAGAACATGAAGTTTTTGAGTGGTCTGAACCCGTTCCTAAGGAAACAGTTGATGGTGATGATTGATCGTCCTTTTGAGAGATTAGTGGACGTCACTTTGAGTCAGGAGCGAGTGGACGCCGAGTGTAGACAAGAGACTTTGGTTCGACGAGCTAGAGGTTCAGAACGTAGTCAAAGGTTTGGCCGAGGAAGCCAGACAATTGAGCAGGCACAACAGCCAGAGCGTGCCGCTGTCCAGCAGAGAGACCCTGGTAGAGGGGGACCAGTTAGGACTGGCAGAGACCGCAGAGGTGACAAACGTTCTCGAGGAGATCATCGACAGCAGCAGCAACAGCAGCAACAGAGACAGCCTAGGTGGGGTGGTCAGACAGGAACTAGGAGCGGTTGCTTCACTTGTGGTCAGGAGGGACATGTAGCCCGTGATTGTCCAAGAGGTCAGACAAATCGATGGGATCATATAGTTTGTTATACTTGTGGACAATTGGGACACTTTTCTAGACTTTGTCCTCAAAATAGGGATGGACCAGCACAGCAGAGGGTGCCTCAGAGACAGTTAGCACCTGCGCCTGGAATTGGTCAGAGAGTCCCTCTCCCAGCACCACCTGTTCGCCTAGCAGCTATTCCCGGTCAGGGAAATGTTGAGGGTATGTTATTATTATTTTTATTGTCATTTTGTGTGTGCCGGATGTAGTAAGATTGTGTTATGTGCATTATGCGTAGGAAAAATTGCATGTTAGTGTGTTGTTATGTGATTCTGGTACATGTGTTGTGTGCCAGGTTTTGTGCATTCGTCGTCTTCCCTGTTGAAGGCTCTTTTCGATACAGGAGCATCTAGGTCTTTTATTTCTAGACAGTTGGTTGTTAGAGACCCTTGAGGTAGTGCCTTTGTCGGAGCCCCTGTGCGTTGTCTCCCTTGGGCAGTTCGATTTGGTTGTGGGAGTTTTGTCCCCGTTTCGAGTTTTTCTTGTTGGGGTACAGCTTTGTGTCTGACTTTATTGTTTTGGGTTTTGAGGGCTATCATTTGATTCTAGGGATGGATTGGTTGTCCAGTCATCCGGTGATCATTGATTGCTTGCATAGGTCGGTGATGTTAGCGCCACCTGATGTTTCGCCTCGTGTGTTGGCTTGTGAGCCCGATTCGGTTTATTTGATGTCGAGTTTTCTTAGCTCTCTTGAGATTTCTTGTCCCGACACCAATTCTGTAGAGGTTGTGTGTGAGTTCCCTGATGTCTTTCAGGAGATTCCTGGTATCCCTCCACGTCGTGAGGTAGAGTTTCGGATTGACCTGGTTCCTGGTACTGCACCTATATCTAAATCAGCGTACAGGCTTGCACCTAAGCAATTGGAAGAGATGAAAGTACAGCTTGATGAGTTGCTTCGTAAGGGGTTTATTTGTCCGAGCAATTCACCTTGGGGAGCTCCACCAATATTTGTATCCAAGAAGGATGGATCATTGAGGATGTGCATAGACTATCAAGATCTGAATAAAGTGACCATCAAGAATAAGTATCCATTGCCGCGAATCGATGATCTATTGGATCAGTTGAGGGGAGCCGTAGTGTTTTCACAGTTAGATTTGCAGTCTGGGTATCATCAGATGAGAGTTGAGGAACATTCCGTTCCAATTACCGCTTTTCGGACCCGTTATGGTTTGTATGAGTTTCCAGTCATGCCATTTGGATTGACAAATGCACCAGCTTTCTTCATGGATTTGATGAATAGATTGTTCAGTCCATACTTGGACAAGTTTGTGGTAATCTTCATTGATGATATCTTAGTGTACTCGAGGAGTTTAGAGGAGCACAGAGAGCACATTCGCATTGTTTTGCAGACACTTAGAGAAAATCAGTTGTATGCAAAGTTCAGTAAGTGTCACTTCTGGGAGCCTGAAGTTCGATTTCTTGGGCATGTCATTTCTAGTGGAGGTATTGCAGTGGATCCCGAGAAAGTCGAAGCAGTGAAGTCTTGGAGACAATCGAGTAGTGTGACAGAGATTCGTAGTTATTACCGACGGTTTATCGAGAAATTTTCCTTGATTGTGGCACCACTCACTCAGTTAACTAGGAAGAATGTTCCTTTTGTATGGTCAGAAAAGTGTGAAGAAGCTTTTGAAACTTTGAAGCTTCGGTTGACTTCAGCACCAGTGTTGACTATTCCGACACCTGGTAGCCGACTGGTGGTATTTACTGATGCTTGCGGTACAGGATTGGGTGGAGTGTTGATGCAAGGCAGGAAGGTCGTAGCATATGCGTCTCGACAGTTGAAACCCCACGAGCGAAAATATCCGACACATGATTTAGAGTTGGCAGCCGTAGTCTTTGCTTTGAAGATCTGGAGACATTATCTGTATGGTGAGAGGTTTGAGTTGTTCACAGATCACAAGAGTTTGAAGTACCTATTCACTCAGAGGGAGTTGAATATGAGGCAACAACGATGGGTTGATTTCCTTAGCAGCTATGACTTCGAGATACAGTATCAGCCTGGTAGGGCCAATGTGGTTGCAGATGCCTTGAGTAGGCGACATGTAGTGATGGCAACCATGATGATTCAGGAGTATCGAACACTTGAGACATTAGTTTCATTTGCAGTTCAGCCTACTTTCAGTACAGAAGGCAGCATGATAGCGGGTTTAGCAGTTTATCCTCCGTTGATCAGTAGAGTGGTGGAGAGACAGACCTCTGATTATGAGGCAGATAGCATATTTGGTGGTTGACACATTGGATGAGTGCCCTACCGATTGGTCAGTGGGTTCAGATGGAGGGTTGCGGTTTCGTGGGCGGCTTTGTGTTCCGTCTGATGAGGAGTTGCGAAGAGATATCTTACAGGAAGCTCATAGATCTCGTTTCACCATTCACCCCGGTGGAACAAAGATGTATCGAGATTTGAGATGTTCTTTTTGGTGGCATGGCATGAAGAAAGACATTGGAGAGTTTGTGGCACGGTGTGCGACTTGTCAGCAGGTGAAAACCGAGCATCAGAGGCCGTCTGGGTTATTGCATCCATTGGATATCCCGACGTGGAAGTGAGAGTATATCACTATGGATTTCATCGATGGACTTCCACGGTCGAGGAAAGGTAATGAGTCGATATGGGTCATTGTTGATCGGTTGACGAAGTGTGCACATTTCATTCTTGTTAGTATGAATCAGACGGCAGACAGTCTAGCAGTGTTGTTCATTCGGGAGATAATTCGCCTTCATGGGTCGCCTGTTTCGATTGTATCCGACAGAGATCCGCTTTTCACAGCCCACTTCTGGCAGAGCTTTCAGCAAGCTATGAGTACTAGATTGGACATGAGTACAGCTTATCATCCATAGACAGATGGCCAATCTGAACGAGTGAATCAGGTAGTGGAAGACATGCTTAGAGCATGCATTTTAGACTTTGGGGGCAGTTGGGAAGATCACCTACCGTTATGCGAGTTTGCGTACAACAACAGCTACCACGTAAGTATTGGCATGGCACCGTTTGAGGCACTCTACGGACGACCATGTAGGTCCCCTGTTTGTTGGGCAGAGATTGGAGAGTCAGTTGTGATGGGGCTGGATGTGATCAGAGAAACTACTGAGAAGATTGAGCTGATTAGAGCGCGGTTGTTGACAGCCCAGAGTAGACAGAAGAGTTACGCTGATAGGAGGCGTAAGGAGTTAGAGTTTGATGTTGGTGACAAGGTTTTTTCTGAAAGTTTCCCCGATGCGCGGAGTTGTTAGGTTTCGAAGTCGTGGGAAACTTGCACCGAGGTATGTAGGGCCATATGAGATTACTGAGAGGATTGGACCAAGGGCCTACAGATTGGATTTGCCGCAGAGTATGTCAGGTATCCACGACGTGTTTCACGTATCCATGTTGCGAAAGTGTTTGGCAGACCCGTCACAGATTATAGAGCCTGCTGAGGTAGAGATTTTGGATGAGTTGACGTATCCAGTGAGGCCAATAGTCATTGTTGATGAAGATGTGAAACAACTTCGTCGGAGGATAGTGAAGTTAGTGAAGGTTCAGTGGAGCCACCGAGCGGGTGACGTGACTTGGGAACTGGAGGACCAGATGAGACAGAAATACCCCGAGCTTTTCGCCTAGGTTTTCTTGTCGTGGCTTTTGTCCGATCTCGAGGACGGGATCTCTTTTAAGGTGTATATGATGTAATACCTGCGTTTTAAAAAAAAAAAATTGGGCGGAGTGTACTCAGCAAAGGTGGTGGGGGCACATAGCCACCCACCCCTTAAAAGAAAACAACCCCCCCTCCCCTTTCTTCTTCTTTCTCTTTCATTTTCTTTTTTCTTACAGAGTGCGAAGTTCTTCGAAGCACTCTTCGCCTCCAGCCGATTTTCTTCGACATTTTTGGTTGATTTTCGTCCCCCAAGCTCACCTCCTCCTCCTGATTTCTTCCTCTCTGCATTCCCTCTTCATTTCTCGGTTGTTTTTTTCGAAAAAAAAAATCAGTTTTCATTTGGGTTTGGGGTTTGATCGGTTTCCATAGCTCCGATCAGCCGTGTTGGGGCCTTGGTGGCGTCCTTGGGAGCCCTTAGAACCGACATGCAAGGTCGATTTTGGGGTTGGCCGAAAATTTTCAAAAATCAGGTTGCATGTTCATTTTGTGGGTTCTTCGGCGTGAATCCGTGCTTTGGGTGCATGGGTGAGCCCCACATTCGTGACTCCGAGGGTTCTTAGACCCATTTCCGGCCTGTTGTGCAGTTTGGAGGCGATCAGACCGGAGTAGGGAGGGTTTCAGCGCGTTTTCGCCAAACTTTGGGTTTCGGCGGGGTGGTTGCCGAATTCCTATTGCATGTAAGTTTTTCTTTCAGTCGCGCGCCGATTGTATTTATTTATTTATTCTAGTTTTCGGCTAGTTTACTCATTTTCGAGTCCGCTTTGCAGTTTTAGAATTTTCGTGGTCCCGCATTCGTGGTTTTGCGTGTTTGGAGCTTCGACCGGTAGGAATTGGGTTTTGAAAATCCATTCCGCCCAGGTGAGTGGAATTATAATATTTATTTTGATAAATAATTATTTGAAATCCTGAATTGAATTTTTACATTATACCGTCAATTGTGTATAATTGAATCTAAATCCGAAATTCGGGGTTTCAGATATTTCGATGATTATGTTGGTTATTTATGAATGAAGTATGTATTAGGTTTCCTGAAAGCATGATATACTTGAATGAAGTCGAATAGTAAATGAATTTTGGGTGTGATTAGGTTTTGGTGTAATGACATTGGACTTGTATGCTTCGTTTTCGAGTTTGCATAGCATGTCATATTTTACCGTGGATTGCCGAGTCTTGAGCATGTATGATAATTGACTCGAATAAATTTATCATGGTGAATTGGGTCATGTTGGGACCCTGACATAGTTGTGGTTTTATAAAAAATTGCCGAATTATTTATGATTGCACGTCTGTTACCTTTGGTTATGTACAGACTCGTCATTTGTGTATGTGGATAGTAGTATAAGTGTCTTTACCCCGCTATAATGCCTGTTGTGCCGATGCTTAGGAGCTTGCTCGCATCGTGAGTTGGATGGTGCTTGAGATGACTCGCACCTGACATTGTGGACGCTATTGCATGTGGCAAGCTTGCTGAGGTGCGGTGAGCTCCCGCACGCACTTGCCACTATAGAGTGCAGTAGGACGGGTCCCGGAGGACGTGCTTTAGAGATTACTCGCTTTCCCTCCCAGTGCGCTTGAGTTTGATTGTGTTAGGTTGGCCGTGTTAGGCCAGTCGTTCGGGATGTTTGAGTTTGTATCCTGGCAGATGGCACCCCATTAGGATACAAACAAGCCCGAAGTGGTACTGGTGCACGTTGTGGGATGTGTCTGGGTGAGACACATTCGTAGGGTATGCGGATACCTACGATATTAGACACTTATATAGAATTTTACAGAATTTTTGGTTTCAACCTGATTGCTATACCTAGGAGACTAGGAAGAATTATGAGATTGTCTTTATTTCCATCGCTTGATATTTACCATGTTTGAATCACGTGTACTGATCGGCATATATCGTAGACTTGTAGTTATTCTTGAATCTGAAATGTTTGTGTTGTTGCTTGAACTTAGAAACATTATCCTTAGAGACACGGTGTGATTTAGACTTTAGAACTTGTTGTTTATTCATTGTTGTGTGGCATGAATTTTTCTTGTTTATTATTCTGTTATTTGTATTTAGTTCGCTCGCACCAGCTAGCTTTGTGCTTTGCTGACCCCGCAAGGGGTGTGCTTCTATTGGAGTGCAGGCAGTGTTGGCGTTCCTGCTGATCGTGGCGCGTAGGCCCCGGTTTCCGTTGTAGGCGCGTTTTGTGCTTTTTGGTTGTGTCCACCCTGTACGGGTATGTTTGCTTCCTCTGTGTTTCAGATGTACTATATGGTTATACTAGATGTTTGTATACTGATTTTGTCGTTATGACTCTGGCGGGGCGAATCAAATATAGTTATTTTGTTCAAACTTTAGCGTAGTTTTATTTCCGTTTGATTCTCGTATCAAGAATGTGTTATATTATGATGTTGTGGCCGGTCACGATCCGCCTGTGTACGTGTTAGTTCACGCATCGGCATGCTGTTCATAAAATCAGGCCAATTCATAAAACCCAAAAAGGGTGAATCCGATTATAAAAGCCTAAACCGTGCCCGTCAGAATTAACCATAATTAAGGGCCTAAATCCAGACCCGATAAAGTTATCCCTTAAAGATGATGAACATTATAGAGAAAAAGAGTCGTGGAGGGAGTTATGCCTCCGAGGACGTATCTTCATAAAGGAGGAGACTATTACAAGAAACGTCTCCTCTCATTGCGCCTCACATGCTTAAGTCACATATGGAATTAACAACGACCATTATATAAGGTAAATGGAACATTCGACAAAGGTATGCAACTGAGTTCTGTCCAAATTTATCTTCATCTCCAACCGAGTTCCTGACTTAAGCATCGGAGTGCTTTCGACCATCAAAAAGGTGGTCTTTCGCAATCTAACATTTGTTTTGCAAGTCAAACTTACAGGATACTGAATTTTGGAAGCATCAATTTGGCGCCCTCTTTGGGAAACTACAATTTTCCTTTCAAAAAGAGATTATGAGGTAGGAAAAGCAATTAAAAAGCTTTTAGAGCAAATGGAATGCACTATAAACCCTCAACCAAGCAACAACTAAAGCGATCCCATCACTATAGAAGTCGTGTTACTTACAAAGCATGTTTCAATCCCAACAACAACTCTCGAGCCGATCATGCCTGGCGACAGAGAGCCACAACATGAAGCGATGGCCAGTCATCTCAAACATTCGATGGCACCGCTACGGATCCTCGCATGGATCAACTCATGACTAAGATATATATTCTAATCAAAACGGTGGATAAACTCACTCGAGAGCGTGCTCAATCCACCAACCTCATTCGGGAAAGTAATGAAATTTTGCATAACCTCAACAAGCGAACCTCGAAAGTAATAAACCACCAACAGATGGCCCCCCCTCAGAATGACATGACCCCTGCACAAATTTCGTTTAGAATCGAAGTCACAGATCCTAACGTGTTGTACGTATTGGCCAAACCACCATTCTCTGACGCACTCAATGTAACTTCGCTACCAACAAAGTTCACTCCACCAAAGTTTGAGACATTCAATGTCACTACCGATCCCACTGACCATCTGCGATATTTCCACCATATGATGACATTGAAAGAGAGCATGGAGTCCATCATATGCCCAACATTTCCAATCAGCCTCACCTCTACAGCGATGAGTTGGTTCAACAACTTTCCACTGAGATCGATAGACTTTTTCCAAGCGCTAGCCACCACCTTCATCACGAGGTTCATCTGTAGTCAACGAATGAGAAAAGGCTCGTAATATTTGCTTCACATCAGACATAAGCTTGGAGATACCATAAGGGAATACGTCACTTGTTTTACTAACGAGTTGACCATGATCGATGGTTGCATCGACGACACGACCATTGCCACCTTCACCGCCGAGCTAAAAAGGGGATCGTTCTACGATTCTCTGAATCTAAACCCCCTAAAGAATATGGTGACTCTATTGAAAACCGCCCAAAAACACATCACCCTTGAGGAGATGGTGGCTGCCAGAAAGGATAACGAATCTGAAAAGAGACACGCTCTAGCCGATCGAGAAAATATAGAAGAGGCACAGAGGGGCAACAAGCTTCAAGAGGAAAGCAACCAATAAAAAACATTGACCAGTGTCAAATCCGAGTTTGATCAACAAAAACTTGGAAGGCTACAACCTGGAGGATCCAAATGCGAACGATTGACAAACGAATCATTCACGACTTTGAAAGCAAGTCGAGCTAAGGTCCTCAAACCAATAGCAAAGTGGGAGGACGTTAAGTAGCCACCTAAAATGAGAGAAAATCCAGGCAGACGAAGTAAAAACAGATATTGCTCTTTCCACGATGACTACGATAACGACACCAAGGACTATTGCAACTTAAAGAACGAGTTCGAGCGCCATATCCAAAAAGGACGACTCGAAGAGTTCATTAGGCAGAAAGAAAGAAAAGCCAAGTCAGAGGAGCAATCAAGGGGGCTGATATACATCTTACATGGTGTAATTGGAGAGAATGAAATGTCCAATTGGTCTCGAAAGCGACCAATCCGGGATTTACGAACAAAGATCAGATAGCTAGAGCCTTCTATACTATGTGCTAGAATGATGCAGAACTCTGACAATCTCCCTCATTATGACACCCTGGTAATTTCGGTATTGATACCCAAGTGGGAAATTAAAAGAGTATTGGAGGACACAGGCAACTCGACCAACCTTCTGTACCTGACAGCATTCCGAAAGATGTGGTTCATCGAAGAAATGCTCTCACCTAACGATCAACCAATGGTAGGTTTTAGCAGAGAACATTGTCGCCCGCTCGGAATGCTCCAACTGCTAGTTGAAGCGGGATAACCAAAAAGAAAACGAATATTGTTGATAGATTTCCTTGTTGTCGACGCCCCATCCGTATACAACTTGCTTCTCGAAAGGCCTTGGATACACGAAAAGGGCGTGGTATCCTCCACTATGCATAATTGCTTGAAGTACCAGACCGATGATGAAGTCGGAATAATAAAAAAAGATCAGCCAACTGCACGCGAACGCGAGTAGGAGAACTCCAGCCGTAGCAACACATGTGAATACAATTCCCATACTCGCACGAGCCGCTGCGACTGGGATTCTGCAACACGCAAGTGCCGTTGCGATTAGCCCATTTTAGATTCTATCATTGACTTTCGGTCAACTTATACACTCGATTGAGACCGATTTTGAAGATCATCAAAACATGAAAATGTAGTACTTTGAGTTATCTAATGAATACAATTTGAATAACCTAAAAATATTTTGAAATGAGCAAGTTATGGTGATTTTACTAAAGTCACTCAAATCTGTCCGAAAAAAGAAAATATGGTAATTTCCCTGACTTTTGACCAACTTTGACGCTCAATTGAGACCGATTCTCAAATTCATCAAAAAAATGAAAAATGTAGTACTCTGAATTATGTAATGAAAAAAGTTTAAATCACTTGAAAATGTCTTGAAATGAGCAAGTTATGGTCATTTTAATACAGTCACTCAAAACTGTCCAACAATGACTAAGTTGCAAAGGATCATGTGAATGTATGTTTATTACTCGCATGATCCGCTGCGGGTTTAAGTCTCCAACTCGCATTTGCAGTAGTCATGCAAGTGAGAGACTTACATTCGCAGCAGATCATGGGATGAGAGACTTACAATCACATGATCCTTCGTGTATTGGTCGTTGCTGGACAGTTTTGAGTGACTGTAGTAAAATGACCATAACTTGCTCATTTCAAAACATTTTTCAAGTGATTCAAGTTGTGTTCATAGATAACTCAGAGTACTACATTTTTTTTGTTTTGATAAGCTTAGTAATCGAGCATCAAAGTTGGTCGAAATTCAGGAACAATACCCTATTTTCTTTACCGGACAAATTTGAGTGACTTTAGTAAAATGACCATAACTTGCTCATTTCAAAACATTTTTAGGTGATTCAAATTGTGTTCATTAGATAACTCATAGTACTACATTTTTCGTGTTTGAAAGCTTGAGAGTCGGTCTCAATCAAGCGTTAAAGTTGGTCGAAAGTCAGGGATAATACCTTGTTTTTATATTTTGAACGAGTGCTAGGTCGTTTAGGGAAGAGATGAGAATAGGAGAGGCCGCTGGTGCAGCCGTTGTGATGGCCACCATCGCAGCCCCATATCCTCTATCACTCGCTGTTGTGCGTTTGATTGATGAACCCTTTTAGGTGAGTCGAATGGAAGTGGAATGAGAGAGATTGGGGGAGAGAGTGATAATTTAGTTGGGAGGGGAGAGGTTCAGTTGGGAAGGAAGATGCAGTGGGAGCTTTCGATTGAACAAGGGAACATGGAGGATCAAAGAAGAGTAGAAGAAGTTGGGAGGAGAGGGAGGTTTCTTTTGATGGTTTGAAATTGGGAGGAGAGGGAGTTTCCTTATATAAGTGGTATGGAAGAAAAAATTGGTGTGGGAGAGAAAGTGCAAGGTGTGGAAAAGTAAAAATTAGATGGGTGGTGTAGGTGAGTGCAACTTGTGGTGCCAAATAGTCGCGCCCTTTCAAAATAACAAGAAAATAAAGAACAACAATAAAGCTTGACAAACAAAACATCCAGTTTCATTTGAAAATAATGGACAACAAAAATAAAACGTTCAAGCGACCCGTTTTTGCAATTACTCAGAGATAATATTAAAAATTAGTAAAGAGTTACCTAACTGCTCTGCTTCGGGGCACGCAATAAATTTTGACAAATCGCCAATGTTCTATAGCTCAAATGTGCACCCTCGTCATGCTAAAATGATCAACAAGATTTTGAGTTCTAAATTCTATAACCCGAAAGATAAGTATTTGGGCTCTCTTCTCCTGCTCTCAAAGAAAAAAGCTTCTGACTTCCAGTTCTTCATTGATAAAGTCAATGCAAAGCTCTCAAGTTGAAAAACAAAAGTTCTCTCTCAAACTGGTAGGACTGTTATGGTCAAGGCAATCCTTAATTAGATTCTGGTCTATACCATGCAAACTTTTCTCTTTCCGTGTTCCATCACTACTAAATTGGACACTTTGGCTAGAGATTTCTAGTGGAATGGAGCACAGGACAGCAAGGCTAGACACTTATGCACTTGGGACTGAATAACTCGCCCCAAACATCTGGTGGCCTGAATATTCCCTCTCATAGGAACAAAAACTTAGCCTTGATGGCTAAAAATGTGTGGCAAGCAATCAGCATGCCACAAAACTCGCGTGCTCTCCAGCTCAAAATGATCTTTTTTCACAAAAGAGCATGTTTCAATTGACTAACCCCCCAAATGTTGCCTCATTCGCTTGGAGAGGCTCTCTTACCGCTCTGGCGAAGATGATACGGTATCTTGTTTGGCAAATTTTGTTAGGTGACACTATCGACCTTTGGAAAGACTGTTGGGTCAAATCGAGAGTCCTTCTTGAGGATTGCCTTCTTGACCAATCCTTTCCAGATTGCCCAATTTCTTGTCAAGATCTCTAGACTGTCCACTCAGGGCACCCTCAATGGAATGAGTCACTACTCTCTTATCTCTTTCCATTGCCAGTGGTGCGAGACATTTAGAACATTCTTCTCAGGTCTTCGGATGCTCTCGACAAACTTATCTAGCTCTCTGATAAAAAAAATGCATCTTTTCTGTTAAAAACGCCACACAGACTTTCATACAGAAAATTTCGAGAGCACCACATCTCATCTCTCTGACAATAATCTTGATGTCAAGCTTCTAAGAGAGTTATGGAAAATCAAGGCACCTTAAAGTGCTATACTTTTACTCTGGAATATTGGGCAAAAAAGTCTTGCCTACTACTTCAAACTTGCATAGGCTACACGTTCCTATCAAAAATCTTTGTTGTTGGTGCCATAATCATTTCGAAGATGTTACCCACATGTTCTTCACTTACCTAGTCATCATTAAACTCTGGAGTATCTCCCCAATCCCAATCAATTGGAATTATGAAACTTTTGCCTCTCACACAACGTCTTACTTCCTCAAGTTCATGCGTGATAGTGCTAAAAGCCCATCCTCTCCTCAACGACGAGATGTTATCTCAATTCACAGTGATATACATGTAATTATTACAAATTATAACCCTTAATTTATATATGTTAGTGCTTCAATTAATATATTTTATTCTAATTATTTCAATTTTTATGTTTTTGTAGGAATCTGCGCGTGTGAACGATAAAAGTGCATTAAGGCGACAAATTTGAGAAAATGATTGATTCGTCGATTCTAGCGGTGGTACAAAAGAGTGGTTCACACATCTAAGCCTAACCCAGCTTACTTTAACCGAGCTCAAACCCAAGCTAAAGCCCAAGCCCAAGCCCAGAAAGCTATAATCCTAAACCCAGCCTAACAAGGAAATAGGGAAACCCTATTTAGGTTTCTCTGTTGCCTTCTCCTCCAAACCTCTCCATTCCACGTCTTCCACTTCTCCTTCTCTTTTCCAGCCACCATCACTAACCTCCACTGGGCAGAGACCGAGCTCTCTCGCCACTAACCGACCACCACCTCACACCCGTCACTGACCACCACCTCGCACAACACCGTGCGAGACAGGGCACCTCCCTGTTTCGCTCCCTGTTCCACCACCTCGCACAACATCGTTCCACCTCTCTCTCCCTCTATCTCGCCGCAACCATCACCCGAGTTCATTGCCACCACCGCGCGTACAGTGAAGCCGCGAAACAGGGAACTCCTCCCTGTTTCTCTCCCTCGCAGCCGCCCTCCTTCCTCTTCCATCTCACTCCACCACCACCGAGACCTCGTCACCACCCTCCTTTGGAGCCACCACTTCCGCGACAGAGTCGCTACCACCCCGCGAGACATCAGCCGCAACAGGGAGTCCCTGTTCTTGTCCTCCTTCGCCGTTTTGGTTGTGAACCTTGTTTCCTCAACTTCTCTCTTTCTTCTTGCAGGTACAGGAACCGTTCAGGAGGCGAGGAAGGCCGCGAGGAGCTCGCGACGAGCGGCGGATCAGGCACGTCTCGCTGGAGAAGACGAAGAAGTTGCAGAGCGACTTTTCGCGCGGGAAAAACCGTTTTTCAATTTGAAAAACGGTTGGAGCTAATTTGCACCCCGGAATTTACTAAGAGCCACCACAGACAATCTGAGCTCTTTTCCTCGGGATTCGTGCACGGACAGGAAGTGATGGACTCCTCCATTGATGCTGTGACTACCACCACCATGAGTCACTAAACCCCACGCAAGGTGAAGAGGTGAACTCCTAGATGTAACGCACTAAATTAGTAATTGATTCGCTTTAAGTGTTCACGATGAATAATGATGTTTGATGATTCTCACTTTTATTTAATATAGAAATGTATGTTATTTTAGTGACAGAGATTCCATAGATTTCTTCGTAGATTTTTAGTACTCCGGTGATTATTTTTACTTCTCCATATAAGCTTAGTCACGCTTTTCTTATGTGTGGAATGTTTAAGAATTAATTGATTCCGGTAGGTTGGTTATATGTGATCGTCATTTATTACGGTATTGTCTCCGGATATATCGTAAGTTTAAGATATCACATATGACAAACCTTTGTGTTTTCTTAGAAAAAGTGAAATCTGAACTTCATTTACATTAGGGTTTTCTAATGATTAAAAGATTATTTTTCCGATTACGTCGTTTGGGATGTGAAACACGTAGTTGAGTCATCACAGCGAATCAATATTAATTGGCGTGTGAAGTCTAGGAGGGATCCTTGAAACCTTGTGCTTTTCTCAAACTTAGTTTTCTTTAAATTAAATTCAATTTCGTATTTTAAATTTGTTAGAATTTATTTTAGTTTCGCATAGTTTGTCTTCCTTAACCTTATTTTGTAGATCGTTTTTCCTCGTGGGATCGACACCCCATTCTTTACTGCAATTGACCGCGTGTATTGTTTGGGCGTAATCAAATTTTGGCGCCGTTGCCGGGGAACAAGCGTCATTCTACAAGGAAGGTTTCGGGTATTATCTTTTCTGCTCATTTTTCATTTCATTTTATTTTATTCTATTTTTTTAGGTTTTAGGTCCAGTTTAATTTTTATCTTTATCTTTATTTTTATTTTATTTTATTTCTTAAAAAAAAATTATTAAAAAAAAAAAAAAATTTAAAATTAAAAAAAAAAAAAAAAAAAAAAAAACATTAGGGGAGTGAGTTGGAATAGAAACCACTTAGGTTCGTGGGAGGAGATGACCCAAACATTTTTTAATAAATACTTTCCTCACCACAAAACCAACGGTCTAAAGAGACAAATTTCTACCTTCACCCAAAAGAATAGCGAGACATTATATCAAGTATGGGAGAGGTTCAAGGATCTCTTGAATACATGCCCACACCATGGGTATGAGAGTTGGCGCTTAGTCAGTTATTTTTATGAAGGGCTCACCAGTAGAGAACGTCAGTTCCTTGAGATGATGTGTAATGGTGAGTTTTTGCAAAAGGACCCTGACGAGGCTATTGAGTACCTGAATGACTTGGCTGAAAAGGCCCACACTTGGACTGGTCCAAGTGCTATTGAGAGCACAGACAGAACACGCCCAGCTGGAGTTTATCAACTTAGGGAAGAGGATAGCCTTAGAGCCCAATTGGATAGAGTAACTAGGGAGTTAGAGGCACTTAAGACCAAGGATGGTAAGCCCACACATACTGTTGCCAGGGTTGAGCTACAGGACACATGTTTTATATGCGGGGGAGTTGAACACTTAGCACAGGATTGCCCGACATTGACTGAGATGAGAGGGGTTTATGAGGAACAATGTAACGCCTTAGGGATGTACAAAAAGCCTTATTCCCCATTCTCTAACACTTACAATTCTGGTTGGAGAGATCACCCTAACTTTGACTGGAGGTCCGAGGCCGACCAACCTACACACTCACAGGCACAACCACCTAGGTCATACCCTGCACCTCCATACAATGCACAATCTAACAGAAGTTCCTTATCAGACACATTGCATGCATTTATAGAGGCACAAGGTAAAACTAATCACAAAATTGAGGTTGCATTGACACAGTTGGCAGAGGAGAACAAGGAGATCAGAAGCCAAATAACAAGGCTGGCAAGTTCATTAACAATACAAGCTCAGGACCAATTTCAGTCACAGCCTCAAGCAAATCCGAAGGGCCAACTTATGGCACAAACCTCTACTTCAGACTCTCAGAATGTCATAGAGGCTAATGCTATTACTACTCAGAGTGGTAAGATCTTAGATGGGTCAAGCTCGTCCACGACTATAGGCACCTCCCCAAGTGCAAAGGAGAGTATCCCTGAGGATGAGCCCAACAAGAACATTCCAATTTCAGTTCTTTTTCCTCAAGCACTACGCCCTACTGGAAAGAAATCAGAAATGCATGGTGAGATTCTAGAACACTTGAAACAGGTTAAAATTAACTTACCTTTGCTGCATGTGATTAAACAGGTACCAACTTATGCGAGGGTCATCAAGGATCTATGCACTATCAAGAGGAAACATCAGGTGGTTGCTATTTTTGAGTGGACTGATCCTCAACTTTTCAGGTTGTTGGTATACGATTCCTTAACCTTTTTGACTCATTTATATCATAGACTAGGTTTGGCAGTGAATGTTCCTTATGTTCTTCCTCATCACTTCATGGTATATCTTTCATGAGGGAGAATATATGTCAGGCTGAAGACGTTAAACCAAGCGCTCCTAGGAGGCAGCCTAGCCTTAGTTGTGTGTCTTTGTTGTTAGTTTGGATTGATTTTCGAGTACCCTATTTAGTTGTGTTTCACTCATACTCGTTAGCTCCATAACAATTTTGACTTACAACTTGCATTTTTTTTATTTTTTATTTGTTAATGTCGAGTCTGCATTTTATTGATTTCTAATGAAACCTCCATACTTCTTATGTTTCTGAGCATTTATTGATGGAAGATTTCATCGAAATTGGTAAAAAGCTTCACCATGGTAATATCACTCTAACCCTCCTCTTTTCTTTTGTCTTGATTTGTCATGATTATTATTTTATACATTGAGGACAATGTTTGGTTTAGGTTTGGGGGTGTGGTTTATTAGATTTTTTATGACATTTTCAAAAATCTTTGAGTTTAAAACATATTTTACAATTAAACCAATCATTTTTGTGTTCTACTCAATCTCCATTGAATACTTAGATGATTATGGTAATTGTGTAAAATCTTCTTGAAAATGCATTTGAAATCCGAACTCTTGGTGAATATAAAAAAAAAAAAAAAAAAATAATAATAGAAAGAAAAAAAAAAAAAAAAAAAAAAAAGGTTTTGAGTTCTCTTCAATTTTAGAGAATGATTTTGTTGCCTTTAATTTTGAGAAAACACATACTAGCATGTGTCACATAGTTATATTAGTGGAAAACATGGTATTTGATATTATCCTTATGTTAGATGTATTTCGCGAGACTTTTCAACTCGACTTTTCGCGCACTATGAGCCAAGTCAACATGATTTGAAGTTGATTAGTGAAGTATTGAACTAGAAAACCTTAGAATAATAGTGGAGACTTAACCCTTGTGAGTTTTGAGCCATTATTTATTTCTTGAGGGTTATTAATTACACTCTAATTTTTCTTGAGTCCGCATTATTTCGTTGATGATCTCATTATTCTTGATTTTCTTATTGATTGCTTTAAGAATGACATAAAAATTGAATCTTTCCACTAGAACTTCTTGCTTTATTTAGTTGAGATGTCCTAGTACTAACTAAAACTTATGAAGTGATACAGGCATTTCTTTCTTTAAACCATTTTTAGCCTTTTAGCCTACCCAATAATAAATATTCATTTGCAGCCCTTTGAGCCTTTAGATAGCCTTTTCTTTGTTATCCCCATTCCCAATACCTACTCCAACCAAGGAGTAATACCTTTATTATTTTATCCTTACCCAATTTTCTAAGAATGGATACGGTGAGATATGTTTATGGAATGGGCAAATATAAAAAAAAAAAAAAAGATATTTTATGCGCCCTCGAAGTAAAAGTGTTGGATTGTATCAATGGGGAAAAGCATGTTAAAAAAAAAAAAAAAAAAAAAAAATTGCGATTGAAGAAGAAAATAATGAAGAAAAAGTTAATGGTGTACAACATTGATTTGTTCTTCAATGCCCTATGTGTTTTGTTCAAGGGTGTATCTATTCTCAGAAAATCTTTGTATCCTTTTGTCCCTTATTGTTTGCCATAATCTAAGCCCCAATACAACCTAATAAAGACCTGATTGATCTTAAGTGAAAGTTAGCTTAATAGATGTGGATATTGAATAGGCAAGAACTATGGTGTTTGATTCAACATTCTCAAAAGTAATCAATATTCCGGTCCATGAGATCATATTCATTTTACTCTTTGAAAATTCCGTTTTTCATGATAATTATATGTGAGATGTTTGCATTTTCCATAGTATATTCTTGTCCTCACATATAAACCGAGTGCCCAATCTCTGAGCGTTTCATTTCTGAGCGACATGAGAGAATTGTAGTCGAAACATCTTTTCCAAAGGTTATCTTGTCACATCTTTACTATGAGATGAAGAGTTATGTTGATAAGGCTCCTCACACACACACTTCGAGTTGAGAATGATTATGAAATCCATTTAACCTTTAGATACTGTTAAATTATTGTACTCTATTGATATACTTTTGTGACAATATTAGTTTGTTGTTTTTCTTAATATAAAGAAGAATGCTCACACTTTTGCATTATGTTTTTAGAAAATAGATTTTGTTTTATTGAGTCAGTAATGTTTGGGGGTAGCATTTCTGGAAACCCTCACGAGACTATAACTCGTCCTCTAGAGGTAATCTAGAGGTTTAAAGCCTTGTTGCACGTTAAGGTAAGTGCAACCGTGATTCCTACGAAAGTGAGTTAGGATTTTATTCTTTATTTTGTTTTGCTCGAGGACTAGCAAAATATAGGTTTGGGGGTATTTGATATACATGTAATTATTACAAATTATAACCCTTAATTTATATATGTTAGTGCTTCAATTAATATATTTTATTCTAATTATTTCAATTTTTATGTTTTTGTAGGAATCTGCGCGTGTGAACGATAAAAGTGCATTAAGGCGACAAATTTGAGAAAATGATTGATTCGTCGATTCTAGCGGTGGTACAAAAGAGTGGTTCACACATCTAAGCCTAACCCAGCTTACTTTAACCGAGCTCAAACCCAAGCTAAAGCCCAAGCCCAAGCCCAGAAAGCTATAATCCTAAACCCAGCCTAACAAGGAAATAGGGAAACCCTATTTAGGTTTCTCTGTTGCCTTCTCCTCCAAACCTCTCCATTCCACGTCTTCCACTTCTCCTTCTCTTTTCCAGCCACCATCACTAACCTCCACTGGGCAGAGACCGAGCTCTCTCGCCACTAACCGACCACCACCTCACACCCGTCACTGACCACCACCTCGCACAACACCGTGCGAGACAGGGCACCTCCCTGTTTCGCTCCCTGTTCCACCACCTCGCACAACATCGTTCCACCTCTCTCTCCCTCTATCTCGCCGCAACCATCACCCGAGTTCATTGCCACCACCGCGCGTACAGTGAAGCCGCGAAACAGGGAACTCCTCCCTGTTTCTCTCCCTCGCAGCCGCCCTCCTTCCTCTTCCATCTCACTCCACCACCACCGAGACCTCGTCACCACCCTCCTTTGGAGCCACCACTTCCGCGACAGAGTCGCTACCACCCCGCGAGACATCAGCCGCAACAGGGAGTCCCTGTTCTTGTCCTCCTTCGCCGTTTTGGTTGTGAACCTTGTTTCCTCAACTTCTCTCTTTCTTCTTGCAGGTACAGGAACCGTTCAGGAGGCGAGGAAGGCCGCGAGGAGCTCGCGACGAGCGGCGGATCAGGCACGTCTCGCTGGAGAAGACGAAGAAGTTGCAGAGCGACTTTTCGCGCGGGAAAAACCGTTTTTCAATTTGAAAAACGGTTGGAGCTAATTTGCACCCCGGAATTTACTAAGAGCCACCACAGACAATCTGAGCTCTTTTCCTCGGGATTCGTGCACGGACAGGAAGTGATGGACTCCTCCATTGATGCTGTGACTACCACCACCATGAGTCACTAAACCCCACGCAAGGTGAAGAGGTGAACTCCTAGATGTAACGCACTAAATTAGTAATTGATTCGCTTTAAGTGTTCACGATGAATAATGATGTTTGATGATTCTCACTTTTATTTAATATAGAAATGTATGTTATTTTAGTGACAGAGATTCCATAGATTTCTTCGTAGATTTTTAGTACTCCGGTGATTATTTTTACTTCTCCATATAAGCTTAGTCACGCTTTTCTTATGTGTGGAATGTTTAAGAATTAATTGATTCCGGTAGGTTGGTTATATGTGATCGTCATTTATTACGGTATTGTCTCCGGATATATCGTAAGTTTAAGATATCACATATGACAAACCTTTGTGTTTTCTTAGAAAAAGTGAAATCTGAACTTCATTTACATTAGGATTTTCTAATGATTAAAAGATTATTTTTCCGATTACGTCGTTTGGGATGTGAAACACGTAGTTGAGTCATCACAGCGAATCAATATTAATTGGCGTGTGAAGTCTAGGAGGGATCCTTGAAACCTTGTGCTTTTCTCAAACTTAGTTTTCTTTAAATTAAATTCAATTTCGTATTTTAAATTTGTTAGAATTTATTTTAGTTTCGCATAGTTTGTCTTCCTTAACCTTATTTTGTAGATCGTTTTTCCTCGTGGGATCGACACCCCATTCTTTACTGCAATTGACCGCGTGTATTGTTTGGGCGTAATCACACAGCTATGTTCCACATCATTTGGCACACACACAACAATTGTGTTTTTCCAAAGCTAATTTCAATATCCACCAAGCCCTTTCCTTTTTCAACAGTACCTAAAGATTTGGCAAAATCAATGGTTTACTTCTATCTCTACGCCTGCTAACCATCTGGGAATCCTGATAGTTGCAAACAATAAACCAGTCTCCCTACATCACATCCTTGAAACAACAGTTACTTCTACCAAGCTCCCCTCTCACCCTAGGACCACACCTTGTCCTATCTTCGGCCCACACACCGAGTTGACCACCACTAGGTTAGAGCTGATCCTGACCCAAATCCAAATTGTCAAACAACATCGTCTTAATGCCCGTACCCTCCAGTTCATCCCCTTACCTACCACCTTGGATCTTGAAACGATCTTGGTCACTTATGATGCCAGTTTTCTTTGCCTCTTCTCAACAATGAGCTATCGGCGTTTTTGCAGTCAACCTTTTGGGTGAAGTACTGGCACGAGTAGCATGCCCCATTGTAGGGAAAGTTCTGGATATTATGATGACGGAATGCTATGCGGCGGAGATTGCACTATTACTTATACAGGCACGATAATGGCGAACATGGATCATGATGAGAGATTCAAGGACACTGGTTTCGATTTTGCAAGATGTCCACATGAATGCGCATATGACCTTTTGCTGGTCATGACACCCTTTCATCAATAACATTGGGTGATTGCTTTCTACTCATAACTTATGGTTTTGTAATTATATTAATCGAGAACTCAATTATCAGGCTCCCAATCTAGCCACCTTGATAGGACAATAGTACTATAATCTTATTATTTAATATATTATGCAATACACTTCAAAAAAAAATTCATTATAAGTATTATTTCACACATTATTTACTTGTTGGGCAATTAGAAATTTAACATCTTCAAGTCTAATTGAACCCAACATGACCTGAGCACCCCATTAGATTGGCCCACCTTCATTTGGGACCCACTGCAACATAACTTCGTCCTTGGTTAAATATACCCTTTACTTGGGTTAAAACCACCGCCAGTTAGAGTACTCACATCTAATTTACAGTATATAATGCAATGTTTTTGTGGATTATGTCCTGATTTTTGGAATGCCCGAAATGTCTCCCAACTCTATCATATTAACAGAAAAATCAATAGTTGGGTGAATAGTAACTCAGGGGTATTTTTGTCATTTTAAATTATACATATGTACCATTTTACCCTCACAAATTTGGATTATTTACGACAAAAAACCTGCCCCTCTCAAATATTGTTAATTATACTTAAGTCCCTAACGTAATTTATTCGAAACCCTTAATTATTTGTAAACAATACATAGGCCTTAAATGTTTAGAATTTCAATAATAAATTTTATTTCGCCCTCCCAAACTTATGCTATTTACATTTAAACCCAACACCCAAGGCCCTAACATAATTTATTTAAAGTCCTCTATTCATTAATAAATTGTAAAAAGATTCTTACATCTAACTTTTGGATTTCTCATTTTACTCTCCACATTTTATACTTTTACGATCAAAATCAGCCCCTCTCGAACATTGATTAATTACATCTATGCCCCTAACATAATTTATTTGAAGCTCCTTATTTATTTATAAACTAAACATACACCCTTAAAATTATATATAATTATTTTGTTTAGAAATTCGATAATAAATTTTCTTATTATTGAATTGTTGTAATAAATAAAAAAAATATTAAATATTTGTGCATGTAGAGCACGTCGATACCCTAGTTTAGATTAAAAAACCTGTTATAAAATAGAGAACAAAGACAAAGTAGATATTACATAAAGCTTTTCAAGTGTGTCGATTCATGTACATAATAACCATATTTATAGACATACAACAATAAATGGAGCTAAAGAAACCCAAATGGTTCAAGTTACAAGGGGTACATCATAGATGTCATATAGGAGACCTTCTAGGCAGCGAGGAAACGTGCGCGAGGGGGATGTAACCACCATCCCTCTCGAGATGAGCGAAGGCGCGCATCTCAAGGGGAATGGGTGGTTAGCTTCGCTCATCTCGAGGGGGATGGGTGGTTACACCCCCCTCGCACGTTTCCTCGCCCCTTAGAATTAGCGGTCATATAGATTATGGATATTAAAAGGGTGTGTGGTGGACAATCAACCATGTGCACACATTTTCATACCTTTCCCTTTTGGATATTCACTCAATTTGAGAGAACCGTTTGTTATATATACCCTCTGGGAAAAAAAGTACAATTCTAGTGACACTCAAAAAGTTGCTGACACATTTAAGGCAACCTCATTACAATATTGCTAGAAAAATTCGGTGGGATAAAAGTGAGCGAAGAAAAAGAGTATAACATGCATAAGTTTAATATAATATTTATAACGATGGTTCTTTAAATGCTCCCTCGGTTCCAAGTCGTCTTATTCCGATACTATGTATGAATTTCTCGAATGTTGATGTTGGCAAGGCTTTCATGAACAAACTATTCTTAGATAAATCTACAGGAGTATTACATAGTTGAATCAACTGGGTCATACCGCGAAGTTATTTATTTCATAATTGAAACACTATATTCTTAAAATCATATATGAAACAATATATTCTTAGATCATAATAAATATAATTCAAGTGGGAAATGTGCATCCTTGTTACCTCAATAAAACCATGGTAAGGAAAACACAATGGAAACAAAAACTAAGAAAAAACAGAAAAACGATATTCAGGAATTATCAATAATGAGTATAAATAATCTCGCCTCTTTAAGCCTTTACAAGAAAATCCTATGGCATCAAACCTCATCGAAGGAAAAAGATTAAAATATGGCACATTTTTTAGGATGTTAGCATACTTCAAGATGCTCCTCGTGTTTATTTTTCGAAGAGTTTTATGGCGCGCATTTGCCAATTCGACCAAGGAAATAACCAGTTGGTACTAATCAAACCCCACTTTAGGTGAACTTCATCATATTCTTGTGTTATGTGATAGTCATTTTTCTATGTTTTTCAAATCAACCCATTTGATCTCCAACTCTTGAGATCTAGAGTAGAGCTCAAATCTCTCATATTCTACTTAAAGTTTTAGCCAAGTTTCTTTAGCTTGTGCTTTCTTCTTCACCAAACCTAAATCAAACAAACACGATGGTTGTGAACTACTTTTCAAGTGAATTCCTCGAAGGTTGTAATATTGTTCCCTGAAGTGTTTGTGAGACTATTTTTGAATTTCTTCCGCAAATATTTTCAAAGATCAAACAAGTTTGAAGAAAAATTTATTCAACCTCCGTCTTTGGTCTTGCTTATCAGTTTTAGCACATTTCCAGTTTGTATCAAAGCCAAGTTACTCATAAATGGCTTAACATATTATGATTAGTATTAAGGATGTGCATTTTCATATTCTTTTCAATAAAATGACATGATAAGTATAGTTTCTAGAAAAATAAAATGCAAACACAATTCATGACAATGTATGAGCGTGTATGGATGATGTTTGTATAAGAAACCTTCCATCCCCACACAGAAAGATGTATAACCACAACCATCTTCAAGGCTTATGCGGACTAGACACCCTGAGAAAGTCAAATCTCAAGCAAGTGCAAATGGGTCAAGTGCTTTCACTAATGCAGTAAATGATGAAAACTTCACACATCAACGCCAGCTTACTTAGGATATTTTTGCCTCTATGAAGGAAGCTTCAACTAAAAGATTCTAAAATTCAAATGCTACATACAAAACTTGAAGTTTTTTGGATGAAAAAAGTGAGTCCTTCACCCAATTTTGGGACAAGATGAATGAAATTTTAACACCATGAAGGGACTTGGGAAGAAGCTCTTAGACTCCTAAATCATCAAAAAGATTATGAGACCGCTTACTCCTAAGTAAGATGCAACAATATATGTATTGAAGAGAACAACAATGAGCTCTAAAAGATGAATTGTCAAGACTAATCGGGAATCTCAAAAACTTTGACTTGAGATTTTAGACCCGAGAAGAAGAAAGAAAAGGTTGTAGCTTTCAATGTTGAACAATCCAAGCCTAAAGAAGAAATCTCCAAAAGAAATGATCGAGGAGCTCACTACCTCGCGGCACACCTTGCACCACTTGCCAAGTGGCAGTCGGACCGTCGGTTCTGATACCAATTGTTGGCACGTCGAGCGCGTGTGCGCACCTAGGTCCACTATAAGTAGCAACGATATTGTCCCTAACTTAAACACTCGTTGTCTTGGGCCTACCATCCGAGCCACGGGTGTGGGGTTTTTATCTTAAAATGTCTCGTTGCTATTAGAGAGTGAATCATCTCCTTATAAACCTTAGTGACAACTACTCCTTACTTGATGTGGGACTATTCAAGCAAACTTCTTCCCAACACTCACTACCTTTTTGTTAAAAAGATCCGGGATTTCCTTTTTGGGGTCTCAAACCAGAGATTCAAGAAGCTTGACAAGTTTAAGAAGAGTTTCCAAGGCAAGAACAATGAATAGAAAGATGAGTAAAATAATGAGCTTAAATGCTTCAACTGTGGAGGTTTTGACCACTTATCAACATTGTCACCAATCGAGCCAAGGAAAAATAGTGAGATGAATGTTATATACGCCTCCAACTCGTCTGCCTCTGAATATGATTCATCCTCAGAATCAGAAGAATCTTACAAGGCCTACATGGTTAAAGGCCTCTGTGAAGATGTTTGGGCTAGATCCTAATTTTCCAAATACGGGCTGGGTACCCATGAACCCGATTAATGGACTTGTGATGATTGGCGGCCTAAATCAGTACAACATTAAGATCAGTCTTCTTTTAGTAGGTTTAGTCTATGTTTGCATTTACAATTTGTACGAATTAATCTTTTTACTAAGAAAGAGTTTGTACATTAAGATCAAAGATCGTGTTCCTGAGAATCAGTAGCGATTGAAGAACTCAGGAATACCCATATACTGTAGTACGGATAGTTATCATGGAAGAACTATTTGTAGGTATAACTTTATTTCAACAGAGACACTACAATTGTGTGTGTAGTGCATACTACAAAACCTGAAAAGCTGAGTGCAGTGATGGCGCAATGGCCCATCTTCCCAACCAACATAGACAATAATGAGGAAATGCCTCTAGGATCCGAGCCTCCAACTTGAAAATGCAGAAATCCTGGCTTTCATATATGTCCTCGTGTGTCATTATCTTCAGTGGGATATATATGGCAATAACTCATTTGTGTAGTATATACAATTACCTCTACAGTCAAGTAGAATAATCACTAGCTAAGACAGACTTAGACTTAGGTCCAACAAAAACCCCAAGATCTCCTATGTTTGCTGCCTCCTACCATTCCCACATTTTATGGCTTTCGTATAACACAGACAAAATTTTTAGTTGAGAAGCATCCATTGTACCTACCTTCAACATAAGAGGTACATCCAGCCACTTCGCTTGAGCTCTTCAGGCAGGTATACCAAATAGTTTCCATGGTAACTAAGTGTTTTTTTTTTTTGGGTCTTTAAGTTCGTTTGGAAAGACTGTCGTCATTTAGTGACATAAACTCTTGGGAAGCTTAAAACTTAAAAGGAACAAGTACTGCTAGTTACATGAACTCTAGGGAAGCTTAAAAGTGAAAACTTGACCATTGTAATGAACAACATCATCAGGTGTGATATCTTCATTAAGTGAAGTCAATTTAATTTCATTACCTGATGTAATGGCTAATTGCTTGTTAGAAGAGAAACATGACATGTTTATGGCAGTATAATCGCTAGGTGTAGGATTTGGTGACAAATGACAAGACGAAGAATTTAACCATGAAGAAAATTTCGAAGAAATACCATATCAATCTTCTTTGGAAAGACCAAAACCAGGCTATATCAGATAGTGGAGGAGGTGTGATTTGAGCACGATTGATGGGCTGTAGTATAGAGATGAGGGGTAAGAGAACCAACCAACCTTGAGAAAAATGTCTTGCCTGTAGCTTCAGAAAGGAGCATATTTTAAAACACGCACAGGTTGAAGAAGGGGATTGCGTACTACTGTAGCATGGTGGAAACATCAAACATGAAAGTGCTAAGAGTGGTTCAGCCAAGCAACCCCAGTTTCTACAAACCCGACGGATAAAACAAAAATCTTAACAATTTATGCACTTGATCATAATAGAGGACTGACCATTCACCACCACAACCACCACCCATAGTTTTCTTAAATATGTTTTCATGCCTTCGATAGTTTTCTTAAATAATTTATAAAACTTAATTATCAGAGTTGTAATCCAATTTTAAAATATGTTTTTATGCCTTTGATAGTTTCTATCCAGCATTTTCCCCACATTTCTCTCTCTCAAACTCATTGGAAGAATTCTATTTCCTTTGCATTTTGCAAGAGTGATGATGGTCAACCTTTAATTAAGCTTTCAGGTCCAGAAGAGATGATGAAAATTCCTCTCTATTTCACATGATATAAGCAAGACAGTAGAAACCCATATGTTGTAACATGTTGACACATGATAGAAGAGTTTAACATGTAAATTTGCATGTCTAAATACAAGCCTTTATCCCTCAGACTCAATTATCGTTTTACATTAATCATTGAATATCTATAAATGTACATTGGTAGTTCACACTATGCATCCATAAGTACTATGTGGAAGATAAGAACCTGGAATAAGCTTTTCTACAGTGAACTATTTGCAAGGACGACCATGACTTCTGAACAACATACTAAGCAACAACAGGGTAGGAAGCACAAGTTGCAATACCTGCAATCATATCACCAATTAATTTGTTAGTCAAATTTGAGGCTGTAACGAGAATCTTTTGGGGTCGAGGGTAATATTACCCAATATATTTGTGGAATATTTGCAGCCAAGTGTTAAGTGATGATTAGGAATGGGGTGTAAATTTAGTTGTGGAAACTTACCACACATGTTCTTTCCCATCTCAATCTTGAAGTAACCATTGTCCCCCCAGTCAACTCCCCATGAGTTCTTCACTAGCCAGTAAGGAATGCCATTTTCTACACCATAACCAACTGCTAACACCGCGTGATTCACATCCTGACAATGAAAGTCTGAAATTTAGTGACAGATGAATACATATTTAAGACATTCGGAATAATAGAATTCCTTATTGAGTCCAGGAACATATTTTAACGAATGTGGGTCCACAGAAGGAGCTTAGTGACTTATATGGCACTTAGCAATGCGAAGGAAAGCAACTTTTTTCCTCAAAAGGATGTAGAGCAATCGGGCATGTTAAATAAGGACTTCTGTCTAGTATAAGTATTTTTCTTTCTCTGTTTCAGTTCTAATGCTTTTACCAAGTGTTATTACATTTACTAATTTGACTCGCTAATAGACAGTGCCTTAGACACTAGGACAAGAAAAATATACAGTGCAGTTTATTCAAACATGTGAACTTACCATGGGATTCTTGCCACAGGTGTTGCTGGTGTAAACTCCACCATTGTATAGTTTGAAACCTGGCACCACCTGGAACGCCACACTTACTGGCCTAACAAGTGCAACTGCATGCTTTAACTCATCCTCGGCACCCTGTATGCTTCGTTCATTAGAATGTTAAACCACAAGCCTAATCTACTGAGTCTAAGTAAAAAAGTCATGGAAGTAGTGGGACATACCAGAGTGATATTGACTGACTCGACAACCTTGACAACAGCATTTTCTGAGGTGTATTTGCAGACACCATCTTCACCCTTGTAAGGATAGGCTTCTTCAGTTTCAAGACCACCATTGTACTTAATATACTCAAAAGCTTGGGATGGCAAACCACCGTTACAACCAAAGTTGTTGAAGGCCCCAGCACAGTCCACCAGCTGCTGCTCCGAAAGAGAGATGCCCTTTCCAAATGCCTGCTTGTATGCTGCTTCTAGAGCTCCTGTTGTGCTGCAAAACAACATGATTTTTTGAGCTCTTCTTCTTGTGCTCATTGAATGTGTGTAATACATGCAAGGTGACTATTGCAATGACCACTGTACGTCATAAAATGCGCCACTCACCTTACTCTGGGTCCACCTCATTCATCCCCACTAATTTTAAAATTAAGAGCTATTTAGAATTTATTGTACATGCCATTCTCATGAATCTTCATCAAGTTTTATGGAGCTACTGTGAACATGTTTATATTGCAATGTAGTCTTTGAGGGAAATTGTTTCATAGTTGTTTTCTCTAATATTATTTTTGACAGTTTCAACTAGATTGCGTTCACCAGACTAATAAATCACTGGATTTGCATGACTTAGCACATTGTTTTGAGTTACTAGAAGCTATTTAGTTTCATAACATATGAGGTTGGTTAATGTCAATTAGGTGTCTTCTCTAAGGTAACTAATTTAGACAAGCGAAAGCAAGATTTAATTGACAGCTAACATGTTCTGGTAAGTGGTAACTGAGTCTGAGCTTTTCCCTCATTTGGATAGTTAAAGCTTTAAAAATCCAAGAGAATATATAACTTGGTAAAACTTGGAGTTTTCTAGTACGCGATCACCCATTTAGTGTAAATAAACAGATCACATAGAATTAAGACAGTATCTTCGCATCATATCAACGATCAGGTTGAGTCAACTGAAACTAATTTTGGCGAGGATAAAATTTGTTTTTTCACAAAGCACTTTCAAAGTGTGTGTCCTTCTCAATTTGTAAAAGGTATTGGATTCAAATTTCATTATCAGCCAAAGCAGTATTAGCTTACTACTAGAGCATTAATTAGCCTTTGGGTGTGCTTTTACCCGTGAGCTTAGTTGTAATAAAAATCACTTTTTGAAAGTTGCAGCCTAATCAAAATTTAGGTGGGATGCTCACCTGAAAGTCCAGCAAGATCCACAATGACCTTGATTCTTCACTGGGCTGACTATGCCATCTTTTCTCCAATCTTTCTGTATATATAGTGAACATCCTTTCAGAAGAATAAACCATGTCTCTGTTTGTTTGTTTGTTTTTTTTTTGTTTTTTTAAATGTCTAACTTTTTTCAGATATATAGGTAGGTAGCTGGGTTGTTTCAGTGAGATTGAACATAAATAAATATGATATCGAATCAGATAACTTATTTGTTGAATGAGAGATAGCATATATACCTCTAGTGGGAGGAGATGATGAGTGAGGTTGTGATTGCCCTTTGTGGTGGCAGAACAGTTCTGAGCTGCTCCTAAGTGCGTTGCCCGGAACTCATCCCAGCTCATATCAGCAAATTCTGTACGACACAAACAAAATAAACGACTGAGTTAATAGCATCATTTTGGGTTTAATTAATAAATATATGAGAAGCTGTTTGCTTTTATGTGTGAAATCTGAACAAGTAAGAAATAAGGTATATGTATTGTATTGTATTGTAAAGAAGAAGAAGAAGAAGAAGAGATTAATTGATTGGGGTTTACTGTTGAGTTGGAGTTTGTAAGAGAGGCCCTTTCGATTGGTGGATCTGACGAGTCTCCTACTCTCCACAAAATTGGTGAATCTCATCTTTATCTCCTCTCTACTCTCGTACTTCTTCCCATACCTACCCACGCATTTTTAACATAAAAAATCACCACTTAATTATACCAAAAATTAGGTCGCTAGTATAGTAATAATAGAGTACCTGTGAGCGAATCTGGCAAAGGCGAGGGCGTGACGAGTCTCACCGACGACCTCACGGATGGAAGTCTCCAATTCATCCGAAACCAATCTGATGGGATTCTCATCATCAAACCTGGAGGCAGACGATTCAGATCGTACAGCTGCCAAGCATGAGATCAACAACAACAACACGGACAACAATGAACCAGAACCACCACCACCACCCATCTCTTCTCACTTCTATCTGCTCTTCCAAAGATTTGTGGAATAAATAGGCGAGAAGCACGTGGAGTGGAACACATGAGATGAGATTGGTTGTCAGCATAAGTATACGTATTTTATATTATATGGAGTCTGACCAGCATGCTGACGTGGCAATTAGATTCTTTTGAATTCATTTCAACTCAATTATTATTCTTGGCGCGGTGTGACTGATTTTTTATCCAGCTTTTCTAAACGTCGAGGAAACGTAGGAGAGAGAGCGATGGATGGGTGTAACCATCCCTCCCCCTTGAGATGAGCAACAATGCGCATTTCGAGGGGATGAGTGGTTAAACCCATCCCTCACTTTCTCTCCTCGATGTTTAGAAAAGCCTTTTTCTATCACTTTGTTTTTTTTTGAACAATAGATAGAGGCGAAAACCAATGTCCTGATTGGATAGGTGGATGGATGGATCAGATGATCAAGTGTCTTTGAAAGTGACAGAGGGAGGAGGGACGATGATGTAATTTGAGTGGAAATTAGTTTGCTTGGAGAAACGAGGGAGAATCTACAACTGCAAATACTACTATTATTTTTTTTAAGTGGTTTTCATTCCAAAAGCTACGAACTATTACTTATTGTTACTGAAGTGGCTAAATTGTGTGCATTCGAGTTAAGTTTTTGATTAATAAAATTATAGTACCATAATTGTTGATTAGAAAGCAAGCGTCTAATATTGCTAATGATAGGTTGCCACACCCAGTGTGTAGCCAAAAGGGAAAGATGTAAGTCCTCTTTCAAAATAGAGTTTAGTACGCCTGAATCTCCTAGGAGTAAACCTGATCTCCACTGCTTGGCTTGTATTAACCATACACTCTGCCATGGTGCTATCAAGGATCTTCCTAGCTATCGGACTAGCAACTGTAGCCAATAATCTCCCAATAGGTTGATCGCAAAAATTCCCACAGTACACTGTTGTGAATCAGGGAAAAAGTTGGCATCGTAAGAGACGATAATCATATCGAGGTGAAGTGGGTCTGGGAATGGGGGAGAGTGGTTTTCATTGTAGTTAATAAGGTGGGCTTTGGCACATTGTATTTGTTCTTGGATGGTGCAGACACAAATGCTTTCATCCCTATTGAGAGGTCCCTAAAGAAAAGGTGTATCTGAGGTATTTGGGGATATTGACTGAGTGGTTTTATAGGAAGATGCCAAGGCTTCATGAAACTGAGTAGTCTTTACAGGTAAGGGCTTGTTACTAGAGAACCATTGCTTATACCAAAGTTGCCAGGAATATTGGAACTTACTCAGGAATATTGTTGGACAAAATTTGGTATTATTAAAAATACAATCATTTCGGGTTCTCCAAATATTTTGTAAGAATAGGACGAACTGGGAAAGCAATTGGTCCTTATCCACAAGTCTAGAATTAACAATTTTCCACATGTAATTAAAGAACTTGGGGATAGAGGTTGTTGGAAGTCTTGAGCCAGCCAGTCAATAGGAATAGGCAAACTTTTCCAAAGTCGATGGATGATGGGGCATTGAAAGAAAAGGTAAAAAACATATTCTTGGTGATTTTCACAAAAGATGCAACACATCATCAACCGGAGTGTGCAGACGGAGCAAATTCGATCTAGTGGGAATGATGTTTCTAGCGATCTTCCAGAATAAAAGTAGAGTTGAGGGGGGTGCTCTGATTAGTCACAAATTTCTAAAAAACTGGCGGGCCCACATTTGATTGATAGGGTTAGACGAGGATCTAAGTGATATGTCATTAGAGAAGATTTCGGTTGTGCTTTTCATAGTGAAAATGCCATTCTTCTCAGGGATCCATATCAGGGAGTCTGGTGAGTCGGAAATCCGGATATTAATATTCAAAATATCATTGGCGACCGGGCCAGGAAAGATGTTGCGAATAAGTGTCTAGTTCCAAAAAATATGTTGATTATTAGGGCATTGCCAGAAGTCCTAGAGCGAGCCCGGAAGGTTGTGAAGATTCTGATCTAGAAGGCAATCTTTAAGGAGTAGATCCGGTTTCACCCATCAATCTTTCCAAGTGTCAATATTGTTGCCAGATTTGACCTGCCAAATAAACAGGTATTTGATTTTGCAGAGAGCTGTGATATTACCTCTCCAGGCATAAGACGTTGTAGAAGGTGCCTTTGACACCTCATATAAGCTCTTGTTGGTGAAATAAAGAGCTTTAAGCTGACGAGCTCGATGAGAAAGGGGGAAGGAGATGATTTTCCACAAACTGTTGTCTAAGAGAGCAAAATTCTTATTCCTAATTGAAGGAATCTTGAGACCCCAAGGGTGTTTTGAGATTAGATCCCAGGTGCACATATGTTTTGCTTTCAAGTCTCCGGTGCCATTCCACCAAAAATTACGAGCCAAGTTGTCTATTTTGGTGGATGTGGAGCAAGGCAGGAGGAAGGTTTGCATGTTATAAATGGGGATTGAGTTGATGACCGCTTTGATCATAACTGTTCTTCCCGCTTGTGAGAGGAATTTGGATTTCCAACTTGAGAGTTTGGTATTGACTTTGTCAATTATAAATTGGAAGTCCTTTGATTTATTGTTGGAGAAGAGAAGCGGCGAGCCCAAATATTTGTCCCTGGGGTTATAGAGTTTGGATACCAGAATTCTATTTATCATCTTGACATGTCGTCGATGAACATTTGAACTATAAGATACGAAGGATTTATCAAAGTTAATGGCCGGGCCCGACACCTGACAATATTGTGAGTAAATCTTGGACTGTGTGTGCTTCTGTCAAAGATGTACGGCAGAACAACATGAGGTCATCAGCGTAAAAAAGGTGGTTGATCGACGAGGAGTGCTTTATGATTTTAATCCCTTTTATCAAATTATTTGACTCCGCCCTCTGGAGGATGTGGGAAAGGGCTTTTGCCACGAGGATAATGAGGTAAGGAGAGAGGGGATCTCCTTGTCTGAGGCCTCTGGTTGGTAGCAGGGTACCGTTTAGAAAGACCCGCAAAGTGGTTGTGGAAATGCATTGTTGGATTAACTGGATCCAGTGTTCAAAGAAGCCAAGTTGTTGAAATAACGAGAGAATAAGAGACCATTCTACTCGATCATAAGCTTTGGTCATGTCTATCTTGATGGCTTTCCAACCTTGCTTCTTTTTTCGAAAATGCTTCATCTGGAAAAAAAAAGTCTCATGAGCAAGACTCACATTGTTAGTAATAGAACAGCCCTTTAGAAAAGCTCATTGATTGGGGGAGATAATATCATCCAATAAAGGTTTCAGGCAGTTTGTCATGATTTTTTAGATAGGTTTTGTATATGACATTACATAGGCCAATGGGTCTGAATTTTTCCGGGGTCACCGGATTGCCAATTTTAGGGATAAGCACGATGAAAGTTTCATTCAGATGTGGGTCCATCGTGCGTGTGGTAAAGAAGTGTGTGATGACCCGGAGAATATCAGTTTTGACAATATCCTAGTAATTTAAAAAAAAATGCATGGAAACCGTCAAGCCCAAGCGCTTTGTGACTTCCGAAGGCAAAAATGGTATCTTTGATCTCTTCTTTGGAAGGAAGCCTGAGAAGGGATGCATTTGTCTCGTCGGAGATGACGGGCGAGAAGAGGGAAAGTATGTCTGGATCAGGACTCGGTTTTGAGGATTGATAGATATTATGGAAGTAGTCATTAAGGATTAATCCCATCGAGTCATGACTATTATGCCAAACATTATGGTTGTTTTTTATCCATAGAATCAAATTCCTCTTTCTACGGAGCAAGGCTGAAAGATGAAAAAACTTTGTGTTCCTGTTACCATCCTTGAGCCAAGACTGGTTCGATTTGTTCCTCCAGTAGAGTTCTTCTCTGAGATGGAGTTCATCAAGCCTATCTTCTAAGAACCCAATCACCTCAGCATTTGATTTCGAGGGTAGATCGCTTTGGAGGCGAGAGAGAACCTCTTTGGTATCTTTGAGACAAGTTTGAATATTGCAAAAATGAGTTCTATTCCACTTGGTGAGATTGTGACTTAACTGTTTAGGTTTAGAGTGGAAATTTAGGGGCAAAAGAGTGTGGTACTCCTTGGACCAAGTGGAGTCGACAATTGGGAGACAGGATGGGACACGAGTCCACATATGAAAAAATCTAAAGGGTTTGAGACCTTTAGGAGTAAAGTTTGTGACCAACTAAAGGGATATGGCTCGATGGTCAGAAGTGGAAGTGTGAATTGAGCGACCCATTGCCGAGGGAAATAATTGAAGCCATTCAGTGGATACAAGAATTCTGTCAAGTTTAGCTTTAATATCGTTCTTGTCTTTCCTTTTATTATTCCAGGTGAATTGGGTACCATTAAGTGGAAAATCCATAAGATTTGTGTGTTTCTAAAAATGACCTAAGATTGTGAAAAGTAGATTGAACAAGTTTGGTACTTCCCATTTTGTCTCCGAGTTTAAAAATAACATTCAAGTCACCTATAATGAGACCAGGGAGGTGTTGGAGAGAATATAAGGTTGTCATATCATTCCAGAATTGGTGTCTAAGGTTAGGGTTGGGTTCTCCGTAAACAAACAATGCAGACCAGGAAGCAGTAGTAAAGTAGTCATCAATAATGCAATTAAAATAGTATTTACAAGAAGACAACTGTAATTTGTGTACCTTCCAAAAAAGAGCAATTCCCCCAGATTGGCCAGTCACTGCTACTGAGACTCCGTGTTTATAACCAAGTCTTCGACGAATACTTTCCATCCTGGGTATCGTTGCTTTGGTTTACGAAATGAACAAAATATCTGGTTGGACTGTAGGGAGAGGGACTTGAGATTCCGGAAAGCTCGGGAAGTCCCTACGTCACGAGCATTCCATGAGAGAATCATAACTGTTCGAGCGGCCCATCATCGGCAGCCGCCAGTACCTCCTTCATGTTAATTCCAGTGATTTCGTTTGTTTGTTGTCCCTCCTTCAATGTTACAGTTAATGTGTGGTTCCTGGGCTCAGTATCCTGATATTTGACAGCATCTGGTCGACTGCCATCAGTGGATTGCAGACGTATGTATTGATTGTTCCTCCAAGTCGTGGCAAGGGTCTATTTCTTACTTTGATATATATATATATATATTTATTTATTTTTATTTTTTTGTTAGGTTGTTCCATATCATGATGGGTATCAGTTCCTTTGAGCGTCATCTTCCTCTTATCGAGTTTGGGAAGCTCTGTCATTGTCGAATTCCCTGTCTGAATTTTTGAAGCCCTGATATTTCCTTTGTTTTTCTTGTGTTCAATGAAAGATATACTAGGGTTCGATTGAGCCATTGCAGAGTTTGAACTATAAGGAAGAATTGGCTTATACTGATGTAGCTGTAATTCAACCCCATGTATAAAGTTACCTGTATATCTCTCTTTTGGCCCTGCATTATCTGCTGATGAATTGTCTCACACTGATCCTAAGCTTGAGGTTCATTAATGAAGAATTGAGATGTATAATCCGTATTTTGCAAACAAGGAGGTAGTAGGAAAATTCCCTCAGTTTGTGTTCCTGAAGTAAGAGGCAGAGTGGTGACCTTGATGCTTTCCTCTTGTAAGACATTGTGTTGAGACTCATCTTCTATAACCACTGTGGAAGGGTTGTTGTGTAGCTTATTGTTGAAAACTTGATTGTTCGTTGGAAATATAAGTCCATTCCAGGGAGAGATCAAAAACCTTTAGAAATATTGTGTACTTCTGATAGGGGAAAGAAGTCGGAGTACTGCTGTGAGAAAATCATCATCTGTTGGGAATAAGTTTGAACAATTTGAGTCTGGGCTTGGTCTAATATAGAAGTAGTTGGGATGGAGAGAATTGTTTGAGATGAAGGCCTGCTAAGATGGGCCTGATTGTTGTTTGGTATCGAGGTTTGTTGGGTTGCTATGGTAGGGTAAAGAGTTAGGCCTTGGTTCGTTATTGGGGAGGGATGGGCGGGGCCTTGGGTTTGATAAGGTGTAAGTGTGAAAATGGTTTCATTTGTTGTATAATTAGGGTTAGGGTTTTTTGTGACTGTGGGGTTTAAAAGGTTGGTGTGAGAGGGTGTTGGCGAAGTCAAAGTGGTGGGGTTATGTTTGTTTGGGAAATTGAGTCTGTGGGGAGAAATAGTAGAGATGTTTTGGTTGGGAATAGAACTCTTTGTAGTAGAGAGAAGCACTACTGCTGCTACCAGAGCTGTAGTCGAGGAGGAGATAATGATGTTGTTGACTGTTAGATCTGACAGATGTTGTTCTCGAGGCTCGGGTGGTGGTTCAATGAGGCTAATCTATGCCGGAGAGGAAGGACGATCGATGGTAGCCTCATTTAATGACCCATATCTGACATGCAATTGAAGATCTCGTCGGACCCCTGTCGGATCTCCCTGGTTTGAAATTTCTACAGCGCCAGGGGACATTGGTTGCACTTGTCTAGCCAGAAAAACCTCTGGAAATTCTTTTGCTAAGCTACCTGGTAACCCAAAGGTTCAGCGATCTCCGAGCACCTAGACCGATGCAGCGGTTGTTGTAGGAACCGAGGGGTGTTACGTTTGCTAGCCACCGGAGATTGATTGGAACTTTTTTCCTTTCTCACCTTAATTCTGGAATTTACATGAAAAGGTAACGCTAGGGCTTTAATGCTTTTTCCAGGGTTTAATTGTTTGAATCTTTGTGTTGTAGATTGGAACATTGGGCATGCTTCCGTAAAGGTATGACCTATCATTCCGCAGCAGAAGCATAACATCGGCATGTCTTCATAATAGAAACATAGAAGAAAAAGGCGACCCCTAGGCAAACCAAAATCTGTCTCCATCTTACAAGGGAGAGGTTTAGAAGCATCAATCGAGACTTTAAACCGTGTGTAGGGTATTAAAGGGTCTTGTAGGGATTGTAGGTCTACTTCCATATATGTCCCTAAACATGAGGCAATTATCTCGAGGTCTTCCAAATAGATCTTATGAATGGGAAATTCGTGAAAACGCACCCATGCAGGGACTTAATTGTAGTTGATTTTATAAAACTCTGGTTCCCATTCCTTGATCGAGATCAACCATCCAAATAGAGACCATAGATCGTTAGTCAGTGTTTTCTTCATATCCTCAGCATGAGTGAACTGGATCAGGTAGTAGCAGTTACCTTCTTCATGATTCCTGGGTAATGTCTCTATGGGAAAAAGGGTGTGCATTTTCCCAATGCAGGGTCATTCTCATTGCAAAATTTTCTTTACTGATCTGTTGGCGATGAAAAATCTTGGCTACCGTATGTAGTTCGAGATCCTCCAGAGCATGATTTTGTTTGGGAGCAAACACAGGGGTTGGTAAGGTGAGGTTTTTAGAGCTCAACGGCATGACAGCTCAACGGTTAGAGCTTGGCGGATGGTACCACTAGGTCATGGGTTCAAACCCAGCTTGCGGCATTTTTATGGGTTTTAGGTAGGGGTGGGCATCCCATCCCGCGATCCCGTTCCCGTCCCGATCCCGTCCCGATTTTTCCGGGTCTTAATGGGATTGAATAATTTCATCCCGATCATGTCCCGTCCCGATCTAGAATGGGATGGGATGGGATGAAGATTTTCAATCCCGCCAATCCCATCCCGTCCCGAACTAATTTATTAATATTAATTATTAATATTTTATTTAATTATTTATTTTAGAATTGTGATGCCCATACAAATTAATAGTTTGACAGGTGATGTTAATCAAACTAATATATATTGTGAAATGGCATCTAAATCTACATGTTTCTACTGCAGGAGGACAGTCAGCTAATCTTATTAGCAATAGTTTGACAGGTGATGTTGCTGAACGGGTTGCTATGCGTGAAGCTAATAAGTTACCCTTCCTTGGGGTGTAAGTGCTACCTAAGCTTAAATATTTATTTTATTTCACTCATTTTATCCAAGTATTTAATGCTAGGCAGTTCAGTGTTAGAGCGTAGTTTTATAATGTCTTAGTTATTCAATTTCACTAGAACAAATGCTTTACATCTAATAGCACTTCTCACTGTAAAATGAGGACCTTTAAATCCATTGAGTTGTGTCAAGGAATCAAAATTGCTAGCTGTCAACATCTTACTTGCACTCTATTAAATAACCCATTTGTTATAGATACTCATCCAGGATCTACCTAAATGGTTTCCTGATTATGACATCGAAGGATGGATTTTTGCCTTGATTGAACCAACTGGATCACAAGTACTCATCCAGGATCTACCTAAATGTTGCTAAAGAGTCCAGTGAAGCGATAGCTCATCCTCAGGTATTACTGGTCATTATCTTTGGTTTTGTTTAAGCTCATAGTACACAGTTATGGAAATGCTTACATTTGCTTAATCTGATTAATTATGGTTTTTGATTGCCATCTCAAAGAAATGGTTTCTGATGCAGTACATCCCAAAATCGTTATTGGGTATAGATGTAGTGCACCCAAATGTTCGACTGTAGTAAAGGTTGTAGTTTGTTGCATCGAGGTTTGTAAAGTTAAAACCTGGGAGTTTTTTTTGGTATGACTAGTGATTGAATAGCTGATCCCGTCCTGTCCCGAACCCGTTTGGGATGGGACGAGGTCGGGATGAGGTTTTTCCCATCCCGTTCCCGTATGAACGGGATGGGTATATCTCGCCCCATCCCGTCCCGTGCCCACCCCTAGTTCTGAGATCCTATAAAAATCCTGTTTGCCTTCCAAAAAAAAAAGGGTGAGATTTTTAGCCAGTTGCAATTCAAGTTGATGGATCAATAGTTCGTTTTGTGGTTTGGACTGAAGTTCTGGGTTGGTTACAGTAGGGGCAAGGATAATGTTTTGTTCCATTGGGGATGGGGACGGTGGTATGGGTTGTACGTTGTGGAATTGAAGTAATGGATTGAAGATGAGTTGAGGTCTGGGAAATGTTGGGGTGGTAATTGCTGCAAGGGTGGTTTGAGTTGTATCAGTGTAATTTTTTTCCTATGTTCAGTAGCTTTAGGTGGAAGACAAGTATGGAGAAAAAGTGAAAGTAAAGCCATAATATGAGCTAAAAAACAATGTGGAAATATTTAGGTTTGTTATTTTCTTGAATCTATTTTATGTTTTATTTTCAAGATTTCTTCTTCCATGAGAATTAGGAAAATACATAGAAAAGAAGAGCATAAACTAAAAATGTTTATGAACAAAGTATATTCATCAAAATGAGAAAATTATTGCCAATCACAAAAAATAAAATGCAAAAACATACTAACAGGAAAATCTTCAACTTAGCACACCTCCTCACTAGCTAGCCATATTTGAGCCTTTATGCCTTTCTTTGTAACCCCTATCCAGCATCTAGCCTATTAGAAACTTATCCAAATATTCCTACAACTCCCATTTGGGTGGGATAACCTATTTTAATATGGAATTCAGTCCATCACCACGACGCTCTTCCGTCTCCTATTCCGAATCTTAATGTGTAGTACGAAATATTCAACGCGAGGGGTATTTTATGGGTTGACTATCATTTATATCTCATCGCCCATCGAAAAGTCAATATTCAATTAATTCACTACAACAAATATATTTTTTCATTACTTAGATTTATGACTTGCACACGTCTTAATATATTGTCTTAAGAACGTATTTAAAATGCACATTATAACCACAGTCATCATAGAAATATAACGACTTACATTATTGGGATATCCTAAAAACAATTCATGATAGCTCTAAAAACAAAATAGCGAAAATAAAGTCCACTCCATCCTAAAACAAATGTTGTGACTATTTGACACCACCATCCTCACGTTTCTTTCTAATACCACCACCTTCTATCTCACACCACCATGGGCTCTCATGGAAGATGGGCAACTAATTATTATGTGAATCAGTAGAATAATGGACCAACCATTTAAGTAATTGTGAGGGAGCAAAATAGAGGTGAAAGAAAAAATGCATAATTTTTAGGAGGCAATTAATAATATTAACCAAATGAACCCCGCTATTGTATAATTCAACAACAGTGGCTCCGACCATGCACACCACCACGTGCTTTTTGATAGCACCAACATAAACCCAAAAATCTCAGTTTTGAAAAATTTCTCTATTCTCCTCTCTCCCCATAACAACAGTCCCACCACTGTGAATGTTGCTCTTGTCGTCCCCATCATCATCGCTTCTCTCCCACATGCCATACAGTCGTCGCTGCTCGTTGTGAATGATGTTACCCGTTTAACATGTGTTTCAAGGTTGTTAAAAGTAGGGTGGGTGATCATAGTAATCACTATTGTAGCAGTCGTTGTTGTTATGCTATCTTTGCTTGGCGTTTTTTGGGTTACAAAAGATAATGAAGATTAACAAGGTACCTGTACAAAACAAACAACTTGGATTTAACAAATTTTGCATATGGTAGGTGTTTTCTCTAATGCATGAGAGTTTCTTACATACTCATCTTGCATTTTTTTATTTTTATTTTCATAACATTAAAATTGCATGGGACATGTATGTTATGTTGTTGGAAATACAATTGCTACAAAATAAATAGGAACGAAGTTACAAAAATTTTCTTGGGTTGAGTTGCGGACTAGGTTGTTCTCTTTAATACATTTTGTGGCTCTGCCCAAGTTTGTGCAAGCAGTCTGTAAGCCCCGTCGTCCCCAGGATAAAACAGTCCAGAATCTCTTTTGGTCTCATTCTATCACATGCACTGGATGAAGAACGAAAATCTATCACCCAATTTCTATTGCTCGAAATCACCAAAATAATGGAAATCAATTACAGCAAAGAATTTTGAAATAATAAAAACTCCCTGTGAAAACTAAACTCGAACTCTGTTTGAAAAAACAAAGTTTTGGAAACTCTCTGAAACTCTTTTGCTAATCAGAATATGAAATTGTTTTCTTTTTAATCCTATTAAATTGAAAACGAGAGCCTGTATATATAGGCTGGAAGAGAGAGACGTTGGATAAAAAAGTGGCATATTAAGTGAGAAAAAATCGCGGATCACGTGGGTTGGTGGAGAGAGATTGGGTATCTTCTGACTCGGTTTTGTTCTCTAGAGAAAATAAAAGTTTTTTTATTTTTATTTTATTTTTTCAAATAAAATTTCAAAAAAAATAATATTATAGTTCTCATCTCGACCGACTCGGCTCGGCTCGGCCGGACGTCGGTGTGCGCACGTGTGGAGTGGACCTACATTGGTCTATCTCCTCCCTCCTCCACAAAAGTGGTTATCCCTTGGGGTCCAAACCCAAGTTAAAAAAACTATCCTTATTAACTCCTCCAAAGTAAGTTACATAAAGGATATGAGACTATACAATGTGGAGAGAGATTGAAAGGTTAAAATCCATTTATTTTTTCTTTTGAAATTCATACACATGTTCCAACAATCCCCCACTTGAATTTTAAAAAACATTTCTTCATCGAGCAATATATTCTATATAAGATTGTGCATAAATAAAAATGTCTTTCAACTTGAACTATTGCTTAGTGTTCATGATTTAGATTATACTAGAGTAACTCGTAGTTTTGAACTCTATCTCTAACAACATTGCACGCACAACCTTACCAGGGTAAAGTCCAAAAAGCTCGTGCGTTAAAGTCATGCACGTATATCCCAGTATAATGAAAGCTCTAGAAATTTTGCCCACAAGTTCCTTAAGAAGTGGCAATACTTCGACAATCACTTATTTGAGTCTATCAAGAGTACTCATGTAGCTAGGTACTCCACTCCACATAGAGTATAGATCTCATTAAGAGTTTTACACTACACCAAAAGGCTTGATTAGCTACACAGAGATGGCCACGGCTCAAAACCGTTAGTTTATTTGCCACAGCCCAAAACCGTGGCTAAAGCCTAAAACCGTTAGCTACACAGAGATGGCCACGGCTCAAAACCGTGAGTTTATTTGCCACGGCTCAAAACCGTGGCTACACTACAACACAAATGAAAAACACAGTAAAAACATTTGGTCGGGCTTTTTGGCGCTCGATTCTTTCCTCCCTCATTTTACTTGGCGCTCGACGTAGAGCTCCTTCACCCTCCCCTCAATCTCGTCATCTCCCTCACTGGTTCCTCATAGGCCTGAGAAGACTCTGCTTCTCACCTCCTTTCATCAAACAAGGTGAGAAGAAGAAACTCCATTGAAGCCAAACTTTCAAAGAGGAGAAGAAGAAGCTCTTTTTCACTCGCTCGATTTTCCTCCATTAAACACTTCGCTCGATTTCTCTCCCTCTCCCTCTCCCCTCAATTTCAGTCCACCTTTCTCAACATTCTCCTAAGATCTTCACATTTTATAGATTCTCTGAAGGTTTCTGAAGGGTTATTGAAGGTTTTATTCAACTTCCAGAGAGAGATTTACTTCATTGAAAGGTTCTATTGCCTTGATCTGAGATTTACTTCATTGAAACCCTAGAACATCAAACCCTTCACAATTTCTTCTTTTCTCCATCTCTTAGAAACCCTAGAACTCACTTTCTTCTTTTCTCCAGCTCGATTTCTGAAGAGGAGAAGAAGAAGACTAAGAGAACCACTCAAAACAACAGGTAAGTTATTCAACATTCTCTCATTTCATGTCTTTGTTCATTGCCTCATTGGATTGTGAACAACATATGGGTGAGATTATAATTGGGGTGTTGGGGTGTTTGTGTGTTTGGCAGGTGTTGGAGGTCAGGTACATTTCCTCTATGTGATGGAACTCATGTGAAGCACAACAAAGACACTGGAGATAATGTTGGTCCTTTGCTATTGAAGAAGCGGTGGAAGAACTACTTGGTGAGTATTGGGTCTTCTTTAATTTTTTGATACTTTTGTTAAGCACTAGTGTTTATTATGTACAAGGGAGCATTTCAATTGGAGGGATTTGAGTCTGCTACTATGTATAGACCATCAACATGATTTACTCAATAGACTTCTTTAGCCATGTCTGTGTGTTTGTATTGTTATGAGCATGATCATTTGGGTATTCTAGCTTAATTGGTTTAAATGATTTTTAGCTTAATTGAAAAAGAGGTAATGAAACAAAGAAATATATACTCAATTGGCCTCAATAGCAATATGTTGTATCCATGGGTTGGGAAATTTTAAGCTTTAGACTTCGATTTTAATATGAAAAGTGGACTACTCTTAAGATTTAAAATTTATTTTTTACTATGAAAATTTGGACAGTGCATATAATTTTATAGCAAGCAAAAGTCCTCTCTTTTAGTAGATGTCAATAATTGATTATACAAGTCTCTATAATGTGTGTGTAGTTTCTCTCATGATTGCTCTTATGTTTCTGTAGTCTAGATTTCTTCCTCCTGTGAAAACTGTAGAATCTGCCTTTCTACTCACCTTGCAACTCCTTAGGCAACATTTGGTTTTAAGACATTCACTTAGAAGCAGTATTAGTTTTTCAGAATTAAACATTTTTCCTCGAAGCCTGTGATGCTCCACATTTTTGACAAGTTGAAAACTCTAATACTCACCAATCCCAATAACTTGGTTTTTATGTCTACTTTGAAGGCATTAGCATTAACATTTGTTTATGGAGTTTACAAGAGCTCCTAAATGTGCTTCTTTCAGGTTTATCCAATTATATGATATTGTGTTTACTCTTAATGATCCAAGATCCAACCGCTGCAACTACTTCTGAAACTACTACCTATTCTGCACATGTAGACAAACTAGGAGAAAAATTGGAAAACTTACACAAACACAAGTGCTTGAATTTGATGAGTTAAAACCAAAACTCTTTTTTTAGTTGTTTTTCCTATTCCACTTGTATGTAATGAAATCTAATAACTTTGTGTCACTTTCCTGATGCTACTCAAAGAGCCTAGATTTTTCCTATTCCAATTGTTTGTAGTTAGATCTAACTTATAAACTTTACACAAAGATGTGCATAACTACCATATTCATCCAAACGAACATAGTGGTTTTGCTGTAAGTAATGGTGCTGGTTTTCCGCCATATATGTTTGTACACTACCACAAAATGGCTCATATAGCTTTCAAGAAAACAAAATCTGGGATATGATTTTATTACAAGTTTGTATTTTTGTAACATGTGAAATGGTTGTGTTTTGGAATGGGAAAGCCCCTTTTGTTACTTTCTGGTCTTGAAATGTTCCTTATAGATTCTGAAAGACACCAGTTGTAGATAAGGTTGTTATCTTTATTTTGTCGATATCGTTTTGTACAACTCGAACTTGAAACAAATAGATAGATTCATCATTTTTTCTGTTTTGTTGAATTTGCAGGTTATCTGTTATTTGTGTAGTACAGAGCAAGATGTGAGTTTCTACCTGGAAATCTTGAATAGCCAGCTTGACAAAAGTTTAAAGAATTTATTAATTTATCAATTGAGATTGTTCTTGTTTCTTCTTATCTTTAGGTTCAACAAAATTGCAGTAACTGTGCGGTCTGCATAGGAGATTACTTTTGTGCAAAATGCAAGTTCTTCGATAATGATGTAAGCTTTGAAAAAGATCGGTTCTCAAATTTAGATCCATTTAATTCTTGTAATGAACAATTTACATAGCTGACAATCTGGTTTGGGTTTCAGGTTTCAAAGAAGCAATTTCACTGTGATGGATGTGGAGTTTGCAAGTTGAATCCTCTATCCTTGTTTCCATACAATGTTTTTTGTAGTAATTATTCAAAATTTGAATAATCTGAAGTTTTTTATCTTATGTTTTTGCTGTTACAGAATCGGAGGCGAAGAGAACTTCATCCTCTGCAATAAATGTGGTAAGTAAGCTGCTTGAGTGGTCATTCTTCCTAGGTCTCATGTTTTCAGTTCTTGTAAACTGATTGGTGTTGTCTGGCGTGATGATCTCTTCTTCAGAATGTTGTTACGCAAGGTATTCCTTCACTTGAATAATTTATATTTTTGTTTCTTTCGAACTGCTAGATCGACTGATTAGTGCAAAGAATCATCAACACTGAGACAAGTTTGGAATTACTTTAGTGCACGATTCAATCCTAAAAATAGCGAGTTTATGTGTCCATGTATTAATGTTTTCTCTAATATTGTTATGTTAAATTAGTCGTAAGAACATACGAAGCAAAGCACATCAGGCTATGCTACAATTCTCAACTTGAGCACTTGAGAAAAGTATAACTGACTTCATAAGCTTCATCTAGTGTGTGTTTCGGTGTATTTTGACTCTCGCTATAATCATTACTTCCTACATGATCCTATTTTTCTTCCATCTTTATGTTCAATACCAAAAATTAGGAAAGTACTGAAATCAAAGTTGAAGAATATCACCATTTACTGTATTCCGTGCTCACAAAATGTGCATCCCTTCCTTTCTCCCTATAAATGCAGGTTCACAACACAACTTTTGATTCTTTATATACAAAAGTTCTGCTCCTAAATGAAACAAAAAGTTTTTCCATGATGTTGTAAAGTTGAATTCTTTTTTGAGCTAAATTCTATTTAATGCAATGCAGGAAAATTGTGGTGTAACTCAGTTTGGTCTCCACAGTGGGAACTCAGTTTCAGGAAATCTGTGGTGTTCCAAAGCTTCTCTCTCCCCACAAGCCACACACTTGAGAAATTTCAGGTATTTCTTCTTCATGTGGCTTCTTTGATGATTTTTTACTTTGGTACGTGTGAGATTGAATTGAATAGTTTTTATGATGTGGGTTTTGGTGCATATTGGGGTTATGATCAGGAAAGAGATATAAGTTTCTATTTTTTTAAGTTGTTTGTTGTCTTGGTTTCTGGTTTCTTTGTTTTTGGGTCTGTTTGATTGTTGTAAAATCAAGAGTTGCATCTGAGGCTGTGTCAAAGGTAAGCTTCTTAGATCTTCTGAGATGCAGCGCCCCCTATGGATTGATTCGACCTAATACATGCTATCTCTTGCAGCCTGCACTTACCCCCATTTCAGCTGTTGTGGCTACAACCAGTGCTGGACTTCCAGAGAGAGGTGCCTCGGTGGCGTCTATTTTTGCAATGGTTAGTGTTTTCTCTTTGAAATCATGGTTCTATGCATGTACATGTCTTTTGATTGCGTTCTGTTTTTCTCAATTTCAGCATCATTTGTTCTTTAGAGAATGATTTTGAACATTACCTAGAAACTATCTTTGAAGTGTTTCTGCATTTTATTTTCAGAATGGGAATGCAAGAAATTTGGGGGATGTGAAACCTAGACTAACTAAAGAAGCTAATGATAAATCAAAGATTTGGAAACTTACTGAAATCAGTGAACCAGCTCAGTGTCGAACATTGCGGCTCCCAGATAGCTACAGAACAACCAAGGTTTGCACCTTATTTTCGACCAGTGTTTATTTAAAAGATACTTTTATTCAATGTTTCACCTCATCTTTATCATTGGCTTATTCTGCGTGCTGTCCCCTGTCCTGTCTACTTATATTTGATATTCATAATGAATTTTTCTTATAATCATAGTTTAATCTACTTATTGCTGATACACATTAGACACGATAAATACTTCACAATTATTATTTGGATGGAGAGTGCATAATTTATCTAATATCTAACTTTTTCTTCACTTTGAGGATGCATAGCTTGTGGAGTTTATTACTTGCTAACAGATCAGTTAGTGCATTGTACTTGCTATGTTTAAACTGGCTGCACCAAATTTTGCTCAGTAATTCTTGGTGTGTTTGATTTGAATTTTACATAGATCATTCTAGAAAATAAAGAAATTGAATTGGAGGAAAAAATGGGTGTATTTCCCCCCCAATTCTAGAAAATAGTGCACCAAGGATACTTTTACAATTTTGTCAAACACAGTGAAAATACTTTTACAATTTTCATTATTTGATCAGTATTTGCTTAATAAATTACAGTATATAATTGGTTTTAAGAAAAATGGAAAAACAACATGAAGGAACATTACAATGGTCCAGTCCAGCATACTCTTTAAGATTATTTATTTCTGACATGACAAGTAGGTTGGAGGAACACCAACCTATATATTTACCAAAATGGAGGGTAATACTCTTATAGTGCTATGTATGTTATTTGATTTATTCCTATTTCTTTTGCTTGATATTCATATATTGCTTTGACTCTACAGTTTAATTATGTTTTAAATTGATTTTTGTTTCACATGTACGTATGAAACTCATTTTTGTTAGTTTAAAGTTGATTTGAACTCTTCATCCAATATTTTTACTTCCCTTTTATTGGTTTACTCCCTACTGAATTATATTGAGGAGTTCATGCTAAATAGTCATAGAATTTTTATTTTATATTATTATTAACTTCTTTTTTTTACTTCATTACTAATGTTCTTCTGTAATTGATGTTATCATCATTGTTTCCCTTTAAAAGTGTGGCATGGTAGCTTAATAGTAGTGTTGTGTTACAGGGATTTAGCTTAGTTCCTGTGCAGCAAAATGAGAAGGTCTTCCTAGTTGCATTTGGGGGATACAAAAAGGAATCTTCAAATCAGGTTGAGAAGGAAAACCTTTAGCCTTTCCTATGTGGATTTAGTCAGTGATGTAGGTTTTAATCATATGTTTTTACAGGTTGAAGTATTGATCATGGAAAGAAATGAGCAATCTGTGGGTAGGCGATCTACACTTGAAAAAGGTTCGCGTCTATTGGTTTTTGAGAAGCGCCCAAGTACCGTTGATTCTGTTGCTAGAAAAAATCTAGCATCTGTCCTTGAGCACCATGGCTCCTGTTTTCCTGTGCGACTCTGGATGAATTTGCTTGGCCGAGACAGACCCTGGAACAGCTGCGAGGAACGACTGCAGGGACAATCTGTGGTGTCGCGAACAGGGCGAGGCAAGTTGCGGCCAGACGCCAACATGCTGCCTGGGTACTGCAGGGTGTGTTGCTTAGTGTGGCAGTGCGAGTGCGGGCTGGGGCTGCAGGTGCGAGGACGTGCATTGAGCAGGGAGGTGCTCTCTGTTATGGATTGCTAACTCCAACTCTGTTTTTTTTTTTTTTTTGGCTTTTCTTTCTGTCTATATGAATATTTTGAATACAAAATGTCCTTGGTACATTGGTTTTGATCAGATTGAAAGTTAGCCCATATAGTTCTTTCATTTGTTCTTTGACAATTGCGAACTGCTAACGATATACTCTATAACTTGAAGAAAATATTCATCTTAGTAAGGATTGGTTTTGCTGTAGCAGCAAAAAAAATGTAATTTTTTTCGAATTTTGAATTTTGTTTTGACTGGCCATGGCTTAAAACCGTGGTATTTCATGCTTGCCACGGCTTAAAACCGTGGTACTTCATGATTGCCACGGCTTAAAACCGTGGCCATCATGTTTGTAACGGCTTAAAACCGTGGCCATCACTTGCCACGGCTGCAAACCGTGGCCATCATGTTAGCAACGGCTTAAAACCGTGGCTAAATGCAGAAAATCATCAAGCGAAAAACCGTTGCTAATATGTGTTGCCACGGTTTTTAGCCGTCAATGGTGATTTGGCGACGCCTCAAATGGCCACGCCTCTAAGCCGTGGCAATAGCTTACCCCCACGCTCCCAAACCGTTGCGGATGGGCATTTTTGGTGTAGTGTTAACTCATCCTATTGCTTCAGGATCTCATGCTTCAATCTAGGAATGAAATTACAACAAAAATAGCATCATTCACCTCATATCATTCACGACTTGTTATTACCCATTGAACCTATTTATTTGGATCTCCAGTCTATAGGTTGGGTTACCATCATGAATGATTCATCAATCTAAGGGTGTAAGTCTCATTCCTTTCGAGGTTTTGAAAACCTTCTCTCTAGCTAATCCTTTTGTCAAAGGATCAGCCAAGTTTTCATCAGTTTGTACATGATCCACTCTAACAGCTCCAATAGATAGAAACTCTCTAACCGTACTGTGCTTACGACGTATTTGTCATCTCTTGCTGTTATAACAACGATTTTGTATCTTTGCAATAGCCGTGGTACTATCGCAATCGATCAAGACAACTGGTATCGGTCTTTCCCATAGGGGGATCTTAGCTAGTAGGTTTCTTAACCAACCTGCTTCCTCACTAGCCGTGGCTAGTGCTATCATCTCAAACTCCATCGTGGACTGTGCCAAAATAGTCTGTTTCTTTGACTTCCAAGAAACAGCTCCACCAGCTATACTAAAAACATAGCCACTAGTTACTTTAGAGTCATCTGAAAGGGTGTTCCAATCAACATCGCTATATCCTTCAAGGACAGCGGGAAACTTCTGATAGTGTAATCCAAGGTTTAAAGTCCTCTTAAGGTACCACATGACCCTTTCAATAGTATGCCAATGCTTTATACTGGGTTTATTAGTAAATCTGCATAGTAATCCCCACAACATTAGCTATGTCGGCCTAGTGCAATCAGTAGCATATCGAAGGCTACCAATAATGCTCGCATACTCAGTTTGTCTAACACCATTACCGGTGTTCTTGAACAACTTTACACTAGGATCATTAGGAGTACATGCATGTTTACAGTCAGAGTAGTTATATTTCTTTATGATCTTCTCAATATAATGTGATTGATCTAAAGAAATTCCCTTTCTAGACCTAGTAATCTTAATACCAAGGATTACATTCGCTTCTCCAAGGTCTTTCATATCAAAGTTCGCACACAACAAAGACTTCACATTATTCACAGCATGAATATTAGAACAAAAAAATAAGTAAATCATCCACATATAGACATATAATAGTGCAAGTGCCATTTCCAGATTTATAATAAATGCATTTGTCACTTTCATTCACTTTAAAGCCATGTGAGATAACAAAATTATCAAATCTTTCATGTCATTACTTTGGTGCTTGTTTCAAACCATAAAGTGATTTATCTAGTTTGCAAACTTTATCTTCTTGCCCTGGAATGAAAAAACCTTCAAGTTGGCCCATGTAAATTTATTTTTCTAAATCACCATTTAGGAAAGTAGTTTTAACATCCATTTGATGCAATACTAGATCATGAATAGCAGCAAGAGAAATTAGCACTCGAATGGATGTAATCTTAGAAACAGGTGAATATGTGTCAAACAAGTTGACATTTTCTCTTTGTCTAGCCTTAAACTTTTCAATGTTTCCATCGGGTTTCAATTTCTTCTTAAATACACATTTACAATCTATTGTTTTGCATCCTGGTGGCAAATCATCCAGATGCCAAGTTCTATTAGCCTCAAGAGAGTCCATTTCATCATCAATAGCCTCTTCCAAAAAATTGGCATCTATCGAGGACAAGGCTTCTGGGAGGTTTAGGGGATCCTCTTCTACTGTAAAGGCATAGAAGTCAGGGCCATAGTATTTAGAAGTTCGGGTTTGTTTACTTCTCCTAGGCTCATATTCTATTTCCTTATCATGTTCATTTATCCTAATCATTGGCACATTACTAGAGAATGCGTCCCCACTATTCCTCGAAATAAAAGGAAATCTTTGTTCATAGAAATCAACGTCGTTCGATTCAATGACTACATGATCATTTAAGTTAAAGAATCTATAGGCTTTCCTATTAACGGCATAGCCAATAAATACACACTCATATGCCCTACTAGCAAGCTTGTTCCTTTTTGGATAAGGAATTCTTACATAAGCTAAACAACTCAAAGTTTTGAGATACAACAAGTTTGGTTGTTTATTTTCAAGATCTCATAAGGAGAAATTTTACTTTTCGATTTAGGGACTCTATTGAGCACATAACACACCATCAAAAAAAATCTCTCCCCACCAGTGTGATGCAGCACTAGAGTTAAGTAGACTGGCAACTATTGATTCTGTAAAAGTTATATTTTTCCTTTCAGCTTTGCCATTCATCTCAGGAGAGTACGGCGCAGTTTTTTCATGAATGATTCCATGAGAGTTGTAAAACTCGATGAACTTGCTGCAATCATATTCAGTGCCTCTATCACTCCTAAACCTCGTTATCTTCCTATTGAACTGATTTTCAACTTCCCTTAGAAATATTTTGAACATGTCAAATGCTTAACTCTTATTTTTCATCAGATAAACAAAGGTATAGTCAGAACAATCATCAATAAATGTAATAAAGTAACATTTGCCATTTCTAGTCAAAATACCATCAAGTTCACATATATCTAAATGTATTAAATCTAGAGGTTCAGATTCTCTAACAACAGATTTATGTGGTTTTTGGTTATTTTAGCTTGGCTACAATAATTGCATTTTTCAAACTCATTCAAGCACATTTTTGGAATTAGTCCTAAGTTGCTCATGTTTTTAATTATTCGTTTGTTAGCATGACAGAGTCTAGCATGCCAGGTATTAAATGAACACAATATATAAGCAGAAGTAGAAATTTTATTAGCATCAACACTCAATTTAAACATACCATCAGTGGCATACCCCTTCCCCACAAATACATTGTTCTTAGTAATGGTATACAAATCAGCCCCAATAATTTGAGTAAACCCAGTCTTGTTCAGAAGGTAGCTCGAAACTAAGTTTTTCCTCATCTCCAGAGTATGCACGACATCCTTCAAGATGATGGTCTTTCCAGAGGAAAACTTCAATTCCATTTTTCTAGTTCCAGCAACGATAGTGGAGTGGGAGTCACCCAGCAACATTTTTTTTTCCTCAGCTTCAGAATAGAACTTGAACATTTCTCGATCATAGCAGACATGTCGAGAAGCACCAGTGTCAACCCACCACCCCCGGATCCACCAACAAAGTTGATCTCAGAGATCATAGCTATAAGTTGGTCTTCGGTTAGGTTCGCCTAAGGAGTAGGACGAGGCCCATTCCGACAGTTCCTGACCATATGCCCAGGCCTGTTGCAGACATAGCATAGGAACTGTACTGTGTCATTCCTTTAGGGGTGTTTTTGTCCAATCTGATTCCACTGAGGATTCTGATTTTGTTAGTTGCGGTTTTGGTTAGAAATCATCATAATTTCATCTTTCTGATCTTGTTTTCGAGCTTCCTCCTCAATCCAAAGGCTGTTGATCAGACTTTCTAGAGAGATTCTTTGGTTTTATGCCTAAGTACATTCTTAAAGTATTTCTAGCTAGGGGGCAGTTTGTCTATCACAACAGCTACTTGAAGTTGCTCATCTAAGGACATGCGTTCATAGATGCTTTCATGAGCAATTTTCTATAGCTTGTGAGATTGAGTTTCCACATATTTGTCATCAGTCATTTGGTATTTCAGGTAGCGACTGACAGCATATTTCTTTGTGTTAGCCTCCTCAGTGTCATATTTTTTCTTAAGGGCATCCCAAATATCTTTAGCAGATTTTTCAAAGCAGTAATAATCATACAGGTCATCAAACAGACCATTCAGAATATAATTCTTAGACATAAAATCATTTTCAATCCAGGAATCTAATTCCTTAGATTGGGTTTCATCAGGTTCAATAAACAATATAGGTTTCTTGGTATTACAAATATAAGCAACCTTTTTTGTAGTTAAGAAAAACAACATTTTTCGTCTCCATCTTATAAAGTGTTGACCCTCAAAACGAAAGGGCGTGTTAAGGTTTGTAGCAACAATTTCAGTAGTAGTAGACGGCAGATATAAACGTATTAAAATTGTTGGAAATACAGTTGCTACAAAATAAACAAGAACGAAGTTACAAAAATTTTCTTGGGTTGAGTCGTGGACTAGGTCGCTATCTTTAAGACGTTTCGCGGCTCTGCCCAAGTTTGTGCAAGCAGTCTGTAAGTCCCGTCGTCCCCAGGATAAAACAACCCATAATCTCTTTATGTCTCGTTCTATCACATGCCCTAAATGAAGAACGAAAATTTATCACCCAATCTCTATTGCTTGAAATCATCAAAATAATGGAAGTCAATCACAGCAAAAAATATTGAAATAATAAAAACTCTATGTGAAAACTAAACTCGAACTCTGTTTGAAAAAACGGAGTTTTGGAAACTCTCTAAAACTCTTTTGCTAATCAGAATATGAAATTATTTTCTTTTTAATCCTATTAAGTTGAAAATGAGAGCCTGTATATATATAGGTTGAAAGTGGGAAAAAATCACGGATCACATGGGTTGGTGGAGAGAAAACTGAGTCTCCTCTGACTCAGTCTTGTTCTCTAGAGAAAATAAAAGATATTTATTTTTGTTTTATTTTTTTCAACTAAAATTTCAGCAATAAGAATATTATAGTTCTCATCTTGACCCGACAGACGGCGGCGCGCGTGTGGAGTGGACCTACATTGGTCTATCTCCTCCCTCCTCCACAAAAGTGGGTACCCCTTGGGGTCCAACACAAGTTCAAAAAACTATCCTTATTAACTCCTCCAAAGTGAGTTACATAAAGGATATAAGATTATACAATGTAGAGAGATTGAAAGCATAAAACTCATTTTCTTTTTCTTTTGAAATTCATACACATGCTCCAACATATCTAAGCAAGTTTGATCCTTAATAACTCCTGTAACAAGGTAACTCAAGCGTGACTTTAACTCAATGAAATTCTCTCCCTATTTATCACTCCGATTGGCATCATGGTGATATATTTGATATAAAGAGTTTTATTATTTGTTCTTACCACACAATAGAGTGATTTTCTAGGTATCTAACTTTTGTTACCTCAAATATGTTTGTATTACTCTTTTATAGGCATAAGAATAATTCCCAAAGGACTTATAAAAAATTTAGTTGATTCCTTATAGGTAAATGTAAGCATGGAAGATGACTAGGTTGCGTATAAAGATTCTTTGGACTGAGTTTTTGCGACTATAGGGAATTATTCAGAAGTCAAAAGCAAGAAAATTATAGAAACAATATCTAACCAATAGCCAAGCTAGTACGAAAATAAAGATTGTCCAAGGAGGGAGTAGCACTCAGCCGAGCCTAGGTAAAGTAACTCATGAATGTAGTGGTATGTCTCTCTCTTTTATTTTGTGTTGTGTTGATTTATGGTGACTTGCAAGGAATGTTTTCTCATATTATTAAAGTTATATAATCTGGATTGAAGCATGTTTAGTTGTCTTTCCCTTTTTTTTTTTTTTTTCCTTTGGGATATGTTCTGCCATTATAATCCAGAACTTATATGAAACCTGCACTTCTCAATCATGTGCAATTTAATAATCTACATTATTTGGGCAGTTACAATTATATAATTAGGGATGGGGGCTAGGGCAAAGCCAAAATTCTCATGGAAGAGGGGTAACTAATTATTATGTAAATTAGTATAATAATGGGCCAATTATTTAAGGAAATGTGATGGGACAAAATAGGGGTAAAAGAAGAAATGCATAATTTTTAAAGGGGGCGATTAATAGTATTAATCAAGTGGACTCCACTATTGTATAGGTAATTCAACAGCATTTTCAAAGTTGGTCTCCATAGTGGCTCCACCCATGGATGGGGGATTGTACTAAATCCAAGTAAAGATCACTTTTTATTTATTTATTTATTACTTTTTTCATTATGTCTTAGTTTTCTTTTTCTTTATTCTTTTGATTATTGCTTGGATTTATGAATTTGACAATTTATTAGATTGGTTTCTTGCTTTAAGATTGTGTTTTTTGTATTGCAGGTTGATAAACATATAAATGATACATTTTATGCCCCTAAATATACAAATGCTAAGTTCAATTATCTAATAAAAATATATCATTACGTGTACTTTGCGTATTTTGTAGAAATTTAAGTACTAATATCAAATCATACACAAATTGACACAATAAGACTAAGTTCAACAACTAGAAAACTCATTTGAAGTTCACACATGCATTGCCAAAGACAAAAGATACTTAAGCTCAAAACCTATGAAGTCAAGCCCACAAAACACCACCATTTAAGAATCTTGAGGATATCAACATGAAGATTTGGATATCCACATGACGAACTTTATCATAGCAAAAAAATCTCTACAAACTCCAAAAGTGTTAATTCAAACTTCACTATCAATTCTCACATTTTTACCCATTCCCTTATTTGCATAATTCACATCCAAGTCACTTTTCCTTATTTCGCTCTATCACTTTTACACTTTTCCTTATTTCACTCAAATACTCTTCCTTATTTTATTCCAACAATTTTTCTTATTTCATTCCAAAACTCCACATTTCACCTCATTATCCCTACACATTTTTCACATTATAATAGTCTCACCCTTCTTCACCTATAAATACCCCCATATTTGGAGATACTTGAACATTTGGGAAACACATTTTGAAACACTTTGGAGAAAGAAGTATTTGTATCATTTATAGAGAAATAAGTGAAGTTTGGCATAAAGCTTACCATGTTTGGCTAACATCGTGGGTGAGCCCTGGGAGAATAGCTCCAAAATGACTCTTTTAAATTAGTTTATTTCCTTTTTCATGTATTAGGAAAACATGTTTAGTTAGATTAGTCTTGTGGTTTGGTTATAACATGAACATATATAGTAAGTTAGATGTTTTGTATTTCATTATATGAATCAATTCATGTTTTATTTTTCTACTTCTTAAGCTCTCGATTAGATAAGTTTCTATACTTGCAATTTCTCTAATAAGCCCCTAAGTACAATGTTTACATATTGTTAGTTTAAGTTTAATAATGATTTGTTAGATATTTTGTGTTTCACCTTGGTGGATTCCTTTTATACTTTTAAATTCATATTTGACTCTTAGGTTACTAATGTAATTTAGGCTTGAAATCAATTTGTTCATAATGTCATATTTTACATCTTAAGCTGAGATGAAAGTCTAACTTAGGATGTGTTAATGACTTTGGAAAATATTCATTTAAGAGTGGCCTAATAGTGTCATCTACTCATGATGGTAAATCCAATGCCCTAACTCTCACATTTAGGTTTAATTTGCATTTTTTATTTCATGCACTTTCATTTATTTTATATTTTCATCAACAACTCCTTATTTTACTAGGTCGAGTATTTCAAATTTGATTTTAGAACTAGTTTGCCAACTTTGATTAAGCCCTCCTTGTGGGACTCGACCCGTGCTTGCCGAATTCTAACTCAATAGACAACCGTAAGATTTGAGATCAATAAAGTTTTTGGCGTCGTTGCTAGGAAGGGTAATGGAAAAGAAATTTTCAAAGTAAACTTTTGATGCTAGTCACTAGTGTAATTTAGGTGCATGTTCATCATTTAGGTATATTTTTAATCATTTAGGAACAATATTTAAGTCTGGATATTCATAAACATAAGCATTCATGCATTTATTTGGTAAGCTATTAGATTTTCTGGTAAATATACATGGTCTGGGCTTTACAAAATATCTTTCCAATTATAATTGCAATAGTAATTGGGAAGATATAAAATTTTGAAGTTGGATCACTTATCATGGAATTTGAACTACTGGAGATGACTAATATTTGAATGCATGTTTCTACTGATTGAGAAATTTGTTTTGATCGCTTCCAAATGCTAACATGTAGCTCAATGAATCTAGTTTCTGAATCATCTTTTGGTTTCTCATTTGGATAACTGGTTGATTAATAATTTCAATTCTTGTGACATCTACATATCTTAGAATCTACACTGCTTGTCTGAGTTCATCTCAAGTTTTCTCAAGTCTTTCATTGTGAAATTGTTTTTGAATATATATTTTGAGTGTGAAGTACCTCTCACAACCCACTTCGAATCTCTTGCAAGAAGTGTTGCTTAAATGTTTTTGAGTATTTAAGTTTTTGCAAGATATTGAACTGTGTTAAACTACATAAGAGCGGACCTGACTAATTGCAACTGAGTGGGACTTGATTACCCTCCTCATCATGATATTCACATAATTATTACATTAAAATATCTTCAAATTTATATGTGTTAGCGTTTCGAATATTGTATTTTATTTTAATTATTTTGTTTTCAAGTTTTTGTAGGAATTGGAGTTTAAATTATGAAATTACGTTAGCGAGGCGAGTTTCGAATAACAAGCCCAAAGTGATGATTTCGGTGAATTTGGAAGGTGATACAACAATAGAAACTCATTCCCAAACCCATGTGAATCAAACCTTAACCTAAGCCCAAGTCCAACCAAAATCTATTTATTCTCCTTCCCGCCACACACAAAACTCTATCTCTTTTCTGGGAGCAACTCCTTTTGCCTCCTTTCTCTCTTTTCACGCCCTTTTTTTTTTCTCCTCCTCTCTTTTTCTACCCATCAAAGAACCATCTCATTGCCCCCTCGTCGGTGATTTTCGCTCATTAGAAAGACTGACACCACTTTTCATCTTGCCATCTTCTTCCCTTTCTTCTTTCTCACATCATACTCTTCCTCTGATTTCTTCAGACACAACCTCCATCACGACTTCATCTCCTCCCATGTTCCCTGTTCTTGTTTTTCACAAATCGCCTCACACCCTTGACTTTGTATCATCTCGCTGGCGACAGAAATAGGCAGACAACGATCCGCAATCGAATTCTTGCGTCCCCTATTCCTCTCGCCATGACAGAACCAACACAAAAACCAATCTCACACTGTCCTTCCTCCTCTATTCTCCTTCTCACTTCTTCTCGCAGCCAACAAACCAAGTCTCGTCCCTCTTCATTCCTCATTGGATCCAATCCCTTCTCTTCCTCCTTGCCCCAACTAGTTGACAACCAAAAAATCATCCACAACTATTGAAATATAGTCGATCGACTCCCTTATCACTTTGTTTCTTCCCTCCATCTTGATTTGTTTCTCTTTTCGCCTCCTCAATCTCTCCTTTCACCCTCCTCACCTCTGTTTCTCTCTCTCTCGCACGAAACAGAAGATATCACACAACAACAGGTTGCAGATGGAAAAACAACAAGTGAAGAAGAGGGAGTTTTGGAGGGAAACAAATTGAATTTTAAAGCTTTGGGCTATTTTCACCTCAAGCTTTACTTTGTATCACCATAGAGCTTTTTCACCCGTTTGTGAAATGCGTTCGTCAGTTGATGATGTTCGCCTACGCTGCTGTCGCGACCATTGCCACCATGATTTTCTAAATCATCCGCTAAGGTGTAGATGATTTTTCAAGCTTAGTAGAATTTACTTTCGTTTTCGTTTTTTTATTGTTTTTCGATGCATTTTGTGATTTGACATTGGGTTGATTTGTTAACAAATGAATATTACTTTCACCGTGTATGTCATGCATCCATGGTAGTTAGAATTATTCTATATTTTTGTTTAAGCGTGTTTTATTCGTACTAGTTAAACCTGTGATTAGTTGTGCCTTAAACAGATAATTAATGCTAGGGGTTTGTGTGTTTGCTAAAAATAATCCATTACATTGCTAGTTAAACATGTGATTAGTTGTGCCTTAAACAGACAATTAATGCTAGGAGTTTACATCTTTTCTTAAAATAAATTCACTACATTGCTAGGAGACAATAATTGACATTAATATGATTTTATGAACTTGATGGATGATTCGAAAGCCTTAACATCTTTCTATTTGATTCTCAAACTCAATTTTTATTGTTTTTCTGCCTTTGAGTAGTTTAGAAATTTTTGATTGCTGTAACCCCCGGCCCTTTCAAATTGGTTTAATAGATTATAGTTTTCGATTGTGTCTTCAATCCTCGTGGGATTGACCCGAATTTGCCATTGTTTACTAGTTAGACAACCGTGCACTTGCAGTATAACAATCAGGTTAAATTAGCCTATTATTCTCGGTCGGTAAAATTTGCATCAAATCACTTCAATTCACGTTCAAATTTGGTCAAACTAATTAAATGAACTCAGATAGTTAGAGTCAATAGAATGGTGTTCATAGGACCTCACAAAAAGTATACACCGTGATGATACACCAAAATGGTCACATCCCTGAGCCATACATGTGTCATGATTATCTCTTGGAACTATGGGCCCCAATATCAGCCCAACACTGATCCGACACAAGCGATTTTAAACCTGCCCAATGTAGTCCGCTAAACATACCCAAACTCTTACAGCTCGCTACGCCCACATGTCTCACAACTATCCTCAATACCCGTAAGCCCTACTAAGGCAAGTATTTCGAGGATCAGCTTCAGACAAGCAACTACAACAACTCTCCGCTTCCAACTAGGAAGCAAATATTAGAGTACATGTCATGCAGGGAAACTTCCTCTTACGGATACCAGTGATAGGGAACTATCTCCCGCTTATCTAGGAGCACAGGGCTAACGTGGAACTTCCCTTCTACAACACGACTCCTAATTAGAAAAGTATCTCCACGAATATCTCCTTCCTAAACTACGTCGTCGATGGCCTGGACAAACCAAGACTCTTGTACTATAAATAAGACATAAGGTTGGTAAGTTAAGGTACGCTACAAATTCCCTGTTTACAACAATAAACCTTCCTCAGATCCCTATCTGACTTTAGCATCGGAGTGCCATCGGCCACCACAACGGTGGTCCGTGGCTTATGTGCGCTACTTGTGCATGTCAGCAGGACTAGGTCAAAGCAGGGAACGAAAAATGATTGCATCGGTTTGGCGCCGTTCGTAGGGACGACAAAGTTCCTAACCTTTCACTGACATCATCTCCCTTCGAAATACAGAGAGATGGTGACTACGAGATTACACAACAACGAAGAACAAGGGGACACATCAAATGCTTCGGCTGGCACTGTACTGCCACTTTCAGCGGTTCCGATTATGCACGGGCAGTAGACTCACACCCCCGCGCCGACAACAACAACGACAGACCACATGATAGATATGTTGTCATCTCAAATACAGCAGATCGCCAAAGCGGTGGAGGCTTTCGGTTGACAAAACCCTCCACCTGCTAATAAAGGCCAAGAGCAGCACGTATTTCCTTCTCCAGAGGACGTCAAAGAGCAAACACATGATATTCAAGGCCCCGCTAGTTCCCATTGGACTAGATGAGGATGTGTGGTTAACGCAAAGCCATTTGCCAGGTGAAAGAGGCTCGACCCTTAGAACCCCCTCCGCAGAGGGGCACACGACCCAGACGTGCTATGCAATCTCTTCGTCATACCATTAATGGATCACATTATGAATGAGGCCCTTCCGAAGAAGTTCACTCCTCCTAAGCTCGACTTCTACGATGGAACCACCGACCCATTCGACCACCTGTGTCATTACCAACATGTAATGGCCCTCAAAGAAAGATCCAAGTTTGTGGTGTGAAGGACTTTTCCCACCAGCTTGAAGAAGTTAGCACTAACATGGTTCCACAGCCTCCCGCCGAGATCGATCGACTCTTTCAAGACGCTGGCAAAGGAGTTCTTGACGCGATTTGTCGGAAGTCAGCGTTTCGGAAAAAGCCCACATTACATGCTCTTTCTAAAGCAGAGATCCAATGAGACGCTCAGATAGCATGTCACTCGTTTCAACAACGAGATGACACTCATTGACGGTTGCAGCGACGACACAGCCGTGACAGCTTTCACTGCGGGCCTAAAGGAGGGAAAACTCTACAAAGACCTCACCTTGGAACCCCTTTTAGATACGACGGAGCTCCCCAAAAGCGCCCAAAAACATTATCTTAGAGGAGTTGAGGATTGTAAAGAGGGAAACCAAAGGTGAGAAGAAGCCATTCGCTTCAAAGGACAAAAAGAGGGAAAAAGACACGAGGATGAAAAAAGGAGCAAGAGGAAGCATAGTGACAACAAGTCAGACCCTGGCCGGTCCAGGCTAGAGAAAGCGTCCAACTACGTTTGATCGAGAGCTGTGAAACCCCTCAATTCAAGCCCATTGGACGTAATAAACTACATGAAAAACTGGGAAGATCTGAAGTGGCCTCCAAAACAGTGCAGAGACCTCTCCAAGCATGACAACAACAAATACTTCTCGTACCACAAGGAGGGCGGCCAAGGCACCAACGACTGCAAGAGTCTGAGGTATGAGATTGAGTATTGGATTTGCAGGGGCAAGCTAAAAGAATTCTTGAACTCTGAGAAACAGCCAGAACGATCTAGGGAGCAGAGGGAGTCAGTCAAAGAAATAAAGGAGACTCTGGGCATAATCTATGTCCTTCATGGAGTCAGACCAATTGAAGACCAGTGGCACAGGACCAACAATAGGACTCTACTAGAAATGCGGACACAACCTGCAGATGAGGACAAACACATTTGCTATTCAAGGATTCAAAGCCCCATTCCCACCTAGACCTTTACGGACAAGGACCTCGAAGGAGTCCGAGCGCCGCACAACGATGCCCTAGTCATCATGGTCTCCATCGTAAGGTGAGAGATGAAGAGAGCCCTGGTAGACACAGGGAACTCACTCAATGTCCTGTTCTAAAATGTGTTCCGCATTGTGGACCTCAACGAGGAGAACCTGACATCTTCAGACTACCCGCTGATTGGATTCAGTGGAGAGAAATGCTTCCCGATCGGGAAAATAAGGTTAGCTTTAGTAGCAGGGGAACCACAACTGAGAAATGTCTTGTTTCTAGACTTCATGGTAGTAGACACACCGTTTACCTACAACCTTATCTTGGAAAGACCATGGCTCTACCAGATGGAAGCAGTAGTCTCCACCCTTCACCATTGCGTTAAGTACACCGCTAACCACTCTGAAGGAATGATACGTGGAAACCAACCTATGGCACGAGGCTGCCATTAACTACATTGAAACAGATAGAATGTTCCTAGATCCAACAAGGTCACATGGAACAATCTGAACTAGAGTTAGGCCGAGTGACTGCAAAAGCATCATTGTCAAGTGACACAAGAGCAATTTGTTCTTCAACACGGAACGGAGAGACCGAGATAAGCATGGGTACGACTCCCTGACATTCTGTCGGCGGGGAGATTAACACCCTTACAAGGTTTACTCTATAGTAACCTCTGTAAACGTCAGCGAAGCTCAGCAGTCTGCTGAGAATACCAACAATCCACAAAAGGTCGTCCGAATTCACTTCAGGGCCAAGATCAACTTCTCCCTATCAAAAGTCAGTTTATGTCAGTCGTTTATTTCCCTTTCCATAATCAATGTCGAGTTTTAGTTCTTAAAGACTTATGTGATTTGCAATCATTTAAGAAATAAAGAAAGAATTACGAAGACAAACTCTATTGATTACTAGAAAGATGTAACAACAAGCGCCCAGAAGCGGATACAAAAGACTACATACTACAAGCATCTGAATCCGGTACGACATGAAGTAAGTATAGACAACCCAACTATGTGAGGAGATCAAAAGAAAGCAAAGGTATCCGAAGTAGACCAAGTGAGCTCTCGAGTGCAAGCTATATGCAAGCAACAACAAAGATATCCAAATGAATGTCACTCAACCCCTTCCCAAGATCAAGGACAACGTGGTAGAGGGAGATGAAAGCACAGAGCAGTTGATTGCTCTGTCAAATCACCCCGACAAAGTGATCCGCCGACAGCGATACAGACCATACAATAGGCGGCTAATTTCCTCAAAAGGCATCCTACCTCCTTGCAGACTTTCTCAAACGGCTTTCAACCCTATGGAGGAGGTGGAAGAAGGTAGATGAGGATGGCCGCAAGTGACGAAGCAATCATGGTCTCACAATCCTACCAAGAGAGCACACTTTTCACATGCGCGGTACCCGGGTGACTGAGAGATACCACCCCTAGAAGCATCCCGCGTCGGCTAACACTTCGATCAGCCATGAGTTAGCAGCAGAAACCGCGTACATGCAGATGCAACGACACAAGGTAGCACTGAGGCTTCTCCCTTGGGAGGAAATCCGTACTACTTCTCATCAATATGAAAAGAAATTACGAGATCTCAGCAGATCAACTACATGCCCACCCAGAATAGGTGACTGCGCATAACAACGATTATCACCGTCTTTGATCAATGCGAATGTCAGAACATTTGAAGACTCCTGTGATGGAGATCTCCCTTCAGCCTTTGGAAAATCTAATGCATTTCCTTCAAACAAGAACATTACAGGAGATATGCTCTGCAGAAGATAGTGCTTACAACGATTGGAAACACCATTATAAAGACATGATGGTTCACCAAACGGGTGTTTTAGCATTAAAGGTCAACATTGAATACCGTAGAGACGACGATTCCCAAGGAAACTACGCAAACCACGTTCATCCAATTAATTTTGCTACATGCAACCTCGTCAATTAAGGGGGAGTAACCGATACTCAACCGTCTTGTTGTCTGCGCCGTACAGAAAACTCTAGCCCCTCCTTTACGGGCCCATGGGCTCGACCTACTATTCAAACAATATTCTACCACATGTCTGGCACGAGTACTAGAAATCCTTATCAACTCTGACACACATATCGTACCTACGGATCATTAGTTGATTTAAGGTAATTTCGTCCATACAACGCACCATGCTGGTGGACATAGGTTTGCACGCCCTCTATTAAGCGAAACCTCTATCCAACCAAGCAAGCTTAGTCAGCCAAGGCTGATGGCGATGGCTTCTGGTTCATCTGCCTAGCGCAAATCTCGATGGTTTAGTAAGTGGGAGTCTAATCAGCGCTATCACGCCTGGTGACGCTGACTCACCAGGGATCATCGCCTCCTTTGCGGTCGATGATCATCGAACCCAATCAGGTAAGCCTAGCTGGTGATGAACGACAACGAAAGCTTCTGATCGAAGCCCAGACTTGTAGCCCCTACTGCGCGGACATAGATTGGTTGGAAGCCGGGAGCCCAGTCAGTCCCGAACTGATTTCGATGGCTCACCGCGGGACCACTGTTTTTCATCCTGATCGCCAAATTACAAACCCCAAACGTATAGTCCCCACTTCGCGGGTGTAGATGGTTTGAAAGGCGAAAGCCTAGTCAGTCCTAAACTGATTCTGATGGCTTGTCGTCGAACCACTGCTATTTAGCATAGCCACCAAATTACCAACCCTTAACTTGTAGCCCCGACTGCGCGGGTATAGATAGTTTAGAAGGTGGGAGCCTATTCAATCCCGAGCTGATTTCAATGACTTACCACGGGACCACTGTTTTTAGTGTGGTCACCGAAAACCCCCAAATTTGTAACTTGATGCGCACAAGTGTAGATGTTTTGGAAGGTGGGAGCCTAGTCATTCCTGAACTGAGTCGACGGGTTGCCACGTGGCCATTGCTCTTCAGCCTGGTCACCGAACCCCTTCGTCTCAAACTTGTAGCCCCCACCACGCGGGTATAGATGGTTTGAAAGGTGGGAGACTACTCAGTCCTTGAGTGATGTCGATGGCTCGCCACCGGACCACTGCTCTTCAGCATGGTCACCAAATCCTTATTACCCGAACCTGTAGTCCACTCTGTTCGAACATAGATGGCTCGAAAGGTGGGAAACCCAAGCAGCTCGCCACGCGACCACCGTTCTCATTCAAAACAACGGTCGCAAAGATAAATCCCAGCTCAGTTAGTGTCTTCACGATCAAACGGATTGGCATTTTATTATTAGCAATGGTCACTCACACCTACACATAAATCGTCCAGCCAATGTCTAGATAGAGGCTAATAGAATGTCAGTTCGAGCTTACGACGCCTGGCGGTACAAATGCTCCAACGCGTACGCTCGGCTATCGCAATTCACTTGTGGCAGTAGCCACAGCCGACAAATCAGACAAGCAAGATAAGCCTCCAGCAGCTTACCTTAAGGACAAGACACGGCTTGGGTAACACAACCCTCAGCTAAACTGTTCATGACATGCCCACTTTCGGACATGACTCTAAGTCATTTGCAGTGCAAACGGTCAAGTTCTCAGCAGTAGATAGACCATCCGACTTCCTATCAATCCAACCCGCCTATGCCAAAGTAAGACGACAAGGTGAAACAGAAAACACACAATAGGGACAACAAATACAAAACAAGTACAGAGCGCAGTCAAGATAAAATTGTTTTCATTAACAGACAAAGCATAGTGGGTACAATTTCATAGAGCGCGTCGGAATACATCACTTGCATGTGCGAGAAGACACTCTCCATGGTGTACACCCTCTCACGAGCCTTCTCGACTTCTGTTCCAGCAACGACCACCAGGCTCAAGTAAGACATACTCAGCATAAGGTACTTTAAACCCTTATCCATACGCCTCTCTAGCGTATCATCCTCGGGTTTGGACTGTAATGCATCAACCAGCTATGACGCCTACTTATATGCTTCCTCGAAGCATACTCCATGTCAACTTCCCGATGCCAGACTTGGGTGCTCATCTTTATTAAGTCCGGCGCAATGAGGTTGATCCTCGAATCCAGATGAAGCTCCCCTGGATAAAGAATTACACTGGCACCACCCTTCGAAGTCGCCACTGTTCCCAGGCTTTCCTTTGCAACTTTTCCCTTCTCACGAACAACCGACCCTTTAGTGCGAGACAACTTAATAGGATCCAGAGGAAGAGGAGGAAGTGATTTATCCAAAAGGACCCTCCGACACCTCAAGTTGTGGCCTAGAACGAAACGTTGAACAATGTGAACTACAAGAAACTTGGCATGTGCCACCACGACCATTATCAGACAGTGCACCAGCAGAACGGTTAGGCTACATAACCTATGGCGGATCTTCACGGGAACCTTCTATCGGAGCAGTACCACGCGAATCAGTACTGGCAGAGGCCACCATTGCAACCCTCATCAACTACTCACTCAAAGCTTCCACTTGCGCAACACTGAGATTCGACATGTTGTCGACCCCTGCAAATCGCAGGTAGTTTTTTTCCCAGCCAGATGCATCAGTCTCCGTGATGGGCCGATCGAACTCGCGCTCTTTACTCACTGGAGCGGGTCGTGTTGAAGACGACCCAGTTCTGATGCGAGACCTCTTGCCTAGCGTCTCAGAATACTTCTCCGCGTCAGACAACACATGAGCTTTAGCCCTAGCGACCTTCCTCTTCCTAAAAGGGGCCCCATCTTTAAGCTTAACTCGCGATGTTCGGTAAAGAGTGGGGGCCACGTTCCATTTTCCCCACAGTCTACTGCGAACGAAGTTGGGAACGGATATAACATCCACCACGTTTTTTATTGACAAACCACGGAACGTCTCCATAGTGTTTTGTTTCTCTAGGGTAACAGGAGTAGTGGGAAACTGTCCTGCAAAAAAACATGAGCGATGATTAGCACACAATCAAGTGCAACGAAATTAGAAGAAAAAGTCGTACTCACATAGTGGTCTGAACTCCTGCTCGAGCGAACGATCCTTGAACCGGAAGTACTTTGAATCCTTGGGGGCCAAGAAGCAATATTTTTGCTAAAACTTGAAGTCATCTGGCAGATTCAAGAAGCAAGCCGACGTCATCATCTTACAGACAACGTTACTCTTCAACGGAAGAAAAGTCAGTAACTGGATCACGCGTGGAGTCACGCGGACGCCAACTTCCTTCGCCCTAATCAGAATGAGAAAGATGATCTTGTATCCATTAGGCCCAACTAGGCTGGAGGAAGCCCAAGAATTCCCAAATCATATCTAGAATAGGAAAGCGTACTCTGGTTTGAAGCATCCCCCGATGCAAGCAGATGAACCCCGCCGGTGGTGACATTGGCGTCTAGTCGCTCTTCATATCAGACAACGACAAGTTCTCAGGGACCCCAAACTTCGTATGAATTTCAGCAAGATCGGGTTTAAAAAGCAACATGTCTTCGAAAAACTCAAGGCCCCTGGCCAAGGTTGCGTCATCAATAAGGTTTTGTTGAGTCATGAAGAAGATGAACAAACTTTCTAATAAGAAGATGAACAGAGTAGTATTTTCAAAAGCAAAGGAAATAGTAGGTCAGACTCCACAAAACGGATGACCTAAATAGGGATTAGGTTCCCGCCTTTTTCCACCGAACCGACGCACGTTCAATAAATGTAGCGTGCGGCTCAAGCAACGATTCAGACTCAGTCATCATGAGCGGTGTATCTTTTCAAGAGATGACTTAGCGAACTGATGTGACAGCCCACTAACTCGAGGGGAGTAACTGATGATACACTAAAATGGTCACATCCCTGAGCCATACACGTGTCATGATGATCTCGAGGAACTACGAGCCTCAGCGTCAGCCCAACACTGATCCGACCCAAACGGTTTTAAGCCCGCCCAATGCAGACCGCTAAATGGACCCGAACTCTTACAACTTGCTATGCCCACGTGTCTCACAACTATCCTCAATACCCGTAAGCTCTACTAAGGAAAGTATCTCGAGAATCAACTTCGGACATGCAACTATAACAACTTTTCGCTTCCAACTAGGAAGTAGATACTAGAATACATATCACGCAGGGAAACTTCCTCTTACGGATTACCTACTGATAGGGAACTATCTCCCGCGTATCTAGGAGCACAGGGCCAACAAGGAACTTCCCTTCTACAGCACGACTCCTAATTAGATAATGATCTACACGAAGATCTCCTTCCTAAACTATGCCATCGATGGCCTGGTCGAACCAGGACTCTTGTAAGCTAAGGTACGCTACAAATTCCCTATTTCAACATTACACCTTTCTCAGATCTCTGTCTGACTTTAGTATCGGAGTGCCATCAGCCACCACAACAGTGGTCCGTGCCTCACGTGCGTTACTTTGCAGGCCAGTAGGTCAACAAGACTAGGTCAAAGCAGGGAGCGAAAAATGACTGCATCACACCATATCAAACTCTTTCGAAACAAGGCTGCTCTAGTGCCAATTGGTATGCGCCGATAAAGACTGATGTGACTGCACCACCACTTTTGACCTTTTTGCCTAAAGAATGGTGTGTTTCGATGAAGTTTTGCATAAGTCTAATCTTATTGTGACTAGGAACACATGAGTTTTTAAAAGTTTTTAAGTGGTAGCTAATTTCGTGAGAACTCTTTAGATCTTAAAGACATCCTTCAAATGCTTAGCCAGTTCTAGGATACCAAACAGGGTAAAACCTGGCTAGAACACATATTTTCCTAATGCGGTGGTTTAAGGAGTTTTTCCTTAATAAACTACCTCTTACTTACTTGCAAGACATGGGGAAATCTAATTAGGGTGAGAATTGACTTTTTGAGGCTTTCAAAATCATTATGTACTTCATTTAGATTGGGTTTTTAAAATCAATCGTCCATTGCACTTAGTTGAGATAATCAACTTGTTGTTTGCTAGATGGATGAATAGAAATTGATTGCCCTTAGCTTGTGGGTCATGGTTAGTTTCCCCCTTTAGGTGCATTTACATATCATCTAAGGTTGCACTAGATTTTAGTTATTTAAAAAAATAATTTATGATTCAAGTTCATTGTCAAGGAGTTTATCTTGTGTTAGGTTATAGAGAGTTATGGATTTTTCACTAGGAAGATCACGTCAATGCCGACACAAATTACTTTGCCTTGGTAAACAAAAGTCAACCCTTAGAATCAAGTTTTCCTTATGCCAATTTTTTTCTTCTCAAAATGGATATGAAACCAATTGGGTATGAACCTTTTAGACACACACCATCATTTGATCCACAATATGTGCATATCAATGAGTCTAACCTTAATTTTCTTACAATGTCATTGGTAGAAACCAATCCATGTCAGTTCATGCAAAATATGCAGTCCACATCATCTTTATATCTACATAGCTCAGGGAGAAAATTAACATTTCTCCTTCGTTTCAAAAGAGTCTAGATCATTATATGCATTCCTTAAGCTATTCAATACGAGAAAAGAACATCGTCAGTAGGCCACTAACCAACTTTTGGCTGAGATTTGAGATTTAAGGCTTCAAAATGATGCATTGATGAGTGTTAGGGAGGAATGTGAAAAAGGTCTATTAGAGGAGATTGAGAGATCTGATGAAGTGTGTCACATTGATTACCTATATCAACCCCTCAAACTCTCCAAGTAGAACAATATGAGTGGATGAAACATATGAGATAATGTGAAAGATAAGGATTGTGGAAAAATCATGAATTTTGTGTTCAAGAGGATAACATTGATAACTATGGTGAGCTTCTAGAATTCTCCAATCATTCATTAGCTAACTCTTTGTTTACTGAAGTTATTATCTCACCCAATATTGATCATACCACTTTAGAGGTTGACACAAAGGAAGATCCAATTAAGGCACTATGTGATCATATTTTGACCATTGTTGGAATATCCATGTCCGATACAAATGTGAAACCTGATAAATTTGTTAACATTCTCCCCAGTATTAGGAAGTTCCCTGAGTTTAGACTTGAATTGCATGTTTCAAAAATATTGGAGGATTATTCTGGGAAATGTAAAACGATTTGGGAAGAGTGAAGACGATGACCTATTCATGCCTAACCCATGGCCTCTCCTAGACCAACAACTTGATTTTGCTCCTTGTGACAAGTTGAACTTGTATCATTTTTTTGAGGCAACATTTTCTGAGCTAAATTTAAAATTTCATCTTGAGAGGTTTCCTTAGATTCAGTTGTGGTGCATGTCAAATCAGTTGCATCTTATTGTCCCATTTACATATGTTTTGCATGACCTACAAAAAGTTTAGGTTGTTGTTCTATGATTCATTGTTAGAGTAAGATTTTAGTGTACATAATATGTTAATTGAATTAAAGAAATTTCTTTTTACAAGTTTTTAGTCTTTTAGAAAATCACTTGACTATGATTTGATAAGAACCATTTCACGTCTAATATTTTTTAATATTGACAAAAGTCATTTAAACACTCATGCAGTTTAACGATAAACTTTTTTCATTTCTACTTATTATTGTCTCTCTTTTTTTGTTTGTGGTTGACTCATGATGTCATAATTAGGACATTGAGGACAATGTTCGGTGTATTTTTGGGGGTGACTTTACAAATCGATGTGTCTTATTTGAATAATTTTTCAAAACTTTTTCATTATTATTATTATTGTAATATGAGTATCTATTTGTGCTTAAAAGTGTTCTTGTAAATCTTAGTTGCATATAAATAGGTGTAGTTTATTCGAATTTGGAAGTTTAGTACTCAATCAATAGTTGATAAGAGTATGTGGTACCTATTTGTTAAACATTTCATGCTAGGTTACACCAAAAACTGTGTTTATGTCTTAGATGTTCATTTTTTAAAGTTGAAAACTGGTTTATGTCTTGGATGTTCATTTTTTTTAAGTTGAAAAGTGGATTGATTCTCTAGAGAACTTAAAGAATATTGGTGAAGACTTGAACCTTGTGAGTTTTCTTCTTTCTAAGGGTTATAAACTAATTTTTAAGTTCTTGAGTATGACATTATCTCATTGCATGATCTTTATAGTTTATTGTTTATCTATCAGATATTGAGAATATAATTAAAGTTGAATGATTTTGACCAGTTCACCCAAGGCATAGAACCCATATTAATTTAAGGAAATGAAGATAAGTTTTTTTTTTTTTTTTTTGTCTAGTTTGAGCTTTGTAGCCTACCCTATTTGTTGTTCAGCCTTGAAACCAGTTTGAATCATGTTATGTTAGCATTTTATTGTTTAACCCACTAACTACCAATTTAACCCACCAACTACCCAAATATTTCTACCAAAGGTTAGGGATGCGTTATCAAAGAAAAAAATGTTTCATCATGACATTTATACTCCATAGTACCAAAAGAATTTACAAAGAGCCTCAAGATCCAATGTCATTTTATATAGTGCAACAAAAAACTGAAAAGAAAATGAGAAGTAATATTTTTTTACAATCAATAAGAAAATTGGATACTCACAAAAAAGGGAGTTAAGTCAAGCTTTGAAATCATTATTACACTTATCTTAGAAGACCTCTAACTTTCTTAAAAGTTTTGTTTATCATTAACTTGTCCTTAGCCCCATTACAACCTAATAAAAAATCCTACTATGATCCTTAGAAAGGTATGGTTGTAACGTGAAGGCTAAATTAAGAAAAGTTGATAGTGAATGAAGTCAACATTCTCAATGGATGATATTCTTTCTAAAGATCATATTTTATAAACTCTTGATTGCTCGTCCTTTATAAAGTATGTGAAGTAGTTCAAAATTATTATCTCATCACGTTCACATACATTGAATTAGCCAAATCTCTGAGTGATTCATTCTGAGCGATTATATTGCTTTTGAGATTTGAAATCGAAGCAAATTTTTTTAAATCAATCTAGATATTAATTCACTTTGAAAGGGGAATTTGTGACAAATAAACAATTCACACTCTTAGTGTTGATTTCCATGATAAGTTTTATATCTTATGGATAGTACTTACTAATATCTTTTATTGACTTTATACTATGTAGATAAGTTTGATGGATATGTTTTCTAGGACATATGCAATTGAGTATGAACTTCTAAGAATGAATAAAGAAATGATTGCATAGACAATGGTTTAGAGAGTCTTAAGTTTTGAGTATTAACGTTGTTTGTTGGTATCATCTTGGGAAACCCTCACGAGACTATAATTCATCCACTAGAGGAAACCTAGAGGTTTAAAGGCTTGTTGCATATGCTAAATGTAATCGTGATTCATACGAAAGTGAGTTATATTTTAGTGTTTATTTTATTTTCTTTTACTCGAAGACTAGCAAAATATAAGTTTTGAGGGATTTGATAAGCATTTAATGAGACATTTTATGCCCCTAAATATACAATGGCCAAGTCCAATTATCTAATAAAAATATCTCATTACTTATACTTTTTGAATTTTGTAGAAATTCAAGAATTAATCTCAAATCATACACAAAGTGGCACAATAAAGCTAAATTCAACAATTAGAAAGCCCATTGGAAGTTCATAAATGCATGGCCAAATACCAAAAATTTTCAAGCATAAGACACATGAAGTCAAGCCCACAAAACACCACCATCTACGGATCTCGAGAAAATCAACATTAAGATTTGGACATCCATTTGGCCAACTTTATCATAGCAAAAAAAAAAAATCTCTAAAAACTCCAAAAGTGTTGAGTCAAACTCCAATATCCATTCACATATTTTGCCCATTCCCTTACTTGCATAATTCACATCCAAGTCACTTTTCCTTATTTCACTCAATCACTTTTACACTCTTTCTTATTTCACTCGAACACTATTCTTTAACACTTTTCTTTATTTCACTCCAACACTCCACCTTCTACCTTATTATCCCTACACATTTTCACATTATCAATGTAATAGTCTCACCATTCTTCACCTAAAAATACCCTTATATTTGGATATACTTGAACACTTGGGAAATACATTTTGAAACACTTCGGAGAACACTTTGGAGAGGGAAGTATTTGTATTGTTTAAAGAGAAATAAGTGAAGTTTGGCCTAGAACTTAATTTGTTTGGCTAACATCCCACCTTATAAGAAGGATAGCTCTAAGAAAGCTCTATTAGATGAGTTTTTTTTCTTCTTCCATTTTCATGTATTAGAGAAACACGTTTAGTTAGATTAGTCTTGTAATTTGGTTATATCATGAATCTATGAGGTAAGTTAGTTGCTTTGTATTTCATTATATGAATTCAACTCATGTTTTCTTCTTCTACTTCTTATGCTCAAGATTAGATAAGTTTCTATACTTACAATTTCTCTAACAAGTCCCTAGGTACAATGTTTACATGTTGTTAGTTTAAGTTTCATTATGATTTGTTAGATATTTGGTGTTTCACCTTGGTGGATTCTTTTTATGCTTTTAAATCCATATTTGATTATTAGGTTACTAATATAACTTAGGCTTGAAATCAATTTACTCATAATGTCATATTTTCCATCCTAAGGTGAGATGTGAGTCTACTTGAGGACGTGTTAATGACTTTGGAAAAATTAATCTAATAGTGGCCTAATGATGTCATCTACTCATGATGGTAAATCCAATGCCCTAACTTTCACATTTAGGTTTACTTTGCATTTTTTCTTTCATGCACTTTCATTTATTTATATTTGCATCAACAATTCTTTATTTTACTAGGTTAAGTATTTGAAGTTTGATTTTAGAATAAGTTTTTCAATTTCTATTAAGCCCTCCTTGTGGGATTCGACCCGTCCTTGTCAATTTCTAACTCAATAGACAACCGTGCACTTGCTGTAAGATTTAAGATCAATCACATGTTAAAAATTTTAGGAATGAAAGGTTTATGGCACATTTTTCCTTGATTTCATTTCTAGGTAGTCGATATAGTAATGTAAGGGTGGTGGTGTTTGCTTCATATAGGTATGTAAGGTGGTTGTGTAAGGGTCTTCAAGGCTGGTTGTAGATTTTTTTTATTGAGTTAATTTTTTTTTATTCTTCTTATGGTGGACATAATATGTAATAACTTTAGAACATAAATTTATAATCTTATGAATTTGTTAATAGTATTTGATAATAATTTGGTGTAGGGTTTAGACTGGCTAGTATGCTTGGTTTATTCTATGACTTTTAAGTTCTTGAGTTCAACTAGGATTTGAGAATTTGGGCTCAGCCTTGGTGTTATATCATATTAGCAATGGGTGCATCAAGGCATTTTTTGGATTTGATAGTAGGCTGATGGGGTAAGCTTCAAGAAATTGAGCAGCCAAAAGGAAGCAGGGCGGGTAGGGAGGAAAATTTCATATATTTTCTGTTACAACGTGCATTACATGTTGTGGAATGAAATTTAGGTCATAAAAAAAAAAAAAAAAAATTTTGATGATGGGGATTTCACGGCTTCAATATGTTGATAGGGGTTCCAGATACCCAACCACGTTGTGATGTTAAGTCACAAAATGCACATCATGAAAAATAGCCCTCCTACTATGATACTACATACCCCAACGTGCTTTTGAACATTGTGAGAATGATACCAGGACGTGCAATGCACATTGTCGAAGTTGATTGCTAATCAACCAACTAGTGGTTAATTCTTAAATCTACATTGAAGGTGTACTAAGTAATTATGGAGTTGTATCTATCTTTAAGGCTAATCTACATGTGCATCTCGAGGAAAACCAATGCGTAATTTGAGGTATATGTAAAATAGGGTCCGCCAACTAAGATATATATACGTCTTTTGAGAGTTACAATTTGAGCATATCATTTTTCATTTTCTGCCAAAGAAACTCATTCAAAACAGGAAGAAACCCTAGAGAGAAATCCTTGTTTCTCTGTGGAGATCTTGTTTTTCTAATATTTTGATCTACGTTGATCCTTTATCCTTAGGGGTCAGGTTGAGGGAAACGTTTTCTACCATCACTTTTTTCTCATACCCAAAAGCTTGGCGTTGATTCAGAATAGCAAAAAAGTTTGTGTGAATTCGAAGGGGCGATCAAGTTATTTCATGTGATTCAACTTGCATTGGAGTGAGAGCAAAGTCGAATTGATTAGATTTTGGTATAAAATCTTACCCTTTTCGAGTATAACTTTGATTTTCATAGTGGATACACAATTAGGTTTTCGTGGATCCTTCGTTTTCTCTTTATTATCAAATCTTAAATATCATTTACAATTTTAGCATTTTGTTATTTTGTGATTGTTTAGTTAATTTGTGTGTGAACTGATTGATTGAAAGTATGAGCGGTATGTATTTTAACAAGTTGGCTTATAAATAAGAAATTAAACATCAAATGTTTGTCGAATTGTGTAAATGAGTGAACTAAGTGTTGAATTCTCATGAACATGAGAATCACACTCCACCCTCCAAAAGAATGTGATCCCACAATCAGAAGGAGTTTCACTCGCACCATTGATAACAAAAAAAGTCTAGAATTCTTAATAGATGCCACCCTACATTGTGATCAAATTTGTCTTAGAAATATATGGTCTCATCCTGGTTTCCACGTAATCGTATGCGGGGGATCATATATTTTAAGAAAAATAAGAAAATTTGGTAAAACAATGTGGGACGACTCATCATTTTGATGAAAGGTAGGGTGTTGAAATTCCGTGGTCATGGAAATCATACTCCTTACTTACCACCAACAATGTGATTCTTATGCTTATGGGAGTTCAGCTACCCACCTTTGATCGAAATGATAAGTGGTCCCTCAACATGTTGAGAACATTTGCCTTAAAATAAATGGCCCCCCATATGAATTTATGGAGTATAATTCCATGCAACCAAATGATGCACCCTAAAACTTTTGTGCACAATATCTTGAACATCAAGTTTGCAGTTGAATTTGGATAAATTTGATGTTTGTCCTATTTACTAATAGAGTAATGATTTTAATACTTTTATAAATTTTAATTTGGTCTTAGTCTATATATCGCCGTCAGTTGACAATCCAGTCAACTGTTATCTTGTGCTTAACGTGGCATAAAAAAGGATATCTAAATTACCCTCATTTGATAGAGGTTTGCCCATGTTTGTTGGCCTTATCTATCCCCCTCCCTTAAGTGAGAGTAGTTTATGTATTTTTCACATCACGTGAGAATCACATGCAGAAGATAAAATTGAATAAATGGTCAATTGACGGGAGAGGTCAATGTCAAATTTACCATTGAATTTAAGATAATAGATATATTCATTAAAAGTTTTTCACCACCCATCAAAAATTTTAAGAGTATTCAAAACCCACTATTTTATGGAATTGCAAAAACGTTAGCTTATCATAATGGTTACTAAAAATCTCATTAGTGATCAAATCTCATTTGAGTTGGAGTATTTTTTTTATTGGTGGTGTGGTGCTAAAAAGTAGTTACCTTCAAAAAAATAATAACTCAAAAAAAAGTTGGGATTGAGAATGAAACCCAAATTTTTTTTTTTTGTTTTTTTTTTAAATTGGGTCGTTGACCATTTTTATTTATTTATTAATCCATGCCCGAAGGCTACATGACTGATCCTATAGGGCTAACCAAACCGGCTCGAAAGAAGCTACAATATTGTTGCCACTTAATATCTTCGTCGTTGTCTCCATCTCTTATGAAGACTTGCTTTCGTTCCATTCCATCGCCTTCACCTTGCATGAAGACTTGTTTACGCTTCGCTCGGTCCAGTCCATCTAAGTAGCTACATTCAATACCCGAAGGCTTATCAACAACGGAGCACATGTTCTCCTAATAATCGGGCGAAAACTCACAAAATTCTAATTAGTGAGTGTCGCCTGAGACTTCTCATAAGGAGAATGGATGTCTGCCCTACAATTGTGAGTGATATGGTTATGTAACAACACGCAGCCACCAAAAAAATAAAAGTTTACAGGGCGCCCACCTTGTGTTCCATGGATATCAACAAGTGCTAAATTTAATCCCTCTGAAGTTCTCACGGGATCTCAAGACCCCACTTCAACAACTTATAACATCTCCAAGGGATTCTCTAAAATAGCCAAAAAATTATTTTGGGGATGTCATGTAAGAAAAATCTTGCTCCAAGGGATTCACTATCCAAACCCCTATTTTTACTTTTTTTTCTTCATTCTCTCTATATTTGGGGACATTCATTATATCCCCAAATTATAATAAATATTAAAAAAAAATTATTCTTTCCTCTAATCAAATAAATTTAAATAAAAATTTTAAAAAGTAGGGAGACATATATTTAAATAATGATGAAAAAGTTAAAATGAATAATGTGGTTGAAGTGATATAGAAACATGGAGACCCCTAAAAGTAGCATTTAATTAAAATGATGATGGTTTTAACTTTTATCCTCGTAGATGCTCTTACAGTGACTCAGGAAACTAGTGGTCTTGACATGTCATGGACTTAAAATTAGCTTAAACTAAACAATCCTTCTACGTATCGAGGGAGGGAACGAGGTAGGGAGCGAGGATGCTCTCTCGCACGTGGTCCTGCGTCGTCCCTCGCACGTGGTCCTGCGTGGATTCAAAAAAAAAAAAAAAAATGAAAAAAAAAGAGGGAATCGAAATTTTTGGGGAGAAAAGGAGGGAACCTCTCCCTCTCCCCATTTCCATCTCCATCTCCACAGAGAAAGAGAAGACACAGAGAAAGAGAAGCATCGAATCTATTTCTCCAAATTTCCCCAAATTTCGATTTCAACTTGGGTTTATCCTCCCCATCGAAGAAGAAAACCGAGAAGTTCACAAGTTTCTGGAAGCTTGGTGGATCCTCCCTCCATCGAATCTTCCCTCCCCATCGTACCTTCCCTCCCCATCGAAGAAGAAGCTCCATCACATCCTCCCTCCCCATCGTCGACTCCACCGCGAGAAGAATCGAGAAAATCAGTGGAATCGAGAGAATCAGCGACCCATTCACGTGCAAACCAGAGAAGGTAAGTGCCAAACTTGATTTCTTCTTGATTTCTTCATGTGGGATTCTAGATCTAGATCTAGGGTTCCTGACATTTTTTTTTTTTTTTTTTTTTTTTGTATGTGAGTTAGAAAATGAAACTAATGCTACAATCCCCTCTTTTTTAATGTTCAATCCATGTTTTGCCGTGAAAAAATAAAAATAAAAAATCCATGTTTAGTAGTAACTATAAACATTCTGATTTAGATTTGAGTAGATTTGCATTCTGTTAAATCTGGACTGGTTAAAGTTAAAAATCCTATCTCACAGGATACCTAGTAGGCTTTTCTGATTTACTCTAGTTGAATCAATTATATGCTTTGGTGGTAAATGTTGTTTTGATGAATGTTTAAGGTGTTTGGTATAGAAAAATTGGCCTGAATATTCGACATCCTGGAAGCATTGAGCCTGTAATTGAACATATAGATGCTAGTGACGGTGATGATGAAGACGTTGATGACGATCTCCCATGTCCTCATGAATCTGAAGGAACTCCAACGGAAGAGAAAGTTGTGCATATGATGCTACTTATGGAGCAGCAGTGGACGGCCTTCAAGTCATTATTATCTGAGGTAGCAGTTACAAATTGCCAAGCCTTTGATTTAAGTTTCTCTGTTTTTGTCTCAACCCCTCTGATTCTTTTTCCATTTATTTTCAGAAGCAGGGAAGCAAAAGTTTCTTTATGGCACAAAACTCGTTCGCAGCAGACACCGAAGTAGAGACGGAAAAGGGAAAATACAAGTTCATGTATATAGACTCACAGAAGAAGGTTATTTCCATTTCATTTTCTCTTTAAATTTTATCAAAAAAACTCCAGTTTCCCATTCTCTCGGTCCTTTATTTTTTCAGATTGCCAAATTGAAAGAAAAAAATTCAGAGCTAAGAAAGAAGCTGGAAATTGCTGAGGCCAAGTTTGAAGGGGTAGGTCCTTCCCCACCAATTCATATTTCAGTTACATTTAGGGTTCCTGACAAAATGTTTTGATGTACAATGATCCTGAGACTGTTTGCTTCTCCTCAGAGGGTTTGATTTGATCTCAACTTCACTGTCTCAGCTCACAAGTAACATAGACACTGCCCTCCAAGTAAGCTTCTTCACGGTGTTATGGTTTCCGATGTTCCATGTAAGATTTGTTATTGCAAAATTGTTTATCAATTTAACTAGCTAGATTCAAATTTCCACCCACACAAATTGAGTGAGATGAGGTGTGGTGGTGGGGAAAAATTTAGGTACAAAGGTGTAGGTTGAAGACCACTGTGTTCGACAGATTTGGACTAGCCCACTTCTATCATTTGGAAGGAAACTTTGTTTATGTTTAATATTGTACTCGTGGAAATTGAATTGGGGGATAGATTTTTATGGTTTTCTGATATGGACCATTGAACTGGGGCTGGATTGGTTGTGTGTCCTTGAAGGATCAAAATTGTTTTTGCCAAAAATACTCGTGTCCTTGAGTTTTGTATTATGAGTGAATGTATTTCCTCAAACTCACTAACACCTCATGTCACATAGAAAGGGCAAGAAAATCTATAGGATATGTACTAAACTTGATCAAATTTTACTTGTTCACAACTGAAAGAGTCAAGTTAATGTTGCCATAATCTCATTAGGCACCAGTGCACCGCACTTGCTTGGTTCTAACTGTACTAGTTGAGTGCAACAAAATGAAGTTAATAATAACCTGAACCTGGGATTTAAATAAAATGAGTAATTTTTATTCAGTGATATCTACGGATTCTGAATCTGATTTGCATTTTGGTTGCCGATTAATATATGCATTTGAACTTACATTATTGCTGCTTTTACCCAGGGAGCAAAAGAGTTGGCTAAACCTTCTTTGATGTACAATGATCCTGAGACATCTGAATGTGACAAAGAAGAAGAGAACAAAAAAAGAGAGAAGAAGAGGAAGATAGATCTCACCGAACCATCTGATGGTCAAGGAGAAGTTGAGAAGGATGAAGAAGTAAACTTCAGGAATGGAAAGATGAAGAAAGCCAAAATTGTAGGTTTAATTGTTTGTTTTTCTTCTCTTCTTAGTAACCGTAATTGAATTTGGAAACTTACAACTTTTCAATGTATTTCACAGCTTGCAATTTCCATGGCAACCAAAGCAGCCTCACTAGCTAGAGAACTGAAATCCATAAAATCAGATATGTGTTTCATGCAAGAAAGATGCACTATGCTTCAGGAGGAGAATGCAAGTGGAGAAAGCAGCTCGCGAGTCTGAGGTTTGTCCCTTTTATAACAGTCTGATGGTTTGTCCCTTTTATAAGTAGGTTTTTGTTTAATGGTTTTTTTGAAAGGAAAATTTTCATGGTTTATTAGTCTAGAGTTGCACATGCAACTCGATCCCTTTAGTACTGCAAATAGTTCTTAAACTCGTACTAATGGAGGTTGTTCATGTTTAATTGTTCTTTGGAAGATCGTTAGCATCATTTATAAGCTTAATCATATTAAGGTGGCAGAAATCTATAAATTCATATGCCTCCATCGAGTGTTAAGTAGATGTAGTTTTTTTTTAGTAATATAAGCTCATTGATTCATACTGAAATACTGGAAGCAAATAGTCTTCGCTGCGAGGCTATGTAGTTTATAGCACCATACAAGACATTTTTACTCCATGATGATGTTTTCTTTTTTATGCACTGCAGGGACATGCAACCATTACTAGAGAGGCAATGAAGAAATGAAGCAATGAACAAGCCTGCATGTCAGAAGCTGCACCATTCATGTATATAAGAGATCATGGGTGCACGTCGTATCCTGAAACACAGGTTCTTCACAGTAATATGATAATGTACTTGAACCAATCATCATCTGCCGCTTCCTACTCGGGTGGCTTCAATGGCGACCTTCCATCTATTGGAGCATCCAATTCAACCCCTTCGCAGCAAGGGACGGCATTGAGTCTCATTAGTTCTAATGTTGGGGGGCAGGGTTATGGTGTATGGAGGTTGCAATAGCAGACTAAATTTGTAATAGCATGGTGAAAAAGTTTCCCCATGCTGAATTTGTAATTGACAGACTGACATTGATTTATTTTTGCTGCTATATTCCAGCAGTTTATGTAGATATTCCAGCAGGTTGCAATAGCAGTTTTTGTAGACAGGTTAAAATAGCAGTTTTTGTAGATATTCCAGCAGTTTTTGAGGTCTGTATTGTGCTGAGTGTGAAAATGTTTGGCAGAGTTCATAGTTGCATAGTGCTTATTACTAGTGCTTATTATAGAGGTGGTTTGGCATATTTCATAGTTGCAGATATGGTTTGGCAGCAAGTAATTTTCAGGTTGTTGAAAATACTCCATGACTAAAAATTTCAGTTTTCAGGTTGTGTTATATGGTGCTATTTGCCATCAATTTTCAGTTTTCAGGTTGTGCTATATGCTGTAATATGTAAAGCATTTTGTCAAGCATTTGAGCATTTTGTCCTTAATCCATGTCAAGATTTGAGTTTCATTTTATTTTCTGAGCCACTTGTAAGGTTTAGAATCATAAGTATTTTGTATAAATCCATCAGATATCAAGCATAAATAAGCTGAATTCCGTTCCAGATTACGAAGAAGTGTAGCTAAATACATGACATCCAGAGTTCGATTTTTGTCGATATCCTTGTGTTTGTATTCATTCACACACCAAACAAAAATTCAATCTAGTGTACTACAAAACCAAATCTAGTGTTTGTATTCATTCACACCAAATATGGTTGGAATCCATGTTAAATGCTAAAAAACAGTACTGGCATTGATACTACAACCTGAATAAGTTTCAATCTAGTGTACTACAAAACCAAATCCCATGCTAAAGAAACATTCATTTTCCAACAGGCCGTCCATATCAGCTTGCATCTTCACCAGCAAGACCGTCCATATCAGCTTCATATATACCAAATCCAACAACAGCGGTAACAACACCATGCATCAGCATCCAAACCAACAGGGCGATCACTAGCAACAGGCAAAGACATTAATCAGAATATAATCCAATCGACCAATGCAAGTAAAAGTTTCTAAAACTTCTCAAGCTGGTTGCAAAATTAGTTGCAGGCAAGATTGCTTATTGAGAAGCCAAACAATGCAGCTATGAGCAAAGACTTGAACTTTCACATTTTGTCATCTCAGCTCTAAGTTCTAACTGACAACAACAAAAAGATTGCATTTAACAAGGGTGTTCGAGCCATATTGGAAAAATGTGGACACACATCATGCACCTTTCAGTCGTCTTATGCATTTAACCAGGGTGTTCGAGTCATATTGGCCAATTTCAACAATTAGAGGTTGTTCCACATTACAGATATGGTGACATGCTGAATACAAGTTAATTGACATACAAAATCCAAAATGTTAATGAGACAGAGTAAAACATTGGTGTTTACACACAATCCAAAGTTGGATATTCTACTCTGTGGATATCCACCAATGAATGTTAATTGGTGTTTACACAAAATCCAAAATGAATGTTCATCCACCAATGACTCAGACATAAACTTCCCAAAAGAGATTGATTCCCAAAAGGAAACTATGCCAAATACTCGAAAATTATCAAGGGATTGTAAGAAATTGTCTAACGATGTCATCTTAAGCAAAATCTCCATAAAAAATGGAAGGGTCAATATGTACATAATAAACTTAACAAAGCACTCACTCTCATCAGTAGATTCAAGCACATATGGTGCTTGATGTCCAACCCGAGATCCTTGGGAAGATTACGAAGAAAACTGTCTTCATCAACTCCTCTAGTTTCTTGCCATTTGTAATGTTCGTAACGCCTAATCCATTTTTTCAGATTGTCAGGGAGCACTCGGTGAGACATTCATTCCTCTATGTCTCGCCTTTTAATTCTATAAGTCTCATCTAGTCTTTGCCAGGTTTGGACCAAGAGAACTGAAAACATACATGAAGACGAGATTACAATCACAGTTTAATCAGAAGTAGAAGTAGGATTTCTTACTGTTGAAACAATGAAGTGGTATTTTTTCTGATTCACTTTTCCTGTTTTTGTTTCTTGGGTTAACTTCAAAACCGATCAAACATTTCAGCAAAACAAGAAAACCCCTGAAACCCTAGATCTAAAAACCCACATACAAAAAAAAAAAAAAAAAAAAAAAAAAAAAAAATTGTCAGGAACCCTAGATCTAGATCTAGAATCCCACATGAAGAAATCAAGTTTGGCACTTACCTTCTCTGGTTTGCACGTGAATGGGTCGCTGATTCTCTCGATTCCACTGATTTTCTCGATTCTTCTCGCGGTGGAGTCGACGATGGGGAGGGAGGATGCGATGGCGCTTCTTCTTCGATGGGGAGGGAAGGTGCGATGGGGAGGGAAGATTCGATGGAGGGAGGATCCACCAAGCTTCCAGAAACTTGTGAACTTCTCGGTTTTCTTCTTCGATGGGGAGGATAAACCCAAGTTGAAATCGAAATTTGGGGAAATTTGGAGAAATAGATTCGATGCTTCTCTTTCTCTGTGTCTTCTCTTTCTCTGTGGAGATGGAGATGGAAATGGGGAGAGGGAGAGGTTCCCTCCTTTTCTCCCCAAAAATTTCGATTCCCTCTTTTTTTTTCATTTTTTTTTTTTTTTTTTTTTGAATCCACGCAGGACCACGTGCGAGGGACGACGCAGGACCACGTGTGAGGGAGCATCCTCGCTCCCTACCTCGTTCCCTCCCTCGATACGTAGAAGGATTGTAAACTAAATGATCTTACTAGTTAGTAAAGACTGTAAGTATTTTAATAAAAGCGTTAACCTTGATGTTGATAAATTAGATTTCTCGGATTTTGAGTATGGATTGAAATTTCAGATGACCTGAAAGGATCTGTCGCACCGTTCACCCGTTGCTTCACAAGAGGTGTTGAGTACAAAGGAAGGTTAAAAATGGAGGACAAAAGAAGTGCCGAGAAGAAAGTAAAAATGCAAGCTTCGGCAAAGGGAAATCCAGTAAATAACTCTGAACACCAGTCCTTTTGTTTAATCGATTATATTGCTGAGTTTACACTTGTTTCTGCTCATGTTTGATGTTTCTTGGTTTTATGAACTTAATGCTAAAACTTTCAATTCTTGTGTTGCTTCATACTAGTGTGAATGGAAATAGGGTGTTCTTTTTTCATTATTTTCCTGCATTCTTGTTATCAATGATGAAATCGATCTCTCTTCTTTCTCTTTTGTCTCCTTTGTTTCTTAGTTGATGTCTCTTCTCCTATTCTTAGTTGTTTGCCTGTTTTGATTCCAAGATCAGATGGGTTTCTGATCCTTTTGAATGAAATTCATTGTCTTGATTTTTAATTTATTTGTTTGTTTTAAAGATTAAATGGGTTTTCTTTTGGTAATCATATTCAAATGCCCAAGTTGAGGAACCCCAAGCCAAATCTTTTAAATTTAGTAAATAGTTTAGTTTTCTCCACATTTCATCACAAAGCCATGAAAGAATTTGTATGTGAAGTGGGTCTGAGAAAAAGCCAAATCCCTCACATTCTTGCCATGACAATTTGACCTCCCTTCTTGCTCCCATCTCTTTTCCTATTCTCCTTCCTCCCTTCTTCAATACCTCCATCTTCTTCACTTTGTTTACTTCACTTTCTTGATGTCACTTCCTTTTCATTCTCTCTATACCTTTTTCTCTCGACATTTGAGTTTTAGCAACTTAGATCTTCCAATCAAAAGAAACGTACAAGTCTTGGCTAACAAATCACTGTCTTCTCAAGTTGGGGGTGATTTGGAAAATATTGCCAAAGGCCCTAATTGAGAATAGAAATTGGCACTAGATCTTGTAAATAACAACAAAAAATTAGGACTTGTTTAAGTTAGCAAATAAACTAATTAAAGAAGAGAGTTATAGTGATAGTATTTGTATTAGATGAAAAGTTAACAACGTTGCGTGCATTCTGAATACCATGACACTCACAATATTGTGATAATCGCAACTATGTGGTATTAACTCTAACCACAAGTTCATGACATCGCAATGTTGTGATGAATATTATGATATGAATTTCATTATCACGTCATGAATATTATGACATGATTTTTCATCATTTGACTTGAAAATGGCTTATCAAACACCACCATCTATTGGAATTTCAAAGATTGAGAGCTGACAATCTCTAGGATTCAACAAAGCGTCATCTTCTTCTGCCTCTTTGATAAATTCTTAAAACGCAAAAGTTTCGCTATTATGATCCATCATTATGGAAAAATTTTGCACCACTTGGAATGAGAGCTATGCCAAACTCACACTTTGCCCTGAAAGGGGTTGTTTTGAGCTTTTGTGAGACAGAGTTTAACTAATAAAACTGACTAAAGGACATGGGGTTCGTATGAGGTTTAAGTAGTTGCATAATACAATTACCTTTTTTCTTCTTGAGTTGTTTTTAATTCGACCCTGCTAGTTTAGGTCCAATACCCATTTTGAAACTTAATTGATCTTTTAAAGCTTAATTCAATACAATCCCCACTTTCTAATGGAGGTCTATGGCGTGGAATAGTCCACATCAATTAGTGGACCAAAATACTTCCACCTTGAGCTGTAAGTGCATGTGACACTTGCAAACCCCCAAAATGCATATGAGGGCTTTTTGTGTGTATCTCAAGGTAATCCTCCTGTTACAAGATGGAGCTCAAACTAAATAGGATGTAAATTAGTGGGGCAAAAAAAATCTCCCACCACCTCCCTGTTTTATTTTTATTTTCATGTTTTTTTGTGTTTGAAATTTGCAAAATATTTGTCTTGGATTCTGTGTATTGCGCGTTTGAATCTCCCATCTCTCTCTCTCTCTCTTCTTTCGTTGTTGTTTTGTTTGTGCTGCATTTATTTGTTGAGTAATTTTCACTAGAGTTGAGTAGGAAACATTCTTGATATAAAGAAAGCTCGCAGATTGGAATAATACAGAATCAGGGAGGCCTCTCATTGTTAGGGACATGTTTGATCAAGAATAACAAAATTTTGTTTTAGCTGGTTGTTTTGATGTTTTTTGGCCAAATGTTACTATTCAGAAGTCTGCACATTATTTTAGGTTGACGTTTCCTTGTTGGACACAAGACTGGTTGGATACTTCCTGGACATGAGCCAGATGAGGATCCTCACAGATCATTGGTCAAATTTCTTCACCAATTCCCACTCGTGGTCATATTCCATTTAAAGGGGAAATGCATCACCACATCCTTATCTTGTATGCTATTGTAAATTATTTTGTTTTAAAATCTAGCAGAAAATTAAAACAGCGGAGAAAGATACTGCATATGATAGAAGTAAAATTTATATCAGTCCTTTTTCTTTGCTTCAAGTGTATTCCCCATCTGTTCATCTCCTTCTCGTGACAATGACACTTTACGGGTTCTTATGCAATTCAGATCGCACTGGACTAGTAAACAATGACTGATTATTGAAGCATATATACGTTGCAAGTCATCTGTTAGATTTGAAAATTCATAGTTTCTTGCCTTCAGTATGGAGCATTTGGTTTTGTGGCTATTTTCCATAGGCTTTCATTCCAAGTGGTGCAAAAATTTTGATTGGAGTTTAAGATCAGGTGGGTTTCTCCTCATTGGTTTTTGATGTGACAAGACCAATGAGGAGAAACCCACCTGATCTTAAACTCCAATGAGAAATCCAAATTCGTGTTTATCAAACAATGAATGAACAAAGGAGTCACCGTTTACCTCTAAAAATTAGGGGATATACCCAAAAAGAATATAAAAAAAACCTGAATGTTAGATCAATATTATTCTTTAAGCATTCTTGTCACCACTCGAAGGTAATTGTAAAAGGATCAAACAGGAGTAGTAGGCCCTTTAAGAGTTAGAAGGACCTATGATTGTTCCCTCATCTAGATCTCTTTGTCAAATTTCTCCATCCTATGTTATATGGATGATTTTCTATATCCACCTGATAACATCATTCCTGTAGTGAGTGGTAATTGACTACCGTAATAGTAGTTTTCTTTAGATGTTTCTGTACCATAAAAACTCTTTTTCCAGTCAATTTGAAGGAAAAGGAAAAGGAAAAGTCCTCTCCCTTGTCTATCTTTTCCTTCTTATACTCTTTGTCCTTCGTTCTTCCTGTTTGACACCTATCTTCCTACTTGTCCATCATCTGTATTATTTTTGGGAAGTTAGGTCTGTTGCTTTCTCTAGGATCTTGCTTCTACATGCTGCTTCATGTACAGATCTTAAAGTTAAATGCTTATGATTTTCCTTAAATCGCTACGTTTTGCACTTGTATTTAGTGCTTCTAAACCACTAAATTTATATGTGTTTTCTGACGATATGGATGGTACATTTGTTTGCTTGGGACTTCTATATTGTGTGCAGATCCATATTTGTTTATAGAGATGATGTTCTTTGTTCTCTAATCATCCGGGATACTGCTGGAATCATCATAATAGTTCTACAAACTCTATGTTTAGCTAATGAACTTCTTCTTGATATGCCTATTCCAGTATGAGCATGCTTATGTAAAATGTATATTGAAGTAAACACACAAGATTTGATTTATCTCATTGGTTAATATGTATGAAAAACCCTTGCAGATTAGTTGAGCTAATCTACGAACATTTGGTTATGCAAACTTTCTTACACATCCTTAGCTGTTTTTGTCCGACGGCTCTGGCCAGCTGACACAAATTGGAGAGAAAGAGAGACTAGAGAAAGAGAGACTGGAGAACGGATGAACCAGATATCTGCAGTTGCACTATCACAGATTCACAGTGCACCTGCAATTGCAGCCATGACTTGAATTCCTCTGGTACCTCTATCATGGGCTATTGTGCATGTGTAATAGTTTTCTTTCTTTGGACAGCCTGAAATGCCTTGAAAGTGTCCTTTCAGATTTTAGGAAGCTGGGGTAGGGTTGATGCACTTACTAGCCACCTCTGAGTTACCTATGAAGAATGGTGCCTCCCCTGAAACAATCTGTTCGGAAGTGGGACTATTCTTGTTTATATGTGCGAAGTGAGGGACTGTTGCTATGGGAATCTCATATAAGAAGAAAAGAAATCCAATCATGACAGATGAGGAAATCAAAGTCCTTGGTGTCATGGTTATCAAAGTGTATATCTTATTGTGTATCGGAACCCTAAATTAAAGATACACATATCATAATGTATTGCATATCAGAAGTTATGGTGCAAAAATAAATACATAGATATAAAAACATGTATTATATAGCATATAAAATGCATAATAAAGACTTATTCTAGGAAGAAGGTCTCAAAAACAATTCCATTGGTATATGACTTGTGTAACACATCTAAGCAAGCTATTGCCTATCATTCATCCATTCATTCACATCACTTGTACAAGGACGGTGTATCTCTACTTCATCCTATTTATATATCTCGGACTGATAAGGTTTATATATGATATATATCGTGTATTATCGTGCATATCATAAACTATTGATAATTATGCTCAGTGGAGTTGTCTTGTGAATGGAAATCTTCGCAGTTGAATCAAACTATTTTATTAGAGAGTTATAGACGTTGCTTTATGCAAGCTTTCTTACATGTTCTTAACTGCTTTTTTTTAATCAGGTACTGAGCTTTGCTATGTTACTTATATAATTGTTTCACTGTTTAGGGTCAACTATGCAACATATGCGGTGATATTGGCAAATCAGAATACCTCGTGTCGTGTGACAACTGCAAGTCTCACGAACTTATGTATGGTTTGTTCAAACTAATTTTTTCATGCAAATGTGACAATTTCTTCTGATGAACTCCATAGCTAATGGAGATCAGAGTATCTTTTATTGATTGAAGATAGATGATATTTTTGTTGGGTCCCATAGATATCTCAGTTACATTTATTTATTTATTTTAAGCACAAAGTCAAGTAGGAGTCCTGCAGTATCTCAGTTGTATATGTGGAAAGCCATGAACTCTGCTTAAAAAAATTGTTGGGTGTATCACCAGTCATTTATAGGGCGTATGACAGTGTCAGAGTGTCTATTGTTACATAAATGGAGGGTAAGGTAAGTATCTTGTTAATCGCAACTATTAGGTATTGTCTTACAAGGCTTTGTTAAGTTTTGATCCAAGTCATTGAGGTCTGTATGCACTCCACACTTATTTTTCCTTTAATTGAGTTTGCAATTGTATATTATAACAAAATTTCAATAAGCAACTTTGTCTTTTTGCGTTTCAGTTATTGCATGAGGTTCCCTCAAAAAGTAGTTCCAGAACAATGGAAGTGTGAAGCATGTGAAGCTTGTGAAGCACGTAGCAGTTTAGTTTCACCAAGTTCTGGTTTAAAGAACTCTTTCTCGAACATGAACCATCACGAACGGAGTTTTGGAGCTTCCAGTAGTTTTCATGGGCAGGAGTTACAATCTTCTTCTGAAAAGCAGAAAATGATTAGTACTGGTAGTGGCTCCTGTAGGCTGCCCGTTGAGAGTATGAGAATAGGTGTTCTAAAGCCTGTAGATCGTCGGTTAAATGAAAATATCCCCATGAAGGTTGCAACTGGAAAAGTAAAATACCTTCAAGTTCAAGAGGCTTATAAACTGTCATCGGGAGACACAAGAAAGGCTTCCTGTGCACGGAGTGGTTTCAATTTGCAAACCACAAGGAGTCCTGTTTCTGGAAGCACTGCTCCTAATTCTTCCCATATGAAGGCTCATCAATTGCATGTTCAAACATCACAACCATGTGTTCCATCTAAACTGCTATATAAACCACCAGCAGTTTATAAACTGTCATCTGGAAACACAACAAAGTCATCCTCGGGATGGGATGGTTTTGATTTTCAAAGCACAGGGAGTGCTGTTTCTGGAAGTGCTGCTTGTAATTCTTCTCATGCGATGGCTCATCAATTGCATGGTCAAACATCATTGCCAGGTTTTCCTTCTAAACAGCCATACAAGCCACCAGAGGTTTACAAACTGTCATCTGGAAACACAACAAACGTGTCCTGTGCATGGGATGGCTTCAATTTGCACAGCACAAGGAATCCTCTATCTGGAAGTGCTGCTCCTAATTCTTCTCATCAATTGCATGGTCAAATATCACCTCCAGATGTTCCATCTAACCTGCCATATAAACCACCAGTTCATAAACTGTCATCTTGTGACGTCCCGCCAAAGGCATCCCGTGCACGGGATGGTTTCAATTTTCAAAGAACAAGGAGTCCTGTTTATGGACGCGCTGCTCCTAATTCCTCTCATTTGATGTTTCATCAATTGCATGGTCAAACATCACCACCAGGTGTTCCTTCTAAACTTTCTACTGCTGAAAGTTCAAGAATGAGAATGACAGCAGCAGAGAAAATTTCTTCACTAAAACCTCAAATGAGTTCAAGCAAGGTCTACCTTCTTTCTGGGACTGAGAAAAATAATGCTGAAATGCATCGATCTCCATCAAATGAAGCTTGCTCTGGGACTTGCAGAGACATAGTCAAGGAAAAGAGTGGTAAGAGTTAAAATCAATTGAAAATGCAAGTGCAATCTTTAACCGTTTTATTTTTCGTGATATCACATTTTTTTGTTTGTTTGTATGTGCAAATGTTTTGCCAATGCAAGTCACATACCTTCTGTCTCACTTGGGATTTCCTAAGGAAAAGAGGCTTCTCGTGTGTTCAATGATTATGCCTTCATACCTCTTGATGAAGATGGAATTTTATATTCCGACACTTTGTTTAAATTTGAAGAGCCAAAGCTGAGAAATTGCCCTGTTACAGAAGTTGCATGGAAGTGGGTACCCCATTCTTTTAATTTATGATAGAATTAATGCAAAGTGATGTAGTAGTTTAACAACAAAATATTGAAGAAAACCTACCAACTCATTTTTTAGTGCTTAGCGTACATCAAGGATGCAAAGACTCTTTGGAAAACTTGCCATATTCGTGACGACACGTATCCGACACCGACACTCGCACGACACGCCTTTGACATGTGTCAGACACTTGGTCAACGTGTCGGCAGGGTCAGTCACATGGTCAATGTGGTTAACGTGTCGGACACGCATTGGACACCCCAAAACTTGGTTAGGAGACAGTTAAGACTCGACATCCAACTTTATTTTATTTTTTATTTTAAGGTGGTATCAAATAACCACCTAATTGAAGGTTGCTAGTCCATCAAAAGTGAGAAATTTTTAATTATGATTTAAGAGTCAAGTTAAAAAAGGCAACTAAAGCCACTAAAACATAAAGGTAGTCTATACTTCTTTTTAATCTTTGTTTATTCTTCTCACCTCTACTTTTTTACTTTGTTTTTTTCTTACGACAATGTGTTGTCTTCTTCTCCACTTTTATACCTCTTCTTCTTTTTCTCTATTGTTTTTCTTCATATTCTTTTCTAATTTTTGTCCTATTTGCAATATTGAGATGACTACATTGTTTATATTTCATTTTCATCTTCACTCTTCTTATTCTTTTCTATTTAAATTCTTTCTTTATTGAATTATTGTTTATCTTGATAATCTTGATATGATTTAATTTATATATATATCATGTCGCCGAGTCCTAATTTTTTGAAAATTGTCGAGTCGTGTCCGTGTCCGACACGACGCGCGTGTCCGTGCATCCTTGGCATACATTTAACATGGAAAATTACGTTTAAGCAGTGATGACGGATAACTATGATAGCGACATTTGGTGTTGCAATCCTGTGATAAATCTTATAGGTTTACACCAAGGTTTCTAACTTGTTTTGATATTTAAATACTCTTTGTAGCATATCTGCATCTTATTTATTTTCTTTTTTCATAAGTAGAATGTTGTCATTGTTATTTTATAATTAGCTGGAGATTAACATTTGAAAGGGACCTCTTGTTCTCCACATCTTGGAGTAATAAGCATACAAATGTTTTGTTCTTGTTAGTGAGCTTGACAAGTCCTGAGCCAAGTTCTTCAATTTCTTTTCAACTTGCTGTTTGACCCTTTGAGAACTCTTCAATCTGCACCCAGCTGCTGTAAGCTTCGGATATGACTAAACCATCTCTGCTGCACTATATGCTTTTGTTACTAATTTAACTCATCCATCATGCACTTTGCAGCAAGGCCATTAATTTCAGATGATGTTAAAACCTTTATAATGCATTCATTCTCAATGTTACTTGTAGGGGTGGCTTTGAGGTTAAACATAGTGACTTTTATGATGAATTTCAAGCTCATTATCCTAGGAAAGTATCTAAGAAAGCTTACAAGTTTTCAAAAGGAATGCCTGGGATACTGCAATTTATGCTGCAGCCTCGTTGTGATGTGTGGCCTAAGATCTTTAGAGAGGGATTTCCTTCTGTTGAGGACATTTCACTTTATTTCTTTCCAGGCCATTTCAACAGGTATTGTGTACAATCTTTACTGCTGGCTTCATTTCAACAATTACTTTTAGATCAAAAATTTAATCTTATGTTCTTTCTTGTAGTGCCATAGAGGAGTACCGTAGCCTTCACAATTTGATTTGTACAAATGACTTAAGCTTGCGGAGTCGCATGGGAAATGTGGAGCTGCTGCTCTTTTCTTCTCAGCACCTGCCAGCTAATTCTCATAGTGAGTGCTCTTGATTTTGTACTGTTATAATCTATAACTAGTTTCCAGGGAAAGCATCACGTGCGATAGTAATTATCTATTGAGATTGAACCAATCAAGTGAATTGATATTTGACTTGATTATGGAACTTAAATGATTAGAAGTAGACTACTTATAGGGTAATATAACATGCTTTCTTTGTCTAGAATGAACGAGATGTTATCACAGACAACACACTGTGATTATGATATTCAAGGAATGTATATTACAGATGTATTGAGTATCATGAAACTACTTTTCTTCGACTTCTCATTGGCTCAACTTTGATGTTAACAGAACTGAACAAGAGCTTTTACCTTTGGGGAGTATTTCGCTCTATGAAATGACAATCCACTCATGCTCCAATATAGTAATTTACAGTGGTCCCAGGATGCACCATCTAAAGTCCATTCAGTTCGACATGGTAAAAAAGCTAGCTATGCAGTGCTTGAACTTGAGGTTAAAAGGAGCAATAGGAGTTGCATCGTATAATAGGGACAATGAATAGTCCTTTCAGTTGTAGTAGAAGACTTTTGTTATTGTGCTGGTACATTGAAAGAAACTTTTCTCTATAATTTCTTCTCGCTATTTATTAATATTTGATAAAACGGGGGAATGTTTTACTGGCCTCCCGCTAGTCAGGTGACTAATTCGCCTGCCCTCAAACTCAAAGACCTCATTTGCCTTAGTCCCCCGCCCTCCCTCCTCCTCGCATGGGGATGCCTTTTGCAACGTGCTACCCAAATCGACAAAATTGAGATCCTCTCACCAGACCTCTCTCTTGTCGCACAACTACCGGACATACCACTGTTCGTCTGTCACTTGCCTTCCTCGTCGCCCGCGCGTTCTACGGAAGCAATAGCTTGACTCAATCAACCAAAAAAAATAATTAAAAAAAATACCAGCACCAATGTTAAGCAATACTAGCACCAATGTTGAACAATTCAGCACTAATACTGAGCAATACCAATATTTGTTCTAAGAATTTTTTCAAAAAAAAAAAATACCAGCACCAATGCTGAGCAATACCAACATTTGTGCTAAGAATTTTTTCAGCCTTCGCGCTAAGGGGGAGTAATGCTGACTCGAGTCGAACCATTAGCCATTCACTCAACAATCCCGATTTCTTGAGTCATGCTCGCTCAAGTCGAACCATTAGTCGTTCACTCGACAGTCATGATTCTTCATACCAAAATTTTTTCAGAAGCATCCAGAATTCGGCAATCATGCTGACTCGAGTAGAACCATTAGCGGCTTCCCTCGACAGTCATGATTTCTTCACCAAATTGGACTCAAAGTTTCCTCCAAGTTGCAAATTTCATCTGCGTCTATATGGGGCATGTTAGAATATGTAGGGCTTGCACTCAACATAGCCAAAGCCCAAGTTCAAGATTAATTCACCTCTACAAGAATGAAAGTACAATAATAGAAAAGTTAAAATAGGAAACTCAGAATAGTTAAAGAAGTAAAGTCAGAATATGAAAGTTAGAATAAGTAATTCAGTATAAGACTCTAATTTGTATAGCAAGTTTTAAGTTTCTCATTTCTACAAGGTTAAGTAGAAGTTAGCTTATATAAGCTTATATTCATTCAAGGAATAACAAAACCTCCAATTATTTTCTTTACACGCTTAATGTTTCTCAGATTGGACAACATCATAAAACAAAGATCCAAGTGAATTGAAGATGCTAATGATGATAATTATACTGTACAAACCACTACAATTGTGGTGGATCTTTCTTCAATACATGTAATTGGAAATGGAGGTTTTAGATGTTAATCTGGTTGTTGCTCTCAAGATTATTACTTATCAGAAGTGAGTGTTTGAATCAACTCTGTGAGTGCCTCCTCTCTCAAGGAGATCTCATATGAAGATCATGCTTCACAACAAGTGCAGTTATGGTGATATTAAAGCTTCAATTGTTTGCTTAGACACTACAAGAAAATTGGCCTTTTACAGCATTGCAATAATGCTATAAAAAAGGTATCATAGCATTTAGTGCAAGTCATAGTAGCTCATTTTATCTTTTTGACATAGCACTATGAAAATGCTATCCCAACATAGCATTTGTAAATACTATACCAACATAGCATTTGTGAATGTCATGGTTGTATTATTTATCATAGCATTAGTGAATGTCATGGCTATCAATTGTTTGTTTTAACATTTAGAAAGTGTTGTCGAAATGGCCTTTTAAAATGCTATAATCAAATAGTTATGGTACAAGATATATATCTATAATAAATAAAATAAAAAATAAAAAATAAAAAAATAAATTAAATATGACAAAACTATTAATATAATGGGACATATACATTACTGTATTGCTCTCATAGGTTCATCAATACATATAAAACTCATTACAATAAAAGCCATAGCTTCATTCCTGCTTTTAATTTTCTGAGTCCAATGCGTTGGTTGCCTCATCTAGAAGCAGAATCTGAGGTACTTTTATTACTGCCATTGCAATTGCTATCCTCTGCTTCTGTCCTCGTGACATTTGAACACCACGCTCACAACCTACAATAAATTTTAAATACAACACAATAAGAAAACGATGGATAAGATTAATGAAAAAGGGGTAGTTTGGTGTTAACTTTTTTTCAGCTACACTCACCAACCTACCATATTTCTTTAATGGAATAGATTATTTTTCTAGCCCTTTCGTTTCATGCTTTGATGTTGTGACTAGCATTAGACTCGAGGAAAACTTTTTCAACATATATTATTACAAAAAGAAACGTCATCGGAGATAATACAATAGGACTAACCTGTGTGGTAGCAGCTGATTCAGTACATGATTGCTGATTTTTTGTCCTAATCTCGCCATTCACTCTATTAAAACCCAAATTGGCAACATAAACAAGTTGAAGTATAACTAACGAAACTGTGAATATCAAAGTTTGAGAAAATACAACCATGTCTGTCTGCTTCAGATAACTCAGGCTTTCCATCTTCAGAGTGACCACCCGGAGCCTGTAAAACCATCTCTCAAAAATATATTCTTAAACATATATACAAAGTAAGTTGGAGACTGAAGTTTCTATAACATCAATTATAACCAATACATACATTTGGACCATGCATCATCTGTATACAGCAGATGAGACTCCAGCTGCAACAGAAAGGACCAAGGGCAATCCAGAAAAATAAAGCAGCCAGAATAAATATGCAGAGCACGCAAGACAGCAAGATAAGAACAAGATCGACATCATACCAGATGCAGTATTGAGTTGGTTCTGTCGGCTGAAGCTCATCGTATGGTAGATATAATCAAAATCAGTGTTGCGACGATTGACAGCTTCTAAATGTGCAGCTAAGTGACAATTCACAAATAAAAAAAAAAGGTCATGTATTCTCAGCTTCAAACCTACAGCTCCCTGTACAAACAATGTTCATGCTTGAGCGGTAAAAAATGAAGTACGCTCTTAATTAAGAAAAAAAGATTTCTATCATCTACAGAGATCACTTATGTAGACAGATTCTACAATGCCTATATTCGTGAATAAGAGGGTTGTAGGCAATCCCAAAACAAGAATATGCAATATCACTGAAATTCGTTTAATTCATTCTATAGGGAACTACCAAAACATCACTGAAATTCGTTTAGATCATTTTATTTTCTATCAGTCAAACACAGGATGTATATTGATAGATAAGAAAGAGTAGAGTATAAACAAGAATATGCAAGACAACTGAAATTCGTTTAGATCATTTTTTAGACAAGATTGAAATTACCATGTTGAGAAACTACCCGTCTAATGATATAGAGGTTGAAATTGAAAAGTACAAGGTGGCAATCTACATAGCTAGCCAAGAACATCTGCCAGCGATAATGCCAAATGCAATAGCCTGCCCTTTCTAATCTGACAGAAATTCACAAAAAACAAAAAAACAAAAACAATACAACCGATTTTCTCAAAAACAACCTCCTTGATAGGACAGTGAGACTGCAACTCCAGGCTTTCTATCTCTGAAAGGAAAGCTGCCGAAAATTGGAGTTTCATGTACAACAACAAAGCCTGATCCCAGTGGCTGCTGCTCTAGAATAATTAATGGCTGTAATGCTAAACAACTTATCCTTCACCTGCAAGTAAAAGGATTGCAACAATGTTGATTGATTAGCTTCAAGAAACCAAATATAGTTAGTCTGATCATGAAGTGCTCTGGTGTTTCATTAGATGAGCACATGAGCGTGCTCTGTATAACTTTAAAGTTGTTCATGGTGGATGAGTGCGTACCTTTTTTTTAAAAACTATCATACATTGACAACACCGTACATTACAGGCGGGACCACTAAACGGTAATCCAACTAATAATCATGATTCAGAATTAACTGGTTAGTATAACCTGCAAAGGAGATGAGCCAACTCCTTGGTGCTCACTGAAACTCAAAATTGCACCCATGCTTGCAAGATTGCCAAGTCCAGCACCAACAGATGAGAAGAAAAGAAAATGATGCATGTAAAAGCAAAGGCAAAAACTGAATACTGCAGCAGTTTTACTTATGTCACAGTTAAACCTGTGTAAACAAGGCATACTTATTTTCCATCACATACAGGAAGGTGACACCATAGCTCAGCACAAGATCCAACTCTCTCATCTAATAAGTTTGGTTTAGTTGAAAATCAATGTCATGCTGAGCTGTTTCCCGAAATTGTGCATTCTTCAAGAATTGTTCTTACTCGAAACAGCAAAACAATATTTGGGTTACAGCTCACACCTCAAAATGATTAATTTACAAATGACACTTATTTGGCATATCTTTGAAATCTAAACATATTGGCACTTTGCTGATTTTTCATCGGCACTTCGTGTATATTTATTTACATTAAACTCCTATCGATTCCAGGTGATCTCCACCAGTCTTCATTTTCCTAACTCCAAGTAACGAAGTAAATACTTTGCAACAGACAACTTACATTAAATCTGTCCCACATGTGCTCGCCTCCAAATGAAAATCAAAATCCCATTGGGGAGATTAATGCAGCATTACGATATCTGCCAGGTTTCAGTGGCTGCAAATAATATCAATTTATAACATTGTATGTAAACATTGAATATGTTATGATGTCAATCGGTGCCAATTGAACTTCATTTACCTCATCTTCTTCAGAGGTGTAGCAGACTTGGATGTTTCATTTGTAACTACATCCTCAACCATGGATCTCTTATTGTTTGGGATGGTGCATGAACTCTTGTTCTTCTTGGATAAAGCATCATGCTTTGCTCTTTTCTTATACAGGGTAGAGAACCGATTTTTCACAGCATTATCAGTTCTGTATTCAAAGCAGTATAACACGTTCAATATAAAACTACAGCTATGAACATGAGCTGTTTGGATAAAACAGACTGTATTTAGTGAAACTTCAGCTTCAGATCACTCGATCGAAATACATTTTGATCTCAACTACTGATTGTCTGTTACAACTACTGAATTCGCAGCTACGGAAGCTCAAATTGAGTGAGATTCAGGAATTTCGAACTGATAAGATCGAAATCATCACTAAACCTAAATTCGAAACTGAGAGAAACTTGAAATTGAAAGAAATTTCAATTTACAGATCTGACTGAACCTAAATTCAAGCAAAAATTTGCAAAAACAAACTAAATCAAGAGACACTCACCTGTCTTTGAACAAAACAGAGATCAAATCGGGGAGAATCTGTCACAGTCGTGACTTCTGGATTCAATTCCAGATGAATTTGGTTGGAAAACAGATGAACTTGAAAGGAAAACTTCAATTGATAGAAAGACAACAACGAAAAATATATTTCTCTGTTCCACTCAACAGATCAGTCCTTGTTTACAATCAAATTCCTTATGCTCTGTATTCTCCTCTCTTCTCCATTTAACAGTAAAGTTCCAACAGAAATTCAAATCTAACTAATCAAAAGCTAACACGTGTTTCACCCCATGTGGGTTCCTAACAACCATTAGTGTTATTACTCCTTTACCCTCCTATTCAAAGAAGAAGTGATTTGAATTTCGTGCCCATTTTTATCGCCCAAATTCTGTTGATGAAATTCTTCGATTCCAATTTGGATTCCAAGTTGGGTATGTGACATTACCCTGTCTTTCGAAGAATCCTTGTCCCCAATGATGGAATGTAGGAAACATGGTCTAAATATTGGTCCAATCTTCCCAAGTGGCGTGTTGAGGAGAGGAGTTGGACCAGTGAATAAGAACCTGAGTTTATAATTTGATTATGGCGAGGGACGAGGCGACAGGCCAAGACAGCAACTGGTTCAGCTTTGAACTTGCCAGTATGATCAACCAAAGGTAACATGGGAGCTAGAATTATCGTGGTTCCCAACTTCTTCTTCAGCTGGGAGGCATGAAAAACAGGGTGGATCTTTGAGTTAGGGGGTAGCTGTAGTTTGTAGGCTACTGTCCCAATTCGTTCGACGACTGGAAAGGGACCATAGAAGCGGGCTGACAGCTTTAGATTCTTGCGGAGATGGACTGAAGTCTGCCTATACAGTTGTAATTTTAAGTATACCCAGTCGCCAATGGAGAACTCTCTCTCAGACCTGTGTTGATCTACGTAGAGCTTCATCCTTTCCTGTGCACGGTGCAGCTTATCTTTCACAATGTCAAGCATATGATCTCTGTCTATGAGATACTGCTGGACATCAGGATTTGCAATGTGGGAAGTGGGAGGGAAAGCCAATAAGGGTGGTTGATAACCATATAGGGCTTGAAATGGACTGGATTGCAGGCTTGTATGGAATGAAGTATTAAACCAGTACTCTACAAGATGCAACCATTTATACCAGTGAGTTGGTGCATCACTAACCATGCAACGTAGGTATGTTTCAAGACATGCGTTTGTCCTCTCCGTTTGCGTGTCTGTCTGAGGATAATAGGCGGAGCTCATGCTTAGAGTTGTTCCCAATGCTGCAAACAAATCTTGCCAGAAGGTGCTTAAAAAGACCTTGTCCCTATCAAACACAATTGATTGAGGTAGACCATGTAATTTGTATATATTATGAAGAAACGGATCAGCTACCATAGTGGAAGTGAATGGATGAGACAAGGCCAAGAAATGACTGTATTTTGTAAGTCGATCAACCACAACCATGATCACTGTCTTGTGATTTGAAGGTGGCAACCCCTCAATGAAATCCATAGACACATGTTGCCAAGCTTGTTCCGGAATAGGCAATGGCTGAAGAAGACCACCGTAAGAAGATTGATCATTTTTATTTCGTTGACAGGTATCACAGTCAGTGACATACCGTAGGACTGTTTTTTTCATTTTGGGCCAAAAGAATATTGTTGTACCCTTTTATAAGTAGAGTTGATTCCTGAGTGTCCCCCAAGTGCTGAAGTATGAAGTTCTTGTAGAATCTGAGTGCGGAGCTGCCCTGAAGACCCAATATATAGTTGGTGCTTGTGTGTTTAGGATCCCATTTGCTAAAGAGAAGGGAGGAGAACAGTCATTGCTGAGAAGTAATTGCTTAATAAGTTGATGAGCCTTTGGATCATTGTTATAGGAGGAGATTACTTCCCGTAACCACAGTGGAGCAACTCTAGAAATAGCCAAACAATGACCATCCTATTCAGTGCATCCTGATAGAGCTGGAACAACAACAGAAATAGCCAAGCAGTTGCTATCTTGTTCATTGCATCTTGACAGAGCATCAACCACTGTATTTTCAGACCCCTTTTTGTAAAATATTTCATAGTCGAAGCCAAGAAGCTTGGAAAGCCACCGTTGTTGAGTCATGGTTGTAACCTTTTGGGCCAAGAAGTATTTGATGCTTTGATGATCCGTAAAAATAAGAAATTTAGATCTGAGAAGATAAGATCTCCACCTATGGACGACCATTACTATTGCCAGGAGTTCCTTTTCATATGTAGAGAGTGTCAGATTCCGTGGGCTGAGGGCTTTGCTAAAAAAATGCAATTGGCTTGCCCTTTTGAGCAAGGACTGCTCCTACTCCTTTGGAGGAGCAAGCATCTGTTTCAATGGTGAAAGGCAAGTTGAAGTCTGGCAATGCCAAGACAGGGGTTGTGCTCATGGCTGTCTTGAGTTGAGTAAATACTATAGTGGCTTCCTCGGACCAATTAAAGGCATTCTTTTTTAGGAGATCTGTCAAGGGCTGAGCTATATGACCGTAGTGCTTAATAAATTTCCTGTAGTAGCTCGTAAGACCCAAGAATCCCCGTAGTTGTTTGATTGTAGTGGGTGTAGGCCAGTTGGTCATTGCTGCAATTTTCTGAGGGTCGGTTGCCACTCCTTGGCCACTAATGATGTGCCCAAGATACTCCAGTTGTGGCAGAGCAAATGAGCACTTTGAGAGCTTAACATAAAGTTGATGGTGTCGTAGAATAGAGAGCACAGCCTGTACATGTTCCATATGCAGGGTGATAGTAGAGCTATAGATTAATATATCATCAAAGAAGATCAACACAAATTTCCTTAAGAGAGGCTGAAATATTTGGTTCATAAGTGATTGGAAAGATGCGGAGGCATTGGTTAGGCCAAAGGGCATCACTCTAAACTCAAAGTGTCCATGATGTGTTTTAAAAGTTGTTTTGTGAACATCAGGAGGGTGGACCAATATTTGGTGGTAACCTGATCTTAAATCCAGTTTAGAGAAGATTGTGGCCCCATGGAGTTCATCAAGCAACTCATCAATGAGGGGCATAGGAAATTTGTCCTTGATGGTGATCTCATTCAACTTCCTATAGTCAACACAAAATCTCCAACTCCCGTCTTTTTTCTTGACTAGCAAAATAGGGGCATCAAACAGGCTTTGAGAATGTTGGATGAGGCCGAATGCAAGCATTTCTTGTATTAATTGCTCGATCATAGCCTTTTGCATGTAAAGAACCTTATAGGGGTTTTGAGATGGAGGTTGATGATTTGGTTTCAATGGAATGTGATGATTTAGGGATCTATTGGGTGGGAGTGAGGTGGGTTGCTGGAACACATTACTGAAGTCATCAAGTATGTTTTGCACTTCAATGGAATTTGATGGTCATGTGGTTGTCATGGAGAACAAATGACATAGGAAGGAACTTGCATGCTTTTTTATAAGTCTAGAAATACCTTTTGTCTCCATAAGACAGAGATTACCTGTGTCTAGCCCACCTTGTAGAGTCACCATCTTACCATTGTGGTTTAATGTGAGTTGCAGTTTTTGCAAATTCAGAGTTATGTCCCCAAATAATTTCAGCCAATCTCCTTCTAGCACCATGTCGTAGCCCCCAAGTGGAAGAACCCGCACCTTGACCTCAAAGAGAATTCCCTGCATAGTCCATTTAAGATTCTGGCAGAGTGCATTGTTGATGATTTGCTCCCCATTTGTGGTGTCAAACAAGTAGGCCAATTTGTGGCCTTAACAACTCGTGAGTCTAGGAATGAGTGGGTGATGCCAGTGTCTATCAAGATGGATATGTGCTTCTTTTTTATCAATCCCTTGAGCAATAGAGTATTGGTGGAGAGGCTTCCATGCAAGGCATGTAAAGATATTTCCATATCTGATGGAATTTGTTGAACTAAATCTTCAGTTGCCAGCATGGTGTGAGTTTCTTCTTCCTCATTTGGCTCTTCCTCTAAATTCAGCATATACAACTATTGAGTCTTACAGATGTGGCTGGGTCTATATTGCTCATCACAGTAGTAACACAATCATTTTTCTCTTCTCAGCTTCATTTGTGCGTAGGTGAGTTTTTTTATAGGTGGTTGAGTGTGAGATGGTAATGCTCTTAGAGATTGTTATGTTCATCTTCTGATTAAAAATATTGTTCATCTTCTTCATGGCTCACCAAAACCATATTGATGACGCGACTTTGGCCAAGGGCCTTGAGATTTTCAAACACATGTTGCTTTCTGAATCGAGCCTTATTGAAATCCGGAAGAAGTTCGGGGTCCCTGAAGACCTGCCATTATATGCTCTGAAGGATGATCAGACGCTAATGTTTCCAGCGAAGGGATTTATCTGTTTGTACTGTGGGATGCACCAAACTGGAGCCCACTTTCTTATTTTTGACGTGATTTGGGACTTCTTGGATTTCTTGAAATCCCTCCTGCCCAGTTGGTACCCAATAGGTATAAGATCGTTCTTCTCATTTTGATTAGAGTGAAGGGAGCTGGTGTTTGCGTGATTTTGCGGGTGATCTTAGTTGCTGACTTTTCTTTGGCTGAACGATCACGCCGTTTGTAAGATGACATCACCGACTTGCTTTGAGAATTTGCCGGATGACTTCAAGTCCAGGCAGAAATACTGCTTCTTGGCTCCTATGGATTCAAAGTACTTCCAGTTCAAGGGTCTTCGCTTGAACGAGAGCTTAAGCCACTTTGTAAGTGTAGCTTTATCTTCTGATTCTGTTGCGCTGATTGTATGCTAACCGTTTCTTGTGTTTCTTTGCAAGGAGGTTCCCTACCACTCCTCTTACCTTAGAGGAGCGAAACACTATAAATAAGTTTTGCGACTTGCCGGTGAAGAACGTGGAGGAGGTCATATGTGCTACCCACTTTATTCGCAGTGGGCTGTGGGACAACTGGCATGAGGCCCCCACTCTTTACCGATCGTTGCTAGTTAAGTCTAAAGGTGGGGTCTCTTCTAGGAAAAGGAAAGCCACCAGAGTTAAGGCTTCTATTTTGTCTGGCACGGAAGGGCATTCTGAGATACTTGCCTCCTTTGTAAGTGCGAAGAAGTCCCGCGTTAGGACTGGGTCCTCTTCCAAACGATTTACTCCAGTAAGTGAAGAGCATGAGCCCGATTGACCTGCTAGGGCGGAGGCTGAAGTGTCTGACTGGGAGAGGGACCACCTGCGATTAGCAGGGGTTGAAGATGCATTGAATCTTAGTGTTGCGCAGGTAGAAGCTTCGAGCAAGAAGCTGATGCTGGCTGCTATGACTGCTTCTACTGGTGTTGATCCGTCCGAGATCGTTCTGCTAGAAGGTCCTGATGAGGATTCGCCTGAGGTTCTGGTGTCCAATTGTTCCACTGATGGGTTGTCTAATAGTGATCGTGGTGACACAGGCCAGGTTTCTCATAGTTCGCATTATTCTCCATCTCGCTCCAGGCCGCATCTCAGGGTGATGGAGGGTTCGTTGGACAACTCGCTTCCCTTTTTTCTTCTGGATCCCGCTAAGCCATCTCGCAATAAAGGGTTGGTTTTTGGTGACAAAGAAAAGGCTGCAGAGGATGGCCTGGAGAAGTGGCGACCACGAAGGGTGGTGCTGGCGTAGTTCCTCATCCGATAGAACTTCATTCGGATGCATGGATAAGTTTGTTTGCCCCATATGTAGTGAAGATGAACAATTAGGTCTAGTACCAGGAAGTTGATATGGATTATGCTTCGAAAAAGCATATAAGCATGTGTCATAGCTGACTGATGGGTCACGCTCCAAAACCCGATGAGGATACACTAGAAGGGCGTATGGATAAGGGTTTAAAGTACCTTATGATGGGAATGTCTCACTTGAGCCAGGTGGTCGTTGTTGGGAGGAAAGTTGAGGCCGCTCGTGAGAGGGTGTATACTATGGAGCGTGTCTTCTCGAACATGCAGAGGTTGTATTCTGACGCGCTTTATGAAATTGAGCTGCTGAGGAAGCAGGCTGAGGAGAGGAGGCTGGAAAAGTCGATCATTGTTGCTGAGACTCAAAGGGTTCGTTTGGAAGCCGTTGAGTCTGACTTAGCAGAAGCCGTGTCCGCGAAGGACAGATTCAAGTAGGAGTTGGATCTGGCCCGTCGTGACCTGGAGGTTGTGCAGGAAGCTACGGCTGAGGTGCGTTCTGAATTGCGGTCTCTCGTTGAGGAGAATGCCTTAAAGGAGGCTGATTGGGCTATTCAAAAACAACAGTTGGAGTCCAATGTGGAGCTCAATGCAAGGATGGCGAGGAAGGCCGGTGACCAACTTGAACTGGAACAACATGAGCTCAGTGATGTATAGAGCGGTTTGACAATGGAGCAATCTCTGGATGTGCTGACAGACAAGCTAGTGCTGTTGGAGCATGAACTTGCTAAAGCGAAGGCGCGCGAGGAAGAACTTCTTCAGGAACAAGGCAAGTGTGAATTCCACTTGGTTGTACACGATAGATTGGAACTGTTGGTGCTAATGAAGGAGGAGCATCCGGAATGGGACCTTGATTGCTATAAGAAGATGTCGTATGTAGACTTATCAGTGGTTTCTGCATCATCAGTCGAAGAGCTTCCAGATCATGATGCTCAGATTGCGGCACGTACAGACGCAACTCCTGCTCCCTCCTCCATTAAGCTTAGTTATTTTGTTTTTGTACCCTCTCCTGATGAGGAATAGACTTTGCATGCTTGTATTTTTTTGCCTCGATTGTTAACGAAAACAGATTTATTTTGAGTATGTTTTGTATCTGTTTTATGCTCGGTTTCCCTATTGTGCAATTTTTGTTTCGCCTTGTCGTTTTACTTTGGCATAGGCTAGTTGGATCAATAGGAAGTCGAGTGGTCCATCTGTTCTTGAGAGTTTGACCATTTGTGTTGCGAGTGATTCGGAGTCACTGTTGCTTAGTTACATCCAATAGTAGGCGTTTCGCTGATGGTTTAGAAGTGGATTATGTTGCCCAGCTGTAACCCATCCTTAAGGTAAGCCACTGGGGGCTTGTTTCGTCTACCTGACTGTCGGTCACGGTTAGCTGGCATGAGTGGACTGTGATAGCCGAGCTCATGCGTTGTCTTTGAGCTAGAGCGCTTGTCCCAAATCAGGTTTTGCAAGCACGGGCTGGCATTCCATGTAACACTTGTTTGTGTGTTGGCGAGACGATTTATAGGTCGGCATGAGTGGCCTTTGCTAATAATAGAATGTCAGCCTGTGTAAGCGTGAAGACGCTGTTTGAGCTGTGATTTATCTCTGCGACCGGTGTTTTGAAAGAGAGCAGTGGTTGTGTGGCGAACCGACTAAGGCTCTCACCTTTCGAACCGTCTGTGTCCGAGCAGAATGGACTATGTTCGAGGAGCGAGGATACGGCGATCATGGTCTGTTGAAGAGCGATGATCCAGTGGTGAGCTGTCGACATGAATTTGGGATTGACTAGGCTCCCACCTTTCAAGTTTGAGGCAAGGGGGTTCGACGACCATGGTCTGTTGAAGAACAGTGGTCCCGTGGCAAGCTGTCGGAATCAGTTCGGGACTGGTTAGTCTCCCACCTTCCAAATCATCTATGTCCGTGTGCATTGAGCTACAAATTTGAGGGTTTTCAGTGACCATGATATGTAGAAGAGCAGTGGTTCCATGGCAAGCCATTAGAATCAGCTCGGGACTGACTAGGCTCCCATTTTCCAAACCATCTACACCCGCACAATGGGGCCTATAAGTCTGGGAGTTTTCGGCAACCATGGTCTGTAAAAGAGCAATGGTGTCGTGGCAAGCTGTCGGTATTAGTTTGAGACTGACTAGGCTCCCATCTTCCAAACCATCTACACCCACGCAGTGGGGGCTACAAGTCTGGGGTTGGTAATTTGGCGACCATGGTCTGTAGAAGAGCAGTGGCCCTGTGATGAACTGTCGACATCAGTCGGAACAGACTAGGCTCCCACCTTCCAAACCATCAACACCCGGGCAGTGGCCGACTACAGGTCTGGGCTTTGATCAGAAGCTCTTGTTGATAGTCGTCACCATCTAGGCTTACCTGATCGGGTTTGGCGACCATTGTCTGAGAAGGGGGCAACAGTCTCTGGCGAGTAGCCGTCACCATGCGTGATAGTGCAAATTAGATTCCCACTTCCTAAACCATCGACATCCGCACTGGGCGAACTAGGTGTCGAGGTGAACCGAAAGCCTTCCTCGTCAGCCAAATCTGGCTAAGTTTACCTGACTAGGTGGGGGATCTGCCAACTGGGGCGTGCGAGCCTATATCCGTGAGCGGAGTGCGTTGTGCGGATGAGTTATGAAGAGACATGAGTACCTTAAATCAACAGGTGTGATCCGTGTGTCAATACTGACTAGGGTTTCTAATGCCTGCATCAGGCACGTGGTAGAATATTGTTTGAATAGTGGGGTCGAGCCCATGGGCCCGTAGAGTGAGAGCTAGGGTTTCTTGTATGAAATATGCTACGTGTACAACGTAAATCTTATGGTAACACATGTACGACATAGATCGCTAGACAATTAAGTATCGATCACTCCCCCACAATTAATGGGGTTGTGTGCAGCCTCGTTGCAAGGTCTATGTCTATCAACGGAAAACCGCAACACGCGATGGCTCAAACATCCCAAGCAACGCCACCACGGACCCTTGTATAGACCTATTCATGGTCCAAATGGACCGTATGATCAAAATGGTGGAAAAATTCACCCAATAGCATGCACAATCCACCGACCCCGTCCAAAATGGTGGAAAACTCAGCCAACGAAGTTCATGCAGAACCTCTACAGGTGAATCTCGAAAGAAGCTAACCACTTCAAAATAGGATCCCCAGAGTTATGGGACCCCTGCTGAAATCCCATTTAGGATCGGAGTCACAGATCCCAATGTACTGTACAAACTAGCCAGACAACCATTCTCTGACGCACTCATGGTGACTCATATGCCCATGAAGTTCACCAACCAAAGTTTGAAGCTTACGACGGTACCACCGATCCGACTGACCATTTACGACACTTTCACAACATGATATCGTTAAAAGATATCACAGAATCCATCCTATGCAAAACGTTTCCGACAAGTCTCACCTCCACAACAATGAACTGGTTCAAGAACCTACCTCCAAGGTCAATATACTCATTCCAGGCGTTGGCTACCGCCTTCATTACGAGGTTAATCGGCAGTCAACGGATGAGGAAGAGGCCACACTTCTTGGTTCACATCAAACAGAAGCCTGAGGAGACAATATGGGAGTATGTTCCTCGTTTCACTAACGAGTTAACCATGACCTATGGATGTAGCAACGACACAGTCATTGCTACTTTCACCGCCGGACTGAAAAGATGACCCTTTTTCGATGCTCTGAACCTGGAACCCCCAAAGAACATGGCGATTCTATTGAAGACAGCTCAGAAGCACATCACTCTTGAGAAGATGATAGCCGCCAGGAAGAAGAACAAATCTGAAAGGGAAGCCCATTCAAAGATGCGAGAAATGAGGGAAGAAATAAGGAAAGACAATAGACCTCGGGAGAAAAACGTTCAGTCAAATAAGCACCGAACTAATGGGAGATCCGAATTCAACCAGCAAGAATCCAGAAAGCTGCAGTCGACAAGGCTCAGACACAAGTGAGTGACTAGCATAGCGAAAAAGAATACAAACCATAAACGACCTTGAAGACTAGTCGAGCGAACATACTGAAACACATGATGAAATGGGAAGATGTCAACTGGCCACTCAAGATGAGAGGAGACCTAGAGGGACGACAAGAAAAAATACTACTCTTTCCACAAGGATCACGAGCACGACACTGAAGACTGCTACAACTTGAAGATGAAATCGAGCACTGGGTTCAAAGAGGACGACTCGACGAATTCGTCGAGCTGGCTAATAAGCAACCCAAAGAGAAGGCAGACACCGCCACAGGATCAAAGGAACAACCCACAAAGCTTATATACGCCTTACATTGCGTAGCCGGAGAAAGCGACCAGTCAAGCCCACCGAAAAGACAACCAATAATATCTCCCACTCGAGTTGATCTATATAGAACTTGGAGCTCCAACGCTATCAAACGAGACCAGATAAATCAATACGACAACTCACAAATGAGGAGCAAAAAATTGGCAATTCAAATAGGGGCCAACCAACTGACAAAATCAAAAGAAGCTTACAAGCTTGATCAATATCCACGACAAGGCCAACAACACCTCTTACACTACTAAAAACGAAGACAACACAAACAAATTCTATGAATCGGCGAATGAAGCCTTGGCAACAGGTACTGATGTGAGCATGATTGAACAATTTGGGAGTACATTCTATTTTGCTTGTCCGAACATACCTGTCAATGGCACACACCCAACAATTCGATCAAGAAGCATTATGAGTTTATTAGCTACCTCATGACAACAACATACGAACAACAAAATTACAGAGAATCATGGAGGAAGAAGTTACAGCTAAAATGTTGAGACCATTCAAAGCAAAACAAATCGAGCAACTGTTAGAAAGATGCAATGCATATTCCACAACATAACGTAACTTTATGATAAAGGAGTGACTACTACTACTATAGATCGTTAAACACCCAAAATGGGGTTATCAATAAAATTTCAAGTTCGAAACTCTCCATCTTACGCCCAATTTTGCAGCATCAAACCAAGACAATGAGAAGCAAATGGCATACCAAGCCACAAATAAAAGGTCAGGACGTATAAGTCAGACACAAACCTTCTAGTCTGATCAACCATGAAGTAAAAGTTGGGACGAACAAGTCAACTTATTCAAATAAACTTCGAGTTAACTAATACGCCAGACCAACGAAGTAAAAGTTTGGACAAACAAGTCAAATTATTCAAATAAACTTCGAGTCGACTAATACGTCAGACCAACGAAGTAAAATTTGAGAAGAACAAGTCAACTTATTCAAATAAACTTCGAGTCGACTAATATGTCGGACCAACGAAGTAAAAGTTGAACAAGTCAACTTCTTCAAATAAACTTCGGGTCAACCAACACGTCAGATCAACGAGGTAAGGACGAACAAGTCAACTTATTCAGCCCTATATATCATATCAAGAATTCCAGACACATAAGTCAAAATGTAGTCGTAGAGGCCCTTTGGTCGACCGAAATATCAGACCAAGAAGTGAAAGCTAGAGATACACAATACAACTTACTTCGAGAACCATGATGGACATAAAAGTAAAAAGGTATGAGTAAATTCACTTACAAAACCATAAAAAACCAGCCAATACTTCAGAACACGAAAAACTTTGGCGTACGATAAATCTCTTGGAGCAACCAACACACCCAACCACGACACGAATACTTGAGGATTTGAATGAGGAAAATCCCTCGATTTACAATAACGAAGAAATAAAAACTTTGGATGGTCGACAAGCAAGCGCAAAACCAGAAATACCGATAAGCCTATATCACCAATACTTACAAGTATATTACAAACGACTTGATGAGGAGAACACACACATCATATACAATGAATCTCAATGAATAACCCGAGATGAAGCACGACTTCAAAAAGAAAACACGCGGAGTAGAAAATAATATAAAAGGCAATACATCATTGTCAAAAGGAAAGGTATTTTCATTCATAAAATCACTTTGTTACATTCGGATAAAAAGAGCGTACATTTGAAGAAGGAGATGGAACATCCTGAGAACAAAATAGGAAGTTCGAAGAAGATATGGTAGAGGCGGCAAAAGCATCTGATGGACGATAAGCAACAACACCAATGGCAGGAAGAGATGAGGCTCTCTCCTCCACAGTGAGAGTCGATGATGAATCCAGGACGGAAGGGTGAGGAAATGACATTTGTTGATCTACAGGATCGTTTGAAAGATCCGGAGTACTGTCCTAACCATTGTCATCCTCAAAAACTTGATCGACCAAATGATGATACTCGGACAAATCGACGCCAAACCCTTCAATATATTCAAGAAGCTCGACCTGCACGTCAACCACTCTCTTCCAATCCGCAATCTTCAACTTGTTTCTTGTCACAGCAAGCTCATTCCTAGTGGAAATAAGTTGCCCCTTGGCGGTGGCCACCGTGGCAGACATGTTCGACTTAACTTCATCAAGTGTAATTATTAATTGTTCCACCGCCCTTCAACAATTCTACGACAGACAGATTGCTCAATCATAGAACGAAAAGCCTCATCATGGCCAACTTTATCGACAAATAGCTCATTTTCCAACTCATCCAGACGTGCGCAAACCCCATCTAAAGTAGTCGTTGAAGACTCTAGCTCCATAGCAGACTGATCTCGTGCAGCTTCCACTTCCTTCAGAGAGGCCAGGGCAACCCTAGTTTCCCTCTCTTGCTTTACACACTGCGTTTTTACCACGTCAAATTGGCAAAGGACGTGAGAAAACACCAACAATACCACCGCCAACTTCCTCTCAAGAGTAGCCACTGGCCACGACCAACCCTGTACTCCTACCTCATCACCCCAGCATAAGTGAGGTGGTTCATCCCGTCCATTATTTGCTTATGACCATAATCAAGATGAGTGCTAGGATCCAACATCAACATCGAAGGCCATTCTACCACTCGCCTATGCCATTCATTGATCAACCTACGCACACCATCTTGCAAGTCAAGCTGAGTAAACCAACAAAACTTTCCATCCGATTTGATACAGATGTCTTCTGGATCCGGAAGCACATAGGAACCACCCCCAATAGTCAGAAGAGCAGACGAAACAACGGTGACAACAGAAAAGGTACTCTTGCCTTCTCGGTACGAAGTAGTCGTGGCAAAAATAAAACTAGTAGTGATGGCAGGAACAAAAGAATCCAAATGAGCAGGAGAATAGACTAAGAACCCGGCTACATCATCAACATGAATGGAAGGAGATCGAGGAGGAAAAAACTCAAAACTCTGACCACGGTCAACGACCTCCTTAGACTGTTCTACCGCCAGTTGGAGCATTTTGTCATCGATAGCTCGAGGGTCGTTATTAGACCATTCAGCAACGTCGGGAACACCATAGGCGAAAAGAAGCCTTTTTTCATTATTAACCAACGGACGAGTAGTTTCCTTCTCACCCCTATCCATTGCCAAGTTCATCCTCCTCGAGGGATAAGCGATCCTCTTTCACAACCTCGTTATCAGAGGGAGGTGCAGTTCGAGAAGCACCACAAGTAGAAAGTCGTTTCTTCTTCGGAACACGACCATAATTTATCAACAATTGCTTCGACGGGCTAGCAGGCCTCGGAAGCTTCCTCTTGGAAGTCGGACCTGCAACACTGATGCTAATAAGAGCATCGAGATCCTTAACATGTCTGCCCAAACTCACTTCCTACTCAATGCTAACATCACTAACACTAGCAGAAGCAGTGCGAGCAACGATCTCCTCAGCACGAGATTCACTGAGCAAAGCCCACTCCTCCTCATTCATATTGTATAAGCTACTACGCTCCAAAATGTCCTCAGAGAAAAATGCCTCCACGAGAAACATAGGAAACTTCAAGAATTGGTCACTGATCCTTTACTCCTCCGTAGTTAACTACATATTCTTCCATTTGTTTGGGACTCGGAACGACCGCACGATCGAACAACCTCATAGTTTGAAGTAGTCAGAGCTAACAAAAGCATAAAACTAGAACCTCGACCAATCTCTGATATCATCATTGAGCTTCCCAAAATAGGTAAGAGAACGGAGTAAGCAAATATCCTTGGTCACCAACATACCAACCACCGAATGCAAAACCCTAACAGTAAGGGGAATGCCATTGAGAATGGTTCTTGCGTAAGTATAAACCATAACCCTCCAACCATTAGGACCTATTTGAGCAGGAGGAATGCTAAAAAAATCTAGATATTCCCAAAACGGTTCTGGAATCGGGAATCGAATACCAGAAAGAAACATGCATGGATACAGGGCAATATATCCAAACCTCGGACGACAAGGACTATCGTTCTGCCTGGGCAGAATGATCTCGAGATTGGATGTCAAGTTATAGCCAGAAGGAACATCATCCAACGTTGCCTGAGAAGCTTTCTGCGAAAAGTAAGCTTCACAAGCAGCAAGCGCCTCACCTTTTGGTATATCGCTAGCAGACATCGTTAAGGAATGAAATAGCAAAAAAAGTGAAGAAGGAGAAAGAAAAATAAGCCCTAATTTCAAAGAGCGTAAAGAGATAAACAAATCAATCACGCCTCATTTTGTAGAGCCGAGCAATGAAGAGACTGCTAATAGAACGACATGCGAGATATGATGACTACATGAAATCCCAAAATATGCACAGAAAACGAATGTACAAACAAGAGATCGGGACACCAACTCACCAAAAGTTGCTGACAACATTAAATGCAAGGCAGTGATGAAATCCAAAGTCCAATTGTCGCCGAGTTAGTTGCCACGTCAACATACCCACTAACTAAAGGGGGAGTAGCTGATGATACATCAAATAAGATCGTCATCACAGCCACACACGTGGAGGAGATCGTCCATCGCGAGGATCAAGTATCCCAAGATTAGACCATTTCATACAGCTCAAAAAAGACGAATCCAGTCATAAAAGCCCAAACAAGGCCTATCAGAATAAAACGTAATCAGAAGCCCAAATCCAGGCCTAATAAAGTTCTCCCTTAAGGGAAAGGAACGTTACAAAGAAAAAGAGTGATGGAGGGAGTTACGCCTCCACGAACGTATCTTCATAAATAAGGAGATTGTTACAAAGAATGTTTCCTTTCGTTGCGCCTCACATGCTTAAGACGCACATGGAATTAACGGCCATTATAAAAGGTAAAGGGAATATTCGATAAAGGTGATGATACACCAAAACGGTCCCAATTCTGCACCATACAGGTACCATGATGATCTCGAGGAATAACAGGCCCTAGCGTCAGCCCAACGCTAATTCGGCCCAAGCGGTTCTAAGCCCGCCCAATGCAGTCCGCCAGATAGACTCGAATTCTCATAGCCTGCTAAGCCTATGTGTCTCACAACTATCCTCAATACCCGTAAGCCCTGCTAAGGCAAGTATCTCGAGGATCAGCTTCAAACGAGCAATTACAACAGCTCTTTGCTTCCAACTAGGAAGTAGATTCCAGAGTATGTATCACATATGGAGACTTCTACCTTAAGACTACTCTCGGAATGAGAACTATCTCCCATGTATCTAGGAACACATGGCTAACAAGGAAACTTCCCTCCATAGCACAACTCCTAATTAGAGAAGGATTTCCACGAACATCTTCTTCCTTAAACTACGCCTTCTATGGCCTGGTTGAACTAGGACTCCAACACTATAAATAAGATATGATGTTGGTAAGCTACAAATTCCATGTTCACAGCATTACACGTTCCTCAGATCCCTATCTGACTTTAGCATCGAAGTTCCATCGGCCACCACAACGGTGGTCGTGGCTCATGTGTGTTCCTTGTGCAGGTCAGCGGGTTTGCAGGTCAAGGTCAAAATAGGGAGCAGAAAATGACTGCATCAGTTTGGCACCGACCGTGGGGACGACCAAGTTCCTAACCATTCACTAGCATCATCTCTCTTCAAAATACAAAGAGATGGTGACCACTAGATCGCGCAACAATGGAGAACAAGGGGACCCGTCAAATGCTCAGACTGGCGCCATGCGGTGCTGGTGACGCACGAGCAGCAGACTCACACCCTCGCGCCGATAACAACAACGACGGACCCCAGGATAGATTTGTTGTCGTCTCAAATACAACAAATTGCCAAAGCAGTGGAGGCTCTTGTACAATAAAACCCTCCACCCGCTAATGGAGATCAGGAGCAACACATGCCTCCATCTTCAAAAGACGATAGAAATCAAACATAGGAGAATCAAGCCCCTGCTAGTTCTCATTGGACTAGAGGAGACGGCGTGGCCAATGCTGAACCGACTCTCAGTGTAGAGAGGCTAGGCCCTCAGAACCCCTTCCGCAGAGGGGCACACAACCCAGACGTGCTCTACCGCCTCTCCATTCCACCGTTCATGGACCGTATCATGAACAAGGCCCTTCCAAAAAAGTTTACGCATCCAAAGCTCGACTTCTATGACGGGACCACCTACCCGTTCGACCACCTACGCCATTACCAGCATGTAATGGCACTCAAGGAAGGATCCGAGTCGGTGATGAAAACTTTTCCTACCAGCCTAAAGAAGTCAACATTGACATGGTTTCACATCCTCCTGCCAAAGTCAATTGACTCATTCAAGACGCTGGCGAAAGAGTTCGTGACACGGTTTGTCGGAAGCCAGCACCTCCGAAAGGGCCCACACTTCATATCCTCTCTGAAGCAAAGATCCAATGAGACACTAAGAGAGTATGTCACGCACTTCAACGATGAGCTGACACTAATTGACGGTTACAGCTACGACACAACCGTGACGACTTTTATCGTGGGCCTAAAAGAGGGAAAGCTTCACCTTGGAACCCCCTTCGGATATGACGGAGCTCCTCAAGAGCGCCTAGAGGTACACCACCTTAGAAGAGTTGAGAACTGTGAAGAAGGAAACGAAAGGTGATATAAAGCCCCCTGTTTCGAAAGACAGGAAGGAGGAAAGGAGGCGTGAGGATGAAGAAAGGAGCAAGCGAAAGCGCAATGACAACAAGTCAGACCCTGGTCGGGCCAGGCCAGAGAAAGCATCCAACTATGTTGGATCCAGAGCTGTGACCCACTTCAATTCTAGCTTAACGGACATCCTGGATTCCATGAAAAACTGGGAAGATCTGAAGTGGCCCTAGAAGCAGCACAGAGACTCCTCCATGCCGGACAACAACAAGTACTACTCATACCACAGGAGGGTGGTTATGACACAAACGATTGAAAAAGTCTAAGGTACAAGATCAAGTACTGGATCCGCAGGGGAAAGATAAAGGAATTCTTGGGCTCCGAGAAGAGACCAGAAAGACCCAGGGACCGGGTGGAGTCGGTCAAGGAAATAGATAAAGAGACTCTGGCCATAATCTATGTCCTTCATGGAGTCGAACCGAATTAAGACCAATCAAACAGGTCCCGCAAAAGGACTTTACTGGAGATGTGGACACAGTCCGCAGACGAGGACATAACGTTTACTACTCGAGGGTGCAAAGCCCCATTCCCATCTTAACCTTTACATACAAGGACCTCGAAGGAGTCCGAGAGCCGCATAATGACGCTTTTGTCATATCAATCTCTATTGCGAGGTGGGAGGTAAAATGAGCTTTGGTAGATATGGGAAGCTCGCTCAACGTCCTGTTCTACAACGCGTTCCGCAGTATGGAGTTCAAGGAGGAGAACCTGACATCCCCAGACTATCCGCTGATTGGATTCAGCGGAGAAAATGTTTTCCGATTGGGAAGATAAGGTTAGCAGTAGTGGCAGGAGAGCCACAACTAAGGTCCTGTTTCTGGACTTCATGGTAGTAGACACGTCGTCTACCTACAACCTTATCTTGGGAAAGCCATGCCTACACCAGATGGAAGCAGTTGTCACCACCCTTCACCAGTGCGTTAAGTACACTGCTAACCACTCTGAATGAACGATACGTGGGGACAAACCTACGGCACGAGGCTACCATTATGCTGCAATGAAGCAAATAGAATGTTCCTAGATCCAACAGGACCCCACAGTGCAATATGAACTAGTGATTGCAGACGCATCACCCCACTCGCATGAGATCCCAACAGCGATGGCTCATTTCGGAAAAAGAGGACAATCAGATGGTACAAGAGCAATCTGCTCTTCAACCCAGCAGAATGGAGAGGTCAATGTAGACAGGAGTACAACCCCATGCAAGGTTTACTCTTCAATGGCCTCAATGACATCAGCGAAGCTCGGCAGTTCGCTGAAAGTATCAACGATCCAACAAGGGCCATGCGAATTCACTTCAGGGCCGAGTCAACTTTTCTCCGCCAACAAATAGTTTATTTTCCTTTCCATAGTTAATGTAGAGTTTTAGTTATTAAAAACTTATGTATTTGCAATAATTTAAGAAATAAAGAAAGAATTGTGTAAACATACTCTATTGATTACTGGAAAGATGTAACAACGGGCACCCTGAGGCGAATACAAAAGACTACATACTACAAGCATCTGAATCTGATGCGATATAAAGACTCACTTAAACAGTTCGACGCCAGAAGAGAACAAATGTACCCAAAGTAGGCAATGTGAACTTTCCAATGCACGTTATTTACAAACTACGACAAGCCGAAAGACTGTCATGTGTAAGAGCAGAATGAAACAACATAGCCCCTGCGGACACAACCCTCAAATATGGTTTGAGGTGGTACAAAATCGGCAACCAAGGGCCCCACGACAAACCACGACCAGCTACGGCCAACTCACACACTCGATTCGGTCGACCAGATGAACTTGGGACAAGTATGAGGTTGATACGGATCGAGTGCACCCTCTCGCTGAAGGAATGATAGGGGCGTCTAGAAGTCAATGGCCCAATCCAGTGGAATATGTCCAACTCCACTCCGTCCCAAGATCCTAAATTCCAGCGCAAGTTGAGACAACAAGGTTAATCAAGAAGTGATGGAGGCAACCAGTGCATGAGAAGAAATTACGAGACCTCAGCGCTTAATCTCATGTGAGTGGGGTGATTACGAGATCTCACCAGAGCCATCACTTTTTGATTAAGCGCTCCGGAGCGATGGCTCTGGTATTATCTCTAAGATTAAGCGCTTCGAAGCGGCGACAAAGGCACCAGCGCATGAAAAGAAATTACGAGACCTCAGCGAAACGATTAGGTGCTCACCCAGAGCAGATGGTCACACATAACAACGATTCTCATCATGACTCATCGGTGTAAATGTCAAAACATTCGAAGGCTCCAACGATGGAGATCTCCCTTTAGCCTTTGGAAAACCCAAAGCATTTTCTTCAAGTAAGAACATTACAGGAGATATGCTCTGCAGAAGATAGTGCCTACAACGATGAAGAAACACCATTATATAGACATAATGGTTCACCAAACGGGCGCTTCAGCATTAACTGTCAGCATTGAACACCATATGGGAAACGAGGAGATGACGGTTCCCAAGGAAACTATGCAAGTCCACGTTCGTCTAATCTACGAGGCTGCATCCAACCCCATAATTGAGGGGGGTAACCGATACTCAACCGCATCGCAATCTATGTCGTACACATGCTATAATGCAATCTACGCCGTACACGTAGCATATTGCATACAAGAAACCCTAGCTTTCACTCTACGGGCCCATGGGCTCAGCCCATTATTCAAACAATATTCTACCATGTGCCTGACACAAGCATTGGAAACCCTAGTCATTCCTGACACACGGATCACACCTGCATATCGCCAGGTGATTCAAGGTACTCCTGTCTCTTCATAACTCATCCGCACAACGCACTCTGTTAGAGGCTCGCACGCTCGCAGCTGGCGGAGCCTCCACCTAGTTGGTCAAGCTTCGTCGGCCTTGGTTGACGACGACGACTTCTAGTTCATCCCGACACCTAGTCCGCCCAGCACTGATGCCAATGGTTTAGGAAGTGGGAGTCTAATCAGCACTATCACGCCTGGTGACGATGACTCGCCAAGGATCGTTGCCCCCCTCGGACAACAGTCGCCAAACCCAATCAAGTAAGCCTAGCTGGTAGCGACTGACAACGACAGCTTCTGATCAAAGCCCAGACCTGTAGCCCCCACTGGGCGGGAGTGGATGGTCTGGAAGGTGGGAGCATAGTCAGTCTTGAACTGATTTTGACGGCTCGCCACAGGACCACTGCTCTTCTATAGATTATGGTCGCCGAATTATGAACCATGAACTTGTAGCCCCCACTGCGCGGGCATAGATGGTTTAGAAGGTGGGAACCTAATCAGTCCCAAACTGATTCCAATGGCTCGCCACAGGACCACTACTCTTCTACAGACCATGGTCGCCGAAAATTCCCAAATTTGTAGCTCGATGCGCACGAGTGTAGATATTTTGGAAGGTGGGATCCTAGTCAGTCCCGAACTGATTCCGACGGCTTGCCACGGGACCTATATTCTTCAGCATGGTCATCGAACCCCCTCATCTAAAACTTGTAGCCCTCTACGCGCGGGGGTAAATGGTTAGAAAGGTGGGAGACTAGTCAGTCTTGAACTGATGTCGACGACTCGCCACGGGAACATCGCTCTTCAACAAACCATAATCGCCGAATCCTTGCTCCTCGAACCTGTAGTCCACTCTGCTTGGACATAGATGGTTTGGAAGTTAGGAGACTAGTGAGTCCCAAACTAATGTCGACGGCTCACCACGGGATCACCGCTCTTCAAAAGACCATGATCGCCGAATCCTTGCTCCCCAAACCTGTAGTCCGCTATGCTCGGACAAAGAAGGTTTGGAAGGTGGAAGCCCTAGATGGCTCGCCACGCAACCGCCGCTCTCATTCGAAACAACGGCTGCAGAGATAAATTACAGCTCAAGCAGGGTCTCCATGCTCACACGAGCTGACATTCTATTACCAGCAAAGGCCGCTTATGTCGACCCATAAATCATCCCACCAACTTGCAAACGATTGCTACATGGAATGCCAACCCAAGCTTGCAAAACCTGACTCGGGATAAGCGCCCTAGGTCAAAGACAACGCATGTGCTCGACTATTAGAGTTCACTCATGCCAAGAACCGTGACCAACAGTCAGATGGGAAAAACGAGCCCCCAGCAGCTTACCTTAAGAATGGGCCAAAGCTAGGCAGCATAGTCTGCTTCTGAACCATTGGCGGAACGCCCTCTATCAGACGTGACTAAACAACAATGAATCCGAGTCACTCGCAACAGCAGACAGACCACTCGACTTCCTATTGACCCAACCAGCCACGCCAAAGTAAAATGACAGGGCGAAACGGAAAATACGCAATAGGGATAACAAGCACAAAATGGATACATACTCAAGATAAACCTGTTTTCATTAACAGTTGAAACAAAAAAGGTACAAGTGTACAAAGTTTACTCCTTATCAGGAGAAGGTATAGAAAAAGAAGAGCTAAGCTTAACGGAAGAGGGAACAGGGCTTGCATCCGTATGCACTGTTGTTCGAGCATCATGATTCAGACAGCCCTCTTCGTCTGATGTCGCAAAAACCATTGATAAGTCTACATACGACATCTTATAACGATCAAGGTCTCATTCCGATCGCTCCTCCTTCATCAGCGCCAGTAGCTCCAGTCTACCATGTACAACCCAGCAGAATTCACACTTGCCTTTCTCTTGAAGAAGCTCTTCCTCACGCGCTTTCGCTTCAGCAAGTTCATGCTCCAATAGCTTCAGCTTGTCAGTCAGCAGATCGACATTAGCTGTTCTTTACAACATTGAGCTCATGTTGCTCCAATTCAAGCTAGTCCTCGGCCTTCCTCGCCACTTAAGCGTTAAATTCCATATCGGACTTCAACTGTTGTTTCTGAACAGCCCAATCAGCCTCCTTCAAGGCATTCTCCTCAGCAAGGGACCGCAATTCAGAACGCACCTCAGCCACAGCTTCCTGCGTAACCTCCAGATCATGGCGGATCAAGTCCAACTCCTGCTGGAATCTGTCTCTCACGGACACCACCTCTGCTAAGTTAGACCCAAGGGCATCCAGACGAACCCCCTGAGCCTCAACAACGGCTGACTGTTCCAGCATCCTCTCCTCAGCCTGCTTCCTCAACAGCTCAATTTCGAAAAGCGCATCAGAATACAACTTCTGCAGTTCGAGAAGACACGCTCCATGGTATACAACCTCTCACGGGCTGCCTCAACTTTCGTCTCAGCAACGGCCACCATAAGGTACTTTAAACCCTTATCCATACGTCCTTCTAGCGTATCCTCCTCGGGTTTTGGAGCGTGATCCATCAGCCAGCTATGACGTCTGCTTATATGTTTTTTCAAAGCATAATCCACATCAACCTCTTGGTGCTAGACCTGACCTGCGTGCTCATCTTTACTAAGTCCGGGGCAAACGGACTTATCCGCGCATCCGGATGAAGCTCTCCAGGATGAGGAATTACAGCAGCACCACCCCTTCGTAGTCGCCACTGCTCCCAGGCCCTCCTCCACAACCTTTCTTTTATCACTAGTAGCCGACCCCTTAGTGCGAGACGATTTAACAGGATTCGAAGGAAGACAAGGAAGCTAGTTGTCCAACGGACCCTCCATCACCTTGATATGGGGCCTGGAGCGAGACGAGGAACAATGTGGAATGTGAGAAACTAAGCGCGTGTCACCACAACCACTATTGGACAACCCCTCAATGGGACGATTGGATTCCAGAACCTCAAGCAAATCCTCATCAGGACTCTCTAGCAAAACGGTCCCGAACGGTTCAGCACCAGTAGAAGTCGCCATTGCATCCAGCATCAGCTTCTCACTCAGAGCTTCTACCTGTGTGGCACTCAGATTCGATGCATCTTTGACCCCTGCTAATCGCAAGTGGTCCCTCTCTCTGCCGGATACATCGGCCTCCGCCCTGACAGGTCGATCGGGCTCACGCTCTTCACTTACTAAAGCAGATCGTTTTGAAGACGACCCAGTTCTAACATGAAACTTCTTCAAATTCACAAAGGAGGCAAGTGTCTCGAACAATCCCACTGTGTCAGACGAAACAAGAGCCTTAACTCCGGCGGCTTTCTTTTTCCTAGAAGGGTCCCCACCTTCAGACTTAACTAGCGATGATCTGTAAAGAATGGGGGCCTCATGCCAGTTGTCCCACAGCCCACTGCAAATAAAGTTGGAAACACATATGACCTCCACCACATTCATCGTTGGCAAATCGCGAAATTTATCCATAGTGTTTCGCTCCTTTGGGGTAAAAGAAGTAGCGGAAACCCGTCCTACGAAGGAACACGAGCAACGATTAACATACAATCAAACACAACGGAATCGGAAGGTAAAGCTACACTTACGAAGTGGTTTGAACTCCCGTTCGAGCGGACAACCCTTGAACTAGAAGTACTTTGAATCTGCGAGAGCCAAGATGCAATACTTTTGCCAAGACTTGAAGTCATCAGGCAAATTCTCAAAGCAAGCTGGCGACGTCATTTTACAGACGACGTGATCGTTCAACCGAGGATAAGTCAACAACTTGATCACCTGCGGAGTCACGCGGACGCCAGCTTCCTTCGCCTTAATCAAAATGAGAGGAACAATCCTATACCCATTAGGTACCAACTGAGCAGGAAGAATTCAAGGAACTCCAAAAAGTCCCAATTCACATCCAAAACAAGAAAACAAACTCCAGTTTGGAGCATCCCTTGGTGCAGACAGATGAACCCTGCCGGTGGAAACATTGGCATACGATCATCCTTCAGAACTTATAATGGCAGGTCCTCATGGACCCCGAACTTCATCCGAATTTTGGCAAGGCCATATTAAAAAAGCAACATGTCTTCGAAAAATTTAAGGCCCTTGGCCAAAGTTGTGTCATTAAGATGGTTTTGGTGAGCCATGAAGAAGATGAACAATATTTTCAATCAGAAGGTGAACAGAGAAAAATCTCTAAAAACGAGAAAATAGAAGAGTCGGTCTCTGCACAAATGATGACCTAAATAGGGGTTGGTTTCTCGTCTCTTCTCCACTGAACCGACGCACGTTCAATTAATGAAGTGTGCGACTCAAGCAATGATTTAAATTCAATCATCATGAGCGGCGTATCTTTTCAAGAGATAACTTAGCGAACCGATGTGATGGCCCACTAACTCGGGGGGGAGCAGCTGATGATACACCAAAACGGTTTCAACTCTGCACCGTGCACGTGTCATGATGATCTCGAGGAATAACAGGCCCTAGCGTCAGTCCAACGCTGATTCGGCCCAAATAGTTTTAAGCCCGCCCAATGCAGTCTGCCAGACGGACTCGAATTCTCACAACCTGTTAAGCCCACGTTTCTCACATTTATCCTCAATACCCGTAAGCCCTGCCAAGGCAAGTATCTCGAGGATCAGCTTCGAAAGGGTATTTATAGCAATTCTTTGCTTCCAACTAGGAAGCAGATTCCAGAGTATGTATCACATATGGAGACTTCTACCTAGACTACTCTCGGAACGGGAACTATCGCCCGCGTATCTAGGAGCACATGGCTAACATGGAAACTTCCCTTCACAGCATGACTCCTAATTAGATAACGATCTCCATGAAGATCTCCTTTCCTAAACTACGCCATCGATGGCCTGGTCGAACCAGGACTCCAGCACTATAAATAAGACATGAAGTTGGTAAGCTAAGGTACGCTACAAATTTCATATTTACAGCATTACACCTTTCTCAGATCCATGTCTGACTTTAGAATCGGAGTGTCATCGGGCACCACAGCGGTGGTCCGTGGCTCACGTACGTTTCTTGTACAGGTTTGCAGGTCAAGATCAAAACAGGGAGCGAAAAATGACTGCATCAAAAGGTATGCAATTTTTAACTGAGTTCTGTCCAATTTTATTTCCATCTCCAACTGAGTTACTAACTTAAGCATCGGAGTGCCTTCGGCCACCGAAAAGGTGGTTTTTGGCAATCTAACGTTTGTTTTTGCAGGTTTTACTTATTGGAGACTAGATTTTGGATGCATCAATCAACACAGAAGGCATTATAGTCAATATAAATATGGGCTTAGTTAGTAGTAGATGTGAAGCCATTTTCGATAGAGTTGCAGGCTATTGAGGAAGGTTTGAGATGAGCTACAAAAAACAGGTGTGGTGGTTTTAACAGGCTCGTTTGAAATTGTTCGTGCTGCTCAAGGAATTACACAAAACTTTATCTTGGCGATCAAATATTTGTGGTTTAATTTTCAAGCAATTCTCAATGTTTTTTTGTCGTGTAAACTCTAGTATGTTAGTAGAGTAAGTCCAGGGAGCGAGGGAGGGCCTCCAACCGCCCACTCTCCTCGAGATGGACAGTGATGCACATCTCGAGGAGGGTGGGCGGTGGGAGGCCCTCCCTCGCTCCCTAGAATCAGGGATGTTAGTAAAAGTAGGATTAACTTTTACCATGAATTAGTAACGTCATTGTATAATGATGGTGGTGTTATGTCGGGTTGGACAATGGGATCTAAGGTGGACTTGTATGTTCTTTTTATGATTAATGCAATGCTATTAGTTTCTTAACCATTGTATACTTAAAGAGGGGATTTTTTTTTTAACCTTAACCCTCCCCATTCCATGCCGCCGGCCGGGTTTGAACCCGTGACGTGTGATTCTATCTGTCACACCTCTACCAACTCAGCTGGTAAACCTTTAGCTTGAACAAGGGATTAAAAGCTTCACTGATGATACTAAGGTTTATTGGTTTGGGTAAGACATTTGAAAAAAAAAACATTATCTGATTACTACCCACATGAGGTGAAATTTTAGCTTTAATTTTTATTTTATTTTTATGTGGTCTCCTATTATACTCGAACAAATGTCACACATAATATTGAATTTATTTTGTATGTTTGACCATATTGAATTATTGTAAAATTGTATTATTTTCAAAATTTTCTGAATCAAACTTTTGGCCGTACCTCGAATTGCTAAATTGGTTTGCACCACTTAATTGCCCAAGCATTCCTCGTCATAACCATGAAATTCTCAAGAAATTAGGTGTAATCATCAGTAAATTTTCAAGAAAGTGTAATCATCAGTTGCTAAAATTAGACACCATAGTTAGCATATATCATACCAGAAAAAGTAATTGATTACTTTAATAAATGTTAACTTTCTCAAACTCTTAAGCACTTTGAATCTTCTCATGAATCGTAAAATCATACAAAACTCAAACTGCATAATAATATACTAAAACTTGTTATAGGCATTTAAATTTCAAAAGTATTTGCAGCAATTTGATAGAAAAAAAACTCTGAAGCCAACCTCTAATTATGTTATTAGAAACATAGTAAGAATTCTCAATGGAACTACTTTGCACTGAAGCGCCTTTGTCTAGAAATTGTGTGTGTGTGTTAAGTTTGAAGAAATGCTCTTTTAGTTTGAAGAAAAGTGAGGAAGGTTTGTTAAGTTTCTCCTAAAAAGATACATTTTTAGTAAATAATCCCAAACCCAAATAATTGATGAGAAGGACATGGTTCACACGAAAGTAATGTTAGTTAACTAAAGGCAATGACTACCTCACACTACCATTTTCTCTCTCTCACACCACCTACTTTCTTTCTCACACCACTTGTATAAACAAAAACCATTCATTTTTCCCTCTCACCATTTAAATTGACAATAGTTCCTCCCTCTCCAATTCGAAATCTCTTGCAAATCTATTATAAATTTCTTCCAAATCTCTCCCCACACTCAAATCTCTTGCAAACCTCATCCCTCTCCCTCAAAAACTCTCAAAACCCCTTAAAGTTGAAACACTTAAACCCAAACTTCATAAATATGCATAACTTAACATAAAAGACAAACCTAAACTTAAAATGAAAAAATGAAAACAGGGTAACCTTCGAACCAATTTAAACCCTCAATTGAGATTGATTATCAAGCTCATCAAAATATGAAAGTTGTAGTACTCTTAGTTATCTGATAAACACAACTTGAATCACTTGAAAGTGTTTTGAAATGAGCAAGTTATGGTCATTTTACTAAAGTCGCGCAAATCTGTCCGAAAATGAAAACGGGATAGTGTTCCTGACTTTCTGCCAACGTATGTGCTCGATTGAGACTGATTCTCAAGTTTCTCAAAACACAAACGTTGTAGTACTCTCAGTTATCCAATAAACACAACTTGAATCACTTGCAAATGTTTTTTAATGAGTAAGTTATGGTCTTTTTACTAAAATCGCGCAGAACAGAAAAAAACATTTATGTTCGCAGAGATACATTCACTTGGAAACGAGATAAAAACTTCTAAAATAATAATAATTTGATATTGCTACCAAATTTGGATTTAAAACATCATAAACTACCCAAAATGTAACTCTAGACTACTGAAAACTGCCATTATTTCTAAAATCCAAAAATTACATAAAATATTTAATTCTCTAACACCAAAACAATTCTAAAAATCGAATAAAGAACTTCTAGAGCAATTGGAAAATAAATCTAAATAATTTTTGATGATACATCAAAATAGATCGACATCGCGGCCATACATGTGGCAGAGAACATCCGTCACAAGGATCTGGCGCCCCATCTGTTGGGTCAGCTCGTAAAACCCAAGAAGGTTTAAAACCAATCATAAAGGTCCAAACAAAGCCCATTATAAGAAGACATAATCGAAGCCCAAATCTAGGTCCACTCGAACCAAAGCCCAAATACAGGCCTGACGCGAGTTTTCTTATAAAGAAGAGGAACGTTGCATAAAAAAGAGTCATAGAGGGAGTTATACCTCCACGAACGCGTCTCCATAAAGGAAGAGACTGTTACGATAAACATCTCCTTCCGTTGCGCCTCACATGCTTAAGTCACGCATATAATTAATCGCGGCCATTATAAAGGTAAATGGAACATTCGACAGAGGTATGCAATTTTTAACTGAGTTTTGTCCAGATTTATTTCCTTCTTCTAACAGAATCGCTGACTTAAGCATCGGAGTGCTTTCGGTCACAAAAAGATGGTCTTTGACAGTCTAACATCTGTTTTGCAGGTCAAACTCTCAGGAGGACGAGATTTGGACGCATCACTTTTCATTGTTGACAGCTTCCCCGATGTGAAAAAAAAATCACCATTGCTGCCTGCATGACTATTGCTGACAAATGCTAACTTGGTCGATAAGACTTGTGTTGAATAATATCATAATTTAATGTTTAAATCTTAACAAAGTGGATAATGTAATATAAGCACCCAATGTTACAAACATAACCTACCATGTAGCCACTGCCATCCAAGAGATATCGGTGGTCATTTCCTTAGAGCGCGATAAACAAAGGTTGTTGAAAATAAAACGATAGGTTTCTAAAAGATTTATTTCTAGAAGAAGTAGGGATTATTGAATTGGATAGTGTTTATAACTTTAGAAGGAAGCTACGTTGAATTAGAAATTGGTGGTGGAGGATGGTCTTGTTTCACATAGAAGTTGTAAATGGAATCTCGAAATTGAAAAGAGTGGGGTATTTTGCTTCTACTCCAAGTATTTGTTTTCAAGCGATAAGAGTTCCCCTTGTGTTATTCTCATTGGCTGCTGGCAAGGCGTTCAAGGGTTCAAAGGAAAAATTTCTCAAGAAACTATGTAGATCCCAATTAGAACTAAGTGGAAACAAAACAAGAGTAAAAGGTTCATGGGAAAATAAACCTCCCCAAGAGCTTGGAAGAAAACCAAAATCAAGCTTACAATAAAACCAAACTAGACAAGAAAATTAACAAACTAGTTTGTTACATATATAGGTCAACTGAACTCTTAACTACCTACTGGATATGCTAAGCTCAAGGTACGAGAATATTGATCCCATCTAGTCTTAATTTCTAGAGAGGCGATGAGCTAGTTTGTGACTTTGTTACATTCTTTTTATTGATCACAATTTTGTCAACTTGTTGGGTTATCACATTACAATTCGTAGTTTTTTCATACCCCAAGTATGACAGATCTAGTTCAAGTCCTTCTTTGAGAGCTAGAATCTCCAAGATAACACTATTTGCAAATGATTCTTGAGAAAGGGTGTTATAATTTTATCATTCTTACTTACTGCTCCATCTATTCCACCAATCACTGATCATCGGATGAAAGTTTCAAGACTTCACCCAGAGGGTGCTCCCACCAATGGTAGAATTGAGCTAGAGCTAAGAAAATAGACTGAACCATGCATTTTGTTTCAACACACAGACACTCTCTCTTTTGATTTTGAGCTACATGTATCTTTGAAGTATAGGAGGAGGGTGACAAAAATAAATAAATAAATAAATAAAACTGAAAGTGAAGTGATAACTGACACCATGGACATGGAGGGTAATGAAAGTGTAACTAAACCATAGTGAAGACGAGGAGCATGTCAAGAACATAGAGATTGTGAAGAACAAACTGAGGAACATGGCTATTAAATTGAGGCATATCTATCAATATTTGTCTTGAATGCAAACCAATCAATAAGCTCTATTTCCTATCAAATGAATGGGTTTGCTCTTCCTAAAAGGTCACTGGTTTAGGAAAACTCTGTGAACATCCATGGTGGTGTGTCGTGTGTGGCTTGCCATAATCCTCTTCCCATCTTTTTTCTTATATTGCAGACTCACAAAATAAATTCCCTTTATTTTGAGAAAGTTTGGATTGTATTGTTGGAATTGTTTTGCCCTCAACATGAGTGAGGTTTGTTTGGAATCTTAATTGTAAAATTCCAAACTTAAACACCTCTCGCACTGAGCTTCCAACCTTGCTATTAGGAAGTAAACCACTCTCTTAAGAGTCGTCCCAATGTGTGTGTCTCTAAATTGTAACACAAAACTTACAATTGAGTTGATCCTCTCACTACCAAAAAAATTGGCTTTAATGACATATTTAATAGCATATTATAGAGAATGTTATAAATATATTTGAATTTTAATACATTTATTTAATGAATTTCATTATTTTTTTAATAATGACATTTGGTAAATATAAAATGCTTTGACACAAAAAAGGCTAATGACATTTTTGTGCAAATGCTATTGTACAATGCCCAAAAAGCCAAGCCAAGGTTACGTGTTCGAGTCCCCACATCCTCTATTTGTTAATTTATTTTTTTAATCGTCTTTTTTTTTTCTCTTCATTAAAACAAACCAGAGAAGGAGAGATTGACAAAACTCTTTAATGGATAAACCATAGTTGTTAGAAATCGAGAGGAATCGACGGATCCTATTTGGTCATTCGCTGAGGTTTCGAGACGAATCAATCGAGCATTAGAAGAGATCGGAGCTTCTTCAACCTCGTCAACTCCTAAAGCAATTTCAATTTCATTGAGAACAACATTGAAACTCTCCAATTCGCGAAGACTTTGTCACATACCCAACTTGGAATCCAAATTGGAATTGAAGAATTTCATCAACAGAATTTGGGCGGTAAAAATGGGCAAATAATAATTACTATTGTTTTGAATAGGAGGGTAAAGGAGTAATAACACCAATGGTTGTTAGGAACCCACATGGGGTGAAACACGTGTTAGCTTTTGATTAGTTAGCTTTGAATTTATGTTGGAACTTTACTGTTAAATAGAAAAGAGAGGAGAATACAGAGCATAAGGAATTTGATTGTAAACAAGGACTGATTTGCTTAGTGGAACAGAGAAGTATAGTTTTCGTTGTTGTCTTTCTATCAATTGAAGTTTTCCTTTCAAGTTCATCTGTTTTCCTTCCAAATTCATCTAGAATTGAATCCAGAAGTCACGACTGTGACATTTGGTATCAGAGCCGCATATAATTCTCGGATTTGTGGAACGAGAAGATCAGGCCAACAACATGGAAACAAGAGGGAAAGAGGTCGAACACTTCATGAAAGAAACAAGAAAGAACCAGAGTGAGATCTCTGGTCAGATCGATTTCTAAAGACCGAGTTAAAAAAATTAGCTAAGTCTAATGAAATTCAGGAGAAACGAATCGATACTCGATTCGATCACCTAATTTAGTTGATTCAAAGTCAATCGGGACCTGCTAGAGCTATGGAACCAAGTTCTTCAACCTCTCATGGTACAGGTTCCAGGGATCCCCCTCCCCACTCCCAAACTCACTAGGTGCAGCAAGGTATGTACCCCCGATTACCTAGACTTGAATTTTCTTACATTCGATGGATTAAATCCTAGGGCATGGGTGATACTTCAAGTTTTTCCAAATTAGTGAAGAAAACAAAGTCAACATAGCCTCAATACACCTAATAGGTAAGGCAGATCTGTGGTTTCTTGACTACCAGGTGGGGAATGAAATGCCTCAGTGGACTCACTTTGTGAGTGATCTCTGTGAGAGATTAGAGGAAGCTATATTAGATAACTACGTGGACTCATTTAACAAACTGAACCAGGTTGGATCTGTGAACGAGTACTACGACAAATTTGAGGAGTTAAAATCCCTAATGCTATCCCATAATAAGCATTTAGATGAGACTTATTTTGTGTTAAGCTTCCTAAGTGGATTATGAACAGAAATTAAGGCATTGGTACAGCTGTTTAAGCCAACTACTGTCACACAGGCCCTATCCCTAGCACGAATGCATGAGGCCTCAATACAACTTAACAGTAGCTCTAAACCTACCAACTCCACAACTTTTACTCCTAGATATAACACTTATTCAACCACTTCATATGTACCTCACAAAGGTAGTCACACCAGTAACATGCCCACTACACAACCTACAGCTATTTCATACAACACTTACCAGTCAAACAGGAATATGTACAACTCCACTGTTCCTACAAGCTCAAAACCACATAAGGAAGACCTAATTACAAGGAAGACCTAAATACAACCACATAAGGAAGACCTACCTACAAGCTCAAAACCACATAAGGAAGACCTAAATACAACCACATAAGGAAAACCACTGTTCCTACAAGCTCAATCTCTGCATAAGGAAGACCTAAATACGGATTGGTTTCCCACCTCTTCTCTACCAAATCGGCCCACATTCAATTAATGAAGCGCACGACTCAAGCAACGATTCAGACTCAATCATCATGAGTGGTGTATCTTTTCAAGAAGTGACTTAGCAAACCGATGTGATGGCCCACTAACTCAGGGGGGGTACCTGATGATACACCAAAACGGTCCCAACTCTATGTCGTATACGTGTCATGATGATATCGAGGAATAACAGTCTCTAACGTTAGCCCAACACTGATCCGGCCCAAGCAGTTCTAAGCCTACCCAATGCAGTCTGCCAGACGAACTCGGATTCTTACAGCCTGCTAAGCCTACGTGTCTCACAACTATCCTCAATAACCACAAGCCCTGCTAAGGAAAGTATCTCGAGGATCAGCTTCGGACGGGTACAACAACTTTTTGCTTCCAACTAGGAAGTAGATTCCAGAGTATATGTCACTTATGGAGATTTCTACCTATAGACTACTCTCAGAACAAGATTTGTCTCCCGCGTATCTAGGAGCACAAGGCTAACAGGGGAACGTCACTCCACAACACAACTCCTAATTAGAAAAGGATCTCCACGGAGATCTTCTTCCCTAAACTACGCTATCGATGGCCTGGTCGAACCAGGACTCCAGCACTATAAATAAGACATGAGGTTGGTAAGCTATGGTATGCTACAAATTCCATGTTTACAGCATTACACCTTCCTCATATCCCTATCTGACTTTAGCATCGGAGTAACATCAGCCACGACAACAATGGTCTGTGGCTCACATGCGTTCCCTTGTGCAGGTCAGCAAGTTTGAAGGTCAAAGTTAAAGCAGGGAACGAAAACGATTGCATCACTTACATTGTCCTCAATGTTGCATAGAATAATATAACACCAAAAGGTATTACCATTGAGATGCCTTATGTGACATAGCTGCAACATATATCTAAAATATGACCCATTAGCAAAATCACATATACGAGTGATAATAAAATGTATCCATGAAGCTCAAAATCTTGTACTACAACGAATCAATTCTAAAATAAATCTTAATTTTATACATACTGAAAAGAACAACAATCACATACCAATAATGTTTAATCGTGATAACGGGATCTTGGAGAAGGATTTCCTCCATTTCTAGATTTTGCATGTCCAGATATGACTTCAACCTTTGACCATTAACCTTGAATGAGTTTTCCTTGCCTGGGTTTACAACCTCGAATGCCCCATGAGGATAAACATTCTTAACAATGAAGTAGGGGTGGGCACGGTCCGGATCGGTTCCAAATTTGGAGGAACCTAACTCGAACCGTTTAAAAATAACGGATCCGGTCCGGTCCGGATCCCCTCGTTTTGAACACTGGAACCGAACCTAACTCGAACCGTTTGGAACGGTCTGGTTCCTACGGTTCCAAATGGTTCCTAGCAGTATTTTCTTTGATGTCATCTACTAGATGATATTCTTTTCTAAAACTGCTTGGTAACTCCTGAAAAAAGCTTTTGATCTCTACTGGCTAGTTCTATGTTGAATGTGCAATTACTGGCTTGTTTGCATATATATTCAGCACAGATCATGCACACCTCAACATAAATTTCAACCCCCTTTTAATCTAATATTGGTTCTTAATGAAATTCACATAGTTAAATCTACATTCTCACGGTTTAATCTACATCTAAATACAAATTAACAATATACTAAAATTCAACAGATAGAGAAAATTAATGAAAGAAACAAAAAATTAGAAGTTGCTTGTAATATCCCATAAACAACATGAGTAACCATGATCCCGCTTACAGCAAAAAACCCTTTCCAGAACTTGCTATCTTTGATTACATTCAATGGAGGAGGAGGTTCGGTCATATTGCATCTTCCACTTCATCCTCCCCGCCATCTGCTGCTGCTGCTTCTTCTCGAGACAGAGAGAGAGAGAGAGGAGAGGGAGATCTCCTGCTGCTGCTTCTTCTCGAGACAGAGACCGAGAGAGAGAGAGGAGAAGGAGATCTCCTGCTGCTTCTTCTCGAGACAAAGACCGAGAGAGAGATGAGACGGAGATCTTCTTCTCGAGACAGAGACCGAGAGAGAGAGGAGAAGGAGATCTCCTACTGCTTCTTCTCGAGACAGAGACCGAGAGAGAGATGAGACGGAGATCTTCTTCTCGAGACAGAGACCGAGAGAGAGAGGAGACGGCGATCTCCTGCTGCTTCTTCTCGAGACAGAGACCGAGAGAGAGAGAGAGGAGACGGAGACCTCCTAGCTGCGCTGCTGCTGCTTCTTCTCGAGACAGAGACCGAGAGAGAGGAGAGGGAGATCTCCAATCGTCTCTTCCTTTTCTTCTGCTCCTCTTCTTCTTGGTCTCTCTGCTGCTGCTACTTATTCTTCTCGAGACAGAGACAGAGAGAGAGAGGAGAGAAAGACAGAGAGAGAGAAGGGAAGGACAGAGAGAGTCAGAGAGACAGAGCTGTCTTCTCTTGGTGCTAAATAGGGGTAGATAATAGATTTGGTGATTTGGTGGTAGATTTTTAATAAATGCAATTTGAAACGGGTCCGATCCGGACCGTTTCATTTTTAAAAATAGGAACCAGGACCGGACCGTTTTATAACGGATCCGGACCGATCCGAACCGTATGTAAAAATTTATAATTGAAATCCGGACCGTTTAGAGCAAAACGGTCCGGTTCGAGTTGAATCCGCGGATCGACGACCCGTTTGCCCACCCCTACAATGAAGGGACCAGTCCAACAAGATCGTAACTTTACTGGGATTAGATGCAGTCTAGAGTCATAAACTAAAACTTTCTAACCAGGATTAAAAGATTTTGTAAGGAACTTCTTATCATGGAACGTTTGGTATTTTCCTTATTAATCTTCTCTCTGGTAAGCATCATGTTAATCCCTTCGAACTCATTGAGTTGAAGCTTCCTCTGTGCCCAACTTGTATATAAAAGTTGAAGGTTTTAATAGCCTAGTATGCTTTATGTTCTAATTCCACAGGTAAGCGACAAACCTTTCCGTAAAACCAGCCAATATGGGGACATTCCTATAGGGATCTTAAATATTGTAAGATATGCCCAAAGCGCACCCGTTAACCTCAATGACCAATCTTTGTGACCCGGATTCACCATTTTCTCAAGGATAAGTTTAATCTCCCAATAAGATACCTCAACTTGACTACTGTTTTGTAAATGATAGGGTAAAACAACCTTGGTGTGATAGAACACTTGGTCATCAAAACCTCAAAAGGCTGATTATTAGAGTGAGTTCCTCAATCACTAATAATTAACTCGGGGGGTGCTAAAACGAGAAAAAAATATTTTCATTTAGAAATTGTATCACAACTTTGTGATTACTCGTCTGCTCTACCCATTTTGAAACATAATCAAGTCCCACCAAAATGCAAATGTTCCCAAAGGATTGAGGAAATAGCCTAATAAAATCGATGCCCCACCCATAAAAAATCTCAACAATCAAAATGTTGTTAACGAGCATCATATGTTGATGACAAATACTCCCTAATTTTTTACAACGATCACACTCTCTTACAATACTCAGTTGAATCCCTAAAAATGAATGGTCAATAAAATCTACACAACAAAATCCTAGTAGATGTCTTTTTTATTCCACTAAAAAGCCTTTCACGTGTAAGATCATAGCAAAAGGAAATCACACTCTAGTGCTCATGATCAGGGACACACTTTCTTATGATCTGAGCAGGACAATACTTAAACAAATAAGGATCATCCAAAAGAAATGTTTGACCTCAGCAAAAACAAAATTCGACTTATCCTGATTTGACCAATGATTAGGAACTTGACATGTGACAAGGTAATTAACAATGTCAACAAACCAGGGGACTTGGGTAACAACATACAATTGTACATCAGGAAATGTCTCCTAAATTGAAGATGAATTTTCAGATGATAAGATAAGCTTAGACAAGTGATAAACAACTACATTCTCAAAACCTTTATTGTCTCTAATCTAGATATCAAACTCTTGTAGCAACAATACCCACATAATTAAGCGGGGCTTAACATTTTTTCTGGAAAAGAGATACTTAAGAGCCGCATGGTCCGAGTAAATGATTACTTTAAAACCAATTAGGTATGATCTAAACTTGTCTTAGGTAAACATAATAGCCAACACTCCTTCTCAGTAGATGATAATCGAGATGTGCATCACTAAGAGTTCGACTAGCACAGTAAGTTGCATAAGGTAATTTATCAATGGGTTGCTCTAAAACTGCACTGCTTGCATAAACGGATGCGTAACACATGATCTTCAAAAGGCAATTCCCAATTAGGAGGGCACTTGATAGGAGCGGTGGTAAGGCTTTTAGCTTATCAAAAGCTATAAGACAATCATCATCAAAGATAAAAACAAAAGCTTTCATAAGTATTTAATTTCCTGTATGGCCTATGAAGGATTTAATTTCCTTGACAATGTGTGGTGGTGGAATACTAGTTATTGGATAAATCTTAGCTTTGTCAACTTCAATTCTGTTGACATGGCCCAAAACAATTCCATCTTCACCATAAAATGACATTTTCCCAATTTAAGATTAAATTTTTTTCACGACATCGAGTAAGTACCAAGGACAAATGATGTAAGCACTCATCAAAAGATGACCCAAATACTGAAGAATCATCCATAAACACCTCTAAGAAACGTTCAACCATATTAGAGAAGATACTCATCATGCATCGCTGAAAGTTCTAGGTGCATTACATGAACCAAAGAGCATAGGACGGTAGGCAAACATTCCAAAAGGGCAGTTGAAGATGGTATTTTTCTTGATTCACAGGTGCAATTGGAATTAGGTTATAACCGGAATAACCATCAAGAAAGTAATAATATGCATGACCGATCATCCTCTCAAGCATTTGGCCTATGAACGAAAGTAGAAAATAGTCCATCCTAGTGGCTGAGTTCAAATTTTGGTAATCTATGCACACGCCACCTAGTTTAAACACGGGTGAGAACAAGGTTGTTGTCTTATTTATCCACCACTGTAGTTCCAAACTTCTTTGGTACAACATGTACCGGGCTCACCCATTGACTATCTGAAATGGGGTAAATGATACCCACATCCAATAACTTCAGTACCTTTACTCTCATAACCTCTTTCATGTTAACGTCCAACGTAGGTAATACATAAGTATATAGTAAGCGAACTTAATAACTATGGTGCAAACAAGCCAGCCTAATAGCATCATACCCAATTGCTACGATGTTGGAATGGAGATGGATCTAAGCGATTTCTAATACTTGATGGATAGGCAATAGGGGTGGGAATCCCATCCCACAATTTCGATCCCGTCTCGATCTCGTCCCAATTTTTTCAGGTCCTATTGGGATTGAGATTGATCAATCACATCCCGATCTAGAGTGGGATGAGATCGGGATGAAGATTTTCAATCCCGCCCATCCTGTTCCGTCCCGAACTGATTTTTTTAATATTTAATATGAAATATGTAGTATGAAACTATTTGTTGGCATGAATTTTATTTGTTGTTTTATTTTTCAACATGACTATTTTATTTTCACAAGCTTTCATGCGACTCACCTAGATAATAAATTTAACTCAAATGTTCTCCCTTTTTTTTCCCTCTTCCTAACTTTTGCAAACAACAATGTGTGCTCCTCGTAGTTTTTAAATGACAAACCCATTGATCATTTTCATTAGCAATGAACAAAAAAAATGGCTATCTTCAATAGTGGTTCTAAAAAATGGAGTAAATGCTAATTAAATGGGGATAATAATCAATGGCTTTAATTTATATAGTTGTTCTCAGAGTTGTGTGTTTGGTAAATCCAAAATTTTCAATCTTGCATGTTAACTTTCAATCCAAAATTTAGTACATGCTCATCCCGTCCCGAACCCGTTTGGGATGAGGTCTATCTCATCATGTACCGTCTCAATCCCAAACAAACGGGATGGGATAGGGATGAGGTCCATCCCGTCCTGTGCTCACCCCTAATAGGCAATATGAAATTTTGCTTTAGCATCATGGAAGCATGAAAATCGTTAATGCAAATTCCCCTAGGGATGCTTATTGGGGTGATTCGGGATCTACTTGATGGAGATGGATCTAAGATTAGGGATGACAATTGGTCGGGTTCGGTTCGAGTCTTCTAAATCCATAACTGAACCGAACAATCCTCGTATCAGCTTCGGGTCTATTCGTGATTTCCTACTAAAACAACTAGGCTCAAGGCAAACCCACCAGTGTATAACTTTTAAGAGGTTTTTTTTCCTCATTTTATAGTAGTAGAAGTTTTTTTTGTTTTGTTTCTACTCAATGTGGACTAAAACAATTAAAAAAAAACCTTGTGATTTTCAACATTGGCATCTCATTTTCTTGCTTTCTTAAATGATGTGGGACAAATCTCACAATATTGTACTCAATTGTGTATAATATTCGGTTCTAGACCGGAATCATTAGAATCAGGTGTGTGCGGGTAGCCATCGATTGGAGCCAAGTCCGTCCCCACCCCTCCAGGGACCGCAAATCTTTGAATATGTTCCAAATAACCATTTATAAAATTAAAAAAAACATCCCCGCCCCGTCACAGATGGCTAATATCTGCCCTGCCCTCGATTAACCGCTATTCCCTACGGTTTTCTATTGGATAATGGATCCCCTTCCCCGCCCCGCCTCGCCTCAAAATTTTTTCTATTGGGATAGCAGATGGTTGAGCTTTTATTCCCTAAAGAAGGAAGAGCTAGCTACACAATTGAATTGAATTAATTAACCATCATTTCATTGAACAGAATCTGATCTGATCAATTAGTCGTTTGATGAATTATAAATATATATGTAACCAAGCAAGCAGATAACCAACTTGTGGGAGAGATTGAAGATACCCATCTTGTATGGATAAAACATATGTTGCTGAAGTTGTTGTCGGTGAACAAGAAGATGAGAAGTGGAAGAGGGAGAGATGGTTGACCGGTGGTGGTTGTCGATTTGAGCAGAGAGGGGAAATGGACTAAGAAGAAGAAGAGGAGGGGGAAGAGGGAGAGATGGTCAGATGGGGTGGTTGTCAATTTGAGCGGAGAGAGGGGGAATGGACCAAGAATAAAAAGGAAAGAATAAGAAAATGGAGAGATGGTCGGCTGGTGGTGGTTGTCGATTTGAGCATAAAGAGGGGGAATGGACCGAGAAGAAGAAGAATCTGGGCGGCGGTGGTTGGTGGTGCTCCTGGTGGAGGCGCGGAGCGATGGAGGTGTCTGGTTCTCTGTGCGATGCAACGGAAAGAAGAGAGGGAACTGGAGAGTATGGATAGGATTTAGAGTTTTTATGTTATAAGGGTATTTTAGTAATAACTGGATATTCATTGGGCGAATATGATTAAATCCGTATCCACCTCAATTTCGTTATGGATAGATTTTTCATCTCCGAATCTGCCTCGAAATCAGGTAAGCCAGACCCAACTCGTCTCCATTTGGGGAAAGGCGAAGCAGATATCTGTATAAATCTGCCCCATCGCCTACCCTAGCTATGCCTAATCCTCGTCCATGTAACCAAACACGATCAAAGGTTGTGTGTTTGTGGGTGCAGATACGGGTTTTGTTCGCCAAATTGAAGTGCATGGACGGAAAATCAAAACATGAAAAACCCTATCAAGGGCATTTCAGTGAATCTGCTGAATAACAAGGCAATTTATCCTGCTCTCTCTATGGACGACACCACTCTTTCCTTCGTCGTCGCAAACTTCTACAGCGAGTCCAAAACCAGTCATCCTTTCTCACCTCTCTCTCTTTCTCTTCACTAAATAGTAACCGTCTTCGAAACCTAAAACTCTCTCCACACCCACCCAAAACCCTAACTTTACAAATAAACATCACTCATTTTCATCTTTTCCTCTGTTGATCGAGGTAAGTTTCAATCCATCCTTGGCCGCATTCTGCTTCGTTTGTCTCCCATCCCAAACAAAGCTTTTTAATCCTTTATTTTTCTTTACCGGCTATCTCTTGAACTGAAACAGCTAAGATTTTGAGTATAAAAGGAAAAGGAGATTGTATAACTTGAGATAGGGGGGTTAAAAGAAGAACTGAAAATCTAGGGTTTTGGTTTGTTTAGGGTTTAGGTTTTGTAAATCAAATCGCCATGGATGATCTAGAGAAAGCTATACTAATTAGTTTCGATGAATCTGGGACTGTCGATCCTGGATTGAAGTCACAAGCGGTTGCTTATTGTCAGCAATTGAAGGAAAACCCTGTGATCCATCGGATTTGTATTGAAGGACTTCCATATGCAAAGTACACCCAAGTTCAGTTCTGGTGCTTGCAGACACTTCATGAAGTGCTTCGACTTCGTTACTCTTCGACGAGTCCCGATGAGAAGTCGTTCTTGAGGAAGTCTGTTATGTCAATGGCTTGTGGTGGTGAGGGTTCTGATGATAACAATTTAGTTAGAGTTTTAGATGGACCTGCATTTATAAAGAACAAGTTGGCTCAGGTTATAGTTACCTTAATTTACTTTGATTATCCCATGATTTGGTCGTCAGTGTTTGTAGATTTCCTTCCAAATCTTAGTAAAGGTGCGACAGTCATTGATATGTTCTGTCGTGTTTTGAATGCCCTTGATGATGAATTGATCAGCTTAGACTACCCTCGCAGCAGCGAGGAGATTGCTGTTGCTGGGCGAGTTAAGGATGCAATGAGACAACAGTGTATCTCTCAGATTGTTCGGGCTTGGTATGACATTGTGTCATTGTACCGAAATTCTGAACCGGAACTGTGTACTAGTGTTTTAGATTGTATGAGGAGATATGTATCTTGGATTGACATAGGATTAATTGCCAATGATGCATTTGTGCCTATGTTTTTCGAACTTATTTTGGTTGAGGGACCACCTGAGCAGCTTCGAGGTGCTGCTGCAAGTTGTGTTTTAGCGATAGTTTCGAAACGGATGGAACCACAATCGAAGCTTTCGCTTTTAAGGAGCCTTCAGATAAGTCGTGTTTTTAATTTGGTAGCCGGTGACGGGGATTCAGAGTTGGTTTCAAAGTTAGCGGCTTTGCTTAATGGATATGCAGTTGAGGCTTTGGAATGTTCTAAACGTCTTGATTCGGAGGACATAAAGGGGATATCTATGGAGCTTTTGGATGAAGTACTTCCTACAGTCTTCTATGTCATGCAAAACTGTGAAATGGATACCACTTTCAGTATTGTCCAATTTCTTGCAGGCTATGTTGCTACTATGAAGAGCTTGTCACCCTTGAGGGAGAAACAAGTGCTTCATATTGGTCAGATATTGGAGGTTATTCGTTTGCAGGTATGCTATGATCCCATCTACAGAAATAACCTTGATTTGCCTGATAAGATGGGGAGAGAAGAGGAAGATCGAATGACTGAGTTCAGGAAGGACTTGTTTGTATTGCTTCGTAGTGTGGGCCGTGTTGCACCTGATATCACTCAAGGATTTATTAGAAATTCATTAGCTAACTCTATTGTATCATCTTCAGATCGCAATGTTGAAGAGGTTGAGGCTGCACTTTCACTTTTCTATGCTCTTGGGGAATCAATTAGTGAAGAGGCAATGAAGACTGGGAGTGGCCTCTTGAGGGAATTAGTTCCTATGCTTTTATCTGCAAGGTTTCCTTGCCATTCTCATCGCCTAGTGGCATTGGTGTATTTGGAAACGGTAACAAGATATGTGAAATTTGTCCAAGAGAACACTGAATATATACCTCTAATTCTGGCTACTTTTCTTGATGAAAGAGGCATACACCATCAGAATATTAATGTGAGTCGAAGGGCAAGTTATCTCTTTATGAGAGTAGTGAAATTGCTGAAAGCAAAGCTCGTACCTTACATCGAGTCAATCTTGCAAGTAATTGTTCCCTTATTGGTTCGTTTACCTTCTTTTCTGTGTCATATTCTAGTGCTCAAATTTATTTTTTGTTCTTGTCTACTACTCATTTACCATTTTGTCTCTCTTTACGTCTTAACAGCGCTTGCAAGATACAGTATCTCGATTTACAAGTGTGGATTACACATCGAAAGAACTAAAGACTCTAGGTTCAGAAGATGGGAGTCATATATTTGAGGTTCAGTTCTATATGCTTGTACCTTTGATTTATAGGAGTTTTTTTCTTGGATTTATTTTTTTATTCCTTTTTTGAACTGGATTGGAGTTACTTATTGCTGAACTTGTGCAGGCTATTGGTTTATTAATCGGAATGGAAGACGTGGCTCTAGAAAAGCAATCAGAATACCTTTCTTCTTTGCTCACTCCACTCTGCCAACAGGTTAAGGTGCTCTTTTCTATTGTTATGGGATGTATGGAGAGAATGCCTCCTAGCAAAAGAAAATCAAACTATAAGTACATTTTATGTTTTTACTATCAATTTCGTTTTATTTGATTTTCCAAAAAGGGTGCAAGTTGGTTGAAATTATTTCAGTATGCCATATGCGTTGTCTGAGACCATATGTATTGAAATATAGGTGGAGGTGTTGCTGTTAGATGCGGAACTACAGAATCAAGAGGAGCCCATGAAAATTGTAAATATGCAACAAATTATAATGGCCATTAATGCACTGAGCAAGGTACCTCCCTACTCTCGAGCCTTGAAATATACTTTCATGCATTTATGCACACGCATGTACTTCATGTTGAGCTTTGATCATTTCAGGTTTCAACTATCATTTCTTAGAAGTTCTCATTTTGGTCAGCACTTAGTTCTCTGCAGGAGTTGGAGTAATTTGAGTTGTATCTCTGTAATTTATTAATTTTGAGGTCCTTAAAATGTAAGGTCAAAGGAAGGAAGTGAGTATATAATACTAAGAACCTGCTGGAGAGGGCATCCACTGATTAAAAATGAATTTCCAAATAAAACCATAATCATCGGCCTTCCATCTTGAGATATTAAGCCCCATTCTACATCACTTCCTATATGGAAGGCATTGCAAACTTTTGCTGCTAATTGGCAGTGAATGATGTGTATGGTTAATAACTTTGTATACTCTTGTATGGCCATTTACTTGCTATCATATGCTTACCATCACATCATAACACTATATTCACGTGATGATTAGAACTTATGAGTGAGAGATTTTGGATAAAAGATTACTATTATTTTTTTTACCATTAAACATAGTAGGGATACATTAAAACTACAAAGCTTTTGTGAATGAGAAAATCCTAAATGTAGGAAAGAAACATACAAAACACTATTACAATCTAAAGAGGCTCCCCCTGTCAAGCATTCACACATGAAACTCTATGCCGACGATTATTCCGCGCATTCTCCCATTGCCACACTAGGGCTTTTATATCCTTGCAAATTGCAGCATGATCCTTGTTGATCACTTTGAAGATTCTGCTGCTCCTCTCTTTCCAAAGTCAAATACCTTTAAACTGACCATCAATATTTCTGCCAATTAGACACCCACTGCAATAAAGAATCACCTAAAGGGACATAAACTGCTCCCTCCATGCAAATAGAATACTTGATTGGAAAAATTTGTAGTCTATCAACCTTTCCTAATAGTCCAAAGGACTTCATTAAACAAAAAAGAATTGTTCCCAAAAGGTGATGGTCAATATCCTTGATTAATAGAGGCAAAGTCATGTTGGACTGCGTGTGGTGACTGCTTTATCCCAATCATCCGCTATAAAGATCACACCCTGCAGAAAACGTCAATCAGAAGTAGCAACCATGGCAATTCAGAATCTTTAATCAAAGCAAAATTCCAATTTCTTGTGTTTCTTGATTTCCCATGTGAAACTAAGCAACTTTGCTTGCCTTTGGGAGTGAGATATCGAAGATGGTTCAAAGTTGATTTTTTAGATGTTCGTCACCTCCTAGAAGCCTATTTTGTTGCCTTCTTGATAGAATTAAAATTGCAAATAAATGGAAATTGAAAATAAACAGAAATTCAAGTAAATTGACGATAATTGAAAGGTGGATAAACAAATAAATTTTTTCATCAATCAACCTTAGAGGGTGGCAATTGACCTGGGACTGTGGGCCTTTGGCACTGCCATCAACGGTGATGGGTGTGGGCCTTTGGCACTGCCGTCGACGGTGATGGGTGTGGCATTGTGGCCTGTTTGGGTTTGGTCTCCTTCTTGCCTGACTGGAAGTTGTCAAATTTCTTATCCAACCCGTCAAAGAGTAGATCCAGCCTATCTATATTTTCTGAACTATGCTCTCATTTCTGCGGATATCAAATTCATCCCCTTCACCAACTCTTCTTCTGTCATCTTCCAAACTTTTCTTCGAAACAAATTTCTTCAAAGTTAACCAACTTAACTAATTAGAACTCTTCGGCTTTGATACCAATTGATAGAATTATACTTGCAAATAAACGAGAATTGAAAATATAGTAGAACTGAAATAAATTGACGATAATAGAAAACATATAAATTATTTTCATCAATCAAGTTCCTAATAATGAACAACTTACGTTTTTTTTATAACTAACCTAACTTCTATGACAAGAACAAACCCTAAACTTAATAGGAAACTAATGTCCTAACTGTTACCTACTTATAATAATACTATAAATTCTAATATTGCTAAAGTACTAATATTACTAAATAACCCAATTACATAACATTTCACCACATATGTAATTTTCTTTCAAAATGAGGCTTAAGTCATGATTGCCTTCCGCTAGGCACAACATGGTGCATTGATGTTCTTAGTGAACCAACTTTTTATCAAATTTCAGACTGCCATTTAAAGAGCAAAGTTTGGTTGAACTGATTGCCTTCCATTTTTATCAACTTTTTTATCAGTTACATAGCATCTTCACCACATATGTAATTTTCTTTCAAAATGAGGCTTAAGTCATGATTGCCTTCCACTAGGCACAACATGGTGCATTGGTGTTCTTACTTCTTAGTGAACCAAATGATTGCCTTCCACTATGCACAACATGCTGCATTGGTGTTCTTAGTGAACCAACTTTTTTTTTATCAAATTTCAGACTGCCATTTAAAGAGCAAAGTTTGGTTGAACTGTTTTAGTCTTCTAAACCCAGTCCACCTATTGTTTTATGATTGCACACTTCAAACCAGTTTACAAGATGAAAGCTTTTAGCTGATCCATCTGTTCCCCAAATAAAATCTGTGTAGATCTTTTCGATATTATCAGCAATGGAGGTGGGCCTGGTGGATGAGGACATCATGAAGACAGGAATGCTTGCCAATGTATAGCACAATTCTCTCAGCCTTGGAATTGCACTTCCTTTTCCAAACAACTAATCTACTTTAATTCTGTCATTTAATTCTGTCATGGTTGGCTCCCATGCTTGTCTGCTCTTATGTATAGCTCCTGGTGCCCATCCCTAGATAAAACTAAAGAATCAACCACAAGAGCTGAAAATGCCTTAAGAATTGTTACTCCTCGGTTCTATCTGGCATTAATGAGTATAAGAAAATGCCATATTGCCATAAAGAATACACAAGTGCAAAACTGTTTCCCCTCTTTTGCCTTGCCCTTTGTATTGCTTCAGAGGCAGAATGATTCCAAATGTATTGCTCCCAGGACTTTCTTTCAGATATGATATATGCATGGGAATATTGAACTCAAAGCATAACCTCATCGAGTACTTGCTGCTTCCAGAATTAAATTTCGTGATCCCTCTTCATATTGAAGGCGATGCATTTAGTCAGGAGGCACCTTCAGTGGACTTGGTGCATATATTTAGGAAATGTGTCGCAATCTTGCCTTGTTGTTTTAATACCATATTTAAACTTGGTCATGCATTACAACTTATGCTTTTTGTTTTCATTGGGTGCGACATCTAAATCTGAAATAACTTTGAACTTTTCAGTCTGACCACAATGTTTTTCTGTGTATTACGCTTTCTTTCCTAGCTGGACCATATAGCTCCATGTTTTGATTGTGTTCTGCCAGGAAAAATCAACTAAGTGTGATTGAGCTGGATGTTCTGTCTGAGGACCACTTCCTTTCATATAAGTGTGATTGAGCTGGATGTTCTGTCTGTGATTGGCTTATGGAAATATAAGTCATACTTAATTTGTATCCATACTGTTTTAGTAGTTTAATACTTGTGTGTATTATTTTTGAATTCACATGCTTATTCACTACTTTTGTTTGGTGTGCTTCAGGGGTTCAGTGAGCGACTGGTTACTGCTAGTCGCCCAGCAATAGGCATCATGTTCAAGCAGGTTGGTGTTTAGGTTTTTAAATTGTATTTCTTTGTCGATTTAATTGATTTATCAAGTTAAATCTTCGTAGACAACTAGTAAATGGTACAAAGATTGCTCTCGTAATTTAACAGTCTTTAGCATTTAGCTATCATAATTTGGAGTCGTGACATTGTTATGTTGGACCAAATGATAGATGACTTCATTTAAACTTTTTTATTAATTGGTCAATATCAAAGCAAACTGGACAGATTTACCATCAACATTCAAAGGAGAGACTCTTTTAATTGAGATATTCATTCCGGTGTAACTTCGAACTGCCACCTGGTGTTTCAGTCCTTATGGTGATTGCTTGGGAGGTCAATCTCACTAAGATTTAAAATTATGTGGATGTTACGAGTCACATCCACGTTTAAGGATCAAATATTAAACTGGTAGAATTCGTGCTACAGCTTAGCCAAGACATGTTTTTACGAAAAAAAATTTGAGTTCCGAAGGGGTTGCCTAAAGACCAAGGAAGTCATGGACCAAATCAAAGCACTTGTTAAGGACTGCAAAGAAAATTGACCCTTGTGAAGATTATTTGTTAATGAAAGAAACAAAAAAGGGATTGTTTACTGATGGAACTAGTGCATACTTAAAAGACGAGAAATGAAGATTTGATGGTTGCTGAAAAAGGGGAATCAAAAGTGTTTCCACAGGATAGTACATGCTTGACCTGGAAAAAAAGGGACCCAAGTTCTAGATAAGATATTATGGTGTGATGGCGGACGATGAGGACACATCAAGGAAGTAGACATATTCAGCTCACTTTGCCGCTTAAGATATACAAGAAGATTCACATGCCAGAACACACATGAAAGTTATAAAACTTGATTGAATATAAGAGGGGTGACGGTGAACGGCGAAAAGGGAGATAAACTGACAACAATTCTCCCTTTGCAGCTTAAGAAGAAAATCAAAAGCCAGATCATGTTTTGAAGATAAACTAATACAGAACCATATAATTTAAGTACACGAGTATCTAGTGAGATTCGACAACCTCTTACTTTGAGGAGGGATGTCTAACCAGCTGAGCTACATTTGGTTGATGGTCTAGCATAATCCATTTGGAATGAGCTTCATTCATACTTGGAGTACCTAAAGAACAAAATAGGATTATAGAAGGAAAGAAAAGCATAGAGATTTGAATGTGTATAGTTCTGTTTTGAAAGGAGATTGACTTGTGATATGGTGTATGTGAATATACTGATATAAGGTGGACTACTCTAATCACAAGGACTTGGAGTGTAAGAAGGTTTATTTTTCCCCTTCTTTTTGGTGGGTGGGTGGGTGGGTGGGGGGGAGGTTTAAGTGTTTGGGTGTTGCGCGAGTGTTTCCAAATAAACAGAGCTCAACTGACTAAACTTTGAATGCTGGGATGAAACATGAGGCTTATATTCTCTGTTTGTCGCACATATCATTTCTTTGATCAATTGTCGTTGAATTATTATTATTATTATTATTATTATTATTATTATTATTATTATTATTATTATTATTATTATTATTATTATTATTATTATTATTATTATTATTATTATTATTATTATTATCATTATTATTTTATTTTTCTGCTCTTTGTTTCAGACGTTGGATGTTCTCCTCCAAATTCTTGTAGTGTTTCCAAAGATTGAGTCTCTACGAAGCAAGGTAAGAAAAGAAACAGAGTAAACTTTTTCTTGGTAGTGTCTCTAAAAACATATAGGAATTGTCTTTTGATTACGGAACATCTCAAGAATCTGATGCGAAGGTTCAAAATGTGCAGGTTACATCCTTTATTCATCGTATGGTAGACACTTTGGGAGCATCAGTGTTTCCACATCTCCCCAAGGCGCTGGAGCAATTGCTTGCAGAAAGTGAGGTACATGAATTGAATAATGCATATAACAGAGTGTTTCTCTTCTATCACTCTCTAAATTATGCAGTCCCCAATAGTGTGTGATAGTATTCTTTTTTACTTGTCTATGTACGTTCCTACAATAACATACGTTACTTCCGAAACCATTCTACTTCCAATCCTTTTGATATTGATCTTGAGATGCATTAGTGTCCAACTTTCTGTCTTGTGAATTTTAGATATCATTGTTGCCACATGGGTTTCTTACTTGAAAATAGATATTATTAAATTTAGAGAAAAACAACCACCTTTGTTTTTGTTACGGAGAAATATAACTTGTATCAGTCTTCTTTTCATTCATGATTCTTTTTTTAAACTCTCCAGTTTGGTTTTTTGGAAATGACAAGTGCATTACAAATTTCCTAGAGTCCACACTTGTTGTTTTGAATTTTACAGATAGTGATAAATGATGTTGAGGCTTGCTGATTATGTCTACATATTTGCTATCATTGTATTAAGCCCGAATTTTATTGCTTTAGTTGTGCATGCTTACTATGATTCTGGTAAACAAGCTAGTGGTTTGTGTTTATGTGAAGTCTCCAACCTTTGTTTTTTCAGACTTGTATGGTTATTAGCTGTTTGGATGTCTGGCTTGATACGAACCACATGTTTAAAACGGTCAAGGCTAGCTAGGACTCAGTGATTTCGGAGATTATTGCTATTTTGTGGTAGGATAGTATGATTTGTTTGAGCTTGATACGGGTTCAGTTTCAAAAATTTCTTCTTGATTTGGGAAACTTATGCGACTAGAGATTTTTGATTTTTAATTATTCAGATTTTTTTTATCATGTTGAAGTGCTAAACTAATTAAGTTGTTTATATATGGAACTAAAAAAAATCCTCTCAAGTACCTTTTCAAAAGTACCTAGGGGTGTCTTAGGAGTCTTGGTCACTCTCCACCTTGGTAGGTGTGGCATTGTGGTGCTCCATGGTTGGGGCGACGCGTTTTGAAGAAAAATTAAGCCTTTGATGCTTTGATGTAGCTGCTGCACAACCAGTGACAGATTCCACAGGCTTGGATAGCCTATTGTGTTATCTCTCGCTCTCCTTGAAGCTCTTATCTCTTTTATGCCAGCTAATTCAATTTTAAATTGTTCGATCGAATAAAAAGGCCAGGGGTTTTTTCAGTGTGTGATTGCTCAGCTATTTCCTTTAAACCTATAACTGTAAAAATGTTGGAACCGTTATATTCTCTAGCTACAGAGATTTAAAACATTTGGTCCTGCTTGGCACAACCTTTTTGTTAAAACTGTGCATTTACCACATTTGTCTATCTGATTGTGCATATGTTGCATTATCAAAATGATATCCTTCCAGTGAGAGAGTGATTGGTTGCACGAAATCCTATTCCATAGGAATCCATGAGGGAACCGCCTACATTTGAAGCTAAGTTGAATATTTAGTCCACCATTAGATTTTGTGATCAATGGTGGGAATATAAGTCTTATGAAGATGAGAATCACACCCATTTTTTCCCCAAAGCATGTGATTCCCATGTTCATGTGACTTCCAATCCCACCATTGATAACAAATGTAACGGTGGATTGGTGAGTGTAACCTCAAATTAGCTTTAAATGTAGATGAATCCCTCGTGCATTCCTATGGAATAGGATTTCGTGCAACCAAGCACGCCCTAATTTGTTTAAGGAGTTTGGTCATGCGATAGTTTCACATGCTTGAATTTGGTTTTAATTGGTACTTAATGGTGTGTGTGGTTATGAGGTTATTTAATTTACTTATCTCTAAGAGCTTTTGATGGTTGCAGCCGAAAGAAATGGTGGCCTTCCTTGTATTAATGAATCAGCTTATATGCAAATTCAGTACCTTGGTTCATGACATATTGGAAGAGATATTCCCTGTTATTGCAACCAGAGTCTTTGGTGTTCTTCCTAGAGAATCATTTCCTTCTGGGCCAGGAAGTAACACTGAGGTATGGTTATTTTGTTTTATTTTTTAGCATGTGATTGAAGCATTACATGTCATTTCCAAGTATTTTATGTGTTGAAACATTCTTTGTGGTTTGGTGAAATCCTACAAAAGCCCAATGTTGTTTCAATCTTTCTAACTTACATGAGTTTTTGGGAGTTGGGATGAAAACCAAGGGCAAGGGCAATACATATTACAGAAGCACTCTTATTAGGTTTTTAATTTTTAATTTTTAATTTTTTATTTGTTATTTTATAGTTAGAAATTGACTTTCTCAACATATCGACAAAAAGTTATTTCTAAGTAGTTCATGTTACCGTAGATTCCCACCTATTGTCATGATAGAATCTTGAGATCTGATAGATTCCTAAAGATGGTGTCACTCTCCTTGGCTGATATATCTTGAGAATATGAGTTTAAGGTGAAATGATTCGGTGGGTACAGGAAGGATGAAAAACAGATCGATCCTCTAAACTCCAGAAACTTCCGTTGTTGAAAGAGATTTAGAGAAGGGGAGAGGAGAGACGAAATACGCTTGACAATTTGCCTTCTTTACTTCTTTTCCTTGACAATTTCTTGTGTTGAAAGCAGAGAGAGAAAGTGAGAAGGAATAGAACCTTACTTATTTAATTTGGTAATGCAGTGACCATGCCAGATAAGTTATAAAATAAATGTTATTGAGATGTGGTCTCTAGAGTATTGAACTCTTCTATTTCTCAAGTTTGGCTATTCTGTATATTCAATGTACTCTACATAGAGGAAGACATACAGTTGAACACATGTTAAAATTTAAAGATCTCTTTAAAATTGTTTGTTAGAATTTCCGTATGCGTAGATGAGTATATATAAAGTCACATGTACTTGACACCTTTCCATTTTTTTTCCACCGTTTAGTCAGTTGATCTAATTTTCTTCTCGTGAATAGTCTGTTCTCTTTGCTAATAGGAGGACAGGATTTAGTGGTCTAAGCAAAACATTTTAATGATCAAATGTAAAAAAATCTTCCAACTTTATATTTTCGACTCACTTGTGAAACTGTATCTTCTTGCTTTCTGCAGGAGATTCGTGAACTTCAAGAGCTACAGAGAACATTGTATACATTTCTTCATGTGATGACCACACATGATCTATCATCAGTTTTCATAGCCCCCAAAAGCCGTGTTTACTTGGATCCTATAATGCAGTTGCTTTTGTATACTTCTTGCAATAATAAGGATATTCTCCTGCGGAAGGTGTTACATACTATCTCTAGAACTTATTCATGTACATCACTGTAAAAAATGACACTTTTTGACACTGAACTCTGCAGGCATGCGTACAGATATTTACTAGACTCATCAAAGACTGGTGTGGCACACTTCATGGTGAAGAAAAGGTAAGTCTGTTTTGTTAATTTTTCTAGTGTGATTGTGCTGCTTTAAGTAATTATCCCACATATCAATTTGATGGAATTCTGTCAGGTACCTGGTTTTCAGAAATTTGTACTGGAGACATTTGCGATAAACTGTTGTTTGTACAGCGTTCTTGACAGATCTTTCGAATTCCGTGATGCAAACACAGTATGATTTCTGACTATCTTGCGATCAACTTTTTTTTTTAATTATGCATTGTTAATATAACATGAAATCATGTTATAAATTAATTAGTTGGTCACTGATAAACATTAAAAACTATGGATTTTTCTGTTTAATGTTTAGATTCTGGATGAGCTCCTAGGTTAACTTATTTTAACTATGTTGGGCCATTTAATTTAATATCCACTGTTGATTATAATAAATCATACCCTCAATTTAACTTACATTGTCACCCTTCCAAGAGTTTACCAAATATTACCCTTATGGAAATTTACCAAATGAAAGCACGGACCGACACGCTGATGCGACACGAGAAATTTCAAAAAAGGATACAGACGCTGCAATAATAAAATAATCAATATAATGTAATATATGTATTCGTATAAAATAATCAATATAATGTAATATATGTATACGTATGATTTTGTCAAAATGGATGAAAGACCTCAAGTAGAATGAACAATGGTCTAAAACCATATTATAATAATGCAATACAGGTTAAATCCAAAACATTCAAATAATTCGTATAATTCAATTTTATAACTCTATGGTATAATTCGAAATCTTACTATATATTGACATTTAAATCTTCATGCTTTGTTCTTTCAATGACATAATACTATTAGTCTTATATAGTCTTTTAAAATATGGGGTGTAGCTTGTTTATTTGCACCATTTTTCTAAATCTAAAACAAAAGCTTTCAAATAAGTTTTCAATTAGTGTCCACCCATTGTCCAGGGAGTGTTTGACCTGGTCAAACATTCCAGACACTTTGACCAAGTGTTTCGACACGTGCTTTGGATAATGTTTGTGCTTTAGAGGTTATCACCTATGAATATCCATATAACAAATAATATAAAGGTTTTATTATTCATAAGGAATTTGAGACAAGAGGGCTAGAATTAAAAGTTAGGGAAAATGTTAGACAGTTTAAATTCACTCTCAAGAGTCACTCTCAATAATGACAGTTTGTAAATGAGATGCATGTAAAGAAAATGAAAACAAAGTGAAATGTGTGGAACTGGCATTTTGTAAATGAGATGCATGTAAAGAAAATGGAAAAAAATGTTATGGAACATGTGATGTACATGTGGAGAGAAAAGGTTGTGTTGTCTGTAAAATTGGCATCGTTGAAAACTTTCATAACTATCTACTTGTCGAATTGCAAATTTGGTACTAGTGAATTGCAATTTTGAAGATATTTACAATGAAACCAATGATTAATAAAAACATTTAAAATTTAGAAATATACATTTCACTCCGCATGCATTTTCTAAGAAAATTGTCTAATGCATTTCATGCTATAAATATTTTCATTATTTATCAATGCATAAGATGGACATCTTATAGGCATTCAAACATTATTTCACGCCTTATGCAAATTTTCAAAAGAAAATGTCTAATGCTCACGGGATAAGTGTTTCCAATATTAGTCAAAGATGAGATGGACATTTTAAGGTACATTCGAATAAATAAAGACCTCGAATTCCATATTTTGGGAAGTCAATATTTGGGGAGAACTTACTACTGCAGTTTTGAAAAATGTGTGTTTTCCCAATCGATTAAATTTTTAATAGAGTTTGACCCTAGTGCCACAAGTCGCAACCCACTATCTATTGTGCCAATGATACGTGTGTTGTAATACACAAGTATTAGTATATCTATACGATAAGACAAGTAGGGTTTTATTTGTCTTGGAGACAAAGATAGCAAAGGGTTAGGATTGAAAGTTGAAAATTTGTTAAGGGTCGAGATTTGTACTGATGGCATGTAGGGGTGGGCACGGGATGAGATGGGACGAGATGGACCTCATCCCTATCCCATCCTGTTTATTCGGGATCGGGACATGATAGACCTCGTCCCATCCCAAACGAGTTCAGGACGGGATCAACAGACAAATAACTATTTATTATCTTATAATCCATGAATTTTGGTTAGAACAACCAATAGATGGTACTTTGATTCAACTTCTAAGTGGTTAACTAATATTGTTATCATTTGTTTTCTTAATTTATTCTATCGAAAACTTTGTCCCTTAATAAGTAGACAAATTTTTTATACAAATGGATATTTTTTCTCTCCCCTTCTCTTAAAAAAATTTCAGTAAATAATGAATTTCTAATTAATAATTTTCTTTTGGTTTCAGAAGATAATAAAAGTAGATAATGCAATCATAGTTTTGGGTTAATGGGAAACAGGAAATTCGATCTTCACCATGTTGCTAAATGGGCTTCTAAACACATTATACAACCAAACACATAGTTCAAAAGCACATGGTTGTTGGAATACTACTCCGTTATACAACCAATGATAATAAGATAAAATTTAATGAAGATCACAACAAATTCAATAAAAAAAAAAAAATTGTTCCAACCACCGACCGTTGCTCCAAATTAAATAAAGAAATTCCTACACATTATGGTACATGAAAAGGGTTTGGGAATAGATTTTGTGACTGTATTTAGTCTTATAAAAATTCCGTTTAAGAGATTACCTCAGTCGGTGTCCTGTGTATTGGTAATAGAAATATTAGTTAAGTTAGCTTACGATTTTATTGAACCTATGTTTTAAAAGAAAGCTTTCAAGTATTTATAACTATGCATTGCATGTTATAGATTGAGATTTATGAATTAACCTATATGTTTATAACTGCGCGTTGCATAATGTGTAAGAATTTCTTTTGTAATCTAAATGTTAAAAAATCAACTTCGGGACGGAACGGAATAGGCGGGATTGAAAATCTCCATCCCACTCTAGATTGGGACAGGACGGGGGTCGGGATGAGATTGATTAATCCCAATATGACCCGAAAAAAATTAGGATGGGATCACCAGATGGGATGCCCACCCCTAATGGCATGGCTTGGAAATCAACCATACCTGAGAGAGTAAAAGAAAAGTGAAATCTATGTGGAAGAAGATATGATCGACACGCGGCGGAAAGAGAAATAAGGTTTATTTTAGATTCTCAAATTTAAAATTGCCATAACTTTTTATTTAATTGTCCCGTTAATATAAACTTGGTATTGTTGAAATGCAGTTTTTAAGATCTTTCAAATAAAACCAATGATGAATATAAAATTTTGAAATTTTGAAATGATGTTTTGAGTGTGACTAAAATGTTTCTAAAGTTTGACCAAGTTTAGCACGCCTTGAAACCTTTTAGCTTAAATGCTAAATACGACTTTCATTGAACTTCTAATTTAATTGATTTATAAATAAAATTGATATAGTAATTTGGAGACAAATGATCATATAAGAAGATTATTACAGAGTGCCGTAGGCATGGGTAATATGCTAGTACACCACTATGAAATGAAACAAGGCTATGTAATCACATGTAAAAGATGAAACCAACAAAGCTAGTAACTAATCTATAAATTGAAGAGGGCAACTAAATAAATAAAGATAATCAGCAGTTGCTGTTTGTAACACTGAAAAAAAAGAGATGAAGGAGAGGGAGATTTGAAACATTAAGCAGTAGCTCAGCTCTTCCTTTTGTTGGGAATTGTTGGCAATGTGGGAGAAGTGGGGAGAGAAAACAAAATGATTTCATTTTTTTGTTAGTCATATATTACTGTACTTGGAAGTTACATTTTATGAAGACTAGGACTTAATTTACATTCTTCATGGGAAAAAATAGAGCTCTTTTGTAACATGGTGAAGAAAAGACAAGAAAGAAATTAAGAAATTATTGGGTAGGTGCTATGTTTCTCTTTTTACCAAAGCTTCCTCAGCTTCTTCTCCGTTTTCCCTCATTATCATTCCCTTTTCTTCAATGATTTAGCCTCATCGTCTCACCCCTCACTCCCTTATTTAAGAACTTTTTTGGTAATGGGATTTAGGTTGTCCTCAAATATAACAAAGGTTTCAATCCTTTTGTGCCTTGAACTCGTAGAGAAAAGACTACTAATCCAGCTAGTTAAAAAACAATCAACTTGACCTTAGGTACTTGGCCATAGCAATTATAGGTCACTAGGATGAGTACATTCTCAAGTTGCACACACCCACACAAGCTAACAGGTAGTTAAAAAACAATCAACTTGGCCTTAGGTACTTGGCCATAGCAATTATAGGTCACTAAGATGAGTACATTCTCAAGTTGCACACACCCACACAAGCTAACAAATGCCTTCTATTTTTGGCAAATGAAATATGACACCATGTAAGACATTATCGAAACATATACTTATAGTTTGGTTTTACATTTGATATGTGAAATATAACACCTAGTAATGCATTATGGAAAAACAAATGCTCATAAATTAAGATGGTTAATGTGACCGTGTGGTATATCCATAGACAATATTAGGATATACAACCTTGTTTTATTATCTTGCATTTCCAAATCTTCTGCAAGGTAGTGGAATCGTAAAATCGGAAAGAGGACCTTTCAATCATCAACTTCAATTAATCTCAAACGTCATTGTCAAATGATGCCAATAATTCTAAGTTTTTTTTCAAAAGGACAAATAGCTAACTCCCAAAATGTGTTTTCTTCCTGGTGTTGAGAGTGTTTTTGTGGGATATGATCCAAGCAATAAAAAAGAACTAGATAGTGAGAACAAAACCTCCTTAGTCATTTTAAGACATGAAGAGTGACAATTTGAATTATGTCTTGTTATAATAGTATATTGACAGTTTGAATTATGCCTTGTTATAATAGTATACGACAGATTGTGTTGTTATAATAGTATACAACCAAGGGTGTTAGTCAAACAATCCTTGTTTGAGGCATGTTACAATTAATGAAAACCCAAATAAAATAGTAAAATGAGATTTAAAAGCTTTGAAAAGTCAACTAGGTTTGCAAATCAAATCACATAATTCAAGGTTAAATCGTGATCAGATTTGAAATACGATTTGTACAAGATGTGCTTGTTTTACAAATTTTCATCCGATTTAACTCGCATGCTATGAGGTTTGATATGAATCGTATGACTCAAGACTACATTGGTGTTCTGTCGGTATAGATGCATATTCGCTAGCTAGATATGATGCTTCTCTAGTACCTACGTGTGTAAACGGCTTGATAACATGAAAGGGTCTAAATTTAAGTCATATTTCAACATTGAAAAATGATTTAATGCTAGTTGAGGCCACAAGTTCGCTTTATTCTATCTTGCTTAGTTAAGTTGCTCAGTTCTATCTTTTTTGCAACTACACACTTTGGAGGCTTATGCTTTATATAACTTTTGACAATGCACGTCAATATGTGGCGGGCATGAGTCTCATGCTGTATGTAACTTGAACTCTTGGAAGGATGAAAACAACTAGTTAAGCGTTTCACCCTACAGGAGTTTCAGTCTGTATATATAGGACACGACAAATAGGAGTACCATACAGGTATAGTTTAAACCAATATGGTTGATGGATAGTAGTTATATTGTTAGTTGGTGCTATTATAGAAAAGTGGTTTTGAGTGGGTGTTGGCTCTAGTAAATTACTAGATGCATGCACACACTCTTGACTATTTGAAAGGTAAAGAACAAAAGAATAAGCTACTTGTTGATGATACTTTGTAATGGTATTTTAACTATGTATGCAGCACTAGACATCCCTCTCACACTCTAATTTTTGTTTGGCAGCATCTTCTTTTCGGAGAAATTGTTACAGCTCAAAAAATCATGTATGAGAAGTTTGGCGATGATTTTTTGGTTTATTTTGTCTCCAAAGGTTTCCAAACTGCACATTGCCCACAAGATCTCGCTGAGCAATATTGTCAGAAATTGCAGGTAACAGATATAGCTGTAATCTGGTGCATCTCCGTAGTTGATGATGTTCCTGTAGAGATTGAACCACCTAAAAAATTAGGGATGAAAGATAAATTAGAGTTTGAAACTACTATCATTTTGAAAATTTTGATGGATTGTTATTTCTTATTGCTTTCTGGCATTAAAGTTCAAAACTCATATTAAAATGCTTGTAATCGGCTCTTGAAAATCTTAATCATATCTGTGGCTTCAAGTTGGAAACAGTGATGTCAAAACACCCAATCCTATCTTCTTATCTTAAAATGATTCTGTTATACCTCTTTGAATCAATTTGGTCGGTAGTCTCTGAAATGTTTGAAACATGCACTTAGTGCTTTCCTCTGTGCTGACCTCCATCCTCCTTTTATGTTTGTCCACAGGGAAGTGACATAAAGGCTTTGAAATCATTTTATCAGTCTTTCATTGAGAAGCTGAGATCCCAACAGAATGGAAATCTTGTTTTTAGATAGCATAGTGAATTGTAGCTCTCAGCTGAATTTTAGTCCTGTCTTCATTTTTCATTATCTGCCCATCTGAGTCGGATTATAGCATAATTGGACCCCCTCAGGTTTTGCTGGAATTCTGGAGTGGCACCACAAATTTTGTCGGCAGTATTAAGGGTGAGATGACGTTATTTCCCCACAACCTCCCCTCCCAACCCGAATTTCTTTAGCTGGGCTAAAGATTTGGACTTTGCAGGGTGCTTTCTTTGTTTGTACATAGTGCTGGTTCATACACAGTGAGGTACACTTGGACTTTCCATTCAACTTGACCCTGCGAACCGGCTAGCAGTAATATTGAATCAGCTTGGGAGTTGTCATGTTGTCTCCTATGTAATCCAACCCCAGAAAGGTCTACATTTTTGGGGAACACGGTTGTTTTATGACGAGGTTGTGCAGGCATCTACTATCAAGATGCCCGTTGAGTGTAAAATCAAGGAAATTTCAACAGAGTTGTTTATAATCACTTAGTACTTTTTGGCCATCGATACAGTTTGTTTGATTCACTTCCATAAGCAAAATTTGTATTCTATTAGGATCACTGCATGTTTTAGTGCTATGTTGATTTGCTTTCGAGTAAGTCTAGTCAGCCATGTTTGTTAGCATTTTTTGGCATTTTTTAGTGTTTTTACACTTTATGCCCATTCTCTTTAAAACACAATCAGAAGGGGTAGAAGTGTAAAAAACCCAAAAAAATGCCAAAAAAAAAAGGCTGGCTAGAATTGTTGCTTACTACTCTACTTTATGAGAATCTAGATGCCTCCTTTGATTCTGCCATTTGGTTTGGTGACTTCGTTAACGTGTAGTGGAGTTGATGAGCATGGAATAGCATCATGGTACCGGTTAGAGCTTGGCGGATGGTACCACTAGGTTATGGGTTCAAACTCAGCTTGCGACATCTTTAGTAGGTTATGGGATCCTATAAAAATCCTGTTTGCCTTTAAAAAAAAAAAAAAAAAAAAAAAAACATCATGGAGCAGCAGTAATTCTTATTCGTAGGAATGATTAGTTGTATTACACTTGAAGGATGTTGTATTACACTTGACGGATTTCAGGTAAGATCTTATTTATATTTTACATGGGTCAAACTTTTGTATAAGTTTACCTCGCTGTTTCCTTTTTAGTTGTACATATGGTTAGAAATTGTGAAATGAGCTGTTTTAAGATTTCTTAACATTTTAAGCAAGCATGTATGGACATTAATTTAGCGCACTCAGGAAGTGATTTCACTCATGTTGAAAGTTTACATTTATAGACCGGGTCTCAATAAATGGTGAGAAACAGTTTAATAGTTCTGATTGGATGATAGCTGTTGAAATGCCTGATAGAACTATCCAAGGAAGTGTGATATGGGCCTGTTGTGTCATCTCTAATTGTGCTCGTTGTTCCTTGATTCAAACTCAACTGGTTTACAAACGTGTTGTATCTTGTCAACTTGTTAATAGCGGGTAAGATGGTTGCAGTGATGCACAGGAGGGAAGGGAGCAGTGCTGATGGCAATGGCTATAGTTGTTGAGACTTGTGCTTTAATGGTGGCTGTGGTTGAGGTCGTTTGGCTCCACCCAGTAGAAAAGACCAGTAAATTATAAAATTTGGGTTGGATTTTTGTTAAACACCATCCAAAATCCATATTAGGAGAATTAATAACTTAATTAAAAATTTAGGTGACAAATTATTCAAGTTAGAACTGTGTACACAAACCATGGTTTGCAAGTCTGATAGAAGTTACGCATTGACATACTTAACTACTTGCAATGTAAAGGCAAAGGCATGGAAAAATGGCAGTGTTTGATTGTTTTACTCAATAAATAGAGAAAGAGATGCCAAATACACGGATAGATGGTGAACTTCTTATTAATTTTCTCTATCAAGGTCAACAACTATCAATCTATTCAAACAGAACCCTTCAAGGGTTTCCTCGCTCCTTCCCTCGCTCCCTAGAATTTTCGATTTAAACGTCTACTACTTGACATTAAATTGTCATGAAAGTAGATTAAAATAATTAGTTACTCACGTAGAGAGACGCTCAAGTCAGTTCAGTTTCCTCCAACTCCTTTGTTGATGTTACATCTTAGTTGATCAATAATACGAATGTGTTATGTATTATAACCAGAGTATGCTTCGTACCGTTGGTTAAATATTTTGTATTGAACACCATCACTATCTTATTTTAGCTCTAATTAAGTATTGAAATGTAAGTCTAGTAAAAATATATATTATAAAATTTAGGGTTATACTCAGTCAAATTAAATCAGTTGGGGCAAAAATTTAAACGTCGAGGAGAATAAGTTTTTCCCCAATCTTTGAATTCGCCAAAACATGAAATTTAGCATTTTGTTTAAATGTGCATTAAGATGCCCGACTCATTTTTTCTGATATGATCGACCCGTCTCATTGCTTTGAAAAATATTAAAGACGTGGATTACGTTATACATTTTTTAATTATAAAATATATATTTTTAAAATTTTAGCACTTGTATTGATTAAAGATTTTATTGGAAAGATCTTCATAAATGCATTTCAATGATACTAAGTTTACCAAAATCCGACAACGTGTAGATAGTTATAATAAATTTTATTTTTGCTAAAAGGAAAACACAATATTTTCTCTCTCTGCCACATGTACATTTTCACTAACTTTTTTTAAAAAAATTTCATTATTTTTACCCTTCTACATATTTTAAATTTACAAATATGTCATCATAGGAAATGAATCTCAATCTTTAAAATTCAATACATTTTTCAACTTTCAATCCTAACCAAATTTGACTTTGTCACAATCAGTAATGAATAGTAAAACACCACTCTAAATTGTAATATAGATAATATGGTGATGAAGTAATTAGTTAGTTGGCGGTTGCAACAAGTAAGCATGCTATCAAATTCATATGAAAATGAAAATGAAATGGGTTGGTGGTTCTGATTTTTGTTGTTGGTCTAGAAGCAAAATCGAATTCTTGCATGATCTAATACCATGCACCCTCTAATCTCTCTCCTAAACTTAATTTTCTTGTTTAGTTGGTAAACTTCATTTTCCATATGCATCTAATTTTCAAGGAAATTAAGTATGTGAATATATTCCAAGTTGAAAAGAAAGGAGTGTTACGTTGATGGTGTCTTCAGGTCGATCGGGTTACATCATGCACGCACATCACCATTCACCATTCACCATTCACCATTCACCATTCACCCTTCACCAACCAAATATATGTGAGAGAAGGAAGTCAACCCAACCAACAACTTGCAAGTGACATTCTAGAAGAAGTGGACACCATATTGTTTATTTCTCAAACTATAAACTATGTTGTACCATACTTCTTTTTCGATTTTAAAATGTGTAACTTATGTCATCTTAATCTTATTTGGCAAGTAATTGTGAATTTTGAAATAAATCACCCATGCGGAAAATGTGTACAAATACTAGACTAAGGTTCATTGATATGGTAAACTAAGACTTCAATCCATTTTCCTTTTTTTGACATTTGTTAATATAAATCATAAGATGAGGTCACACCTTTCATCATCTTGATCCATCTACTTTATCTTATATATGAATCAGATTTTTAATTGGTATTATAAACAGTCGAACAGTTGAAGATATCATCAGATCAGATGCCCCATTGTTTGGGAGATCCAGAGAAAGGGAGAACTGAAGTCTCTGCATGCATGAGACAAGTGATCGAGCTTGAGTACCCCTTCATTTACATTTGTGAATGCCTTTTCTATATCACATTATATGTACTAGTGTACCGGTGGTCGTATCGATGGCACGAACATACACTTTTCACAGAGTGTATTCGTTCCATTGGCATGAGTACAATGGTATGCCACCCTGATCTTTGAGTCGTACCTTGGATACTCCCCCAATAGATTAAGGAGTAATTATTTTCACGGATACCCAACAAAACAAACAACCAATAGGTAAATGTGTAAGTTATAGTCTTATAGGCCAAAATTTTGCTCATATGTAAGATTGGGTTGAACTAACTTTATAAGAGGAAAATTGGTCATTCTTAAAAAACTAAAATATTGAGGACGAGCATTTAACAATTTGGCGAATGGGGATGGAATGGGCATTTTTGGGATTTGGCGAATAGGGGAAAGGCAATTTCAAAAATTTGCGAATGGGTAGGGACAAAATTGTAATTTGTAGAGATAGGGGCATTTCGTAATTTGAAGAATGAGGGGGTGGGAGTGTACTTTCGGGATTCGGTGAATGGGGAGGGTAAGTTTGGAATTTTGTGAATGGATAGGGCTGTAATTGAGTGAGTGGGGGCTTTTTGGAATTTCTAAAATATTAAGAGGGCTTTTTGGAGATTGTTTTAAAATTCGGAGGGCTTTTTAGGGTTTTCTTAAAAGACATTTTGATGCATGAAAGTCCAAGCTTGTTTTGCATGTCTTTTAGAGTTGGGTCTTTGCAATTTGGGCGGTCAAATATTTAGGCCTATATTCAGAAAGGGGTCATGGTGTAACACCCGTACTTTTTCAATGACAATATAAATTTATTTTGCAACTTACCTAACTCTCTTACTTTTCGAATCTCGGGATGAGATTCCTTTTAAGGTGTATATATTGTAACACCCGTTTTTTTTTCAATGAATTTAATAAATATTTTTTGTACAAAAATAAAATAAAATGTAATGACCTCATTTCCTAGAACTACCTAAATATATTTACCTCAATGTTTGAAGTTCGATAAAATGTATTTTTATTGATGTCAACAAAAACTTTATTTGCACATTAATAATACATGGTTTACAAAATTAGTATTCTAGTGATAGCCAAATATTTGGTGGCTAAATAGTGCATTTTTATTATTTCATGTAATATTTTATTAGTTATATATGATTAGTTTATATATATTTATATATAAATGAGTGCAAATATAAATATTTACTTAAATCCTAATTGTGATGGGTTTATACTCATCTATGGACTTAATTTGGAGTGGCGGTTAGGAGGGGTGCAAATATAACTACCTACTTAAAATCCTAAGTGGGATGTCTTTGAGTTTAAGTATTCTTTTTGGTCGTTCGGTGCTTTGAGTGAAGAAAAAAAAAGAGAAAAGAAAAGGAAAGAGAGAAATAGAGATGATGAAGAAGAAGAAGATAAAAGCGAGGAAGGGAATAAGAAATTGAAGAAGAGAAAATGAAGAGAATAAAGAAAAGAATGGAAGGAAAAATAAATGAAGAAAAGAGAGAAGAGAAAATAAAAAGAGAGAATGAAAGAAAGAGAATGGGTGTGACATGTGCTTGTGTGGGTGATGTGCACGTGTTTTTGCTCGAAAAATTGATTGGGTATTCACATCTTTGTTGTGATTTTTAGGGGTGGGCAATGTCGGTTCGGTTCGGTTTTGAGCCCCAAACCGATTTCGAACCGATTTCATTCGGTTTGCCCAAAACCCAAACCGAAACCGAATTTTGTATTTGTAAACCGATGAATTCGGTTGAACCGAATTTCGGATCGGTTCGGTTCGGTTGGGCCGAAATTTCAGGCTCAAGCATTTGAAAGACTTTCATTAAAACATGTCCAATTTTTTTACAGGCCCAATTTTTTTATAGACTCAATTTTTAGCCCAAAATTGAAAACTTTGAGAGAAGGGGGTGATTTAGTGCAACAGGGTGTATTGCCGTGCATTTATTGCACTAATCAAGTATTGACACCTACTTGTTATTTAGTTATTTATATATATCTAATTAATCGGTCGGTTCGATTATAAATCGGTCGATTCAAAACCGTAAACCGATTTCGAACCGTTTATAATCGGTTCGGTTCGGTTTAAATTATTTTCTTTCTACTCATATTTCGGTTCGGTAAAAACCGGTTCGGTCGGTTAACCGAATTTAAATCGGTTTTTGCCCACCCCTAGTGATTTTCGACTTTGCGAGATTTTAGATCAATGCGGCTTTTGTGATATTCATTACGTGATCAAATAGGTGAGTTTTTCTTCATTCTCTTTATTTTTATTTTAAAATAATCTATGAATATTTATGAGTGTAGTTGATAGAAAATATTGAGTTTGTGGAATAGTACAAATATGGGTTTATATTAATTTAAATAAAGAAAAACACAGTAGTATAAATAGTTAGTGTTTTAAATATGTAATGTGTTTTATTAATAGTGTTGTACATGTTATTTATTTATTAGACATAATAATGAATTAGACTTGACATGTGGAGTAAGTTTGATAAATTGTTAATGGTTGTATTTTGTGGAATGGTGATTAATCGAGAAATGATTTAAATGATGGAATAGAATTGGAGTAGAATTATTTTATTGTTAATTGATTTAAAGATTGAAATGAAATTATCTTGGTTAAATTGGGCTTTTAATATATTGATGGAATTAGACTTATAAGATGTAGGATATGGACTGGACTTACGGATTGGATATGGATGGTAGATTTGACTTATAATGAATATGGGTTGTTGATTGGGCTGGGCTTATAAATTTTGAAAATAAAGAATATGGGTTGCTGATGGAATTGTGCTTATAGGTTCAGAAAGTAAATAATTAGGTACTAATTTTGAATTGAATTCAAAAAATAAGAAATTGGGTACTAATTTGATTTGGAATTGGGTATTGATTTGAATTGAGTCATGAATTGAATTGGAATTGAGTTCAGAAATTCAGGAATTGGGTATTGTTACGGGGCCGAACTAAATAGTTAGGCTCAAAGCTGTTTAGTTAAATATATATGTGGGTTAGACTTAGATTTAATGATTTATGGGTTGGTTTAAGCTTATCAAATTTGGTATTAAAAGGGTGAGTTCGGTTTGTTTGGGCTTATAAATTTTGGAGTTTTAGAGAATAAATTATGATTTGATTAGGATGATCAATTTTGAAATTTAATAGAATAAGTTTATAATATGATTGAGTTTATCAATTTTGGTATTAAAAGACGATGGGTTATATTTTTGGAATGAGTTTATAAATTTTGAAAAATAAATTATGAGTTACTGTTGGGGTTGATGTTATAAGATTTGAAATTGTGGATGATGGTGATGTAAATGTGTACGTTAAGATTAAATTTGAGGATTTATCATTGTAGAGATGAATTTGGGTATGTGTATTATTATGTGAATTGGTATTTGTATTTGTATTTGTATTTGTATTTGTATTTGTATTTGTATTTGTATTTGTATTTGTATTGTGACTTGAATTTTGACCGTTACGCAAATTGCCTTGGTAAGAAGTATAAATTATTTTTATTGCATGGGCTTTGATCCCCGTTTTGTTAAAGAAAGTTTTTATAGGAAAATGATGGTTGCTGCAAAATAATGGGAGAATACTATGATTAAATTTTTTATTATCGACAAGATGTCAAATGATATGTTTTTAAAAAAAATGTGAGTGGATACTGTTGTAATTGATGTATGAATGACAAAGTGTCATCGTGGCAGAAAATTGAGATATTACAATAAATGATATTGATAAATTATGATTCCTTAAATTTTTATTATCTTAAATTGTATCACTTAGAAGTACCACAACTTTTTGTTGTTTGTTGTTTGTGATTTTCCCTCTCTTATAGAGAAATTAAATAACCTTCGGGTTGTCTTGCACATGTAGGGTGCCTATTCTTATAAAGAAACTAAAATAACTTTCGGGTTAGTCTTGCGGAAATGAGATGAATTTGTGTGCCTAAGATAGGCTTTGATATTATCCGTAAAAAATGTGACGTGACTTTATGCGCATTGATAGTCCAAGAGTGACTTTTATTGTACTCATATAGTTAGGGGTATCCGGTGATGCATGCTTGTATGTAATGTGTCCCCACTTGGGCATGGATGACGGAGAAGTCCTTCTTTATATGAGATAGGCATACGGACATGTATGTTCGGCACAGAGGTGGTGCGAATGTGGTATCGTCTAAGTGATCAATTCAATAAAAACGAATAATATACTTAAGTAAAATAATGTACGAAGATAACTGTTTTAATTAATAAATTACATTTATATTGTTTATAACTCTTTTCATGCATGATGGCAAGTCACTAATATTTCTGCAGGTCAAACTTGTCATAGTCAACATCTATAGAGTAAGTACAAGTAAATACGTATTTACTTATCAGGATGATGACATGATTGCCTCGTTGAGGAACTACATTATTTTAACTGTGATTTTCTTGCATGACACATTTGCCTTATTGAGGAACTACCTGTTTGTGTGGTTGTTCATGGTTTGTGTTTAAATTTTATGTTATCACTTTGCTGATGTGTTGATTTTTAGGATGAAAATTACTCACACCAGCTTTATTGCTGACTCAAGTGAGCTTTTGCTTCTTTGGTACATTCTCGACTAGCCTTTCATGTTTAGAGATTTTTTTTAGCAGCGTTACTGAAATTCCATTAGTGGGGCTAGCAACGTCAGAGTTTCCTGGTTAGATAATTTTTAGTTTGTTTAAATTTATCCAAACTATGTTTTAGTTGTTGTTGCTAATTGTTTATGTTTTTATTAAATTTTCACATCTCGAATTTTGGAAAAACGGATAATCCTATGTAAAATTTGGGATTTTCATTTTCTTCGAAAAATCAAGACGTGACAGACAAAGTGTTATATTTACAAAGATGAAATATAATAAGTAAATAATGATAAAGGCATGGGCAAAATGGGTAGTTCGGTGGTGTGACACATTTATGTACACCGACCAACTAAATTCCCGTTGCAGTATTAGATTACTCATATGAGCAGCACACATATATGCCGGAATAGTAAACCCTGAAATGGAAGGCCAAAAGCTGTACACATCCATGCAATTTATGGAGTACTCATATGCGAATGCATGGGGGGGGTTAGTGACTGATAATAACAAGTGAACACGCTCTCTCTCGTCTCTCTTTATAATTTTCCTGATCCAGCTGACTCATTGATGCATGTGTTCACAATTATTTAAAAACAGTTTAATTTTTTGAGTTATTTTTTCTTGGTAATTAGGGAAAGATTAATGAGTTTATAATTAAGTTGTTTTACTACGTGTATCCCACCACTAATCTTCATTAATATATATGGAGAGAAGAAGAAGAGAGAATCCCATCAGCTCAAGTTGTTCCTCCCAAATCCTAACATATATATGTAATATGTTGATGGATCAGTTGACAAATTTATGGTACACTGTATTATATTATATTATATTATGGTATTGGGGTATCCATGCAACAAAAAAGTCAATCAAATGAACTGGCCATTGTGATTCTTCTTCTTCTTCATCATCTAGAAGCAAGAAATTCATTCAAATTCATGGATCATCGTGATGATTGTAGCTTTTTTGTTATTTTCTTGTTGGTTGTTATCATGTAGTGTGAGATCGATCGATCTTAATTTGGTACCTCATACAATTCTATGTAGTTTATTATCAAGAGGAAACTAAAGCTAGAAAACAAATTAGGTTTGTCACACACGCCTAGATAGCTCTGGTCCTACCTTACCCACCAATCAGGAGTACGTCAACTTAAAATGCAACCACTTCCCCAAGATACCATGGCAAGGCAGACATTCTAGAGTTCAACAACACCATCATCCTTGTCCTCATTAGTACCATAAAATTGGATTTTACATACACATTTATTTCCAAATTCATCGAGTTTATATGTTTTTCCATTTCAAAATTAGTTAAATTCTGTCAATATGTAATGTGATTTCCGGCCCTGTAAGAAAAGTGATGCTTTACAAAAAAAAAAATAATAATAATAATAATAAATAAAATTCTAATCCAGCCTATACCAATAAAAATTAAATAAAAAAATCTAGTATTTTCAAGTTCCTATGTTATACCTTTTTTTTATGTTATCCTTATGCCTCACTTTCTACTAAATAAACAACAAATCTCTCTTTCTAAAAGTTGTAACCAACAACATATCTAATGTGTTTCTGAAGCAAAGAGATGAGCATGCAGTGGTTTGTGGTGGTGCTTAAGATTCGGTGAGGTTTATCGAACTCCAAACTCTCTCCCTGATGGCCTATTTTTGTTAGTTACTTTTTTTCGGTGGTCTATTTTGTGGTGGAGGGTGGAGGTGGTGGTGGTAGTGATTGATATTGAAGGAGGGAAGCCAGTGGTGGTGTGATGGTCTATTTTGTTGGTGGAACATGGTGGAAGAAGAGGTCGTGGGTGGTGGTTGTTAGATATGTTGTTTGATCTGATTAGAGGTTGAGGAGGTTGGAGATGGTGGTCTGATCGGAGGTAGAGAAGTGATGGAAGAGGGTGGCATTGCAGTGGGTGGAGAGGGGTCGTGGTATGTAATTTTGAGTTTGCAGTGGGAAGAGGTGGTGGTAGCATGCTGGCGCAGACCCAACTTCAGATCCTTGTTATAGTTTTTTCCTCTCCAAATACATACAAGTATTTGATTTAATAATATGCAGTCTATTTGCACTATTCAGGTTTCTAGTTTTGTATAAATTTTGGTTTGGGACAAATAGTTAGTTATACCACTGCTTGAATTTTCATGATGAGTATATTTAATACAAGGAATTTTTTTTTTTTTTTTGGCTCTTTTCTATTTATAGAGTTCGGTCCTCATTTAAAATTTTAAATGAGTCTAACACTCATTTTCTAACACATTTGTTCGGACAATATTATTATATTGACTTTAATACCCCAATATGACCAGATCCATAAATTTCAAAATTGCATACAATATGCTTAACGATGATCTCAAGGTAATCATATGGTTGAAAAAAATTAAAATATACTCATCTTTTTTTATTATCTAAATCAAACCAGACCTACCATCATCACTAGACCCCCCCCCCCCCCACACAAAAAAAAAAAAAAAAAGGCATCAACATCAATCACTTGTTCCAACTCTCAATCAGAATGAAGAAGGAGAAAACGAGGAGGAGAAATCAAATCAAACACTACATGGTGTTTCCAAATCGACACCTTCCTGTCACCGGGCTTCATTTTTCTTCATCTGCAGAGCCTTTTCCATTGCTCGCCCTTCCATCGTGCTCACACCTGGGCGAAGCTTGCTAGTCAAAACCAAATCATTTATCAAATATTGGCGGTTGTAGACCACTAATCACATTCATTCTCCTTTTTTTTTCAATTCCCAAATAGATTTAGAGTACAAATAGAGTTCCATATCTTTTTTGTTTTTGTTTTTTCCAATTAATTTATTAGTTGTGTGGCTGGTAAATGAGAAATCTCATTTCTATGAGTAATTAGTGTATGAATACTTATTAATGCTAATATCACCATGGAGATCTGATGCTAGTCTCCCATTTATTTTGTTATGTTAAATTGGGTGCATGTAGTCTTAGATGTACGTGGAGTGGATTGGTGTAGGACGTGGTGGTGGGATAGGAGAGAGAGTAGTGAGGAGGAAGAGCGATTGGTTTGGGAAAGGTGATGTTTTTCAAAGCGAAGATTTAGAAGGAAGAGACAGGAAAGATGGGTATCTAGTGTTTTTTTGTTTATATAATTTCAACCATATATGATTACCTCGATATTATCCTTAGGCCTATGGATGATTTTTGTGGATCTGACGTGTGCATTCATATTAATAAAACTATAAAACTAAAAAAATATTAATTCAATATTGATTTAGTGCTTTAATTTTTTTTTCCACATCATGTAGATAGGTACAAACCCTATCCAACTTGGCTTTCAAAGAATCAAGCTCAGCAGCAGATTTATTCCGCATACTTTTCGCCTCAACCAACGACTTTCGAGCAGCCTCTGCAGTTTTCTCCGATTCCGCACATTGCACTTTCAACACATCAAATTGGGAAAGAACATGAGAAAATACCTGCAACAAAGCCGCCAACCTTTTATCCAAAGAAGCCACTTGATCATAACCAGTTTGATAGACATAGCCCGTCACCCCTGCATATGCAAGATGATTCATCCCGTCCATTATCTGCTCAAAACCATGATCGATGTGATCAAATGGATCAAATGCGGGCATCGAAGGCCTTTCCACTAACCGCTTGCGCCACTCATTTACCAACCTGCGTGCACCGACAAGCTGAGTGAACCAACAAAACTTGTCGTTCAACTTGATACAGATATCCTTTGGGCTAGGCTCAGTCCAACCAACCCGTGGATGAAGAATACTAGGATCCGGAAGCATTGAAGAACCATCCCTGACAGTCGAAAGGACAAAAGGAATAGCAGTAACAACGGAAAAACCACTTTTACCCTCCCGTCAAGAAGCGTATGTGGCAAGGGACTAGCGGTAATGGCGGGAGCAGGAGAACCCTGACGAATAGGAAAAAAAAAAACTAAGAACCTGGCTGCTTCGCTGACATCAATAGAAAGAGAAGGAGATTAAACCTCGAAACTCTAACCACCACCAATGTCTTTAGACTGCTCCACCGCTAGCTGAAGCATTTTTACATTAATAACCCAAGGATCATCATTGGACAGCTTAGCAGTGTCTGAGACACCATAAACAGAAATGAGATTCTTTTCATTATCGTCCAACGGACTAGTAGTCTCATTCTCGCTCATTTTCAATTCAAGCCTCAGCTCCTCAGGCTCCTCGAAAGATTCATGATCTCCTATTGTAACTTCATCGTGGGAAGGACTTGGGCGAGAAACAGCCCCTGTAACATCCTGAATAGGATTTGAACGGGACACAACTCGAGCAGAACCATGATTAGAAAGTCATTTATTTCTCAGAACCCGACCAGGGTCTACCGGCAATCGCCTTGACTGACTCGTAGACCTTGCAAGCTTTCTTTTTCTTAAAGCGGGGACTGTGATATTAACATTAGCATCGAGATCCGTAGAACGCCGGTTCGAACTCACTTTCCAATCAATGCTAGCATCACTAATGCCAACATGAGCAGCGCGAGTAGCAAAGGCCTCAGCACGAGACTCAGTAAATAAAACGTGTTTCGCCTAATTTATAGTGTACTAACCACTACGCTCTAGGATACCATCGAAAAGAAATGCCTCCATAGAAATTCAATGAAGCTTTGAGAATCGGTCACTGATCCTCTACTCTTCGGTAGTTAAGTGAAGATTCTTCTGCTTATTGGGAACTCGGAATGATTGAAAAATCAAACGACTTCGCAATTGGAAGTAACCGGAGTTCACAGAAGAATAAAACCAAGACCGCGACCAATCACGAATGTCGTCACTAAGTTTCTCGAAACAAACTGGAGAACAGAGAAAATAGATATCCATGTTCACCAATAGACTAACCACCGAATGCAAAACTCTCACATTCAAAGGAATGCCGGATAGAATAACCCTCGCTTAAGAAGAAACCATCACCTTCCAACCATTAGGGCCCATTTGAATATGAGGAATGGCCAAGAAGTTAAGATACTCATAGAATAGCTCCAGAATTGGGAATCGAAAGCCAGAAGAAATATGCACGAATACAGTGCTATGTATCTAGCCTTTGGATTACAAGGGCTATCGTCCTGTCCAGGCAGGATAATCTCGAGGTCGGGCGGGAGATTATAATCAGAACGAAGACTGTCCAGCGTTGCCTGAGAAGCTTTATTGAGAGAATAATGAGACTCACACAGACTTGACGACTTACCACTTAGCTTGTCACCAACTGACATCATTGAAGAATATAGCGTGAAGAGGAAAAATGAATTCGTCACATCTTTTTTATAGAGGTGAGCAATGAAGAGACGGCTCATGGGACAACGTGCAAGATATGATGACTATGCGAAATTCCAAAAATGTGCGCAAAAATGAACGGACAGACAAAGAATCGAGACACCAACTTGCGAAAAGTTACTGACAACATTAAATACAAAGTAATAATGGAATTAAAAGGCAAACCGTTACGAAATTAGTGGCCACGACAATATGCCCACAAACTAAAGGGGGAGTAGCTGATGATACATCAAAATAAACTGTTCATCATGGCCGTATATGTGGCATAGAGACTCATCGTAAGGATATAGCGTCCAGCCTATTAGGCCAGCTCATAAAGTCTAAAAAGAATAAAGCCAATTACAGAGGCTCAGATAAAGCCTGTCAATGAGAAGACGTAAACGGGGCCCGATCTAGGCCTGACACGAGTTCTCTCATAAAGAAAAAGAACGTTACACCAAGAAATAGTCGTAGAGGGAGTTACGTCTTCACGAACGTATCTCCATTAAGGAGGAGACTATTACAAGAAACATCTCATTTCATTGCGCCTCACGTGCTTAAGTCACACGGAGGTTAACCGCGACCATTATAAAAGGTAAATGAAACATTCGACACAAATATGCAACTTTAACTGAGTTTTTTTTCAGATTTACTTCTTTCTTCCCATAAAGTTCCTGACTTCAACATCGGAGTACATTTAACCACAAAAAAAGTGATCATCGATAGTTTAATAATTGTTTTGGAAGTCAAATTTAGAAGATGGCGATTTTTTGACGCATCACGGTGAGCCTATTGATAATTAATGTTTCCTTGTTAGACAAGTGACTGAGTGAAATGTCCTTTTAGTTTACACGTGCCAGGACCCAATCTTCTTCGTTTCCATTGAACTCTGATGTGCCATATTTATATATTCAGCAGTTGTAAGAAGAAGAATGGTAAAACATGGAAATGGAAGGTCTGGTAGAAGCTAGCTAGCATGGGATATGGGTATTTTTTTTTTTTTTTTTTCGATCAAACATGAAGATTTTTATTAATGAAAGAAAGGGAAACAAGTTACAACAAGAAACATTCCTATATCAAGGAATGCCAAGACACTATGAAAGTGTCAAAACTCAAAACCGTAAATAAATTACATGCCGTACCCATTTTCCACAACAATTCTCTAATCTCGATAAAGATAGAGTATTCTGATCTGTTTAGTCCTTCAAAAACCCTTTTATTTCTTTCTTTCCACACACACCACATGAGAACGTGAGGGACCCTAGCTACAATAACTACAATAATGGGTATAACTACAATAATGTTGAAAGAGAGGGAAAAGTCTACCTAGCTACACCAACACGCACCATATATCAAATTGCATTGCTTGACTTTGAATAATCAATCAAGATTCTTCTAATTGTTATGTATTTTATTTGTGTGTAATAAATGAAACACGCTTGCTCTCTATAGATTTTAGAATGTTCGTACACACTTGTGGTAGCTGACTTATTATAAGCCGTGCACACATTCTTGTTCAATTCTTCATATAAGTTATGTTGATTTCTCTCTCCCTACAACCATCTCTTCTATTTATTTATTTTCTTTTGATAAAAACAACGATCTCTTCTATTATAATTTAAGTTGACTATACGTATATATATCATGTGATTATGCACATCACAGACTGTCCATAATATAGTTATGATCTCTAGTGTACCAATCCATTATTAATAATTTTCATTATCGGGCCTTTCTTATATATATATATATAAAGTATAATAGGTGACGTACATGGTTCATTTAACTACTATTCACGTGTATGATATATAGGAGCTTGGCTAATTGGCGAGGAAACTAGCGAGGGAGGGAGGACCCTCCATCCCCCTTGCAATGCAGGAATGGGAGGCATGCATTGCGAGGGGGATGGAGGGTCCTCGCTGGTTTCCTCGACAATTAGAATTTCTGGATATATTGATATCTTAATCTGAGTATATGCAACCTTCAATAAATATTATCAAGTAAATTTTGTAGGTGATGACATCATAATTCAGCAGCTTATCAGATGCCATTGAGATACGTTCCCCCATAACCATATTGATCTAAATTTGACCAGCCAATATTAATTTGGTACAATGTTTTTCATGGACATAACAATGATTACTTCTGCTGATTAAATATATGTTTGAACTCAATAAATATTGTATGAAATATCTTCTCTTTATACGGTGGTTGTAATGTATCTAACATTTTGTACGATCAGTGTGACCATCACTATTGAAAGTTAAATAATACTTTATTAGTTCATGATTAGTAGACATGACTTGTAAAAAATTTGGTAAACGCACTCATTTAATCATATTTTGTGAACAAAACTGCCGACTAAACCAACTTAACAATGATGGGCATGCCAAACCTATATGGAATAGGGGTATATCATATGGTTCATGAACAACACATATAGTTGGATTTGTTAATTGTTAAGGAATAGAACAAAATCAGGCAAACATGATCCGTAAAATAAAACTAATTGCGCACTACCAGTAGCATGGTTGCTGTTGGTGGAGGGACATTAATTCAATATTTTTTTTCTTTTTTGTTTTGCTGTTGGGATATTCTAATCGCAATTATGATTTTTTATTATGTTTGAGCACGTGATGAATGTAATAGCACTCATTATAGTAATGTGTCTGAGCTGAGGAGGTATTTTCATGGAAACCTCTCGTTTTTTTTACACGAAGTTGAGCTGCAAGTTGTAATAATCTTCCATATCTATCATCTGATTACTAAAGTGATTACATTGTTTATTTAATAGAGTATGTTCCGTGTCGTTGGCACTTTACATAATTTTATTTTTGCTATTTATTTTGTACTGAGCATTTTCGTCACTATCCTTATTTTCTCTTTCAATCAGTATTGAAGTGTAAGCTGATTATAAGTGTAAGCCTATTTAGCCAAATTTGAATCAATTTGGGAAAAAAATTTAAACGCCGAAAATGAGCTCTCCCAATCTTTGAATTCGCCAAAACATGAAATTTAGAGTTTTTGTTAAAATGTGCATTAAGATGCCCAACTCATTTTTTTTGGAATGATCGACACGTCTCATTGCTTTTTAAAATATTGAAAAATATTAAATACGTGTACAATATACTTTTTTTAATTATGAAATATATATTTTTAATATTTTGGCCCTTATATTTTCTCTCTCTGCTACATGTACATTTCACAAATTTTTTTTTATTATTTTTGCCATTCTACATATTTTATATTTACAAATATGTCATAATAGGAAATGAATCTCAACCTTTAAATTCAATACATTTCCCAACTTTCAATTTTAACCATCTTTTATCTCTAATCCATTCGATTTGACTTTGTCCCAGTCAGCAATGAATAGTAAAACACAACTCTGAATTGTAATATAGACTAGAGTATGCCCTGTGTCGTTAGCACTCCACATATTTTTATTTTTGCTAATTATTTTGTACTAAGCATCTCCGTCACTATCCGCATTTTCGCTTTCAATCAGTATTGGAGAGTGTAAGCCTGTTCAGTCAAATTTGAATCAGTTGGGAAAAAAAATTTAAAAGGCGAGAATGAGTTCTCCCTCAATTTTTTAAATTCGCCAAAACATGAAATTTAGAGTTTTTATTTAAATGAACATTAAGATACCCAACACATTTTTTATGGTATGATTGGCCAATCTCATTGATTTTTAAAATATTGAAAATATTAAAGACGTGTAATACATTATACGTTTTTTTTTATTATGAAATACATATTTTTAATATTTTGCCCTTGTATCGATCATTGATTTTGTTAAAAAGATATTCAAAAATGTATTTCAACGATACTAAGTTTATCAAAATCTGACAACGATGTATATAGTTATGATAAATTTCATTTTGCTAAAATGAAAACACAATATTTTCTCTCTCTGTCACATGTACAATCCCACTTAATTTTTTCAAAAGTTTTTCATTATTTTTGCCATTCTACATGTTTTATATTTACAAATATGTCATCATAGAAAATGAATCTCAACCCTCAAATTCAATACATTTTATAACTTTCAATCATAACAATCTTTTATCTTTAATCTTTTTTGTTTAACTTTGTCCCAGTCAGCAATGAATAGTAAAATACCACTCTGAATTGTAATATAGATTTACATATTTTTATCGGAAAATGATTTTTAGGGCCTAATTTTTCACAAAATAGACAATTTAGACATCATAGTTGATGTCATGACTAATTTGTGCCTAATTTTATACTTTTATGACTAACAAAGACATTTTTATTAACCCAGGTTAACCCATAAGGTTATATGACATATTTACCCTCATAAACAAATAGAAAACCTAATTTTATAGTTTTACTACCAACAAGGATTATAGAAAATAAAAAAAATAAAAAAAACCCTACGTTAATTGTTATTGAACGACAATTTTAGTCACTCTTTGTTATTGACCAACAAGGACTACAGAAAAAAAAAACCTATGTTAATTGTTATTGACCAATTCTAGTTACTCTTTCTTAGTTTTATTGATCAACAAGGATTACAGGAAAAAAAATACGTTAATTGTAATTGAACGACAATTTTAACAAGGACTATAAAAAAAATTTAACCCGTTCACTGTTCTGAAAAAGATTAGAATTTATCATATGAAAAATTAGGATTTATAATATAAAATTGTTATTGAACGTCAATTTTAGTTACTCTTTGTTATTGACCAACAAGGACTACAAAAAAAAAACCCTACGTTAATTGTTATTGACCAATTTTAGCTATTCTTTGTTAGTTTTATCGACCAACAAGGACTACAGAAAGGAAAAAAAACCCTAAGTTAATTGTTATCAAACGACAATTTTAACAAAGACTATAGGAAAAAAACATTAGCATGTTCACTAACCTGAATAAAATTAGAATTTATCATATGATTTCCATTATTTTCAGGTCAGTGAACAAGCAATTTTTTATTTTTTATTTTTTTTGTAGTCCTTGTTAAAATTGTCGTTCAATAACAACTAATGTAGTTTTTTTTTTGTTCTTTTGTAGTCATTGTTGGTCAATAAAACTAACAAAGAGTAACTAAAATTGGTTAATATTAATTAATTTTTTTTCCTGTAGTCTTTGTTGGTCATAAAACTACAAAATTATGTTTTCTATTTGTTTAGGAGGGTAAATATGTCATATAACTTTATGAGTTAATAAAAGAGTCATTGTTAGTCATAAAAATATAAAATTAGACACAAATTAACCATTACATCAATTATGATATCTAAATTGTCTGTTTTGTTAAAAAGTATGTCCTAAAAGTCATTTTCCTTTTTTTTATAATAAATTAAAATACACTTCCAAAAAATCAGCAGAAAGAAAAAGGAATGAAAATAAAATACGACAATTTTAGTCACTCTTTGTTATTGACCAACAAGGACCACAGGAAAAAAAAAAACTTATGTTAATTGTTATTGACCAATTCTAGTTACTCTTTCTTAGTTTTATTGATCAACAAGGATTACAGGGAAGAAAAACTCTACGTTAATTGTTATTGAACGACAATTTTAACAAGGATTATAAAAAAAATTAACCTGTTCACTGTTATGAAAAAGATTAGAATTTATCATATGAAAAATTATGATTTATAATATAAAATTGTTATTGAATGTCAATTTTAGTTACTCTTTGTTATTGACCAACAAAGACTACAAAAAAAAACCTACATTAATTGTTATTGACCAATTTTAGCTATTATTTGTTAGTTTTATCGACCAACAAGGACTACAGAAAGGAAAAAAAAAAACCCCTAAGTTAATTTTTATTAAACGACAATTTTAACAAAGACTATAGGAAAAAAACATTAACATGTTCACTAACATGAATAAAATTAGAATTTATCATATGATGTCCATTATTTTCAGGTCAGTGAACAAACAATTTTTATTTTTTATTTTTTTGTAGTCCTCGTTAAAGTTGTCGTTTAATAACAACTAACATAGTTTTTTTTTTGTTCTTCTGTAGTCATTGTTGGTCAATAAAACTAACAAAGAATAACTAAAATTGGTTAATATCAATTTTTTTTTCTGTAGTCTTTATTGGTCATAAAACTACAAAATTAGGTTTTCTATTTGTTTAGGAGGGTAAATATGTCATATAACTTTATGAGTTAACTTGAGTTAATAAAAGAGTAATTGTTAGTCATAAAAATATAAAATTAGACACAAATTAGCCATTACATCAATTATGATATCTAAATTGTCTGTTTTGTTAAAAAGTAGATCCTAAAAGTCATTTTTCTTATTTTTATAATAAATTAAAATACACTTCCAAAAAATCAACAGAAAGAAAAAGGAATGAAAATAAAAGAACATTTTTAAAAAAACATCACCGTAGGCATTTTCAAACTCAAGTACTAGATCTATGTTCGATTGAGCTTTTATTGTTAATTTGCATTCAAACAAAACCTTATCATATATATAACTCTTCATAAAAGCAAAACATAATTTACCAAAACAATTCGTTGAAGGAGGAAAAAAAAAAAAAAAACAAAGATATTGGATCAACCAACTAAATTATCATGTCATTTGTGATTTGGTATTTCATTTATATGACGGTATATATAGAGTAGACTTTACATAATGTGGCATAAAAGTAGTAAAAGGAGATCATGTCTTATGAAGAATCAACCATTCTTCTCTTTCGGACTCTCTCTTTTTGTGTTTCATTCATCATATATTGCTTGGTCCTTTCTACTGCGCAAAAGAAACAGAAAATGCTGGTCAATAAAACTGCCTCCAGATTATTTCTTGACAACCCTAAATGAAGTAAAATCCGTGCCCTGCTTCCATTTTGAAGTAATATAATTCAAATTGCATTCTTTACCCAGTTCAAAGGGCCCATATTTTACAAATGGTAGGCGCGAGAAATTAAGGAAAAGCTTTTGTGTTAGTGTTCCAGGAACATGTTATCACAAGTGGGATTAAAGATAACTTGCCCTTAAGTAATCATTAGTTTTCTTGAAGATGAATGTTCAAATGGATATTTCAAAGTTTGGTAAATATCCATACAGGGAGAAGGTAAGGTGGTTGTAGGGGGTTGAACCATTTGTTCACCTTATTCTTTTTACATATTTGATTCAACAGAGTTGAAATATTGGAATTGGCTGCTCTATATTATTATATGTGTCACTTATTGAACAGTTTGCAAGCTCTACGAGCCTCTCAACTGTTCCAACATTTGCAAACTCATCAGCATCAATGGAGAAAGTAACCTAACAATGCTGCAGGACAGTGTGATAATCCACCTTTACCTTCACATTTATGCTTGAAAAATAAAAGAGGAATTCTTTGGTACATATTGACATGGATTTGGACGCATGTTACATCTGACACCTATAATGAACCTTGGTGTTCACTGTTCATGTGTTTTGTGAGTAAATATTTTTTATTTTTGAAAATTAATGTCTTTTATAAAATGATAAATTACTCCTCTGTATACGATAACGAAAATCTGAATCTTGTCGCAAAGTGAACAGTGTTTTGTGACTTTGTATATTTTTTTCAGGTGAACACTGACTTTGTATTTTCTTTTCAAACATAAATTATAGCTGGCCTAGGAAACCAGCAAGGTTTGGCCCCCTCTTTAAACACATACTCAAAAAAGTTGTTTTAAAGAGGGGGCAAAAATGTATTTTTCGCCTCCAGACAGTCAAACTTCGCTGGTTTCCCAAGCCAGCTAGAATTGCTCCTTTTCAAATGAATGTCTTCAATTCGAAATTTCTTTTTCGTTGTCACTCACTGTTATTAATAATCACACCTGAAAGCAATAGACACCAATGAAGAATGTCACTTATTTGTGATTTTAAATAAATAAATTATTACACATTTTTACCATTTTACCCTTTCATATTTAAATTATTATAATTAACACTAGCCCGTTGTAAACATTCATTAACTGTATGTAAGTGTTAATATAATTTATTTGAAACCCTTCAATTGTCTATAAATTATAAAAATGCATTTACATCTAAAATTTTCATTTTTCATTTTTTTCTCCATATTTCATACTTTTACAATTAAAATAAGTTCTCTCTTAAACATTGATTAATTATACCCATGCCCTTAACATAATTTATTTAAAGCCCATTTTTTAAAAACTATAAATAGGCCCTTAAAATAATATAATTATTTTGTTTAAAAATTTAGTGATAATTTCTTATTAATATTAAATTATTGAAATAAAATAATAATAAAAACTCTAAATATCCGCACAAAGTTGTCAGTCAATTAATGTACATGTACTTATCACTTGGCATACGCATAAAGTTGTCAGCCAATTAATGTATATGTACTTATCACTGGATCGAGGGGGGCTCATGCGCACAAAGCACAGAACCCCCTCATGTGCACCAATCTGGACCGTTGGACGGTCCAGATTTATGGATTTGAAAAAAAAATTCCATTGAACTTGTGTAGTTATAGGTTTCTTTATTCCATTGCAGGTCTTTATGGTGTTGCAGGTTTCTTTATCCATTGCTTGGCCTGAAAAGCACTCATGAAAATTGACGCGGGAAGCCATGACAACTTTCTTGCCTTCAGAATAATCAAAGAAACCAATATTGAATAAAGCATAGTTGAGGTTGATATAAACCATTTCAAGCGATGTTTGGTAGAGCTTGAGAACTTGCTTCAACTGATAATTTTGGGTGGCTTCATAAGAAATTTTGACTGCTGCATCATGTGCATAAAAGGACTGTTTATGTGTACATTCAATGGCACGGTATGCGTATATTGCTCTATTATCCTAAGGATCAATGACTAGACATCCCATGCACACCCTTGGATACATTGTTTGATCGCATACCACACAGGATGTGTCACCGTTCGCATGTGGTATGAGGGAATGCAATATAGCAGTCATAAGAAGACACAACACCAAGAAACTGTAGGAGGAAGTCATGTCTATGTATACTGCAAAATGCCAACCTAATTGATGGGCATAGTTTCATTCACATCCATGTCAAACTGATTGTTAAATACCAAAACAAAAGAAGCTCACAGATGAAAAATGATCTATTTTCCCTACAAAGTTCATAGAGGATCTAATTATCGTGTTGATAAAAAAAACCTGATTCGTGGTCGAATCTGGAGCAAAAGGGAGGAAGAGAAGGGGGGTGGGTGTAGGTCGGTGTTTGCAGCCTGAATCGACGCCGAAACTCGAGCAAGAGGGAGGAAGAGAATGTCTTCTTCTTCACGGTCCTGTTTCCTGTCTATCCCCCCCCCCCCCCTCCCAAAACCTTTCATTCCCCCTTTTTGATATTTGTTGAAATAAAAAAACTTTTCAAATCCATGAATCTGGACCGTCCAATAGATCTAACGGTCCAGATTGGTGCACATGAGGGGGTCCTGTGCTTTGTGCGCAATGAACCCCGCTCGATCCCTTATCACTTGGCATATACAAAATTACCTTGTACGGCAAAAATTACTATTCACTTACTTTCTAACATAGAGTACAAAGGTTAACACTCACTCAAGTTATCAACCAAACTCACAAAAGTTAAAACTTGAACATGGTGCACTTTGCAACTAGTAACCGATGCTTAGCAAAATTTTCAAAAATGAAATAAAAATTAAAATAGAACTTCCTCGTAATTGCAAAGATGGGGACCTAAAAGAAAACGAGGATAGAATGGAGTCCTGTACATGAACATGTAAGTCACATTTTCAATGTTGAATAATGTTTGGTCCCTCCCATTCCACAGCTAAAAAACAACGAATTCATCTCATATAAAAATTTATAGATGCATGGAACATATCATATGAACTTTCCTTGAAATTTAATACATTCAATGGAGAATTGAGATAGAGTTTTTAAATAAAAAGTTAAAGTTAAACTTGCTTGCAAAAATATGGTTTTATAGTATTTTCAAAAGTTAAAATGTGTCAAAACATGGTATTAACTCAACCAGTAAATCTGTGATGGATGGTATTATCAAATGGTTATAATATCCAATAATTCTAGCCCATTAAAAAAATGCTATAATGAGAGCACAAAAAAAAAGAAGGCGGGACCATCAACTTCATGATTTTTTTTTTTCAGAATATTTATTCATGAAAATATTAAAAGCAAAAATGAAATGTTAAGAAAGTGTCATTAATTTTCTGAATTTTTTTTCTATATGGATTTTCCATTGTCAAAAAGGAAGCTTGATAGCAAGTCACCATTTGGTATAGACACTAAATTGATGATGAGGTCCATCAACCTACCTACCCCAAGCCTGACGCTCATATCTCATGTCATCTGACACTAAAAAGGACCAGTCGTGGGAACCGTGTAGCGCCGTTACGACTCTCCCCAACGCGTGAATCAAGAAAATTTAATCCCCGTTATTTCAATTTGTTGACGCCGTCTCTAACTGACCATATTACCCTTGACCTTCTATAAGGCTAAAACAAAACGAGAAATCGATTAGTCCACTTACCTACTCCTTCGTTGACAAAACCAACTCTTCCAAAGTCTTAAAAAAAACTTGCATAACAATAGAGACCGTTCTTTGTAGCCTGTCTAAGTCAAAGTAGCAAGATCGGTCTAATGAAATCGGGCAACTGTTAATGAATCCATTTTAGTTAATCTTAAATTAACTAGTTAATGTCATTGTTCAAGAGAGTGAATCGTGATTCTAGTTGAATCGATTCGGGTCAGTCAATAACATACATATTTTGATTATGATAAACATTGTTTTATGATGACTAATGAATGTTTCAAGTCAAAGTTTATTATTAATTAATATAACAAAATTAGAATTAGGTGAAATTTCAAATAAACTATGTAAAGTGAAGAAGTGAACTTGGATTTAGAAAAAGGTTTTGGCCCCTGGACTCAACCAAAATTATGATGAGTTGTGTGGCCTCTTTAACTTTTATACATGTATGATAAAATTATTGAAGCTGGTTTGATATAGTTGAGTGTGTATGCTAAATGAAGTAAAAACCATGAAATTGTTATTGTTGAGTGTGTATGCTGAACAAAGTCCAAAATCATTATATTGAACCAATTTGGTTGAGTATAAACTAATTTCATGATTTTAATATTTAACAATGTATTATCGATAGCACAATACATGATGTTTTGTATATAGGACATTTAGTAATTATGCCCAATCCGCTTTATATATTTTCTATTTGCAACATCAAATACAGTTTTTTTTTTTTGAATTTTCTTTTTAGTTTATTTAGCCGTCCTAAACAAAGGGAGTGGGGTTCATTTTAATAACAAATAAAATATATATATATTTATACATAGTCAAGTTCTAGAAGATATGTAAGCTTCTTCAAAGTGATGTTAATACTATCCTCAAAGTCATACTGCATTCTGCATTGCACAGAAGAGAAGAAGACAAAGAAGATGGCCGAGTTTCCAGAAAAAAGGACTGAACAGTTTAGTTAGCTTGATTGGATAACCGCGTTTGATTAGCTGGAAATGCAAAAATTAAATGCGTGCAAAACAACTTGCAATTAGACCTTTGTTCAAAGTCCATTTGATTCTTTAATTAGATCTGAATACCAGTAAAGCGAGGGAGATTCTGACTTCCTCATTTCTTAATAGCTACAAAAACTGATAAGCTATTCTATACAACTCACTAATTAGCTTTTCTGTGAAACTTATTAACCAAATTATTTATGAAGTAGATCCCACCTTGTGTGCATCCAAACCAAATTTAAGTGCTTATCTATGAGAGCCTCCTAGACAACATTTGATTTTTAATGAAAACAAATTTAAATTCACAAGTGATATGTCTGCCATTTTACATTTATAAGTGGGTTTCTTGTTAAAACCAAACCAAATTTTAATTCATTTACATTATTATCTATTAGGCTATCTAGTATAGGTGACCTGATAAATATATAAGGTACAGGCTTTATAGCTTGAAGTGAAAATTATATCAAGATCAAGTATACAATAAACCACTTTTTCTATATACTATGTATTATATAATGATTTTGTGCCATGTTAAACAAGCTCAGTTGAGCATTTGATATGTATGGTTTGAATGATTAATCCGGTATTGAAACAAATACAAATTTAATGATAATACAAAACCATCTTTGGAAAGCATAATCAATGAGACATAGAGTTTGAATTATTTTCAAATTATCAGAAACAGAAAAAGATATGTGGAGATACTTTTGAGTCAAGATGGTTACTTGTATCAGACAATCACTATGCTTGAAAGTCGTTGAAAGAGAAGAAGTGCCACTGGGTATTTGCTCAGCGGTAAGGTTCAAACCCTGCCGATAGCATTTGAGGCGAGAGAGGTCAAAGGGTAAAAAAACAAAATTGACAGAGAAGAAGCAATAATACACTTAAACCAACATAAAAGCTACTTGTTAACTTAGCTTAATTAGGTCCCTTTATATGTCAAAGGATTAAGAAGGGCTTTGCTAGGTTGGCTGTTTATTACCAACCATCTTAGAATTACAAGTGAGAACCAGCTGCCTCCAATGACTCACTAAAAAAAGAATGAAAAGCCCTCAATTTGGGTGCTTTGTGATTTGTGAGTGGAATGTGGTGGGCCCATGATGGTTGTGAGATAATCATTTTTTCTTTAGAAATCCCAATAGAAGCTTTATAGTGATGCTTTGATTAGCCTTAATTTTGCTTTGATAAAGAGAGAAGACAAACACAAGAAGCTACTAACAATTTGGCTTATTGTGAGAAAATGGGTTCTAAAAACACACAGACACGTCTATTAGTATTTTTTTTTGACCTGACCAACAAACCATAAGTCAAGGAAGCCGAATATTTCATTTCATTTGGCAAGCTAGCTTGCTTGGTCCATCCATCCATGTAACAAATAACAATCAAATGGAGACATCCAGTCCTGCTGCTACCTTTTCGATTCAATTATTTTGTCACTTAGGATGATATCCTCAGGTACAATCTTATATTTTCCATTTCATTTCAATTGGAGGGTTTTGTTAGTGATATTTATATATTTCTCAATCCACCGAGCGTGTTTTAACGACCTCAAATTAACCTACACACCTAATAAATAAAGAGAACAGGATGTCCGCACTTGAAAATCCGACACCAAGACGGGAATCCTTAAAAGAAAAAAAATTCTTTGGCAGAGATTAAAGTTGTATTTGTTACATTATCTAATAGTTTCTTAGGCATTTTCAGGTAAAACCTCACCCAATGGATTCTTTGAGTTTTGATTGAATTCCCAAATAGTTAGATCAATCCCCCCCCCCCCCCCCCCCCCCCCCGTGTTCACCTGTAAATTGTTTTATTTCCCTTTATCTCAAAAAAAAAATGATAGTGATGTCATGGACAGCATAAAACTAGTCCTCGCGCTCTCCCTCGCTCCCTAGAATCAGGCTGCGATAATCTAACAAACCGAGTGAAAAGAAAAATCAAAATTTTCATGCTCTATAATTACCGTACCAATGGGAAGTGATTACTTGGAAAAAGAGATTCAGACCTAACTCCCTCCTTTCCTTCCCCTATTTCTTTCCACCCAGGCCACCACATCTTTCTCTCTCTTCTACCTCTCTCTCTCTCTCTATATATATAATGAGTTGGATTGAATACTGAGGCATATCAACACCAATACCCATTCCCAACATCACCTTCTCTTCCCTCTTCCCTTCTAACTTGCAACCCTGCAACCTTCATCAATAACATTCTTTTCTTTTAACACGTTGGGTTTTTGACATATACAATAAGATGGCCAAGATCACATGGAGATCGTTTGTACCTAGTTGCTACAAAGCAACCGAAACTTCTTCAACAACAACAGAGTCGAAGAAAACCTCGAAACAAAGTTCGTTTACAAGACTATCAATGATGGATCTTGGCACACCAGGATCACCTATATCTATGATATCTATGGAGGACCTATCTATATCTTTAGCTGGCTCCAATCTCTATATATTTACTTTAGCTGAATTGAAGACCATCACCCAGAGCTTCTCCTCCAGTAACTTCATCGGTGAAGGCGGTTTCGGACCTGTTCACAAAGGCTTCATTGATGATAAGATGAGACCTGGTTTGAAGGCTCAGCCTGTTGCTGTTAAGCTCTTGGATCTGGATGGCCAGCAAGGCCATATGGAATGGCTGGTGAGAATTTTACCATTACACCCTTAATTATTATACTCTTACATGATACATTTACACAATTATGAGCCTTTCTGGATTAAGTTCTGACTCATGTTGCTTATTTCAATTTTTACAGACTGAAGTTATTTTTCTAGGGCAATTGAGGCATCACCATCTCGTCAAATTGATCGGATACTGCTATGAGGATGAACATAGACTTTTGGTATATGAGTACATGCCGCGAGGGAGCTTGGAGAATCATCTCTTTCGAAGTAAGTTGGAATATCTTCATAAAGTTTTGCTAGATCAAGAAAGTATCTTGCTTTTGCATATTTTTCATCAAGTGTTTGTCCTTGTGGCAATGATGCTAAAGGAAGATCACTCAAAGTTTAGTAGGGTAATATCAATATGGGCATTTTATTTCTCAGGGTACGTATTCTGTAAAAATTAAAAAATGAAGCATTCAACCACTCCAAAGATTTTCCAACATTACAAAATCTAAGATAATCTCTTTATTACAAGTCTATCTCCTAACTTGACACACAAACCAAACCTAACTGACTTTCAAAATAACAAATTTCAAACCTATATTTGAAATAAATAAACAGAGCTTTCAAAAAATGGAATAAAATCCCACCCTTGCAAAATATTAAATTTATTTATTCAAGGCAATAAGACTTTTTCTCAAATTGTTGGAAAGACTCATTCCTATCTAATGGAAAACAAGCTGGATTCTTACAAATACTTGTCTTCATGTATACAAAATCAAGACAAACCTCAGCTTGTTCGAATCATAGGAAATCTTTCAATATTCAATTGTACATGTTTGTGTTGGAACACTTAAATAAGTTATTCCTAACCATTTGTTATTGTTAATTTTTATTGCAGAATATGGTGCTTCCTTGACATGGTCAGTGAGGATGAAAATCGCCCTTGGTGCAGCAAAGGGTCTTGCCTTCCTCCATGATGCAGAAAAACCCGTGATATATAGAGATTTTAAAGCTTCAAACATCTTACTCGACTCGGTAAGTTTCCAGTAAAGTTGTCCATTTCAATGAATGAAAGTTATTTCTGCTCTGAATCCACTATGGTAATGTGATGACTAATGTTTTTGCTTTAATTATGTTAACAGGATTACACTGCTAAACTGTCTGATTTCGGTCTAGCCAAGGATGGCCCTGAAGGAGACAATACTCATGTTTCAACTCGTGTAATGGGTACACAAGGCTATGCTGCCCCAGAATACATCATGACTGGTCATTTGACAGCGATGAGCGATGTCTACAGCTACGGGGTAGTCCTACTAGAATTATTAACAGGAAAGAGATCGATGGACAAGAAGCGTCCTAATAGAGAACAAAACTTAGTAGAGTGGGGAAGACCTCAATTGAATGACAATAGGAAGCTCGATCGAATAATGGATCCCAGACTCGAAGGTCAGTACTCTACTAAGGGAGCTCAGAAGGCAGCAGCATTGGCTTATCAATGCCTAAGCCATCACCCTAAACATAGACCAACAATGAGCAGCGTGGTCAAAACCTTGGAACAACTTCAGAACTTTGATGACATACCTGTTGAGCCTTTTGTGTTTATAGTTCCCATCGAAAGTACAGAAGTTGATGAGAAAAAGGAGGAACCTAGAAAAGAAACTGGGCACTATGAACGCCACCAACGCCGTGGCCATAGACATCGGATTAGAACATCAAGATCTCCGACAGTCTACACCGAGACATCTCTCAAGAAGAATTCTATAGATGGGGTCATGAATTCCCCAAAACTAGCATCAGTCTAATATGCATATAGAAATGTAAACACATTGTACATAGAATTTTTCCTCCAGACATGGTGTGTATTCAGATTGGTTTCAAGGACATACAATTGTAAGAGGCTTTTTCTTTTCATACTTCACCAAACAAGTTGGATATAAAGGCTTTTTTTTTTGGACTCAATAGACAATGTAGTTGCATATTTTCTTCGATTGGGAAGCCAAAGTGGTCCTCTATTTTGAAATCAGATAGAAAATTGTTATCTACTTTTAAAGTTGATTTTATGCTATTAAAATTGGGAAATTTCTAGGGAATAAAGTATGAGAAGTTGGACAAATTATGTAGACCAATGTGGATATAAGTAGGCGTATATATAAATTCACAGATGATATCAAATCAATAATGGTTACTAATGGTATCCACAATCTACAAAAGAATGTGAGATATTTGCACATTTCCATCACTGACTTGCTGCGGTAGACTTGGGTATTCCAAAATTTTCATATATTTTTGTTACGAGACATGGATATTTGACAATGCTTAGTTGTAGTTGGCAACGTTATAGAGCATGTTAAATAATTAAATTCCCACTATTCCATATAATAATAATAATAATAATAATAATAATAATAATTCCCATATAAAGAGTTGTGTCATAGCAAACAGTCATCTCAGATAGTGGCTATCAATGAGAAATGACATTTTTTTTTCTTGAACATAAACAAGAGATCAGAAAATGAAATATATGGGAAAGTTACAATATCTCTACGGTATCTCTTATTCGTTTCAACATGTTTTGTTAATTAGATAGAATACTTTTACTTGAAAACAAACCTATGAACCTTTCAAACCGATTCGATCAAAAGATAGTGAAATTTGTTTCAGGTTATAAAACTTAAATTGGTTATATTGAATGCTTGATCAAGAAGAAAAATAAAGTCACCAGCTGATCTAATCTCGTTTTCTATTTTACTTGGTTAATTATATTTTATTTCCTTTTATACTTTTTCTAATTATGGATGGACAAAGTCCAATAAAGATGCCAAATAGGGAATTACTTGCATCCTGAGAAATGGTTAATGCATCAACATCAGACCTGCATGCTTGAATATGGAATTGTTTTAGTAGCTTACATACATCACTTTACCTACTACTCATGCTACTTCAACCATACGAATAAGACACTTGAATTTTAAATGAATCAACATCTGCTTCCATTTAGATTCATCACCTGTGGATTTATAAAATACAAAAACCTACTACTCATAATGACTAAAGCTTTGGATTCATGAGACTATTAATCAGATCCCAACATGACAACCCAACAAACGCCCACATCTTTGCAATCACATTTCATTTCCATGGGGCTTATGATTTAGGTTATTGAGCAACAACTGAAACTATTCTGCCTGAAATCCACCCAAAGCTGAAGGGTATTATTAAGCATCCAAATTGCCTCAACGCGCTTAATGAAGAGATGTGGGTCCATCCAGCCACCATGCCTCACCATCTTAAAAGAGCTACCAATGTCAGCACTATTGAGATAATCATCAGATTTTAATTTTGGTCCAACCATGCAACGCACAATTTAACCAAACAACATGCTCTAATGCTTTCCTTGTTGTACAACTCCACCCCTACTGCCCATCTGCTCATAAATTGCCTGTTTGCTCCATTGTCCTCAACTTCCGACTACATTGTTATAGCTTTGATGAGGCCTACATCTGACCTAATCCCCACATTACATTACATCAACAACCAACAATTGTTTGTTTTGGAATCCTCGCCGAGCAACTGTGTTAGTCCCTGACACTAGTCATTGTTCAATTTTTGAACTTGTCATCCAACTGTAACCCATGGATAAGGGAATCGTCCTCCATTCCAAGTTAAAACAGAAAACACATCCGTGCTCTGCTTCAGTCTAACAAAGAGCAATTGTTGAACTAAACTATCCAGCTTCCTTCACAAAGCACACCAATTAGTCTCAAAGTTGAGTTTAATAAGGGTGAGTGTGAGACCCTTGTGTGAGGGTTGGAGCCCAATAGGCCCAACAGGCCCGTGGATCCCAAGAGGGGTTGGGCTAGCTACCAAGGGGGATCATAGTCCCACATCGCCTGGGTGCGGGATGGTTATGTGCTATATATGTGCGAGGTTGGATCCCCATAGTAAGAGGCCTTTTAAAGCCGTGCGGGCCGGTTGGGCCCAAAGCGGACAATATCTTACTGTGCGGATCGGGTCGTTACAGAATGGTATCAGAGCCTGACCCAGCCGGAAGTGTGCCACATGGAGGTGGGCCCTCGGGCAACGTGGACGTTGTGCCTGTGTGGCCAACGAGGACGTTGGGCCTTAAGGGGGTGGACTGTGAGACCCTTGTGTGGGCGGACCTGAGGGGGAGGGTGAGGGTTGGAGCCCAATAGGCCCGTGGATCCCAAGAGGGGTTGGGCTAGCTACCAAGGGGGATCATAGTCCCACATCGCCTGGGTGCGGGATGGTTATGTGCTATATATGTGCGAGGTTGGATCCCCATAGTAAGAGGCCTTTTAAAGCCGTGCGGGCCGGTTGGGCCCAAAGCGGACAATATCTTACTGTGCGGATCGGGTCGTTACAGTGAGCCAAGCAGCTGACATGGAATTCTTCCTTCAACCACACTTAAGTTTGTCCATGGTAGTATGATATTTATGTATCTCAACTTTCACAAGTTTCCTGTCCCCTGCATGAGAAGACAAGAGATAAAGAGCCTCCAGATATATATATAGTTAGAAATCCATGATAAAATCCAATCACAACCACGAAATTGAACATCTTAATGCACAAAAAGAGAGAATAGATTACCTAGTAGAGAAGACTTAAAAATCATAAAAAAAAAACAATTACCGTATGATGATCTCCAAACTTTTCCATAGAAAGAGAAAAAAGATGGGCCGAAAAGTCCATCTCGCATTGCAGTATAAAAGGGTTTTTTTTATAGCTCTTGAATGTTGTTAAAATGAATTGTAACACTTTTGTGCCCATACCAAATGAAGTGATGCTAATATTTGTATCATCAACCAACCCATATTAGTGGAATAATTGTATCATCAACCAACCCATACTAATGAAATAATTGCAACATGATAAAACTAATACTAAATTTTATATAGTTACATATACTAGCTAATGCTAACTTCAAATGAAGTTGATACTCAATTTTACTTTGTATCATTTAAAAATTATAGCTAATTTCAAACATTTTTCAAATAAAAAAAGCTAAAAAATGGATAGTACATATCCAAAATCTTCATAGACTACTACATTCAAATCCCAAAGGTACATATAGCAAAACCTACATTTTAAATGAATTTCAAAGTAAACAAGTAGTAAGAAAATAATGTGCCAATAGAAGTTATATGAAAGAATGTATGTGTTCTTATTTAGTCATCAATATAATCGAAACATGTAAGAGAATGGACAATAATCTCTAAATCCACGAAAAAAAACGAACTAGCCTGGTACACTTTATTTATGCCAGCTACATAAAAATAATATTGTCTGATACTAGCAATAGAACACCTAATTAATGTTTCAAAATAGCGAAAAGTGAAACTGCAATTAATGAGCAGATAAGGGCGCTGGACATAGGCAGTGAGAAAGCTGATCCAATATCCATTGATGATGCTGGAGATGATGCCATTTGTGTTGAAACAGATATAACATAGCAAATTGCAACGATAAAGACTGCAATGAGTAACCACAGTTGTTTTGTAAATCTTCATTTTGCAAATGTAAATAAATGCAATCTTTTCATTCCAAAGTTTGCAGCTGGGACACTAGAAGTCCTACAGTCATGTCATTCAACATTATGACTACAAAAACAACATGATCATGCTATGTACATAATAAATACCACAAAAAACCAAACTGATTATACGGCTTATTAAACTCTAATATCATGATATCCATCAAAATCTGTGAATATAGTAATTATTAATAGTGTCAAAGGCATATAGGAAATCGATCTTGAAGCTTAACAAAACAAAGTTTCTATTTCTTAATCTACTTTGTATGGAAAAAAGAGAGTTCTGTAACAATTATTGGCTCATAATGACAGATAAGAGTTCTTTGAAACCATCTTGTATATAAACCTTCGTGGATTGAAGACAAGAGTAGCTCAACTTGTAAACTAAGAACATTAGCAACAATAGTTATAAACTAATGGTATCATATCGAATGGATTGATATTGGAGTGGGTTTTGTCTGCTTAATTGCCTGATCTTCTGATCAGCTTGACAAAATGATCAACTACCATTTTCAAAGCAATGTCAACCTATTCTAGCAAATCAAACCCCATCTACCAAACCTTTATGTGGGTTCAAGATTGTCAAAGGCCTATATGTAGAAAAAAATTCATACTATGATAAATTTGTTTAAAGTTGAGTTTGAAATTTCCACAGTTAACTCGACTAAACTTGGCCCATTTTATATGTTACCAAGAAAGGAGTTTCTACTAGTGGTTCTAAACAAAAAGTTTGTGTCACATGATAGCACAAACAACCAAATATATAATATGTAGGAAATAGGTGAAACATTTTTAAAATAATTCAAATGCATTCCAACTTCTGATGGATATGGCATTGATTCCTCGCCATTGAATATCCCATGAACCCCAGGCACTAATAACATATTTCGTCTTTGCAATTTCCAGTAAAGAGCACTAGTCCATTAAACAGTGAAAATAAATAATCATCCAAAAAATGACTTTCTCAAGCATCAATAGTTGGCTCACACTATGTTATTTGCAAACAAATATGTTACCTTCAACAATAACTGAATAGTGGAGTTGGTGACTATTGATAGATGAGACAGGAGCGGCCATGTGGAAAACAACCTCGCCTCCTTCAAATGTTGTTTAATTGAAATTGTGTCAGCTGATTAGTACATAAGAAAACAATACTGAGATTATTAATACTAAATTCCCAGAACTTTAATTTCCATGAACACCAAGTTAATACTAAATTAATGTGTCAGCAGGGCCTCTGACTGGCTGCTGAAGAGGTGTCGATCCTGGAGGGCCAACACTTGGGTATCCCGGAATGCCAGGAGCTGTATATGTTTGTCCTGGGAAAAAGCTTGAAACTAAGACAAAAGTTGACCTGTTTGCTTGCATACTAGGATCCCATTGTGGCATTTGCCCATCAGGAAGTTGTCCCTTATGATTTGCATATTCGTTGCCAGGATAAGCTCCAGAAGATTGAGTGCTTTGCCAACCATTAGTAGGTACAACAACAGTAGCTTGTTGCATTGGTAGTAAACTTTCAGGGATTTTCTAATCTCTGCTTTTGTCACTATGAGCCTACAGGAAAGCATGAAACAAATTGATTTCAGGAAAAGTAAATCAACACAAAAAGAAAGGGATATAAGTGTCAAGAAGCATACATTGATGGTGAGCTTGTTAAATTGTTTTTCCTAAACAACAAGTGGATCACAAGTTCTTGTCAAACCATATTTTTGGTTTTCTAGTTTTTTGGTTTTCCCTCCCATGTGATGGATATAACTCAATAACTTACATATATTTATACCTTTACATTGAGATCAGTATGACGAGAGTATTATAGAAAGCTGTATATTCTAATTATAGATTATAGAAACATATATATATATATTTATGATATTCTAAATTCATATTTAGGTAACCTAGTTTCTATATTCTGTAAGATTGTTTATTGTAAGACAAGAAACCCTATTGTATTTATATCCCTATTGGGGGATGAATCAAACATACGAAAATTGATGTATTTCTTTCTATATGGTATCAGAGCATATCAAATTCATAGAAATTCATCAGATTGGAGAAACGAACAGCAACACCGCAACTCAATAGATCGCAACCCAACAACAACTCAACAGATCGCAACTCCAACAGCAACTCAACAGATTGCAACCCTCCTGGTCTCCAACAGCAACACCGCCCTCCAACAGCTGTACCCACCCCAATCTCATCCTTCATCTTCTCGAATCCACCATCTTCTCCTTTTTAAAAAAAAAAAAAAAAAAAAATTGGATCGTTGATCCTTTTTATTTATTTATTAATCCTTGCCCGAAGGCTACATAACTGACCCTATAGGGTTAACCAAACCAGGCCTGAAGGCTACAATATTGTTGCTACTTAATATCCTCGTCGCCTCCATCTCGGATAGAGAGTTGATTTCGCTCCGGCTTATCAACGGCGGAGCAAATGTGCTCCTAATAATCGGGCGAAAACTCACAAAATTCTAACTAGTGAGTCTTGAACCCGCGACCTCTCACAAGGAGAGTGGATGCCCGACCAACTAAGCTACAATTGGACAGTCGAGAAATCCTAACTAAGCTACAACTGAGTTGCAATTCTAACTAGTGAGTCTTTTTCATGATCTGTAATTTGTTCTTTCAAGATCTCCTGCTTGAACCTAGCAGCTGCGAGAGATGAAGTGGCGATCTGCTGGGCACTGGCTGCTATGATCTGCTCCCTTCTGTGGTCAAAACCTCATCTTCTTTATCAAGGAGTTTCATGATGTCCATTTGGACTTTGATTTACCCAAATCGATGATTCGAGTGAATGTGGACTTTGAGTGTAGTGGCGGTGAATCTGTAAGAGAGAGTATTGGGTGAAGCAGTGAAATCTGCAGTATATATTATCAACCGTACTCCCTCACTAGTAATTGAGTTCAAGAATCCTCATTAGAAGCTTCATACACTTTTGTCCATCCCATCTATGCCTAATTTGGAGCCCCGAGTGTTTGGGTGCACAACCTATGTCCACATACCAAAACCACACCGGAGCAAGCTTGATCCCCGTGCGACGAAATGTATTTTTGTGGGTTATGCAGAGCTCCAAAAGGGGTACAGGTGTTATGCCCCATCACTGATAGAATGCATATATCTCTTGATGTCTCATTCCATGAATCTGAGCCATATTACTCAGAGGGAGTCTCCCAGTCTTCCCTTAAGGAGGAGAGCGATAATGAAGGGAATCCTTGTTCTATTGATGTATTTGAAGAATTGGAACACTTGGAGGAACAATTTGAAGTTCCTGTAACAGCATAAACTGTTCCCGCAGTAGCAGCAAATGACTTGTCTCGAGAGATAGGCACTTCCAATGGGCACACAATTGACCACTTAGTTCCTAGCGATCAATTCCCTCATGAGACAGAAGAGAATGATCAAAATGTATCTGAAACTCACACACACGACATTTCCCCTTCTACATCAACAACTGAAGATCTCGCCCAGAATGATCCACCTCAGGTATCTTTACCCTCTAATGAGTCTTCTGTGTTAGAAAGTGTTGAACCTAGGAAATTACAAAGGGTTACTAAAGGAATTCCTAAAAAGCAATATGAACCAGACATCAAAGCCCAAGCTAAATACCCTATAGCTAACTTTATGTCTAACCATAGGATTTCTAAGTCACATGCACTTGTTATTAATCAATTATCTATTGTATCTATTCCTAGTAACGTGCAGGACACATTGAAGGATCCAAAATGCACAACAACAATGAATGAAGAATTGGAAGCTCTTCAGAAGAATGTCACTTGGGAGGTAGTAGACAAGCTTGTTGGAAAGAAGACTGTAGGATGTCGTTGGGTGTTTAATGTGAAGCTTAATGCAGATGGAACTATTGATAGATACAAAGCAAGATTAGTTGCCAAGGGATATACACAACGCCATGGAATTGATTATGAGGAGACTTTCGCACCAGTGGCGAAGATTAATACTATCCGAATTTTAATTTCACTTGCAGCAAATAAATATTGGCCCTTGCACCAACTTGATGTGAAGAATGCATTTTTCAATGGAAAATTTAAGGAAGAAGTGTACATGGATATGCCTCCAGGCGTGAAGAATAACCCAAGAGACGCTGGTAAGGTGTGTAAATTGAAGAAGTCTTTGTATGGCCTGAAACAGTCTCCAAGAGCTTGGTTCGGAAGATTTTCGAAGTCCATGAGAGCTTTTGGGTACAAACAAAGCAACTCTGACCATACCTTGTTTATCAAACACAAGAATGGTAAGATTACAGCTCTAATTGTGTATGTTGATGACATGATCGTTACAGGAGATGATCCGAAGGAAATAAATGATTTGCAAAAGTATCTGTCGAAGGAATTTGAAATGAAGGATCTCGGGCAACTGAAGTATTTTCTGGGTATTGAAGTTGCAAGGTCAAAGAAAGGGATTTCACTTTCACAAAGGAAATATGTTCTTGATTTGCTCGCTGAAACAGGGATGTTGGACTGCAAACCAATAGAGACACCCATTGAGATGAATCATGGACTTGCTATTCTTCCTGATCAAGTCCCTACTGATAAAGGGAGGTATCAGCGTCTTGTAGGAAGGTTAATTTATCTTTCTCATACTAGACCTGACATTGCTTATGTTGTGAGTGTTGTTAGCCAGTTTATGCATTGTCCTAGTGAAGAGCATATGAATGCAGTATTTCGTATCTTGAAATATCTGAAGATGGCACCTGGTAAGGGATTATTGTTTGAAAAAAATGAATTGGAAGTTGTTGGATACACAGATGCGGATTGGGCTGGTGATAAAACTGATAGACGCTCTACATCAGGGTACTTCACTTTTGTTGGTGGGAACCTTGTAACTTGGCGTAGTAAAAAATAGAAAGTTGTTGCTAGATCAAGTGCAGAAGCTGAATTTTGAGGTATGGCACATGGAGTTTGTGAAATGTTGTGGATCCGTAATGTCCTGAAGGAGTTGGGTTTCAAGCTACAAAGGCCTATGGATTTACATTGTGATAATACAGCTGCCATTCAGATTGCACATAATCCAGTTCAGCATGATCGAACAAAGCATGTGGAGGTTGACCGCCATTTTATTAAAGAGAATCTTGACAGAAAAGTTATTCGCTTTCCATTTGTAACCTCAGAGGAGCAATTAGTTGATGTTTTAACTAAAGGGGTATCTCAGAAAGTGTTTGACAACCCAGTTGACAAGTTGGGCATGATAGACATCTATGCACCAACTTGAGGGGGAGTATAGAAAGCTGTATATTCTAATTATAGAGTATAGAAACACACACACACACACACACACACACATATATATATTTAGGATATTCTAAATTCATATTTAGGTAACTTAGTTTCTATATTCTGTAAGATTGTTTCTTGTAAGACAAGAAACCCTATTGTATTTATACCCCTATTGGGGGATGAATCAAACACACAAAAATTGAAGTATTTCTTTCTACAAGTATGACAGATGAAGCTTACGGTAGCCACCATCATAAATGTAGTGTCCTTCTAATGCTTCTTTAGCAACTGCTGCAGTTGTAACATCTGAAACAAAATGTAATCAGTGGGTATCAACACCAACACATAACAAAAGATTCCTGTAGTTGTACAAGTAGTAACAATGTGAAATGTTCAAGAAAATTGTTATACTACATGTGTGTTCTTCGATAGAGCAAGTAAATAATACGAGTCTTTTGAAATACTTAAAACTAAAGCTGAGAAAAAGCTAACATGATTTATAGGCATAATATCAAATAGAAATCAGGGGCAATGGAGTTAGAGTCCGATTTGCCTACAAATTTCCTCATAAAAGGTGAGCGACTTTTATCATCCCTCAAGGACATGTCCAAAATAAATCACTTTGTCACTTTTGCACCAAAATATTCAAATGTAGAACAAATTGCAGTGGACAAATACAAAGTGATTCTAATTTCTAAGTGGACAAAATGAACTAAAACACAGTGCACAAATATGATAAGTAATGAACTTGTGAAAATTCTTACAAGATATTTAAAATTACACTCATATGTCAACTCGTAATCAAAATATGCAATTGAGTTATTTATTTATTTAATTTAGTTGTCAAGCCAGAAGAGCTTTATCCCATTTAATGATTATAATATTCACTAGCTTCATCAATATTCTGGAACATTTTCCGTGAAGGGTAAGAGATATCGTAAAGCTGTTCTAGTTGAAAATAAATTTATAAATTTAATCAGAGACTCTAAATAATCATATATTACCAGGGTACTGAACTAGTGCCTGCATGCCACCATTTTTGTCAATTATAACAATTTTTTGGACAGTGCCAAATGCTGAAAACACCTGAAAATGAGCAAAGCAAATATTGTAAATGAACATGACTTCCAAGGAATATTGATAGAAAAGAGACAAAAAATTTGATTACTGTGTGAATCAAAGAACTTCTACGAGTACAAGAACTATTGTTCTAAGCAAATTACTAAAGGTTCGCGCAATTCAAATGACTTAGCAGGACTCCAAGAGTCGTCACACACATTATTCCGCATTCTTTCTGGCAACACTTTGTACTGCCAGATGATGCAATGAGATTTCAATTGTATTCACCAAATATCTCTTCTTATTTTATCCGCATTATAGGCAAAGCTAAACATTATATTATAAATTTCTTAACAAAAAAAAATGAAGCTCTAGAGTTGATCAGCGTTCTCCTTGTAGACATTTCATCAAACAATTAACGTTCGTGTGTAATTTAAGTAATGGGGAAGTCTTTTCTGTGTGATTTGATTTGCTTTGCCACAAATAAGCTCGAAAGTAATGATTTGAACAGTAAACCATGTGACAATGCTTACCAATGCACTAACCTTCGATTCTCGAATGTTGTGGAGCATATCTCAGGATGTTGCAGGATTGAGTTTGAATGAAGAGCGAGCTTGGTTCGGAATTTGAGATCGAGGACAGAGTGGTGAGAGACGAAGAGTTTGAACGGAGAATGAAGAGAAATTGAAGGTGTATGAGAGAGGAACTTGAAGTTCTTGATCGAGCTTGCGAACGAGTTCAAGATCTTCGAGTGAATTGGATATTTGTAGTGGCTTTCTTCACGAATGAGTTCGGCCACCAAGAAGAAGTGATGATTGAGGAGATTGGAAGAGGAGCAAGCAAAGGGATAAGAGCAAACCTTTTCTTCTTCATGGATTGCATCAAAGGAAAATCGATGGACAGAAAGTTTACTCTCGATCTATCTGAACTCTTACTTGCTTATCATGAGATAAATCTAACGTTACAAGCATCAGAGTCATAATTGTATTGTGTACAAACTGTAACTATTTTAATAAACTAATACAATTGTTGCTACAGGTAAATAATGATACAATTAAATTTTTGATCGTGTTGTAAAACTGCCATTTTGGCATAGTGTCGCCTAGACCAATCACAAGATGGTTAGGATAGCTCGAATAACTAGTTTGTATGAAAACACTTAAAAAAATCGTAATCAATGCGTACGCGAAGTCGCCATTGATGAAAAATATCCTTTTAGTAATCCTCACGAACTAGCAACACGCAACGAAAAGATCTTCCACCTCCAGAACTTTTCTCTTGTGTTTTTCAAACTAGATGAGAAAAGTAGGAGATAGAGAATTCAGTTTGGAGTGGGACCTCAACCATATAAAGAACCCTAATTCTATTATTAGTTCATCATCAATAATAGAATTATATTGGGACTTAAATTGGCATCTACACACAAATAACCTCCATACTCTTTTATAACACATGTCAAGACATAAAACATGTAATTAGAAACTGGTTTATAACCCTAGTCTTATTTCTTAATGATCACAACTAATCGGGTCTAATCAAACATCACTCACTTATAGTTTGATAGTCTACAAAGTATAATAATATAAACTATTTAGATCCACCTTAAAGAGAATTTTCTAACAATCACACACTTGGACTACATAAATCATCTACAGATTATACACTATAAAACTTTATGAGCTCAAAACTTGACTGTCGAAACTTCTGAGTGTTGTCTCAAATCAATTCGATCCATTGAAAATATCAATATAAGATCATAGCGGCCTTCACCACATTTATCGTGGTTGGACCCATCTACGGTCACAAATACCAATACAATCAACCACATAGATCAAGGTATGGATGTGTAGCATGAAAATGACATGTAATGTGATCCTAGATCAAGTCCATTTTCAATTGGTCCTACCTTATAATTCAAAATTGAATCGCTTTATTCTACTTAATCAAACTGTATATGCACAACCATAATTGAAAAAGTAGAAATCTTTATTTCAGAAACATCAATAAATTAAAGGTGATTACCAACAATAATTAAACATGGTAATGTAGACTCCTACTATGAGAAACATCATAAGAATTAACCAGGCTGCAAACGAGCAACATGCTCGTTGAACACCTTATGTGGTACATTCTTAATTGTCATAAGAAGATTATGAACCTTTTTTTTAATGACAAAAAAACTTTAAATTAATATAATTTAGAATGAACTATTGTCATTATCTAAATACAATCAGCGACTTTATTTCATAATGTTTATCAATGAAACCTATAGCGTGAAGCCCTGATATAAAAAAATTATTTAACCATAATGTTTAATCACATGCTTTACATCAAAATAAGAATTCTTCTGGGCAGTACACTAAAAATTTACCCTGAATATCTAATACAATTGATTAGATCTTTAGCGTGTGAGTATAAACTTGTATTCTTTTAAAATACTGCAATAACCTGATTAGTGATTATTCTTCAGTCTGAAATATCTGCCAAACATTCCAATGATATACATAATCCTAATACAGATAAACTTTATCATAGATTATATTCTCTACTACATACGCATAAGAGATAATTTTCATGTATTTCTTTCATATATAAATCATTCTTTGGATATTAAAGCAAACTCAACTTATCACTCGTAACAAGTACTTAACCTAGTGCAAAGAACTTACCAAGTGCCAATTAAACAAATATATGGTGTGATAGACCAACAATACTATATGATTAGACAATTAGTCTGCTTGTCTATCACCAAATATGCTATAGCAAAAAACTTTAATAAGAAATTTTGTTGAAAGAAATAAATTTATGACACAATTGTTAAGTAGGATTTCAATAATATATAACACTAGAAAATAATAAATTTGCTTCCACTAATCTTATGATAAACACAATGATCAACTGGATTGTCCTCAAAATCGAAGAAGGAAATTACTAGATCAATTTATTAAGTCATAGATCAATTTATACCATTGACAAGATGCATACTTTAAGTCATAGATGAATTTATTTAATTTGCAAACTTTATATTCTGAGCCTTTTAATCTCAAAATCCTGCAACATTTCCATTAAAAAATGCAGTCTTAACATCCATCTAATGTAACTCTATATCATAATGAGCTACACGGGCCATAATAATTCTAAAAGAGTATTTCGTAGAAACTGAAGAGAAAGTTTCTTTATATTCAATGTCGTACTTTTAAGTAAAGCCTTTAGCAACAAGACGTGCCTTATATCTTTCGATGTTACCTTTGGAATTTCATTTGGTTTTAAAAATTCGTTTCCATCCAATTGGTTTCACTCCTTAGGTAGCTTGACAAGATCCAAAAACGTCGTTGTCCTTCATAGACTTTTAATTCATCTAACACAACAATCATCCAATATGAAGAGTGAACACTTTGTTTGGCTTGAAGAAAAGTGAGATGAAAATTTTCCATTCCTATATCAAAATCATGCTCATCGAGATAAACTTCATAATCATCCGAAATAGTAGATCTCCTCTCCCTATTGGATCTCCTTATTGACATTTGTAATTGAGGAGGTGGAGGTGCTTCTGGATTAGCAAAAGGCAATCCGGCTATGTCTTCGTGATTTTCATTCGCATCATGTCCAAAAATAGGTGTGATCACGTTAATAGGTTGAATATCCATCATAGGAGTGTCAACACATTCTTTTTTAAAACTAATATTTCTGGATTGTGTACTCCCATTATTCTAAACATCCTCAATAAACTTGGCCTTATTTGTCTCAATCAAGGTATTAGTAGAGGGACAATAAAACTTGAATCCCCTTGATTTTTTTGAATATCCAATAAAGTAGCAACTAATAGTTCTGGAGTCCATTTTCCTTCATGAGGCCTGTAAGACCAAGCCTCAGTTGGACACCCCTAAATATGTAAGTGTCGAATGCTAGGACGTCTACCAGTCCATAACTCATATGGGTTTTGTTGACTGTTTTAATGGGTAATCATTTAAGGATATAAACTGCAGTCTTTAGGCCTCCCCAGAGACTCTGGCAAGGTAGAATGACAAATCATGCTCCTAACTATGTCTTTTAGGATCCGATTTCACCTATCTACCATAGTATTCACCTTGCAAATGGACCTGAATATTGGCTTGAACGTCACATCAACATAGTATTCACCATCACGGCCTTAATTTTCTTATTGTGTTGATTTTCAATCGCAACTTTATATGCCTTGAACACATCCAACGATTTTGATTTTTCATGTATTAATTATAGATACCCATAGTGAGAATAATCGTTTGTAAAAGTGATAAAATACCATTGAATTTTTCAAAAATCTCCAGGGAATGAATCCGCAAATATCAACATGTATCAAATCTAAAACACCTGAAATTCTATGAGTACCTAACTTCCTAGTGTTTGTTTGTTTCCTTCAGTGTAGTCAAAGTCGTCCAAAGCCACCGCTTAAAGCCAAAAACCAAGCCAAACCTTGACATCTCGCTTCGCTTGGTCAAAGCCAGGCCACTACCTCGAAGCCATCGCTTCTAGCATTTTTTGTTGAAGCGTGAAGCCCCAAAGCCATGGCTTCATTAAACAAAAGATTTTTTTTTTTAATCTTTTTTCTTCTTCTCCTTATCTCTTTAGAGTTTCACTGTTGAATCAGAAAGCTTCAACAAAATAGGAATTGAAGATCTTGTTCGAGGTACGAATCTTCTTACCTTCATCAGAGCTTCACCAGAATTTCCACTGTCATGACCCCGAAAAAGGAACTCACATCTATACATTGATTATCTATGCATTAATAATCTATACATTAATAATGTTGTTATTTTTGTTTACTTATGGTGATTGATTATGGAAGAAAACTATGGGGTAATGGAGAGTGGTTCTTAGGAAGACATTGGTTGCAAGTATGATGTTCCAGTGAATGGTAACAAACATCATAACATAGGAAGAAATATGAACACTTACATTGACTTGAGCTAACACCTCTAAATCTAGTAGAAAAACATAATACATATATTTACATTGTTATATAATATTAAAGTCATTTTTTTAGATTCGCTTTACTTGTGTAAAGCCATCGCTTTTCGCTTAAAGCCAAGCCATGACAAATCATTTTGCCTTCGTTTTACGCTTTGACTACCTTGGTTTCTCCTTTATGCATTCAATACAAATCGTAAAATCTATAAAATCAAGGGTACCAAAAACTCTAGTTGACACAAGCCTTTCAATCCTTGGTCGAGAGATATGACCTAAATGTTTATGCCATAACATAGAAGAGTTTTCTTTAATTAATCTTCGCTTAGTACCATAATAACAACATGCAAAGTTTCATTTGAATGCAAGTGGGAAACATCTAAGTCCAACTTATATAGATTATCAATCAAAGATCCAGTATCAATAACATTGGAATTTTGTATGAGACAAAAACTTCATTTTTCAAAATAAAAAGTATAACCACACTTATCCAAACTGGAAACAAAAATTAAATTCCACCTAAATGACAATATATAAACAGTCTCATCCAAACCCAAATAAAAACCAGACTCTAATTTTAATCTAAAGACTCCAATTGCTTCCACACAAGCTTTATTGACATTTTCCATGTAAATGAACCTTTCGACATCATTCGATTTTTGACTCCTCATGCAATCCTACATGGAATTAGTGATGTGAATAGTTGCACCTGTATCTATCACCAGAAATGACGTGGTACCTCAACTAGATTAAATTCAGAACAAACAATACTAAAATTATCACATTTCTTTACGAGCCACTTCTGATATTTGAGACAATCTTTTTTCACATGACCCGCTTTCTTACAACAGAAACATGTGGCGACCTTATCATATTTCTGTTGCACATTTTCCTGTGAAGTCCTATCAAATGCAGTTCCCTTAGTTTGAACATAAATATTTCTTTTCCTTTTCTTGTGCCTGAATTACCCTTGGAAATGTTGTCATATGAGCACTTTATGTCTTTTCTTGTTTCAGACGTTCCTCTTCTTGCACACACTGAGTAGTGAGCTCACTAAGAGTCCATTTCTCCTTGAGTATTATAATTGATCTTAAATGGACCAAACTGTGTGAGAAATCAAAATGAGGTGTTCAAAGAGATCATCAGAAAACTCCAACTTTAGTGTCCTCATTTTGGAAATAATATTAGACATTTCCATTATGTATTCTCTTATATTTCCTTTGCCAGTATACCGCATGGTAACAAGTTTCCTAAGAAGAATACTTGCCTCCACATTTTCCGATGCAACAAATCGGTCTACAACTTGGCGTAGGACACCACAAAAAGTTTCAGAAATGGAGTTGATGCAGTCGTATTTCGCTCCCTGCTTTGACCTTGACCTGCAAACCTGCACAAGGAACGCACATGAGCCACTAACCACCATTGTGGTGGCCGATGACACTCCGATGCTAAAGTTGGACAGGGATCCGAGGAAGGTGTAATGATGTAAATAGGGAATTTGTAGCGTACCTTAACTTACCAACCTCATGTCTTATTTATAGTGCTGGAGTCCTGGTTCGACCAGGCCATCAATGGCGTAGTTTAGGGAAGATCTTCGTGTAAATCCTTTTCTAACTAGAAGTTGTGCTGTAAGGGGGAGTTTTCCAGTTAGCCTTGTTCTCCTAGATACGCGAGAGATAGTTCCCAATCTGAGAGTAGTTCATAGATAGAAGTCTCCATGTATGACATATACTCTAGTGTTTACTTCCTAGTTGGAAGCAAAGTGCTACTGTCTTGCCTGTTCAAAGCTGATCCTCGAGATACTTGCCTTAGCAGGGCTTACGGGTATTGAGGATAGTTGTGAGACATGTGGGCTTAGCAGGCTGTAATGATTCCATGTCCGTCTGGCAGACTGCATTTGCGGGCTTGGATATGCTAGGGCTGGATTAGTGTCGGGTTGACGCTTGAGCCTATTATTTGTCAAGATCATCATGACACGTGTACGGGTTAGAAGAGAGACCATTTTGGTGTATCATCAGCTACTCCCCCTGAGTTAGTGGGGTGTCTAGTCGGTCCACTGAATCTCTGAAAAGTAATTGTACCGTCGTGATGATTGAACCCAAACCGATGTCTCGAGCGGCACATAACATTAATGAATACTCGACTGCTCAAGGAAAAGAAGTATGGTTTATATTCTCTATAAGTAGCCTTCGCTTCGACGAGGATTTCTCTTGTTACTTTCTGCGTTGTTTTTTTGTGCGATTGTTCTTGTGTAGAGCTCGATTTGTACTTTCTATCAATGGCAGATAATGTTGAACTTATTTCCAAGCAGTTGTTGTCTTTTACTTGCCTCAAGCTTTTTGAAAATAGCCTGGTTGACAAAATTTAGTTAATTAGGATTTGGAATCTGTATCATATTCCAAAGGATCTGGAAATCATTCTTTCACTTGTGGCTAGGGCTCCATCTTCACCCCCTCAGGGGTACATAGGGTTGCACCGGGGCATGTTTTAGTCTGGGCTCCGGTTCCCAGTGCTAGACGATGTTTGGTACTTATTTTTCTTTCTTTGCATGCCTCCCGCTCAACTGGTTTCAAGCGAATTCAAGATTTTGATTATGATCATCCTCCGAGCGCATGATGCTGGCCTTAGTTTAACCCTAGTGATAGTTCATCATCTGACCGCCGCTCGGTTGGATTCTAGAGGTCTTTGCATACTAAATAACCCAGCTTGTTTGCGTCCGGTAGCGGACAATATTGAACCCTGGATGAAGTATTAATTTCTGGCTTCGGTGAATTCCTCCTACTTCTTGTTCGGAAGTTGTCGAGTCCCCAAATACTTCCAGTTTGATCTCAGTAAGTTTCTTTGTTGCTATCTCATCTTATTGTTCCCGGATGGTAATGCTGATTTGATACGTCGTTTCTTTTTTCAGGGAAGTTCTGATTATCATTGAGGAGGAAAAATGGATAGAAAGGGAGTTCATCAAACTCCCATTGATGTTTGTTGAGGAGGTCATAATTGTCGGGTAATGTCATATGGAGTGGATTGCTACAATGCTCCCATGACGTTCTTGTTGCACCAGAAAACAAGGCGACTGTTGCTAAGTGCGGATTATCTTCCTTTGCTTAGGAGACCAATTCGAGGGATCATCGTCTCTCGCTTGATATTGTTGTCTCCCATGCTGACTTGGAGGTGGAGCGCATTGGACTAGGTGTAGACGTTATGAGTCACCATGGGTCCGCGGTGGAGGATTGCGCTCTTGAGTCATATTGTTCAGCTGGGCTGCACCCTGATGCTCACGGAAGTTTTCTTGCTTCAGAGAAGGCTTTCACAGACCTGCAGGTATCATATTTGGCTGCTCTCCATCGGGTGGATCCCTTGACTGATCAACTGCAGAATTCTGGTGCAGCCGCGAACTTGGGGGCCCTAAGAGTCGCGGTATCTTCATCTGAATCAGAGTTTGCAATCATAAAGGCTCAACTGAGGTCGGCTGAATCCGACTTGGTTTCAACCGTGCCAAGCTTGGACGGACTCGTGTTGAATTGGAGAGCTTAGACATTATCGTGGAAAAGTGGTCGTCCGATTTGCCGGCCCAGGTTGCTGATAGGAAGTGGGCAGAGACAGAATGGGCCGTCACACGACGACAGCTTGAGTCTGAAGTCGTTGGGGGACTTCGCCGTGTTCACGAGGCAAAACGCTTGCTGTCAGAAGAGCGTCTGCACTATACTGCTTTGATAGGCGTGGTGGATTTCGGAGTTTCAAGATGGAGGCCAAAAATCTCATCAGAGGTCATTCAGGGAAAATTAGAGCTTCTGGAGATCGCAAAAAAACACCCTGGCATCGACGTAGATTTTGTCCGTTATAGGAGGGTTGCTTTTGGAACCATCGTGCAAGAGGAAGGTTCTGGCCTTGTGGGACAGGCTGCTGAGGAAACTGTTTCATCCGTTTCTACTTTGAAATAGTTGTAATGTCTTCTAAGGAATTTTTAATGAAAGCCGTGTTTTGTGACTTTGCTTTTTGTCTTGTATTGTCGTGCCGTTGTGTTTTCTTTAGAAGTTTTGCAGGCTGTGGAATTAGTACTTTTGGGCCTTGGAAGTTTTAACAGATCATCCGTGTTCGTCAGTTGAGTAGTGTTGAAACTGACTGCTTTTAGTTGTTCTTGCTCATGGGTGAGCTGCTGTGGTCCCTGACGAGTTGCCGCTATGAGCTGTGATACCAATAAATACGCTTTTAGTCGTCATTGTCTGTATATTGCAGACTGGGCGTTGAGATGCTCCAAAAGTCGTTGCGTTTCGGAGATCATAGGTAAGGTCGGCGATCATTGTCTGTTGGAAAGCAATGATCCCTTGGCTAGTCGTCGTCATTAGGCGTATGATAACTGACTAGACTCCACTTCCTCAGCCGTCATCATCTGCGCGTAGCGGACTAGGTGTTGGGCACCAGAAGCTGTTGTCATCAGCCGCGAACTGACTAAGCTTTCCTTGTAAATTCGATGATCATTGTCTATTGGAGAGCATTGATCCCTTGGTGAGTCATTGTCATCTGGCGTATGAGTACTTACTAGACACCCACTTCCTCGGCCGTTGTCAACCGCGCACAATGGACAAGGCTTTGGGCACCAGAAGCAGTCATCATCAGTCGCGAACTAATTAAGCTTACCTGGTAAGTTTGGCGATCATTGTCTGTTGGAGAGCAATGATCCATTGGCGAGTCATCATCATCAGGCATATGAGTGGTGACTAGACTCCCACTTCCTCGGTCGTCATTGTTCGCACACAGCAGACTTGGCGTTGGTCACCAGGAGTCGTCGTCATCAGTCACGAACTGACTAAGCTTACCTGATAAGTTCGGCGATCATTGTCTATTGGAGAGCACTGATCCCTTTGTGACTCGTCGTCATCAGGTCTATGAGTGCTGCTCCCACTTCTTCGGCCGTTGTTATCCACGAGTAGCGGACTAGGCGTTGGGCACCAGAAACCGTCGTCATCAGTCGCGAACTGACTAAGCTTACCTGGTAAATTCAACGATCATTGTCTATTGGAGAGCAATTATTCCTTGGCGAGTCATTTTCATCAGGTGTATGAGTGTTGACTAGACTCCCAGTTCCTCGGCCGTCGTCATATGCGCGCAGCGGACTAGGCGTTGGGCACCAAAAGCCGTCGTCATCAGTCACGAACTGACTAAGCTTACCTCGTAAGTTCGGCGATCATTGTCTGTTGGAAAACAATGATCCCTTGGTGAGTCATCGTCATCAGGCGTATGAGCGCTGACTAGACTCCCACTTCCTTGGCCATTTCATCCGCACGCAGCAGACTAGTAGGCATCGGGCACCAGAAGTCGTCGTCATTAGTCGCGAACTGACTAAGCTTACCTGGTAAGTTCGGCGATCATTGTCTATTGGAGAGCAATGATCCCTTGGTGAGTCGTTGTCATCAGGAATATGAGCACTGACTAGACTCCCACTTCCTTGGCCATCGTCATCGGCACACAACGAACTAGGTGTTGGGCACCAGAAGCCATCGTCATCAGTCGCAAATTGACTAAGCTTACTTGGTAAGTTCGGTGATCATTGTTTGTTGGAAAACAATGATCCCTTGACGAGTTGTCATCATCAGGCGTATGAGCACTGATTAGACTCCCATTTATTTGACCGTCATCATTCACGCAACGGACTAGGAATTGGGCAACAATCGTCATCATCAGTCGCGAACTGACTAAGCTTACCTGATAAGTTCGGCAATCATTTTCTGTTGGAGAGCAATGATCCCTTGGCGAGTCATCGTCATCAGGCGTATGAGTACTGACTGGACTCTCACTTCCTCGATTGTCATCATCCGCACGCAGTGGACTGGGCCTTGGGCACCAGAAGCTGTCGTCATCAGTTGTGAACTAACTAAGCTTACTTGGTAAGTTTGGCGATCATTGTCTATTGGAGAACATTGATCCCTTGGCGAGTGATTGTCATCAGGCGTATGAGCGCTAACTAGACTCTCACTTCCTCGACCATCATCATCCGCGCACAGCGGACTAAGCGTTGGGTACTAGAAACCATCGTCATTAGTCGCGAACTGACTAAGATTACCTGGTAAGTTCGGCGATCATTGTCTGTTTTAGAGCAATGATTCCTTGGTGAGTCATCATCATCAGAAGTATGAGCACTAACTAGACTACCACTTCCTCAGCGTCGTCATCCGCTTGAAGCGAACTAGGCGTTGGGCGTAATCTCTCAAGTCTGGTTATTACGGGGATGATTTGAGGTTGTGTTGACCGTGACGGATAGTATTGGAAGTTTAGTAAAAGCAAATACTTTCATTGATAATATTTTTTGAGATGCTTTACATTCCATGGTCGTTTAAGTCCGTTGTCGTTTATGTCTTCCAACCAGTATGTCCCCAGCTTGTTGACCTTGGTTACTATGTAGGGTCATTTCCAGTTCGGGTTCAGCTTTCACGCACCAGCTTTTTTGGTGTTTTGCTGGGTTTTCCTGAGTATCTAGTCTCACACTCAGAATTCATTGGCTTGATCTTCTTGTTGTAGTATTGCGCTATTCGTTGCTGGTAGGCAGCTATCTTGGTGGAGGCTAGATCCTGCTTTTCTTCGAGGAGGTCTAGTCCAACGCGCAAGGCTTTGTCATTACCGTCTAGTCTGAACTCTACCGTTCGGAAGGTTGGCACTTCGAGCCCTACCAGAACCATGGTTTCTGACCCGTATGCAAGGGTGAAATGTGTTTCTTCGGTAAGGATTCTTTTGGTTGTCTGATATGCCCAGAGTATTCCCGGTAGCTCTGGAACCATTTCCCTTTGGCCATGTCAAACTTCCTTTTGATCTCCTACAGGATTGTTCGGTTGGTAACATTCGCTTCGCTGTTGGCTTGTGGGTGCCCTAGCGAGGAGAAATGGTGATTGATGTTTAAACTTTTGCATAGTTTTTTTTAACCTTGATACCTTCGAACTGAGTTTCGTTGTTGCTGATCAATACTCTGGGGATGCCAAATCTGTAGACGATGGTTGCCCATATGAATTTTTCTATCTGAACCTGCCCTATCTTGGACAGGGGCTCGACTTCGACCCACTTGGTGAAGTAGTCGATTGCCACAAGAATAAACATTTTATCGACTGATGCTGGGAGTGGTTCAACGATGTCCATTCCCCATTGTACGAATGGCCACGGACTTGTCATCGACATTAATGGCTGGGCAGGAAAGTGTGTGTATGGTGCGAACCTCTGACATTTGTCACATTTACGGTCAGTATCTTTGGCATCTCCTTGAGTTAAAGCCTTGTGGGCGAGGATTCTCCCACCCGGATGATTTTCGCATGTACCGTCGTGGATCCTTCCTAGTACTTGATCTACCTCTGTAGGTGACAAACATTGGAGCAGGGTCCTGTCATTGATCTCCTATATAACTTGTTGTTTAGGAGAGTGTATCTCGATGCTCTATTTTTCAGTCTTCTGGCTTTGACTTTCTCGGTCTGTAGGGCTCTGTTCGCAATATATTTGAGGATTAGAGTCACCCAATTCGGAGATGCACTTGTGGCGCAAACATCTATAGGTTCTTCTTTGTCAAGGCTTGATCACTCTTGATATTCGATGAGACCGCTTGAGACTTCAGCTGAGGGTGAGGCTTCCCTAGTAAGCGCGTCAGTTCTTTTATTGTCATCTCGGGGGCCTTGTACGAGCTCCCACCTTTTGAACTCGCTTATTGAGCAGAGTACCTTTTCGCGGTAGGCTATCATGCAGGGGTCCTTGCTGTTGAAATCTCCTTTGTCCTGGTTGACTACCAGTCTTGAGTCGTTGTATGCCATTAGGTGATCCATCCTGATCCCCAAGGCTAGCTTCAGGACGGACATGAGGGCCTCATATTCGGCTTCGTTGTTTGAAGTGGGAAAGCCGAATATGATGGATTTTTCAAGGGTGAAGCCACTTGGAGAGTGGAGTGTGATCCCAACTCCGCTTGCTTTTCTTGTCAAGGATCCACCACAACGCAAGGTCCATTCCTGAATGATTGAATCCGAGGTCTGAAGATATGTCTTTGGTTCTTCCCCGCCGGTGAACTTGGAGATGAAGTCCGCCAGTGTCTGGGCTTTGATGGCGGTTCTTGGAGCATAGCTTATGTCAAGCTGCTCGAGTTCTACTAACTATTTCACCATTCTGCCGGAAACTCTGGTTTGTGCAGTACTGAGTGGAGCGGGTGCTTGGTTAGAATTGTTATAGAGTGGGCCTGAAAATAAGGCCTCAGTTTTCTTGAGGATACAACCAGTGCCAGGGCTAACTTCTCCAGGTCCGGGTAGTGTGCCTCTGTTTCCATGAAGGTTTTGCTAGTGTAGTACACTGGTCTCTAGATTCCCCGGTCATCTCGTACGAGGGCTGAGTTGACGGCGTGCTTGGAACCAGACAAGTATAAGTAGGGTGTTTCCCATGTCGCCGGTTTTGAGAGTAGCTATAGGCTCCCCACGTATGCTTTCAAGCTTTGAAAGGCTTGTTCACGCTCTTCATCCCACACAAATCTTTTGTTTCCTTTTAGTATTTTAATGAAAGGAAGGCATTTGTCGGATGATTTAGATATAAAACTGTTGAGTACTGCGACCCTCTCAGTTAGGCTCTGAACGTCTCTGATGTTGGAAGGGGCTTCCATGTCGAAAAGGGCTTGAATCTATTTTGGATCATCTTCGATTCCTCTCTTGATCACTTTATAGCCTACTCTTGATCACTATATAGCCTAGGAATTTTCCAGACAATTCCGAACATACACTTCTGTGGGTTGAGTTTCATCTGGTATTTTTTGAGCTAGTTGAATGCTTAAGTGACGACTCCTATGTGGTCGGGGCTGCGGAGGCTCTTGACCAGCATATCATCATTGTAGACCTACATATTCCTACCAATTTATTCTTTAAACATTCGGTTTACCAGTCGTTTGTATGTAGCACCTGCATTCTTCAAGCCGAACGACATCACCCTTTAACAGTATATTCCTCTCTCAGTTATGAAAGATGTCTTCTCTTGATCCGGGGGTGCATTAATATTTGATTGTAGCCTGGGTAGGCGTCCATAAAGCTTACGGATGTGGTGTCCACGATTTGATCAATGTGGAGCAACAGAAAACCGTCCTTCAGGCAGGCTTTGTTCAGGTCTGTGTAGTCTACATATACTCTCCATTTCCAATTTTTCTTTTTCACCAAAATGGTGTTTGCTAGCTAGTCTGGGTATCGTGCTTCTTTGATCATGTTCGCGTTGAGTAACCGCTGCACCTCCTCATTTATGATCGCGTTTCTCTTAGGCACCACAAACCTCTTCTTCTGTTGTATGGTTTTCTTCATGGGGCCCACCTCAATGCGATGAGTAATTATTGACGGGTCGATTCCCACCATGTCTTGCATGGTCCAAGCGAAGACGTCCTAGTTCTGCTATAGTAGATTTGTGAGTTGTTCTGCCAATTCTTTGCTCAAGCGGGAACCTATTTGAATAACTCTACTGTTGAGAGGGTTGTCGAGGTAGACCGTGATGGTTTCTTCCTCTGGTTGACCGGCGTTGGGCTTGCCCCGAGGGCTTACAAAAGTTTCGTCATCTGGGATGGGTTGCTATTTCTTGGCTTCTCGGGCGAGATTGAGCGACATCTTGGTTGCAGGACCAACTGTTAACTGAGAGTTGCTCAGTAGCAATGTCGTCATGTACTGGCATTCTTTGGCGATTGCCTGGTTGTCTCGTAACGTACTGATTGTTTGGTTTATTGGATACTTGATACATTGGTATAGAGTGGAGACTGCTGCTCCCATTTGGTGTATCCAAGGTCTTCCCAGGACAACATTATATGCTAAAGGTGCATCGATCACTATGAACTCTTGAAACATAGTCGTTTGAGTCGGCGTATCTCCCGTTACTACTATCAGTTGAATTTTTTCCCATCGAAAAACGTTTTTCACCGCTGAAATCAATCATCAAACGATTATTAGAGGTCATGGTTTTTTCCTTTTGCTGCATGCTGTGAAACGTGCGGAGAAACAGAACGTTCAACGAGCTTTCGATGTCCACCAAAGATCTCCTTCTTCCCAGCTTGCCAGGGAGGCCGTTATTACCAGGGTGTCATTATGTGAGAGTTGGATACCCTGGAGGTATTTGTCTGTAAAGGCTAGTGGCATGGGACGATCATGCCTTTGAGAGTGCGGTGTTCGTTGTTCGCCGTGTATCACTTGGATCCTCATATCTATGAGGGCTTTTTTCGTGGATCTGTTCGATAGTTCGGGCTCGGAATGGGCCTCATGAAGCATGTGTATTGTGGCTATTGATTCTCCTATTTCCTTTTTGTCGGGGGATTCTTCTTCGGGCCCGACTTTACTCCTGATTGTCCGTTTCTCCCCTAGGGCGATGTAACTATGCGCTTCCTTCACCAGGTCCGCCATATTCACTGGTGGGTCCAGAGTTAGGAAGTTGTAGAACTTGCCTTTCCTCAGAACGTCGATGAAGGTCGAGACTGCTGTTGCGTCGTTGAACACGTTGACGAAAGTTAGATCGCTACTGAAGCGTGTGAGGTACGCTCTCAATCTCGTCGGGCTTTTGTTTCATCGACTTGAACGTCTTTATTGTTAGCAGGATTTGTTGTATATAAAATGATCTTGGATTTGTTTTGGGCTCTGTCATTGCTGCTGTTGTTCCGGTAGCGTGGGCTTGCTGCCTGTGCGTTGTTGGCATCGTTGAAAGCGATGAAGTAGCATTAGTCAGAGCGTTTGATGTGTCCCCTTGTTCTTCATTGTTGTGTGATCTGGTGGTCATCATCTTCTCGGATTTTGAAGAGAGATGATGCTAGTGAAAGTTTAGGAATTTTGTCGTCCCCACGGACGGTGCCAAACTGATGCAGTCGAATTTCGCTCCCTGCTTTGACCTTGACCTGCTGACCTGCACAAGGAACACACGTGAGCCGAGGACCACCGTTGTGGTGGCCGATGACACTCCGATGCTAAAGTCAGACAAGGATCTGAGGAAGACGTAATGCTTTAAACATAGAATTTGTAGCGTACCTTAGCTTACTACCTCATGGCTTATTTATAATGCTGGAGTCCTGGTTCGACCAGGCCATCGATGGAGTAGCTTAGGGAAGAAAATCTTCGTGGGGATTATTCTCTAATTAAGAATTGTGCTGTGAATGGGAGTTTCCTTGTTAGCCTTGTGCTCCTAGATACGTGGGAGATAGTTCCCAATCCGAGAGTAGTTCATAGATAGAATTCTCCATGTGCGACATATACTCTGGTATTTGCTTCTTAGTTGGAAGCAAAGTGTTGTTGTCTTGCCTGTCCGAAGCTGATCCTCGAGATACTTGCCTTAGCAGAGCTTACAGGTATTGAGGATAGTTGTGACACGCGTGGGCTTAGCAGGCTGTAATGATTCCAGGCCCGTCTAGTGGACTGCATTGTGCGGGCTTGGAACCGCTTGGGCCGGATCAGTGTCGGGCTGACGCTTGGGCCTATTATTTGTCAAGATCATCATGACACGTGTACGATGTAAAAGAGACACCATTTTGGTGTATCATTAGGAGTGTTTTATTATCATAAGACTAATGCGATTAGAGCGCTCCTACTTTTCATAAGAAGCCTCAACTTTAACTGAATCAAATCAGTAGGCTTAGTGGGTTCATTAACACGAAGCGTGTAATCCAAATCCATACACCAAAGAACGATTACTATATGCTCTTTTCATTTTTCAAAATTTGATCCCTTAAGCACTGGAATGTTGTTTAAGTTGATATATGTCGAATAAGCATTCGTTAAATAACACAAAAGAAATAAACTCGCATCAATTTATGTACATCCCATCAACTTTCATGCACTGATACGATAACTGGAAAATAAATAACGTAATCATCAACATCATGCAATTTTTTTTCTACTTAAGGAGCATACAAATAGATGAAGGGCAAAAAATAATAAATAAAAATTTACATCTTTAATAATGGGTTCTTATGAGAAACCGAACACACCACTAAAATCAAGTATTTGGACATGCATGGTAACATGTAAGTGGTTCTTTCAAAATAACTTAGGCAAATTAATAGAAATAAAATAAAATTGGGCTTGGCAAAACAATGACCTTCCTTTGGGCTGATCATTGAATGCATAAGTGAATCCCAAAAGTATTTTACCTAAATTAATTACCTTATACCACCAATGAACTGGCAAAAATAACAACAAAAAGAGATGACGTAAGAGTGTTTAAATAATACTAAAAAATGTAAGAGATAAATATAATAATAACAAATATATATTAGAGAAGAAATAAAGTTAGAAAACAAACCTTATTCCGAACATTTTGCATCCCAAGTTTTTGTGGGCAAACAAAGGAGAGTTAATACTTGAATAGAGTGTATACTGATGATACATAAAAATGGTCACACCTCTAAGCTGTACACGTGTCATAATAATATCAAGGAACTATAGGCCCCAGCATCAACCCAACACCGATCCGGCCCAAGCGGTTTAAGCCCACTTGACTTTAGTCCGCAAAGCGGATTCGAACTCTCATAACACGCTAGGCCCACACGTCTCATTACTGTCCTCAATACCTTTAAGCCCTCCTTAGGCAAGCATCTAGAGGATCAGTTTTGAACGGGCAACTACAGCTGCTATTTGTTTCCAACTAGGAAGAAAATATCAGAGCATCTTCCACACAGAGAAACTCCCTTCTACGGATTGCTCTTGGATTGAGAACTATCTCCAGCATATCATGGATCGCAGAGCTAATTGGGAACTTCTCTCTAACAGCACGACTCCTAATTAGAAAGGAATCTCCACGAAGATTTCCTCCCTAAACTATGCCTACGATGACTTGGTTAAACCAGGACTCCTTGCACTATAAATAAGACACCGGGTTGGTAAGCTAAGGGACGCTACAAATTCCCTATTACAACATTACACCTTCCTTAGAACCATGTCTAAATTTATCATTGGAGTGCCATCGGCCACCACAATGGTGGTCCGTGGCTCACGTGTGCTACTTGTGCAGGTCAACAGGTCAGCATGAACAAGGTTAGAATAGGGAGCGAAAAGTGATTGCATCAGTTTGGCGTCGTTTGTGGGGACGACATAGTTCATAACTTTACACTAATCGTCGTCTCCTTTCAAAACAAAAAGAGATGGTGATCACCAAGTCACGTAACAACGGAGAACCTGGGGGCACGTCGAACGTTCTGGCTGTCCCTATACTGCCTCCTTCAGCAACTCCTATCTTGCACGCGCAACCGACTCATGCTCCTATACCAATGGCAGCAACAAAAGATCCCAGAGTCGATATGCTGGCATCCCAAATACAACGGATCGCCAAAGTGGTGGAGGCTCTCATGCAAAAAAATTAACCACCCGCTAATGGATACCAGGAGCAGCACAGACCTCCACCTCCAGTAGATGATAGAGAGAAAACACAGGAAAGCCAAGCACCCACAAGTTCTTATTGGACTGAGTTCAACACCAGGACAGAGAGGCTTGGCCCTGGGAACCCCTTTCGCAAAGGGGCTCACCACCCGGACGTACTATACCGCCTCTTCGTCCCACCATTTGTGGATCGAATCATGAATGAGGCTCTTCCGAGAAAGTTCACTCCCCCGAAGCTCGACTCCTACGACGGGACCACCAATCATTTGGATCATCTGTGCCATTACCAACATGTAATGGCCCTCAAAGAAGGATCAGAGTCTGTCATGTGCAGAACCTTTCCAACCAGTCTAAAAGGCCCTGTGCTGAATTGTTCGACAACCTTCCACCGAATTCAATCGACTCCTTCAAAACACTGGCGAAGGAATTCCTAACACGTTTCGTTGGAAGCTAGCATTTCAGAAAAGGCTGGCATGTCCGGCGAGACGCTCCGAGAGTACTAACGCGCTTCAACAACGAGCTGACCCTCATCAATGGGTGCAGCGACAATACATTCGTGACGCCCTTCACTGTGGGCCTCAGAGAGGGAAAGCTTTTTGAGGACCTCATCTTGGAGCCACCTCTGGACATGGCGGAGCTCCTCAAGAGCGTCCAAAGACACGTCACCCTGGAGGATTCAAGGACCACTAAAAGGAAAATCGAAGGTGACAGAAAACCCTCATTTCTTAGGGATATGAAGGAGGGAAGGAGTCGCGAGGACAAGGAATGGAGCAAAAGGAAATGCAACAACAACAGGCCGGACCCTGATCGTCCCAGGCAAGAGAAATCGTCCAACTACGTTGGATCCAGAGCCGTGACACCCCTAAGCGCTAGCCTGTCAGACGTACTTAACTCCATGAAAGGCTGGGAGGAACTGAAGTGGCCCCCAAAGACACACGAATACCCTTCCAAGAGCGACAATGGCAAATACTGCGCATACCACTAGGAGGGCAAACACAACACCAATGACTGCAAGAGTCTGAGTTATGAAGTTGAGTACTGGATCCGCAAAGGCAAACTGAAAGAGTTCCTGAAGTCTGAGAAGCCAACAGAACAAACAAAGGACAGGGGGAGTCAGTTATAAAAATAGAAAAGACGACTCCAAGGATAATCTACGTCCTTCATGGAGCCGGACCGAATGAAGACCAGTCATACAGGTCCCGTAAGCGAACACTACTGGATATGTGGACACAATCCGCGGGTGAGGACAAACACATTTGCCACTCACGGGTTTAGAACCTCATTCCCACTTTGGCTTTCACGGACAGGGACATAGATGGAGTCCGAGCATCGCACAACGACGCCTTGGTCATCTCTGTTTCCATCGCAAAGTGGTCAGTAACTGAGGTCAGGTCGACACAGGAAGTTCACTTAACGTTCTGTTCTACAACGAGTTCCGCAGCATGGACCTCAAGGAGGAAACCTGACGTCTTTAGAACACCCACTGATCGGATCCAGCCGAGAGAAGTGCTTCCCCATCGGAAAGATAAGGTTGGCTACAGTAGCAGGAGAGTCGTAGCTCAGGAAAGTCCTATTCATGGAGTTCTTGGTGGTAGACGCACCATCATCCTACAATCTCATCCTGGGAAGACCTTGGCTCCACTAGATGGAAACAGTGGTCTCCACCCTTCGCCAATGTGTTAAGTATACTACTAACCACTCCGAAGGAACCATACGTGGAGACCAACCTACAGCACGAGGCTGCCACTACGCCGCACTGAAACAAATAGAGTGCTCCCAGATTCAGCTACATCATGCAGAGCAGCCTGACCCAGTGCAAGCCAAAAGATGGAAGAAACACCATTTTCGAGCGGTACAGAAGCATTTAGTTGTCCTGCTCAGCGAGTCGTAAAGGCAATGGCAAGCGAGAACACATCCCCCGACATTCCGTCGGCACAGAGATCCGCCCCTTTACAAGGTTTAATCTTCAGTGACTTATGTAACATCTCGACAGTCCGCTAAACGATCCGCGAGAGCAACCTGAATTCACTTCAAGGCTAGGATCAGTTTCTCTCCGTCAACAATAAGTTTGATGTAAAGTTGTTTGTTTCCCTTTCCTTGGTCAATATTGAGTTTTAGTTCTTAAAAGGCTTATGCGATTTGCAATCATCTAAAAAATAAAAGAAGAATTACGAAAAACAAACTCTATTGATTATTGGCAAGATGCAACAGCAAACACCTTGAGGCATATACAAAAGATTACATATTACGAACGCCCTGATGTGAATACAAAAGACTGAGCACCACAAGCATCTGAATATAGTGCAAATTGAAGTAAAGGACTCGCTTAGACAATTCTGGTATGGACAGCGTCCGCCGAAGACTTGCAAACCCTCCGATGCGAGCAATCTGCAAGTGACAGCAAAGGTAATAAAAAATTTTGCTCGACCCATTCCGAAGACAACGACAATGTGTGAAAGGGGATTGAAAGGACTGAGCAGTCAGATTGTTCTGTCACATCACTCCGAGGATACGCTCTCCTTACAGCGTTGTAGACCTTGCAATGGGCTGTTGATTTCCTCAATAGACATCCCACCGTCTGTCCAACCTCTTCAAAGGGCTTAGAAGAAGGAAGATGAGGATGGCTACAAGCAGTGACGTAGCTACGATCTCACAATGTCGTCAAGAGAGACCACTTTTCCCATATGCGATGGTAGGTGTGACTACGAGCTACCACACTCGGAGACACCACACATCAACAAACATTTCGATTAGCCATTGGTCAACAATGTGATCCGAGCACACGAAGACACAAGTGGTACGGTGTAACACCAAGGCATCTACTTTGGTAGGAAATCCGTACTACTCCGCAAAATGAGAAGAAATTACGAGATCTCAGTAGATCAACTACATGCTCACCCATAGCATGTGACCATGCATAATGACAACTATTAAAGAGTTAGACCTTTGCAAATGTAAGAACATTCGGAGATTCCAGAGACGGAGAATCAAATTCAGCCTTTGGAAAACCCAAAGCATTTTCCTCAGCCTTTGGAAAACCCAAAGCATATTCTTCAAGAAAGAACATTACAGAAGATAAGAGCTATGAAAAATAGTGCCTACAACGATTGGAAAACATAATAATATCGACATGATGGTTCACCAAGCAGGCACTCAAGCATTAACAACCAAGCATTGAATATCGTACGGGAAACTAGAAGACGACAGTTCTCAAGGAATCTGCGAAGATGACATCAATCAATTAATGGCGTTGCACGCAACCCCATCAATGGAGGGGGAGTAACTGATACTCAACCTTCACGCAGCCTATGCCGTAAGCGTGTCACTGCGCAATCTATGTCGTACACGCAATGCACCATGCAGGAAACCCTAGCCCTTCCTCTGCAGGGCCCATGGGCTTAGCCTATTATTCAAACAACACTGTCACGTGCTTGGCACAAGCGCTAGAGATCCTAGTCAACCCTGACATGATACCTTTAGATCACCAGCTGATTTAAGGTAATTTCATCCACTCCATGCAACATGCTGATGGATTAGGTTCACACGCCCCCTAGCAAACAAAACTTCTATTCAAACCAGGCAAGCCTAGTTAAACAAGACTGATTACGATGGCTTCTTGTTCATCCCGATACCTAGTCCACTTAGCGCGGGCATCGACGGTTTAGGAAGTGGGAGTCTAATCAATGTTATCACATTTGGTGATGACGACTCACCAGGGATCAATGCCCCCTTTGCGGTGAATGATCGCTGAACCTAATCAGGTAAGCCTAGCTGGTGACGACTAGCAATGAAAGCTTCTGATAAACCTGGACTTGTAGCCCCCATTTCGAGGGTGTAGATAGTCTAGAAGGTAGGAGTCTAGTCAGTCTCGAACTAACTTTGATGGCTCACCATGGGACCACTGCTTTTCAGCGTGGCCGTCAACTCACTAAACCTGGACTTGTAGCTCGCGCTGCGAGGGTGTAGATAGTTCAGAAGGTGGAAACCCATGACTAGCCACGACTTGATCTCGACGATTTGCCACGAGACCACTATTTTTTAGTGTGGCCACCGAACCACACAAATTTGTAGCTTGATGCACTCAGGTGTAGATAATTTGGATGGTGAGAGCCTAGTCAGTCCTGAAGTGATTTCGATGGCTTACCACGGGACCACTATTTTTTCAACCTGGTCGCCAAATCTCTTTCGAATTCATAGCCTCCACCGTGCGGGGAGGGTGTGATGGTTCAAAAGGTGGGAGCCTAGTCAGTCTTACACTAATTACGACGGCTTGCCACAAGACCACTTCTTTTCAGCCAGGTCGCCAAACCTTTACACCCCAAATATGTAGCCTACTTTACTGGGTCATACACGATTCGAAAGGTGGGAGCCTAGTCAGTCCCGAACTGATTCCGACGACTTGCCACGAGACCACTACTCTTCAGCATGGTTGCCAAAATTTTACTCCCCGAATCCGTAGCCCACTTTACTTGGTCACACATGATTCGAAAGGTGGGAGCCTAGTCAGTCCTGTACTGATCTCGACGGCTTGTACGGGACAACTGCTCTTCAGCCTAGACGCCAAACATGAATCTAGCAGAATCAGCGTCTTCATGCTCAAACAGACTGACATTCTAATATTCGCGAAGGCCACTTGCGCGATACAAAGGTCGTACGACGAGTGCCCAGATAAAAGCTATTTAGGATGCCAGCTCGAGCTTACGCCGTCTGACTAGGCAAGAACGCTCTGACGCATGCGCTCGGCCATTGCAACTCTCTCTTAGTAGCAACTGCGGCTGATCGGTTGGACAAACATGATAAGCCTCAAGCAGCTTACCTCGGGAACAAGACACAACATGGGCAACCCCCAGCTAAATTGTTCATAACATGCCCATTACCGGACATGACTACACCGCGATGACCTCGAGTCATTCACAGCACAAAGCGGTCAAGCTCTCTACCGCAGACAGACCAGTCAATACCCTATTGATTCAACCAGCCTATGCCAAAGCAAGATGACAAGGCGAAAGAAAAAACATGCAATAGAGACAACAAGTACAGAACCGATAAAACTGTTCTCATTAATGATCAAAGACAAAAAAAGTACAAGCACACAACTTCCACTCCTTGTCAGGAGAAGGTACAGAAATGGAAGAGTTAAGCCTAGCGAAAGTAGGAGCAAAAGTTCCCTCCGCACACGCCGCAACCTAGACATTAGGACTACAACTGTCTTCCTCGCTCGATGACATCGAGTAACAAACACGTCAACATACGACATCTTCTTATAACGACTAAGATCCCACTCTGGGTGCTCCTCTTTCATAAGAGCATGCAACTCCAGCTGTCCATGTACAACCCAGTAGAACTCACACTTGCCTTGCTCCTAAAAAAACTCTTCTACTCGCACCTTCGCGTCAACGAGTTCATGTTCCAGCAGCTCGACCTGAGACTTCTCTCTGGCCAAACTGCTCTTCACAACACTAAGCTCATGCCACCCCAATTCGAGCTGGTCCTCAGCCTTTCTCGCCTCACGAGCATAGAACTCCACATTGGATTCCAACTGTTACTTCTCAGCAACCCAGTGAGCTTCCTCATAACAGGAGAAAGAAGAAGATACAGAAATAGTAATACATACAGATAAAAGATAATAAAAATGATGAACAACATTTTTTTTAAAATACTTCTTTAAACAGTTCAAGGGAACGGTGCCGATACTAGGTTACCGCTAGTATAACGAGATGTTCACCCAGGAATTGTTCTTAGAATTGTTTTAGAAAAACAGAAGATAAAATAATATGCTTTTATTAAAATAAAAGTAAAGACTTACATGAAAGAGAAGGATTACAGAGGTGATGAATAGAGGAGAGAAGAAAGCTACTAGCTTCTAAGGGTTACATCAGGGATGGGGTTCTAAAATTGTCTGTCTTACAAATGAAACTTACAAACTTATTTATAGCTAATTTACATGAGAATTGATAAGGCTTCTCGAAGGCTTGAGTGGAGGATGAGGTGTAACCTTATCTTCTGCTTGTCTTGATGCAGAAGGTGGAAGTACTGTTGAGAGATGCTTCAACTGTACGCTTTTGATTTGAGTGGTTACTGTGGAACCACGGGCTTGCTTTGTTGAAAAGAAAAGATGTTGTCGGATATCTCATAGACGAAAGCATTCTTGGCTGCTAGCCGAGTTGGCAGACACATGAATGAGGGAGAGACATCATAATGCTTGTGGGGTCAGATTATTGAAATGGCGGGAAAATGCCAAAACAATCATCTTCATTGCTGGGTCCATTGGAATCTGTTGCATCGTCGTCTTCATCAGAATTTTTTGATGCAATCTTGAACAATGTCTCCATTAATTGAGCTTTGGTAGGCTTGCTGCGTAACTGCTTCTTAATGTGTTGCCTAAGAAGCTTTGCTTGTGAGGGAATCTTATCAGGACTGGCTACAGATTGGACTGGAGCTAAAGGCCCTGAGAAGAACTTGAGAACGCCATCTTTGGTTGCATGACTGTGGTCAAAGGTTGGCCACCACTTGATCTTGAAACGACGACAAAGCCATAAGGGAGGCTGAGTCGATTGACAAAACCCTGGAAGGGCTGAAATAGAGAAATCCCAGCAACTAATCCAAGTGAGATTGAACTTGATAAAGAACCATAAAAGCAACACCTGTTGAGGGACAGGAGTTGGAGGCTTGAACTGTGACTTGAAAACTTGCCATCCTTCGTTCACTGGAGGAAGAAGGATGCCATCTTGTGCTCCAAAGAGATTCCACCATGAGTGTTGAAACCAGAGTGAAATTGAAGCTTGCTTGAATTTTTTTGCAGAAAAAGAAGAACCAGGAGTGAGAGCAGTTCTGTGATGGAACAATGAATGCTCTAGACAAGGCTTGCTTGTAGTTGAGGTAATTGTAAGATGCCGGAAGAAAGTTGACAGAAAACTTCTTATGGTAGAGCGGATGCTGCTTCCAATCAACTTCTGACATAATCTTTAAGATTTGGCACTTGGAGTGAAAAATCTTTTCTGGATTAGATTTATCTTGATTGTGAGTGATAACAACAGAATCAGAGTCCACAAGGATGAACTCATAAAATCGTTGTGTCTTGAGACTGTCTGGTTCATCAAACAGTACTTTTGAAGAAAACACATGTCTTGCAATTGCTTGAGGATATTTGATAAGAGAATAGAAACTTGGTTCGAGCATGAACAAAGGCTCGAGGCTTGATTTTGTAACATAAGTGCTTGCAAGAGGAACCAGGGACTTCGGGAATGAAGTCATTGAAGGACTTGATTCAGCTTCCTGGAGAGGCTGGTAGGGATTGGTTAGGGAAAAGGCATAAGAAAGAGGAGGCCTATGCTGTGTAGCCGAAGGCTGCATAGCATATTGAGCTTTTGATTGAGGTTTTGCAGAAGGAACCTGTGAAGAAGATGAGCTCTGCGAACTCATTTTTGGATAAACTCTCGAGTGAGAAAGTCAGCAAGAGAGTTGTCTTGTCCTTTTATAAATTCAATTTTAAAATCAAATGCAGATAAAAGACCTTGCCATCTAGCGAAAAACTGTTTTGACACGAGATTTAAAACATCTTTAGTTAAAATCTCTTTAGCAGATTTGCAATCAACACGTAAAAGAAAATTTTGATTTGTTAAATCATCTTGAAATTTCATGATGCATAAAACAATTGATAAAACTTCTTTTTTGACTGTTGAATAATTGATTTGAACAAAATTCCAAATACTAGAATGGTATCGGACTAATTGGACTGTGGTAGAATCAGGAAGACGTTGTTTAAGAATATCGTCGTACCCTTAGTTAGACGCATCTGTTTCTACTATCTTGAAAGCCTTGGGATCTGAGATTCCTAAACAAGGAAGACTCTTAACTTGGGCTTTGACTTGTCTGACAACTTGAGAATGGGCTGAAATCCATGGGCCTGGATTTTTCTTAAGCATTTGAAACAATGGTTTAAGTAAAACACGGAGGCCTTTATAAAAATCAACAACATAATTTAAAGATCCTAAAAATCTTTGTAATTGGGTTTTATTCCGAATTTCATTAGGAAACTTGTCTGCAAAATCAATTGCTCTTGAAATGGGAGTGAGAGTCCCATGAAAAATCTTGTGACCTAAAAATCGAATAATGGTTTGAAACAAATTGATTTTGGTTGGTGATAAGACCAAATCATTTTCTTGAATACATTTTTCAAATTGATACAAGTGTTTCCAATGGGCTGCGATGGACTCAGAGAAAACAAGTATATCATCGATATACACAATTGTGAATGAGGAGAAGGGAGAAAGAATCTCATTCACAATGTTTTGAAATTCACTGGGAGCATTTTTGAGTCCAAAGGGCATTACATTCCATTCGTAATTACCAAAGGGAACATTAAATGCAGTCTTGTACCTATCATGGGGATGAATCTGAATTTGCCAAAACCCAGATTTTAGATCAAATTTAGAGAATACACATGCTGAGTGTAATCTCTTAAGGAGATCTCTCTTGTTAGGAATTGGATACCTAATCCATTGAAGAACCTGATTGAGGGGTTTGTAATTGATGACTAAACGAGGGCTACCTCGCTCAAATTCAGCTGCCTTTCTAAAATAGAAGGCTGAACAACTCCAAGGAGACTTAGAGTGACGAATGAGGTTCTTATCCAACAATTGTTGGATTTCTTGTTTGCAATATTCCGTAAGCTCAGCATTCATTTGAATGGGTCTGGCCTTTGTTGGAATTTTGTTCTCATGGAAAGATGGCTCATAAGGAAGATGAACAACGTGTCTCTTACGATGCCAGAAAGCATTAGGAAGGTCAGAACATAACTTGTTCTTCAAATGCTCTTGATAAAGGATAATCTGGGTTTGGAGTTTGGGATCCTGAACTTGATTGTCAATGCGTTTATACTTAATTTCAGTTTTCAAAGATTGTAAATGTTGTTTTTTTGGGAAATGAAATTGAGAAAATCAATATCAGTTTTTACATGATTGATTTCAATAATTTCAGGCTTGAGTAAAAACTTAAATTCAACATCGGTTCCTAAGATTGTAGTTTTAAAATCGTCTGTTGAAACTGAGAAATGAGTTATGGCTGCAAAAAAGGGAGTTCCAAGAATTACCTTTTGAACCATATTTTTGACAAATAAAAAATCTTGTTTAATGCAAACCTTGTTTTTACAAATGTGTGCATTAGTCAACTTGTAATTGATTTGTAATTGTGAATTATCAGTGGTATAAAGTTTCTAGGTTGTAATCTGAAAGTATTTAGCAGGAATTAAACCCTCAGCTATACAATTCAAATCTGCACCAGAATCAACAAGAGCAATTGTGGGGATAATTAATTCCTTATTAATTACCAATTCAATTGCAACATACCATTTTTGATAGTATTAAGAAATTGGGGTTTTTCTTCTGTCTGAATTGGAGGTTCAGAGGAAGAAGCTTCTTGAGAAGGGATTTGTATACTTTGTAAGCGTAAATCAAAACCAATTTGGTTTTGCTTAAGTATACTGATTTCTTTCTTATGATTGTTAACTTCAAATTGAAGGTCAGAAAGACTGGCCGAATTTGAAGATTGTTGAGATCTTTTGAATCTATCAATGATTTTTTTATGGTTATAGAAAGGATTGATAATTTCTGGAGAAGATTTTTGTTTTGTTATTGAAGACTTGATATGTTGAAGATATTCAGTCTTTAATTTGGGATCATCAATTTTATCCACAAAATCTAGAAGAATGCTAGATTCTTTAGTTGTAGATAACATATTGATGGTATTGCAAGTACAAGCTTCAACACAAAGATCACAATCTTCTGATGTGTCAGAATCAGAAGAACGATTCAAATTATAAATTTGAAGTTCTTCATCTGAAGATTCAACTTCTGAATCCATCAAAACTTGTAAGAACATTTGTTTGATATCTTCAGGGGTCTGAAGAGTTTGTATCTTGTGGGCTGTTCTACAATTTTTGGCATAATGACCTGGACGTCCACATTTAAAGCAAATGGGCTTTGATGTTGGATTGTGGTCATTATGTTTTTTGGAATGTTTGGGCTTGGGTTTATGAGACCTATGCTTCTTGGGTTGGCTATAGTATTTGCTAAATTTCTTATCTTTGAGCTATTTAGGCCCATAAGGTTTTTTAGATATACTGACGAGCCGGATGAGATCTATAAAGCAATTTGGACTGAGATGATTTAAGGTTAGGAACCTTAAAATCTTCATATCCATATTGTTGGCAGAAGTCACCTAATTCTTTAGGTCCACTTATTTTTTGTTTCTTGAGTTGAGATTTAAATCTTAGATCGTTACAAATTTGTAAAACACATTTGTTAATAAAAGTAATTAAATCTCCAAAGGTCAAAGTTTCATAAGGAATTTCACATTGGTAGATTTCTTGTAATTTACCTCTTATAGTTTCAGTAAAGATTGCTGGAAGACCAGAAATGAACTTTCTCTTCCAGAAGGGGTTACTTGCTTCAGCTTGAAGCATAACCTTCTTAAGGAAGATATCCTTATACCATCTGAAATGGCTTAAGGTTGGACATTTATGTGTCATAAGCAAATCTTTAGACTTGTATTGGAATTCACTGGGGTCACCAATGAAATGCTTTAAAATGCAAAAAATTAAGGAAGATACAAAATCTGGAATTTCTGCTTCTTCAATCTTAATTGGGTAGCCATTGGCATCCACTTTGACTGCATTTAAAACAGCTTGTTTTTCTCCATTGGAGAGATAATTATCCCACCATCCTTTGAGTAAACCAGAAAAGCCAGTGATAATGATAGCCGCAATGGTTCTGTCATTTTTATTTTCGCTGCGATGGGCAGATGCCAACATGACCATTTCTTGGGTTAACTCAATGATATTTTCTTCAGTCAGGCCGTCTATATTCCAAGTATAGAGGCTACCTGTAGAAAATGTTCCATAGACTTGCAAATGTTTTTCTTCATATTGCATGTCTGGATATGATGGTCTAGGATAAAAATTTCTTGAAGTAAGAAGCGGATTCTGATTTTGTCTATAAGGTCTAGCATGCCTTATAGGATTGGCTTGGTATGGAATAAAATTTAATTTATCCAACTCTGCCATGGGATCAAAACCATCAGAATCAGTGATGTCTGCATTAGACAAATTATTGATTCTTAATTTTGATTCAAAATTCAAAGCCGCTAGTTTTTCAGCAATTTGTTTAATTAATGAATTTTGAGTTGTGAAGACATTTTTCTCAATAGTCGTAGGTGTGAAATACGCTATTGGCTTTGCTTTAACAGTCTGTTTGCTAAAAGACAGATTGTTGTTTTGAAGTTGATCTTGAACCATCTTATCTCCAATTTCATGAAGTAAGATATTGGTATAATTTTTTTGTTGAATTATTTTGCCAAGACCTTGAAAAGTACTTTCCGTTTGATGTTTCTTTAACGGAGAAGCAACTAATTCATGTCCTAATGTAGAAAATTTAATTTCTTCAAGAGGAGGCAAAATAGATTCTATTGATTGGTTCTCAGAGGTAAGCCAGATTTTGGAATCAGTTTTTATAACATTTATGCTTTCAAGATAAATATTGAAATACCAATCTAAGAAAGATAGGTTTTCTTTTATCTCTTCACAATATTTATAAAACTGTTTTCCTAGTTCTGTTATTTGAGAATCAGTTGTTTGTTCATAAAACTTTTGGCGTTTTGGCCTATTGGAATCTTGCATGAATTCTTGTTTTATCGATTCTTTGTTTAATTCAAACGGAACAGATAAAACATTCAAAGATCCAGGAAGATTTTCTGGAAAATTCATTTCAGATTGAGTTGGTGATTGATTATGACTTTCTTGATCAGGAGGATTGTAGATTGGTTGAGGAATCTGCGGATACTGAGGATTGTTCCTTATATTCGCAAGATCAAGATGGGGAAGAACATCTGGTGTGGGTGTTCTAGGAAGTCGAGAAGGAGCAGTCCTAAAGGATGCTTCTGATCTACGTCCTGATTGGAAGTCTTGAGGATGAAGTCTAGTAATTCTAGCTTCAGAAAATTGCAATTCTACCGTACCATCTGGTAGAGTTACAACTTGATTGATTTGACTAGCAGGAGGTTTTCTGGGAGCAGCCTGGACCTGCCATGTTTCAGGTAGAGTGACTTGGTTCCAGTGTATTGTTTTTGGAACAATTACACTAGTCTTGTCCTTATTAGCCTGAAAAAGGAAAGTTTATCCTTTGTCAGACTCCATTAAAGCTTTTGGGCTTAATTGGGTCTTCATGGATTTAAAGGTAATCTTGTCAATGAGGGCAAGAGGTTCAGATCCTTCTAACATATCAAAGCCAGAGGTCTGAAGATTGAGAGTCAATGTTTCAAGGATATTTGGATCCTTGAGAGACACTGAGAAATTGGGATAGCAGTCAAAATAGACTGGTCCCATGGCAAGGGTTGATTTTGCTATTCCAAGCAGAGAATCGTGGAACCTATTGTGTCTACAATCGCGAAGAGCGATCAAGGCACAGGTGTCCAACCCTGTTCTTGTAAGGGGCTTGAGTCCTATCTGGATTAACCCGATATGGACATACTTGTATCCTTGACTCTGTAAGTAGTCAAGTGTTTGATTTGAAAACAATTGCTTGGATTCTAAAGATCTATTTATTGGTACTGTTTGTTCGACAATATCAATAAGATCTTCAGACTTTTGTGAAAACAAGGATTGGGAAACTTCATAAATTTTCTTATATGGAACTTCTAGTATGCTCCATTTTTGCAAATTCTTTTCTACTTCTGGAATTCGACATTCCATTCTGTTTTGTAAACTTGGGTTGCTTGACCTAGAACTAGAAGAACGAGTGAATTTTGAAAACAAAGACATGATTCTTGGTTTCTGAGGGTAAGGATAGGAACACTGTACTCGGACCACTTACAACCGGACCACCCGATATCGGACCACCTAACTCCACTCTACTGCGCTCACCACGGCGACTTACAAGGAATTTCTGCGGCTGACCAACATATCATAGGGCTGACCAAGGTTATCAACAGCTGACCAACAGTACCTCGGACTCACTACTATTTTCCTTCGGAAAAGAAAGAAGATGGTTCTGATACCAATTTTTTTTTTATTAGATACCAACCTTAAAACATGATTTACTAGTGACTTTTTACAGAGCCATGGTCTTGCTTCAACTTTTGGAGTTGGCCAACTTTAGCAGGTATACGGTTATTTTGAGCATTATATATTGTGAATTTTGATTTACTATTTGTATTCTATTAAATAAATATTTATTATCTATATTTGGTGACTCCCCAGGTTATCTCAATAACACATGATTTTGTTTTCTTCTCAATTGTCTTGCAGAGTTTGTGAATGGATAGAAGAATTCTTTTTTTGAAAGGCGAGCAGGGTTTTTATAGGATCCCAGAGCATGGTTTTTATAGGATCCCAGAACCCATTAAAGATCAGAACTGGTCAACACACCATAAACTGATAAAGATGCCGCAAGCTGGGTTCGAACCCATGACCAAGTGGTGCCATCCACCAAGCTCCAACCGTTGAGCCGTCATGCCATTGGCGGATAGAAGAATTCTTATGTAAAGGGAGAGACGTTTAAGTGGGAAGATAGACCAAGTGGAACTAGTTTTTATATTCTTTTGGTTAATGATTAGCTAGTTGGAAATGTGGAGATAATCTTTAACCATAATTTTTTCTATCGTTAAAGAGTGGAATATAGCCATAAGATTAATCTATTAGATCTATTAGATCCAGTGGTGAAGAGTGTTAATTTCACTGAGTCTCATGAGGTTAACCTCATTGAATCACGACTCAAATTTTACATAGTTTATGAAAGTGTAATTCATGATTTTTTTGGAAGTTGTACAAAGAGAAAGGCTAATAGAGTCTTTAAATTCCTATATTAACTGTAATCCATTCATTTTTTAAGTTGTAAATATAAAAGGGTACTCCAACTTACTAATTTCGTTTTTCAAGTATTAACAATTTAATTTTTTCATTTTAGCAAGTTGAGTTTGTTAAGAAAAGTTAAAATATTTGAGTCAGTCTAAATGGTGAGGAAACCAGCGAGGGAGGGGGGAGGACCCTCCATCCCTCGCTGGTTTCCTCGACAATTAGAATTTCTGAAAATATTTCTAACTGTTATACGTGATTATTTGAAAAGTGTACAAACTTTATTTTTAATGTAACTAATTGTTTTTGTTTTGTTTTGTTTTGCTTTTTTTTTTTTTTTTGTGAGTTGTACAACTCTTTAAAGTCTTACTTTAGTAGTGTCATTTGATTGATTATGGTGCGACTATCTCGCACCACAACTTACTTTTACCCACACTACTCATTTAATTTTTTCTTTCCCACACCATGTACTTTTTGTCTTAAACAGCTGCTCTCTTTCACACATAAAAAAGAAAAACCTAAGTCTTTCTCCCCTCCCAAATTCAAAACTATAGAAATCTCCTTCTACCCTCCCAACTTCCTCTCTTCTCACCACCACATTTCTTATTCCAACATATTTTTCTCCTCTGATCTTCTTATTCTTCTTTTCTTATATTCTGCTTCTCTACATCTTCTTCTTTCATTTCTTTTCTTCTTTTCCCTCCCATCCGGGGGCACCCCTAAAGCATCCCTCACATATCCTCTCCATTTACTCAAATTGAAATTGAAAAAGATGAACTCGAAGAAGCAGAAGAACTAGAGCCCTTACAAGATCTCCAGCTCGATTTCGCTGTCGCCCCATTCCCTCTTCTTCTTCTTCTTCCCCTTGCACTCTGTTTTTTCTCCCTCACGGCGGACCATGCGAGGATGGGTCTTAGCAAGGGAAAAAAAAACAGATTGCGAGGGGAAGGAGAAAAATGAGAGGGAGAAGGGCGACAACCTGTGCGATAAGAAAAAAGAGTGTGGAAGAAGGGCAACGACTTGTGCGAGTGGGAGAGAGTGTGTGAGAGGGAGAGGGGAAACAACATGTGCGAGAAGAAAAGACAAAAACTAAGAGATAGTGGAAGATCTAGGAGAGGGGAGGGAGAAGAAGATGGATGAAGGGGTGACAGTGGCTGTTGTGGCTCCATCTCCTTTATCTCGCCGTCATCGGTTGTCTCTCACCATCCCTCTCAATCGATCGCCCCTTTCATCGCTACCCTTTTTCATGTTGTTGTTGAGAAGAGAGGGTGAGAGAATAAGAAGATGAATAGTGGTTTAAATGGGTGGTGTGGGAAACTAGGTGAAAAAAAAATGGATGGTGCGGGTGAGAGTAAGTTGTGGTGCCAAATAGTCGTTACCTTGATTTATTTAGGTTGTAGAAAATATCAAAGACAATATTTGCTATATTCGATTTTTATTGTTAATTAGTTATTTTTTCTAGAAAGGTGAACATGTAATGAGTGTTCTTTTAGAAAATGTACAGATTTTTAATCTAATTGATTGTCCTTAATGAGCATTCTTTGGTAAGTGAACATATTTTCTGTTGTAATGTAATGCAATTATTTTTTAGTTTAAATTTTTTAAAATTGTATAAAATGGTTTAAGTTCTTGCTTTTTTTATTTTTTATTGTAATGTAATTGATCTCTTTAAAAGCTGTAAAAATAAAGAGGCTTTATGTTTGTCTTTTATTTATTTTCAATTTTAGAAAGCCAAAAGAAATAATTGTTTTGTTGTAACTGTTTTTTTTTTCTTGGGGAGATGTAACATTTTTAAATGATTATTATTTTTTGGGGGAGATGTACATTTTAAATGTGATTAGTATTTATTTTAGAAAGTGTAGAGGATTGTTTTTTGTTCTTTTCCTTATAAATGATTTAATTTGTTGCGAAAGTTTTGTGAGATGACACTCCAATTGAAATGGCAAGGAAACAGGCAAGGGAGGGGGTGTGACCCTCCACCCCCTCAAGATTCACACGGGCACACATGAAGGATGGAGGGTCACCCCCTCCCTCGCTCGTTTCCTCGCCATTTAGAATCACCGGATGATACATTACAATTGAAAGTGGAGCTGAGCATTTAAGGCTGAATGGGGTAGAGCGATAGGTCCAGTCTGGTCTGAATTTACAAATGTAAATTTAATATATGGTACTAAAAACTGGACCCGACCGAAATGCTTGGTTTCTGTTTTCAAAACACGCTTGTTAACTGGCTCGGGTTTTAAAAACTAATTAATCTCATGCTTTTCAAGTTCATTTACTTTGCAACTCCTCATCCACTACGCCGTCGAAAAAATCCAAACACGAGTCAGGCACCTGATCCTGGCTGTTGTTTTCTTTCTCTTCGTCATCTACTACTACGTTGGTTTCTTCTCCTCCAAAATAGTCCTTCATCAACATCTGTTGATAAGTTTAAGGCCAAATTGTGTTCTTTCATTCATTCATCAGCAATATAAATACTGTAGTCAAAATACAATAGGAAACCACCATACACTAGGAAACCTCCCAAACCAAGGAAACAAATCACTAGCCATCGGAAAGTTTCCTAACCCCATAAAACTTCTAACCCCATAAAACTTGCAATACAATATGCTAAAATATATTTTCCTAACAATAGAATGTATTTTCTAATACTGGAAAATATTTTCCTAACAATAGGATGTATTTCCTAATACCCCCCCTCAAGTTGGAGCATGAGGGTTAAGAATGCCCAACTTGCCAAGGAGATAATCGAACTGCGATTTGCCCAAAGCCTTTGTGAAAATGTCTGCCAACTGATCAGTCGTCGGCACATAAGAAGGAGCAATAAGACCATCCTGAATGGCATCACGAACGAAGTGACAATCAACTTCAATATGCTTCGTACGTTCATGGAAGACGGGGTTTTGCGCAATGTATATGGCAGACTGACTATCACAAAAGAGGGGAACGGCCTTGGGATGAAGTACCCCTAAACTCAATAATAAACCTTTCAACCATTTCAACTCACACGTTATGGCGGCCATAGAGCGATATTCCGCCTCAGCCGAAGAACGAGAAACCGTATGTTGCTTCTTAGTTTTCCAAGCAATCGGAGAATGGCCCAAAAACACCAACCACCCCGTCAGGGACCTCCGAGTAATAGGGCAAGCGGCCCAATCAGAATCACACCAACCTTGCAAAGTCAAGTCACTATCCGAGCGCAGGAGAATACCGTAACTCGGAGTACCTTTTAAATAGCGGACAACGCGCAATGCAGCATCCCAATGCTCCTGTCGTGGTTGCTGCATAAATTGAGATAGCACATGAACCGAGTACGTCAAATCAGGACGTGTGACCGCCAAATAGACCAAACGCCCCACTAGACGCCTATAAGACTCAGGATCCGAGAGAAGAGAACCCGTGGCACGCGCTAGTTGATGGTTTTGTTCGATCGGAGACATAGCAGGCTTCGAACCCAAGAGACCCACCTCCGAAATAATATCAAGTGCATATTTACGTTGACAAAGAAACAACCCTGCAGAGCTGCGGGCAACCTCAATACCAAGGAAGTATTTAAGGACCCCGAGATCCTTCATATGAAAACAGGAGCCAATGTAGCTTTTAAACAGATCCAAAGCAGCAGAATCATTTCCAGAGAGTATTAAATCATCAACATACACGAGCACATTAATTTGAATCGGCCCCTTCTTATAAGTAAAAAGGGAATAATCAGAATAGGACTGTAAAAAACCATACCCTTTTAAAGCTGACACGAGCTTAGCAAACCAACATCTAGGAGCCTGTTTCAATCCATATAGAGATTTACGCAACCGACACACCAAACCAGGTTCATCAGAGGTAAAGCCAGGAGGGAGTTTCATATAGACCTCCTCATCTAGATCCCCGTGCAGGAAAGCATTGTGTACATCCATCTGATGCAACTCCCAATTTTTAGAAGCCGCAATTGCAAGGAATGCGCGAACAGTAGTCATTTTTGCCACTGGAGCGAATGTCTCGTCATAATCTATCCCTTCAGTCTGATGATTACCGAAAACAACCAAACGAGCCTTCAATCGCTCAATACTAGCATCAGATTTGTACTTTATCTTATACAACCATTGACTACCAAGAGCCTTCTTTCCTGAAGGCAACTTTTCCATAGTCCACGTCCCATTGTCTTCCAAGGCCCGCATCTCTGCTTGCATAGCGGCACGCCACCCTGCATCTTTTACAGCCTCCTTAAAAGACTGTGGCTCTCTTCCAGCTGTAATAGCTGCAATAAAATTTCGGTGTTTCACAGAAAAACTGTCACAACTAACATAATGTGCTATAGGATAAGGTGTACCTGAGGGAGGTGAAGATGTAGAAGCAGGTGAAGCAGAGGATGGACTATTTTTCTTCACCGTAGTGTGTGTAAGAAAGTCACGTAGCTTAACCGAAGAATACTTTTCCCGAAAGCCACGACCTAAATGCTCACTTGGCGGAGCATCTCCCGACACTGCCCCCCCTGAATCATCCGTATGAGAAGGCATAGGCAACACCTGTGGCTGCGGTGCAGGGAGCACGGGCTGTAACGGCGTGGCGGTGGGCTGTGGTATGGCTCGCGGCTGCTGGGCTGGAGCAGGCCTAGGTGTGGATGGTGTGGCGGCTTGTGGTGGCGGCTGCAGCTGTGTGGTGGACTGCGGCTGCGGGTCTGGAGCACCCCTGGGCGTGGGAGGGCGTACTGGCTGCACCTCCTCATCATTTTCTAAAAAATCCAGAAGATCCACAGCCACCCCGTCATGCAGATTACCATGAATGTCATTGCGAGCAGTAAAATTAGTAGCCTCAACATCAATATATGGGAACACATTCTCATAAAACGTGACATCCCTGGACACAAAAAAATCTTGCTTGTCCAAATCAAACAAATACCAACCTTTCTTGCCAAACGGATATCCCACAAATACACATTTACGACTCCTACTGGCAAACTTATCACCCTTTGCCTTCTGATTATGGGCGAAGCACAGAGAACCGAAAACACGCAATTCACCAAAGGAAGGCGGATCACCAAACAAGACTTCATATGGAGTTTTATTGCCAAGAATACTAGAAGGTGTCCGATTGATTATATGAGCAGCGGCAAGGGCACATTCCCCCCAAAAATAAAGCGGTAAACCACCCTGAAATCGTAGTGCCCGAGCAACATTCAAAATGTGTTTATGTTTCCTTTCTACTCGGCCATTTTGTTGAGGAGTCCCCACACAAGAAGTTTGAAACAGAATTCCATTGGCCAAAAAATAATCCTTAAGGCAATTAAATTCAGTACCATTATCACTACGAACAATCTTCAATTTCTGAGAAAACTGTCTATCAATCATAGCTATAAAGGACATAAACATTTTAAAAACCTCCGTTTTATCAACTAACAGATAGATCCATACAGCGCGGGAGAAGTCATCCACTAATGTCAAAAAATAGCGAGCCCCACAAGACGAGGGTGTATCATATGGCCCCCATAAATCACAATGTACTAACTCGAAAATTCGAGTAGATTTATTATCACTTAACTGAAAACTATCCCTAGAATGTTTAGCACGGTGACAAATTTCACATGCTTTATTCAAGTTACCACTAGAATTGCTGAAAAAAGGAAGCAACTTCACCACTTTCTCGGAAGGATGACCCAATCTGCGATGCCAAAGCTCCAAAGAAGTTGAAGGATTAACTGAAACTGCTTGTACCTTTGTCTCCTCCCGTAAGTAGTATAGTCCATCCCTTCTGTCACCCGTTCCAATCACCTCCCTCGTGTGTCGGTCCTGAATAGCACACAAGTCTGAGTTAGTTATGAATTCACAGTTTATATCATCACTCAATTGTGAAGCCGAAATTAAATTACAATTTAATTTTGGAACATAAAGAACATGGTTAAGGATAATTTTGTCAGTAAGTTTGACAAGTCCTTCCTTCAAGGCAACAACACTCTGACCATCCGGGAGGCCAACAGAGCAGGGAGTCACATTTCTTAAATCCGACAAATACGACAAATCTCCCGTAACATGATTGGAGCACCCAGTGTCAATAATCCACTTACCGTTCAACCGATGAGGGGAAGGGTGAGGAGTGCCGAAAGCGGCCATGAGAGCCTGCCATTGTTCGGCAGAAAAACCTGGTAGAGGTGCAGCCGACGAAGATCCTGGCGGTGCGATCAGGGCCTGGTCAGGCGTGGCCTTGTTGGCCTTGACGTGTCCGCGGCCACGTGCAGCAGCAACTGGTGCAGCCCCCTTCGTCCCACTTTTAGCCCCATACTTCTCAATGAACCAATCTGGAGTGCCGTGCAGCTCAAAGCAGGTGGTGTCGGTATGACCCGTCTTGTGGCAGTGTGAGCAGACCAGGGCAGCCTTCTCGGCGCGAGGAAGGCGTGGTTTGGAACGATTGTCCATACGTACCGCAAAGCCCGCAACTTCAAATGCCTCGTCTTTAATGCGTGTTATCCCCCTAACTCTTTCCTCTTGAGCTATTGTTTGGAAAGCTCTATTTAGTGATGGCAGGGGGTCTTGAGACAAGAGAGTAGAACGCAGGGAGGCATAATATTCGGAAACCAAACCAAGCAGAAATTGATGCAATCGATCTCTCTCACGCCTTTCCGCATGTTGTTTACCTACACCACAAGTACACCTGCCACACTTGCAAGAGATTAAGGGTTCGTGTTTATCTAATTCATCTCACAACATAGTCAGTTTGCTGAAATAAACCGCAATGGGCATAGTTTTGGTCTGCTCACAGCGATTTATGTCAGATTTTAGTTGTTGTATTCTTGGACCATTGACAAGACAAAATCTTTCATGCAAATCATCCCACAATCGTTTTGCATCATCATAGTTTGATAACATAGATTTTACCTCCGAGTCGATCGTGTTCATGAGCCAAGAAACGAGCATGCAGTGAATTGTAATCCAATCATCCTTCGTGCAAGGGGGAACCAGGTCTTTAATGGAGCCATCAAGAAAACCAAATTTTCTGCGGGAAGTAAGAGCAACACGAATTGCATGAGACCAATCATCAAAGTTGTCGAGTTTGAGGCGAATCGGAGTGATAAAATCCCCAGGCCTATCTTGCGGCCCTAGAAAGAATGGTGAATTAGCCTCGATCTTTGGAGGCTGTGATGGAGGAGTTTCTCCACCAGCCATAGCAAGCAATCAAGATAGAAGAAAGTTTTAGGTAGGCTCTGATACCATGATAAGTTTAAGGCCAAATTGTGTTATTTCATTCATTCATCAGCAATATAAATACTGTAGTCAAAATACAATAGGAAACCACCATACACTAGGAAACCTCCCAAACCAAGGAAACAAATCACTAGCCATCGGAAAGTTTCCTAACCCCATAAAACTTCTAACCCCATAAAACTTGCAATACAATATGCTAAAATATATTTTCCTAACAATAGAATGTATTTCCTAATACTGGAAAATATTTTCCTAACAATAGGATGTATTTCCTAATATCTGTTGAACAGGTGACGATGGCTCGATTAGTGGTGATGTGATTGTGGCCAAATTGGTGGCGGACGACTCGTTTTGTGGTAGTGAGTGAAGTTCTCGAACTGAGCGTGGTTATTTGGGGATAATCGTGGTGTTATGGGTTCAAAAATCTTCTTGTTGATGAAGGTTGAATTTTTATTTGAGTGTTGTTTTTGTTGAATAAGATATTGGTCTTGTATTTCGACCCCCAATACAAAACTCATTCTCCTTCAATTTCAAGCTTGACAGCAGCCTGGCAAGTGGCAATTGTATTTGTTGTCCTGAATGTGAGCAACAACGAAAATGATGTTCTGATTTGTGGTTTGGTTTAAGGGAGAAGAAGATGGTTCAAGGGCTGATAGGCATTTTGGACAAAGACCAGCCCGAAAAGGCCGGAAAAGCTGAAATGTCAGTTAAGCGAGACCCCGGTTAATTGGTCTCACCCTGTCCGGGTTGGGTCCCTAAAAGTTTGGTCTTTGAGAGATGGGCTTGTCTAAACAGCGAGGGAAGGGGCGAGAAAATCAGCGAGGGAGGGTTGAAGCCGTTCACCCTTTCTCGAGATGCGTGAAATCACCTTGAGATACGTGCATTCATGTATCTCGAAGGGGATGAACGGCTTTTCCCCCCCTCCCTCGCTGGTTCCCACGCCATTTAGAATTTCCCTTGAAAGATTGGTCAGGTCCTCGGTCTTTGGTATTCGGGCCAGTTAACCAGACCAACCTAGTCCTAATTGAAACTTTACCAACTATATTTAGAAATATACATCAAAAAAATTATTAATTACCGAGTCCAAATTATCCGATATTTATTAGTTCGATTATTATTTAATCTGGAACCGTACCAATATTAATCAGATCCGAGAAATTTTTTTGGATCCTAAAACCCCTTTTATCGATTCGGATCAGATTAGGACTTACCGAGTTTACTGCCAGCCCTAGTGATATTAATGATAAGTGTAATTTGCATTTTCCCCCCTATTATACATAGCTAATTAATAAGTAGACTCATCATTAATCACTATTATAATTACCCCCCCTTGATTAGCGGTCAACGTACCATCAATTTTCAAAGCAAATTACCAAAATGCCCCCAAAAAATCAGAGGCTGAGATTGAATCTTTCGTATCTTGAACATCTCATCTCGAGGAAAATCCTAAGGCATAACTGAAATCGTATTTCAAGAAAAATCTAAAGGTCCAAATTTAATTATGCACGCATCTCAAGAAATCTGCCTGTCCAACACACATCTCGAGAAAAATATGATGTCTCAGATTTATTCATGCACTCATCTCGATGAAAATCTTTTACGGCTCAAATTTGATCGTGTGCGCATTTTGAGAAAAATCTGACGCTCTGACACGCATCTCAAGGAAATGTGACAGTCCAGCACACTTCTTGAGAAAATTTGTTGACTTAGGGTGTGTTTGGTTGCATGGAATCCTATGCTATGGGAATTCATGAGGGAACCCCTACATTTTAGTCTAAATTGATATCACTCCCCATTCACCATTTGATTTTGTGATCAATGGTGGAAATAAAAGTCTCATGAACATGAAAATCCTACTCATTGGTCCCTCAAGGCATGTGATTCCCATGTTCATGAGACTTTCATTCCCACCATTGATAACAAAGTCAAATAGTGTCTGTACAGTTATACTTCAAAATCAAATTAACCTAAAATATATGGGTCCCTTCATGGATTCTCATGACATAGGATTCCATGCAACCAAACACACCCTTAGATTTATTGTACACGCATTTCGAGAAATTTTGACGGCTGAATAAATTTTAATATAATTTTTCCCTTAACCCCATAAAATAAATTACTGACAATAACTTGACCTCATAAAATAAATTTGAATTTAGTTTTGTCCCCTGAAACAGAGCATACCTGAGAGATGATCAAGAAAATTTTGATTATCTTCCTCCTTCATCATCTTCCTCCCGTTCTTCCTCCTCTATCTCGCAGCCTCGCCACCACCTCCCTCCTCTTCCTCATTCTCCATTCCTCCACTTCCTCCTTCCTTCTCCTCCCTCCTCCTTCCTCCCCTTCATCTCTCAGGTCTATTCTGTTTCAGGGGGCAAATTAAATTCAAATTTATTTCAGGGGGAAAAAGTAAATTACAATTTATTCAGACATCAGGTTTCCTCGAAATGCGTGCAAAAATAAATATGAGTTATCATATTTAACTCAATATGCGTGCTAAATCGATCGATAGATTTCCTCGAGATCCATGCTGGTCCGTTAGATTTTTTCTAAGATGGGTGTTGAACCGTCAGATTTTCTCGAGATGTGTGTTGGATAAAGCTGACCCGTTAGATTCCTCGAGATGTGTGCACGAATAAATCTGAGCAGTCAAATTTTCTTGAGATATGTGTTGGACCGTCAGAGTTTCCTCAAGGTGTGTGCTGAAACGTCAGATTTTCCTCGAGATGCGGTCTGAACAGTCAGATTTTTCTCGAGGTGCATGCATAATTAAATTTGGACCTTTAGATTTACCTAGAGATGTGTGTATTATTAAATTTGGACCGTTAGATTTTTCTCGAGATGAGTTGTTTAAGATGAAAGAGTTTTTTAAAATCAACTGTTAGATTTTCCTGATTTCGATTTCATTTGAACCTTATTTTTCCGTGAGATGAGATGTTCAAGATACGAAAGATTCAATTTCAACCTTTGATTTATGAGGGGCATTTTGGTAATCTACTTTAAAAATTGATGATTAATGGACATTGACCGCTAATCAAGAGGAGTAATTGTAATAGTGATTAATGATGGGTCTACTTAGTAATTACCTATGTATAATAATGGGCAAAGTGCAAATTACCCTAATGATAACTAAACATGTAATTTCCAATATAATTTTTATTATATTAATTATTATAATTTCACCTTTAATTTTCGATCAATTCAATCACCATCATAGAAAAAAAAATGGTTGATAAGTAAACAAATTTGAACTTAAATACACATTTTAAAGAATTGAATAGTACACAAATTTTTATATATTTACATATTTCTAAGAAATCATAGAGCATAATTATTTTATCGCCTTTATTTGACTAAATAATTTGAAACCTTATTTGATGCTCGAGTTATTAACGCACCAAAATCTTTCGTATGCCATTGCTAACTATGGGTAGGAGTAGGACTCTTGGAAAAGGGGTGAAGTGTTTTTGCTAAGGGTGTGTTTGGTTGCATGAAATCCTAAGGTGGGAATTGGAATCCCATTCTATGACATTCCATGCCATGGACTTGACCAACTTTGATGTTTGGTTGTCCATGAAAATTGGATTCCAATTCCTATTGTGAGTGTTTGGTTGTCCAAAACTAATCATGGGAATATTTTTAATTTTTTTAATTTTTTTTTTTTCATTTTGAAGATCCCACAATTCTACTTTTATATATAAACTAGAATATGCTTTTGATTTTGCTTCCTGCAAAACATCCTTACAGCATAATTTTAAATTCGACGTCTGCTTAAATCTTTCAATGAGAAATCAACGTTCAATACTGGTATTCAGAATTCTAATAAAAAAAATTTAGCAATATATATTTTGACTAAAATTTTCAAAATGAAATCATGTTTACTGCATAAACATAACAAGTCCTAAACCACATACTCCCAAACACCAATTAAACAAAATCCAAACTTTCTAACTCCTTGATTACTAATCAAAACACATAAAAAAGATTAAAGACAAGAAGCCAATTACTTTTGCTCCAAACTAATTATCCTCAAACTCTGCAAGAACCCAACCCTCCCTTGTTTTTTCGGTCAATCCTAAAAAGAAAGTACCAAGTTCTACGTTCCCATTGAACTTTCTCATGATTTTTAAAATTTGACGTTCGGTAAGTCCAGGAACCGCCCTTACAGCCTTCTCAACTTCTTGCCAAGGGAAGGTTTCCAATCGTATAGGCATAGCACTCGCTTGCTCAAATGCTTTGCATATACTCGATATGGCCTTAGCAAACTTGGGATCATCGTTGTCACACGTTCGCTTGCGTTTGCGAGACGATGTAGTAGAACCCGAGGCAACATCTTCCCTGTCTCCAGTGTCTATATGGACACTTTCACTTGCTTCAACCATGGGTACATTGTAATCATCACAACTTGCTATACAGCGATTGCTAGTTGCTTGATCATTTCCTATGATGATTGCAAGGTCGCCATAGTATGGAAAGATTTTGCCACGAACTTTTTTTGTTTCCTTTTGTGCCTAAACAATGTTAAGAAATATAATTGAGAAAACAATCTAATTTAACAAAAATATTAGAACAATCAACAAAATAAAAATAGTTGGAGAAAAGTTTTCAATAAAGATTAGAAAACTAACATTCTCAATAAATTCTAAATAGCATTCTCAATGACATTGAAAAATAACTCGCATGAGGTCCTACCGAACCATATTGAACCATGCTTAAGAAAGCTTACGGCAACATAGTCTTCCCACACTTCGTTGTCTGCGGTGATGAGTCCGCTACTATAGTCGAATCCAAACCCACTTTGCTTGTGAACTTCTCGGACTGCCAAATATTGCTTCTTGAAGGTCTTCAGCCTCGACCGGACATGATCGTGGGTAATTACCATATTGTGAGATTTCTTAATTTCTTCCACCACGCGCTCTAGTGCGCTTGACTTCCACCCATTATCTGCTTTTTTTTCCTCCGGTATTACTCTCATCCACCAATGTTCTAATCAAAACCAAATTCATCGAATCACTCCATTGTAATTTGGATGCCATACCTACAAAGATAACTTATCAATTATCAAAAGCAAGAGAAACATATACTAATAGATATCAATTACCAAATGAACATAAGTCACAAAACTAAGAAAGGTAAACAGGTTCAACCCATACACATAGACTTTGTACAAAAAAACCATAATGTTAGCACTCTGATGTATCATGGACTGGTTCTAAATTAATGAGGTTTAGGATGTATAAAAAAACATAATGCTTCAAAATAATACAAAGTAAATAGGTTCTGAACCAGTAATCCACCAGCCTGCTTCACAGCTAAACCTACTGATGGTCACATTCTTAAAGACATACATCACACATAATTTCCATAGCTAGTACTAGCCATAAGTAAAAATTGACCACAAAATCTCAAGGCTGAACCTAGTTATGATCAGTCTCCTGCTCATCAACACCTAACAAGAAATATTCTTTCAGTCCATCTCTTCCACATATTACCAAGCATGTAATGAAACGAGGGAATTACAGAGATAAGAGCATAAAGTAGATACAAGAGCATAAAATGAAAGATTACTCACTTTGACAAAAAGTAGAAATGAATCCACTCAAACCAGGATTGTATGCATGAGAAAGAAAAACCTAACTTTAGTCTGATCTGCTTGCTTGTTGACTCACAAATAACACAATCGAGAAAAAAAGATTGGACTTTCTCTTTTGGTTTAATTGACTTCAAACCAAATGAGGTTCTCTCGTGAAGTCTAGGCACGCTTTGAAAGCAAAACAACAGCAAGGAGATTGGGAAATCAGTTAGAGAGAGCAACGGTGAGAAGGGATGACAAGAGACAGTAGAGAGAACTGGTGGTGTTTGATTTTTTGTGTGAAGGTAGAAGGGACATTATTGGAATCAAATTTTCGTTCATGTCACTTTTCTACGATTCAAAATTTTGGGTTCTAATTAGAACTAAACCCAACACATTCCTTTTGTGTTTGAAATGTTAGGGGATTAGTGAACAAATCAAACCAACCCATTTCTTGTCTACATCACCACTTTCATTTTTAAGAAAAACTAAATTCCATTTCTTATCTCCATCTCTACTTTCAAATTTCAATCCAAAAAATAGCAACCCCATTTTCATCTTGAAGCCATACCAAGATACCCCATTTTTTGTTTCCATCTCTACTTTTAAATTTCAAACAAAACTAAGCAACCCCATTTCTGGTTTCTGTTTCTATATTCAATCTGAAGTCAAAAGAAGCAACCCCATTGAGAGAGATCAACATACAAATGTGCAACAGTTACCATGGTCATCAGCCAATAGGTGCATTTCACCAACAAAATCAACAAAAATAAATTCAGCACCAATCCTAGTTATATGATTGAGTAGTGAGTCCTAAGACATAATTCATCAAACTCCAAACCCACTGAAACAACCCATACGAACATACTAGTTCATTGCAGCATTTCACCAAACAAATTATTTTCATCACTCACTCGATCAAAAAAACCAAACGATCATAAGAAACCCAGATTCATGAACATGATTAAATGCCAGTAAAGCATATAGGAATGACTCCACAAGCAACAATTTACCTCACTTGAAATGAGCTAATGAAGAAGAAGAATTCCCTCCTTCAAAAAGCAAAGCTAGACCCATTCCAATCCTACATCAGTCAAGTAAACCAAGTAAATGGGTTTATCAATGAAAACTTAATCTTATTCAGAGAATGCAACAAGGATTGTGACAGAGAGGGAATTACAGAGATAAGAGGTGAGATCGAGCATCTGATGCGATGGAGATCAAGAGATCTTCGATCAGCCCTTCACAGAGACGAGGAGAAAGAGATCTTCGTGAGTCTCTTATGCTCCTCTTCGATTCTCAACTCCTGCATCAACACCACCAGTAATCAACTTGTAGAGATCAACACCACCAGCTGAGATCGGTGGAGAGTTCAGTGGAGAGATCAATGGAGAGATCAGTGGAGAGATCAATGGTAGTTAACATGTAGAGATCGAGAAATAGAGAGGGAAGAAGATGAGAGACGTACCTGGGGTTTTTTGCAATGACGAGAGAGCTTCAAAAACTTGCTTCAGTTGATGTGAAGAGAGGTGGAGAGAGGCGAGGCAGCGAGGGAGGATTAAATCGAGAGGATTTTAGGATCGCCAAAAGTTTTCCTTGGTGAACCGAGGTGTCCGATTCCCACCAAAGGTGAGAATCTGTGGCACGTGCTGGCATCCTTCACCCACTAGTAAACTCTCAAACAAACACCCAAAATGCTATTTCAAGTGGGAATAGGATTCCTATTCCCATGAAATGAGTGCAACCAAACACACCCTAAGAGAGAAGTTGTCGCGTACGAAGTAGAATAAAGCGATTGTAAGTTTCATAGGTTCATGGAAAAGATCTTAGCTTTAAGAGGTGAGGATGATCATGGTTCTCACTTGTTTCCACTCGTTTTCTTCACAATTAAGAATCCTTCCATATATCTTACAACCTCCTTGAATAGAAAACCACACCACTGTAGTTATTTTCCTTTTGATTTGGGACTTTTGGCGTACCATTGCGGAGGCAGAATCAGGGGGAGAGTAACCCCCAATCTCCCTAATTTTTGGGGAAAAAAATGCATTATAGCTTGATGCATGTTATAAAGATGTAGCCATTGAAAACATTGTTCCCTTCATAATATAATCTCCACATGATTTATGGTATTTTAGTCAATTTTTCTATCTCACAATTTATATTAGGGTTAATTTAAGTTACCCCAAAATAAATAGCTAGTCTGGGGCATCTGCAATACGATATATTATAGAGCTAATCCATAATTAGCTATTTATTTTGGCGAGGTAAGTTAAACTAACCCTTTATAGTATTTAGTTGTCTTGATTTAAATGCATGGTCAGGTATTGTCTAGCTAGCTGGACAGTTACATGCACCCAAAAACACACCTATGTTGGAATAATAAAATATATATTTAAAACTACTTGGTAACAGAGATTTTGGAACTAGGGTAACATGGTACAATCTGGAAGGATGATAGATTTCTCGAGATACATGTAAACATTTCCAAATCGTGTCAAGTCACCTGGTAGCAAATTCCTAACTCCCTAGCAAAGTTCAAGTAGATTTTGCTTATAGTTTGAAAACATCATTAGTTGATACTTATTAGGAGAAACTTAAAGCTAATGTTTATTTTCTTGATCACAGTACTATACATATTCTCACATAAACTTTGTAATTAATACATTAACATTATGAAGTACTAAACTAGACCACAATTGTCACAACCCCACCCAAACTAAACCAAAAAAACTACCTTCAATCACTGACAACAGTCAAAACACATTCAAACTAAAACATGAAAAGTACTTCCAATCATTAACAGTAAAGATGAGCAGGAAGTCGAGGTTCAGCAACAGCAAATAGAGGAAACTTCTTAGGAGTGGAGAGCCCGAAAATCTCCTCCATATTCAAATCCTCTGCCTTCATTCCTTTAGGCAAACTCCATACAAATCCATGCAAGAGATTGGCCAGAGTAGACTGTATGACCTTAAGACCCAAAGTGTAACCAGGGCACATCCTTCTACCAGCTCCAAATGGCAATAACTCATAATCAGTTCCCTTCACATCGATCGATTTTCCTATAAACCTCTCAGGCATGAACTCCTCTGGCATATCCCATAAGCTTGGATCTCTACCTATAGTCCAAACACTTACAAGTGCCCGAGTCCCTGTAGGAATATCATAGCCATTAATATTTAAGTCTTCACGAGTAAGGCGTGGTACTAGCATTGGTGCAACCGGGTGCAATCTCATTGTTTCTTTCATAATAGCTTCTATGTATGGCAATTGTGGCATGTCTTTCTCTTCTACCCATCTTCCTCTCCCAACTACCCTGTCAAGCTCTTCAGTTGCCTTTGCAAATACTTCTGGGTGTTTCAAGAGTTCAGACACAGCCCATTCCACTGTCACAGCTGAGCTTTCAGTGCCGCCAGCGACCATGTCCTGAAAATTATAAATTATAATTTGTTAGATAGTTTTATCGTGCAATCCTATTTTTTATGAGATGGATACATTTGTTACCATAAATCCATTGTTGATCAAAATGGAATGAAGTCAATTTTCCGAACTTAGACTTATTGGTTCTCCGAGGAAAAAAAAATAAAATGTGTGGCAAATTTGGCTACTAGTTAGTTATTACTACTTAAACACGTCTTTCTCGAAAGATAACCCATATGAGTGTGAGATGGATGCTACCTACACAAGATTTACCTCAACATACCAGTTGATTGGCGGACTAGACAGAAATTTGACAACCTACCTAATCATTATTGGTAAGAGCCTATTCAAGCCAAGCCATTGATATGATCCGACGGTTCACATTGAAGGATTTAAAATTTTTTTTAAAAAAAAAAAAAAATCTATCAATCTAAACCGTTGGATCAGATCCGACGACTGTGCTTTGTGCGCAGGACGTCATCCTGCGCTTTGTGCACAACCAGTTAATTTTAATTATGAAGGTCAAAAGATATACCTGTGAGAAGGCCTTCACACTTGTCCTTGTGAGCTTGACCTCAAGATCAGGATCATCAGCCAGTTGCAACAGAACATCAACCATGTCCTTAGCAACCCAGTTTTCGTGCCCAAATTCCCTCCTCCTAGCGTTATGTTCATCAATCACATGTTCCAGAAACCTATCAAACTTCTTACTGATCACCTTCATTCGCTTTACATATCCTTGCAAGTCCAAGAATCCAAGCCAAGGTATTGAATCCCCAATATTCAACACTCCATTGAGGAAAAACAACTCATCCAACATCTTCTTGAACTCGTCGGGGGTAACTATAGATGATTCTGACTCGGTTTCATCCAAGTACTTCTTACCAAACACAATTCTGCTTATAACATTCAGACTTACATCAGAAAGATGGTCCTTGAGTGATACTTGACCCCCTGTTGAACAACAAGAGTTGTAAAGACCTCTGATGAATGCCTTCATCTCTTCAACACGAATGTATTCATAGGATTCAAGGCGCTTTGCACTAAATAGCTCCATGATGCACATCTTCCGTGCTTGACGCCAGTATGGACCGTATTGAGACCAAGTGATGTCGGAGAAGTTGTATGTAGTGTACTTACCAGATGCGGTTTTGGGTCGACCTGCAAAGGCAAGGTCATGGGTCTTTAGGAACAATTTGGCCATGTCAACCGATGAAGCTACTACAACTGGGTGTGATCCGAATTGAAGTTGTATCAAAGGTCCATATTGTTGGGCTAGTGAATGAACAGAGCGGTGGGGAAGGGTGTTGCTGATTAAATTGAGGTTGCCTATGATGGGCCATGGTTTAGGTCCTGGTGGTAAGTTTAGGTGGCGACGGTTGCGAAGGCGGACTTCGATGCCTTTCACTAGGAGAATTAGAGCCGCAAGCCAAGCAGCGGCATATACTAGCAATGAAGTAGCTTCCATTTCTACTTGTGCTGTTTTGTTGTGGAGATGGTTTGTGAATGATGATTTGTGGTAGTACTGGGGAGGGCTATTTATAATTCAATTCAGATTCTGAAGTCTCAAGTCTTAATATCTTATACTTTAATCTAGTGGATCCTCCATGTCCCCCATTTAAAACAAGACCCTTGACTTCCCTCCATATCTCACGACAATTTTTACTAGTTGTTAATTGGATTTAACCATGAAACCTCCATGAATGATCGAGGAGGACAGAGATAGTGTTTCACATTTTAAGAAATCACCAATATTAGCAGTGAATTATCAAGTAGACCATTAGACACATTATTTGAGTTTAAAAGAAAAACAATTAACATACTAGTGATTTAGTAATACACTACGAAAACTTCCAATATGAATATTGTCATTTTGTAACGAATTGCAATAGACAACCACGCTTAAGAATACATGTTTTGTATTTGTATTTTGGAACAGAGCAAGGACAAAATACCCTAGTGGAAGTAAAATTGAATTAACATCTTCACTTGAGCACATATATTTATGCAGTATAGTTATCCAAATTTTCCATTTTAATAGTTTCCAACAGTTTTCATAACTTCATATTCATATACATCAAATTTTGCTTGATTCAAAATGCCAAATTTTACTTTTGTGGTACCTTAAGGAGATTATCCCTACTAAGGTCTGAGTAAGAACATCAGTACAATTTCAAAAGTCTGAGGGTCAGACCTTTATTTTTTTTTAGTTCGTAGTACAGTGGTACATAAAGGGCTTCTCTTATTGGATGGGGTGCAACCTTTCATTTCCCTCGAGATATATTAAAACACACATCTCGAAGGAGATGGAGGGTTGCACTCCCTTCCCTCGCCATTTAGAATTCCCCGTACATAAATTAGTTAAAGCAACCCAAAGTCAAGTCATGAGCAAGCCAACAAATTGGATTAACTCCAATATATGAATTTGGCAAGAAATGGCTAATTAATGAACTTACCCTTCCAATTTCCAAATGCTAAAAGGTGATCTTAAATGAATACTCAAAGTCTATTAGTACAATTACCAAGAACTATCTAGGAAAGAAATATTGAATCAACAGACTTTAAAGTCTAAAGAAACAAAGTCAGTCAGAGACAAAGTCAGTCAGTCTTTTGGAACAACTACTTTTTTATTAGTCATCATGACTACTTTCTTTGTTTATATAATTTCTCGAGCCTCTCACACCAATCTGGCTCGTATGAACTAACTGCACCAACTGCTTGACCTAGTTCACACCACTTGTGAGGCAATTCATGTGCAATTTCTTAGTCTATGCCAATATGAAACCCCACTGATTTTTTATACCCCCAACAACCAAAACACTGTTGAAAATATCAAATTGACACAGACTAGCTTTCAAAAGATTATTTAGAGCACTTGGTGCAACGAAAAGGTTCTTTAAGGGGGTGTTAGAAACCACCGTCAAAATGTGTGGCACGAGGATGCATTTTCTTTCATTTTTTCATGACACCTTCCATGATTCTTCTAATCTTCTTCTAAGCTACAACATCTTGTTTAAGGAAGCAAAACCTGGGTCCCTAAAACGTATCGCTTAAGTTACGCTTGGTGATTCTTATTGTATTTGCCGCCCGTATAAAGTACTAACAAGTTCATGTTACTGATGGTATGCCTTTTTGTCATTGGAGAACCTAATCCTAGAAATAAACCTTTATTTTGTAATTCTTAATTACAACCCATTTTCCCTTCTCATAACTCTCCTTGGATGGTTTTAGGGGCAATGTAATAATGACACTCTATTTCTATACACACAAAAAAGAAGAAGCCATGTGTCGACATGTATTATGTAGGATACTAGTGTCGATAGTCACGGATATTCCCATCGGACACTCCATACTTAGATCATTAATTTTTTCACAAACTTTATAGTTTATACTAATGTTATAAGTATATTAGGCAAGTTAGTAGCATATGAGTAATAATAATGACCTACTAGTGAATGAATATGACTAATGATTCAAACTTATTGCTGCGAAGTAACTAATACTAAAATGTACAGACACGTCCCTAGCATATCTCATATTGTATATATATATTTTTAATAATGTGTCTGATTTTTCGTGTCCTTGTTGTTGCATAGGTTTTAGTTGATTTTAATCATGTTATCAATTAATTCAAAGAAAAATGGATACGGTTACTCCTTATACTAGGTCTTTGCTTGGTTTTAGAAATTTTATCCATAACAATTCCCTCATTAATCTCCATGTTGGGTTCTAAATTCACTTTTGGTGTAATAGAAAGGACGGGGATTAACTGTGATGCGTCCAAATCTCATCCTCCTGTGAGTTTGACTTGTCAAACAGATGTTAGACTGTCAAAGACCACCTTTTTGGTTGTCAAAGACACTCTGACGCTTAAGTCAACAACTTTGTTTGAAGAATGAAGTAAATTTGGATAAAACTCAGTTAAAGTTGCATACCTTAGTCGATTACTCATTTTACCTTATATAATGGCCGCAGTTAATTCTCTGTGTGGCTTAAGTATGTGAGGCACAGCTGAAGGAGACGTTCCTTGTAATAGCCTCCTTCTTTATGAAGATGCATCCGTGGATGCGTAACTCCCTCCACGACTCTTTTCTTATGCAACGTTCCTATTCTTTATGAGATAACTCGTGCGGGCCTGGATTTGGGCCTTAATTGCGCATTCTTCTGATGGGCCATGTTTGGGCATTTATGAAGGATATCTGATCCTCGTGATCGATGTTTCCTGCCACGTGTATGGCTGTGATGACGGTCTATTTTGATGTATCATCAACTACTCCCCCTTAGTTAGTAGGTATGCTCATGTACCCCCTAACTGTGTAGCGGTTGGGTTTTCGATTTCAACATTATGGTGCATTTAATGCAGTTACTAGCTGTCGCTACTACTGTATTTCTGATGTTCCGTCCGCCTACTCATTTCAATGTGATTTTTGAGATTTCCTTCGACTGTCATATTTTGCACGTTCTCCAAAGAGCGGACCTTTCGTTGCTCATCCTTATAAAATGAGAAGTTGAGTTCGGGGTTTCTCCCTTTTACACTTTTTTTGATTTTTAGTTGCTGATTCCTTTATCCCTTGCTTTTGCTTTGCAACCATGTCTAGCTTCAAGGTTTTGAGTGGCGACGTTCTTGATTTTTGTGAAGTTTTCTTTTCGCCTTAGTGGGCGACACATGCGACTATGGATAACATTCGTCACAATTATTCGTTGCCGGCCGATCTTGAAATCATTATCCCTGAAAAGGGTGATAGTCCCTGTCATCCAAAGCATAGGTATATCGCTATGTACCCTGATATGTTCTATTTTGGCTTAGGCTTCTGGTTCATGAGATCGTCTAAGAGTACCTAGATTTCATGAGCATCGCTCCCGCCCAACTGGTTCCTAACGATTGGAAGGTGATGATTGCAATCTTAGCAAGATATGTCGCATCCGGTATCCTTATGAATGTCATGGTTTTGCATTCCTTGGTGGGGTTTAGTGTAAATGCTAACCGCACTTGTTATCTTCGTCCTCCATCCTATTTCAAGAGTCTGTGAGAGAAGTATGGGGATTGGCCGAGGCTCTGGTTTTATGCATCCCTTGCCTCCAACTATTTTAAGTTGAGCAGAAATCAAATTCTATTGTCATTCCAAGAGCCTAAGAGGGTCGAGTTATCACTGTCGTTAGAGGAACATGAGTTCTGTAATCAATCTAACATGCTTCCCCGAGTCTCGATGGAAGATTTCCTTACTACATATGCCATTATCCGTATTGGCTTGTATTTGTAGGGTGAGGTGGGTCGCACAAAACCTACTGTAGATCGTGCTTCAGAGTTGATTGTTGCACATGTTTGTGATGTGGATGTCGCCCGCAGAGCAAGTTCTGTTAAAGAACATGTAGGCCAAATTCCTTCTATTGCTGTTAGAGGCTCTGGGAGCGTTAGCTCAATTGTTAGAAAGAGGAAAGTTCTTAGGCCTCCCAGCTCGACTTAGATGCTGGCAATTAGTCTCGGCTGCGTCTCGAAGAAGAAAAAGCTCGCCACATCAATTCGTGATGCCATTAGGACTCTCTCCCCTCCTACTTTTCTCCGAAAAGGAGGTCGTGATTCGGAGGATGACTTTGTTGCCTGAGAAGATCAGGAGATAAATCAAGCTCTTGAAAAGAGCAAAAAAGAGGTTTATAAGTCTTGTCGCCTCGTGCGATTTGCCTGTTTCTGCCGACTTGATGATTAATGACTCTCGCGTCATTGAAATAAAATGCTTCAGCTTGAACTTGAGCAGTCTGAGAATTTGAATAGAGCCAAGACCTTGGATTTCTTCGAGTACGATCCGACATTGGAAGATCGAGTCGTTACTCGAGCTCGGGACTTCAAATTCCTCGTGTCTCCTGCTGTTGTTGGGACCTCAGGATAGCTTGCTACTCCCTCCGCTTCTCGTCCTATCTCGTTGCACCTGAGAAGTTCTGCTGGCCTTATGAGATTGATGTGCAGGACAACGCTTGCAACCTCATTGAAAGTTGTCATAGGCGGTTGGCTAATAGGGATCTCATGCATGTACGTTCTCCACGCCATCATATCGACGAGGGCCTCCAACACCTTATGGAAGGAATGACCGATCTTATTTATGCGGCTGTGATGGGGTCAGATTGTAAGGTTGCCCGTGATAAGATGTCGCTCATCGAGCGGAAGCTGGCGGGGCATATCTTTGTTCTTTCTCAAGTTCTCTGCCAACTTGATTCATTGAAAACGCAGTGCATAGAGCAAACAAGGGCTGCTGATACTGCACGGACTTCGTTGAGGGAATTCGAGGCTATTCGAGACAAGTTCACTTCTGATCTCAAAACGTCCGAAGTTGAGTTGGATAGGTTGCGATCCCGTTTGAATGTTGTTGAGAAGGAATTGTCCGACTGAAAGGCTAAACGTGATGAGGCCACTTGTTCTGCCGAAGAATGTTTGCGTGATGAGGCCACGCAAATTGCTCAGCTGAATTATGAGTTTATTGCAGCCAAGTCCGCGGTCTCCGCTAGACATACAGTCGTTGATAATGAATTAGTGTCGACTTGAGCTGAGCTGTCATCTGTTATCAAAAGGCTAAAGGTTGCGAAGGCAGCAGATTGGAAAAGAGTGGTCGATGGTCATCGTGACTTTATGGATTTCCTTGAGACCCAGGGCTTGGATTTATCCGAATATCGTTGCTTTGCCAAGCAAGAATTCGATGATGTGGAGGAAACCGTTCCTGATTTGCTGAGTAATCCTGTTATCGAAGTACTTTCTCAGCATTTTTATGAGCTTACACCACCTAGTGATGCTGCTGCTAACACTGATCTTCCTTCTTAAACGCCTCTTTTGATTCCTTTGTAAACTTTTTTTTAGAATGTCAATGGAAACTTATATTTTGAATTTTTTGTGTCTAGTATGTCTAGATTATTATCTTTTTACTTTCGACATTCCTGGCAGAATTCTGACTTGTTCGTCCGAATTTTTGTGAATGGCTTTAGTGTTCGACATACTAGTCATGTAGAAGCTATTTTTTTTATGAAATTCGATTCTATATCTAGATTACGATGTCGTACATTATAGTCAACGAGAAAAAGTTTGGCTCGTATGTCCTGGTACTTTATTACTTCATGGTTGATCATGCCAGAAGTTTCATGTTTATGTCCGGTACATATATTTATTTATTTGTTGCTCGATACTCTAGTCGTGCTCAATATTTTCACGAGTGAGATTTTCAATCTGACTTCTTTGTCCTGATTAAACTTTTGTCGTTTGAACTCGAGATGGAGGATTGAGCAAAGAAGTTTATTATTAATATCTTTTTAAGTGCTCTACATTCCACGGTCGTGGTAGCTTTTCACCCTATTTGTTTTCCAACTAGTATGTTCCTGGTATGTTGATCTTTATTACTCTGTAAGGTCCTTTCAAATTTGAGTTTAGCTTGCCCGTTCCTGGTTCCTTTGGAGCTGGACTTTCTGGAGTACCCAATTGCCGATGTCAAAAGTGCGGATTCTTACCCTCTTATTGTAATATCCGGCAATACGCTGTTGGTAGGCTGCTATTTTGATAGAAGCCGCTTCTCGCTTTTCCTGGAGGAGGTCTAGCCCGACACTCAATGCCTCAACGTTATCTTCAGTGCAAAATTCTTTGGTCCTGAATGTCGGCGTACGGATCTCCACAGGTATCATTGCTTTAGATCCGTATGCGAGGGTGAAAGAGTTTTCTCGTGTCGGAGTTCTTTTTGTTGTTCTGTATGCCCAAAGAACACCAGGTAACTCGGATGTTCACAATCCTTTCTATGCCTCGAGCCTTCTTTCCTCGCCTTGCTCATTCACCTGTGGATGGGTGGGTGCCAAGAAGTGTTGCTGAATGTTCAGGTTTTCACATAGTTCCTTGATCTTTTTGCCTTCGAATGTTTCCCGTTATCTGTGACAATTACCCTTGGGATCCCAAATCTGCATATTATGTATTTCCAAAGAAACTTCCCAACTTGGGTTTCTCCTATCTTTGCAAAGGGCTATACTTCTATCCACTTAGTGAAGTAATCTACTGCCACAAGGAGAAACTTCTTTTTATCTGACATGGGGAGTGGTCCTACGATGTCTATTCCTCATTGCGCGAATAGACAAGGACTACCCATCGGGATCGGGTTTTGTCCCAACATGTGAATGTATGGGGAAAATCTCTAGCACTTGTTGCATGCGCCAACGAGTGTTTGAGCATCTGCTTGCATCGTTGGCCAGTAGTATCCTATTGTGAGTGCTTTATGGGCTAGTGTTCTTCCTCCTGGGTGATTTTCGCATGTACTGCGATGGATTTCTTGTAGGACATAGTCAGCATCTTCGGGTGAAAGGCACCTTAGTAACTGACTGGTGGCAGATCTTCTGTAGAGTCTATTGTTAATCATTGTGTATCGTGTCTCCCGATTTCGTAGCTTTGGGGCCTCCATCTTATTTGTTGGGAGTTCTCCGTTTGATATATATGCCAGGATTAGAGTTATCCAATTGTTCTCTTGATTTGTGGCGCATGCTTCTTCCATTTGGTTTTTAAGTATGGAACTTTCTTGCATCAGGATGAGTGGATTATCATTCTCTTTAGCTTGTGATGCTTCCTCTGCCAGTTCATCGGCTATTTTGTTCTCCATCCTTGCACAACGTTAAATGTTCGAAGTCTGGAAGCCTTCTATCAGTTCAGTAGCTTTTGGTGGTAGGCTCTCATTCGGGCATTTTTGACATGGAATTCGCCGTTCAATTGATTGACCACCAATTTAGAATCAGTAAAGACATTAATGGCTTCGTTGTTTGAGGCTTTAAAGTTGAATTTTATTAACTTCTCCAACGTTGTGCCTTCTGAGTTGTCCAGGACGAATCCAACTCTGCTTCCCGCCTAGTTGGATGTTCCATCACAGCGGAGGATCCCTCCAAGGGTGGTTGGCTTGTTTTGCCCTTCTTCGTTTTTGCTTTCTGCCTGTTGATCGTTGCTCCTTGTAAATTAGGCAATGAAATCCGCCAATGCCCTTGGCTTTGATAGCAGTTTTAGGGGTATAACTAATATCGAACTACCCAAGCTCTATTGCTCATTTCACCATCCTTCCCGATAGATCCGGTTTGTGCAATACCGACCGAAGTGGCTGCTCAGTCATGACTGTGACTGGATGCGTTTGGAAGTATTGTTGTAATTTTCTTGAAGACACGATCACGGCGAGTGCCAATTTCTCTAGAGCCAAATAGTTGATATCTGCATCCGCAAGTGTTTTGCTGATGTAGTATACTGATTTTTGTGTTTTTTCATCTCGTACTAGCGCTGAGCTTACTGCGTGGTCAGACACGGATAAATGTAAATATAGTGCTTCCCCCGTGTTTGGTTTCGTCAGTAGCTTTGTGCTCCCCATATGCTTTTAGGCTTTGAAAAACTTTCTCGCACTCTGCATTCCATTCGAATGTCTTGTTTCCTTTCAAATATTGAAGAAAGGCAGACATTTGTTTGAGGATTTGGAGATAAATTTGTTCAAGGCCTCTATTATTCCATTAAGACATTGTACGCCTTTTATATTTGTTAGCGACTGTATGTTGAGAAGTGTTTGTATTTGCTTTGGGTTGGCCTCGATTCCTCTTTGATTGACCATGTACCCGAGGAATTTTCCAGATTCTACTCAAAATGTGAATTTTTCCGGATTTAGTTTCATTTTATATTTTTGCAGTTGGGAGAAGGCTTGCTCGAGATCTGTGATGTGGTTTGTTCGGCGTGAGCTTTTGACAAGCATATCATCAATGTAAACTTCCATCGTTTTACCGATTTGATCTTTAAACATTTTGTTCACCAGCTGTTCGTACGTTGCTTCCGCATTCTTCAATCCGAAGGGAATTAACCGATAGCAGTATGTACCCCTTTCCATTATAAAATGTCTTTTCTTGGTCGGGATCTAATTATACCCAGAGTACGCATCCATAAAGCTCAATAGTTCGTGTCCGGCGGTTGCATCCACTACCTGGTCTATTAGTGGAAGTGGAAAATTGTCTTTTGGGTAGGCTTTATTTAGATTGGTTAGTCCATGCATACCCTCCACTTGCCGTTCATTTTCATTACTAGTACTGTGTTGGCTAACCAGTCTGAGTAGTGAGCTTCTCTGATCATCCCTACATTAAGTAGGCAGTGTACTTTCTTGTTTATTGTTTGATTACGTTCTAGAGCCACTAACCTTCTTTTTTGTTGAATCAACTTCTTGTCTGGGTTTACTTGTAATTTTGTAAGAAATGATGGACGGTTCTATTCCAACCATGTCCTTCATTGTCCATGCAAAAACATTTTGATTATCTTTTAGCAGTCGGATTAATTTATCGGCAAGCTCTGGGTGAATCTTTGTGCCAATCCGGACTGTTTTCTCCACTTCAGCATCTAGGTAGATTGCGATCGTTTCTTCTTCCGGCTGCCCGGTGTTTGGTCGATCCCATGGGCTGGTTGGAGCCTTATTATAATCTGGGAGGTCGGGATTCGCTTGACCAAGTTGTTGCGAAAGCTCGTCCGGTCAATGCATTAATTGCTATTTGTGGGGAGCTTTTATCATCGCGTAATGACACTTGCAGGCCACTAGTTGATCTCCTTTGATTATCTCGATACCATTGTCGGTATGGTTTATCAAGCATTGGTGCATAGTTGAGGAGTCCGCGCCCATTTTATGTATCTAGGATCTTTCGAGTAGCATGTTGTACGCAGAAGGAGCATTGACAACAAGGAAATCCGTCAATAACACTCATTGCTTTCCCGTTTCTCCTACTTCGACTGGTAGTTAAATCATCCCCAGCGGGCGACATTGTTCCCCGCTGAAACCCACCATTGTTTGATCGCTAGGTGAGAGCATCTTGTTAGTAAACCACATCCTTTGGAAAGTTGTTAGGTATAGAGGTTGGCTGAACTACCCATGTCGACCAACACACTCTTAATTTCCCACCTGGCTATCAGCACCGAAATTACTACGGCATCATTGTGCGGGAAGTTAACTCCGTCTGTGTCTTTGTTGGAGAAGGTCAGAGTCCTTTGCATTGTTCTTGTGCGTTGTGTCGACGACTCTAAGAATCTAATCTCTGTTTGTAAGTCTCTAACTACTTGTTTCCGGGATCGGTTGTATTGCTCATTTTCTTCAGCTGCACCATGCAAGGCGTACGTTAGCTCATTTGATTGCCCTCCTAACTTGATTATTTCTTCTTTGGACTCTCTAAGCTTAATGAATTCTCTAAGTCGCCCTTATCTGACATGGTGTTCATTCTAGTCCCTTAAGTTGCAACAGTCTTCAGTATCGAACCATAGTCGCCGTGGAAGGAGTAGTATTTGTTTTTGTTCTGTCTGCCTGGATCTCCTCTCATTTTGGCGGCCACTTGACGTCTTCCCATTTTTCTATAACTTTAAGGACCTCATCTCGAATTGTTGTTAAGGTCGTGAAAGATTTCCCTTCTGGTCGTTCACGTTTAGGCTTCTTCGTTTGTAGCCTTCCAGGCTTTCACTGATCGAATTCAGGAATGTTATTGGTCCGATGTCTCTTAAGATGGGTGTTTTCTTCTCAAGGCTTGTTGCCCTCAAGGTTTTGGGTGAGTTTTATCTACCATTTTGATCATGTGGTTCATCTAGATCATGAACATGTCTACACGAGGGTCCAGAGGGATTCCCTAAGATGTTAGAGACGTCTGAATGGTTACATGTTGTGGCTCTCTTCTCTCCGGCGCGGTTGGTCCGACGGTTGTCGCTAGGTTGATATCATGAGATAGGTCGCATTGATCATCGCCAGATTGAGGGCGTCTAGAGAATTCCATTAGTTCTCAGTGAGTTTCGTTGCTGTGGATCTTCTTTTCAGAAGGGAAACTTGTCGTTCCCCACGGACGACGCCAAACTAATGCATCCAAATCTTGTCCTCCTGTGAGTTTGACCTGCAAAATAGATGTTTGACTGCTAAATACCACCTTTTTGGAAGCCAAAGGCACTTCGATACTCAAGTCAGCAACTTTGTTTGAAGAAGGAAGTAAATTTGGACAAAACTCAGTTAAAGTTGCCTACCTTGGTCAATTGCTCATTTTACCTTATATAATGATCGCGGTTAATTCTATGTGTGGCTTAAGCATGTGAGGCGCAACGGAATGAGACGTTCCTCGTAATAGTCTCCTCCTTTATGAAGATGCGTCAGTAGAGGCGTAACTCCCTCCACGACTCTTTTCTTAAGCAACATTCATCTTCTTTACAAGAGAACTCGTTCGGGCTCGAATTTGGGCCTTAATTGCGTTTTCTTCTGATGGGCCCTGTTTGGGCTTTTATGAAAGATACATGATCCTCGTGATGGATGTTTTCTACCATGTGTATGGCTGTGATGACGGTCTATTTTGATGTATCATGAAATTTTATTATGGAAATACTTGATAGGGTATTAGTATCCCCTTATTGGCTTAATTGCTTACCCTCTGTTATGGTGAAAACTTTGCATACTCACATCTGAGGTGGGTTGGGCTTTGTTAGTCTAGACCTAACAGGTCCTTTCTTGCATTTCTCACTCAATAAATAAGGTTGTTTTATCATTTGCCCCATTTGTTATGGTCCTCAAGGCCAAGGGTCTACCCTTTAAAACCAGGTTTTATGCTCCCTATAGGAGGAAGCGAGATGACACTCAAGAAGAACAATAATCCATTATTCGGTGGTGATATTCCTAAGAGCTCATTGATGACAGTAGCACCACGAAGAATCTATATACTGGAAGAGGTAACAGTGCAAAACCTAGAACTAGGCCAATGACCCCCAGTCAGAAGCAAGACTAAACTCGATGTTCAATATTAGGAACTCCTTTGAAGTGTTGCAACAAGTAAAGAGGCACAATCATCATTCATGTAATTGATGAAGATAATTAATATAGAATGCAGATGTCTATACAAGATGCTAGTTTAAAGCTAGCATTCAATGGATATACTTTCAAGGTTCAGTGCTTTTCGATTCTCTACATCGAGTTGTCTTACATCTTGAACACTCCATTAGGATGATTCAAGGTTTGATTGGTGCTTATGATATAGTAAAGTTATGGCATGTGCATCAAGAAACTACTACTGTAGTAAACCATCTCGCAAGTCTACTCCTCAAGTTGGAGAGCATTGAGCTAGATATAATTAGGTTGCTAGTTGAGGATTTGAAAGAAACTTATGCTTCCATTGATGATGTAATGAGTAAACTTATGAGTGATTGTATTTGGCTCATCATTGATTTTTATTAATATGAAAGTTCAGGGATCCTCAAAAACTTTGCTCGCTTTCCAAGAAAAGGGTCTTCTCTCTCTAGCCCACTACGGGATCTAGTTTGCTCACGTGAATAAGCATGATCACCTAAGAGTGCTTCAATTTTGTTTGTAAAAGTTGAAGTAGGGGTGGGCATCCCATCCCGCGATCCCGATCCCGTCCCGATTTTTTCGGGTCTTAATGGGATTGAATAATTTCATCCCGATCCTATCCCGTCCCGTTCTAGAATGGGATGGGATGGGATGAAGATTTTCAATCCCGCCAATCACGTCCCGTCCCGAGCTATTTTTTTTAATATTTATTATTAATATTTTTATTTGTTTATTTATTTTTATTCATATAAATTTACAGATGACTGACAGAAACTCATGGTGTTTGCAGTGGTAACAGAAATGTTACTTCAAGAAATAAATATTCATTAAGCAAGAGAAATATAACAGACTGTTGCTTGGATTCCCAATAAAAACGACTCCAATTATTTAACTTCCAAATATTGATAATACCCAGGTGAAGATGAAAAATGACAATTAACTGAGTAATACATATTCAGAAGGAAACATTCAGGGGCGGAGCCAAGAATTTGAGATGCCCCGGACTGTAAAAATAATTTTTTTTAATTACAATATATGTATTGATGGTAAACCATTATGAATATGTTAGAGCATCACCAATAGGTCTATATTTCTTCCCTAACAAAAGATGAAATGTCATTTTGTCAAGGAACCATGAATTTTGTTTCACACAGTAATGAAATTGTAAAATCAGTTGGGAGGCCATCACAACGACACAATACTCTTAGTGGGTTCCATTATCATGTCATTTTCTAAAAATCAAGCCCACTCGACTTCATTGTTAGGGATTTAGTGACTACCCTTATATTTGCATGCCACATCTATATCTAATTATAAGAAAGTTATTTTTCACGCTCTTATATGATGATAATTTTCGCGACAGTCACAGGCAACACGCTGATCCCGTCCCGTCCCAATCCCGTATGAACGAGATGGGATAGGAATGGATATATCTCATCCCATCCCGTCCCGTGCCCACCCCTAAGTTGAAGTAGAATAGCTAAGCCACGAAGAAGAAAAAAATGAAAGGATACAGAGTGCTTGCTTCTTCATTCAATGTATATGTCGAAGCTTTTATCATAGGACCCTTAAACATTTTTTGAACCCTGAAGACTGGTTCGAAACATTTTAAGATTTATAAAATATGGGTTACAGACCCTTGGTATAAATAGTTGGTCTATGATCATTGGATGCAAAGATCTTTCATCACTCATGCTATGAATTTTAATGTTAACATACATCAAAGATCTGAGATCTTCTATAATATTCATATTAGTATTTACCAAGGGTAACGACGGAAGTAAGTAAGTCTAAAACCTAAAAAGATACATGAAGTTGAGTGATCTCCAATTTGTTGAATGCATTACACTGAGAGTTCTTTTCTACATATAGGAATTAAGTGATTATAGAGTCAAAAGAAAATTAAATTGGAAGTCAGTGGGGTGTTGCACTTGTCGATCCGAAGAGTCAACATAAGTAGGTACTTAAGTGGTGGTAGAGTAGGCTAAACTAGAGTGTGTTACACTATAACTACGGAAATTCTAACTGGCAAGGAAACGGGGAGGGAGAACCCTCCACCCCCCTCGAGATGCACGCCCCTCGCTCGTTTTCTTGCCAGTTAGAAGGGTTTCCCCTATCTTGAAAAGAACTCATCATTATCATTTCCATAATAAGCATCAATGCCCTGTTAGAAAATTCTCTTAAGGTGGATCTACATAGTTCATATTATTATACATTTTAAATTAACGAGCTATAGGTGAGTGGTGCTTGATTATACTCGATTAGTGTTGATCATTAAGAAACAAAACCAAAGTCATAAACACGTTTTTAATTATATGTTGTATGTCTTCACATGTATTACTAAATTGAGTATGGTGATTATTTATGTGTAGATACCAATTTAAATCCATTATAATTCTATTATTGATGATTAGCTAATAATAGAATTAAGGTTCTATATATATGGTTGAGGTCCCCATTGCAAACTTAATTATCTATCTTCTACTTTTTTCATCTGGTTTGAAAAACACAAGAGAAAGGTTCTAGAGGTGGAAGATTTCTCCACTGCACGTTGATAGTTCATGAGGATTACTTCGAGGATTCCCTTCATCAATGACGATTTCATGTACGCTTTGATTAAAGATTTTCTTTACTGATTGTTGAATGAGGTCTTAGTTTAGGATCCATTAAACCCTACAAGTGGTATCTGAGCCTCCTTATTAGAATCATCGAAGAAAACATAAGATTTATGATCTTCTCATATTGATTATTCGTGTATAATTCTAAGATACACTTAAAGCAACAATTCAATTTACTGTGATGCCAATCCAGTGAAAACCTTTGTCAAAACCCATATTTAATGGCAGAAATAGTGAGTGTTTGACGGTTGAGGAACTTCACCGCTAGATTATCGATGTCTTCACCGGTGACAGGCTCTGTTGTTGTCATGACGCTGTCCTTCACGGTAGCTAGAGTGATCCTCACGTGCATTCTGCTTCGGTCTAGCACTGTCCAAGTTTTCTGTTACACAAACTTTTTTTTTTTTTTTTTTTATTTATTTATTTTTTTCTGCTCAAGTAAAGAAGACGAGGTTATAAGTGTGAGTTGTTTAATTGGGCCTGTAATAAACTGTTTTAATTTATTGAATTCAATTAGGGCCAATACCAAGTGGGGCCTATAAATATTGGGCCTATTACAATTGGGATATATTAAAAAAATTTGAATTATGTTGGGCTGGTCTTGTTTTATTGTAGAAACGGGTTGTTGCAATTGGGTTCGAAATACTGTAGCAAACAGGTTGTTTTAGTTCTCGGGCCTGGTGGTTGCTTTCGATCCAATTTGTTTTGGTTTGGTTCAAATGAACCAGTTCGATTCAGTCTAAGTGAACCAATTTGGTTAAGTACAACTAGATCGGTTCGGTTCAGTTCACGATTCGATCCAGATCACCGGTTCAATCCATTTTGCTGGTTCAGATCCAGTTTGGACCGGTTTTGGGCCTATTTGGTATTCGGATCTGTTAGGCTGGACCCATTGCATTTTTTGGCCTTCTTCACTCATGGATTTGGAATAAATTTATTTACAGTTGAGGAAAATTTTAAGGAGCACCTCAAGAATATTCTAATTAGCAATCCAAATTTTAATTTAGGCGAAATTTTGTGCTACGTCGCCTAGGTGATCTCTTTCATGAAATTTTATTTGAATTTAAATTCATTTATTATTTATTTGATTGCATATGGTTGCGTCATGACCCATGCGAGGTCAGTTCATTAGTGGTATAAGGTAATTAATTTAAGTAAAATATTTTTTGGGATTCATTTACGCATTTAATGATCATTTGGCAAAACCCGATTTTATTTTATTTCTATTAATTAGCCTTAGTTGTTTTGAGAAAACCACTTACATGTAATCATGCCTGTCGAAAGACTTGAATTGTAATGGTGTGCTCGATTTCTCATACGTATTATTAAAGATGTAAATTTATATGTAATATTTTTCCCTTCGTCTATTTGTTTGCTCTTTAATTTGACAAAATTTTCATGATGTTGATGACCTCATTATTGATTTTTCTGTTATTATATCAATGCATTAAAGTTGATGGAATGTACATGTATTGACTTGAGTTTGTTCTTTTGTGTTATTTAGTGAATGCTAATTCGGTATTTGCCAATTTAAATAACATTCCAGTACTTAATGGTTCAAATTTTGTAAAATGAAAAGAGCATATAGTGATTGTTCTTGGGTGTATGGATTTGGATTATGCACTTCATGTTAATGAACCCACCAAGCCTACTGATTCTAGTTCAGCTGAAAATAAGGGTTCTTATGAAAAGTGGGAGCGCTCTAATCTCTTTAGTCTTATGATAATGAAGCACTCCATTTCTGAAACTTTTCATGGTGTCATGCCTAAGGAAGAAAATACTAAATATTTCCTACACTAGGTTGTAGAATGATTTGTGGCATCGGAATAGGTGGAGACAAGTACGCTTCTTAGCAAATTTGTTACCATGCGGTATATTGGCAAAGGAAATATAAGGGAGCACATAATGGAAATGTCTAAACTTGTTTCCAAAATGAGGACAATATAGTTGGAGTTTTTTTTATGATCTCCTTGTAGACCTCATTTTGATTTTTCTTCTTACCCAGTTTGGTCCCTTTAAGATCAATTATAATACTCAAAGGGAGAATGGACTCTTAATGAGCTCATTACTCAGTGTGTGCAAGAATAGGAACGTCTGAAACAAGAAAAGACAGAAAGTGTTCATATGACGACATTTTCCAATGGTAATTCAGGTATCAAGAAAAGAAAAAAATATATCTTTGTTAAAGCTAAGGGAACTGCATCTGATGGGACTTCATAGGCAAATGTGCAACAGAAACATGATAAGGTCACCACATGTTTTTTTGCAAGAAAGTGAGTCATGTGAAGAAGGATTGTTTCAAATATCAAAAGTTGGCTCACAAAGAAATGCAATAATTTTAGTTTTGTTTGTTCTGAATTTAATCTAGCTGAGGTACCACGCCATTCCTGGTGGATAGAAACAAGTGCAACTATTCACATGAGTATTCAATGTAAGATTGCATAAGGAATCGAAAACCACATGATGCCAAAAGGTTCATTTATATAGGGAATAGCAATAAAGCTTGTGTGGAGGTAATTGGAGTCTTTTGATTAAAATTAGAGTCTAGTTTTTATTTGGATTTCGACGAGACTGTTTATGTGTCGTCATTTAGGCGGAATTTAATTTCTATTTTCAGTTGGATAAATGCGGTTATACTTTTACTTTTGGGGAAAGAAGTTAGTTCTCACAAAATTCCAATGTTATTGGTATTGGATGTCTGATTGATAATCTATATAAGTTAGACTTAGACGTTTCTTACTTACAATCAAATAAAAATTTGCATGTTACTAATTATGGTATTAAGCGAAGATTAATAAAAGGGAACTCTTCTATATTATGGTACAAACCTCTAGGTCATATCTTTCGATCGAGGATTGAAAGGCTTGTGTCAACTGGAGTTCTTGGTACCTTTGTTTTTACAATTACAATTTGTATTGTATGCATAAAGGGGAAACAAGCAAACACTAGGAAGTTAGGCGCTCTTTAAAAGATCAGATTTGATACATACTAATATTTATGATCCATTCCCTATGGCTTCTTCGAATGATCAATGGTATTTTATCACTTTTATCGATGATCATTCTCATCTATACTTAATATATGAAAAATTACAATTATTGGATGTGTTCAAGGCCTATAAAGTTGAGGTTGAAAATCAAAATAATAAGAAAATTAAGGCGTTAGATCTGATAGTGGTGGTGAATACTATGGTAGATATGACGGTTCAAGCCGATGTTCCGATCCATTTGCGAGGCAATAACAGGAATGTGGCATCGTCCCTCAATACATCATGCCAGGGACACCACGTCAAAATGGTGTATCTGAGAGATGAAATTGGACCCTAAAAACATGGTTAGGAACATGATTTGTCATTCTACTTCGCCAGAGTCTCTTTGAGGAGAGTCCATAAAGACTGCAGTTTCTATCCTTAATAGATTATCCAATAAAGCAGTCTACAAAACCTCATACAAGCTATGGACTGGAAGACGTCCTAGCATTTGACACTTACGTATTTGGGGGTGTTCTGCTAAGGCTAGGCCTTAAAGGCCTCATAAGGAAAATTGGACTCCAAAACTGTTAGTTGCTACTTTATTGGATATTCAAAAATATTAAGGAAATTCAAGTTTTATTGCCCTTCTACTAATACCTTAATTGAGATGAATAATGCCAAGTTTATTGATGATGTTGAGAATAGTGGGAGTACACAATCCAGAAATATTTGTTTTGAAGAAGAACGTGTTGATATTCCTATGATGGATATTCAACCTGTTAACGTGATCATGCCTGTTCTTGAACTTGATGCAGATGCAAATCACGAAGATATTGCTAGATTGCATTCTGCTAATCCGAAAACACCTCAACCTCCCCAATTACAGATGCCAATAAGGCGATCCAATAGGGAGAAAAGATATTCTATTTCGGATGATTAGTAGTTTATCTTGATTAGCATGAGTCTAATATAAGAATGGAAAATGGTCCTATCACTTTTCATCAAGCCAAACAAAGTGCTTACTCTTCAAATTGGATGAATGCTATGTTAGATGAGTTAAAGTCCATGAATGACAACAACGTTTAGGATCTTATCGAGTTACCGAAGGGGGTGAAACCAATTGGATGCAAATGTGTTTTTTAAAACCAAACGCGATTCCAAAGGTAACATCGAAAGATATAAGACACGTCTTGTTGCTAAAGGTTTTACTCAAATGGGAGACATTAATTATAAAGAGACTTTCTCTCTAGTTTCCACAAAATACTTTTTTTTTAGAACATTATGGCCCTTGTAGCTCATTATGATTTAGAGTTACATTAGATGGATGTTAAGACTGCATTTCTGAATGGAAATATTGTAGGGCTTTGAGATTAAAAGACTTAGAAGATAAAGTTTGCAAATTAAAGAAATTCATCTACGGCTTAAAGTAGGCAACTCGTCAATGGTATTAAAAGTTTGATCTAGTAATTTCTTCCTTCGATTTTGAGAAAAATCCGGTTGATCAATGTGTTTATCATAAGATTGGTAAGAGAAAATTTATTATTTGCTATATGTTGATGAAATCCTATTTGAAAATTCTGTCATAAGTTTATTTCTTTCAACAAAATTTATTATTAAGATTTTTGCTATAACATAGTTTATGATAGGCTTGCATACTACTTGCATTGATCACATAATTATTGGTCTATCACTCCGGATATTGTTGAATTGGCACTTGGTAGATTATTTGCACTAGGTAAAATACTCATTGTTAAAAGTGATAAGGTGAGCTCCCATGTCCAAAACATGATTTATATATGAACGGAATACATGAACATTATCTCTCATGCATCGGTAGTAGAAAATATAATGTATGATAAAGTTTATCCATATTAGGATATCAGGTATACCATTGGAATGTTTGGAAAATATTCATGATTGAAGAATGCTCACCAAGTAGTGGATATTGCAGTATTTAAAAAGAACACTAGTTTATGCTCACATATTACATATCTTATCAATTGAATTAGATATTTATGTTAAACTTTTAGTGTACTGCCCAATAGAATTCTCTGTCTGATGTAAAATATGTGAACATTATGGTTAAAGAAATTTTTTATTTCAGGGTTTTACGCTATAGGTTTCAGAGAATGACAATCAATTCTATATTATATCGAATTAAATTTTTTGTCGTTAAACAAAAAAAAGTTCAGAATCATGCTATGATGGTTAAGGATGTACCACATAAGGTGTTCAACGAGCATGTTGCTTGTTTATGGCATGGTTAGTTCTTATGATGTTCCTTATCAGTAGGAGTCTATATTTAATTGTCATTGGTTATCACCGTTATTTGTTGATGATTTCGAAATAAAGATTTCTACTCAATTATAGTTGTGCATATAAATTTTGATTAAGTAGAATAAGGCGATTCAATTTTGAATCATAAGGCATGACCAGTTGAAAATGGACATGATCAGGAATCACATTACATGTCATTTTCATGCTACACATCCATACTTTGCTCTATGTAATTGATTGTATTGGTATCTGTGACCATGGATGGGTCCAATCACGATAAATGTGGTAAAGGCCGCTATGATCCTATATTGATATTTTCAATGGACCAAATTGTTTTGAGATGAGACTCACAATTCTCGACAATCATGTTTTAAGCTCATAAAGTTTTACAATGTATAATCTATAGATGATCTATGACTATGTACTCCAAGTGAGAGATCGTTAGAAAATTCCCTTAAGGTGGATCTACATAGTTCATATTATTATACGTTGTAGACCGTCGAACTATAGGTGAGTGGTGTTTGATTTGACCCGATTAGTTGTGATTATTAAGAAACAAGAATAGAGTTTTAAACACGTTTTTAATTACATGTTGTATGTCTTGACATGTATTACTAAATTGAGTATGAAGGTTATTTATGTGTAAATACCAATTTAAGTTCCATTGTAATTCTATTATTGATGATGGCTAATAGTAGAATTAGGGTTCTATACATATGGTTGAGGTCCTCACTCTAAACCTAATTCTCTATCTCATACATTTCTCATCTAGTTTGAGAAACACAAGAAAAATGTTCTGGAGGTGGAAGATCTCTCCACTGCATGATGCTAGTTCGCGAGGATTGCTACGAGGATACCCTTCATTAATGGTGACTTCAGGTATACTTGATTAAAGTTTTTCTTCATTGATTATTAACATGAGGTCTTGTTTAGGTTCTGTTAGATTCCAACATGTCCTTTACATTGAAAATATAAAAGATATTCATATCTTTAGGGAGATCAACAATATCATGTCGGTGCTAATTTTCCCGAGAACATGGAGAGGACCAAGTTTATTCTTTTTAAGCTTGCTGTATATTCAAACGAAACAGTTCCTTGTGCATGCATGAATATCATAACAATGTCATAAATCGCGCCTCGTGAAAGCGTAACCAAGCGAAACACAACTGATAGTAATTGTAGAAAATAACATTAACGCACAATATGAGTAAATCAATGCAAAGTGAACAATAAACACATACCAATTTTACGTACTTTGGAAAAATTGTCTACATCTTCCAAACAAACAAGAGAAATTTCACTATATGTGGAAAGAGTACACCAATTAAGCAACTTTTTGTTTGCTCCTGCACATGCCGAAGGTGTCACAAAAACGCGTTAAAGAAGTTACACTCTTCTTTCTCCAACTAGAAGTTGTTATTCAACAAGAAGCCGCTTCAACAAACTAGAAGAGATGCCCTAAAAAACTCTTTAAGATTTTCTCTTCAACTTTTAGATGACATTTCAATATGGGTCTTATTTATAAGAGAGGGAGGTAGGCTTGTAGCAAAATTATTTGGCTTGCACTCCAAGTAATTATAATTGGAAACCAACTTAAAAGGAAACGTTCCCAAATATTTTATCTTCTAAAAGATCTAGCACATAAAAGAACTTGGATGATATGAGAGAGCCATTTACAATGTAACATGCATTTGGAATGCTATACTTGTGTTGTCAACAATTGTGTACTTTTTCTCCAAAATGTGTACCGAGGTCAATTGACACGACTAGTCTGGCATTCAACATGCCACACTCAGGCTGGACATCATACTTTTTTGCTACTAATGACATGCCTCGAGCATGACTATTTACTTTGTTTTTTTGGTTAATTGCTAAATCCCCTAACAATAAATAGCTAATTAAGATGTGCACTCATCATTAATCACTATTGCACTTACGCCCAAGACTAGCAGTGAACGTGCATTGACTATGTATTTTCACATTAAATGACCAAAATGCTCTTAATAAATCAAAGACTGAGATTGAATGTTTCATATCTCGAACATCTCATCTCGAAGAAAATCGTATGGCAAATTTGAAATCGTAATCAAATCTCGCGGAAAATTCAGTCGCAGATAAAATATTTGGATCTCAAACATCTCATCTCAAAGAAAATTATAGGGTCCAGTTGAAATCATAAAAAAATCTCGAGAAAAACTAAGGTAGCAATGAAAGACTAAGGGGAAAGATCTATAACATCCTCAACAATACCATCTGCAGGAGCCGAATCATCGATAGGAACTCTTTCTTCAACAGGAAGAGAAGGCGGCTCTTCAGCCATTGGATCAACAGGGGGATCTTCAACGCCCTCATCATCCTTGAAGGTCTGATAGAACAAAATACGACACTGAGACAAGTCGACACCGAGACCCTCAATATAATCCAGAAGCTCAGTCCGACCATTTGTCGCTGCCAATCCACTACTTCCATAACACGGAGTCTATCCTTAACAGAAGCAAGCTCGCTTCTTACCGCAATGAGTTGGCCCTCAGCAGTAGTGAGCATCACGGAGGAATCAGCCTTGACATTGTCAAGTAAAGCCAGTAACTGCTCCACCCTTTGTTCAACGATGTTCCAATTTTTAGAGTGTTCTATCATGGCATGCGCAAACTCATCACGAAACGCCTTTTCAGCGGAAAACTATTTCTCCACATCGAGCAAACTTGTGTGGATGGCGTCTAAGTCAACTATCAAGGATTCAAGCGCGGCCACAGACTGATCCTGTGCACCCCACAGACTGATCCTAGACCCTCCAACTCGACTAATGAAGCCTGAGAAACCTCAACCGCTTTAATCTGTTCTAAGCATCGCGCTTTCAACGCGTCATATTGGTAAAGAACATGAGAGAATAGCAACAACAGCACGAAGAGCTTCATCTCCATAGAAATCAAAGGATTGTGATTAGCCTGGTGACTCAAACCCATCACTCCTACATAGACCAAATGGGTCATCCCGTCCATTATAAGCCTGACACCATCCTCAAGATGAAGATTCGGGTTCAACACGGACATCTAGGGCCTCTCCATCGATCGTCTGTGTCATTCATTAATCATCTTACGTGCACCATCCTGCACGCCAAGACGAGAAAACCAGCAAAACTTCACATCTAATTTGACATGAGTTTATTCAGGAGTAGGTTCCTTCCAACTTACCCGTGAGTGAAGAACACGAGGATCCAATTGTACTGAGGAACCACCACCACCCACAGCTTGGAAAGAAGAAGGAACGACAAGAAAACCTCCACCACCCTCTCGTAATTAAGCAAAACGGAATGAATGGCTTTCTTAAAGAGAAAAGAAGAACCCAAGTGGGCTGCGGAATGAGGGATCTCCACCTCTCCATCATAAGGAGGGGAAGAAAAAGGACGAGGTTGCACTTCGGGAACCCAGTCACGACTGCCAAACTCCTTAGACTAAACAACACCAACTGGAACATCTTGTCATCTAAGGACAGAGGATCCTCATCAGAACACTTGGCAGCATCAAGGTCGCCATAAGCAGAGATGAGCTTCTTTTCCCAATCGTTCAGTGAAAGAACGATATCTTTCTCACTCCTCTCCAAAGCCAACTTCATCTCTTGCCTCCTGTAGAGAGCAACAGTCTTCCCTCAAAGGGTCTCTATCAATAGAATCCGAATAAAGAGATGTACTACGCACAGAGTCAACAAGCCGTTTCTTCTTCAAAACACGGTCAGAAGGCATAAACAACTGCTTCGATGGACTAACAGGCCTCAACAATTTTCTCTTCCTAGAAGAAGGACCGGTAAAACTACGGACTTGATCATTGAGATCCGTAACGCTTGAGCTCACTTTACGATCATCAAAAACATCATCACCTTTGACAACGGCAGCACGAACAACAATCTCGGTGGCTTGCTTTTCGGTTAACAAAGCCCGCTCGGCCTCATTCATGTTGTATATACCACTGCGCCCCACCATAGCATCAGTAAGATAGGCGTCCAATGGAGCTACCAGAAGCCTCTAGAAACGCTCACTGATAACCTACTCTTCAGTGGTCAATTGCAGCTTTTGACTCTTGATAGGAACTCGAAAAGACCTTACTATCTGCAAACCTCGTAAATTGAAGTAGCCAGAGTCAACAAACACGTAAATCCAATCTCACACCCAACTTCTGATGTCAACATTGAGACTGCCGAAACTCGCAGGAGAATGAAGGAAACATGTACGGTTGGGTTTCATGCTAAACCTCACCAAAGAATGCAAGATTCTAGCGGTTAAAGGAATACCAGAAAGATTACCTTGGCATACGTGGATACCATAACTCTCCAACCATTCAGACCCATCTGAGCAGGAGGAATACCTAGGAATTCTAGATATGACCATAACAACTCCAGAACTGGAATCCGAAGACCAACATAGAACATGCGAGGGTAAAACGCAATATATCTCTTCCTTAGGTGACAAGGACTGTTGTTTTCATGAGGGAAAACAATTTCAAGGTCGGGGGAAAGCATAGTTGGAACGAACACTATCCAAAGTAGCATGAGAAGCCTTATTTGGGGAAAAATGAGCCACATAGGTAGAAAACTGATCACTGTCCAGTAAGTCACCAGCAGACATCGCAAGTAAGAACGAAAAGACAAAAAAAGGAGGCAATAAAAGAGAAGAAATAACACTAACAACGAAGATGGCGTAAATAAGGGGGCAAAGTAGCCACAACACCCTTTGTACAAACAGGCAACTAAAATATTGCTCATGGAACGACATATGGGACATAATGGCACAATAAAACTCCTGGAAAATGTGCGTGAAAACAAATAGAAAACAAAGCAACTGAGACGATCAATCGACTGAAAGTTATTAAACATTATGTTCGATGTAGAAGCGCGATCAAAATAGCAACCGTCACACAGTTAGTGGATACGTGAAAATATCCACTAACTAAGGGGGGAGTAGCTGATGATACATCAAAATAAACCAATCATCACGGCTGTACACGTGGCATAAAGACCCATCACGAGGATACAACGCCCAATCTATTGGGCCAGCTCATAAAGCCCAAGAGGAATAAAGCCAACTACAGATGCCAAGACGAGGCCTGCCACTAAGGAGACATAAACAAGGCCTGGATCCAGGCCTAAACGAATCAGAGCCTGAGTCCAGACTTGACACGAGTTCTCTCATAAAGAAGAGGAACATTGCACCAAAAATAAGTGGTGGATGGAGTTACACCTCCCCAAATGCATCTTCATTGAGGAGGAGACTGTTACAAAACATCTCATTCCGTTGCGCCTCACATGCTTAAGTCACGCAGAGAGTTAACCATGACCATTATAAAAGGTAAAGAGAGCATTCAACATAGGTGTGCAACTTTAATGGAGTTCACTCCATACTTACTTCATTCTTCCAACAGAGTTACTGACTTAAACATCGGAGTGCCTTCGGCCATAAAAAATGGTATTTGGCAGTCTAACAATTGTTTTGCAGGTCGAACTCATAGGATGATGATTTTTAGATGCATCAATTATAACTTTAATTTGTTATTTAATAACTCAAGGGAAATCTTATTTAAACCTATCATTCGATGTGTGAACATAGAAATCATTGGTTCTCTCATCTACGGACTTGTTTTAAAAACAACTAATTGGAAATTCAAATTTTAGTGGTGCTCTTGTAAAAATAGGAAGAACATTTTTTCTAGCCCTAGCTTATGTGGAAATTCTACATTTTTCTCTGCAATCCAACCCACTATGAACAATTGTCTTAACTTGATGTTCTATCATCCACTTTTCTACAACAACTAAGTTCCATGTCATTTTTCTCATCTTTTTTTTTTGCTCATACTCCTAACATATCTACAAATGAGTATGTTTGGGAAGCCAAGTTTGGGAGTCACATTTGGGTCAAGTTTTGGTTTTTTTACACTTTTTAAACACTCAACCACAAACACCATCTATAAAAGGGGTAGAAGTGTAAAAAAACCAAAACTTGGCCCAAAAGTGAATCTCAAACTTGGCTCTCTAGAATTGTTGATGTACAAATATTGATATTTTCATATATAAGAGAAATTGAACTCTCAAGTTTCATGATAGATCTCTAATTCCATTTTTATACAAGGATAATGAAGAAACGGAAGTCGTTGGCGTCATCAATATTGAAGTAAAGCGAAGAAGAGTATTAAAAACCAAACTTTGCATTAGATAAAATCTTGATTTTGTTGAGATGGGCGAAGCTAGATTTTAGATGGAATGATGGCAGACACACACTTAGTTTCTTTCCTGTATACACAACAAATGATTTCAGAACAAAATAAGGGGAAAAATAAATAATAGAAAAATTTAAAAACTAAACAAAGACAAAGAAGATGATGGAGGAGAAAATTAAGGAAGAAAAATAGTATAAAAATTAAATTACCTAAAACCCCTTACTAATTTTTGGTTCTTTCATCATTTGAATTAGTAAAATAGTTTTTTTTTATTGATTAGGTTCCCTCATCATATGATGGGTGTAAGAAAAGATTTTCCAAAACTTAAATACAAGCAAAATGCATTTATTTGCATTTTATAAAATTTTATTATTACATCTGCTTTATGTTCGTAAAGCGTCGTTTTGCTTTTCATTATTCGCTTAAAGTGGTAAGAGGGGTTTTCACTTTGCCTTCGTTTCAATGCTTTGACTACCTTGGTTTTAGACACCAAGTTTTTTGGGTGACTCTAGTGTAATATGTGGTGCTAATATCACTCACCCAAGAAAAACAAAATAAGGTAAATTTGATGTTATTCCCTTGTACTAATAAGGTAAATGATTTTAATCATTTTATAAATTTAATTTGATCTTGGCATCTACTCAACCGCTATTTTGGGCATGTGCTTGTCAACTACTTGACGCAATTAAATAATAATAATAATAAAACTTGAATTGCCCTCATTTAAGGGCGGAGGACAAAAAAGGTAATTCAAAATGGACATTCCTCTCTAAAATGCGGGCGAGCTAGGTCTATCTTTCGCACACGTGGGAAGCCCATGCATAGTCTGCATACGACAAGTAAGGGTGTCAATGAATTAGAATTGAGTGGGTGTGAGAAATCTGAATCTAATCCCATAAAAATTTAGCCAATCCAAATCAAAATGCAATAAAAAAAAAAATCCAATATTGGAATCCAAAAATCCAAATCTAATTAATACGCTCAAATTCGAAATGCACCCGAATCCATCCGAAAGAACTTAATTTGACAATTTTTTGTATTGAAAGCAAAAAAATGCTTTAACATTAAAATTTTTCTTTTATGATTGATGATACACCAAACCGTCATTTAATATGCGCCGTACGCGTGTCATGTTGATCTCGACAGCATAGCAAAAACGAGCCTGATTGTCCATCCAATCTGGAAAATCCTAGACAGCACTAAGCCCATCTTGGCCTAATCAGGCAAGTATCTAGGGGATCACCTAAGATGGGCATGCCAACAATATATTGGTTCTGACTAGGAAGCAAATATTAGAGTATAAATCGTGCATGGAAAACTCTCATACATGAACGACTCCCAACTAGGAAAGGATCTCCAGCAAGATCTCTTTCCCTAAACTACGCCACCAAAGGCCTAGCCGAATGAGAACTCTCACATTATAAATAAGACACAGAGTTGATGAAGAGGGGTACGCTACAGACCCAATTTACAGCTTTAATCATTTCTCAAGCCTTGTCTGATCACTTTAGCATCAGAGTGACATTAGACACCACAATGGTGGTCCTTGGTTCATGTGTGTTCCTGTGCAGGTCCAAATCAAGGTCAAGGATAATAGGATTTGACTTCATTAGTTTGGCGCCGGCCGTGGAGACAAAAGAAGTTCCTTGAAGACAGTGATATCACCATTCCTCACAATCCAGAGAGATGGTGACCACGAGATCTTGCAACAATGGAGACATCTCTGAGCCCTTTCGTGGATGGGAACAAAATCAGACCCCTGCGCCAATAGCAGCCGCGGCGAACCCTAGGGTGGATGTATTGTCAACCTAGATGCAATAAATTGCATGAGCGATGGAAATGCTCACTCAGCAGAAACCTCCACCCATGAAAAGAGACTGGGAGCAGCAAAAAGCCCCATCCCCAGAAAACACCAGAGTCAGACTTGTCAAACTAGACCAAAGCTTAGTCACTTCAGGATGATGACGATGGCTTCTGGTCCGCTCTAATGCCTAGTCTACTAGATGGATGACAATGGCTTAGAAAGTGGGAGCTTAGTTAGCGCTCTAATGCCTGATCGATCCGGCTTGCCAGGGATCATTGTCCAACTATTGATAATGGTCACCAAACCCAACCAAAGCTTAGTCAGTGATGACTGATTACGATAGCTTCTGGTCCGCTCAAAGCCTAGTCCGCAAATAGGGGATGATGACGGCTTAGAAAGTAGGAGTCTAGTCAGCTTTCTCGACGTCTGATCACGACGACTTGCTAGGAATCATTGTCCAACTACAGATAATGATCGCCGAACCCGACCAAAGTTTAGTCAGTGGCCACTGATAACGATAGCTTCTAATTTGCTATAACACCTAGTTCGCCGAGAACGAATGACAATGTGTTAAAAAGTGGGAGTCTAGCCAGTGCTCATGCAGCCTGATGACGATGTCTTGCTAGGGATCATTGTCCTTCCGCAAATAGTGATCGTCGAACCTGACCAAAGCTTAGTCAGTTTTGACTGATGGCGATGGCTTTTGGTTCACTCTAACACCTAGTCCGTCGAGCGCGAATGATGATGGGTTAGAAAGTTAGAGTCTAGTCAGTGATCGCCAAACCCTACCAAATCTTAGTCAATTTTGACTGATGACGACAGCTTCTAGTCTACTCTAAGATCGTAGCCCGCTAAGCGCGGGTGGAGGTGGCTTGGAAAGTGGAAGTCTAGTTAGTGTCCTCAACACCTAATCATGATGAATTGCCAGAGATCATTGTCCAACTATAGACAATGATCGTCGAACCCTCCCAAAGTTTAGTCAGCCCCAACTGATGACGATAACTTCTGGTCCCCTTTACAGCCAAATCCGCTAAAAGCAAATAAAAGCGATTTGAAAGCCCAGTCAAAGCTTTGGAAGCTTAACTCGAGCAACTCACAAGGACCATCATCAAATTATTCATTGCAATGCACAAGCTTGATTGCAGTCTGACCAGTTCGCTTATACTAGCAACGATGCTGGTTCGAAATACAGCCTGGTCTGCATATGGTGGATTACAACGGCGGATCTTGAAACCGGGTGATGGACTGCTTTGATTTATCTATCACCAGTCGAGCTTATCTCTTCGCATGAAATTTTGCTAACTTACAAGACTTGGCCGACACAACTCCCCGATCTCTGAAGAGTAATGACCAGGGTTGCTTGAATTATGGCAACATAAGTAGTCAAAACTCTCACCAACAAATCAATCATATGACTTTCCGACTCAGCACCACCTATAGTCCAAAAGCTAGTAGCATGATAAGACAAAACAGAAAAAGCCATTAGGGAAAGTCAAAGAATACATAAGTGCAAAATGCTATCAACATATTATCTCTTATTGATAAGTCAAAAATACAAGGTCCACTCCTTGTTGGGAGGAGGTTTAGATACAATGGAGCTAGATTTGGTAGGAGAAGAAAGAGGGGATGCGTTTGCATGCGCTGCCACTCGGACGCCCTGGATTTGATCACCTTCTTCTTCTGATTGATCACCCTTTTCTTTTAATTGATCGTAGGTTTCCCCAAACTCTGCGAAAGACAAATATTATTAACGAGATAGGTCCCATTCGGGATACTCCTCCTACATCAGCTGTAGCAGCTCCAGTCGTCCATGCACAACTCTATTGAACTCAAACATTCCCTAGGCCTTCAAAAGATTTTCCTTATGCACCCTCGACTCAGAAAAGTCTCATTCCAGCTGCTCCAACTTGCCCAACAATGTATTAGTTCTGGATTGCTCGGCACTCAAGTTTTCCTTCGCAACACTTAGTTCATTTTGTGCCAAAAGAAGCTGTTCTTCTACTGTCCGCACACTCTTGGCATTGGAGTCAACGTCAGCCTCTATTTGCTAACATCGAGCAGTCCACTCAGACTTCTTTTCGGCCTTCTCAGCCTTCAGAGCTTGCACCTCAGCCTGCACCTTGGCTGCAGCCTCCCGAGCAAATTGTGAGTCACGATGAACAAGGTTTAGTTCTTCCTTGAACATGTCCCTCGCTGACATTGCTCCTGCCAACTCGAACTTAAGCATTTCTAAGCGAATCCTTTGAGCCACCGATATTGTCTTCCAGACCTCCTGATCAACAGCCAATTGAGCAGACCTCCATTCCTGAAGTTGCTTATTTAGTGATTCAATTTCTCGGAGAGCATCGGAGTACGACTTTTGCAAGTTCGCAAAGACTCGCTCCATGGTATACACTTTTTCACGAGCAGACTCAACCTCCGTCCCAGCGACGATGACTTGGTTCAGATATGACATCACCAAAATGAGATATTTCTGCCCCTTGTCCATACGCTCTCCCAGCGCATCACTAGCTGGCATCGAAACACAATTTTCCAGCCAATCATTCCACCTATTGATATTTTTCTTCGAGGCATAAGAAATATCAGCCTTCGAGTGCTAGGCTTGGTTTCTCATCTTTAACACATCCGGAGCGAACAAACTGATCCACGCATCTAGATGGAGGTCTTTAGGGACCGGAATTACTCCAGCACTACTCTTCATTGTCTTTGCTATTGAAATCTCATTTGACCTGGTTGACCACTAGTCTTGAGTCGTTTTATGTCGTTAGGTGATCTATGCCGATCCCAAAAGCTAGCTTCAGGCCGAATAGAAGTGCTCCGTGTTCGACCTCGTTTTTTGAACCAGGGAAGCTGAATTTGATGACCTTTTCGAGGATGTAGCCGTTGGGGGAGAGGAGTGTGATCCCTGCTCCACTCACCCTATCTGTTGAAAATCGTTGCAACGCAGGATCCATGCTTGGACATCTGATTTAGAGGGTTGAAAGTCTACCCTCGGCTCTTCTTCGCCAATAAATTCAGTGATGAAATTTGCAAGCGGTTGGGCTTTGATGGTAGGATGGCAGTTCTTGGAGCGGAGCTTATGTCGAACTGCTCGAGCTCTACTGACCATTTCACCATCCTGCCAGACAGCTCGGATTTATGCAAAACCAAATGGGGTGGATGTTTGGTCAAGACCATTATGGAGTTGGCCTGAAAACAAGACATCGATTTCCTAGAAGATACGACCAATGCCAGAGCAAACTTTTCCAGGTATAGATAGTGTTCTTCTGCTTCTACGAAGGTTTTGCTGGTGTAGTATGCTGGCCTCTGGGTTCTTTGGTCGACTCGTACGAGGGTTGAACTGACAGCGTGTTTGGAAACATACAAGTACAAGTATAGTGTTTTGCCTTTCGCGGGTTTTGAGAGTAGCTCCAAACTCCCCATGTATGCTTTCATGTTCTAAAAGGTTTGTTCGCATTCCTCGTTCCACGAGAATCCTTTGCTCCCTTTTAATATCTTGAAGAATGGGAGGCATTTGTCGGACGACTTTGATATAAATCTATTGAGTGGTGCTACCCTCCCAGTTAGGCTCTGAACGTCTTTGATATTGGTCGGGGATTTCATGTCGAGAAGAGCCTGAATCTATTTTGGATTGGCTTCGATCCCCATTTTGTTCACTGTGTAGCCTAGGAATTTCCCCGACTCGACTCTGAACATGCACTTTTGTAAGTTGAGTTTCATCCAGTATTTCTTGAGTTGGTCGAATGCTTCAGCAAGATCTCGTATGTGGTCGGGGCTACAAAGGCTCTTGACCAACATGTCGTTGATGTATACTTTCATATTTCTACCGATCTGCTATTTGAACATTCGGTTGACCAATCGTTGATAAGTAGCCCCTGCATTCTTCATGCCGAATGGCATTATCCTATAGCAATAATTCATATTTCTGTTACAAAAGAAGTTTTCTCTTGATCTGGGAGGTGGTCAATATTTGATTGTAGCATGAATAGGTGTCCATAAAGCTGAGTAGGTTGTGTCTCGAAGTGGCATCTACTATTTGATCGATGCGGGGAAGTGGGAAGTTGTACTTTGGGCAAGCTTTGTTTAGGTCAATTAAGGCTACGCACACTCTCCACTTCCTTTTTTTTTGTACAAGAATGGTGTTTGCCAGCCAATCGGGTATCGTGCTTTCTTGATCATGTCTGCGTCGAGTAAACGTTGTACCTCTTCATTTATGATCGCGTTCCTTTCGAGTGCCACGAGCCTCTTCTTTTGCCTGATGGTTTTTTTCGAGGGGTTGACCTCGAGGCGATGAGTGATTATTGACAGATCAATCCCTACCATATCTCGCATGGTCCAGGCGAAAATGTCCTGGTTACGTTGCTACAGTTTCGTATGTTGCTTCGCTACTACTTTGCTTAGGCGAGAACCAATCTGAATGACCTTGCTGTTTTGAGGGCTGTCAATGTAGACCCTGACGGTTTCTTTCTCTGGTTGTCCGACTTTGGGCCTTCCTCGAGGGCTTACTGGTGCCTCGTTACCCGGTGCCTATTTCTCTTCTCTTGTGTTTTGGGCTGTTCGAAGGGTAGTCTTGGCCATTAGATTTGCTGCTTGTTGAGGACTATCAGGAGGAAAAGTCGCCATGTATTGGCATTCCCTGGCCGCCAACAGATCCCTTCTCAACGTACCGACCTCTTGGTTTGTAAGGTACTTGAGACACTGGTGTAGGGTGGAGGCCGCTGCTCCCATATGATGTATCCAGAGTTTTCCTCGAACCGCATCATACGGGGAGCTATTTTTTGCCACTAAGCTTCAGATGTGTTCCCTAGTTTCTGTTGTTGTGTGACCTAGTGGTCACCATCTCTCTAGGTTTTGAAAAGAGACTACGCTTAGTGTAAAGTTAAGAAACATGTCATCCCCAAGGACGGCGCCAAACTGATGCAGTATTTTTCTGCTCCCTACTTTGACATAATCCTGCTGACCTGCACAAGTGACGAATGTGAGCCGCATACTATCGTGGGGTGGCCGATGGCACTCTGACACTAAAGTCAGACAGGGCTCTGAAGAAGGTGTAATGTTGTAACCAGAAATTTGTAGCGTACCTTAGCTTACCAACCTCATGTCTTATTTATAGTAAAAGGAGTCCTTGTTCTACAAGGCCATTGTATCCGTAGTTTAGGAAGGAGATCTTCGTGGAGATCCCTCCCTAATTATGAGTCGTGCTATAGGAAGGTAGTTTCATGTTAGCTCTGTGCTCCTAGATACATGGGAGATAGTTCCCAATCCAAGAGCATTTCGTAGAAGGATGTTTCCCTGTGTGGAAGATACTCTAGCGTTTGCTTCCTAGTTAGAAACAGAGAGTAGTTGTAGTTGCCTGTCCGAAGCTGATCCTTGAGATACCTACCTGAAGAGGGCTTACGGGTATTGAAGATAGCTGTGAGACGTGTGGGCCTAGCTTGCTGTGAGAGTACTGCAATTGGGCGGGCTTAGAACCGCTTGGACCGGATTAGTGTTGGGCTGACGCTTGAGGCCGTAATTCCTTGAGATCATCATGACACGTGTACGGCTCCGAGGTGTGACCATTTTTATGTATCATCAGTTTGTATTTGTGTTACAGAAAAAAAAAACTGAGGTGGAGATAGGTGTATTACTGTTGGGATTGGGGTGTTCTAACGGGGTATAGAGACAAGGCTGGAGTTGGTATAATTTAGCAAACCATTTGACGACATACATTTGGTGTCATCGTTGGCAATATGACATCGTGCATTACACGCCTTCAGCAATTAGTTAAGTCATGAACATCACGTCGTTATTTATCAATTTTTTATTTTCCAACGATATTTAAAGCACGTCATTACTTCTCATTTTAACGACTTGCCAATGGCATCATTGAAGACACTTACGATATTCAACTTAAGTCGTCGTACATAAGAGCGACTTATATAAAACCTATAAGGACATGATTCGACAATGCAAAATGCACGTTGTAAAATGCATCACCTATTACGATCATTGATTCATTGACGTGCAGATAAACGTCGTTATAAGCATTAGAGGATGTGCAGTGCACATCATCATATCCTATATATGTTGTAGTGTCCAACCCATGTTGATCCGTTTTTGGCGGACTAGGAATTGGAACGAGCTAGTAGTTATCATCGTCAGTCATTCTGACTAAACTTTTGGTAGGAGTTCGGCAATCATTGTCTGTAGTTGGCCAATGATCCCTGGCAAGCCGCCTTCACTAGGCTACATGAGCACTGACTAAGCTACCACTTTCTAGGCCATCGTAATCTGCACGCAGCGAACTAGGCTTCGAGCAAACCAAAACCATCGTCATCAGTAGCCACTGATTAAGCTTTGGTCGGGGTTCAGCGATCATTGTTTGCATACGAGTAGTGACCCCTGGCAAGCCATCTTAATCAATTGCCGAGAGTGCTTACTAGACTCCCACTTTCTAGGCCGTCGAAATTCGTTATTTGCATACTAGGCTTCAAGCGGACCAGAAGCCATCGTCGTCGGTCATCACCGACTAAGCTTTGGCCGGGTTTGGTATCTATTGCTTATGTTTGGACAATGATCCCTGACAAGTCATCTCGATCATGCATCAGAGCGCTGACTAAGCTTTCACTCTCTAAATCGTTGACTCCCGTTTGATTTAACGAACTAGGCATTAGAGTGTACCAGAAGCTATTGTCATAAGTCGAAACTGACTAAGCTTTGGTTAGGTTCGACGTTCATTATCTATAGTTGGACAATGGTCCCTGGCAAGCCATCATGGCCAGGTATTACAAACACTGACTAAGTTCCCACTTTCTAACCCATCATCGTCTGCTTTTAGCGGGCTAGGTGTTAGCGTGGACCATAAGCTATTGTTATTAGTCAGAGCTGACTAAGCTTTGGCTAGAATAAGATTCTGGGCGTGTAAGTCTGAGATGGGTGTCTTGACTTACTTAGCTCGCATGTAAGATTCTGGGAGTTTAAGTCTGACTTGGGTGTCCTGACTTAGCTCGCATGGCGGTCTGATTCCAATGTCGGAACGATTGATCGGACTAACAATAGGTTGATCGACTTTAATAAACAACAAATGAATGATAGTGGAGCTGAAGCCTTGGATTTGATTATAACACTCTATAGGCACGCTCCTTATTCCATGGGCGCTCAGGGCCTTTGTTGTTTGTTCCTTTGCATGTGCTGGGACGGATCTGGAAGGGCATAAGCTTAGGCCCATTAGTTGAGGGGCCCAATTACAAAAAATCTTTGTTGATCAGCGTGCCAGGGATACGGTTCATTCTGCAAGACGTTTCAGTTTCGATTACTCCCCTTAGTTAATGGGGGTGCTTGCAGGGTCATTAATTAGAAATATGTGGACTTGTGCAGTTGCAATTGGAACCATCATTTTTTCAATTTTCTGTACAACATTTAATGCTGAAGTAACTACTTGTTGACACCTCTTCATGAACCATTTCGCCTATATATTGGCTAGCTATTCTGCGTTCAAGCACAACAATGAGAATAGTTGAGCATGTTAACCAAATGCATCTTACCAGAGAGTTTGTTTTGGGTTTTACAAAGGCTGACGGAAGATCTCCCTCACTGGAATCTTTGAATGTTCTAACATTTAGACCGATGAGGCCTGATAAGACTTGTTGTTATGCAGTGCTGCCTGATCTGGGTGGGCATCTGATAGATCCCATGAGATCTTTTAATATCTTCTTATATTTCGTAGAAGAAGTACGAACTGTTCCTCAGGGGACAGGTCTGTCTTCCATCTTCTGCGGCTTCCGAGTTCCCATTCGCCATTGCTGTTGGGTGATAATAACTGTAGATAGTTTGTGGTGTTCGCCTGCTCTAGGATAGTGGAGTTTTGATGAATGGGACCCTCTTTCCAGTGACGTTAGCTCAGCCACATTTCAGACACTTTCATCTTGAGGGTCATCCTCCTTTTTCCTCTTTCTGCTCAAGTTTTCGTTCCTGTCTGTAGAGTAGTTAGACAAGTTGAAGACGTTTGCGTTTCATTTCGAGGCTCATGTTGCCACTTTTGAATAATCCCTGCAAGGTGATTTGACAGAGCAATGAATTGATTGCGTTCCTTCGCCATCTGTTGCAGGCGCTTTTACTTTAACCACCTTCTTTTCTGGAGGTGGATTAGCAGATCAGAGTCTCTACCCTTGTTATAGCAGATAGAACTTGCATCGGATTTAGATACTTGTAGTACATAAAATGATGTACTAGTTGGTTTGCAAGCTTTGTAATAACTCTCATTGCAATCAATAAAATCTTTTTTATTTCTGGAATGTGACTTGTACGAACAACTCTTTTACACTGAGTTTTTTTTTAAAGCTAATGAAATTGCTGAATAGTGGACTTAGTATTGGCGGGCAGTTCCTTGTTGATTAACAACTCTTGGAGTTGGTGTTCATTTGCTGAAGTATCATTACTTAGCTCTTTATTAGTCTGGAATTTGTTGCTAGCTATCACTTTTGGATCTCTGCATAGCTGCACCTTGATTATCTGGGCTTCTCTGCCCTTATAAAGTGATTATACTCTTTTGTCTAGGCCTGATGCCTGACATGTTGGTTCTGTGAGTCTGGGTTGTAACTGGCAACAATTCAGCTGTTTCACGGCTGCATAATGGCAGTCTTGTTGCTGACTAATCTCCTCGGATAGTCCCTTGGGCATGGACGGATGTATATTTTATGCATGGTGCTGGGTGGATACCACTGCTTCCATATGATGAAGTCATGGCCTTCCCAAAATAATGTTGTAGGTGGACGGGGCGTCAACTACCATTAACTTTTTGACAATGTACTTTCATAACCGTCGCTCTCCTGCCACAACCATTAAATTGATTTTCCTGATGGTGAAGCACTTCTCTCCGCTGAATCCAACCATAGGGTGGGTGGCGGGTGTTAGGTCTCTCTTCTATATCTGCATGTTTCGTAATGCACTAAGGAATATGACACTTTGGTGAGCTGCCAGTGTCCGCCAAGGCTCTCTTTACTTCCCACTTGGCAATAAGGATGGAGATGACCAGGGCGTCATTATGAGGAGAATGTACCTCTGGAGATCCCTCTCCTTAAACGTCAATGATGGGATCGGGCTGTGAACTCGTGCGTGCTACACTTGTCGATCCTCATATTGAGATGCTGTCCGCATCTCGGTTAGTGTCCTTTTGCGGGACTTGTTTGATTGTTCTCCTTCAAGAACGATGATGTGGAGGACGTAAATGACGCCAAGAGCTTCCTTTTCAATCTCCGTGACCGCGCCAACTTTTTTTTTTGCTCGGCCCTGCCTCTGTCCGAGCTTAGGAACTCCTTTAGTTTGTCATTCCTGATCCAGTACTCGACTTCTCATCTAAGGTTTTTGCTATCCTCAGTATCATGCCTGCTTTCCTTGTGGTAGGTGCACTATTTGTTGTTGTCACGCCGAGCAGGGTTTCCTCCCTGTGGTAGACAGCCTCTTCAGCTCTTCCCAATCCTTGATGGAATCTAGGATGTCGGATAGACTGGTATTGAAAAGGGTGACTAACCTGGATCTTACGTAATTCGAGGCCTTGTCCTGCCTAGTATGGCTCGAATCGGTTTTGATATTTGTGTGCTTCCTCTTGTTACCGCCATCATCTTCTTTTTTATTCCTTTTTTCCTGTCATTTGGAACAAAGAGTTTCTTTTCTAATTCCGCTTCTCTGTTGGTGACCAACATTTTGTCCAAAGTGATGTATCTCTGGGCATCTCTGAGCAAGTTTGTTATAATGGTTGGGGGGTCTAGAGTAAGGAAGTCATAGAACTTCCCTTTTTTCAGACCTAAAATGAAAGCCGTGAGGGCAGTGTCATCACTACAGCCGTCGATGAGGGTCAACTCATTGTTTAAACAAATAATGCACTTCCTCAACGTCTCGTTCTGTTTTTGCTTTAGGGTCAGCTGATAATGCAAGCTCCTCCTGAGCTATTGGCTGCCCATAAAGCGTGTGAGAAACGCCAATGCTAACATCCGGAATGAATCGATGGATTTCAAAGAAAGGCTGTAGAACCACGTAAGTGCTGACATTTTCAGGCTTGTAGGGAATGATCGACACATTATTGCATCGAACCCTTCCTAGAGTGCCATAACATGCTGGAAGTGGCGCAAGTGATCAGACGAGTCTCCTGTCCATCGTAAAACTCCAACTTAGGTGGTGTGTATTTCTTTGGCAGCAGTTCATCCATGATATAGTCTATGAATGGGGGGACCGTGAGATTAAATAACACGTTTGGGTTTGTGGCCCCATTGCGGATGGGATTGTGCGAGATGTGTCTGTCGGCTCTAGACGCTAGGTATCTATTGGCCACTCCTCCACCTCTCCTGAACATGCTTTTTGGAACTCTCTGGGGATTGGGCTCTTTGTTGGTCACAGTCTCCCTCTACAGGGGAGGATTCCGTTACTTGAAAGCCTCCATCGTTTCTGCGATTTGTCATATTTGTGTTGAAAGTAGGTCTACCTTTGGGTCTGCTGCGGCTGCCACTGACGCGAGGGTCTGAGGAGGTTCCTCCCATGGCGGTGGTGGAATGGGCGGCGCTCTGCCGGTTTGAGCATTCAAAGGCTCAACAACATTTCCATTGTTGCGAGACCTTATTGTCACCATCTCGCTGATTTTCTGAAAAATGTGGTACTACTACTTTTTCTAAAGAACTTTTCGTTTCCAACTAATGGCACCAAACTGATGTAGTCTATTCCTGCTCTCCTTCCTTGCTGCTTACCTAGACCTGCACAGGAAGCAAACGTGAGCCAAGGACCACCGTGTGGCGGCCGATGGCACTCCGATGCTGAAGTTAGATAAGGCTTAGGAAAGACTTAAAAGTGTAAACTAGGATTATGTAGAATACCTCAAGTTCATTGACCTTATCTCCCTTTTATAGTGTAAGAGTCCTTGTTTATTGACGGTTTGATGTATCATCAATACCCAAATGAAAAGCATGATTCACTCCACTGATACTTTCATCCGCCAAAAATATGGAAGCAAAATTTGAGTTAACAAGTGTGACTGGAGAACCCTACTGTTATTGAGAATTTTTTGAGTGAATTGCTCATCTAACATTGCAAATAAAAGAAAAAAGATTGTAAATACGGTAAAAAGAAAACAAGATCAAATTTTGAAATGAGTTATATTTAGAGTTATTGACTCTTCATTAATTTGCACATAAAGAAGAATTCCCCCAATTGTGTTGCTTTATCAAACAATTGATAAGAGTAATGATACTATGATGTCAAGGATAGTTTGTTTTTGTTATAATGTTTTCTTTTCCTGGAAGTCGGGCCAGCAACACCAATGCTAACAGGAGCATTGAGATCCATAACATCCCTACCCAAGTTCACTTCCCCATCAATGCTAGCATAATTAATACCAACAGCAGCAGCGCAGGCAACAATCTCCTTAGCTCGGTATTCAATAAGCAAAGCCCGCTCCGCCTCTCTCATAGTGTTCAACCTACAACGCTCCATGATGTCCCCAAAGAAAAATGCCTCCACGGAAACCACATGTAGCCTCAAGAAACAGTTATTGATCATCCGTTCTTCCACATTTATCTTCAGATCCTTCCATTTATTAGGGACTCGAAACTACCACACAATCTGACGTCCTCATAATTTGAAGTAGCTAAAGCTAACAGAAGCATAAAACCAGAATCTCGACCAGTTTTTGATGTCATCATTGAGCTTCCCAAAATAGACACGAGAACGAAGGAAGCAAATATCCTTGATCAACAACAGACCAACCACCAAATGCAAAACCCTAACAATCAAGGGAATTCCATAGAGAATGGCTATTGCATAAGTAGAGACTATAACCCTCCAACCATACGGACCCATTTGAGCAGGAGAAATGCCCAAAAAAATCTAGATATTCCCAAAATAACTCTGGAATTGGGAATCGAAGGTCGGACAGGAGCATGCATGGATAGAGTGAAATATACCCAGGCCTTGGAAAACAAGGACTATCATTCTTCTTGGGTAGAGCGATCTCGAGGTCGAATGGAAAATCATAATCGGAATGAACATTGTCCAACGTCGCCTAAGAAGCCTTCTTGAGCGAAAAGTAAGCTTCACAAGCAGCAAGCGCCTCACCGTCTAGTATATCGCCGACATACATCTTAAAGGAATGGAAGAACAAGGAAAATGAAGAAGAAGAAGAAAGAAGAATAAGCCCTAACTTCAAAGATAGAGTAAAAAAATAAACAAATCAATCACACCTCCTTTGATAGAACCGAGCAACTAAGAGACTGCTCATAGGATGATGTGCGAGATATGATGACTGCACGAAATTCCAAATACGCATGGAAAATGAACGGACGAATAAGAGATCGGGATACCAACCAACCAAAAGCTGCTAAAAACATTAAATGCGAGGCAATAATAAAATCGAAAGTCCAAACGTCATCAAGTTAGTAGCCACATTAGCATACCCATTAACTTAATGGGTAGTAGCTGATGATACATCAAATAAGACTAATATTGCAGCCATACACGTGGCAGGAATCATCTATCACGAGGATCAACTATCCTAAACCAGGCCAATCCATAAAGCCCAAAAAGGGAGAATCCAATCCTTTCAGAATAAACCATAGTTAAAGGCCTAAATTGAGGTCCAATAAAGTTCTCCCTTAAAGAGGAGGAACATTATAGAGAAAAGAATCGTCGAGGGAGTTACGCCTCCGAGGACGTATATTCATAAAGAAGGAGACCATTACGAAGAACGACTCCTCTCGTTGAGCCTCACATGCTTAAGTCACTCAAGAAATTAATAACAACCATTATATAAGGTAAAGGGAACATTCGACAAAGGTATGCAACTTTAACTGAGTTCTATCTAGATTAATCTCCATTTCCAACCGAGTTACTGCTGACTCAAGCATCAGAGTACATTCGGCTACCAAAAATGTGGTCTTTGGCAATCTAACATTTGTTTTTCAAGTCATACTTACAGAAGAGCGGATTTTGGATGCATCAGTTTGAATTAGAGATGTCACTAGGATAAGAGATGGTTGGAAGGTGTTCTAGATTGGTTACATGGATGAGATATTTAGTCCCCTTGGAATAAAAAGTCCTACTCTTATTTTCTGTTATAATGTTTTAAAAAAAAATTATTGTCTTTGAACCATACTTATCTCATCCCATCCCGAACCCATTTGGGATGGGACGTGGTCGGGATAAGGTCTATCCCATCCCGAAGATAAAGCAACAGAATGGGATTGGGATGAGGTCCATTTCGTCCCATCCCATCCCGTGTCCACCCCTAGTCCCAAAGGAATAGGGGAATCTTCTTAAGTGTAACCTATATGGGCATAAATGTAATCAGTTCTGTTTCGTCATTCGCTATTGGAGTCCATGCTATAAGAATGAACAATTTACTAGCAATGTGTAGCGAACCATTTACAATACTTTGTTTATTTCATTTTCATTTCCAAATTTTTAACACAAAGTTCTTATCTCCATGTATACTCATTTCAAAGTTCCGAGTACCCAAGTTCTTACTAGGTAGTCTTTGACATACCCTTAAGCCAAACGCTTGCCCACAAACCTTCCAATGACCAAGCGTTCACACTCTTTGATTCTATTAGCAAAATCATTGGTATTAACGAGTACCACCATTCTCCCTTTAACTATTACAGGAGGTTCATCATATTTCAGTTTGGTAACCCCAACATACTTGTTTCACTTAAGTTTGGATGCCCAGTCAATCTTTGTGGAAACAATTCCATGGCCTGCATCTTTTTCCTATATCTCGTTCCGTTCTCTTTTTATTTGTAAGCGAAGATCAGGATTTTGAAGTGACTCCAGTAAATCGCATTCAGTGGCGTTGTTTTGTGTGAGTACCCAATACCAGGGACGAATCTAAAAGATTTTTGAATTTTTTTGAGTTATTTACGATTTGTCCACCTTGCAACGACAATGACGACGCCCTGCCCTTTTCCTCTTGTATGCTCCCACTCTCTGTTTACTACGAGACCAACAACTGCCCGTCCTCCTCCTTTCTCTTTGCTTGATTTATTTCCCTTTCCCACCATCGCCAACAGCTACCAACAACCCTAACCTTCTTGTGTACTTTGAGGAATAAGATTTTTTTTAAGTAATTTCTCGAGATGAATTTGTATCTCAATGTCTAGTTCTATACTTTATTCCTAGGATTTCTAGAGATACATGAAAATTTTATTCCGTTATTGTTTCCTCAAGAAACATGTTTGTATCTCGAGGTTTATCTATGGGTTATCGTTTGAAGGGCATATTGGTAATCATAGCGAGCCTTTTGACATCAATGTGCGTTGACTGCTAGTCCTGGGGGAGACTACAATAGTGATTAGTAATGGTGGTTGTCTCTAATTAGCAATTTTTATAAGGGGCAAATCGTTAATAACCCAATTTTTTGTCTACATATACTTTTAATTTAAAATAAAATTTTGCCCCTTAACTTTATATACCAATTTGATTTGCCCCACATATATTAGCAATTAATCTTTTATGCTCCTATAAAATAGCTTGTTGGATCTATTTTCTTCCCCCGTAGATTAGATGGAGTTTTGTTTAGCGATTGGTATTTTGTATAGTTGTTTATGTATTGCTCAAATTTAAAAAAGATTTATGTGAAAGTAATTAATTGTTATACTATCATTAATTAATTATGATTCACGAGAAATAGACATGAAAATTGAAATTGTTTCCCATAATGTGATTCTGAGGCCTCTTCTCAAACTTTTATTCCCATGAGTAATGGAAAAACAGTCTTGTTAAGAATCAATTTTCTGTCAGTAAATAGACAACCAAACAGCGAAAATCTACATAACAAGGAAAATGAATTCCATTTCCCAAAGAAAATTGCTAACCAAACAAACCCTTCATGGTTTCAATTCCCACTGCACACTTCAAATCAAGGCCCATGCTTCCCAAATACACATTTGCCGCCTGAGGAATGCAATCCAACCTTTTCTGTTAAATGGTTGTTCACCTTTTCTTTGCAGAGCCTTCACTTCTACACTGCAACATAGTTTGACGTGGCTCATAATCAATGGCGTTCACTTTCTGAGTATAGGCTGTATTCCATTTTCTAATTTTTCTTGCTTTTATTCTAAATTTCAATTTTAATAATGCAAATTTCTACCAAATAAAAATTTATTTTTTTGTAGGGAAATTAAAAGATTATCCTTTCTCCCCTTTTACAACTAATGGGCTTCTACGTACACAGTGAAGAACAAATTAGCACGCACCCAATTTGATTCTTTTGAGAGAGACAAGTAAGGATCTCAACCTATAGTTCTATCTAGACTATTTTGTATTCTTTTATTTTTTTGTTGTAATACTGAAATGGGCAAGTGTTTTGTAAACCATGTACAAATGTTTGATTTTAATGGTAACCATAATTTGTTTTCATATTTGTTAATTTAGTGACCCATTTGGTTTTAAAAATATGGAGGAAAATGAGGAAAACTCATGAATCACATCTTGAAGAAGTTGGCTTGAATTCTATATTAGACAAGCTTCATTCTTTTGTTTAGTTTGAACTAAAACAGAGACAAATGTCCTATGCAGCAACTGGAAAGAGCGGACTCACCCTATAATATGGTAAAATAAAAACATTATGTAGAAGAATAGTTTTTCTTAGTGAGGTGAAAGTTCTGATCAGAAAGATTTATGATAGGTTTCAAGGTACAAACGATGTAGCAGCTATTCAAATTTTCTTGAAAAATGTGCACTCGAGATGAGAAATCTAGTTTGTGGTTTATTTGGGCAACCCGAATATCTTAAGTTCAGGCCTAATGTCTTTAGTGAGCTAATGAGAGTTATTATATCTCCTTCCAATGACGTTGGAGAATCTATCAATTGGATTGTTAATGGAGATTATCTAGACATCACATTGCACATGCGCATGCTTATGAATAGGTACTGTGATGTCAAAATATATAATACCCTTATGTGGGTGGGTTGTGACACCCTTTTGTGGGAGGGAAGAGGCCGACATGCTATCTTGAGTGGACATGTTTTAGTCCCACATCGCTAGGGTGATGGATGAGAATGTCCTACTCATGTGCGAGTTTATATCCTTTTGGTATGATGCATTTTAAAGCCGTGAGGGTGGTTAGGCCCAAAGCGGACAATATCACACCATGTGAATCGGGTCGTTACAAAATAATTTTGTTTTAATTTCATGACCATTTTTTATTATTGGATAGAGAAAAAAAAGGTGTCGTATTGCATCTGCATGTAGTAAATTTTCTTTGTTCGGTGAGGCTAGTTTAAGTTTTTACCTTCATGCCCCCAGGCCAATAATGGCAATACTTGCAACTCTAAATTGCTTGAAAAGGGTTGTGCATAATGATGTGTTAAGATCTGTCATCGTTGATCTCGATGATCTTTGAATTACAAAAATGAGCAGCAGTTAAGCTAGGGACAATCATTGTGGTGGTTGAAAGTACTCCAATGCTTAAGTCAGATATTGATGCAAGGAAGAGTGAATATTGTATGTAAATTACAATGTGTATGTGTACCTTTCTTCCTTCTTTCACCATCTCTTATAACGTGTATTCCCTTCCAATTGTCCCTACGGTTGAAAGCATGATGGAGGGGGGAGATCTCGCATAAGATCTCACATGTGCATGACTGAGTCTCTTCAGCACTTGGCTTTGTTTAGGACCCAGTGCTTGATTGGGCTAATAGTTGATTTCGTGCGAGTGGATCTCGGGCTTGTGAACACTTTGAGATTTGTTGTTTGGGCCTTATTGTCCTAGGTCAAGCTCTAAGATTTGTGCCTCTCGGGCTGGCGTGTCTTGGACCTAGACACCTGACTAATAAGATGAACAATAGTTTGTGCATGGGTTCGCTTGGGATTGTGCTGATGCTTATTACGTGCTAGGGTTAGCCCATGCCACGTGTACGACTATGATCATATTATTGATTGATGTCTTATTAGCTACTCCCCCTTTTAATGGGGTTGCGTGCAGTTCCATTAATTAAGTGAATGTGAACTAGTGCAATTGTACTTGGAACCGTCGCAACTTCATTTTCTGCGTAGCATTTATATAGGTTAGTTCTCATAGGGCCAGGCATTACACGACTGTTGGGTGACTTTCTTCTGTGAACATCCTGCCTATATATAGGTTAGTTCTCATAGGGTCAGGCATTAACATGAGTATTGTAAAGCCAGTTCCTCAAATGTCTCTTTCCAGATAATGTGTTTTAGCCTCTCTAGAGGATAAAGGGGAGTCCCCATTGATAGAGTCTCCCAATTTTCTAACATTTGCAATGATGAGTCTTAACAATACCTGCTATTGGAGGAAGACATCCGGTTTGAGTGAGCCTCCAGTGATTCCATGGGACCCCTGATGTTCTTCTAACGTCGCGAAGAAGAAGTATGGACTTCCCCTTAAGGGCCAAGTTTGTCTTTCATTTTCTTGTGATCCCATGGCGTATTTCGTCATCCAGTTTGGGAGATAACACCTGCAACCAACTTTGAGTGGTCGTTCCCACTGCTCCTTTCTGGGCTTCATTCATGATGCCCCAACTAAAAGCAGACTGGTAGAGCGAAGCTCTAGTGTGCGAGACCTGCGGCCTTGGGGAGTTGATTTTGTATCGCCTCAATCCCTCCTTTGAGGGATCACAACAACATCCAACTTTGGGTTGCTTCTTTTGCTTTTACTTCCAAATCCTTTTATTAAAGGCATATTGGTGATGCAAAGTCTCGACGTGTGTTCCAACAGATCTTCACTCGCACCTCGCTTTGTACGAAGCTCAAATATTTTTTACTGGTCAGTCGGTCAAACTTGGTAAAACTTTTCTCATATGCTCTAAATGATTTTCATAAAAAATGAGACAAATTAACTCTCAGTATGGAATGCGTTGATCTGGTCCTAAAGAAGACGTGTGTGGTGTGACCTAGCCTGTGTAGTTCCCTTGGTGAAATAGCTTGATTCGTCATAAATGGTAAAGTCACTGAAGAGTGATCATATAGGCAGGTCGTGTCTTGCGGGTTGGCCACTTTTTTAGAGACAGAGGAATCATTTAGTTTTCTTAGGACTAGATTCCAAATCACACTCTGACTTATCATTTAGTTGAGTCTTGGCTCTTGAGGCAAACTAGGTCACTTATGTCGCAAGCTGTCATCATCCTGAAAATGACTAGGATCGACCGCTTATACACTATTGTGGTCCCCGTATCAGGGCAAGTTCTTTTAAGAGTGGTGAGTCGTCTGTTGATTGGACTCGCCCACTCATGGTGAATTGTCCATGGATTGGGTTCGATCCGTGCTGCAGTTCCTTGGCTCTTGAAGTGGACTAGGTCACTTATGTAGGAAGTTGTCGTCATCCTAAAAAGAACTAGGCTGGGCCATTTGTGCGCCATTGTAGCCCCCGTAGTCGAGCCAATTTTTTAAGAGCGGTGACTCATCTGTGGACTAGAATCGCCCGCTTGTGATGGACTGAGTCTACTCCGTAGGTGTGCCATTGTGGCCTTGAGGACAGACTAGGCTATCTTAGGAGCAGTGAGTCGTCCCGCAGACACGACTCGCTTGCTTGCCGTAAACCGTCCGTGGACTAGGTTTGTTTGCGTGGGTGTCATTGTGGTGCTGAGGTCGGACTAGGTCGCCCGTTCTTGTGCATGGAGTTATATGAAATGTGATTCTATAAAGAGAATACCTTTATTGATAATACTTTTCAAGTGCTCTACATTCCACTACGATTTTCAAACGATCTCCATTTAGGTTTTCTAGCCAGTTCCTGGCCTTTTGATTGTTGTCACCTTGTAGGGATCTCCCCAGTTTGGGCTTAGCTTGCCTTCTTTTTGGTCTCGTGTTCGGCTGGGTCTTCCTTACTACCCAATCGTCAACTTTGAATTCTCGAGGGTTGATCCTCTTAATGTAGTTTTGGGCCATTTTTTATTGAGAGGCTACTATTCTGACATAAGTTTTGTCTCTATGCTCTTCAAGTAAGTCTAACCCGACTCTCAGAGCTTCGTCTTTGTCCTCCATCCTAAACGTAGGCATTCCTAGATCCACTACAATCATTTTCTCATACTCATAGGCTAGTGTGAATGGTGTCTCCAGATGGAGTCCTTTTGTGGTATGGTATGCCCAAATGATGCCCAAAAATTTAGAGATCGAAAGCCTTTTGGCTGCATCGAGTTTCCTCTTGATTGCTTTCAGGATAGTTTGGTTGGTGACTCTACATGTCCATTGGCCTGGGGGTTACCCGGTGAGGAAAAGTGGTGGTTGATGCCCAGTTAGGTGCAAAGTTGCTTGACTTTCCCACCCTCAAACTAAGTCTTGTTATCGCTGACCATGATTTTTGGTATTTTGAAAATGGGTGCACAATATGTGTACGGGGAGTACCTTTGACACTTATCGCACTTGCGGACCAGGTCTTTGCCTCTTGCTGCATTTTCGGCCAATACTACCCCAACGTGAGGGCTTTATTAGCTAGTGTCCTTCATCTGGAATGGTTCTTACAGATTTCTTCATAGATTTTGAAGACCTAGTTTGCATCCTTAGAGTCAAGCATCTAAGTCGAGGGCCAATCGTTGATCTCCTGTACAACCTATCGTTGAGGAGAGTGTACTGTACTACTATGTTTTCTGCTTGCAGACCTCTACATTATCTGCTTGGAGAACTCCATATTTTATGTAGCTCATCGGAGGGCTCATCCAGCTGGTCTCGATACTCGTGGAGAGGGTTTCGTGGAACCCTTCTTCCTCTAGGGCGGACTTCTCCTGGAACTCTATGAGTATGTCAGAGTCGTTCTATGTGGACGAAGCCTTTCCGGCCAGGTCGTTGGCTTCTTGATTATCTACTCTAGAGCAGCGGTGGAATAGTATTCTCTTGAACCATCTTTTGGCGTTGATTGCTTTCCCGCAATAGGCTATTATTCAAGTTCTTTAATATCGTATTCATCGTTGACCTAATTGACCGCCAATTGGGAGTCGTTGAACACCGTGATTTCTTCTACTCATATTCCTCTGGCTAGCTTTAACCCGGATAGGAGGGCTTCGTACTATACGCTTCATTGTTTGAAGCGTAAAAGCCAAATTTGATAGCCTTTCTGAGGGTGACCTCTTCAGGGATGTAAAAAATGATCCCCCTCGGCAACCCTTCACGTTGGATGACTCGTCACATCGCAAGATCCATCTCTGTGGGGGCGTTTTGGGATTTTCGCCTCCTTGTTTGTCTTTCAGTCCTGATTCTCCTATCATAGTGAACACGGTGATGAAGTCTGCCAGTGCTTGTGCCTTGATGGTCGTTATTGGAAAGTAGTGGATGTCAAGTTGTCCCCATACCACTGACCATTTGACCATTCTTCCTGATAGCTTTGCCTTGTGCAATACTGACCAGAGGGGGTACTCGGTTAGGACTTTTATCAAGTAAGCTTGGAAGTAGGGCCTTAGTTTTCTGGATGAAGCCACCAATGCTAAGGGCATATTTTTCCAGATTAGGGTAGTCATCCTCTACCCCATCGAACGTTTGTTAATGTAGTAGACAAACTTCTTTTTCCTTTCTCTTCCCTAATCAAAGTTGAACTGACAGTTTGCTTTGAGACTGAGAGGTATAGTTAGAGTGTCTCATCCGGAGTAGGTTTCGAGAGCAGCTTCGTGAGTCTCATATGTGCCTTCAGATATTGGAAGGCTTGTTCACATTGCTCTCCCCATTGAAATTCTTTCTTTCCCTTTAGGATTTTAAAGAAATGAGGCATATGTCTGAAGATTTGGAAATGAACATGTTTAGGGCTGCCACCCTCCCAGTCAGGCACCAGACTTCTTTAATGTTTGTGGGAGGTCTCATGTCGAGAAGAGCCTGAATATGTTTTGGATTAGCCTCTATCCCTCTTCGGTTGAGTATGTAGCCCAAAATTTTTACTGACTACACCCCATAAGTGCATTTATGTGGGTTAAGCTTTATTTGGAACTTCTTGAGTTGAGAGAAGCTCCTTGGAGGCCCGACAGATGATTGGAACTGTGGAGGCTTTTTACCAGCATGTCGTCAATGTAAACTTCCATGGTCCTTCCGATTTGTCCTTTAAACATTTGGTTCACCAGACACTAGTACGTTGCCCCACATTCTTCAGTCTGAATGGCATTACCCGATAGCAGTAAGTACCTATGTTCGTTATAAAAGAAGGTGTTCTCCGGGTCAAGTGGGTGCATGCTAATCGTATTAGAGCCAAAATACGCGTCCATGAAGCTGAGTAGGCTGTGTGCGGATGTCACGACCACAATCTGGTTTATCCGAGTTAGTGGAAAATTGTATTTTTTGTTGGCTTTGTTAAGGTCGGTGTCGTCACCCAGACCCTCTACTTTCCATATATTTTTCTCACCAGGACCGTGTTTACCAACCATTCTGATAGCGAGACTCCCTTATCATGTCGGCGTTTTGAATTTTTTGCACTTCGCGCTCAGGCGCCACCGACCTTCTATTCTGCTGGACTAGCTTCAAGTCAGGATTGACTGCCAGTCGATGCGTGATAATTGTGGGGTCAATCTCCACCATGTCTTTTATTGTCTAGGCAAAATGTCCTAGTTCTCTTTTAAGAACGTGGCTAGCTGATCTGTCAGCTCTCTGTTGATATTAGAGCCTATCTAAATTGTTTTTGTGTTAGCTAGGTTGTCCAGGTATATTGTGATGACTTCTTTTTCCTGGTGCCCGAAATTCAGCCTTTCCTTCGGGATAAATGGAGGTTCGAGGTTTGAAGGTGGAGGCGAGTCATCTCTATATGGATTCAGGGTTTCCTAATCCAAATCTTGTTGTTCGAACCTCTAGGTCTCGTTCTCCAGTTGACTGGCTGTGGAGTAGTGGCATTCGGGAGCGATAGTTTGGTCTCATTTGATTGTCCCTACCTCATCATCAGAGGGTATTTGAGGCACTAGTGCTGGGTGGAGACGAGTGCCTCCATGTGGTGTAACCAAGGTTGATCCAAGATCATGTTGTATTTTGAGTGGACATCTACGACCAAGAATTTTGTCATCAAGATCATCTGTAGGTCAGGCTACCCTACGACCAAGTAGCGGCTTTCTTCATTAAAGCCAAACAAGGCTTGATTTGAATGTGTCAGCTCTCCTTCTATCAGTTGCATTTTCAGGAATGCATCTAGGAATAGTACGTTGACAGAGCTGCCTGTGTCTACCAGTAATCTTCTCACATTCCAATTTGTTATCCCTACTGAGATGACCGGGGCATTGTTATGTGGGAAGCGGACACCCTTCATGTCCCGTTTTGTGAATGTTAAGCTTGGAGTTTTTCTCTCCTTTCGTACGTGTTGTATGAGGTGATCTCAGTAGTGTGATATAACTCACTCTTCCCGTACCGACTTCTTTAATGAGCGATTAGAGTATTATCTCTCCTTGTTTATCCCGTAAATGACACATACCATGACAGGAATCATGTCTCCCACTTCTTATGTCGTTCATTCGCCTTGAGGATGCATGTCCACGAAGTCGATTAACTCCTTCAGTAGTCCCCTCTGGATCCAGTAATGGATCTCATCTCTGAGGCTCTTGTTGTCTTTGGTGTCGTGGCATATCTCCTTTTTATAAAAACAGTGCTTACTCTTGTCACGCTTTGATGGATTTCCTTTGAGTTTTGATGGCCACTTGATGTCTGCTCATTTCTCCAAGCAGATAAAATGTCAGGCAAATTAGAGTCGAGTAGGGTGTAATAGGGGTACCTAGAGCCGCTGGGCGTGAATAAATTTGCTTGGCTGAGCTCGCTCTGGTTCTTGCCCCATTTTTGCTTGGATTTATCCCTTTTTTCATCCATGTTTTTGGCTCTAGAGGAGTGCACTGACTCGCTTTCCCCCCTTTTGGCAGCCAACATTTCTTACACGGTGATGTATTTCTCAGCGCTCCTTAGCAGACCCGCCATATCCACTAGGGCTCCAAGGTGAGGTAGTTGTGAAACTGACCTCCTCAGAGGTTGGAGGTGAAAGCGGTGGCTGATATATCGTCACTGTAACCATCGATCAAGGTCAGCTAGTCATTGAAACGAGTGATGTATTTCCCAAGGGTCTCGCCATGCTTCTATCTAAGGCCCAGCAGATAGTGGGGTTTTTTCCTGATCCATTAGCTCCCAACGAACCTGGTGTAGAATGCCTTCACCAAGACCTGGGCTGGAAGCTGTGGAACAAGATCAGCGCTGCCTTTTTCATGTTGGTGGGAAATAGGATGGCCTCTGAATTTTCTTTGACCACCATCATCTGGTGGTAATGGCGTAAATTATCCAACGGATCTAATGTTCCGTCATAGAACTCGAGCTTCGGTGATACAAACTTCTTCGAAAGAGAGGCACTCATGGTCTTGTTTGTCCTCGAGGTGTGGCCCCATGATCCTCTCCTAGTCCTCATTCTCGACAAGCTCCTTGTTCTATTGAGGGCGGGTGGGCGAGGGGTGGGATGGGGGCCTTCGCCATCCTGGGCGTGCTCTTGGATCTGAGATCTTCCCAGATCTCGATCGACCTCAGATCGCTATTGTCGCTCTCGAGTCTTCCTTTCTATCACCCTCATTAAGTGATCTAGGTGGAGCATGATTAGACTCATGTCAGGGGCAATCACGGTCGCCTAGATGAGTCTAATCATGTCTAATCCTAACGTGTAATGTCGAATACATTTTCATAGTAAAATCATGTCTGGGACTGTTGGCAAAAAAGCTAGACTCTGTTTCATGCCATTGCCATCCTAATATTCGATATAACCAACTCCATTGCTACACCCAGAATTAACTGGGAGCTGCATTAATTATGAATAAACATTAAAAGAGAAAACAGAATGCCGAGAATCATTTGTCACTACACTGTAACAGTCCACCAAACAATTTCAAGTCAAAACTAAACTCAGGCAAAAATTTGAAAAACAGTTTCACAAATAGAGTGATACAATAAATTGGATCACCATGAATAATATTACTTGAAGCACCATGCTATTCATGGTGGTCCAATTATTGTATCACTTCATTTGTGAAACGGTATGAAAATGTTTGGTGAACTGTTACAGTTGTTGTGATACTTTTTGAAGGTGTTACAAATATGTCAATTTGATGTGGTATGTGGTAATTGCTGCCATGCTCGTGACTTTACCTCAACTACAATCCAGTCCATGGTATTGACAGGATTTTGTAGTAAATCACTTTTTTTCTGACTCTGCTATGAAATTTGTATATTCAAGGCCAACTGGATTAGGGATAACAATATCAAAAAGCCCTCTGCCAAAGGGAGATACATTCGAGAAGTTTGTTTACGGTTTTCGAAAGGAGCCAGGATTTATGATTTAAAACCACATCATTTTTCAATGATGTAGATATGATTGCTTCAAGATATTATGAATGGGAAGTAGTATTGATGCAGAAATTTTAGGGAACGAGGGTAAGAGAGCGGGGGATGGGTGGTCCTTGAGGTAAATGAAATCGCCTCGAAATATGCAGCGTCGCTTATCTCGAGGCGGATAGATGGGCTCGCCCCTTACCCTCGCTCCTTCCCTCGCTCCCTAGAAGTGATCCAGTAACTGAAACTCACTGAAAGGAGTGGCATCCCAAAGTATAGGAAAGGCGACAAACTCCGGAGTTGTTGAAAAAGGGAGGTGGGTTGCTGTCTCAATCTCCTCACTACAATGCCTACAAACATTTCAACATTTATATGATGATTGTTGAGATTGTCAGCAATAGTAAAATGTCAGAAAAAAGATTCCACATTATGATTGTTCTCCTTTCCAATGGAGCCTTCCAATTGAGAGTCTTTGTAATCTAATCAACTAGAGGATGTGCAAACATCATAGTGACATCTCATCTCATCAACACGTTCCATGATAATTACCTGAAATTGTCCTGAATCTATAACATCATATTATTAAAAATAATAAAAGTTTCTGAATGAAAACAATCCTAAAATTATCAAAATACATCTAGATGAAAAACATCATGAAATATTAATTGTTCTGTATTGATCTGATTTCGAACCCCCAAACAACTGAACCCAAATCTCATGATTTCATTCGGAATACAACTCAATAATCTACTCACTATGTTATGGTATTTGTAACCACAATTAGTTTTAGCAATTAATTGATTCGGTCATATTGAAAAAATTTCCGATTGAAAGCACTTAATCACATTGGGAGCAATTATGGGCGTCAGTAACTTACTTGAATAACCAAGTATTCTTTTTGTATAGTCGACATTCCAACATTCCAAATAGATTGTACTATCCAAAACTCAAAGCGCCACAATGGCTTGTTACCAGGCAAGATTTATCTCTAGTGATTGTCCAACTGCCTTCAAGCAACAAGCCAACTAATCAACATTAACAAGTCAGTACACCGTGCAATCCATTACAATAGGTTCTAGCCTAGGACCACCAACCAATGAGACAACGTAGCCTAAATTCAAAATACCTTCTAGTGCTTTGGTTTATCTTGAAAAGAATTCAATAAAATGATCACTTTTCTTAAAAGTTACCATGTGAAACAAAGCAGCCTTGTTGTATAGGAGGAGAGTAACGTACCCACTAGGCCAACAGTTGACACAATACATCCTGTCCTACCATCACACTACGAACCATCAAAGTGTTAGAGTACAACTTCAATTCTTGTAATGCTCCTATCAATAACCAATAACCAATGCAACTCGCAAAATTAAAGAGACTGGCACTTGGTAAAGAAAAAATAATAGCATTGTACTACTTACATTTTCAGACTCGGTATACAAAGTTTCCGAGTGATACAGATGGTTATCATCAAATCTCAAGTCTAAGGCGCTATGAAGATGATCTTGAACTGCGGCACTGAGTTTTGATAACTCGTTTCATCTGCAGTTTATTTAAACAATGATTGCAATGTCACAAAACATTCTTTAGCAGGGGCAAAATTTATTCAAACAAAATAACAAGGAATACAGTGGGCTCCAAAAAGGATTAGATACGTAAATAGTAACCCCAATCAACAATAAGACCTCAAAACACCCCCCCTTTGAAGCTAGGCTTTAAAGATGTCAAATTCCAAATACAAATGACCCAACAAATGGCAAACTAGCATGAGAGTTTGGGCTATCCTTTAGTGAAAGGCCTCACCTTTCCAGGAGAAAAAAAAAAACTCCAAATTTAAAAGAAGCTTCAAATTTGATTAAGGCACGACACATATGCTCCAAAAGACATAAAAACTGATCCCACAGATCTCTAATAAAAAACTTTCTTGTGTATGCAATAAATCAACTAAATCCATGAGAAAACACATGGGCTATCTCAATCACATTCTCACTAAAACAATTGTAACAATTTTCTCTCAAGTTTGTTGGAAAAAATAGGAGGCTACGGAGAGAATGAATCAACAAATAAACAGGGAAATGATAACAATAAATCAAATCCAGAAACGAAAATAAGTAATAGAAAAACTAATTGAAATGGTGATCAAGTCATGTGTTTGAATTTCTTTTATTAAGATAGACTGGCCTCCGCTACAAAGCTTCAAGGACACAGATGCAACATCATAAATCTATGACAAGCTTCACGGATAAACGGATCAAACATCATAAATCTATGTGCATGGCAAGCCAAAATTGTTCTCGTCACTACACCAAATTGGCATATTTGTAATAATTTAAAAAATAGTAATACTTTTGAGCTATTACAATCCACCAAACAATCTCAAGTCAAAGCTAAATTTAGTCAACAAAATTAAAAATAGCTACACCAAAAAAGTGATACAATAAATTAGATCACCATGAATAACATCACTTGTAAGCCATACTATTTGTGGTGATATATTATTGAATCACTTTGTTTGTGAAAACATGTAAAATTTCTTTGTGAATTTTTATAGCTCAAAAGTGTTACTATTTTTTGGATTGTTACAAGAATGTCTTGGTGTAATGCGTACACATATATATATATAGGTGACTCAAACCGACCAATTAAAATCTCTGAATCTCAATGAGAAAATCTCTACGATTATGTAACTTAGACTCTGCTCAATAGAGTGGGAGATAGAGGTTTATTTTTGTCCAATGTAACTCTTCATCAACGATAGAGTATCTAAAAACCAAGGTAACTCTCCCTGACACAAGTACCTCTCCATATGCTGGCGTGCGTCCCCTAGTAACCAAAAGAAGATACCTCAAGACCAAGAAACTTCTGAAAATACCTTAACAAAAAAAAATCAGAAAATAATGAACACGTTGCTGGTCCGGGCGTGAAGGTGGCAAAGCCTCCGACAACACCTCACAACATATACATAAAATTGGCAAATAGACATGTCTCAAGCAACGATATTGTCTCCAACTTAGATACTTGTCGGGCTCGAGTGTGGGAGATAGAGGTATATTTTCGTCCAATGTAACTCTTCATCAATGACAGAGTATCAACAAAACCAAATTAACTCTCCTTGACACAAGTACCTCTCCATATGTTGGTGTGCGTCCCTTAGTGACCAAAAGAAGATAACTCAAGACCAGGAAACTCCAGAAAATAATGAATACATTGTGAGGGTCCAGGGTGAAGGTGGCGAAGCCCCCGAGGCACCACCTCACAGCATGCACACGAGATTGTCCAATGGACATGTCTCAAGCAACGATGTTGTCCCCAACTTAGACACCTATCATGCTCGGGTGTGGGGTTTTTACAAATTGGACTCAATTGCCCCCAAAAGGCCTTGTCACTATTGAGTACAATTTCGATCCTTTATAAACTTCACATAATGTTGCTCCTTACCCGATGTGGGACTAAATTTGCATGCTCAACTCGAGCCAACATATCCAACACACATGAAAACAACACAATTTCAGGTTATATCAATCACACAATCAGTTATTGCTGATCATTAAATATAAAAATACAAAGTATTTGGAGATATAAAGATTCTAGAGCATGGGTCATAGAGCACAAGACCAAGTAGTTTAGTAGTGTGGAAAAGGAGATACATCTCTAAAGTGGGAAAATACATTTGATCGAGAGCGCGTTATCAAGTAATCTGGTATTCTTCATGTCCACCACTACTATACCCATATCATTTGCAAATGAGAATATATTCAAGAATTTTCTATGGGACACTGCATCTTTATCGAAGAAGTACCATTTGTTGCAATAGGGCTAAGTCTGCAAGCCAAAGAAACAGGGGGTTTGGGAATCAGGAGGGTAAAGTTGTTTAACCAAGCACTTCTCTCCACTACAAAAAAAAAGCTTCAATAGCTACAGATACTAGCGATGGTTTTTTTAATACCGTCGCTAATTAAAAGATTTGCGACGGCAAAAAACCGTCACTAATGCTTTTGATAGCTGACTCAACCCATAATCATAAAAAACCATCACTAATTAATTTTGCGACGGCACAAAACCGTCGCTAATTATTTTGCTACGGCAAAAAACCGTCGCTAATTATTTTATTAGCTACGGTTTTTTAGCCGTCGCTAAGTTTTACAAAAAAAAATTGGCAGCTACAGTTTTTAGCCGTCCCTAAAAGATTTTTTTATTAGCGACGGCAAAAAACCGTCCCTTATTGATTTTTTTGAAAAAAAAAATTATACACAAAACCATTTAGCTACGGCAAACAACCGTCGCTAAGTTTTATATTATTTTTTATTAGCGACGGCAAAAGCCTGACGCTAATTGATTTTTTGAAAAAAAAAATTATACACAAGCATTTAGCTACGGCAAAAAACCGTCGCTAAGTTTTACATTATTTTTTTATTAGCGACGGCAAAAAACCGTCGCTAATTGATTTTTTGAAAAAAAAATTATACACAAAAACATTTAGCTACGGTAAAACACCGTCGCTAAGTTTTACATTATTTTTTTATTAGCGACGGCAAAAAACCGTCGCTAATTGATTTTTTGAAAAAGAATATTATACACAAAAACATTTAGCTACCGTAAAAAAACCGTCGCTAAGTTTTACAAAGATTTTTTTACTAGCAACGGCACAAAATCGTCACTAATTGATTTTTTGAAAAAAAAAATAACACAAAAACATTTAGCTACGGCACAAAACCGTCGCTAATATTTTTTTGAAAAAAAAACCACGTCACCGATCGGCGTGAAACCTCATCTCAACCGTCAATAACACCCAAAAACTTTAGTTCAATCCAACGCACTAAACCAAACCACGTCACCGATCCGCGTGAAATTAACACAACCAATCCCCTTCAATTACCTATCTCTATATAAATTTAAATTTTCTCTACCAACCAACTTAAACAAAAAATTTCTCTCAACCGACAGAGAAGAAACCCACATAGGAGAAGTCCACCGCCTCCCTCGACACTGATCCCAGCCTCCTCCCTCTCCCCTCCCTTCCTTTGCTGCCTCCCTCTCCGCCTCCTTAGCTGCAAGAGATCTCTCAGATCTGATATTTGAGATCTTAGAGATCTGAAATCTCAGATCTCGGAGATCAGATAGATCTGATCTCAGATATTCTATAGATCAATTTTTTTTTTTTTGGTTTTTTGTCATTTTTGTATGGATTCTTTGTAATTTTTTTTGTCATTTTTGTATGATATTCTAGAGATTTTGTGTAATTTTTGTTATAATTTTGATCAATTAAGTCCCCTGTCATGTTTTTGATCAATTAAGTTTAGTTCTGGTAGTTTCTATTAATTTTCATAATGGACAATCATTAAGAGCTAATTTCATTATAAAAAATGAATTATCATTTGTAATTTGTAAATTTCATTTGTCAATATGATTTGCAACAAAGCTGTCCCTAAATAGCCACGTCAAATACCGTGGCTGTTTTGTCAATTAGATTTGCAATTTAGCGACGGCTCCCATGCCGTCGCTAAATAGCCACGGCAAAAACCGTCGCTATTTTTCAATTTGCGACAGTCTTAGCCGAAATTTTCAACACCTTTAGTGACGGAATTTTTCGAGTTAGCGACGGTTTTTAGCCGTTGCGAATTAGCTACGGGATAGTTTACTGTTGCTGATTCAAATAGCGACGATTAAAATAGCCACGGTATTGCGACGGTTGTTGAGCTGTTGCTAATTCATTTTAGCAACGGTTTTTAGCCGTTGCTAAATTGTCTTTTTTGTGTAGTGTTCAAAATGTTTTATGGAGATTTTATACCGAAAAAGAATCACTATGGAGAGGTTACAACAGAGAAATATGATCTAGAATAGTTTAGATGAATAAGATAATCAACCTTGTCACTATATCTAGCTCGAAACAGTAGGGCAATAATGAACGTGAAATCCATATTCATTAGTCACATCTCATATAAAGAGAACAATGGTGAAATGGTCTTTTAAGTGATCTACAGATTGGAGACACACGACTGAAATAGTCATATGGGGACAATACGAGCATATCAAGGCCCAAAATAAGGCCCATTTCGCAGTTTAAAAGTGTGTAGATGGTGAACCAGCTTGGGACTTGTCACGAATGAGGGGTTTGGCACTACAACAGAAGTGCTTATTAATAGCACATGCACATAGCGTTTTTTTGACTTGTGCTATAAAAACCAAGTTTAATTTCGTTACCCTTTTAAAACGCTAAGAAAAACAGTGAGCGGGAGAGCGAAAATTCTACCGCGCATTTTTGTGACGCTTTCATCTGCTCCCTCAAACACAACTCTCCCTCACAAACGCAACACAGCTCTGCCACCTCGCCTCTCCTCTCGCCGCTCACCTCGCCTGATCTCTCTCGCTCTTCTCTCGCCATCACCTCTCCTTTCACTGTCACTTGATCTCTCTCGCTCTATGTTGCATCGCCTGATCTCTATCGCTCTCTGTCACTTCGTCGCTTCGCCTCCACTTCACTATGCCTCTGCTACTCACTACTCCTTCTTTACTATTTTGTTTTCTTCATCTTGCACAAATTAGGGTTTCTGAAATCTCTGTATACTTCCATCCCAGATTGAAGCTCTCTGTAAGTTGGATTCTGTCATTGCATTTCATTTTTGAGTTTGTTGAATAATTTATTGAGATGTTGATTTTTGGGTCTCTTTAAATACTGAGAAAGTGTTTGTATATTCAGAGACAGGGAGAGAGAGAGCAAATAGATTTTAGCGTCTCTCCATTGGCGAAGAAATACCAAGTTTCTTTCCAGCGGTTTTCAAGTCATCTAGAGGCAATTTTGAGGTACGAATGTTGATTTCATTTTCTGTTCTAATGATTTTTAGTATGAGATTGGTGGTTGTTTGTGTTTGATGTCATTTGTGTTTGTTGAATCTGTGAGATTGGTGGTTGTTTGGTTCCCATCTAGTTTGCTTTGTTCTGATCTGTGATTGTTTTGGTCCCTTCTCTATTTTTTGTTTAGATAAACATCATTTTTTGTGTTTTAGGTTTTTCTGATTTTGTTTTGAGGGAATTTTGCTTTTGATGATGAGTTTCTGCCTTTTATTGGTGTTGATGGAGTAGTCAGAATGGAGTTCTGATTTGGGTCTTGTTCAATCCAGTTCTAAATTTTTGTGTGTGTGTTTTTTTTCTTCTTCAGATTGTAAGGGGTGCTTTGTGATTTTACCAGAAGAAGGGGGATTGGGTTTTTAATTGGGCTTGTACTGAATTTTTTGTTTTTTTTTTTTTTTGCTTCTGAATGTAAGTTCATCCATTCTCTGAATAATCTCAAATAACCAATTGGTTGACATGTTCAATTTATTGTTGCTATTTTTTTTCCCGACCTTAATCACTTGATGATAGGGGGTACTTGTTGAAATGTGATGAAGAATTGACCACATTTCGTTCTGACTAGTAAAAAAAGACACTTTACATAGTCCGCTTTCATATGCCCTGTGTTTAAAATTAAGTTTGCTTTAGATCATTACTCAGAAGTCAGAACAAACACTGACTAAGCATTTTTTTTGTGAAGCACTTAATAGTAAGCGCATCTCAGATCCATTAAAAACCTAGGTTGCTGATTAAAATTAGATAAGATAAACATCCATCTTAAAGAAGCCTACTTATGTTAGATCGTATTGATAGTCAAGTAATGTACTCTATTCTAGTGATCGATTTATGTTAGATCGTATTGATTTCGTGTTTCTATTGGATATTTGAATATCAGAATTTGTTTTATTGCTTTTTTTCTTCCATTATTTCACGTGTTTTGAGTTTGTGTAGTTTGAGTATGGAAAGGTGAGATCTTTAGCCGAATTGAAGGTCATTTCAGAGGAGATTTGATTTGATGGAACATTTGAAAAAAATGATTGGTTGAGATCCGATTTTCTGTGTTGTTGTTAACCAACTTTGCATGTATTGTTTTTGTTAATGGATGGCTTTGAAATCATTAAAATCCTAAAATAGGATGAAAAGATATCTATTGTGACGCTTGATTCCTTGCTTTGCATTTGAGGAAAGCAGAGGATATTCTTGTGTGTGGTTTTATTCTTTCTGTGCCCGATTTTATTTCTCACTTATCCTCTCTCTGCACTTTGTAGCTCTTGTCTCTCAGTGCCGGTTTACTTGGTCTACCTATTCTTTCCAAAGGTTTGCGTTTTAAATCTGTCCGGGGTGCCCAAATTGTCAAGGTATTGGATTAGTCCTTTCCTTTTAATTTTCATCGATTCTATGAAGTTATGTATGTGGGTATTGCATATTGATAATTGTACTATACTAGCATTAACATTCATTTGTTTGTCCTTCAAAATACTTCAATCTTTTAGTTACATAGTCTTTTATGCTAGCAATGCCCAAAAAATCAAAAGAAAAGTCCATGTTGTAGCATGCCCAACCTTCATTTTTCAAAATAGTTTGTTGTGGTTTCTCTCAAGTCTTACCTCAGTTATATGGTTATAAATTGGAGAAACTGAATGGAAAAATAGGAGGAACGGGGTGCACATTAGTTATTTGTACCATGACTATAAATGTTGTAAAAGTACTAAAAAGTGTGAGTCAGAGGAAGCCCTCCACATTTAGACACGATCTCCTTGAATATTTGAATCTTTGAATCTTGATACCAACCCACTTCATTTGCAAATGCCTCATTTGCAAATATAGACCAACAGTGTTCATCAGGAAGAAATTCTGGATAATGTATGTGCTTCTCATTTGCTCCCATCTTTAACGCCACATCTTTATTCCTAGTTGTGACAATTACAGAACCACCAGTCCATGTTGAGGCAAAGCTGATTTGAAGCTATTCCACCATGATTGTTCATCAATTCCCCACACATCATCACATCATCTAAGATAACCAAGTACCTTTTCTCGGATAGCTCGTTTTTTATTTCCCATAACACATCACGGGGACTCATGTGTGTTGAGTCTGTTCTGGCATTCAGTTTTCTCAACACATATTTAAGGGACTCTTCTAACTTGAAATTCTGAGAAACTGTCACAAACAAGACACGATAAAAAAACTCCTGCACCCTATGATCATTGTGTATTTTTGAGCAAGTATTCTCTTGCCGATTCCTCCCATACCAACAATGCCAACAACTCTGAAGGGACAATTTCTTGCCATGATCCACTGCTATATCTTTTCTGCATCATCATCCATGCCAACTATTTTAGCATCATCTAGCAAGACTGGGTAGCTTGCTGTAGGATTACTTTCATGTTTTGGGACGGGACCCAATCTCTGCACCTTGCTCACTATATCACTTACTTCTTGAAGCTTCTCCTGAATCCTCATTGTCATTTGGCATCGAGTATAGAGGAAGTGAGGAGAGAAGAAGTTAATCCATTCACGCTCTCCTTTTCGTTTACTGAGCAACCTCTCACAGTCATCGAAGACATTCTCTATACTGTACAGCAGTTCTCTCAAATCTTGGTCAATCTTCTTAACAACATCCATTTTGTCCTGTATTAGCAGCATGTCCACATCTTTTAAGTTGCTCTTAATGAATTCCCTGTATTGCGTGTGGAAGTCTAGCACACCATTTACACCAGTTACAAGTTTCTTGCCAACTATTTCTAATAGAAAGTCAATTGCTGCATCCATTTTGCTGCAACATTGTAAGACGGAAAAGTTAAATATGGCATAGATTTCCTGATTGGTCAGTAACAGACAAAGCTGAACAAAATTAAATAACACGACCATTTTATGGAGAATTTAGAGAACGAAAAACTGCCATAAATACATTTTCATTTTTAACTACTCATATGAAAAAAATTGGTTATTTATAGTGCATTGTAATATGTTTTGATGTGATAGGAAAACTGGATTTTGGTGTTTAGTTGTATCCTCGAATAAACAAAAACACATATGCTTGAGTTAAGAGTTCAGAGGCACTCATGAGGACATTAGGAACTTTTGAAATCAGTACTTTGGGGATCTTCTAAACTTGATATGTGCCTATGATGTATATATCCAATTCATTTGGGATTTTTTATAAAATATTCCTTATATTGTGGTGAAAGATGAGTTAGCAGTGAGACATATGATGGAGGCCTCACCGAATAGGATAAGTTCATATAAACTGGAAGGAAGCTAACAACGTGTTGAAGATCCGACTCCCAAGTGAGTGTACTCTGGTAATATTATAGTTGTAGTGAACTGTGGGTTCGTGGGTGATGCTAGGCACCAACAACAAGTGTTGAGCATTTATATGTTGTGGGATGGGAACAAAGTGAGTGTAACAGGTTTTTTAGACAGCCTTGTCAACTATGGAGATTTATCATAAAGCAGATATGATAAATATGTATGTCGTAATTGTGATAGTTGTTACGGATATGCATAACTTATTTTGGAGAGACTGGGATGTCTCTCGGAAGGACAGTAATGTCATCCAAGATGTGCATAATTTAGTCCATCTTTTGTGATCCTAAGAGAGTAAAGGTGCATTTGGTAGAACAAGCATTTGAATCCAACTCTAAATTGGACACATTTTTTATAAAGGTGCGGTGAAAATTTAGGTACTCCTAATTGAAGGTGAAGGTTATTAGGGTTTTGATCCTAGAACACATAGCTGATACTTGTTGGAGGAGCCTCGTTGATTACATGTACAAATTTTTTAGATGAATGGGCTGGAGGGGCAAATTTTTTATGAAACTCGTGGGATTCTTGTAACCCTCAGTCTTAAAGAGAGCTATATTCTGGCAAAAAAAAAGTTTAAATCTGGATGAGTTTTTAGTGTGTGGATGAACAGAGTTTCTCTCGGTAGGAAGTCAAATAGATTGACTTGACAAAAGAGGAGAAGGGTTAGATTTAGAGGTAATTTCTGAGGTGGGATATAGCTAATGAAAAAATAAAATTGAACTTAGTTCCTCACTGAATCCCTTTTTCTGGAGGTGAAAGATCATCTTATAGTTTTAGCATTCCTTCATATTGCCATAAAAAAGTAAAGCTATCTACAGATTATTTTTTTTCTTTCTACCATATGACTTGCTTTTAGTCAATAATGCTTCTTGGGCTCTTTTATTTTATTTACTTTGTTTATTTATTTATCCATTTTGTTTGAATGTGAATAATTTCAAAGTGAACATATGTAAAGAAAGGTTTCGATATAAGGCCCAATTTTGCATAGCTTAACCTATAAGCTCGCTCCCTTTTCATTGAGCAGAGGGTACATTCCACATCTTATTCATGTCATTGAAGGGGTTTAATGTAAGACTATTGCAATTATAAAATGTGCTCAAGTAAGGTAAACAAGACTAGCAATGGTTCTTTTAATTACTTATCACTAGTAAGAATTGTACAACATTTTGGATGTACTAATTATTTATTTAAAATATTGATTTATCCTATGACCTTATCTTTTTTTTTAGCCATTTACTCTATCAAAATTAACTAAAATATCTATTTATCATATGTCTCTTACAATTTTACATCTTTTTGGCTTAACTATTTTTAATATTTCTATACAACCAATAAAATTTAGTTTGACGTGCATCACTTTTCAATCTCCAAAACTAATTTTAAAATGACAGTTTACATGCAATTAAATGAAGAGAAAATGGTAAAAAAAAACGTGGAAAAGGCTAGGAAATAAAAAATGAAAAATGAAAAAAAAAAAAAAAATTGAAAATTTTCTGATCTACATTAGGATTCTACCTATGCTTGTTTTGTTTACTGAAGCAGTGAAGCGGAATGAACAATTACTATGATAAGAGCTGATGTAGGTAGTGTTTGGAGAAGGGAATGTGGACCGAATTTATGCCCTCAATTACCATGCAGACCATTTATCCCGAGGGAGACGTTTGCTTGGCAACCATTTTGTGCAATTTTCTACAGTTAGCTCTTTTCATGTTAGGAGTAAAATCATTATTTTATTGAGTAATGTGACTTTGAACAAGTTTGCGTGACGCGTGACAGGTAGAAGAGCATCTGTTGATTTACATTGTTCATAGATAAGGAGATCATCTAAGTTGGTTCTATGATTAAGAACTATAGGGACCCGATGTTCTTAACCAATGTCTTTTAGAAATTCTTGGATCTTTATCTAAATTTTGTCTAACTATTACTCTTCTGAATTGTTTTAGTTTCAATGTGGTCACTGGTTAGAATTTACTGGCTTTGAGTTTAAGGAATATGAGGTACATATTAGGGTAGTCTGAGAAGGATTGAGTGTATTCTGTCTTTGTGTTTAACATTTATGCTGCCTGTTTGTAATGCTTTCAGAACTGATATGAATATCTATTTAGTATATGAAATTGGACTTGTCTTCAAGTACTGCTTATGTATATGAAACTTTCAATTACCCCATGAAGGTTTAAGTAGTTATTTGTTTGAATTTTAGAATTTGTTGGGTTGAGTACTACAGGAATATATGATATTGGATAAAGGTTGGGTGGGTCTTCACAGGTACAAAATTAGTTGTGCGTAGTTAGATATTTAATATAGAATTTGAAAAGTGTGAGGTTTTAGAGCATTAAGTTTTTCTTGTCTTTCTTGTTATAGAGCTGATCCCGAGTACGAGAAATAAGCATGGAATTTTTTGAAAATGGTTACAAACAACTTGGGAAATCCTAAAATGATCTTATGCCCTTGCATAGATTGTCGCAATGTAGAGCATCAGTGTGACAGTACTGTTGTTGAACATTTGGTTACAAGAGGAATGGATGCCAAGTACAAATAAAGTAAAGATTGGTATGAGCATGGGGAGCAGATAATTATTGATGACAACTTTCCTGAAAAAATGTGGAACAACGAGACATATAACTTATATAGAGTTGCCCATTTTTTTTATGAAGAATATATGAAGCCTACTCAGTTGGTTAATGAAGACTACATTTAGCCTACTAGATACATACATGCTGATGATTTTATAGCAAAACTAAAAAATGCATAAACCCATTTGTACCCGAACTGTTCAAATTATAACAAGCTATCAACCATTGTAGCTTTATATCGACTTAAAGCTCAAAGTGGATGGTCTGATAAAAGTTTTAGTGAGCTTCTTGAGACATTGATAGGCATGCTTGCACGGGACAATGTACTTTTGAAGTCGTTTTACTTGGTTAAAAAGTTTCTCAAGTCATTTGAGATTAGTTATGAAAAGATTCATGCTTGTGAGAACGATTGTTGTCTATTTAGAAAAGAGTACAAGGACTTGGACAATTGTCCTAAATGTGGTGCTTCAAGATGGAAGAAAAATAAGAGGACCAAAGAGATTAGAAAAGGTATTCCAGTTAAAGTTTTGAGGTACTTTCCTATAATTTCAAGATTCAAAAGGATGTTTAGGTCTGAAAAAATGGCTGCAGATTTAAGGTGGTATTTTAATAATAAAAGCAAAGATGGAAAAGATGGGAAAATGCGGCACCCTGTTGATTCCGTAACATGGAAATTGGTTAATGATAAATGGGAATCATTTGCAGCTAATCCACGCAATTTCAGACTTGGTCTTTCTACTGATGGTTTTAATCATTTTTCCATGTTAAGTTCTAAATACAGTTGTCGGCCAGTGATGCTAGTTAACTACAACTTGCCTCCTGCGTTGTGCACGAAGAAAGAGAATATCATGTTAACACTACTGATTCCGGGTCCAAAGCAACCTAGAAATGACATAGACGTCTACTTATAGCCACTTATAGAAGACTTGCAACATTTGTGGAAACATTTGTTATTCACGACCTGTACAATTCCATGGGCATTTCACCATGAGTACAATTCCATGGCTTGTACAATTGAAATTGTGGATGATGTGCATGATGCCATCGAACATATACATCGTCACGGAAGGTTATTTATTTGTTTATCTATTTTAACCACTTCTTTATTTTTTCGCTGTTAGTTTTCTCATCCATTTGCCTATGTACTCGGTGAACTCCTATTTCTACAGTGCTCACACTGATTGTATAGTTACAGAAGACCATGAAGCTGCAGATATATTCTTACATTAGGTTGATAGGTAAGCATACTTCTTTTTGCACTCCACTAGTGGATTATGTTGTTGAGTGATCTCATTATAAAAACTTTCTGGCTTCTCTTCTAAGGGGGGTTTTCTGTGGCTAAATATCATATTGCTTGTTAAGTAGTTTCTTCATAATGGTTATCTACATGCAGTATAATTACTAATGCTGTATGCGCTAGCTTTGCAGAAAAAATTCACAAACAATTGAGGACATGTCATATTATCTACAAATATTAATCATTACTGATATGATGATTTATGCATCTAATACAATATCCTTATATGTTTCATCACTAAAGAAACTGAATCTATTTGGTTTGAACAGGGAGTTTTGATTTGATTTGTTCTACAGAAAAATCACATGATGAAGATGTATTCAGCTTTTATCCGAATGATCGGCCTTGTAATGGTTTTCAGGAAGCATTGATGCGTTACAGAGAAATAGTTCCAGACCTTCACTTAGCTAGTTCGTATAACACATGGTCTTTTACGGTTAGTTTTCATTTGGCCTGTTTAGGAACAACCATTGAGGTTTGATTCTTCTTACCATTTGAAAGGACCGACATCATTTGCACCTATAATTGAAAGGGCTACAGACATTATTGATAACAGTGGTGGCCAGTATCACATTCTTCTGATCATCGCAGATGGTCAGGTCAGTTTTTTATCTTTTACTTCTATGTATGTAGTAGTAATCTCATATTAACCTCTTGCGGAATCTGATTACGGTAATACTAATGGACAAGGTGAAATGAAGTGTTGATACGGAAAATGATCAACTAAGTCTGCAAGAGCATGCCACCTTCGAGGCTATAGTTCAAGCAAGGTAACTTAGTTTTTTTATTGGCTCAGTCGTCACTACTTGTGCAGGATTTTCACTTGGTTATATATAACTGTGTTATAGTGGTTATCCATTATCAATTGTTCTGGTTGGGGTCGGAGATGGACCCTGGGATATGATGCACAAGTTCGATGACAATATTCCTTCTCGGGCCATTGAAAATTTTTAGGTAGTAGAAAGGAAACAAAATTCACAAAACTGAAATTTATGGAATACAAGACCCGACTGCTTTTGTTCTTTGCAGTTTGTGAATATTTCAAAAATTATGTTGCAGAATGTTCATCCAACCAAGAAGTAATCTGACTTTGCTCTGGCAGCATTGATGGAAATTCCTTCTCAGTACAAGGCAACATTAGAGCTACAACTTTTGGGGTACAATGTTAGAGCATAAAAGAGATGGAAGATGATGCACTCAAGTAGGAGAAGTTCTTGAAACAATATACTGGCCCATACTATAGAAGAGCTTGTATTGGTATCCTTCAAATATGGCACAATGATCTTCTCTGCAAGGATATAGGATGCAATCCTAAAAGAAAGAAGGGATTTTTTGCAGAGTTGTTTGAACCTTATGGACGTATGAATTACAAAGACCTATCCCATTAGCCTCTTTTAGTTGTTTACTGCTTCAATTGAAATAAAAGTAGTCCGATCTTTATTATTTGATAGATTTTGTGACTCGATGTAATACATTACCTTATTACATTACTGTGCCTCGCCGTTCATGGAAATGTTCAAGTGTTTGGCACATTTAGGTTTTTATTTTCTAGAAATAAAACTTATAAGATGTTATAAAAAGTCATTTGATAGCACTTGATGAGTGTTATAGAAAAAAAGGGCCTTTAGAAACGCTATAAAAACTAATACAATAGCATTTAAATGCTACATGAGGGAAGACAATAGTGTTTTAGAAACGTTATTGGTAACTATACAATAGCGTTTCAGAAACGCTATTGGTAACTATACAATAGCGTTTTTTTAAGTACTGTCACAAGCTAAACAATAACACTTTTTAAACGCTATTATAGGTTTAACCATAGCATTTTTAAAACGCTATTACAAGATAAACAATAGCGTTTGAAAAATGCTAAAAATGGTCTACTTACAATAGCATTTCTAAAACGCTATAAGTAACCCTGTATCTATTATAGCTCCGGCAGACACAACGTTTTCTAACGCTATGATATCCTACAATAGTGTTTTTGAAACACTATGAATAAGCATTTGTGGTGTAGTGTGGGAGACGTGAAATCAAATAGAGTGGTTCCTCTCATTAGCATACTCCTAGACAAACACTTAAATGAGTCTCTGAACTCATGGTTGTTGGACTCAAAAATAAAAAATACACTCAGTAAAGAGCTGTTATGACTTTCAATCTGCCCAGCCTCAAACAACCCCAACAACCTTTCCTTCGACTTCTCAGCACAACTGATATGGAACAAAGAAACCTTTCAAAGGGAAAGCATTTTAGTACGGTCTATTGCATATGGAGAACCCTAATAGTCAGCAATCTAGCTCATGTTTGTCTCATCATCCCAAATACATGCCACCTCTGACACGGGAGTTTTGAATCAATTAAACGTCTATTCTTCACTTGCCCATTCTCTGTTGTTGTTTGGGAGAAAATGGATTCAACCTTTGGTGGTCGTTGTCCAACAGAAAAATCCTTGACCACATGGAACGCTCGATGGAATAAGATGCTTCACTACCAAACAAAATTGGATATGGGACAGGGTACTCATTACTACACTATTTGGTATATGAAGGGAAGACATTGAGAAAATATTATGGGCAAGAAACAAGGATGTAAACCAAGTTTGAATGGGCATATATGGAACATTGGTGTTGCGCCACCACTTGGGGCATTCTAAAAGGACATTAGCTTCAATGATGTATTCTTCTCAAGGGCAATTTTTTTTTATGTAGCCATTTTTTGTAACTGTTTTCTTTTGTGAGTGTCTTGCTCACATTTGGTATTTTAAGTGTTAGTTTCTTCTGTCTTGCTTATCCAAAAAAATTTATGTGAAAACTAGTATATGTCAAACAAAACAAATAAAAATTAAAAGAAACAAATGGATAAAATGAAAACGTATATAAGACATGAAACTTGTAATGAGTTAACCAATTTTCAAAATGAATTGTTTATGGTTGCGAAGATATAGATGAAGACTTACAGTGTACTCTGTGGATAAGACTACAGTGTACAATTTCTGCCGATGTACCGATAATCAATAAATTTGGTTAAGCAACATTGGCTAAGTTGCAGACTTAACTTGTGAAAATAAATAACAATAAAAGAAAATGAAATAATTATTGAAAGAAAACGACATTCATACACTTTGTTTTAAAATGTTTCGGGCTATGTTGGACACGTCAACTAAAAATACACAATACAGGGACACGCCCTTACATTACAATAATACTAGTGTACTACCTATGCCGTTGGCATGGCCATACACTTTGGCACTCCCACCAATGTTGTTGACACGACAACACTTTTTATTTGTAGTGTGAACTCGTGCGCACCCTCGTGATTGAGTCGTGCTTTCAGCATTGCTCAACAATGATCAAATGAAGGATTGAGGGTTTTATTGGAGTAATACAGGATCCCACCGAAACAATTTCCTTGAAAATTACATTTGTCCAAATAAATATAACAAATACTATTTAATTACAAATATTATATATACATACATATATTTACCAACCCATTCTCCATTCTATTTAGCTGAATATTTTATTAAAAAAATTTGTTGGCAAATTAGCCAATGGTTTCATACCAAATGGTTACACAACAAAACCAAAGGGCACAATTTGGATTCATTTACCAAAACAATATTTCATCCATGTAACCAATCTAGAACACCTTCCAACCATATCTTATCCTAGTGACATCTCTAATTCAAGCTGATGCGTCCAAAATCCGTTCTTCTGTAAGTATGACCTGAAAAACAAATGTTAGATTGCCAAAGACCACATTTTTGGTAGCCGAAGGCACTCTGATGCTTAAGTCAGCAGTAATTCAAATGGAGATGGAGATTAATCTGGATAGAACTCAGTTAAAGTTGCATACCTTTGTCGAATGTTCCCTTTACCATATATAATGGTCGTTATTAATTTCCTGAGTGACTTAAGCATGTAAGTCGCAAAGAGAGGAGTCGTTCTTCGTAACGGTCTCCTTTTTTATTAATATACGTCCTCGGAGCCATAACTCCTTTGACAATTTTTTTCTCTATAATGTTCCACCGCTTTAAGGGAGAACTTTACCGGGCTTGGATTTGGGCCTTTAACTATGGTTTATTCTGACGGGCCTTGTGTTGGGCTTTCATGATTGGATTCGCCCTTTTTGGGCTTTATGGATTGGCCTGGTTTAAGATAGTTGATCCTCGTGATGGATGATTCTTGCCACGTGTATCATCAGCTACTCCCCATTTAGTTAATGGGTATGTTAATGTAGATATTAACTTGATGACGATTGGACTTTTGATTTCATTATTGCCTCGCATTTAATGTTATTAGAAACTTTTGGTAGGTTGGTATCCCGATCTCTTATTCGTCCGTTCATTTTTTGTGCGTATTTGGAATTTCGTGCAGTCATCATATCTCGCACATCATCCTATGAGTAGTCTCTTAGTTGCTCGGCTCTATAAAAGGAGGTGTGATTGATTTGTTTATTTCTTTACTCTATCTTTGAAGTTAGGGCTTATTCTTCTTTCTTCTTCATTTTCCTTGTTTTTCCATTCCTTTAAGATGTATGTCGGCAATATACTAGACGGTAAGGCGCTTGCTGCTTGTGAAGCTTACTTCTCACTCAAGAAGGCTTCTCAGGCGACGTTGGACAATGTTCATTCCAATTATGATTTGCCATCCGACCTCGAGATCGTTCTACCCAAGAAGAATGATAGTCTTTGTTGTCCAAGGCCTGGGTATATTGCACTCTATCCATGCATGTTTCTGTCCAACCTTCGATTCCCAATTCCAGAGTTATTTTGGGAATATCTAGATTTTTTTGGGCATTTCTCTTGCTCAAATGGGTCCTTATGGTTGGAGGGTTATAGTCCCTACTTATGCAAGAGCCATTCTCTATGGAATTCCCTTGATTGTTAGGGTTTTGCATTCGGTGGTTGGTCTGTTGTTGATCAAGGACATTTGCTTCCTTCATTCTCATGTCTATTTTGGGAAGCTCAATGATGACATCAGAGACTGGTCGAGATTCTAGTTTTATGCTTCTGTTAGCTCTGGCTACTTCAAATTATGAGGATGTCAGATTGTGTGGTAGTTTCAAGTCACTAATAAACGGAAGGATTTGAAGATAACTGTGGAAGAGCGGATGATCAGTAACCGTTTCTTGAGGCTTCATGTGGTTTCCGTGGAGGTATTTTTCTTTAGGGACATCATGGAGCGTTGTGACTTGAACACTATGAGAGAGGTGGAGTGGGCTTTGCTTATTGAATACCGAGCTAAGGAGATTGATGCCTGCGCTGCTCCTGTTGGTATTAGTTATGCTAGCGTTGATGGGGAAGTGAACTTGTGTAGGGATGTTATGGATCTCAATGCTCCTGTTAGCATTGGTGTTGTTGGCCCGACTTCCAGGAGGAGAAAGCTTCCGAGGCCTGCTAGCCCGTCGAAGTAACTGTTGATAAGTCATGGCCGAGTTTCGAATAAGAAATGGCTTTTTGGTTCTACTCATGGTACTGCTCGAATTACCACTTGTCCGAGTTCTTTTGATAAGGAGGTTGTGAAAGAGGTCCGCTTATCCCTCGAGGAGGTCGAGGAGATGAACTTGGCGCTGGAGAGGAACGGGAAGGAAATTACTCATCCGTTGGACGATAATGAAAAAGGCTCATTTCCGCCTATGGTGTGCCCGACGCTACGGAATGATCTAACGATGACCCTTGAGTTATCAATGACAAAATGCTCCAGCTAGTGATGGAGCAGTCTAAGGAGGTCGCTGACCGTGGTCAAAGTTTTGAGGTTCTTCCTCCTCGATCTCCTTCCATTTATGTCGATGATGTGGCAGGGTTCTTAGTTTCTTCTCCTGCTCGTCTAGATTCTTTTGCTCCTGCCGCTACTACTACTTGTTCTACTCCTGCTATGACCACTCTGCGGCAAGAAGGCAAGAGTGGTTTATTTGTTATCACCATTGTTTCGCCCGCTCTCCCGGCCATTGGGGGTGTTTCCTTTGTGCTTTCGGATCCCCGCATCCTTCATCCATGGATTAGTTGGAAGAAGCCCAACCCGGAAGACATTTGTATCAAGTCGGATGGGAAGTTTTGTTGGTTTACTCAGCTTGACGTGCAGGATGGTGCGCGTAGGTTGATCAATGAATGGCATAGGTGGGCAGTGGAATGGCCTTCGATTCATGTGCTGGATTCTAGCACTCATCTCGACTATGGTCTTAAACAGATAATGGACGAGATGAATCACCTCACTAAAATGCTGGGTGATGGGGTCAGAGTACAGCGATGGTCGTGGTTGCTTTTGAGAGGAAATTAGCGACACAGTTGTTGGTGTTTCCTCACATCGTTCATCAGTTTGACATGGTGAAAGGGCAGTGCGTAGAGTAGGAGGGGGCAGTTGGGTTGCCCTTGCCTCTCTGAGGGAAGTGGAAGTTGGGCGAGATCGATCTGCTGCAGAGTTTGAGTCTTTGATGAGCGTTTTAGATGGGTTCGCGCACGACTGGACGAATTGGAAAAGGAGTTGTCTGTCGAGAAAGCTGGGCATGATGAGGCCATGCATTCTGTCATTGAGCAATCTGTCAATCGTAGGATTTCTAAAGGGTGAGTGGAGAAGTTAGAGTTGCGCTTGAAGAAGTTAAGTCGGATATCTCCGCCATTGCACTGGGTCAGGCTGCTCTGCATGATGTAGCTGGATTCGAGAGCACTCTATCTGTTTCAATGCAGCGCAATGGCAACCTCGTGTCGTAGGTTGGTCTCCATGTATTGTCCCTTCTAAGTTGTTAGCACTATACTTAACACACTGGTGAAGGGTGGAGACCACTGCTTCCATTTGGTGTAGCCACGGTCTTCCCAAGATGAGGTTGTAGGACGATGGTGCGTCTACCACCATGGAGTCCAAAATTATGACCTTCCTTAACTGTGGCTACACCAAATGGAAGCAGTGGTCCACGAGGGCTCTCTTCACTTCCCACTTTGCGATGGACACAGAGATGACCAAGGCGTCGTTATGTGGCGCTCAGACTCCGTCTAAGTCCATGTCCATGAAGGTCAAAGTGGGAATGGGGTTCTGAATTCTTGAATAGCAAATGCGTTTGTCCACGTCCGCGGGTTGTGTCCGTATATCCAATAGATTCTGCTTGCGGGACCTGTACGACTGGTCTTCATTCGGCCCAACTCCATGAAGGACGTATATTATCCCAGGAGTCTCATTCTTTACCTCTTTGACTGACTCCCCCTTCCTTGGTCTGCTCTGGCCGCTTCTCAGACTTCAGGAAGTCTTTCAATTTGCCTTTGCGGATCTAGTGCTTTACTTCAAACCTCAGACTTTTGCAGTCATTGGTGTTGTGGTAGCCTTCTTTTTGGTACGCACAATACTTTTCGTTATCCCTTGTGGCAGGGTCTCCATGTGTCTTCGGGGACCACTTCAATTCTTCCCAAATTTTCATGGAGTTGAGTACATCCGACAGACTAGCATTCAAGGGTGTCATGGTTCTGGATCCAACAAAGTTGGATGTCTTCTCTGGCCTAGGACGATTAGGATCCAGTCTGTTGTAAGTGCATTCCTCTTCCTCATGTCTCTTTCCTTATTTCTTATCCCTCGAAGCAGAGGGCTTTCCGTCGCCTTCGAGTTCCCTCTTTGCTGTCCTTGATTCCTCCAAGGTGATGTGTCTCTGAATGCTCTTGAGGACCTTCGCCATGTCCAAAGGGGGCTCCAAGGTGAGGTCCTCGAAGATCTTTCCTTTTCTGAGGTCCACAGTGAAGGTCGTCACGGTTGTATTGTCGTTGCACCCGTCGATGAGGGTCAGCTCGTTGTTAAAGCGCGTGACATATTCTCGGAGTGTCTCGCCAGACCTTTGCCTTAGAAAGAGTATGTAGTGCTGGTCTTTTTTGAAACGTTGGCTTCTGATGAAGTGGGTCATGAATTCCCTTGCAAGTGTTTTGAAAGAATCAATTGACTTCGGTGGAAGGGTGTGGAACCACGTCAAGCGAGGCCTTTGAGACTGGTAGGAAAGGTTCTACACATGACGAATTCGGATCCTTCCTTGAGAGCCATCATGTGCTGGTAGTGGCGTAGATGATCGAAGGGATCAGTGGTCCCATCGTAGGAATCTAGCTTCGAAGGAGTGAACTTCCTTGGGAGGGCCTTATTCATTGTCCAGTCTACGAATGGCAGGACGGAGAGGTGATACAGGATGTCAAGATCATGCGCTCCTCTGCGGAGGAGATTCCCAGGGTCGAGCCTCTCTGTCTTGGCAGCTGGATCAACGTTAGCTGCACAACCTCCCTTAGTTCAGTAGGAACTGGCGAGGGCATGGCCTTCCTGCGCTTGCTCCCTATCGTCCACTAAAAGTGGAGGTATGTGTTCTTCCTGGTTTCCATCAGCAGCGGGTGGATTCTGCCTTGTGAGCGTCTCCACCGCCTTGATAGCCTGTTGTAATTAAGATGCCAGCACCTCGATTTTGGGGTCTGCCATTGGTGCAGGGGCGTGAGTAGGCTGCCTATGCATGGCAGGAACTGGTATAGGGACAGCCTGAGCGTTGGATGTGTCCTCTGGTTCATTATTGTGTGACCTAGTGGTCACCATCTCTCTGGGATTCGGTATGAGATGATGCTTAGTGTAAAGTTAAGAACTATGTCGTCCCCACAAACAACGCCAAACTGATGCAGTCGTTTTTGCTCCCTGTTCTGACCTGTTTGACCAGCACAAGTAGCACACATGAGCCACAGACCACCGTGGGGTAGCCAATGGCACTCCGATGCTAAAGTCAGACAAGGATCTTAGGAAGGTGTAATACTGTAATAGAAAATTTGTAGCGTACCTTAGCTTACAACCTCATGTCTTATTTATAGTGCAAGGAGTCTTGGTTTAACTAGGCCATCGTAGGCATAGATTTGAGAGAAGATCTTCGTGCAAACCCCTCTCTAATTAGGAGTCGTGCTATAGGATGAAAGTTCTCTATTAGCTCCGTGCTCTTAGATACACGGGAGATAGTTCTCAATCCGAAAGCATTCCTTGGAATGGAGTTTCCCTGTGTGGAAGATACTCTGGTGTTTGCTTCCTAATTGGAAACAAATAGCAATTGTGGTTGCCCGTCTAAAGCATATCCTCGAAATACTTGCCTGAAAAGGGCTTACAGGTATCAAGGATAGCTGTGAAACGTGTGGGTATAGCATGTTGTGAGAGTCTGGGCCTGTCTGGTGAGCTAAAGTTGAATAGGCTGAGAACCGCTCGGGCTGGATCCGTATTGGGCTGTTGCTTGAACCTGTGATTCCTCGAGATCATCATGACACGTGTACGGCTAAGGGGTGTGACATTTTTATCAGTGTTCTAAAAAGCGTTAGGCGGTGGGCGGGCGGCGAGCAGGTGCCTAGCGCCTAGGCGGTTTTAGGTTTTGGATTATAACTATAGTAATTTACAAAAGTTAAGCATAATACCTTATCAATTACATCCAATTTAATGCCAAGATACATATGTAAAATTTATAAACATGAAAAATTAAAAATCATGAAAAAAATTTACTAAAACTCAAATGACTAAAGTTGGTCATGATTGGTACTTTATACAAAGTTGAATTTGTGGACAAATATTCAAACCTACTCTTTTACTTTTCTTCAAATTGCATGAATGACCTCAGTCATGTTTGATAAAATCTACATTACTAAAATTGGTACCGGCAGATCCTTTGAGAATTCCATTAAGTAATCATCATTTGCTACATGCAGACATATACTAAATAAAAACCAATTAAATTGTTTCTTTCTAAAAAAAATGGCAAAGAAAAATAAAATAAGAACATAATCAGCCTTATTCAAATTAGTCTCAGCATCCTCTTTCATTGGCCTGAGTACAACCAATCTCAACTCCTTATTCACATAAATTATTGCAACCAGGAAAAAGAAACTCGCCCAGAACCCCGCCTAGGCGCCTACCCGATTTTTCACCCCGCCCAGCCATTAATCTTGGTGTTTCTCTAACACCTAGTGCCTACCCAGTCGCCTAGGCCATTTTTTAAAACACTGCTTTTTATGTATCATCAGGTACCTTACGTAGTTGGATTGTCTATCTTTACTTCGTGTCATACCGGCTTCAGATGCTTGTAGTATGTAGTCTTTTGTATCCGCCTCTGGGCGCTTCTTGTTACATCTTTCCAGTAATCAATAGAGTTTGTCTTCGTAATTCTCTATTTATTTCTTAAATGATTGCAAATCACATAAGTCTTTAAGACCTAAAACTCTACATTGACTATGGAAAGGGAAATAAACAACTGACACAAACTGACTACCGATGGAGAGAAATTGATCACGGCCCTGAAGTGAACTCGGACGGGCCTTGTGGATCACTGGTATTCTTAGTGGACTGTTGAGCTTCGCTGATGTCGCAGAGGCTACTGAAGAGTAAGCCTTGTAGGGGAGTTAATTTTTGCGCCGACGGAATGTCGGGGGGTTGTGCTCCTGCTTGCCTTGGTCTCTCCGTTCCACCGAGCTGAATAGCAGATTGCTCCTGTGTCGCTTGAATGTGATTCGTCAGCAGCCACTCGGCCTGGCTCTAGTTCGAATTGTTTCGTGTGATTCGGTTCGATCTGGGAACATTCTATATGTTTCAGTGCAGCGTAATGGCAACCTCATGTCGTAGGTTGGTCTCCACATATCGTTCCATCAGAGTGGTTAGCGGTGTACTTAACGCACTGGTGTAGGGTGGAAACTACTGTTCCCATCTGGTGGAGCCATGGTCTTCTCAAGATAAGGTTGTAGGTAGACGGTGCATCTACTACCATGAAGTCTGGAAACAAGACCTTTCTTAATTGTGGTTCTCCTGCCACTACTACTAACTTTATCTTCCTGACCGGAAAGCATTTCTCTCCACTAAATCCAATCAGCGGGTAGTCTGAAGACGTCAGGTTCTCTTTAAGGTCCATATTGCGGAACGCGTTGTAGAACAGGACGTTGAGTGAGCTCCCTGTGTCCACCAGAGCTTTCTTCACCTCCCACCTTACGATGGAAACCGAGATGATAAAGGCGTCATCGTGCGGCGCTTGGACTCCTTCCAGGTCCTTGTATTTAAAGGTTAAGGTGGGAATGGGGCTTTGAATCCTCGAGTAGCAAACGTGTTTGTCCTCGTCCATAGGTTGTGTAAGCATCTCCAGTAGAGTCTGCTTGAGGGACCTGTGCGTCTGGTCTTCATTCGGTTCAACTCCATGAAGGACATAGATTATGCCTGGAGTTTCCTTCTTTATTTCTTTGACTGACTCCCCCAGTCACTAGATCGTACTGATCGCTTTTCAGAGTTCAATAATTCTTTTAGCTTGCTCTTGCGGATCTAGTATTCAATCTCATACCTCAGACTCTTGCAGTCGTTGGTATCATGGTCGTCCGCTTTGTGGTACGAGAAGTATTTAATGTTGTTACGCTTGGAGAGGTCTCCGCGCTGTTTTGGGGGCCACTTCAGATCTTCCCAATTTTTCATGGAGTTTAGTATGTCTGACAGGCTAGAATTGAGGGGTGTCACGGCTCTGGATCCAACGTAGTTGTATGCCTTTTCTGGCATAGAGCAGCTAGGGTCTGACATGTTCTCACTACGCTTCCTTTTGCTCATTTTTTCATCCTTGCGTCTCTTTCCCTCCTTCTTGTCCTTCGGATCGAAGGGCTTCTTCTCACCTTCAATTTCCCTCTTTATGGTTCTTAACTCTTCTAGGGTAATGTCCTTCTGGGCGCTCTTGAGGAGCTCCGTCATGTCTAAAGGGGGTTCCAAAGTGAGGTCTTCGTAGAGTTTTCCCTCCTTCAGGCCTGCGATGAAAGCTGTCATGGTTGTGTCATCTATTCGATCGTCAATAAGTGTCAGCTCATTGTTGAAGCGCATAACATACTCTCTGAGCGTCTCATTGGATCTTTTCGGAAATGCTAACTCCCGACGAAACGCGTCAGGAACTCCTTTGCCAGTGCCTTGAAGGAGTCGATCAACCTCGACGGGAAGCTGTGGAACCATGTTAGTACTGACTTCTTCAAGCAAGTGGGAAAAGTCATGCACATCACCGACTCGGATCCTTCTTTGAGGGCCATTACATGCTGGTAATGGCGCAAGTAGTTGAATGGGTCGGTGGTTCCATCGTAGAAGTCGAGCTTTGAAGGAGTGAACTTCTTCTAAAGGGCCTCATTCATAATACAATCCACAATGGTGGGACAGAGAGATAGTACAACATGTCCGGGTCGTGTGCCCCTTTGCGGAGGGGGTTCTTAGGGTCGAGCCTCTTTGCCTTTGTGGTCGGCTCTGCATTAATCGTGCAACCTCCTCTAGTCCAATGGGAACTCGCGGGGGCTTGACTATCTTGTGCTTGCTCTCTGCCATCCTCCGAAAATGGAGGCACGTGCTGCTTCTAGTCTCTATTAGCAAGTGGAGGGTTTTTTCATGAGAGAGCCTCCACCGCTTTGGAGATCTGTTGTATTTGAGATGACATCATATCTATCTTGGACTCTGTCGTTGTTGTTATCGGATGCCCGTGCATAATCGAAACCGCTGAAAGCGACGGTACAGTGCCATCTTGAGCATTTGACGTGTCCCCTTGTTCTCCGTTGTTGCGTGATCTAGTGGTCACCATCTCTCTGTATTTCGAAGGGAGACGATGCTAGTGAAAGGTTAGGAACTTTTTCATCCCCACAGACGACGCCAAACTGATGTTGTAGTTTTCTGCTCCCTACTTTGACCTAATCCTGCTAACATGCACAAATAACGCACGTGAGCCACAGACCACCATTGTGGTGGCCGATGGCACTTCAATGCTAAAGTCAGATAGGGATATGAGGAAGGTGTAATGCTGTAAACATGGAATTTGTAGCATACCTTAGCTTACCAACCTCATGTCTCATTTATGGTGCAGGAGTTCTGGTTCTACCAGGCCATCGAAGGCGTAGTTTAGGAAGGAGATCTTCGTGGAGATCCTTCCCTAATTAGGAGTTGTGCTGCAGAGGAGAAGTTCTATGTTAGCCCTGTGCTCCTAGATACGCGTGAGATAGTTCCCTATCTGAGGGTAATCCGTAAGAGGAAGTTTCCCTGTGTGATATGTATTCTAGTATTTGCTTCGTAGTCGGAAGCGGAGAGTTGTTGTAATTGTCTGTCCGAAGCTGATCCTCCAAATATTTGCCTTAATAGGGCTTACGGGTATTGAGGATAGTCGTGAGACGTGTGGGTTTAACAAGTTGTAAGAGTTCAGGTCCATTTGGCAGACTGCGTTGGGCGGGATTAGAACTGCTTGGGCCGGATCAGAGTTAGGCTGATGCCGGGGCCCGTAGTTTCTCGAGATCATCATGACACATGTATGGCTCAGGCTTGTGACCGTTTTGGTGTATCATCACCTCCAATACCATTAATAACCCTTTAATTAGTTATTTAGCTAGTGTTCTTGTTATTGTGTAATACTCTAATGAAATATCATTGTGTTGTGGAAGTCCAAACATGTCAAAATACATCAAAACAGATCAAATTTATATGTGATATTCAAACTTGAATTTTCATTACCTGAAACCATGGTATTTAAAGTGATATTCAAACTTGTATTAATAATATATGTTAAAAAAAAAAGTCTATTCGGGACTGGATGGAATGGGCAGGATTGAAAATCTCTAACCCAATCATATCCTACTCTAGATCGGCGGGATGGGTGGGACTAAAAATCTTCATCACGATTCCATCCTACTCTAGATCGGGACGAGATCAGGATCGCGGGATGGGATGCCTACCCCTATTGTGTTGTGTTGTGTTGTGTTGTGTTGTGTTGTGTTGTGGGTTTTTTAGGGAGGGAGGGAAGGATTGACCAAGATTGCTCAGAACCAACGATGAGAGATAGGGATGAGATACTGTGAGACTCTAAGTGGGCGGACTTGAGGTGAGGGTTGGAGCTCAACAGGCCCAATAGGCCGAGAGAGGTTGGACGAGCTACAAGGGGAATCATAGTCCCACATCGTCTGGATAGGGAAGGAGTATGATCCTTATATGTGTGGGGTCAGCTCCCCATTGTATCAACGCGTTTTAAAGCCGTGAGGGCCGGATGGTAGCCCAAAGCGGACAATATTGATACAGTGCGAGAGAGGGTCGTCACAGTTTTGTATCAGATCCAGACCCAGCCGGAAGTGTGCCACGTGGAGGTGGGCCCCCGGGCAACGTAGACGTTGTGCCTGTGTGGCCAACGAGGACGTTGGGCCTTAAGGGGGGTGGATTGTGAGACCCTAAGTGGGCGGACCTGAGGTGAGGGTGAGGGTTGGAGCCCAACAGGCCCAATAGGCCGAGAGAGGTTGGACAAGCTACAAGGGGAATCATAGTCCCACATCGCCTGGGTAGGGGAGGAGGATGATCCTTATATGTGCGGGGTCAGCTCCCCATTGTATCAACGCGTTTTAAAGCCGTGAGGGCCGGATGGTAGCCCAAAGCGGACAATATTGATACAGTGTGGGAGGGGGTCGTCACAGATACGGTGGAAAATTCAAAATTTGGGCAATGGCATTTGCAAAAATCCAAAATCTTGACGCATTTAAGGCAACTTTCATGAAAAGGGTAGGAGTAGAATTTTTCTTACAAAGGTAGAAGTAGATTAGATTAGATGTAGTTTCGTGAGTTCTTCTTTGTTTCTACCGCGAAAACGAGTAATCAAACTTCCTCTCTTAACTATTGTCAAGGATTGTTATTTCATATTTCAAGGTAACTTTGGTAAGTTGGTTTTATGAAATATTTCGTAGTGTAGAAAAATTGTAAGAATTTCGGTTGTAATTTTGAAGTTATCAATATAATTTAAGCCTTTTAAACTCTTTTATAGTAAGTAAAGAGTACCACAAGACTCATAAAGTCATACAAACAATATATTGCGTAAGAATCACTTATGCAACAAAATTTTAATACTAAACTAAGGTTAAAATGGATTCAAATGTAGGGAAATTGATATTGGCCTAACGAAAGAAATTAATATTTAGGATTTCAAACAAAAATTCAATAACTTGAAGAAATATATATATATATATATTTCATGAAATTTTGACATTTTTCGAGAAATCACATTCTTGACTACTATTGTACATATCATCAAGTCTATTACAAACCCAGTTTCCTCAACACACATCATTTCAACATGTGGAAACCAATTCTTCAAGTTAATTTCATAACATAATATGGTCAGAGATAAGTCCTTTGATAAACCACTTCCGCCTTGTGGACATTCAGTGGTGGTGGATGATGCCGATGTCATGGGAAACAGTATGACAACAACAACAATAACAACGACACTCGATCCCTTCGACACCTCATAGCCTTCATTATTCGGATCATCTTTACATCCTTATTCATCTTCTATACAATGTATTGCTTGAATTTTTAGTCAGAAATGGTTCAATGTACCTCGATGGCTCCATCTCACCTTACCACTTCCTTTGGTGTTGTTACTTTTGTACTATTTGTGAAATTGATGCGTCTAAATCTGTTTCTGTAGATTCTTGACTTGCAAAAATGAACAACAGTGAACCAAGGACCACTGTTGTGGTGGTCGAATGCGCTCTGATTCTAAAGTCAGGTGATTGAATAAGGATTGATGTAAACTGTAAATTAGATCGTAAGTGTGTACATTTCTCATCCCCTTTGTTCACCTTATATAGTGAATACTTTACTCCTTCATTAACTCTATCGTCAAGGCGTGATGGAGATCAATTATATTACGGAAAATGATTTTTAAGGCCAACTTTTTCACAAAATCGACAATTTAGATACCATAGTTGATGTAATGGCTAATTTGAGTCTACTTTTATACTTTTATTACCAACAAGAACTATTTCATTAACTCATGTTAACTCATAAACTTATAGGACATATTTACCCTTCCTAAACAAATATTGTGACCAACAAGGACTATTTTATTAATGATTCTAATTTTTATTTTTATGTTATTTTTACTTTTTTTAACCACTAACCCCTCTCACCCTATTAATCATTATTATTTTTTTTTTAAGTTATCTTGTTATTTAACTGCAGTTTTAGCAATTATTTTATGACATTTGTTAGCTACAAATGGTTACATTAATATTTTCATGTTAGCATTTTTTTTTTTATTCTTGAATGTTTTGTCACTCTGAATGTGTTTGATTTGACTGGTTGTGAATGTATATCTTAGTTTGAAGAACAAATGTTTTTGTTTCAAGTAATGTTGCTTCAATTTGTATTTAGTTTACATGAAATTATCTTATTCAATATTGGTTCCCATTTTACCTCTGAGGCTATGATCATGCTCTGTGGTAGATAGCTTGTAATTAAATAGCGACAGAAAATAAAATATATTACTTTACAGGTATCAATGCATTGAAGAATAGGAAATCAAATTTCGATAGTGGGAAAATTGATTTTATTAACTACATTATGGAATAAGAAGCAATGATAATTAAACCAAATTTCTAATCATCATTAAGAAAGTTAAAGCACGGGTACCTGTAAACCTTTTTAATCAAATTTATGACAAGTAAATCAAATTGATTTTACAAATTTTTAATCATCGTTAACTACATTATGAAAAGTTTACCAAATCTTAGCATAATAATTTGATTAACTTATCGTCAATGAAAACTTATAATTGGTTGCTCATAATTAAAATCATTAATATTGATACCTACCAGTGGCATGGGGTGGGAGAGGTTAAGGGTAAAAAAAAATTAGAATTATTAATAAAAGAGTATTTATTGGTCGTAAAAGTATATAATTAAAGATGTCCTATAACTGTATGAGCTAACCTGAGTTAATAAAAGAATCATTGTTGGTCATAAAAGTATAAAAGTAAGCACAAATTAGTCATTACATCAACTACGATATTTAAATGATCTATTTTGTGAAGAAGTAGGCCTTCAAAATCATTTTCCAATTATATTAATTCCTCGAATTTATTGTTTCCATATCAAAACAAAATACTTACTTTTTTTTTCTTCAAAAGCAAATGGGGTTATTTGGAGAGAATCTGATCCTTTAATGTTTGAAAACGCAGCAAAGCCATGTAATTCTTTGACAGTTCCAATTTGGTTCAGAAAGAAAAAGAAAAGAAAATGGATTCATCACTTATTTCCTTGTGCATGAGATTTTATTGTTTTTTTATCACAAAAAACACAAACTTTTTCTTTTCCAAGGGCAAACGGATTTATTTGGAGAAAATCTGATCCTTCAATGTTTGAACACAGTAAGTGAAGAAACGTAATTCTTTGCCAATTACTACGTTTGGGTACTTAAAAGAAAGAAAAAAAAAATTGGTAATTTATCATTTCTTTTCTTGAATGCTGCATCGGATTTTATTTCTATGTATTAATTGGTGCAGATTTCTCTTATTCTGTAACTATCAATAAGAAATGTTTTAACAAGTGGTTTTGAGATGTGGCTTCTCTGCATAGTGTCTTTGATGATTTCAGATCTAGTTTAGCATTGGATATGATAAGATTTTGCAAACGCCTTTAGGAATGTTGTATTAGCAGAAAGTATAGCCTGTGTTTATTGTATTGCATTTTATATATCAGGGAAACGGGCTCATTACCATTTTCAATCAAAGTAAGGATTAGATCAAGCGGGAGACAGGTTTTCATCAATCTATATAAATCCACAACTTATCTTGTACTCAGAAAAAGTAGAAATAGGAATAAATATAGTGATAGTTCAATTTACTCCATAATCAATACAATACTACAAGTTTGTTCATTGCATCCAAAAGTTCGAGTTCTACCACCTTTGAAATTGTTACAAGGTAATAGACTCCATGAACTAATAATTGTGGATATACAAATAATACAACAACTCAATCGTTCTTCTACATTTACAATGAGATATTTTCTATGTACTCTCACTAGTTTTAGTTACATATTTGGCGGCTCTAAGAATATTTAGTTCTTCTGCATTTACTTGTAAATCTCTCTCTACTTTGACCCATTTCTTCTCATATGGACACACTATTGGGGACTCCTCTGCAGGTCACACCAGATTCAGAGCTCGGTGCAAGTAATTCATAAGGTATAACTCCGGCACCACACCGATTTCTGAGGCTTGGATCATGGTTCCTTCTTTCAATCTCTTCTTCAATACTTCTTACCTCCGCTGAGAACTGAAAAAATGCCTCAACAATCTCAGGTTCACCTGTCCATGTGGATGGTTGAGTTCGCTCTCCCAAGTACTCTTCATCTGGCGAATGTGTTGAAAGTGTATCTACTACAGCCATAAATTTTGTTGCTTGTAACAAACTCGGCAATGCCGAGAGAAAAAACCTTTGCGGGTCAGCAAGGAAGTTTGTGTACTCTGGGTCGTTTTCCTCAGGAATTAATCGCCGCATCAATGGTGGGCGGTTTGGTACATATCCACCATAGGGATACTGCCCAAAATTCAGAGCAGCGTGTTGGGCAGACGCGAGCCAAATAAGTGTGGTGAGAATGGACACAAGATCAGCAGGAGTTGCAAGACGGGGCCACCAGCTTGCGTGGCGAAGGTCAGCATGACCCACATTTATGGATTCGGAGTACCAGGCTTGGAGCTCTGAATCATTTCGAATCAAACCCGAGTTCGGGTAGTAATGGGTCACATAAGTTTTGACCCATTTCTCTATAGCAAACCATATGAGGAGGCCATCCTTAGCGTAGGGGTAGTCATCCATGATGAGTTTAAGGCCATGGGGTTGTGTGGCATCTGAAACAGCCATGCCGCGTCGGATAAGATCAGCTGGTAGGCCTTCTTGATCAAAACGCCATTGGTTCTTGTAAGCCACAGCACTGATCTCCATGCAATATTGGCCAGGGGTGAAACATGACTCAATGACACCTCCAGCATTGATTAGGCTTTGACGAGCGAGTGCATTGATCTCGAGGGTGTATCGCATGTGGGGATCCAAGAGTTTGAAGATTGGGTGTGTGGCACTCATTTGACGATGTGCCGCTAGTATAAATGGCTCCAAGCATGCATGTGTCCGCAACCTGTTCAAATATTGCAAATACTTGATTTAGGACAACAGATCATTTAACAAGAAAATAAAGTAAAACTTCCTTTTACACAAAAATATCTAGGGCAATATGATTAATCCCAAACACTATTGAGATTCTCTATGTCACAAAACAACAAAAGTTGCGTCAATTTGACAATTTTTGTCGGTCTACTTTTTATTGGGGCCGCGAACATCACTCACATGTATCCACCATCCATGTATTAATATTCATTTGCATTTCACGCCATTTGATAATGTTACCCTCAGCAGATGTTGATGGATAAAATTGCACTTATGTGAATGAATCTCAGCAAATATTGTCATCATAACTGAGTCTACTTTTTTTTACAGTAAATATACACTGTGACAAGTAATTACTAGAGGTATGGAACTGATGTTTTTACTAAGTAAACTAACAAGACTGAGAAGGTTTCTTACCAGTGGTTAACCAACTGATGAACTCCAGCATCATTGGAGGAGACATGAGCTTTAGCAAGCTGCCACAGCCAATTGGTTGTGGCATCAACCGGAGGAGTAAGGACGCGCTTGGATGAAGAACCAGGACCTGGGAGACTAAGCTCGATCGCTATGGGTTTTAGAGTTCCCAATGAGCTCAAGAAGAAAAGAGTCCTTGTAGCATATGTTTTTCTTCCATCAAGTGAATTTATTTTATCTACAAACGGAAGGTAGGTGTCATGGTGATCCACAATGAACAGTTTATTTTCATCCAAAGCTTGTTGGACAGACATTCCATTGATATGGCCAATAATGTGTTCTTCTTTGATTGCTGATTCGGGTGGACCATACACTGCAGGATCGAGCTTGCTTACTGGTGGAAAAACCTGATGAAAACAAGTACATTTCACATGTTATGTTCCTAGTCCTCTAAAATGTTTATGAATCTGTACAAAATATTGAAATTGGTTTTATGATTACATACCTTAAGTCTCTCAATGTTTACTGGGTTAATCCCTGCAATTGCTTGTCTAGCAAACTCATCATCTCTCAACCAAGCAAACTTGTCTTCTGCAAAAGCATCAGATTAAGATCATTAGCAAAAATGTAGACCTTCTCACCCAACTATAACTTAAACCAGATCACTTTAGATATAGTCTTTGTCATATAAGAGCTACAATTTACTTACTTGAAACAATCATGGGAACATCGTACTTCAGAAGACCCTGACTTGATTCCTGGATCTTGCTAACGATCTTTGGTAGTTTCTTCAACTCTTCTTGGAGGCCTAAGTTGAGTAATAGCCCCACTTTATATAGATTATCTATATCGGTGAACCCTTTAAAATCACAGTTCTTTGAAGAAATGCTGGCAATTAAGGATGGGATTAGATTATGTAGCACCCCCTTCAGCCTCCAGGTTGCGAATGTGTCTTGTTTAGATTCCTCAAATGCCTCATCTCTAGGCACATACATCGGTAATGGCTTCTCCACTCTAGTCTCTGCATTAATGTCTGACATAATGGAAAGTAAGAGCATTTTAGTATACCTCATGTCGCGATAGTAATTAAGCTCACAAACACATCTTGCTTGGCATGAGGTGCAAGTAGAAAATAAACATAATGTTGGGCACTGAACTAACCAGTCTCAGTTGGAGGGCGCCCTGTTCGACATCGCCTTGGATATGGAATTGCCTTGCCTCCGAGGTTTGGCCTAACAAGGTCAGTTCCTTTGTCGGGATTACCCAAATCGTTGTATATAGCATAGTCATATATTCTATCTGATAGCTTCCTGTTCCCTCTTCCATCACCCCTAAGCTCTTTGAGTTCCTTCTCTCGCAGATCTTTAAGCCCTATGGGTGTCTCCCATGGTAGATATGGCTGCACAATCATAAACAAAAAATCATTATTGATATCTAACCACGCTGGCTAATTATCTAAATTAACACTCCTCAATAGTGCAGTTTGTGATTGATTAATCAACTATTAATTCTCTTTCTTAATGTGAAACAAGGACTAATTATGAAATGATTAATAACAGAAAACGGCTTGAAAAAATGGCAATCTTCAAACCCTAGTTAGAAAATAATCAAGTCAAACATAACTCGAAGAAGAACAATATGAACTCTACACCTTTCCTAACTTTGACAAATAATCAAACTTACAGAATCTGGTTTTTGACCGTGAATGTTGAATTGAATCATAAACAATATTTGACTTATAATGAATTACTTAAAATTACCATGTTGGAGAAGAAGACCCTTTTCCCTGGATGATCCTTGGTGGATTGAACCCATGAGTTGCAGGCAAAATGGACTGGACCGCATGCAAAATCTTCGATAACAATGCTCTCCAGGAAAAACTCTTTTTGGTGCTTGTTAATCACAGTAATGGCTCCAGGGACTCCGAAGTTCGAATCCACCATGAACTCAGCAGAGTAGGTTACCCTTTCTGCTCTAATTTTCGCCTTCTTTGACCAATCCCTTAACACTGCATTATTGCTCGTCTTCGGTGCTTTAGTTCCTGAAAATCAAACAAAACCAAACAATCAAAATACTTTTACCATAAATGGACTAAAACAAGACATACCCCCATAAAGTAAAATGACTCAATATGATCAAATTAAGACTCTACGAGCAGATATAGGCCAAATTGTAAAATAGCCATTGAGGCAAAACAACTCACTTGGATCAATTTCAGTGCTAACAAGCTGCAGTACAATGTTCCTTCCAATCCTATCAGTCAAAGCATCCAAATGATTAACAATGGTTTCCTTCAAATCCTCTTTATTCTTCTTCCTTACAGTCACAGAAGCTCTGACCTTAAACTTAACAGACTTCTCAGGTACAAGTTTCACCAAATTCTCACTAATCGATGCAACAACAACACCAGGATTTCTCACAACCTTCCTTTGCAAACCCAGTCTTCTCTTCTCGAAAACAGGGGAAAAACAGAGGTTGCTCTGTTGTTTGTTAAATAAAAACCTTGAAGAAGGAACAAAAGATGACCTCTCAAGAATAAATGAAGAAGAACCCATGATTTGCTTAGCTGCACCCATGATGATCTACTCCTCTATCTCTCTTTGAATTTGTTGGACGTTTACTTGAAGAGAGATGAGAAAGTGTTTGAAGAAATTCTGAATGAATGTTGTGTTGGAATCTACTAGTATTTATAGAGGCAGAATATGAAAAGTTCGACTTTATGCAAAAGTGGTGACTGAACGAATTCACCGTCCACACACGTTTTAATTTTGCTTCAATTTTTTAGATCCATTTATGCTTCAGCTGGGATGCTTGGGTCAAAACCAGAGATATATTTTCAGGTTTCCGAGTAGGAGACGCGGTGCGCGAAACATAACAGAAAGTGGGAGTAATAGTTTTCTCATTCATCATTTCCCTTGACTTTTTTCCAAATTTACACTTGTGTCCCTTTCTTTCCTTTTTCTTTTTGAAAATTACAAATTATTGCTTCTAAAACTAAAGGGGGAAGAATTGTTGTTTATGCACATTGCACAAACATTTCACATGTTCTTACACATCAATTGTTTTTATCAAAACATATAATTTTGATTGAGATTGTGAAAGTAATCTTGAAAGAATTGTTGCTATCTCACTCAAAAGGTTTTTGTTTTTTTTTCCTTGTCATCAAGTAGGAGTGTAGCTGGTTTTTGTTCCATTGATTCTCCGAGACAAACTAGAGGAATGATTTGGGTTCTCAAAATATATATCTAGCTGTGTTTATTTATTTATTTTTGCTAGCTTTTTTTTAGCTTTTACAAATAAAAACTCTTAATAACATGTAACGTAGCTTAACTATAGCGTTCAATTTCAAGATTTTAATATTGTATATTATTTATAACTTTTGTTCATCATTTAATACCATATAAGGAGGTATTTATTTTCATTCAGAATTGAGAAGATTGACTCTTATTGAAGTTAGAAGTCAAAAGTTTTCGGTCACCACTTTTGCTTTTAATTAGAACAAAAAAGCAAACATCCCCTAAGCTTCCATAATTGGACATATGAATTCTTAGATTAATAAATAAATAATAAACATCACTCATTAATATATTTTATTTATAAAATTATTGGCCAGAAATCATTTTTATAAAAAAATAAAGTTAACATAATATCAGATGTTTAGAACCATAAAAATTATTTGATTGTAAAAAGTGCCATGATGATGGAAACAATGTATTATGAGTTAATTAGTGATCATGTATTTAATTAAACCATAATATCATATTTTTAATCTTATACTTTATATTATCTCTGTAGTGCTAGTGAAATCTCTAAGGGAGTTTTTTATTTTTAAAAAAAATGAAATTAAAACGCAGAAAATAAAATAAAAACTTTGATGTAGGATTGGACTTCTTTTTACATGGTAATAGGGGGCATGGAATGAAATGAAAACAGAACGTGCGACTGTTGAGTTATTTAAAAGCATTTTGCTCAAAAGCAAGACCATAAATAAATTAATTAATTAATTAAAAAGGTTTTTTTTTTAAAGGTAACACTAGTAATGTACAATTAAGAAGTAGCAATAAGGCATTGTTTTGTTATTGTTTAACCAACAATTTTAGCTAACCATGTTTGTTAGTTTTTTTTTTTTTTTTTTTGGATTTACATTTCTACTCCTTTTATAAATAACGTTTATAGTTGTGTTTTAAAGAAAATGGATAAAAAAAAAAACTAACAAACATAATTGGCTAATTGGGCCAAAGTAACAGTGAAAACTTAGTTAATTGTAGTTAGAAGTTGGAATAATATTGGAAAACTAGGTAGCTACCAACTAAGTCCGTCTTGCTTCAACAACTAAAGAGACATCCTACCAATTGACTCTCTGCACCACCACACCGTCCGCTCATCAATAGCACGGCATACAATTGGAGGACGCGTTGATGAAGACTCCATTGCTTCAATAACCAGTTGTGTTCATATGGACTAGACTACTACTAACTTTGTAATCATCTGCCAACACATTTACATGGTAACCAATATTTGTATATACCTAAGTGAATGGTTCCCTGGACAAATTGCGACACTATAGTCTTTATTTTGCAGTACCCAAAGATTGTGTAAAATGTAATTTTCATGATTTCTTTTTCATGAGTTTCAAAATTTTAGTTCTGTTTCTGAAAACCAGCGAGGGAGGGAGGACCCTCCATCTCCCTCGCGATACGTGCAAAGGATGGGATGCACGCATCGCGAGGGGGGTGAAGGTCCTCCCCCCTCCCTCGCTGTTCCTCGCTGGTTTCCTCGCCATTTAGACTGACTCTTAGACATTATAGTGTTTAGTTTGTGGATATGAAACAAAATACGTATTATTATGGGAAGGACAGTCTCTCTGTTGATACTAACATGGATTGGGTACATGAAGTGTTTTGGGCCCCAGAAGTAGAGCAGCATGGATGTCCAATCTCAAGCCACGACTGTTCGAAAAATTAAAGACCTTTCTTGCGTCATATGCTACCTTCATCAAACTTTTGTCACTGCTGGCATAGTGAAGGAATGTGAAATTTTGTGAAATATTTCATATTTTGAGATCTCAATATTTAAAGTACTGAAATTGAAAACCACATTATATTGACAAGTTATTTCAAAAAAAAAAAAAAAAAAATTTGTAAATTTTGGTATTCGTGTAAAATCCAAAAACTTGTAAAGCAAATTACATTTTTTTTTTTAGCTTTTAACTTAGGCTGCTCTCCTTCCAAACTTCCTCCACGAGCTAACCAATCTAACAAGGCAATGAACTAAGTAAGTGTTTCATCTCAGTCAACACCTTCCTCGGCCAAAGTCAAGTCATTAACTAAAACCCAAGCTTTTGTCAATCAAAAGGTAAACCATTATTTGAACCTTCGAAAAAATTTCGTCATTTTTATTTTTAGATTTTGATATTTTTGTATAAAACCCCAAAATCTTATGAGGAAAATTTCACTTATAGTGATACTTTGTACTTCGGCTTCAATTTATATTTAATGTATTTTTTATTAGATTAATTTACTTGTATCTTACTTTTCACATATTCATATATTTTTGACATCGAAATTTTTACTTTTTTTTTTTCTACATACGATGAAATATTTTTTGAAATATTTTTTAAAATCAAAACACCAAAATTACTTTGAAAAACGAAATCCCAATCCTTGGGCATAGTTAATAAGTTATTGGACAGCCCTAAGTTGTTTTGCACATGCTTCACTGCATAGATGACATTGATTAAGATTAGCGGCTATACGCTGATAGATACTTTTCTTAAAGACTTTTTTCTCTATTGATATCATTTCAATTTAAACACTAAGATATCATGCATCTCATGATTACATGACCAGAGAAAAATAAAATATTTTGATTTTAGTTTTTTTGGTCCGCTAATAGTCTTGCTTTCAGATAATTTCAACATTCTCATGTTCAATGCGTTCATGACCAAAATAAAAGGGAAAAGAGGCAATGGTCACTACGCAGTACGCAACTCTCTTTATAAAATTCCCTTGTAAATTGAAGTTGCTGAAGAACTTCTAAAGTTGGGAGCAAGGATTGTGATTTTGTTTTTTGAGTTAATTTCGATCGCTCTTGAATTTAAGAAATATTATGGTGTGTAAAGAAGAAACGTAAGAATTTCGAGATACATGAAATATATATAATGAATTTTGAGGGTATATTAAATATGTGAAAAAATAAGATGCAAGTAAATAAATGTATTAAATACATTAAATGAAATCAAATACCAATAATTAGAAAATTGGGGAGTAATTTCAAAAATCAATGTATAAGTAGAAGAAGTGATACTTAGAAAATTACGAGGTGGTTTCAATCAATAAATAATTACAATAAATGATAATTAGAAGAAAAAAAAACTTCAAAATTTATAAAAAAAAATCCTCGAAAAAATGTAATTTTTAGTAACTGATTTTTGTATAATTACGAAAAAATAAAATTTAAGAAAAAAACCCCCAAATTTTACCAAAAAAAAAAACTTAAAATTTTCGAACAAAACCCTTGAAAAATGTAGTTTTTTCTTTTCAAATTTTTGTGTAATTTAGTGAAATCACAATCCTTGATTGGGAGGTCAGCTCGAAGTTGAGCTTGATCGTATCAACCCAGGGACATAATAATGTTTTGGTCAGGTAGGCACATCTAAAGTGCTATTTCACGTGAGTTTTCTTAAGGACTCCTTGACCTCTATATTAATGATAATGATTTTTGAATTCTACTCACGCATAGGCGAAAAGAATTTTGTATGTGCATTTAGCCTGTCCAATTCCCCCACAACTCATATATGCTTGAATCACTAAGAAATTTTAGTATGGGAGGGAAAACTAATATGGGATGCATAGGGCACATTTTCGAGCATCCCACTACAAAACCTTGCCCCATATCAGATTAGCACTATATTGGAATCAACAAACAATTCTACTAACAAAGGTTTGTTGAATGGATTGGAAAAAAAATATATAGACTTAAATTTTGAGACAAAAAGTAATGAAATTTTGGAAATTCAATCATGTGAGTGATGACCCACCTTCAATTTTTTTGCTTCATCATTTAATTAAATAAGAGGATTCAATTGGAATAGAAGCGATGGATAAGGGCACATCCGTACATATAATGTGTATAAAAAAATAGTAATTTGGTCTGGGTCCAGATTCAAATATGGAACACAATGTAATGCATGTAGCAAAACCTTTGGCGCAGGGAATTATTTTTCTAATAAATTGTAGAAAAGGAATGAAAGAGGAAGGATGCAATATGGTACTGGTATGCGCAGTCAGTCAGTTTTGCTGAATTCGAATTGAATAAACTTCCAAAGACTGACTTACTCACTTTGGTCCAAAAAACATCTAGCCTTGGCTGCTGTGCTGCACGTACCTGCGACTCCATGTCTTAAAAAGTTTATTATCTCCATATATAAATATATTAAAGATTTTCTCCGAGGTTAGGTGAAATAGATCACAAGCAAAAGATTTGATGAGTGTTCTCATCTTAATCCAGCTTACGGTGGAAGACAAGAACGTTGTTTGGAAACTCAACTACTCTCAACTCGATAACTCGATTTCGAATGAAGAAAACTCTGATGCTATTGATAATACTGAATGGCATAGGTTTGGAATTAGAAACATATATATATTAACAATATTAGGAGGCTTATCCGTGCTTTTTTTAATCAATAAAATCAAAATTGCATTAAAAAGAATATGTTCAAAATACATCTCATCTCTAAATCATCATTATTATTATTACTACTACCACTAGGATAGGCTGATGCAGCCAGTCGATGAAATGTTAGGTTCATATTTCTTCTAATGTGAATTGTTTTTAAACATTTAAAATAAACTAGTTTGTATTCCAGTCGATACTATCAAGTAATCTTATGCTGCCATGATAAATGTTTGTTTATGCCATTGATCGCTTCTGTGATGTCTTTGCTATCAGTTATTAGGGGTGGGCATAAACCGAATTATTTCGGTTAACCGACCGAACCGGTTGTTAAATACGGTTCGGTAACCGAACCGAATAAGAAATGATAAAAGAATCTGTAAAACCGAACCGAAACCGGTTCCAAACGGTTCGGAAGCGGTTCACAATTTTAAACCGTCCGATTAAAAACCGAACCAACCGATTGGTGCATATGTTGCATACTGTCGCACTGTATCACACCCCAAAGACAAAAACGAAAACCCAATCTTTCTGTTTCCATTTCTTCTTGCAGAAATTCTAAATAGCGACGAAACCAGCGAGGAAACCAGCCTTAAATCAGCGAGGAAACCAGAAGAGATCAGGTCATGTTCTCTCCCACTCTATCTCCCATTCCAAAGAGATCAGCTCATGCTCTCTCCCTCTCCCTTTCCCCTTCCAAAGTGATCAACTCATGGTTAACCACTGAAACCAGAAAAGATCAGCTCATGGTTACCCACCGAAACCAGAAGAGATCAACAGTGTTGTTGCGACCCAATTTCGTCACCCGCAAGAGGATTCATCGTCACTAGAGAAGCAATAGGTAGATCTAGAGATGAAAAGCTTCAGGGAAATGTCCAAAGAGATCACTGCTTCACTTGAGGAGCAGAGCGCTACATATCTACTTCGCCTCCCTCCAGCCACTCGAGATGTCATTCGTCTCCTCGACGATGCTCTCTCTCTCTGATCTTCCGTTTCTGGTCATCATTAGGGTTCACTCATCACCGGTCGACTCAACCAAGCTCTTCTTCTAGCTTGCACTCATCACCGATCGACTCCATCGACTCCATAATGTGTGGCTCAAGAGGTGCTTTTGTACTGATTGTGGTTTTGTGATTTTGTGATAGTTGTTTCCCTTGCTATTCAATGGATGATTGTGCTTTTTTTTTGAAAGTCAAGAGGTGCTTTTGTGATTGTGGTTTCCCTTGCTATTAAATGGAAAAGCTTCTTCCAAGCCATGTACTGATTGCTTTTGTGATTGTTTATTTTTGGTTGATAGATCTTTGCGTTTGAGAAAGACACAGACAAAGAAAAAGTTCATTATCAATTTTCATTTGGGCTAAAAATGGGCCTGTCAAAATGGGTTGAAAAAGTTAAAACCGAATTTTCAGCCCAACCGAACCGAACCGAACCGAATTTCGGCTCAACCGAATTTCAGGATTTACCATGTAAAAAATCGGTTTCGGTTTCGGTTTTGGATTTGGGCTAACCGATTGAAAATGGTTCGAAAGCGGTTTGGGCCTCAAACCGAACCGAACCGACTTTGCCCACCCCTATCAATTATCATTACAATCTTCTTGTATCCTTTCGCCATCACTCATTCACTGGCTAGTCTTTTCCCATCTAGTTCACCTTCAAAGTTTGTTGTCATGTTTTTTCTACGCCATCTTTTATTAATCCATATTATTTTACCGTCTGCATCAGTTGTATATATAGAAAGCAAAACATCCATCATTACACTTGTTCCCGTGGAAAGTAACATCAGTGACCAACATAATAAATTCATGACATGTCATTATCTTTGCCCGCTCAAAGGCTGTTGAGATAGAAAAATTATTTGCATTTATGTCTTCTTGTTGTATGTCAATTCTGACATCGTTGGAATTAGATCGTTGTTTTCCATATTGCTTGAAACCTGCCAGAAATTAACAGAGCTATTTGCTAGTTTTGCTATCATCCGTACTCCGAATTTTTGATGTTAAAAAACCAGTCTATTTCTAGCCTGTCAAATATGATCTAAGACTGCAGTTGTTCTAACCATGTCTTCATCCCGTTTGTATACATGTACCACAAGAACTCCAAAAAATTCTTCTCAAGAAAAAAATTCACTATATCCCATCTAACATGTATGTTGGACATACCCCACACTTGACAGCAAGAGGACACTGAAAAAAAACATGCCTTGAAGATACGAAAATAGTGCGAATAGAAGGCCCGACTGCAAGTTGTTCAGGAATAGTGGCGTTGAGTTTCTCGACCCTTTGCCTTAGGATTAGTCAGTTTTATTTCTCGATTGGTGGGGAAGAGATATAACTCAGCGGTAGAGTGTCACCTTGACATGGTGGAAGTCATCAATTCGAGCTTGATTATCCCTAAACCCAATGTGGGTTTTTCTATTTTGACTTGCTCCCCTACCGTGATCGAATGAGAATGGATAAGAGGCTCGTGGGATTGACGTGAGGGGGTAGAAATGGCTATATTTTTGGGAGCAAACTCAAGGCAAATATGAGGCGCATGGATAGAAGTTATGCCTTGGAATGAAAGACAATTTCGAATCTTCTTTGTCTACGAACAAGGAAGCTATAAGTAATGCAACTATGAATCTCATGGAGAGTTCAATCCTGGCTTAGGATGAACGCTGGCGGCATTGTTAACACATGCAAGTCGGACGGAAAGTGGTGTTTCCAGTGGCGAACGAGTGAGTAATGTGTAAAAACCTTCCCTTGGGAAGGGAGCAACAACTGGAAATGGCTTCTAATACCCCGTAGACTGAAGAGCAAAAAGAGGAATCCTCCCGAGGAGGGGCTCGCGTCTGATTAGCTTTTTAACCTTTGTGATTTCTTTTCCGTTTATTTATTTATTGTATTCTTTTCTATGATTGTATGGGATATTCACCTTTATTATGAGTATAAGGTGGTTGGTGCTTGAGTTCAACGCAGTCAAAACCATTTGGGATTTTCTTTTCTGTGTTGCAAAGTAGGCATTCATTGCTCACTGCTATATGATGTTGTGTAAGGACTCCCCCACAGGAAGCAGTCATTTATAAATTTTTCAGAGAAAAAGTTTAACTCGATGAGGAATCTTGAGTTTCCAAATACCTTGGAGCAATCTCATATCATCCCCCTGGATGAAGAAGTATTAGATAAAAATCGTTACCTCACTCCTAAAAGATTTATAGGCTGATATCAAAGTGAAAATTCTTTTGGTCTCATGCTTCTCCGAATATCTAATAGGAGTGTCCAGAATGGTCATATCTACCTATTGGGGGAAAAACATTTCGATAGTAGGTTGATCCCACTTTTTTGTCACCTTTCTTCTAAAATAAAATGGTCTTTCCCGGATTCAAATAGAGAAATAGTATTCGAAGGCACATAATATCTCAGAGGAACAAATTTAGGTAACCATGGATCCTCCCACATATTGAAGGACTCCCAATTGGCTATCGTCCATAATAAACCCTTTTTAGAGTATTTAGAGTTTTTCACATACTCCTCCAAATAAATGGTGAGCCCGATTTGGTGAAAGAGGCTTGGAAAAAGCTATATTTTTTTTAAGTAAATAGACTTGAGGAGTGTTGGCCAAAGGTCATCTGGTCACTCTAAAATTCTAACCACCATATTGGACAACGGGGCGAGATTTTTAGGTTTGGACAGCTGGATATTTACTCCTCGCATAATTTTTTGGTGCAGACTCTAAATAGCACTTAGCAAGAAAATGAGCTACTATTTTTAGTTCCCCTCACCAAAACGTCATATTTTAAAATTCCAACTTCTAAATAATAGAAGTTGGGAGCAGGAAAGATTGCATATGATAGATGGGGATGGAAGAAGACACTGATTTAATGATGGTTGTTCTACCAACCTGAGACAAGAGTTTATATTTCCAACCAACTAGGTATTTTTTGACCTTATCAACCAAGTAATTGAAATTTTGGGTTTTGTTTCTTGAGAAAGTAAGGGGAGGCCCAAGTATTTTTCTTTTTTATTTACAGCTCTCATACCCAGGACCCTCAAAAATCATGCGTTGGTGTCTGTAGTGGACGTTGGGGGTAAACAAAACAAGTGATTTGTCAAAATTAATCAATTGACTGGGCTTTCATCATTATTCTAGAAAGTGTCTCGGCAAGAACAATGAATAAGAAAGGGGAGAAAGGGTCCCCTTGTCTAATACCTCTACTTGATTTGATGAAAGCATTAGATTTTCCAATAACGAGAACATTATAAGTCACTGAGGAAAAACAATAGTAAAGTAAATTGCACCAATCACTAGAGAAACCTAATGCAGATAAAACCTCTAGAAGAAAACCTCATTCAATCCTATCATAAGCCTTGGCCATATCAATTTTGATGTTGATCCATCCATTTTTCCTTCTTCTAAATTTTTTAAATTGGTGCATCACTTCCTGAACTGCCCCAGTATTATCCCCAATCAGGCGTCCTTGTATAAAGTCCCCTTGAAAGGGAGATATGAATTTAGGGAAAAGGATTTTAAGACAACTTGCTAAAAGTTTTGAGAACATTTTGTAGCAGACGTTGCAGAGGTTGATGGGTATGAATTGTGAGACTTAAGTTGGATTGAGGCATTTGGGGATAAGGGAAATGTATGTGAAATTCCAAGCTGGGGGACATGTTTATTGATAAAAAGAAATGCAAAAGAATATTGATGACGTCATCTTTAACTATATTCCAGTACTTTTTGAAAAAAATCGCTTGAAAACCATCCGACCCGGGAGCTTTAAGGTTCCCAAAAGACTTGAGTGTATTCCAAATTTCCTCCTCTCCCGGTATAGAAGTGAGAACATTATTCTCCTCACTGTTAATGTAGGATTGAAAAGTTGAAGAATTTTCCAGTTTGAGTTTGGTCCAGAAGAGGTGAAAATGTCTTGAAAATAATCTTTAATAAGGGCTATCCGATGCACTATTTTACTAGCACATAACTTAATACCCTGCTTTGCGATTGTAGCAAAGAATAAGTAGGGATCGTTATGGATCGGGGATTGGAGGGCTTGCCAACTAGCACTAAAAATAAGTTAGAGACAACTAACAACCTAATTAAGAAAATATTGGGGGATTAGATTTTTCTATTTTAAACTAAGAAAATAACTAAGAATAAAATATAAAACTTAAGGGATGTAGATGGTGAGAAATTAGCTAAAGATTTATCTCCACACATCAAACATATGCCCATAAATCAATCTTCAATAATCACTTGTTAATCCGTAAAAGACAGTACTCAAGATTAACAGTGACAACATTGCATTAATCTTATTATTATCCCAAATTCATTGAATTAAGTTAATCATCACTTTCAAACTAATCTTATCATGCTATTTAATCAGCAAGTTCGATAAACAATTCAAGATCATTAAGTTCTATAGAAAATATGAACACTGACTATGCAGTTACAAGTATGATCAACATCTTGTTCTTAACCTAGGTTTTTACTCAACCTTACCAACGTTCCTTGGTATTTACTACTTGTGAGTATAAGATTATAACGATTAGGTGAAACTCTCCTATAATCTTGCACCAAATCCTAGCATGCTTACTAAGTTGACTACCTTAACAAACATACAAAAAAAATGTTCTCTATAAAGCTGTTAAGCAAAACACAATCACTAATAGCAAGGAAGATTAAATTCAACTAATTCATAAATCATGTGTTCGGGCATCAAATCCACCCCTAACTAAAATAAAGTTTAACTAGTCATATTAGTCATGTTCAAACAATGATACATAATTAAATATTAAAATAAGAGAAAGGGTAGAGGGAATGTTGTCACCTGATCCGTGGTGGTACGAGATAGTATTGGGGTGTGGATAGTATAGAGAAAGAGATAAAAAAGATCTTATCATTTCTTCTTCGATCTACTTCGACCACATATCTGTTCTTACTGTGTGTATGAAGATGATGTGCGAGAAAGATGAAACAGGCGGGAGGCGAGGAGGAAGACTGGATGACGGTCGATGGTGAGATGGTTTGAAGAGAGGTCAAGCGAGAGGGCTTTGGATGACAATGGAGGAGATGAGGTGTTCGACTGTGATGGATTTTTGGCTAATAAAGGCGAAGAGGGAAGATGATGGACTGTTTAGGTGTCATTAGAGAAAGGGTGACTAGGAGATCAGATGTGAGATGAAATCAAGAAGGGGGAGGATTGATTGGGTTTATGGTTGTTGTGGCAAGTTGTGAAGGATTTGATTGGGGATGGAGGGCGATGAAGATGGTAGTCTATGCAAGGCTGTGATTGTGATGAGGGATGTGATTGGGACGATGGCTGGATGGAGGCTTCGGGCTGCGGTGAGGAATGCGTGGCTATGGATGGGTGACGACTTGCTGTGGTTGCAAGCGTGATTTCCAGATAACAAGGTATGTACTTTTTATAATTGCTTTCTTCTCAATTTCCTTTTTGCGTAGTTTCCTTTTGCAATCAGTATTTCTAAATTGCCAATTCGTTTCACATAGCTTCTATTTTGGAATTTTATCATTAGAAACTTATACAAACACAAAAATAACAATTAGTACCATAATTAACAAGTAATAGCCAAAGTTATATATAGAAATATGGTAATAAAATAGCATAATTATGCTCCTATCACTATCACAACTTCTCTATTGGAAACCCACTGACCCTCTATGTTCTTGAGTTTATAAATTAAAATCTTTCGACCCTTCAGAATGGTGGAGGTATGGAAAAACTTATTATTTTTATCCCCAAGATAAACATAATTGTTTCTAGAATGTTGTTTCCAATAAGATTTCTCTCGGATCAAGAGTTTTTAAAGGAAATTATTGAGATTGACCAGTTGGAGGGTATTCTATTTTGTAGAAAGAGAAAGTAAATGGTCGATCTGATTTTTACACCCTTCATGAGATGAAAAATATTGCCAAAATGCTCTTTATTCCATAAATAAATATTATGCCTGAGCTTATAGAGTTTATTGAAGAGCCCAAAGGGGGGAGTTGAGGGTGAACATGTTGAGGAGATGATTCAGAGGTATTAATCCACGTGTCTTCAACAAGGTTTTGGCACATTGGGTCTCTAAACCACATCTTAAGAAATCTGAAAGGCATGTTGCCCTTGCTGAGCTTGTTGTAAAGATCTAGAATGATAGCTTTATGGTCAGAACAATGAGCAAAAACAGAAGATTGGTTTACAGTTGGAAATAGCTGATTTCAATCAATGCAAGACAGTGCCCTGTCAATTCTTTCCCTAACATGGTATTTTCCTACTCTTAGATGGAAGGTCAATGAGGCAAAATGTGTCAATGAGATTTTGAAGTTAAGAGGATTGTTTTTTGCTTATATTCCTGCCTCCTAGCTTTTCATTAGAATAGAGAATAGCATTAAAATCCCTTAAAACTAGCAAGGGAGACAAGATATAAGAGCCCAGACATTCCAGAGATTCTCAAAAACCATTCTGTAGCCAAGGGTTAGGATTGTAATACACAAAAGACACAGACCAGAGTATAAAAACACGATAGTTGATGATACACCAAACCGTCCATTATTCCATGCCATACGCGTGTCATGGTAATCTCGCCAACAAAGCAAAGTAGGCCTGATCGCCTGCCCGATCTGGTAAAATCTAGACAACACTAAGCCCATCTTGACAGGGTCCAGGAGGTTGGACCCAAAAATTACAACGTCCTATTAAGCCCATACATCACATGGTCAAACCCAATACCGATAAGACCTAATAAGGCAAGTATCTAGAAAATTAACCAAAGACGGGCATACCAGTAATACATTGATTCCGACTAGGAAAAAAATATCGGAGTATAAGTCGTGCGTGAAAACTCCCCTGCATGGAAAACACTTCACAAGGGAAGAATCTTCCGCTGATCTAGGAGCACAAGTCGTGTAAGGAAACTCTCTTACATGGTCGACTCCTAACCAGGAAACGATATCCAACAATATATTTTTCTCTAAACTACGCCACCAAAGGCCTAGCAGAACAAAGACTCTCGCATGTAATAGGACACAAGGTTGATGAACAAATGTATGCTACAAAACCCAATTTACAACATTACACATTTCTCAAGCCTTTTTTGACTTAAGCATCGGAGTGTCATCGCCCGCCACAACGGTGATCTTTGACTCACGTGTGTTCCTTGTGCATGTCAAGGTCAAGGAGAACAAACACGAATGATTCCTAGCCCAAGAAAGATAAGTTTTGATTATTTGAATTTCAATAAACTTGGTAGTTTCAATCAATTTTTATGAACTCCTGTTTTTTGGTTGATGATTTTAAAAATATTAGGTCACCCTTTTAATCCAACAGTCTAAACTTGCATTCCCACTGAATGTTGAATGTTGAATGCTAAATGCTTGTGAGGTTGAGAACCTCATTGAATCATAACTAAATGTTTCTCATCAAAACGAAACACACCATATATAAAAAGCAATTATAATAATAAAAGGCGTTATTGCGAATGAGCAAATAAGGCAGTAAATCGGAAATTTTTTATTTTCAATTTAGTCATTCATATTTCATATTTTTACAATCAAAACCAGTTTATCTGAAACATTGATTAATTATACTTAAGTCTCTAATATAATTATTTATAAACTATACATAGGCCATTTAAATAAAAAATAGTAAATATCTGTGCACGTAGATCGCGTCCACCAAAATTGATAATAATAATAATAATAATAATAATAATAATAATAATAATAATAATAATAATAATAATAATAATAATAATAATAATAATAATAATAATAATAATAATAATAATAAAGTGATGTATTGTGTTCGAATTAGTGAAGTTTTTTTTAGGTAGTTTGAATTTTAATCACTTTTTTTTTAACCATTCCATATTTATTAGGTGGAATACTTTCCTATCTGGCACGTTAATAGTGAGAGTTAGGTGATTTAATTTCAAACTAAGGACAATTATATTATGGAATATTTTGTATTTGGCTCTTGTTAGTTTATGGCTATTCTTATTTGGCCCTTATTAATTTTTGTATCTTAGTTTAACACCCATGACTGTGTACTCAACTACGTTGACTAACAAATTTCATCCAATTTTTCAAAAAGACCAACTTAACTTGCATGTGTTTTGTACTTATTTTTACTAAAATCACATAAATTATGTTGCTTGATGATCATGTTTAATCCAATGGCTAGGAAAATAGCATTTGAATATTTATTTTTATTTTAATTTTTTAACAAAGAAGATGAGTGACGATTAAAATTATATACAAACCTAAATTATATGAACATGTTTTACTAAAATCACATATATATATATATAAACATGTGCAAAACACATGGTAAGTTGGCCTTTTTGAAAAAAAAAATGGATGAAATTTGTTAGTCAATATAGTTGAACACACGATCATGGGTGTTAGACTAGGATAAAAATACTAATGGGGGCCAAATAGGAATAACTATAAACTAATGAGGCCAAATGGGAATTATCCTTATATTATCACCTTATCTATAAGGACCAATGCTATCGCCTTTTACAAGGACCATTGACAAAATAAACATGGAATATTGAATCGCTAGCTAGCAGGTAACTTCGATCTTTGCAGCAGTAGAACCCTGAAAGCAACAGTTAAATTAATGGGTTAGTAACAAGATAATGGAACATGTGATTTTCATATGTGTTGACAAATTCAGTGACATAACAAGCTTGGAAGAATTAGATGACCATATATATTTCAGAATGGCAATCACAGTCCTATACCCGTTTGGCACAAGTTGAGCAGGTGGAATGTCGAGGTACGCTAGGAACTCTCAAATCTCATTGATAACAAGAAAGAGGACACCTGATTGAAGCATGCCTCAGTGAAGACATATAAACCCTTCCGGAGGAGACAATGGCGTCAGATCGGTGCCCAGAGTACAAAGCACCAGATCGTCAGGAATCCCATATGTGTTACAGAGGACTTTCAGATCCGATTCAGAGAGCAACCTCTCCTAAAAAAAAACTTGTGGCCCTTAGCGAATAGTTATTCAGAAAGTTGATTCCGGCCGCCATGAAAGAAAGTACAAGCTTTCGAATACGAAGGTTAAGCAAAGTAAAAAATACACAAGGCAATACTGCAAAACATAATCTTTGAGATCGAAAGAGTAAAGGGGCTACACTCTACAGGTAAAAAATTTATATAGAAAATTGAACTCCCGTCCCTTTTCAAGCTGGCGCACGTCCAATTAATGAAATTCCTCACTAAAGGAAACAACTCAGACTCAACCATCAAGACTACACAATTGCTTCATGAAATGACCTAGTGGACCGATAAGACGACCCACCAACTCGGAGGGAGTAGCTGATGATACATCAAACCATCATCTGATCACCACTATACACGTGTCATGATAATCTCGTCATATGAACAAATAGGCCCGATTGCATGGTTAATCCAGCGAGGCCCAAACAACACTAAGCCCATTATTTGCAGAATCCAGACAGTTGGATCCGAGTTGCAATAAGCCATTGATCCCACACGTCACTCGGTCATTCCCAATATTCGTAGGACCTCTAAGGCAAGTATCTGAGAGATCTACCCATGGCTGGCAGACCAAGAATACATTGGATCCGACTAGGAAACAAATGTTTGAGTATAAGTCGGGCATGGAAACTTCCTTGCATGGACAACACTTAGAAAATGAAACCTCTCCCACGGATCTAGAAGTATGAATTATGTAGGGAAATTATCCCACATGGACAACTCCCAATTAGGAAAGGATCTCCAACAAAATTTCTTTCCCTAAACTACACCACAAAAAGCCTAGTCGAACAATGTCTCTCACACTATAAAAGGGAGATAAGGTCGGTGAACTTAAGGCATGCTACAGAAACCGAATGTACAACTTTAATCATCTCCTAAGCCTCATCTAACTTAAGCATCGGAGTGCCATCGGTCGCCACACACGGTGGTCCTTGGCTCACGTGTGCTACTTATGCAAGTCTAGGTAAGAAACGAAGAATTAGAGCAGAAATTGACTACATCAAGTAGAATGCAAGATTTTTTTTTATTGAAAAATACTAATGATTTGAGAGTAACATATTAACCTTATTTTGAAATGGGACGGGACGGGTTGGATTGGAAATCTACATCCCAATCTCATCCCACTATAGATTCGGACGAGAAGGGATCGTGATGGGTTTGATCAATCCCAAAGTGACCCAAAACAAATCTGGTCAGAATGGGAGCGGGATCGCAGGATGGGATGCCCACCCATAGGGTCAAGTGGAAAATATGTCAATTTTTATGAAATCTTTCAAGAATTTCTTAAGATTCCAAAAGAACCTTGATTTCGAAATAATCTTTAGGTTGAAAATGAAAATAATTTGACTAAGGATGTGAATTTTTTTTCTTCGGGAAAACAAGAAAGACTTTATTCAACAACCCATTAGTGATTAAGACTTTCACTAACAGCCCAAACACATTCAACTTACATCACATTACACAAAAATGAAATTCTCCGACATGAGCTGGTCTAGAGTTATACCGCCCAGTTTCCCACCTATATGTGCCTAAAATCAAGGCAATGACTTGATTTGGAGAAAAGGGTAATCTCGCGGTTGGGCATTATTATTGAAAATGCACATATTTCTTTCTTTTGCACAAAATCCATATCAATGCGTATAATATTATCTGCCAAAGCCACCCGCAAAGTAATGTTAGATTACTTGGTAGATGTGATGATATTATGTTGAAAGATACATTTTCATCTCTCAAAGGATGGAGGCAAGGTTTTTTTTATGGAAAAAAAGCAAACATGATTTTAGTGACACATTAGAGAAACTCAAATACAATCTCTCGAGAGGTAAGTCTGCCTAACGATTCAAATTTTGAAAAAGGGATTTTACCTTTTTTTTTTTTTTTTTTGTGGAGTATGCTTGGTATACTTATTATTTCTTTTCCTACATCTAGTGGATCTCCGAGGGCTAGGTATGTAATTTTCATAAGCTTTTGAAACTAAAGTCTGGAGTTTCTTATTTTTTTTTTCTTCAACAGATTGATCTCTATCGAGATCATCATTTTCATGTTCTGGTATGGTTTCTCCTGTCGCTTCTTGTAGCTTTGACTCTTCCATTTTAGGGTCATCATATTTCCGAGGTTAAGATTTCATGCTCTTTGTGGTCAAAGTTTCAACTACTCACATGCTCTCTTTACAGATACCATTTTATTGGTTGTTTTCCCTGGCAAAATATTCATATCTACCAGGGAACTGATATCACTCGCATCCACTCGCTTACTGGTTGCTTCCTTCTCCTCATTAGAGTTTGCATTCTTGTTCACCATCTCCATAGTTGGGGTACTGCCTGGCTTAAGAGTTTGCTTGCCTGTAGCTAACTCCAATCCATATTATGCCTTTGCAACAACTAGTTCTTTGTTTTTCTTCTCTTCTCCTTGAACTTTTCAATACTTCATAATCTTGGCATTAGTTTTTCTCTGTTTTGGGCATGTAGAAAAAGTGTGCCCAAACCCCATGCATTGTTCACACTTTACAAGATGCCAAGAATACACAACCTCCACATTTATGATTGTTCCATCCTTAATATCAAATGGTATAACTATTTGAAATAGGCTATTAGAGTTTATCTCAACACAAATCCTTGCAACGGACAACCTAGTTCTATGCTATGTAGCTTTGTCAAGCATCAGTGACGGAGGCAAGGGTAATATATGTAATTTTTTTTATTTTGAGGATCTATTGTTTAACTTTCAAAGCTTAGCAATGTACATCTTAACTTCTTAACGCATCTTCCCCAAATGAACAGTAGAAAAATATGTCTTCAACTCTAACTTTACTTTTCCGTTTTGCCCTCCCCTATTCTTGATAATTACATGTAAAACAACCAAACCTATGAATAAGTTCAGGGTATTTGTGTCTTTTAATTAAAAAGTACCATTACATTTTTTCGCCCCCCAAATTCAAATTATTTATAATAAAACTTAGCCCCTCTCAATATTCATTAACTATACCTAAGCCTCTTACATAATTTATTTCAAGCCGCCCAATTATTTATAAATTATAAAAAGACATTTACAACTAAATTTTTATTTTCCATTTAGTCATTCATATTTTTACAATAAAAACTATTTTATCTGAAATATTGATTAATTATACTTAAGCCTCTAATATAATTATTTATAAACTATATATAGGTATTTAAAATAAAATAAAAATATTAAATATTTGTGCACGTAGAACATGTCCACCCCTAGTTGATAATAAAAAAAGTGATGTATTGCGTTGGAACTAGTGAAATTTGTTTTTTAGACAGCTTGAATTTTATGGCACTTTTTATGTTTTTTTAGCATTCCATATTTATTAGGTGAAATACTTTCCTATCTGGCAAGTTAGTAGTGAGAGTTAGGTGATTTTATTTCAAACTAAGGGCAATTATATTATCACCTAATCTATAGTACCAATGCTATCGCCTTTTACCAGGACCATTGACAAAATAAACTGGAAGAATGAATCGCTAGCTAGCAGGTAACTTCGATCTTTGCAGCAATGGAAGCCCTGAAAGCGACAGTTGAATTGGTTGGAAACAACACAATGGAAAATGTGATTTTCATATGTGGAGACAGATTCAGTGACAAAACAAGCTTGGAAGAATTAGATGACCATATATCTTTCATTGATGAAGCAGATTCGTCGGAAATATTTCTAAGATTTGCTTCACATTTTAGACTTGTAATTTTCTTGTGTATTGCACAACTATAGCCCATTAGCTAGCAGGGAGTTTTGCAGCTGAAGCAACCCTCTATTTGATATAGAGCAAATGATAGAAACAAGGCACTATTTTGTTTGACCCAACAAACGTTAATCACAATTCCAGGGAAAATAGTGTAACGATTTGAGAAAAATGACGATTTTTCAAATGCTCAATTTTATTTGTTTTATTTGAAGTCAAACACCGTCCAAAAAATTCTTTAAGTTGACGCAATAACAAGCTGGACATTTCTTAACTAATTTATTTACCTGGCTCCCTTTGAAAAGTCATGAAAACTGCTACCCCTTTCAAGGAACATTCAATTGTTTTGCGTATTCAAAAGGGAGCTATCTAGCTAGCGAAATTATTAATCTCTGGATGCAGATATGCACGCAAGTGATGAAAAATGACCCAACCTTTCGTCAAGATCACAAACTTTGGTCTACAGATTTAGGTGTATGTAAGGAAAGTTATTTGTACTACTAATAAACTCTAGCTAACAACTAATTTAACGTTCAAAAATCAAACACATAGCGCTTGACCACTTCATACCTACAACATGAACGTGTAACACGAAATTTCGTACTGAATTACTAAGAGTGGACCTAAGAATGAAGTAGTGATGTTGATTTTTTGTTGTGTGAAAGTATCAAACAAAACCGAATCAAGTAGTATTTGCGATTATATCTGTCCTCCAACTGATGGATGTTGAGAAGCACTACCATGCACTTTTCGACCTCAATTCTTTTTTGTGTAATATAGGTGCTGCAACTGTTAGAGAATAGAAGTATGTAACATAGGAAAGTGTCACAGAATAGAAATCTACCTCTGTTACAGAATAGAAAAGTGTTACAGAATGGGTTAGGAAGACTTTCCTATTGTATTTTGGTTTCCTAAGTTTGCTAGGTTTCCTATTTCTATTAGGTTATGTCAAAGTTAGCTCTATATAAGCTTGTATTCTATTCAATGAATAGAGAACAATATTTTCAATACAATTCTTTACATGGTATCAGAGCTACTTTCTTTGGTGACCTAAGACTCTGGGGATTCAAGCTCTTCCCCGCCTCTGACAACTATGCAAGAGGCGGGGAAGGGATGCAAGCGACAACAAAGTTCAACTAAATTGAAGGGAAATTGCACTCTACAACAACTTCATGCATATCAGCAACACGCCGCCAACCTGCAATTCAATCAAGGAAGGGGGGCCAACCATACCAAAACCTGTCTTGTCTCGACTTGAGCTATACCACTCAAATTGAGCAATACCAAAATCTATGTTGTCTCGAATTGAGCTATACCACTCAAATTGAGCAATACCAAAATCTATGTCTCGAATTGAGCTATACCACTCAAATTGAGCTATACCAAAATCTATGTCTCGAATTGAGCTCTACCACTCAAATTGAGCAATACCAAAATCTATGTCTCGACTTGAGCTATACCACTCAAATTGAGCAATACCGCTCGAATTGAGCAATACCAAAATATGTGTTGTCTCGAATTGAGCAATACCAAAATCTATGTCTCGAATTGAGCAATACCACTCGATTTGAGCATTACCACAATCCGTGTTGTCTCGACTTGAGCAATACCACTCGAATTGAGCAATACCAGGACTCGTCCAGCCTCGACGATAATGATTTCATCACCAAATAGGTCTTCAAAGTTTCCTCCAAGCTGCACATTTCGTCTGCATCTACATGTCCAGCTTGCGGGGGGGTGTTAGAGAATAGAAGTATGTAACATAGGAAAGTGTCACAGAATAGAAATCTACCTCTGTTACAGAATAGAAAAGTGTTACAGAATGGGTTAGGAAGACTTTCCTATTGTATTTTGGTTTCCTAAGTTTGGTTAGTTTTCCTATTGTATTTTGGTTTCCTAAGTTTGCTAGGTTTCCTATTTCTATTAGGTTATGTCAAAGTTAGCTCTATATAAGCTTGTATTCTATTCAATGAATAGAGAACAATATTTTCAATACAATTCTTTACAGCAACTTTTTCATGTGGTCCTCTTCTTCCACCTCCCCATTCTCTGGTTGATTTTTTGTGTCATGGTTGATTTGGCATTTCCGGCCTTATAGTACACAATTTCTATGTGTTTCATGCCTGCAACTGTCTCAACTTGCTATGCAAAATAATACCACTTCACTTCACTTAGGGCCGGGCATCTCTAAGGGTAACCCGTAACCCTCCCTGATCTTAACACAGATTTGAAGGATGAGGGAGCCATGTGATTGAGAGATCTTATCTTCATGATTCCTCCAACCAAATGCAACATAACCATGCATGCATAAGGTGTAAAGTAGGATTTGGCTCTCGTGGTCCCATTGCAAAAAGTTGCGTATTGAACTTGATGTTTATTTTGATTTGGATTGCGATTATAGAAAGGTAGTGGTGAGAGAGACTCGTTTTAATTAGTTTTAATGTGAAATAGAACATTGAGAACTAATCTTTTGAGAAATACTAGTCCTTGACTCGCGCGATGCGTGCCAAAGATGACATTCTCTCATGATTTCATATTATATAATGGGATTAAAAAATGCAGCACATAATAGTTAAGGGTTTTTTTTTTTTGGTATGCAACATATAATATGAAAAAATAGTATTATTTTACATATGCGAAAATTAATTTAGTTTTGCAAAAATTTATAAATGTCCGAGGAATTTTCAATGATTTGAGGAGCAACTTGTAGTTTGAAAATTTGGCGGGCTTCAAATTAATTAATGAGAGTCGATTTATAATATTTCAATGTTGGGGTTTATTGTGAATTGAGAGATTCTCATTTTGCTATTTTTTTTTTTGGGTGAAAGCATTATGCATATATAATACGTGAATAGAAACTACAAAGTGCTACCCGCAGAATGGGCTAGGTTATGGGCCTCATAATTGAGGTCCCTAGTGATATACATATAATCCCAGCTAATGTTTAATATTACACAAAATAGGCCTCCAAGCCCAATCTGCGATAAAAGAAGTAGAGGTAATAGAAGTAGAATCATCCGCCTGATAGAGGGCCTTCAAAAAGTTAGCGGAGTCATCAAAAACATAGCTAGACTTCCACCGTTGGGCTTGAATAAGCATAAGAGCCGCTTCTACTGCAAAGAGTTTAGCCATAGTTCTATCGAAAACCAACCCCTGAATCATACTAGCCACTGTAGCCAGCACATGTCCACTAAGATCCATAGCTATGACACCAATAGCTTCCTGTTTAGAGTTGTAAAAAAAAAACAAGCATCAAAGTTAACAATCACAGTATCCGGGTCTAGCAACTCGGGAGATGGGATAACGAAAAATATGTGGGAATTGGATAAGTGGGACATGGCGAACATAAATTTTTTCTGGATGAGATCAAGTCTATTAGCTACGAGGGCAGTAATAGGGCCGAAAGGTGCTTGAATAAGAGCAGGAGTGGAGTGGGAAGTTTGTTCTGTATAGGCGGAGCTGATAATTTGCGAGACTGCCGTTATGACACAATGAGACAAAGCGTTAGGGGTATTGAACCAATGGGAGACCCAATAGGACCAGAGACTATGGAGAGTCGAGGTAAAGGCGGTGGGACAAAATTTAGCTTTGTGAAAGATCATGTTATTCTTGAGTTTCCAAATAGAAAGAAGAATTGCCAAGAATTGGGAGAGAATTTCCTCTGTGGAGGATGGACATTGTTTGGCCGTGCTCCAAATAAATTTGAAGAAGCCTGGGATGGTCAGAGGTTGAATTAGTGGGCTAAGCAAGTCGATAGGGAGAAAGGATAGTCTCTAGAGACGACTGGTGGTAGCGCATGTGAAAATGAGATGGAGTGTGTCCTCGACATGGTCGTGATAGAAAACACATCTATTATCAAGTGGTACATGAACCCTAGCCAGGTAAGACATGGTAGGCAACAGGTCTTGGGCAACCTTCCATAGAAAAAGAATGGCGTTTGGCAGAGCTTTCAGATGCCAGAAGTGTCTTAGAATTTTGGGCTCTAAGCCGGCAGAAATGGTTGTCGAGGAAGAACTAGCTCTATCAGTGGAGGAGAAAGCACGGCAGGCACTCCGGACATAAAAGATGTCTTTTTTTTTATCACCATTCCTGATAAGTCGATCAGAGCTAGATGAGGAGCAAACACAAATAATGGTAATATCTTTGACCACCGGGGCGGGTAAAAAAGTCAGGAGGAAATCCTCATTCCAGGAAACAGACAGGGATAGAGAGACCGTCTAGAGATCAAGGATACTAGTGGGAAGGGGAAAATGAGCCTGAGAAAGGACACAATCTACCAGAAGAAGTCATGGTTTGACCCAGGCATCCAACTAGAGATTGATTGAGTCTCCAGAAAGAATTTGCTAATGAATGAATAAGATTAAGGGTTGAGAAAGTACCGCGCCAGGCAAAAGAAGCTAGAGCGGGAGATTTGGCAAGTTGAAACAAAGCTCTAGAGTTATAGTATATGGCCTTGAGGAGTTGGGATTTGAACAACCGAGGGGACGAGAGGGCGGACCACACATTTTTAGCCAGGAGGGCAAGATGCTTGTTCCTAGAAGTAGGAACATTGAGACCTCCCAGAACTCTGGGGGAGGTGATACGACTCCATTGACACAGGTGTTTAGCATGCCCCTGATCGTGACCGATCCACCAAAAGTTTCGGGTGAGAGAGTCAATTTTAGTATGGAGTGTAGAGGGAAGAAGGAAAGTCTAGGTGTACACAGAGATAGAGTTGAGAATCGCTTTAATCATCACAGTATGACCAACTTGTGACAAAACTTATGATTTCCAGGAAGCAAGTCTAAGAGAGATTTCTTCCAACAGGAATTAGAAATCAGCGGTTTTACGTTTGGAGGAAAGAAATGGGGAACCAAGATATTTGTCTTTGGTGTTGAAAGATCTAGTTCCCAAGATTCTAGTGAGCATTTTGGCATGTTTGGGATGAACATTCACACTAAAGAATACTGATGATTTATCGAAAATTGACCTTCTGACCGGAGGCCATGCAATGCTGATTAAGAATATCTTTAACCGCATGGGCCTCAACGAGGGAAACACGACAGAACAGGAAAAGGTCATCCGCATAGAGGAAGTGGGTGATAGAAGGGGAACGACGCCTAATACAGATGCCTTTGATCTCACCATTAGCTTTTGCCTTGATTAAAAGGCGTGAAAGCGCCTCAACAACCAGGATAAAAAGATAGGGAGATAGGGGGTCTCCTTGTCTATTACCTCGGGAAGGGGTAAGAGCCACCAAATGAGAGCCATTTATGAGAACACGGAGGGAAGAGGTATAGATGTATTGGTTTATCAATTCAATTCAGTCTTCCGAGAAGCCCAATTGTCGAAAAATTTGTAAAAGAATCGACTATTTGATCCGATCATAGGCTTTAGCCATATCAATCTTGATAGTCATCCATTCTTTTTGCGTTTAAGATGCTTCATCTGGAAGAATGTCTCATGAGCAATGGAGACATTGTCTGTGATGGAGCGCCCTTTAAGGAAAACACCTTGGTTTGGAGAGATGATGGTATCTAACAAAGGTTTTAGTCGATTAGCCAAGATTTTTGAAACAATCTTATAAACCACATTGTAAAGACCAATAAGGCAAAACTGATATGGAGTAATGGGGTTACTCACTTTAGGCAAAAGAGCCAAGAATGTTTCTTTAAGCTTTGGGTTCAGACTATTAGATGAAAAGACATTTTGTACCATTGAAATAATATCGATGCCAACGATGTCCCAGTAGTGTTGAAAAAAAAAGGCATGAAAGCCATCTGAGCCGGGAGCTTTATGACTCCCAAAGGAGAAAAAAAGTGTCCCTAATTTGGGACGACAATCAGAGCTTCATTGTCAGCCTCAGATATAACGGGGCTGAAAGTTGAAAAACTGGCTAATCCGGTTGAGGGTTGGAAGTTTGAAAGATGGTAGAAAAGTAGTTTGTCAGGAGTTGTATTATGGCATGTTAAAAGCAAGGATTCTTACTTTGAGTCGACACTGCAAGTGCCCACAATGCCCAAACAAAAGCTCGTTTTTAGAGTAAGTACCACTTATTGTGACTGTTAAAAGCAAGGATTGTAATTTCGTATTTCAAACTAATTTCAGGTTTTTTTATTCTAATAAATATCTCATGAAATTTCTTAAAATTTTGCAAAATTACAGTCCTTGACTAAAGTGTGAAATATGAAGAAAATAATGGACCAACTTAAGTCTAACGGTTAATGTTTGATATCGTTTGATATCAATCAAAACATCCTCTCTCAAGCATTGATTAATTATACCTACCCCTAATATACTTGATTGAAGCTCCTTAATTATCTATAAACTATAAATAGCCTATTACATCTAACTTTTGGATTTTCCATTTTGACATCCACATTTCATACTTTTCACAATCAAACTAGCTCATTCTCAAACATTAATTAATTATACCTAAGCCCCTACAATAATTATTTGATGTATCCAGTTATCTATAAACTATAAGTAGGCCCTTACAATAGTGAGAGTGTAATCAAATATTCTACTCTATGATATTCTTTAACCTTTTTAATTAATTCAATAAAAATATAAATAGTTTTTATGATTATTTAGCTTAGAAATCTATAGTCAAATATCCTAAAATCGTAATTTTTATTTATTATTATTGAATATTTAGAATGAAATAAAGAATAGTGAGTATACACGCACATAATGCACGTCCACGCCTAGAATGAAATGTGGAGCACAAAATGATAAATCCAAAAGTTAGAGTTGAAGAAATTTCAGTATTCATCCAAGGCTTATACAATAATAATAATAATAATAATAATTATAATAATAATAATAATAATAATAATAATAATAATAATAATAATAATAATAATAATATTATTATTATTATTATTATTATTATTATTATTATTATTATTATTATTATTATTATTATTATTATTATTATTATTATTGATGTAGTCGAATCCTGCTATCTTTGACCTTGACATAGACCTGCATAGGGAACACGCATGAGCCAAGGACCACCGTTGTGATGGCTGATGATACTCCAATGCTAAAGTCAGACAATGCTTGAAAAATGATTAAAGTTGTAAATTGAGTTTTGTAGCGTACATTTCTTCGTCAAACTCGTGTTTTTATTTGTAATGCAAGAGTCCTTGTTTGGCTAGGCCTTTGGTGGCGTAGTTTAGGGAAGAGATCTGTTGGAGATCCTTTTCTAGTTGAGAGTCGTCCATGTAGAAGAGTTTCCCTATATGACTTGTGATTTTAGATCTGCAAGAGAGGTTTCCCTTTTGGAGTGTTGTCCATGCAAGGAAGTTTCCATGCATGACTTATACTACGATGTTTGTTTTCTAGTCGGAACAAATGGATTGCTGGCCTGCCCGTCTTAGGTGATCCCCTAGATACTTGCCTGATTAGGCCTTACGAGTATTGGGCTTTACCGTGTGACGTGTGAGCTTAGTAGGGCATTGCAATTCGGTCCAACCTTCTGGATTATGCCAAAGTGGGCTTAGTGTTGTCTAGGCTTTGCCAGAGTGGATGGGCAATCAAGTACGCTTAGATCTACTGACGAGATTATCATGACACGCGTACGACGTGGATTGAAGGATTGTTTGGTGTATCATCAGCTACTCCTCCCGAGTTGGTGAGCCAGCTCATCGGTCCATCAAGTCATATCATAAACGACCTGAGCGATCATGATTGGTTTGAGTCTGAATCGTCTCCTTGAGCGACGCACTTCATTAATTGACCTTGTGTCTGCTCGAATAAGAAAAAAGGCGGAAATTCTGTTGTTTATATAGATTCCCTTCACTGCAGAATTTTTTCTATTTATTCTTTGATCTTAGAGACTCTGCTATGTCGTTTCGCTTTCCGTGCTTTTGACTTTGCTTAATTGTCGTGAATGAAAGTTTGTACTTTCTTCAATGACGGGCCATAATCATTTTTTTGATGAATTATATGATAAAGGCCGTAAGTTCTTTGAGGAGAGGTCAACCTCTAAGTCAAATTTGGAAGGTTTTTGTTAGAAGTATGAAAACCCTGATGATCTGGTGCTTTTCACATTGGGCGCTGGTTAGATGCCGCTGTCTCATCTAAAAGGATTTATCTATTTGCACCGAGGTATGCTCCAATCGGCGTCCATTTTCCTGTCATCAAGGAAATTTGGAGCTTCCTGGTATACCTCGGTATTGCACCGGCACAACTAGTGCCGAACGGGTATATGACAGTGACCGCCATTCTGATTAGGACGAAGGACGCTGGTGTCCGAGTGTCTCCGAAGGTGATTCAATTGCTCACTTCTCCTCGAATAAACGAGCATTGTGTGTGTGTGTGTGTGTGTGTGTGTGTGTTGACGTCATTGGACTGCTTTGGAAATCTTCCTGATGACTTAAAGTTCTGGCAGAATTATTATTTCATGGCCTTTGCAAACTTGAAGTATTTTGAGTTTGTTGGTCGTCCGATCTAGTGAGAGTTCAGGCAATTGAGTAAGTTTGAATCTGTTCCCAATTATACCTGTGTTAATTGCATATTGAATTGTTACCCCCGCTTTCTGTAGGGAGGTTTCCAGCTACGACCATTTCTTCTAAAGATAAAGCAGCTTTGGATAAATTTCGTGACATACCTCAACTGCGGGTAGAAGATGTCATTCAGTCTTCTAATATCAAGCGCAACGGACTATGAGCTCATTGGCATGAGTCTCCCATTCTTTTTAGAGTTCCAAAACTGAAGTCCGAAGGCGAATCCTTTTCGAAGAAGAGGAAGCTCCCAAAGGTTAAGATTTTGAGCCCGTCTAGGAAGGCGAAATGAGGCGCTTTCTTCTTCTATGTGTTCTACCAAGCCTCGCTAAGCACACTCGTGAGCGTTTGGTCCTTTAGATAGACACGAAATTGTGGGACAAGTTCTTGATTCGTCCGTTGAGGCGGAAGCTGTTGTGTCTAAGGGATAGGATGCTAAGGCAAGGGCCCCTATCTTTCTTCCTGACTTGGAGAAGGAGTATCTACAGATGGTGGGGGTTGAAGATGCAACAAAGCTGAGCAATGAGCAGGCGAGGGTTATGAACAACCTGTTGCTGCAGGCGGGCATGGCAGCTTCATCCAATGTGGGTCTAGCTCGTCCTTTTTCGTTTAAAGATTTTAAGTATGACCCTTCTTTGGATCGTGACTTTCCCCAACTTGTTGAAGAGTCATCTGACTGTCACCCCTACGGCGAGAAGTCCCCTCCGCGTCATCCGTATTGTCTTCTATCCCGATTTCGTTTCCATATTGAGGTGATGACAGCTCTGAGCGATAACTCACTTCCTTCTTCCCTGTCAACATCTTCCGAGTCGACTTGTGAGAGAAAGCCGATCATTGTGAGCAAGAAGAATATGGATGAGGGCCTTGATGCGGTGAAGACAGTGAAGGGCAGTGCTAGAGTCTAGGACACCTCCATCCGGATGCGGGAATCAGTTTGTTTGCTCCGGGTGTGCTAAAGATGAGCAACCAAGCCTGGCATCAGGAGATTGATATTATTTATGCCTCAAGACGCATATCAGTAGGTGAAATGATTGGCTGGCGAATTGTGCTTAGATGCCAGCAGGTGATACGCTAGGAGAGCGTATGGACAAGGGGCAAAAATATCTCGTTCTGGGGATGTCATATCTTAACCAAGTCACCATCGCTGCGATGGAAGTCGAGGCTGCACATGAGAGAGTTTATGCATGGAGCGAGTTTTTGTGAATTTGCAGAAGTCGTACTCCGATGTTATCCGTGAAATTAAATCACTAAATAAGCAGCTTAAGGAAGGGAGGTCTGCCCAATCGGCCGTTTATCAGGAGGTCTGAAAGACAATTTTGGAGGCTCAGAGGCTTCATTTGGAAACGCTTGAGTCCGAATTGGCAGAAGCCATGTCCCCAAGGGACATGTTAAGGGAAGAACTAAACCTTGTCCATTACGGCTTACGATTTGCTTGGGAGGCTGCAGCTAAGGTGCAGGCTGAGATGCAAGCTCTGAACATTGAGAAGGCCAAGAAGGAGTTTGAGTGGACTGCTCGATGTCAGGAGCTAGAGGCTGATGTTGACTTGAATGCTAAAAGTGTACGGACAGCTGAAAAACAACTCTTTTTTTCACATAATGAACTAAGTGTTGCAATGGACAACTTGAGTGTCGAGTCCATAATTGATACGCTGTCAGGCTAGTTGGAGCGAGAGCTCACTGAGTCGAGAGTGCGCGAGAAAAAGCTTCTCAAGGCCGAGGGCACGTTTGAGTTTGACAGAATTGTGCATGGACGGTTGGAGCTGTTGCAGCTGATGAAGGAGGAGTATCCTAATTGGGACCTTTCTCGTTACAAAGAGGTGTCTTTTGCGGAGTTTGGGGAAGCATCCGATCGATTAAAAGAACTGGGTGATCAAGCAAAAGAAAAATGTGATCAAGACCAGAGTGTTCGAGCGGCGGTGCGCGAGGACACACCCTCTACTTCTTCTCTTACCAAATCTAGCTTTGTTGTATCTGAACCTCCTCTCGACGAGGAGTGAACTCTATATTTTTGTCTTATCAATAAGAGATAATATGTTGAATAACATTTTGTACTTATGTGTTCTTTGACTTTCCTGCCGACTTTTTTTCTTTCTTTCTGTTTTGTCAGATTGCGGTACTAGCTTTTAGACAAGAGGTTGTGCTGAGTCAGGAAATCGTATGATTGATCTATTGATGAAAGTTTTGACTACTTATGTTGTGATATTTAAGGAAACCCTGGTTAGTACTCTTTAGAGATTGGGGAATCGTATCGGTCAAGTCTTGTAAGTAGGCTAAACTCCATGCGAGTGGATAAGCTTGGCTGGTGATAGATAATTCAGACCAGGCTGTTACCCATCTTTGAGATCCACCGTTGTAATCCGTCATATGTGGACCATGCTGGAGATCGGACTAGCAGTTGTTGTTGCTACTATAAGCGAACTGGTCAGACTATGGTCACGTGTGTGCATTGCTGTAAATTATTGGACGATGGTCCTTGTGAGTTGTCCGAGTTAAGCTTCCTGAGCTCCAACTAGGCTTTCAAACCGTTTCTATCGGACTAGGCTGTAAGGGAGACCAAAAGTTATCATCATCAGTTAGGGCTGACTAAACTTTGAAAGGGTTCGGCGATCCTTGTTTGTGGTTGGACAATGATCCTTGGCAAATCATCGTGATCAGGCGTTGAGAACCCTGACTAACTTCAACTTTCTAAGCCATCTTCACACATGCAAGTCGGGCAACGGTATTAGAACGGACCAGAAGTTATCGTCATCAGTCGAAACTGACTAAGCTTTGGTAGGTGTTGTAGTCGTTTTCCGCTCTCTGCTTTGACCTAGTCCCGCTGGCCTGCACAAGTAACATACTTGAGCCACGGACCACCGTTGTGGTGGCCAATGACACTCCGATTCTAAAGTCAGACAGGGATCTAGGGAAGGTGTAATGATGTAAATAGAGAGTTTGTAGCGTACCTTAGCTTACCAACCTTATGTCTTATTTATAGAGCAGGAGTCCTAGTTCTACCAGGCCATCAAAGGCGTAGTTTAGGAAGAAGATCTTCATGGAGATCATTCTTTAATTATGAGTCTTGCTGTAGGGGAAGTTCCTTATTAGCCCCGTGCTCCTATATACACGGGAAATAGTTTCCAATCCAAGAGCAATCCGTAGATTGAAGTTTCCCTGCGTAGAATGTACTTTGGTATTTGCTTTCTAGTTGGAAGTAGAAAGCTGCTGGAATTGCCTGTCCGAACCTGATCCTCGAGATACTTGCCTTAGTAGGATTTACGGGTATTGAGGATAGCTGTGAGACGTGTGGGCCTATCATGCTGTAAGAGTTCAAGTTCGTTCGACGAACTGAATTAGGCAGGCTTGGAACCGCTTGGGCCGAATCACTGTTTTGCTGAAGCTGGGGCCTGTAATTCATTGAGATAATCATGACACATGTATGGCTTAGGGATGTGACCACTTTAGTGTGTCATCAGCTACTACCCTCGAGTTAGTGGGCCGTTAAGTCTGTTCACTGACTCTTTGAAAAAGTTATTTTATTGTCGTGATGATTGAACTCGAAGCGTTCGTCTCTAGCAGCGCATGACATTAATGGGTACGTGACTGCTTAAGGAGGGAAAGTGCGATTTGCTTTCCCTATTAATATTTGCAGCTTCGATGAAGATTTACTCATTTTTATCTGCAATGTTCTTTCGAGCCATAGTATTGCTGTGAAATTTGATTCGTTTTTTCTACCGATGGCTGACAATGTTGAACTTTCTCCCAAGGATTTGTTATCTTTGCGACAAGTTCTTTGAAGGTAGCTTGGTCGACAAAACCGAGTTGCAGGCTTCGTAGTCTGTACCGTATTCCGGGAAATTTGGAAATTGTTCTCGCGTTTAGAGGTTTGGGCCCGACTACACCTCCTCAGGGGTGCATAAGTTTGCACTGAGGCATGTTTGAGTGTGGGCTTTGGTTTCTAGTACCAAATGACGTCTAGTGCTTCTATCTTAATTTTCGTACGCTTCCCTTTCAAATGGCTCTGAGCGGGTTCAAGATCCTGCTTGCAATTCTTCTGAGGGCTCATGATGCTAGTCTCCGTTTGACTCCGGTGGTGATCCATCACATCACATGTGGGACTAAAAATAGAGAGAGATCCAGAGATCAAAACCAGGTCTATACCCATTTTCTTTTATTTTTAAAAAGCCATATTTTCAACAGTAGTGAATGAGGAAGGCGAGGAGCAACTGAGAAATAATGGGTATTTCAACTAGAAAGCAAAGATAACAGTAGATCCATCTGTGGATTGGCACGATATCAAATTTCTAATGTTTCGAGTGTTGAAATTTTGGACAAGGCTAAATCGTTATTTGAAGAAGTGGGAGTGAAAAAGGAATCTTAGGCAGTACTTCATAAGTAAAAGGGGACGGTAGGTCATGGGGTTTTACTTACACACACTAGTGAGGTTGTTACACAACGTATTCTCTCTCAGTCGGATGGATAAGGTGAGCGCTTTGATTTGTGTTTGGATGTAGAGGCTAGGGCAATGTTAGAAGAGGAAAAGAGACCTAAGGCACATAAGAGGAAAAAAAAGTAGTGTTAGCTAGAAAACATCCCCAGACCAGAGGGTGGTAAATTCATATTTAAATTTTGCTAGGGTGGTAAATTGTGGATGATGTTGGGACAAGAATTGGAATTAGATGTATTAGAAGCCATGATCAATTAAAGCATTCTATTGTAAGAGATGTGGAAAACAACTTGAGTTATGTGATCACGGCTGTGTATGCAAAATGTACTCTGGTAGAGTTAAGAAATTTATGGAAAGATATGGAAGATATTGTTGAATCATGAACTTTGCCAAAAAGGAAATGAAAATGTGGGAAACTTTGTCGCTTGACCCAGGGAACACTCAGGCAATGCTAAATATTAACAGATCTGAAGTAGAGTATGAAAAAGTTTTGCTGCAGGAAGAAATTTATTGGAAACATAAATCTGGGAAAAAGGAGTTGAATGAAGGTGAAGCTTGCACTAAATACTTATTCGCTTCAGTCAAGATTAAATAGAAAAGAAGAGCGATATTGTAAATATCTCTTTCAGATGGGTCTGTGATTACTGATCAGAAGATAATTTAAGAGGAATCGAACAAGTTTTTCCATGACATGTTATCTTCACAAGGGCTAAGACGAGATGGTGACTTTTTAGATTGCATTCTTCATCTCGGGAGACAAAAATGAAGAATTGGTAAGTATGCCTCAAATAAGTGAAGTAAAAGAAGTAGTCTTTAGTATTTGTCATGATAGTGAACCTGGACCAAATGGGTTTACTACTAGTTTTTTTCAGAAGTGTTGAGAAATTGTGAAAATAGAAATCTGGGAAACAGTAAAAAGTTTTATGTTAGGAAGGTCTTTACCAGGGGCTTTTACTTCGAATTTTATAGCACTCATTCCAAAAGTAGAATCTCCTATCCTTTTTGGTGATTGTCATCCCAGTAGTCTCTGTAGTGTTGTGTATAAGATTTTTAGCTAAATTTTGTGCAACCATCTAGTGGGAGTTTCACCAGATTTAGTGTCATAGGAGCAGGGAGCTTTTGTTAAAGGGAGGTTGATTTATGAAAACATTGGTTTGGCACAAGAATGACTCGTGAAATAGGAAAAAAAAAGTTTTTGGGGGTAATGTTATCCTAAAGCTAGATATGGAGAAGGCCTATGACAGGGTGGAATGAAGTTTTTTATTTATTTGAGGTGCTAAGGAGATTCAGGTTCAAAAACTGATTTTATTTATTTGTCTCTATCTGTAACACTAAAAGCAGATTTTCTTTTTTGCTTCAGGGAGTGTATGAGGGTTATTTTAGATCTTCCATAGGGCTTGACAAGGGGATCCCCCATACCTCTCTATTGTTTGTCATAATGGTTGCTTAACACGAGTTTGACAGAGGCCTTTTACAAAGGGAAGATTGGTTATTATTACATTACGGTGTGATGTTATCTAATCACTCATTTGTTGTATGCAGATCACACGCTTGTTTTCCTTAATGGGAGAAAAATCTCGACTCAAAGATTCATGGATTATTTGCAAAAATATTGTGAGATATCTGGCCAAAAGGTAAATGCGGCTAAAAGTACGTTGTGGTGGCTAAGAACTTGCCAGCTGAGAGAATTGAGGGGATCAAGAGGTATACAGTTTTCGTTCATAACCTTCTCCCTTCAAGTATTTGTGTGATCCAATTTATTAAGGTAAAGGTAAAACTGTTTTCTTTGACAAAATTTTAAACAAAGTTCATAAAAGAATTGCGGGATGAAAAACTAATTTGTTAACCCCAGGAGGTAAGTTGATTTCTAATTCACGATGTTTTAAACTTTATGCCCATTTATACTTTGGCGGCAAAAGTTATAGATAATATCCGTGGAAATATTGCCAGTTTCTTTTGGGGAGATTTTGATGACAGGTGTAAAAAATAGTGGGTAAGTTGGGCGAGTATTAGTTACCCAGGAGGGAAGGTGGTTTGAATGTTAGAGATTTACGAGTAGTTCTGCGTGCTTTTAGACAAATCGTTATGGAATTTACTTCAATCCAGATCATTGTGGGTGGTGTTTATGAGAAGAAAGTATTTCTCAACTCTTGTCCACTGTTAAAATACAAAGTGAAGAATGAATCTTCAAAATTTTTCAAAGAAATGCTCCTGCAGCATACTTGGTTGGTGGATAAAGGGACAAAATTTAGCTTTTTTTGGGAGAATTGGAGTCGTGCTAGGTTGTATAGTCCTAGTGATGAACTGGAAACGAAGTGGCCCTCTTTGTACGATGTGGTTAATAGATATTTTAATCTGTTGGATTTAGGTGGGAAGGATTCAGCCAGGGAAGACTTCAATCATTACAAAATTCCTGGACAGTAATAGAGAACGTGTGTGGTTATGTGAGAGAGACGGGAATTATAGCGTCAAGGTTGGTTATGAGGTGCTAACAAAAAAAAAAAAAAAAAAGGTGTTTAAATTGATTTGGCATCTGCTTATGCTCTAAAAAATGTCGGTGTTTATATGGAAATTATTGCGGAGAGCGATCCTAATAGATGGCAATGTCGTGAGGATTGATTTTAATCTAGCTTTTAAATGTGTTTGTTGTGAAAGGCCATGTTTTGAGTCTTATAAGCATCTTTTCTCAGAAAGTGAAACTGCGTTAAGAGTCTGGCAAAAATTTGAACCCATGTTTGGGAGTCATTTTCACCGCCCAGGGGTGATTTACACACTGATGCAACTTTGGTTTCAACGGGCTGATTCAAACACCCAATTGGGGGTAACCTCGCTTTTTGTGTTGTGGGAGTTATGGCTTCAATGAAACAATGTTTTATTTGGAAGGAAAAATAGCGATGCTTGTTACATTATAATCCGAGTTCGGAATTGGCTGAAGTTAGATTCCCAGGTGTTTATTCCTAAGATGCGCTCTATGGATCCTAATGGTATTATCTCGGAGCTGAGTTTAAAGACAAAGATAATAAATAATTGCAAACTAATAGTTATATATTGGCAAGCCTTGCCAGATAATTGGTGTGCTTTAAACACGAATGGTTCTTTAGGAGATGGTTGGGCGACTGGGGGAGCTATTATTTGGTACTCTGGTGGATTTGTATGATGGCTAAGCAATTTTTTATTGATCGGGGTTCTAACAATAGAGGCGAATCAATAGCATTGTTAGAAGGTGTAAAGGTGTACGATGAGACCGACAAGCGTCAAGTCGTGATTCAGATTGATTCTATTCTTGTCAAGGAATGGTTGTATGAAGTTTCAAGGTTCCATGGTCTTTGGAATCTATTTGGAGTCATATATGTGATTATTAAACGTCTTAAATGAGTTATTCATGTTTATTGGGAGGTGAATGCGGTTGCAAATGAATTGTCAAGTCTAGCTCAAAGGGACATGGCAAGGAGAGTAATGGGAATAAATCATTGCTTAACAGAGCCAGGGATTTGGCAAGGCTTGATCAGAGGCGTACAACTTATGTCAGATGGCCTAAGGGGTTTAATAAGAGGGGACGATGATGTTTTGTTATTGCGAGTTTTATTGTTTAAAAATAGTGTTATGGTTCTGTTGATGGTCTTAGACAGGGAATATAATGAAGATGAACAAGAACTGGTTTTTTCATGTAACGATCTGGCTTCTTGGTGGTGCAAAAACATAATTGGAGTCGTCTACTGTCTCAGTTGGGCAGAGTGAAAACCTAGGATGCACGGACTCGGATATGCGTATCGTATCGGACACGGATACGATACGGTAACTCGGCAATTTTCAAAAAACTAGGACTCGGCGACACGTCAAACCTTATTTTTATTTTTATATTTTATTAAAAATTTATTAACATAATGTCATAACTCATAAACAATAATTAATAATCTAAATATATAAAACATCTAAATGCAATGAGCTTAATTAATGAAATTATTTGAATGAATGAAAAGTTTGGATACATAAGTGAAAATTAGGGTAATTGATTCTAATATGGGCCGGGTCTAACTTGAACCCTACTCAACACATCAATGGAATCCATATAGATAGCAATGATAATATAGATAGCAATGATAATATCTCATATAGATAGCAATGATAATAGATAGCAATAATATCTCATATAGATAGCAATGATAATATCTTCTGGTAGGTTGAAGAAAGGGAGGGAGAGCCTGCAAGATGTAAAACCAATAATCAGTTCATTAGGATTTTCAGGAAGGCCAAGAAGATCCATCCAAGTAGTACTGCTAATTCCTCTGCAAGCCATGGTGATTGAGGCGCAGGAGGTTGAAGAAAGCAGCGAAAGCTCCCAGACTCCCAGTCGACTTCTCTCCCTGCTAGATCTCTCTCCCTGCTCGATCGATCTCTCCCAGTCGATCAGTCCCAGTCGATCTCTCCCAGTCGATCAGTCCCAGTCGATCGATCGATCGATCTCCCTGCTCGATCGATCTCTCCCTACTCGATCGATCTCTGATCTGCTCGATCGATGGATCTCTGATCTGCTCGATCGATGGATCTCTGGGAAGATTTCAGCCGTCCGATTTTATCAAGATCTGAAAAAAAAAAATTATGGCAAACGAATCCTGACCGTGTCCAGACCGTATCCGGACCGAGTCAAGCCGTATCCTGACCAAGTCACGTTGACCGATACGTTGACCGCGTGTCGGATACGTATCGAACGCGAATCGCACGCGTATCCGTATCCGACTCGCGTATTTAGGGGATTCGGAGGGTTTTACCGCGAATCCGTGCTTCCTTGATGAAAACAAAGCTTTCTATGTGTTTTGGATTCGAAAGTTCATTCAGTATGGCGATCGGATAAATGGGGTCGATCAGGGGTGGTATTATATATGCTGCTTGTGGGAGGACTTTTAGAAACGTTGATGGTTGTCTCGCTGTGGCAGACAGTGTGATGGTATCTCTTATGTGGAAGGTTTGTGTAGATTGTGTAATTTCATTGCTAGAAACAGATTTGGGTGGACAGGGTCTTAAGTTGGGTGTTTGGAAAAGAAGAGTGGAGCAGAGTCTTCAATATGATGTTTTGGGGTCGATTGTTTTTGTTTACTGATCGGTGAATTGTAAAACCGTGGAAGAACAAAGTCTTCAATACATTGTTTTGGGTGTATGAAAAAACAAAGTGGATTTGGTTATGCTGCTTTGGGTTTCAGAAAAGTGTTGGTTATTCCGCTGGCTCAAAAAGTAGCGAAGTTACCTTTTAGGCGGAAGGATAGGCTAGTGTTGCTGAATTGTGTAGGTTCATACCTGGGTATATATTAGGAATTATCAATTGTTATTTTTATATAGGTGTTTTGATTCAGGTAAAGTCGTAATGTACCCTCGTCTTAGTATGTTCATCAATTTTTGGACAAGTAATAGAGATCTGGCATTACATAGTTGCCCATCCATACCAGAGGTTAAACAAAAAAAATTAATATAAGAACAATTGTAAACCTAATAAAGTTTGCAATCAAGCTTTTGTCCACACTACACAAAAAATCCTTATTTATAGCATGCCAAAAACGTTATAACTAAATATGACAATGTTAAATGGCTTGCTATGACAGCCGACGCAATTGAAAGTTTTTCTCTATGATAGCGTTTTTGGAATGCTATAATAAATGCTCTTTTAATAGCGTTTTTGACACATTGCGGCTCCCTTTTTAGTGTTTAAAAAATGTTATATAGTTTTTATTGCTGTTGTAACTTCTTTCATTGTATTTAAAAAATGTTATTACATAGTTTTCTACAACATTTTTAGAATGCTATTAAATTAATTACTCATGTGAAACCTTAAAAATACTATTAAAAGTCTTCGCAATGTTTTTTCATTTGTTTTTAGCTATGTTGGTAGCATTTGCAATGTTCTACCTGTTATTAAAAATGCTAAAGTAAACAGAATCCAACCATATAAGAAAATCTCATAAGTACACACATGCTCCTCATTAGCAAAATAATGCATCTCCTTAACAATGGAACACAACTTAGAGAAATTCCATCAAGCATCCCACCCCACAGTCCCTGCATGGCAAAAGGCATTCAATTTAATGACAAAAGGGTGAACTTAACAGTAAACCGCAGCTTAGAAATTGATTGAAATCCATTTGACCTTTTAGCTTACCTCCAGACCAAGATCAAATTTGAAACCGAAAGTTGTACCAATTGTCAATCCTAAAATCCAATATTTTTTTATATAATGAGGTATATGAACTCCTTTCAAAAGGTAAAATCTATTAATTTGGTCTCAAGAGGGTATGCCTACAGGATTTCCTTGACTGGGAATATAACATATTTTTTTTTTTAAAATAAACACACTGAAACCTATGTGTAGATTCATGATGTGTTTTACGTTTATTGTTCCCTTTGCTCTTCACAACATGGATAAATTACATAATTAGAGCAGTATATAGAGTACTGACTCTATCAATCAAGTGTTCTTCTCATACTACGCCCAACATAAACTGGATGATAGATTTGAAATTTTGCATACCAAAAAGGATTCATGCTTTTCCAACCAGTTTGCTAAAATAAGGTGTCAAAATGTTGGTGATGATATATAGTGATTGTTAATTATATAGTCTGTACATGATAGCAGCGACAATACAACATTAGTGCATATGGAATGGGACCTAGCATAGCCCTTATGAAAACAAACCTGTCTAACTGTCGAGGAAACCAGTGAGGAAAACAGCAAGGGAAGGGGGTGTGACCACTCATCCCCCCTCGAGATTCACGCTTTTGCTCATCTTGAGGGGGATGAACGGTCACACCCCCCTCCCTCGCTGGTTTCCTCGCCATTTAGAATTTCTGTATGAAAACTCATTGAAACCTGATAATAGAAGCAATCGATAATTAATCCTGCATAATGCCATTAGTAGAGGAACGACCAGATATGTTAGAGAATTAATCTAGACTAGTTCTAGAAGAGTTGTGTCTTTTGGTGTTCCAATGTGTCTTTTAGTATTACTAAGTGTCTTTTACTAAGAGATGTGTCTTTTACTAAGTGGTCATGTGAGTTCTATTTAAACCCATGTATTATTTGGTTTCAATTAATGTGAATCAAGTGAGTTCTCTACACATAAGAGTTCTAGTGTTATCAAGAGATTACAATCTCTCTTGTTTTCCTTATTCTTTTTCATTCACATAGTTGGTTAAATCCCAACAAATTGGTATCAGAGCCTAGTTGAGAGAACCATGGCGTCCAACAACAACAATTCCGTCCAACCTCCACTTCCTTTTCTTACCAGTAAAAACTACAATCATTGGAGAATGAAGATGATGGCCCTATTTGGTTCACAAGACCTATTGGAGATCGTAGAGATTGGTTTCCAAGAGCCCGAAGATGAAACAACTCTTAATGCACAAAACTTGGCCGAGTTGAAGTCTAACCGCAAGAAAGACTACAAAGCCAAGTATTTCATTATGCAAACAATAGATGAAGTTATTTTGGACAGAATTTCAGTAGCCACAACGGCTAAACAAGCTTGGGATATTCTTTATTCTTCATACAAAGGAGATGACAAAGTCAAGATGGTGCGTCTACAAACTCTTCGAGGGGAGTTTGATACACTAAGAATGAAGGAGTCCGAGACTATTGAAGAATACTTCAATCGGGTTATCTCAACTGTCAACCAATTGAGATTGAATGGTGAGAATCTAGAAGACCAAAGAATTGTCGAAAAAATCCTTCGGAGTTTGACTCGAAAATTTGAGTCTAGTGTTGTTGCTATTGAAGAATCCAAGGATTTATCTTCCTTGTCGGTGGAGAGTTTATTGGGATCACTACAATCCCATGAACTACGAATGAAGCAATATGATTCTAGTTCTATTGAACAAGCCTTTCAAACGCAAGTCTCCTTTAGAGATTCCTCTAAAGATGGCGTGAGAGGAAGAAGTCATGGAAGAGCCACTTCTCGTGGTAGAGGAAGAGGCCATGGTGGACAAGAGAAATCTCATGATGGTGAGTTTTCATCTTATCGTGGAAGAGGGAGATCTTCCTTATCAAATATTCAATGCCATCGTTGTCATATGTATGGCCATGTCAAGAAATATTGTAGAAAGAAGTTGGAGGAGGACAACAAAGAATCCAATTTTATGCATGAGGAGGAAGAAGCCAATCTTTTCCTTACATGCAATGTTCATGGAGCTTCCTTAGAAGATGTGTGGTTCGTGGATAGTGGTTGTAGCAACCACATGACCGGGAACAAGAAGGCCTTTGTTGAGATAAATGAGACATTTCAAAGTGAAGTTAGAACCGGAGATGACAACAAGCTTCATGTCAAAGGAAGGGGTGATATTCTTGTCAAAACCAAGCAAGGAATAAAGCGGATCTCAAATATATTTTATGTTCCAGGCCTTAAGCACAATCTCTTAAGTGTTGGGCAACTTCTTTTGAAGGGATATGAAGTCAATTTCAAGGGAGCTTTGTGTGAGATCAAAGATAAGAATGATGTTATCATTGGAAAGGTGGGAATGACCAAAAGCAAAATGTTTCCTTTATCTTTCCAAAGTAACATTAATTCTTGTTTATATACTACTCAAGACAAGTCTTGGCTATGGCATTATCGATATGGTCACTTGAGTTTTAAAACTCTATCTCTTATGGGCAAGAAGAATCTTGTGGAGGGCTTGCCTACAATTCAACTTCAAGATACAGTATGTGAAGGATGTGTCTTGGGTAAGCATAGTAGGAATTCTTTTCCTAGTGGGAAGGCATGGAGAGCATCAAAGCCACTTGAGCTTGTGCACACCGATCTTTGTGGGGCAATGCATACTACTTCAATTGGCGGTAATCGTTATTTTGTTACCTTCATTGATGACTATAGTAGGAAGACTTGGATATACTTTCTAAAACAAAAATCGGAAGTATATGGTTGTTTCAAAAATTTCAAGGCTTTTGTTGAAAAGCAAAGTGGTTTCATATTGAAAACTCTTCGCTCGGATCAAGGAGGAGAATATATTGATCATGGGCTTCGAGATTTCTTAAAAGAGCATGGTATTCGACATCAATTTTCAGTCCGTGGTACCCCACAACAAAATGGAGTCGCCGAAAGAAAAAATCGCACAATTATGGAGTTGGCTAGAAGTATGTTGAAGGCCAAGGGATTGCCAAATTCTTTTTGGGCGGAAGCGGTAGCATGTGTTATTTATCTATTGAATCGTTCCTCTTCTAAAAGTGTGCAAGACAAGACGCCACAAGAAGCTTGGAGTGGACACAAACCAAGTGTTGATCACTTGAGAATTTTCGGAAGCATTGCCTATTCACATGTACCAGATGAAAGAAGGAAGAAGCTAGATGACAAGTCCGAGAAATGCATTTTTGTTGGATATAGTGAATGTTCCAAGGCATACAAGTTGTATAATCCCCTCACCAAGAAACTTATTATAAGCCGTGATGTGAAGTTCAATGAAGGAGAATCTTGGAATTGGAAAGAAAATGCAACCAAAGAAAATTCAAGTTGCATAGAAATCGAAGAAGAAATTGAAGCTCCAATTGAAGAAAACGAAGAGGATGGTGTTCCACCTTCTTCTCCCAATTCTACTTCATCACCCTCTTCATCTTCAAGTTCAACTTCAACTTCAAGTTCCCCTTCGAAGAAGACAAGGAGTATCCAAGATCTTTATGAACAAACAAGTAGCAATTTGGGTGACGATTTGGCCAATTTGGATGATGATTTGGTTAATTTTGCTTTGTTTGTTGATGCCGATCCACTTATGTTTGAAGAGGCTTCTAAAGATGAGAAGTGGAAGCTTGCAATGGATAATGAAATTGATGCTATTCAAAGAAACAAGACTTGGGAACTTGTTGATCTCCCAAATGGCAAGAAACCCCTTGATGTGAAGTGGGTTTACAAAACAAAATTGAACTCAAAAGGCGAGGTTGATAAGCACAAAGCACGCTTGGTGGTGAAAGGCTACAAACAAAAGTATGGTGTTGATTTCCAAGAAGTATTTGCACCCGTGGCTCGCCTTGAAACAATTCGAACAGTACTTGCATTGGCAGCTCAAAGAGAATGGAAAGTCTATCAAATGGATGTCAAATCGGCATTCTTGAATGGCTTTCTTGAGGAGGAAGTTTATATAACTCAACCACCTGGTTATGTGAAAATTGGAGAAGAAAAGAAAGTATGTCATTTGGAAAAAGCCTTATATGGGCTTAAACAAGCACCAAGGGCATGGTATAGTCGTATTGATGGCTATTTTTTGAAGAATGGTTTTAAAAGATGTCCCTTTGAACATACTCTATACACCAAGGAAGGATCTCATAATGATTTTTTGATAGTATGCTTATATGTTGATGATTTAATCTTCACCGGAAGTTGTTCAAGTATGAATGAAGATTTCAAGAAAGCTATGATGAATGAGTTCGAGATGACCGATATGGGACTACTCCATTATTTTTTGGGCATTGAAGTTAAACAACAAAGAGATGGGATTATCATCACTCAACGGAAGTATGCACAAGAGTTATTAAGAAAGTTTAGAATGGAGGGCGCACTACCAATTAGCACACCTATGGAGGCTGGTTTGAAGCTAAGCAAATGTGAAGACAATAGGCATGTTGATGGAACTCTTTATAGAAGTCTTGTTGGTAGTCTTATGTACTTGACTTCCACTAGACCCGATCTTATGTTTGCGGTGAGTATGCTTAGTAGATTCATGGAATCTCCTAGGCAAAATCATTGGGAAGCTGGAAAAAGAGTCTTAAGGTATGTGAGTGGAACAATTCATGAAGGCATTCAATTCACGAAAGTGGAAGAACCAAGTTTGGTAGGTTATTGTGATAGTGATTGGGGAGGAAGTGTTGATGATAGTAAAAGCACTTCCGGATATGTTTTTAATATTGGTTCCGGCGCAATCTCATGGGCATCTAAAAAGCAAGCTATTGTGACTCTCTCTACAACCGAGTCCGAATATGTCTCACTGGCTTTTGCATCTTGTCAAGCACTTTGGTTGATTTGGGTTTTGAGTGAACTCAAGCATGGACCTGTTAGTTCTCCTACACTGTTTTGTGATAACAGTTCGGCTATTTCACTTACAAAGAATCCGGTTTTTCATGGCAAAAGCAAGCATATAAGGATCAAATATCATTTCATTCGAGACTTGGTTAAGGAGGGACATATCAATGTGAAATTTTGCAGATCTCAAGATCAAGTTGCCGATATTTTCACTAAAGCTTTGAAGACCGACACATTCAACAAATTGAAGAAGAAGCTTGGAATGGTGATAGTCTAGCTTAAGGAGGGATGTTAGAGAATTAATCTAGACTAGTTCTAGAAGAGTTGTGTCTTTTGGTGTTCCAATGTGTCTTTTAGTATTACTAAGTGTCTTTTACTAAGAGATGTGTCTTTTACTAAGTGGTCATGTGAGTCCTATTTAAACCCATGTATTATTTGGTTTCAATTAATGTGAATCAAGTGAGTTCTCTACACATAAGAGTTCTAGTGTTATCAAGAGATTACAATCTCTCTTGTTTTCCTTATTCTTTTTCATTCACATAGTTGGTTCAATCCCAACAAATAAGCTTACTGTGAAGTTATATGCTCATAAGCCAAGCAACAAACTTCATAAGACAACTTCCACATATAAGTTACAAGTTCGAGGAACTTACACAAAAGTGCCATCCATCGAGAATCTGATCCCAAGCAAGATATCAACTAAATACCTCGTCCTTCCATTTTCTCTAACAACCTGAATGGGTTGTTTCATTATATTATTATATTGTTATACTCAAGGAAACCACATCGAATGAAAACATATCAACTTTAGTCACATAAACCAAATAAAAGGGCTGGACTACAACTTAAGATGGCCTAACTTCAAAATTGAACTTCATGTGGTCAATAAATCCACAAAAAAACAATAATAAAAACTGAATTATATTTAAGAGCTCGAATTCTAAAACGTATATGTTCAACTAAGCACAATCAAGATCACATAATATAGTTTTTGCATGCGGCGTAAACTGGAAAAATATGTGATGACACATCAAATAATACTGTGATCATGACCATACATGTGGCAGAGATCGCCCATCACAAAGACTAAGTATCTCGAGACTGGACCAACTCGCAAAGCCCAAAAAAGGTGAATCCAATCATTATGCCCAAAAAGGACCCGTCAGGACAAATCATAATCAGAGGCCCTAATCCGGGCCCTACAAAACTCTCCCTTAAAGAGGAGAAACATTACACAGAGAAAAAGAGTCGTGGAGGGAATTACTCCCCAAAGACGCATCTTTATAAAGGAGGAGACTGTTATAGAAAACGTCTCCCCTCGTCAAGCCTCACATACTTAAGCTTAGAGAATTAATAACAACCACTATATAAGGTAAAGGGAACATTTGACAAAGGCATGCAATTTGAACTGAGTTCTGTCTAGATTAATCTCCATCTCCATCAGAGTTACTGACTTAAGCATCAGAGTGCCTTTGGCCACCAAACAGGTGGTATTTGGCATTGTTTTAAAAGGCGATTGAGGCGTATGCCTTGAGGCGCGAGTCGAGGCGGGGCGACCAAAAATCGCCTATGAGCGTACGAGTTGGGACAGTATTTGGGGGCGTTCGCCTTACTGTGACGAGGCGTACGCTTTGAGGTGCACGCTTCAAAGCGTAATGAGGCGTACGCTTAAAAAAATAGATGATCATCCGATCTGTTCGGATATTTAGACAGATCCAACGGCTGAAATTATAAGTGAATTTGCAAAAACCTAAAACCTAATCGATTTCCTCTTGTGTCATTTGTAGACAGAAGAGGTGAAGAGAAAAAGAATAGAGAGGAAGAAGAGAAGGAGGAGGAGGAGGCTGTTGAGGAATCGAAATCGTTGGGGTTGAAACAGGAGCTAGACCGGCCTAAACAGAGACCCCATCGATGATTCCACCCTCTCTTGGGTCGAAGAACTCGCTAGAAACAAGGCGTTTTCTCTTCTTCTTGTTAGTTTCAGATGCAATCGACGAAGTGGTCGGAATCCTCCTCCCCTTCCCTCAACCTTGGTGTGTCAATCCTTTGTCGACGAAGTGATCCTTTGTTAGTTCTTGCTCTTGGTTTGCCATTTCTATCTCAGTTGGCTCTGATTTCAACATCGATTGAATCATCTGAGGTTGGTGTTGCTTTTCACACTCGTTGATACTTCCCTCATCTTCTTCTTCTTCTTCTTCCATCTCTTGCTTCTGAAACGAAACCATTGAAACTTCCCCACAAAACAGAATAGCAAAGAAAACCCGAAAAAAAGGGTTTTTACAAAGGAGAAGAAACAAGGAAACACACTAGACTTGCTTTTGCTTCTCTTCCTTCCTCTCTTCTCTCTAGAGAACACCACCACTGCGACCGAGAGAGACTCCTCTGTTTCAACACCGCCAAACTCTCTAACTAAACAACACTTAATATAAATAAGCATACAACAACCACACAAAACCATCCAACATTGATCCAAATCCAACGGTTACCTTAGCATCTTTTTTGGTGAGCCCGATTGTGGGGGTGATGTATGAGCAATTTTTTCGATGAGCATGACAAACGGTGGGTCCCACACTAAATGTTTTGGTCGATTGTGAGGGTGAAATGCTCTGTATTTTTTTAATTCATGATTGTAGCTAACCGGTATATTTAGTTATATTAGGAGATTGAACCAGTGGGGTGGCAATCTATATTTTGTAGCTAATTATTTTATTGTATTTTGTATGCACATTTATTGACAAACATATTATCTTTCAGTATAATGCTGTATTGCTATTTCACTTGATAATTGATTTTATTTTTCTTTATTTGTTTGAATTTTTTATATATATATTTTTTCCTATTTTTTACAAAAAAACGCCTCGAGGCTACGCTTCGCCTCGGAAAAAGCTTGACCGCCTCGAGTCTTAAAAACGCTTTTTAAAACATTGGTATTTGGCAATCTAACATTTGTTTTGTAAGTAAGATCTACAGGAGACTAGATTTGGACGCATCAGTTTGGTGTCGTCCGTGGGAAATGACAGTTTCCTTTCAGAAAAAGAGTTTAAAGTTGGAAACTTCCTTAGTTCTAACTCGTGATAAAGAGTTAGGGAAAATGAAACATTTTACGGACCGCCAACCTATCAACAATCAAGGCAATCCTTCCACTGGTGAAGCTGGATTGTGGATAGTGCATACTTCAAACCCAGTAATAACTGGCCAACCATGCCTGATAACTTAGAGTCACAACATGGAGTAGTAGCCCAATCATCTCAGACGTCTGGCAGCACTGCCACAGACCCTCGTGTGGATCAACTCATGACCCAAATTGATCTTCTGATCAAAGTGGTGGACAAACTCACCCAAGAATGTGCTCAATACATCACCCATGTCCAAGCACCGCCACAAAAAAACTCTACCAACCGCGTCTGAGAAAACAATGAAGTTCCTGCAGAACTTCAGCAAGTGAATCTCGAAGGCAACAAACCACTAGAAGATGCCCCCCCCAAAACAATGGGATCCCTGTGCAAGTTCCATTCAGGATAGGGGTCACAAATTCTAATGTGTTGTATTAATTGGCCAGACCGCCATTCTCTGACGCACTCATGGTAACTCCTCTACCGAAAAGTTCACCCCACCAAAGTTTGAAGCGTATGATGGCACCACCGATCCGACAGACCATCTGCGACAGTTCCACCACATGATGGCATTGAAAGAGAGCACGAAGTCCATCCTATGCCAAATATTTTCGACCAACCTCACCTCCACGGTGATGAGTTGGTTCAACAGCCTACCATTGAGGTCGATAGACTACTTCCAAGCGTTAGCCACCTCCTTCATCACAAGGTTCATTGGCAGCCAGCAAATGAGAAACAACCCACACTACTTACTTCACATCGGACAAAAACCTGAAGAAACTATAATGGTGTACGTCACTCATTTTACTAATTTGTTGACCATGATTGACGGTTGCATCGATGACACGACCATCGCCGACCTTCTCCTCCTGACTACAAAGAGCATCAATTTACAATTCGCTAAATTTAGACCCTCCAAAGAATATGGCAACCTTGTTGAAGACCGCTCAGAGACACATCACCCTCGAGGAGATGTTAGCAACCAAAAAGAAGAATAAATCCAAAAGGGAGGGCCAATCGAAGAGGAGAGAAAGGAGAAATAAATGAATGAGAGACGACGGACCCCGAGAGGAAAACATTCAGTCGAAAAGGCATTGGACCAACAGGAGATCTGAATTCAACCTGCAGGAGCCTAGAAAACTGCAATCTACATGGCCCAAACATGAATGGGTGACAAGCGTGGTGAAGAAGACGTATAAACCATACACCGCATTGAAAATGAATCGAAGCAAACATACTGAAATCCATGGTGAAATCTGAGGATGTCAACTAGGCCCCTCAAAATGAGAGGAGACCCAAATAGGCAAGACAAAATCAAGTACTGCTTTTTCCACAAGGATCACGGGTACGACACTAAAGATAGCTACAACCTAAAGGACAAAATTAAGCACTTTCAAAAAGGGCGACTCGAGGAATTCGTCGGGCTGCCAGACAAGCAGTTTAAAAGGAAGATAAGGTAGACGTCGTTGCGGGATCAAAAGAACAACCCAGAGAACTAACATATGCCTTACACTGCATAGCTGGAGGAAATCAACAATCTGGCCAATCAAAGAAGCGATCAATGGTACCACCCATTCAAGCTAATCTAAATCAAAATAGGAGCACCAACATCATCGAATTAAGCCAAAAGAGCCACAACAACAACTCACAATGGGAGACACTGAGACGTTTGCACTTCGGGCGGAGATCAACCAAATGATCGAGTTCAATGGTCTTATTAGCGAACGCAAGCTTGATCTACATTATCTCTGATAAGGCCAACAATGCCTCCCCCATTACTGACAACAAAACTGACATAAACGAATTAGATTCGGCAAATAAACTTGATACAATTGCAAGGTTTGGAACCAGAAGTTCATGGAAGCCTTGGCAGCTGGCGCTGATGTGAGCATGATTGGACAATTCCGTATTGGATTCCACTCAGGTCACCTGATTGCCAAGAAAATCACCAATCAAAACACCTTGAAGAACACACTCCCAAGGATTTGATCAAGAAGCATTATGAGTTTATTAGCTACCTCACGATGATCGTACACGTAACAAAAAAACTATCAATACTACAGGAGAATCATAAAGAAGATGTTGCAACAAAAAAGTTAAAAACAGACACATTCGGTTCAAGACAAAACAACATCAAAGCATACTCCAGGGCTATACGAAACCAAAGCCAATCTAAAATCTGATGCGAGTACTCCACAAACAACAAGGATACGTAAGAACCAACCCCTATCATCATAAGGAACGACGTCAATCAAGCAACAGTCAAGCAGAGACGCAATGCACGAACTATACACAAAAGGATCCTACGCTGCAACATAACACCCATAAAACAAGTAGACTAAGATGACCAACACTACAAACCAAGAAGTTCTGGACAAAGAAAGAACAACACTTCGATTATAGAATGTTAAGCACCTAGAACAGGATTATTGATAAAGCTCCAAATTCAAACCCTCCATCTTACATTCAAACAAACAAGTTAAATCAAGGCTTCAACATCAGACGATGCAAAGCAACTAGCATGATCAACATATCGAGCCATAAGCAAGAGGTCAAGACGTATAAGTCGGACGTAAAACATAAAACTTCTGGTCTGATCAACCACAAAGAAAATTTATCAAAGTTAGGAAGTACAAGTCAACTTACTCGTAAAACCTTCTTGCCGAGTAACATGTTGGACCACAAGATAGGAGTCTGGACGTATAAGTCAAAACCAATTCATAAAACCTTATTGTCGACTAACATGTCAGACCACGAGGTAAAAGTCTGGACGTATAAGTCAAGACCAATTTGTAAAACCTTCTGGTCGACTAACATGTTGGACCACGTGGTAAAAGTCTAGATATATAAGCAAAAACCAATTCATAAAACCTTCTGGTCTACTAACATGTCAGACCATGAGGTAAAAGTCAAGACGTATAAGTCAAGACCAATTCGTAAAACCTTCTGGTCGACCAAAATGTCAGACCATGAAGTAAATCTACCAAAGTTGGGACATATAAGTCAACTTACTTGTAAAACCTTTTGGTCGATCAAAATGTCGGACCATGAAGTAAATCTACCAAAGTTGGGACGTGTAAGTCAACTTATTTGTTAAACCTTCTGGTTGACCAATATGTCGAACAATGAAGTAAATCTACCAAAGTTGGGACGTATAAGTCAACTTACTCGTAAAACCTTCTGGTCGACTAACACTGTCGAACCATGAAGTAAATCTACCAAGGACTTGACACACAAGTCAAGACTTACTCTTAAAGCTTCCAGGCCCGATTGACATGCAACAAGTACAAGTAACGAGGTAAACCCACATTTGTTATGCACGATCAAACCGTGATTGATCCAAGACAATGAACAAATTGCAGCCGCGAAGGAATAACATGCAAGTCAAGAAACAATAAATACAAGAAAGACATAACACAAGAATGTCAACAAAGATAAATTTGTCATTCATAACGCTATTCAGTTACAACTGAAGAAGAAGATATAACAGTTGGAGAAGAGACATTGAAAATGATCAAAGCATCACTTGAAGGAGGACGGGCAACAACATCAGCAGTGGGAAGGGACGAAGCTTTCTCCTCGACAACAGAGATAAACGATGGAGCAAGATCAGAAAAAGGAGGACAATGGTTCTTCATCAACTGGATCACTTGTTGGATCCGGAACACATTCCTCGACATCATCAGCCTCAAAAGCATGGTCAACTAAACCACGATATTTAGAAAAATCAACGCCATCCCCTACCATGTAGTCAAGAAGGTCGATCCATCCGTCGACAACTCTTCTTTAATGTGTTGCTTTCGCAATCTTTGGTTTGTTCTTGGTTGCAACGAGCTCGTTCTTGGTCGAAATAAGTTGCCCTTCGACGGTGGTCAACATTGCGAAAACATCCGACTTAACACCATCAAACGCGGTGGTTAATTGCTCCACCCGTTGCTCAACAACCTTACGACTGACTGATTGCTCACTAATAGAACGCAAGGCCTCATCATGACCACCCTTCTCAACAGACAACTCCCTCTCCACCTCGTCCAGTTGGTTACAAATTCATTCAACGCAAGGCCTCAACTGCCTTCTCTTCCTCCGCACAACGTACTTTCAACACGTCCAACTGACGAAGAATATGAGAGAACACTAAGAATTGTGCTGCCATCTTTCTCGCCAGAGCAACCACCTGACCACGAGCAGCCTGATAAACCAACCTCCTTACCCCAACATAAGTAAGGTGATTCATCCCCTCCATTATCTACCTGAGGCCGTGGTCGAGATGACTGCTAGGCTCCTGAATAGGCATTGGAGCCCTATCTACCAACCCGTCTATGGCACTCGTTGATTAAATTGCGTGCACTATCCTATACGTCAATCTCAGTAAACCAACTAAACTTTCCATCCGAATTAATCTAGATGTCTTTCGAGTTGGGCTCCTTCAAACTAATTCGTGGATGAAGAACTCCGAGATCAGGAAGCACAAAAGCCCGGAGTAGCGGTGATAACGAAAAAACTACTATTGCTTTTTCTTTGTGAAACAGTAGTAGCAGGAGTGAGATAAACAACAGTGGCAACAGCAACATCAGAAGTCAGATGGCAAGTGGAGAAACATGAATCGCCACTACATCATCAGCACAAATGGGAGAAGGGGGAGGGAGGATGAGCCTCAGAACTCTGACCATGATCAGCGACCTCCTAATTGCATAGTAGATTGAATTCAAAATCGGATATGGTCTTTGTCGTGTTCTAATTCTTAGACTGCTTTGTAGCAAGTTGAAGCATCTTATTGTCAATAACTCGAGGATCATCATCAGACCATTTGACGAAGTCGACCACACCATGAGTTGAAAGGAGCATATTCTCACTCTCGCCCAACGGACAAGTCACCTCCTTGTTCCTCTCCAACACTTGATTCATCTCCTCGACATCCTCGAGAGAGAGGCGATCCTCTTTCCTACCCTCCTTATCAAATAAACCCGGATGAGGACCATTTCGAATAGTACCATGAGTAGAACTAGAAAGTCGTTTCTTCTTTAGAATACGACCAAGGCTTATCACCAATTGCTTCGATGGACTAGCAGGCCTCAGAAGCTTATTCTTTCTAGTGGTCGGGCCAGCAACACCAATGTTAACACGAGCATCGAGATTCATAATGGCCTTGACAAAGCTCACTTGCCCATCAATGTTAGCATAACAAACACCAACAGAATCAGCATGAGTAGCAATCTTAGCAGCTCAAGATTCAGCAAGCAAAGCCCATTCTGCCTCGTTCATAGTGTATAAACCACTACGCTCCATAACCTCCATAATAAGGAACGACTCCACAACCACAAAAAGCTTTAAAAAATGGCCATTGATCAATTGTTCCTCAACAGACAATTGCAGATCCTTCCATTTATTAGGGACTCGAAACGATTGCATAATCTATCGACCCCACAAGTTAAAGTGATCAGATTTTACAGAAGCATAAAACCAAAACCTCAACTAGTCCCAGTATTCATCGTTAAGTTTCCCAAAACAGGCTGGGGAGCGGAGAAAGCAAATATTCTTGATCACTACAAGTCCAACGATCGAGTGCAACAACCCTACCAGTAAAGGGAATGCCAGTAAGAATGACTCTCACACAAGTAGAAACCATCACCCTCCAATCGTTGGGACCCGTTTAGGCAAGATGAATGCCCATAAAATCTAAATAGTCCCAAAATATCTCCGGGACTGAAAATCGAAGCCTTGACTGGAACATACTCTCCAATGTTGCCTGTGAAGCCTGTATGGGAGAGAAAACGCCCCACAAATGCTAAGCGCTTCACCATTAGTATACTGTTGGAAGACATGGGAAAATAAGATTGAACAACGAAGAGAGTGAAGAAAAAATAAGTTGTGATCTCAAAGATCGCATAAAGAGATAAAAAAAACCACCACGCCCCCTTTTATATAGAGTCGAGCAATGAAGAGACTACTAATAGGACGACGTGCAAGATATGATGGCTTGCACAAAATCCCAAAATGCTTACAAAAACGAATAAAAAGATGGGAGATCAGAATATCAACCTCATCAAAAGTTGCTAACAGCATTAAATGCACTGCAATGATGAAATCGAAAGTCCAGCCGTTGTTGAGTTAGTGGCCACATCAGTATTCCCACTAACTTAAGTCAGAGAATGTCTCCCCTCGTTGAGCCTCACATGCTTAAGTCATGCAGAGAATTAATAATGACCTCTATATAAGGTAAAGGGAACATTCGACAAAGGTATGCAATTTGAACTGAGTTCTGTCCAGATTAATCTCCATCTCCACCAGAGTTATTGATTTAAGCATTGGAGTGATTCGGCCACCAAACAGGTGGTTTTTGGCAATCTAACCATTTGTTTTGCAGGTCATATTTACAGGAGACTTGATTTGGACGCATCAATATGGTTTAGTTCATAGATAACGGTGGTCACATCAAATTGTCTTACCACAGGATGAAATGGAAGGAAAGGTCCCAAATGTTTCATTAAATGAAAAGATGATTTTGGTGGTTTTATAAGCAATCCTTATACAAAATAAAGAAAAACCTTTACCATAAAAACATCATTTAGTAAGCAAGCTTGCATCCTCTTACCATGTGATATGCACGAATAACTATCAACCCCACATATCCACCAGTTGCACGAACATTTGGTTGCAAAGAGAATGAGGCGCATCCAGTGATTGTACACAACAGATCACGTAAATCTTTGAACATTTCCTACAAAAGTAACATGTGCATGCATAGAAACCGTCAGGACCGACACTCTTATACTGACATATGAGAAAAATGCAATTTGTCAAGCTTCACCTAGAAGAATACTTATAGTTGATAACACAAAACTTGCCCCTGAAGGGGCAAATGGATGCATTTCGGCAAAGCTAGGCCATGTCACGGGCATCATTTCCATCGTTGCATTCAATTTCATTGTACATGATCCCAGTGGAATCATGTTGTGGCATAATGATAGATCATTGGATTGCAACCTATGGATGTACCTGAGAAGCTCATGCTCTGTGTGGTACCTGAGACATGACAATGTAGTAAGAAAAGGGCTATGATAGGAAGTAATTCTAAACATCCAAAGTGACTCTCATTTTGTTTTTCGAGGAGGACCTAACTGCCCTTTATCAACATTATGAAATATCTGGTGATCAGGGATTGTCACTCCTATCAGAAAGTGACTCTCATTTTGTTTCGATAGAGTGACTCGTCTGCCTGAACAAGGCCATGTTTGAGGCCGACTCGCGCTTCCCTATTCCTAGCGCCATCTGGCACTATTTTTCTTACTTGGCCATTGCCCCTGCTCAAAGAGTTTTGAGTAGTTGGAGTATACTGATCGCTACTGTGCCAATCGAATCTTCTTCGGGCGCCGAACTACAAGCATCTGAGTCTTAGAAGAAAAAATGTGCCAAAGATGCCTAGCCCGTAAAAGGAGAAAGCCCTGGAGGGATTACTTTCTCCTCCTATTGCTCTAAGAAGCTCAAGTTGGGATTTGCTCCTTCTCCTACTACTCCCCAGAGTATGGAGATCGATGTTGTGGACCTCACCATTTATGAGGAGGAGTCCTCGAAGGCCTATCTACTACTGAATCGGGAACGGTGTGGCTGACCTTGGAGGTCGCCACCTCTAATCTGCATGTGGGCCTAACTGTTGTAGAGGAACAATCTATTCCTGAGAGTGATGCTCGTGATCCTTCCACCGATCCGGGGACTGGATCGCTGTCTGAGCATCCTTCCTCTATTGTTAATAAAGAGAAGCAAGTTTTTGAGTCCTTTCCTTCACCAGGTGCGAGGGAAGAAGGGATTGGCTTCTGGTCCCAAAGTTATCTACATTGATATTGGGTTCGGCTCTCATGATTCAACGGGTGTTCATCTGAGTTTTGGCAAGCAGTATATGTGGCACCAAGAGGTGGATCACATGACTAATATTGTTGACTCGATGAAGAGTTTCTCTTTGTTGGCTAACCAATTTCCATCGAAGAAGGTGGCCATGGGGGTGCACCTTGATCATGGGCAACAACTTCTGATGCTCGTAAGTTGACAACTTAACTGATTTGTCACTTAATTTTTCTTCGTGTTTTATCATTCATACCCGTTCATTTTTTTTTCCAACTATGGGATGGCTCACTTGATCCATGCTGGCATGGCAGGTACTAGGGTACTCTGTACGCGACATGTTCTTTGCTTTGGAGACAAAGTTCATCGAACAGGAAGCACAACTCTCTTATGACCTTAACAAGGCAAATTCGTTAACCAAATAGTTGGTTGCCCAGACTGAACTAGTGTTTGAAAATCGGCCTAGGCGCTAGGCGAGTTTTCAAAATTTCTATTAATTTTTTTTTATTTCCAGCTCAAAAAAATAAAAGGCCCCCGCCTAGGCTCTACCTGATCCTTTGGGCGCTAGTCCCCTTCTCGCTGCCCACCTACAGCCTAGCGATTTTTAGAACACTGGTCTGAATAGCTCATTGGCTGTTGAGTTGTCTTTAGAATCTCAACTAAAATGGGTCCAAGTGAATATGGGCGAAGCCCAGGCTGCCCGAGCTGAGCTGTTGTATGAGCTAAAGGTTTCCCAGGAACGTCGCGACAGGGCTATAGATGAGTTGGCTACGCTTGTCGAATGTCATGAAGTCTACCGCTGACTCCCAGAGTGTTTTGGACAGTGAGTGTGCTAAGGCAGCCCGCCTAAAGGGGTTTTATGAGGCCCTTCAAGTGCATTTTTTTGTGCTTACCCAAGAGCTTGATTCCAAGCGTGCACGTCGTGGTGAGGCATACTATAAGCTGACGAACTCTGAAGAGAGTTTGGCCAAGGCAATTGATGAGTTGGATAACTCGAAGGCACAGTTGGATGCTAGAGGGAGAATGCTTCTCGAGGCTGCCAATAAATGCTCAGCTTAGTAAGGTTGTTGTTGGTAGACTGGAGTTGTTGGACTATATCGAGCAGGACTGCGTGGGTTGGGATATTTCCACTTATAAGCCTTTTTCTTATGCTCAATTTGAGGAGGTGGATGACTTTTCCTCTAGTATGCCGAGTGGTCCTGAAACCAGTTGGGGTGCCATGGAGTGGGATGCCAACCTCGATGTTCCAGAGCCTGCTTCAGATCCTACTACCCATAGAGCTGCTTCTAACTCTGTTTCTCAAGGATATGTACTTGACTTTACTCCCGCTGCATGAGCAATTTCTTATTCTGAAAAATTCATTAATGAGAAAATTTTCCTTTTCTCTTTAGTTCGTGTTGTAGTTGTCGTACTTGTCATTTTAATTATTGCATAGATTAGGCTAAGTAGACGTGTGTGTCATCCCCGCCTTAAGTAGGGCTTTAGTCCAGAATGAAACTCTTTTTTGGCTTGTCCAAGCTCATAATCCGACAATAATAATAACTTAATCTCGTTTAAGAGTTAAGTTGTAGGGTAGTCACCTTTGTTTGTCTAGGTTGTGTTCCCTTAGTGACGTAATTAGTGTCTCCCTTAGGAGTTGATCTTGTGCAGAAGCTGTCTTTGGATTGAAGACTGGATTCCCTTAAAGGTCCCTAACCCTGTATTATAGTTAGGTTGCTTAAGGAACCATCTCTCGTCGGTCTGGATTTTGGTACCATATACCTGCTTTTTGTCTTGATAAGGACTTCAAATGGAGTAATTCTCGACTTTGTGGACTAGACTTCCATAATAAACCCCAATCATGAACAAGAGTTGGGTTGTTGAGGAACCATCTTGTCCTAACGGGCTAGATTCTAGTATTCATCTTGCTCAATCCTTGAGAGAACTTGAGCTAGGAAGAAGTCATCTCCACTCGTCTAAGCTAGACTTCATAATAAACCCCAGTCCTGAACAAGAAATGGGTTGTTGAGGGGAACCATCTTTACCCAAATGGGCTAGATTTATGTATTCATTTGACTCAATCTTTGAGATGACTTGAGTTGGGAAAAGGTTTTTTCTGCCCCTCTGGGCTAGACTTCATAAAATACCCCAATCTTGATTAATAGTTGGTTGCTGAGGAGCCATCTTTGCCCAAACGAGCTAGATTTCCATGTTCATTTGGCTCAATCCTTTAGAGGATTTGAGCTAGGAAGATGTGTTTTTTGCTTGTCTGTGCTAGACTTCATAATAGACTCCAATCCTAAACAGGAGTTGAGTTGTTGATGAATCATCTTTTGTCTGTGCTAGATTTCATAATAGACTCGAATCCTAAGCATGAATTGGGTTGTTGATGACTCATCTTTGCACGAACGGGCTAGGTTCCTGTATTCATCAGGCTCAATCGTTGAGAGAATTTGAGCTAGAAATAAGTCTTCTCTACCCGTCTGGGCTAGACTTCGTAATAGACCCCAATCCTGAATAGGAGTTGTGTCACGCCCCGGTTTTCGAAGAAAACGAAAATCCCAAAATCCACGTAGGATTATCCGTTTCCCCCAAAACTCGAGACGTGAAAATTCAATAACAACAGAAACAAATAGCAGCAACAACTAAGACATGATTAAATTACTGAAACAAATAAAACTCTAACACGGAGAGACTCTGACGTTGCTAGCCCCACTAATGAAACTCCAATAACGCTGTCCAAAAATATCTAAACCTGAAAGGCTAATCGGCTACATTCCCAAAGGAATGTACCCAAGAAGCAAAGGCTCACTTGGGTCAGCAATAAAGCTGGTGTGAGAAATCTCCATCCCAAAATCAATAAATCCGCACATGACAACATCAAAATAAACAAAACAATAAACAACCACACCATCAGGTAGTTCCTCAATGAGGCAAAGGTGTTATCATCCTAACTATAGAAATTGACTATGGCAAGTCTGACCTGCAGAAATACGAGTAGACTTGCCATCCTGCATGAAAATGTTAGAAGCAACCAAATAATATTTCTAAGTTATCAGTCCTCACAAATGTGATTTATTTTCAAACAATGATACACTTCATAGTCATATTAGACTATTATTGAAATATTAACGAAACACATTTTCTACCTTTAGGAAGACATGTAGTTCTCATTCAATGGTTGAATGAGCATTTAGTTTATTCCTTTAAGGTAATCATGCACATACACAAAAAGAAATCTTGCTTATTTTCTCCAATAGCACTATCCTCCTTGTGCCGAACACACCTCACCCAAGTGTGCCTCCCTTGCCTTCGAAACCACTCAGAGCGTATTCAACCTATTCTGAGCCCACATACCGAGTCCCACTCACTACACCAATCCCTATAGAGTCAGTATTCACATTATAGTGGAGGCACATAGAAAGTTGCCTCCACTGACAAAAGTCATAGCTTTAGAAAATTTTAATAAAGCCCTAAAATTTATAATGGGCTATAATTAGGATCGTTACACCACATCAACATACCCAGAAATCAAGGATTACACCATACATCAAACAAACTTGATTATTATACTAATAAAGCAAATAATATTATTATTTAAATCATTGTTGTGCACAAATATCTAATACTCCATAAAAAATAAAAAAAAATGAACTAATATTAAAATGTACACTGAGTAGTAGGAATAGCCACATACTCATATGATGTCATGCAAACTATCCCTATAAGGACAATAACTTTCATTTTTTTTTTGAACAGTGACGTCAAACAGGAAGATTGAACAGTGGTGTCAAACTAGAACAGTGAAAATTGATGTCAAACAGGAACAGGAATAGAAACAGTGATGTAAAACCGGAACAGGAACAATGAACATTTATGTCAAACAGAAATAGTGATGTAAAACCGGAACAGTGAACAGTGATATCAAACAGGAACAGTGATGTCAAACCAGAACAGTGAACAGTGATGTTAAACAGGAACAAGAACAGTAATATCAACATGAACAGTAAACAGTGATGCCAATTCGTTTTTTTTTTTTTCATTTAAGGTTTAAATCAAACCAAGATTTCAAATCGAATTTTCATTAAAGATATAAATCAAACCAACAATGTCAAATCGATTCTTTTTCCCTCCATTAAAGATGTAAATAAAATCAAAATGTCTTGGGATTGAGTTTTACTCACCTCTTTTTGCAAGAATCCCAAGATTTGAGCAAATTTCTTCCTTCAGCACCTCCCACCTTTTTCAACGTAAGTTTTTCTTTTCTTCTGTGTGTATCCAGAGACAAAAAAGGAGGCTAGGGCTTAAATGAGTTTTTAATTATGGTTTATTTAGCTAAACACAACCATCACTCATCTCTTATTCTTTTAACCTTTATTTCCCTCTAACCAATACCCTAACCATTACTTTCATGAAAGCCCAAACTCAAGCCCAAGAAAATTGAATAAAACCCATCAGGATTAGGGTTTAACTAAAGTATATGTGCACCCGTTTTTTTTAGAGTGTGACTAATTAGTTTACTTAAGGCAAATGTCTTATTTTTTTGGGTTTTCAAATTTTGGCTAAACACACACACACACACACACCTTATTCTATTTAGCAATGACAAACAAAACAAATCTTTTTCCCAATAATTGAGATTACAACATATGCCACAATTAATAAATAATAAATTTTTATATTAATTTAATTAGGCGGGTATTACAATATATACAACTCAAAAGAATCTCGTCCCGAGATTCGATGGAAAAGAAAGTTAAGCGAATTTCGAAAAATATAACTTGTCAAACGAAAGAAGATTTTAAAACAAAATTTTCAATTGAAAATTTTTTTTAGTTGCATAAATTTTAATTGTCATTTAAAGGGGGGGTGTACAATATATACAACTCAAAAGAATCTCGTCCCGAGATTCGCAAAAAGGGTTAACCAAAGATTCAGGATAACAAATCGCTACAAGGAAATTACACGGAATAATGTCATCCACTATTGACATTAAAATAAGTTATGATTAGCCCCAAATACATAGGTCACATAAATCTCATCTCGAGATTCACGAAGAAAAAGAAACAATAATAAATGTTCAAGGTTCACCCTTGTCACTTTGTCTCTAGACATTCACACTACTACTGTCCCATATCCACATTCCGAGGATCACCTAGACTCTACCACAGCCTAGGCTAACCAAATGCAATGATACAAAATTGTCACGCCCCGATTTTCGAAGAAAACGAAAATCCCAAAATCCACGTAGGATTATCCGTTTCCCCCAAAACTCGAGACGTGAAAATTTAATAACAACATAAACAAATAGCAACAACAACTAAAACATGATTAAATTACTGAAACAAATAAAACTCTAACCCGGAGAGACTCTGACGTTGCTAGCCCCACTAATGAAACTCCAGTAACGCTGTCCAAAAATATCTAAACTTGAAAGGCTAATCGGCTACATTCCCAAAGGAATGTACCCAAGAAGCAAAAGCTCACTTGGGTCAGCAATAAAGCTAGTGTGAGAAATCTTCATCCCAAAATCAATAAATCCGCACATGACAACATCAAAATAAACAAAACAATAAACAACCACACCATCAGGTAGTTCCTCAATGAGGCAAAGCTGTTATCATCCTAACTATAGAAATTGACTATGACACGTCTGACCTGCAGAAATATGAGTAGACTTGCCATCCTGCATGATAATGTTAGAAGCAACCAGATAATATTTCTAAGTTATCAGTACTCACAAATGTGATTTATTTTCAAACAATGATACAATTCATAGTCATATTAGACTATTATTGAAATATTAACAAAACACATTTTCTACCTTTAGGAAGACATGTAGTTCTCATTCAATAGTTGAATGAGCATTTAGTTTATTCCTTTAAGGTAATCATGCACATACACAAAAAGAAATCTCGCTTATTTTCCACAATAGCACTATCCTCCTTGTGCCGAACACACCTCACCCAAGTGTGCCTCCCTTGCCTTCGAAACCACTTAGAGCGTACATGTTCCAAGTGGGGTGCCACATCGAGGAACATGTCATCTGACGTTCGATCTAGGGCAAGCATTTCCTAACTCTACACGTGCAACCGAACTCACATGAACCGGTGCACCGATATGCAAGCAAGTCTGCATAACCATAATTCTATCGCACGTATTCAAGGAAGTCTGTATACAAATCACATTTCACATTTTTTTTCGAAGTTGTGGAAAAGAGCCTAAAAAAAATAAACTAAAACTCAAAACTCTTTTATGGTGACACTTTGTCAACCATAAATAAATCAACCACAGTATCCACCATTCTTTTGGGGAACAAATAATATTTTCATAAATAAATTTTCTATAACCCAACAGAGATCAAACTCATTCAATATAAGATTCATCTTCCTATGCGCATGAAGAATATCACACTTTCAATCATAGCTCCTTATTGAGCCCAATTCAATCGATTAAATAGCACCATTACTTAATAACATTGTTATCTATATAAAGGCCAACACATGTATATATATGAAACCATACTCAAATTCTCAATATCATACATTACAACATATAGCAAGGGAGTTCAAAATGTTCACAACCACCAGTACAAAACTATTTTGTATGTCAAAAATAAACTACCATTCAACCTATTCTGAGCCCACGTACCAAGTCCCACTCACTACACCAATCCCTATAAAGTCATTATTCACATTATAGTGGAGGCACATAGAAAGTTGCCTCCACTGACAAAAGTCATAGCTTTAGAAAATTTTAATAAAGCCCTAAAATTTATAATGGGCTATAATTAGGATCGTTACACCACATCAACATACCCAGAAATCAAGGAATTTACATCATAAATCAAACAAACTTGATTATTATACTAATAAAGCAAATAATATTATTATTTAAACCATTGTTGTGCACAAATATCTAATACTCCATAAAAAATAAAAAATAAAATTAAAAAAATTGAACTAATAGTAAAATGTACACTGAGTAGTAGGAATAGCCACATACTCATATGATGTCATTCAAACTATCCCTATAAGGACAATAACTTTCATTTTTTTTTGAACAGTGACGTCAAACAGGAAAAGGGAACAGTGATGTCAAACAGGAACAATGAACATTGATGTCAAACCGGAACAGAAATAGTGATGTAAAACCGGAATAGTGAACAGTGAAATCAAACAGGAACTGTGATGTCAAACTAGAACAGTGAACAGTGATGTCAAACAGGAACAGGAAAAGTAATATCAACATGAACAGTGATGTCAATTCGGTTTTTTTTTTTTTTCATTTAAGGTTTCAATCAAACCAAGATTTTAAATCGAATTTTCATTAAAGATATAAATCAAACCAACAATGTCAAATCGATTCTTTTTCCTTCCATTAAAGATGTAAAAAAATCAAAATGTCTAGGGATTGAGTTTTACTCACCACTTTTTGCAAGAATCCCAAGATTTGAGCAAATTTCTTCCTTCAGCACCTCCCACCTTTTTCAACGTAAGTTTTTCTTTTCTTCTGTGTTAATTCAGAGAGAAAAAAGGAGGCTTGGGCTTAAATGAGTTTTTAATTAGGGTTTATTTGGCTAAACACAACCATCACTCATCTCTTATTCTTTTAACCTTTATTTCCCTCTAACCATTACTTTCATAAAAGCCTAAACTCAAGCCTAATAAAATTGAATAAAACCCATCAAGATAAGGGTTTAACTAAATATATGTGCACCCTTTTTTTAGAGTGTGACTAATTAATTTACTTAAGGCAAATGTCTTATTTTTTTAGGTTTTCAAATTTTGGCTAAACACACACACACACCTTATTCTATGTAGCAATGACAAACAAAACAAATCTTTTCCCCAATAATTGAGATTACAACAAATGCCACAATTAATAAATAATAAATTTTTATATTCATTTAATTAGGCGGGTATTACAATATATACAACTCAAAAAAATCTCGTCCTGAGATTCGGTAGAAAAGAAAGTTAAGAGAATTTCGAAAAATATAACTTGTCAAATGAAAGAAGATTTTAAAACAAAAATTTCAATTGAATTTTTTTTTTAGTTGCTTAAATTTTAATTGTCATTGAAAAAGTAGGGGTGTTACAATATATACAACTCAAAAGAATCTCGTCCCGAGATTCGCAAAAAGGGTTAACTAAAGATTCAGGATAACAAACTGCAACAAGGAAACTACATGGAATAATGTCATCCACTATTGACATTAAAATAAGTTATTATTAGCCCTGAATACTTAGGTCACATAAATCTCATCTCGAGATTCACGAAGAAAAAGAAACAATAATAAAAATTCAAGGTTCACCCTTGTCACTTTGTCTCTTGACATTCACACTACTACTCTCCCATATCCACATTCCGAGGATCACCTAGACTCTACCCCAGCCTAGGCTAACCAAATGTTCTGAAACCAAATTGTCACGCCCCGGTTTTAGAAGAAAACGAAAATCCCAAAATCCACGTAGGATTATCCGTTTCCCCGGAAACTCGAGACGTGAAAATTCAATAACAACATAAACAAATACCAGCAACAACTAAAACATGATTAAATTACTGAAACAAATAAAACTCTAACCCGGAGAGACTCTGACGTTGCTAGCCCCACTAATGAAACTCCAGTAACGCTGCCCATAAATATCTAAACCTGAAAGGCTAATCGGCTACATTCTCAAAAGAATGTACCCAAGAAGCAAAAACTCACTTGGGTCAGCAATAAAGCTGGTGTGAGAAATCTTCATCCCAAAATCAATAAATCCGCACATGACAACATCAAAATAAACAAAACAATAAACAACCACACCATCAGGTAGTTCCTCAATGAGGCAAAGGTGTTATCATCCTAACTATAGAAATTGACTATGGCAAGTCTGACCTGCAGAAATATAAGTGGACTTGCCATCCTGCATGAAAATGTTAGAAGCAACCGGATAATATTTCTTAGTTATCAGTCCTCACAAATGTGATTTATTATCAAACAATGGTACAATTCATAGTCATATTAGACTATTATTGAAATATTAACAAAACACATTTTCTACCTTTAGGAAGAAATGTAGTTCTCATTCAGTGGTTGAATGAGCATTTAGTTTATTCCTTTAAGGTAATCATGCACATACACAAAAAGAAATCTCGCTTCTTTTCCACAATAGCACTTTCCTCCTTGTGCCGAACACACCTCACCCAAGTGTGCCTCCCTTGCCTTCGAAACAACTTGGAGCGTACATGTTCCAAGTGAGGTGCCACCTCGAGGAACATGTCATCTCACCCGACATTCGATCTAGGGCAAGCATTTCCTAACTCTACACGTACAACCGAACTCACATTGAACGGTGCACCGATATGCAAGCAAGTCTGCATACCCATAATTCTATTACACGTATACAAGCAAGTCTGTATTCAAATCACATTTTTCACATTTTTTTTTCGGAGTTGTGGAAAAGATCATAAATAAAATAAACTAAAACTCAAAACTCTTGTATGGTGACACTTTGTCAACCATAAATAAATCAACCACAGTATCCACCATTCTTTTGGGGAACAAATAATATTTTCATAAATAAATTTTCTATAACCCAACAGAGATCAAACTCATTCAATATAAGATTCATCTTCCTTTGCCCATGAAGAATATCACACTTTCAATCATAGCTCCTTATTGAGCCCAATTCAATCGATTAAATAGCACCATTACTTAATAACATTGTTATCTATATAAAGGCCAACACATGTATATATATGAAACCATACTCAAATTCTCATTATCATACATTACAACATATAGCAAGGGAGTACAAAATGTTCACAACCACCAGTACAAAAATATTTTGTATGTCAAAAATAAACTACCATTCAACCTATTCTGAGCCCACGTACCAAGTCCCACTCACTACACCAATCCCTATAAAGTCAATATTCACACTATAGTGGAGGCACATAGAAAGTTGCCTCCACTGACAAAAGTCATAGCTTTAGAAAATTTTAATAAAGCCCTAAATTTTATAATGGGCTATAATTAAGATCGTTACACAACATCAACATACCCAAAAATCAAGGAATTTACACCATACATCAAACATACTTGATTATTATACTAATAAAGCAAACAATATTATTATTTAAACCTATGTTGTGCAAAAAATATCTAATACTCCATAAAAAATATAAAAAATATAAAAAATGAACTAATATTAAAATGTACACTGAGTAGTAGGAATAGCCACATACTCATATGATGTCATGCAAACTATCCCTATAACGACAATAACTTTCATTTTTTTTAACAGTGACGTCAAACAGGAACAGAGCACAGTGATGTCAAACAGAAACATTGAACATTGATATCAAACATGAACATGAACAAAAACAGTGATGTAAAACCGGAATAGGAACAGTGAATATTGATGTCAAACAGAAACAGTGATGTAAACCGGAATAGTGAACAGTGATATCAAACAGGAACAGTGATGTCAAACCAGAACAGTGAACAGTGATGTCATACAGGAACAGGAACGGTAATATCAACATGAACAGTGAACAGTGATGTCAATTCGTTTTTTTTTTTTTCATTTAAGGTTTAAATCAAACCAAGATTTCAAATCGAATTTTCATTAAAGATATAAATCAAACCAACAATGTCAAATCGATTTTTTTTCCCTCCATTAAAGATGTAAATAAAATCAAAATGTCTAGGGATTGAGTTTTACTCACCTCTTTTTTCAAGAATTCCAAGATTTGAGCAAATTTCTTCCTTCAGAACCTCCCACCTTTTTCAATGTAAGTTTTTCTTTTCTTCTGTGTGTATCCAGAGATAAAAAAGGAGGTTAAGGCTTAAATGAGTTTTTAATTAGGGTTTATTTGGCTAAACACAACCATCACTCATATCTTATTCTTTTAACCTTTATTTCCCTTTAACCAATACCCCTAACCATTACTTTTATGAAAGCCCAAACTCAAGCCCAAGAAAATTGAATAAAACCCATCAAGATTAGGGTTTAACTAAAGTATATGTGCACCCTTTTTGTTATAGAGTGTGACTAATTAGTTTACTTAAGGCAAATGTCTTATTTTTTTTGGGTTTTCAAATTTTGGCTAAAAACACACACACACACACCTTATTCTATTTAGCAATGACAAACAAAACAAATCTTTTTCCCAATAATTGAGATTACAACATATGCCACAATTAATAAATAATAAATTTTTATATTTATTTAATTAGGCGGGTATTACAATATATACAACTCAAAAGAATCTCGTCACGAGATTTAGTAGAAAAGAAAGTTAAGCGAATTTCGAAAAATATAACTTGTCAAACGAAAAAAGATTTTAAAACAAAATTTTCAATTGAAAATTTTTTTTAGTTGCATAAATTTTAATTATCATTGAAAAAGTAGGGGTGTTACAATATATACTACTCAAAAGAATCTCGTCCCGAGATTCGCGAAAAGGGTTAACTAAAGATTCAGGATAACAAACCGCTACAAGGAAACTACACGGATATGTCATCCACTATTGACATTAAAATAAGTTATGATTAGCCCCGAATACTTAGGTCACATAAATCTCATCTCGAGATTCACGAAGAAAAAGAAACAATAATAAAAGTTCAAGGTTCACCCTTGTCACTTTGTCTCTAGACATTCACACTACTACTCTCCCATATCCACATTCCGAGGATCAGCTAAACTCTACCACAACCTAGGCTAACCAAATGCACTCATACCAAATTGTCACGCCCCGATTTTCGAAGAAAACTAAAATCCCAAAATCCACGTAGGATTATCCGTTTCCCCCAAAACTCGAGACGTGAAAAATCAATAACAACATAAACAAATAGCAGCAACAACTAAAACATGATTAAATTACTGAAACAAACAAAACTCTAACCCGGAGAGACTCTGACGTTGCTAGCCCCACTAATGAAACTACAGTAACGCTGTCCAAAAATATCTAAACCTAAAAGGCTAATCGGCTACATTCCCAAAGGAATGTACCCAAGAAGCAAAAGCTCACTTGGGTCAGCAATAAAGCTGGTGTGAGAAATCTTCATCCCAAAATCAATAAATCCGCACATGACAACATCAAAATAAACAAAACAATAAACAACCACACCATCAGGTAGTTCCTCAATGAGGCAAAGCTGTTATCATCCTAACTATAGAAATTGACTATGACAAGTCTGACCTGCAGAAATATGAGTAGACTTGCCATCCTGCATGAAAATGTTAGAAGCAACCAGATAATATTTCTAAGTTATCAGTCCTCACAAATGTGATTTATTTTCAAACAATGATACAATTCATAGTCATATTAGACTATTATTGAAATATTAACAAAACACATTTTCTACCTTTAGGAAGACGTGTAGTTCTCATTCAATGGTTGAATGAGCATTTAGTTTATTCCTTTAAGGTAATCATGCACATACACAAAAAGAAATCTCGCTTATTTTCCACAATAGCACTATCCTCCTTGTGCCGAACACACCTCACCCAAGTGTGCCTCCCTTGCCTTCGAAACCACTCGGAGTGCACATGTTCCAAGTGAGGTGCCACATCGAGGAACATGTCATCTGACGTTCGATCTAGGGCAAACATTTCCTAACTCTACACGTGCAACCGAACTCACATGAAACGGTGCACCGATATGCAAGCAAGTCTGCAAACCGATAATTCTATCACACGTATACAGCAAGTCTGTATACAAATCACATTTTTCACATTTTTTTTCGGAGTTGTGGAAAAGAGCATAAATAAAATAAACTAACACTCAAATCTCTTTTATGGTGACACTTTGTCAACCATAAATAAATCAACCACAGTATCCACCATTCTTTTGGGGAACAAATAATATTTTCATAAATAAATTTTCTATAACCCAACAGAGATCAAACTCATTCAATATAAGATTCATCTTCCTATGCACATGAAGAATATCACACTTTCAATCATAGCTCCTTATTGAGCCCAATTCAATCGATTAAATAGCACCATTACTTAATAACATTGTTATCTATATAAAGGCCAACACATGTATATATATGAAACCATACTCAAATTCTCATTATCATACATTACAACATATAGCAAGGGAGTTCAAAATGTTCACAACCACCAGTACAAAACTACTTTGTATGTCAAAAATAAACTACCATTCAGCCTATTCTGAGCCCACGTACCAAGTCCCACTCACTACACCAATCCCCATAGAGTCAGTATTCACATTATAGTCGAGGCACATAGAAAGTTGCCTCCACTGACAAAAGTCATAGCTTTAGAAAATTTTAATAAAGCCCTAAAATTTATAATGGGCTATAATTAGGATCGTTACACCACATCAACATACCCAGAAATTAAGGAATTTACATCATACATCAAACAAACTTGATTATTATACTAATAAAGCAAATAATATTATTATTTAAACCATTGTTGTGCACAAATATCTAATACTTCATAAAAAAAAAATTTGAACTAATATTAAAATGTACACTGAGTAGTAGGAATAGCCACATACTCAGATGATGTCATGCAAACTATCCCTATAAGGACAATAACTTTCATTTTTTTTTTTGAACAGTGACGTCAAACAGGAAAAGGGAACAGTGATGTCAAACAGGAACAGTGAACATTGATGTCAAACAGGAACAGGAACAAAAACAATGATGTAAAACCGGAATAGTGAACAGTGAAATCAAACAGGAACTGTGATGTCAAACTAGAACAGTGATGTCAAACAGGAACAGGAAAAGTAATATCAACATGAACAGTGATGTCAATTCGTTTTTTTTTTTTTTTTCATTTAAGTTTTAAATCAAACCAAGATTTCAAATCGAATTTTTATTAAAGATATAAATCAAACCAACAATGTCAAATCGATTCTTTTTCCCTCCATTAAAGATGTAAAAAAATCAAAATGTCTAGGGATTGAGTTTTACTCACCTCTTTTTGCAAAAATCCCAAGATTTGAGCAAATATCTTCCTTAAGCACCTCCCACCTTTTTCAACGGAAGTTTTTCTTTTCTTCTGTGTGTATCCAGAGAGAAAAAAAGGAGGCTTGGGTTTAAATGAGTTTTTAATTAGAGTTTATTTGGCTAAACACAACCATCACTCAATTCTTATTTTTTTTAACCTTTATTTCCCTCTAACCATTACTTTCATGAAAGCCTAAACTCAAGCCCAAGAAAATTGAATAAAACCCATCAAGATAAGGGTTTAACTAAATATATGTGCACCCTTTTTTTTTAGAGTGTGACTAATTAGTTTACTTAAGGCAAATGTCTTATTTTTTTGGGTTTTCAAATTTTGGCTAAACACACACACACGCCTTATTCTATGTAGCAATGACAAACAAAAAAAATATTTTCCCCAATAATTGAGATTACAACAAATGCCACAATTAATAAATAAGAAGTTTTTATATTCATTTAATTAGGCGGGTATTACAATATATACAACTCAAAAGAATCTCATCCCGAGATTCGGTAGAAAAGAAAGTTAAGCGAATTTCGAAAAAATATAACTTGGCAAACGAAAGAAGATTTTAAAACAAAAATTTCAATTGAAATTTTTGTTTAGTTGCATAAATTTTAATTGTCATTGAAAAAGTAGGGGTGTTACAATATATACAACTCAAAAGAATCTCGTCCCGAGATTCGCGAAAAAGGTTAACTAAAGATTCAGGATAACAAACCGCTACAAGGAAACTACATGGAATAATGTCATCCACTATTGACATTAAAATAAGTTATTATTAGCCCCGAATACTTAATTAGGTCACATAAATCTCATCTCGAGATTCACGAAGAAAAAGAAACAATAATAAAAATTCAAAGTTCACCCTTGTCACTTTGTCTCTACCCCAGCCTAGGCTAACCAAATTCTCTGAAACCAAATTGTCACGCCCCGATTTTCGAAGAAAACGAAAATCCCAAAATCCACTTAGGATTATCCATTTCCCCCGAAACTCGAGTCGTGAAAATTCAATAACAACAGAAACAAATAGCAGCAACAACTAAAACATGATTAAATTACTGAAACAAATAAAACTCTAACCCGGAGAGACTCTGACGTTGCTAGCCCCACTAAGTTATCAGTCCTCACAAATGTGATTTATTTTCAAACAATGATACAATTCATAGTCATATTGGACTATTATTGAAATATTAACAAAACACATTTTCTACCTTTAGGAAGACGTGTAGTTCTCATTCAATGGTTGAATGACCATTTAGTTTATTCCTTTAAAACCAAACTCAAGCCCAAAAAAATTTAATAAAACCCATCAGGATTAGGGTTTAACTAAAGTATATGTGCACCCTTTTTTTTAGAGTGTGACTAATTAGTTTACTTAAGGCAAATGTCTTATTTTTTTGGGTTTTCAAATTGACTGGACATGCCTCCTTTCCTCAAGCTGTTTTTTTAGTAACTCAATTTCACAGAGAGCATCAGAGTAAGAGTTTTGCAAGTTCGTAAAATATCACTCCATGGTATACACCTTCTCACGAGCAGCTTCAACCTCTTTCCCAGCGACGACAGCTTGGTTCAGGTATGACATTCCCAGCACGAGATGTTACTGCCCCTTATCCATATGCTCCCCCAGAGTCATTCCTTCTGGCTTCGGAGCATAGTTCGCCAGCCATTTATTCCACCAGCTAATATGCTTCCTGAAAGCATTAGAAATGTCGACCTCCTGGTGCCAAGCTTGGTTACTCATCTTTACCACGTCTGGAGCAAACAGACTAATCCGTGCATCCAGATGGATGTCATTCAGGACCGAAATTACTCCAGCACCACCCTTCACTATTTTCACAAAATCAAGGGCCTCATTCCTCGTACTTGTAGCGATCAGTTTCCTTTCACGAGCCGACTCAGAATCAGTTGAAAGGGAAGAAGGAAATTAGTTATCTTTTGGACCCATCGCCACCTCATTACTAGGGAGAAAGCGAGATGGAGGACAATACGGGCGACACCGAGGCGACCTTTCACCATAAAGTCGATGGTCAGGAGACTCTTCAACAGGCCTAGGAGAGTCATGGTCCATAGAGAGGCGGTACACAAAGCCTTTCAAAGAGAAAAGACAAGCCAATCCCGTGTCAGATGAGGCCTCCATGCTCGCCTGCAGCAGCATTTTGTTCAGAACCTCCGCCTGCTTTGTACTAAGCTTCGTTACATCCTCCACCCCGACCATTTGCAGATATTCCCTCTCCAAATCGGGAAGGGAAATAGGGGCCTTTGCCGGAGCGTCATGCCCCTCGAATGCAACAGTCTCCGCTCTAGTAGACAAATTAGGAACCTACTCCACAACGTGGCATCCCTCTGAAGAGGTCAAATGTTCACTAGCGAGCTTGGTGACAACACGAGACATCTTGGAACGCGTATTGATAAAAAGCGCCACATCTAATTCTTCCCTCCTTGAAGGGCTCATATTCTTAACTTTTGGGAGCTTCCTCTTATTCGAAGAAGGCTCCCCTTGGACTTCGGCTTCGGAACTCTGAAGAGAGTGAGAACCACATGCCAATGGGCTCATAGTCCGCTACGCTTGATGTTAGAAGACTGTACAACATCCTATACCTGCACTCGGGGCATGTCACTGAATTTATTTAAGACTACCTTATCCTCAGAAAACAAAATAGGCGTAGTCGGGAACCTTCCTGTAGAAAACACAGACAACATATCAATATGTGATTAACACTGACAGAATCAAGAACGGAGCTGAAACTTACTCAGTGGCTAGAACTCTCGATCGATTGGATGACCCGCAAACTAAAAAATACTCTGAATCCGCAGAGGCCAGGAAACAATATTTCTGCGAGAACTTGAAGTCACTAGGCAGATTGTAGAAACAGTCTGGCTATGTCAACACACAGTGTGCTCGTTTGTTCGAGAGGAGGTAAACAGTTGCATCACCTTTGGAGACACTAGAACACTAGCATCATTTGCCATAATCAGGATGGCGATCACCGTCCTGTACCCGTCGGCACCAGTTGAGCAGGGATAATACCAAGGTAGGCCAAGAAGCTCCATATTTCCTTAATAATGAGAAAAGGACACCCGATTGGAGCATGCCTCAACGCAAACAAATAAATCCTTCCAGGAGAGACAACGCCATCTGATCGGTGTCCAATATGCAAAACACCAGATCATTAGGGACACCATACATCTCGCGAATACTTTCCAAATTCAACTCAGAAAGTGACCTCTTTTCGAAGAACTTATGACCCTTAGCAAACAGTTCATCTAAAACCTGATTCTGGCATGCCATTGACGATCGTACAAGCTTTCGATCACAGAAGTTGGGTAAAGTCAAAAGCACGGAAAGTGAAGCGACAAAGTAGAGTCTCCAAGATCAAAGAGTAAATTAACTCTGCAAAAGAGAGGAACTATATAAAGAACATAATTCCTGCCTTTTCTCGAGCAAATGCACGCCCATTTAATGAAGCACACCACTCAAAGAAACGATTCAAACTCAACCAATCGTGATGGCTCAGATACTTTACGACATGACTTGATCGACCGATGAATTGGCCTACCAACTCAGGGGGAGTAGCTGATGATACACCAAAACATCCTTTAGTATGCACCGTACGCGTGTCATGATGATCTCGTCAGCAGTACATAGCGGGCCCGGATGCCCACCAAATCTGGCAAGGCCCAAACAACAATAAGCCCATATTGGCAGATTTAGAAGGTTGGATCCAAGTTGCAACACCCTATTAAGCCCACGCATCACATGGTAAAGCCAATACCCGTAAAACCTAATCAGGCAAGTATATGAGGGATCTTCTAAGATGGGCATGCCAACAACACATTGGTTCTAACTAGGAAACATATCCCAGAGCATAAGTCGTGCATGAGAATTTCCTTGCATTGACAACACTTCGAAGGAAAACTTCTCCCGTAGATCTAGGAGCACTAGTCGGGTATGGAAACTCTCCTACATAGATGACTCCCAACTAGGTAGGAAATGATCTCTAGCAAGATCTCTTTCCCTAAACTATGTCACCAAAGGCCTAGCCGAACAAGGACTCTCGCATTATAAATAAGATACCTGTTTGACAGAGAAATGTACACTACAAAACCCAATTTACATTTTAAAGCTTTCCTACAGCCTTGTCTGACTTTAGCATCGGAGTGTCATCGACCACCACTACGATGGTCCTTGGCTCATGTGTGTTCCTTGTGCAGGTTCCGGTCAAAGTCAACGAAAAACAGGATTCAACTACATCAATGAAGAATGACACAAATTTGTGGGTTCAGTGGTGGATATGTTAGGTGAAAGTACGATGGAATGCTTCAATGCAAGCCTTGTCGGTTTTAGTTAAAATGGTAGTCGCATATTTTTGTGTGGTTTATTCTAGGAATGTTTGGTACCCACATTTATAATACTTTTTTCATGCATGGACAGACAAATTAGGGCATTATATGCTTAAAAAGATCGCAATTATTAAAATAAGACCAAAATGTCCATTTACACAATCAGACTGACATATACAAATTCAACTCAATTGTTCTTACAGTTGTTTAGCTCACTAAAGTGATGTACACTGAGACACCCAAGCCTGGGAGTATTCAAATTAATTTCATATTTTTCCTTTTTGAACCTGATCAAGTAATTAAAACTTAACACCAACACCACGTAACCTTTTTTTTCCCTCAACTCTCGTATTTTATATTTTTTTCGGTCAAACAAGAAGATTTTTATTGATAGTGAGAAAGAGAACAACAAAAAGAAAAGTACAATCCTAAAACAAGGAAAGCCACGACAAAAAACCCAACACACCAACTCCCTAAAAAAGGAAAAACAACCAACAACAGGTTTGATCAAGCGCCACCCAACAATCCTGAAAAAAATGCAGTAAAAACTAAAGCACCACAAAGGAAAACCTAAACACTCGAGCAAGACAAACCTCCACCAAAAGCATAATCAAAACCCAAAAGGCGAAAAAGAAACTCATCCTAAAAACAGAGCTTGCACCATAACCAAGGCTACCATGAAAAAGCTAGACCTGAAAAATCCAAGAACCACCGCTCACCACGAAAATGGCGAGAAAGAAACTCATCCTTAGAATAGAGCTTGCACCATGCCCAAGGCTCAGTCTTCATCTTGACTGAGATCCATCCCAACAACATTGCCAATATCTTTGAATGTTGAATGAACTTTGTCCTCGTCACTGCTAAGCTCTGATTGGACTAGACGACGCCCTGAAACATTAAGATCACTTCTGCACTTGGTCCTTGAACACTCGCTTGAATTAATCCCAATGGGCTTATTAGAGGCGGTTTTGGTGGGATGTTGTTCATTCAAAAGAGCTTCAAAACAAGGAGGAGTTCCCAGTTGAACAGACGTGGACAATCTTTCCTCAAGGTGTTCAGCATGAGGATCAAATCGGGTGAGAAAGGAAGACTTTGTTATTGGATCGACTATGAATTCCTGCGCCACGCAAAATCAGCAGTGGTACTATTATCCAATTGGTCCACCCTCCCCAATTTCTTAGAAACACCCGATTTCACTTGCCTTTGTTTTAACATGAGAGTGGACCTGGTTGGGAAGACTGAGAAATTAGCCCAGATGAGAAAACGATCTCTTTGCGCCTTTTTGGCTTGTTTACGGGCCCTGTTATCTTGTTTTGCAAACTTGTGAATGAGAGGGTCCAAATTAAAAATGTCCTTCTCCATTGCCTCGAGATATGAGATCTGATCATTAACATCTCTATGTTCTTGGACACTTTCCTCAACTTGGCTCTTCTGCCCTTCCAATTGAACTCCGACACGCAGTGAGTCAACACATCGTTTCGAGTTAGCTACCGAGGTCGGAGAGATACTTGGAAGGCCTTTCCCCTTATCCAACAAACAAGGTCGTGAGGACTCGGCTGACGAAGATGCACTACATAGAAACTCGGTTGCACAGGTGGTGGTAGCACAAGCTCTATAGCCTGTGGGAGAGAAGAGTCGAAAGGACCTGAGATTTGGGTTTCCAGACTTGATGTTGTTGTCTGCAAACGCTCTATTGGGAATTAACAAACACCAGCATTGCGGATTGCCCACCCGGCAGTGCCACCGGTGACCAACAAATCTTGGAGTCACTCATCACCTCGCCAAAAAGGCCCCATTAGCTCCAACAACATACTCTACCTGATGAAGAGGTACCCCAAAAACTTTGGAGAGGAAATCAAATGGAGATTCTTGCCTAATATTAGCCGATTGCTCCGGCTCATTCCTAACAGCAGAAGAATTGGGATGACAGAAACTATTGTTTTAAACCGCTTGCGCATAAGACCTAGGACAGAGAGGGGGATGAGCACTGTGATGAGTGAGTGAAGTCCCGACTTTGAAAGTTTGAAGCCTGGGCATAGGTTGCTTCTGATGAAGAGGTACCCCAAAAACTCTCGTACATTTAATTGGATTAGCAAAGCAACTCCATTGTTACTCATTATCTCCAGCTTTGTTTATTTATTTATTTATTTATCCTTTAGCAACAAGCTAGCGCCCATGCATGTTAAAACTAAATGGCATAGAACTCTTGGAGTCTTATAATATCTCTAACTTTTGTACAAATTTTGCAAACTAAAAATCAACAAGAACTAAAATAAAACACAGAAAAATATAATACATAATAAACCCAGATTTATTTCTTGATACGAACTGGGTACGGTTTGGAGGCTGGTTCAATATGGGATGGAATGGCACCAGCAAAAGAAACACCCATGACAGGAACATCATAATAAGTCTCCATCATGATCCTTTGTTGAATAATCTCAAATGCCGCACCAGCTTCAATAAGGTCCTTCACCATCGAAAAATAGAAGCTCTTGAGTCTCTTCAACATGTACGTGTATTGCACTTTCAACCACTTGAGTTTAATCCTCCTCAACAGCCTTATTAGTGAAAACACTCTCTTTTGCTTCTTACCTACTAGGCGAATCGAAGCTAGTTTTCTCCGCTGTGTGGTCGAAATTTTTTAGTGTAAAACTAGCCGGAAAATTGAGGCCCTGGAAATTTTGGCTAGTGCGGTGGTGTAGTGGTGGTGGATCTCGTCCGTCAGAGCCATGGTTGCCAATGTGAATGAAAATGGTTACGGGTATGGTGAATGAAGAACTAAGCTAAGGATACATGCATTTTATATATATATATATAAGAAACAAAGAATAAAATATTTTGTGAGATGTGAAGGAATCTTTTCAAGTGATGTACTTGTGGGTTACACGAATAAAACGTCAAAATTTGGAAATGAGTGTGGTCTAGAAACGGGCTAGATGTCATCTACAGTTTTGAGAGCCCGAGACACCCCTCTTTTGTCTTTTTCATTTATATATATATATATATATTTTTTTTTTAATTGTTGATTTAAATTTTTTATTATTGCTATTGTCAACTAGCTAATAAATAAAATTAAAACTAGCTTAAGTAATTATTATAAGAAGAATCTAAAAATTAAATGAAATGAGGTTCTTTACTCAGAACACAGTATGTGTTGACTATCCATTAATCATTGAAGTATATTCTTTATTTACTTATTTTTCATATTGCTTATGTCAACAGTTAATAAAAAAAAAGTGCTAGCTTCAATAATTTTGTTAAGCCTACAACTAAACTAAATGCTATAGTTGAGTCAATACACATTGTCTATGTATATAATTCTTATCATTAATTTTTTTAATTTTATTTTTCAACTACAACTGTCAAAGGTTCATGAACGAAAATTTGAGGAAATAGGATATCCTTGATTTGCAAACAAATTTTATGTGTTTTTCATTATTTATCACTGAACAAATTGTACGTGCTCCTTTTTCTTTTACTCCAAAGTCAGGGTTTGGGTTAAACACTCTGTAAGACAATTTTGGTGTGTTTTGTTATGGGCCTATTGTGATTGCATATGAATTTTTTGTTGTGATCCTCTCAATGTTCTCATTATATGCATATATCATTTTCTTTAAGGCCAAACTCGTCGATAACTTATACTGAATTTGGTTTGCAGGTTATCTGTGATCATTTGAGTCTTGGGGTGAAAACAGGGTTGCCATACATTTGGCACAACAATGTTATGGTTTAAAGTGAACAATATTGCCATTCTGGACTCATGTTCATTAGGTGGTGGAGATTTTCAGAATGATCAGCAGATTTAGGTGAATATATTTTCTGCACCAACCTGGTAGCTTGGTAAATAAACTTTCCAGCTTGTAAAAAGTTGTTATTGTTGGAAAAATCTTGCCAAAAATTAATGTGACTTTATTCGTGACTAAATAAAGTAAGTGAGAAAACACAACAATATATACCAACACATGCAATGCATGACATATATAATCTGTACCAACTCATGCAATGCAATGTATGACTGCAGTTTTTTGGGACCTTTTTTGTTTGATCAGCAGATTGGGTGTCATCGGATCACAACTTTCTAAACTGGAACTGAGGCAAGAATCAGCATGGCTTGGTTTAGTTGGTTAGGTGTAGGACTATGCAATTCCTGCCATGAATGCTTGGCAAATCAGAGGGTATGCACGGGCATTCATTGTTGTGTTTAAGGTCATGGTGAATGAAGAGCTTGTGGTGAAACAAAGATTTTAAGGGCCTCTCACATGGTGTCATCTTGGAATTCCTGTCCTTAATAAAAGGATTATACCAAGAGATCAGCCAGCAGATGGAAATCAGATTGCAGAGTTAGCTGGGTTTACAGTAACTAACAGTCAATACTGCTTTCTGGCTCGACCACTGGTTACTGGTAGCGGTCTTATCGGGCAGTATCTTGGTAGCCTTCGCAAAGGATCTTAACCGAATATGGTTCACCTGAACAAGTTCGATATTCGCCTGCCTGTGTTTAACATGATCGATTTGTGATGATAGTCAGTTACTTCAATATTTTATTAGGCATGAAACCACCACCATCAATAATTTTGTAACAATGCAAAAACTAGTCAGTGATTATTAAAACGTTCTCTAGCAGCCCTCAAACTTTCCATGAGCTATAAGCGGATGATGATTCTTCATGAATGTGTTATAGTGACTGATTTTTCAATGTTTTGATTATGTTGCAGTAGCTACAGTTCTTTCCGGCCTTTGGTGCTATCACTTGGACTCAAAGATTACTATTTTGTATGACTGCATATGCTACGAAATTTTTTTGAAGTAACTGAGAAAACATTATTTATGGATGTTCTATTCTTCCATGCAGGACACACTAAAAAGTATTGTTTCCGTTATGACTTTGAAGTAACTGGTAAAACATTATTTATGCTAACACCTAGCTATGTTTATCATTGATATCAGTTGGCAGATAAAAACCATGATGTACAATTGGCAGACTTTATCGAAAACGATTTTTTGGGAGAGCAGGTGAAAATTTTAGTTCTTTCACATTTTCAGCAATTGAAATTACCATCCCACCACATACTAGGAAAGACAACCAAGTATTCTAGTTTGATTGAATGGTCTGCTTTTGTGTAGGTGGAAGCAATAAAGAAGATCTCAGAGTATGTTGCCCAGTTGAGAAGGATTGGCAAGGGACACGGTATGAAGCAAAAACTCAGAACTGTTCTTCACTATTAACTTTACCCCCCTTCACCCAATTTCATTAACATCAGGCATTTTGGTTTATTCGGCAGGAGCCTGGCATTTTGATCAAATGCTACTTGGAGGTGTCGTTGCTACATAAGCTATGCAGTAGGAGTGTGTTTCCCTGTTTCAGTTTAGGAGGGTGTTGGTTCTATGACCTAGAATTGTGATTCACTTAGATGCATGTATGTCAGACTACTATGAAGCAAATAATGTAGACGATAGAACTCTTATGAATAAATTGTTCAATGGATCTTTCATATCCATGAGTGCAATTCAAGTTTGGGGTCCTGTAGCCATTTTTGTTGTTGATGAACGTACTTTTCATGGATGAAACTGTGTAGCTTGAGCTATTTGTTAATGACGATATTAAAATATTCCATGTGAATTTGATGCATATGTATTGGATATGTCCCTACTATGTAAAACTAGGGGTTATTCAGTACTTTTTCTTTAAATATTTTAAAGGCTTATGTATTGTTTATTAATAATTAGATGACTTCAAATAAATTATTATATTAGAGGTTTAATAATAATAAATCAATGTTTTAGAGGAATTGGTTTTGATTGTAAAAATATGAAATATGAATAGCTAAAAATAAAAAAGTTAGTGGTAAGAGTCTTTTTATAATTTATAGATAATTTGGGACTTGAAATAAATTATCTTAGGAGCTTAGATTATTATACCCATATTTAAGAGTGGTTAGTTTGGAGTGTAAAAATTATGAAATGTGAAAAGCAAAGTGGAAAAAGTTAGATGTAATGACTTATTTATAATTTTTAGATAATAGGATGACTTCAAATAAATTATGTTAGAGGTCAGCTTAGGTATAATTAATGAATATTGGGAGAGACTAATTTTGATTACAAATAATTTGAATTTGGGAGGGCAAAATCGTTGAAAAAATGTAATAGTTTTTTTGGTTAAAAGATACAAATACCCCTAATACTATTCATTTGTATGTTGATTTTATATGTAATTATTAAAAATAGGAAAGGACAAAATAGAAAAATAAAGTTACACTTGAAGACATACAAAAATCACTATTCACTTGGAGAGGATGCATTATATAGCACATGTTCAATTTATTTGATATGATAACAACTTAAGCATATGACAAATTCGTCATTGAAAAAAATTTCGCAATCAAAAAAGTAAAAAAATTAGGAAAAGTTTTATTTCTTTGAAGAATCAAACTGTGGAAAAAAAATTTATTTAGAAAACTTTACCACAGTTTTTTTTCTTTTAAAAATCAAACAGTGAAACAAAATTTGTGGAAAACTTTACTACAGTTTTTTTTTTTTTCATTGAAATCGTAATTTTATTTGAAAAGTTTTCCAAAAATCAAACACACCTTAAATCCCCAAAAAAAACCCTCAAGATTTGTGTTATTCAATTTGGTTTATAACAAAAATTAAAATGGCGAGAAGAAGAAGATATGTGATCTACTTTGTCACTCACTAAAAAAAACGATAGACACTGATCACAATTTTAATGTAAACTCGACTAATGTTTATCGATTTCCATCATTGAGATGAATTCAAGTTTATTAATATTGAATTGACTTATAAATATTGATTTTTTAGATAATACTAGATAAGATCTTATCGATTTCGTAGTGAGAACCTATGTTAACATTAAAAATCGATCTATAATTTTTGAGTTGATTTCTTCTATTAATTCGATTGTGCATTATCGATTTTGCTTTGACCCACCACTCAATGACTTTGTACTATGGGGTCTCCCTAGCAGATTTTAAACAAAAAGTCAACACCCAAGCTTAGGGTTTTCCAAGCAATTTAATTGGGTGAGCAAAGCAACTCCATCGTCCCTCACTATTTTCAGCTTTAGTTATTTATTGGCAACCCCTGTATAACACGACCATAAGTACTGTCTCACTACCCTTCAGATTTTTTATTTAACCTACTAACCCACATCACTAAAAGAAATGGTTTTTGGAAAAAACTGAAACAATAAATGCGAAAAGATAGCCATCCTCCTCTACTGTTTTCTTTGTCTTTTCTCTTCACTTCTCTATAGTTCAACAGACAACGAAACAACACCACCCCGCTCCTCGTCACCGCCGTCCTCCCCTCTTCTCCTTTCTTGCAAAACAGCCTAGCTGTACTCATTCAAAACATAAAAATAAGGTAACTTTCGACCAATTCATACGCTCGATTGAGACCGATTCTTAAGTTCATCAAAACACAACAATAGTAGTACTCTGAGTTACCTAATAAACAAAATTTGAATTAGCTGAAAATGTTTTGAAATGAGCAAGTTATGGTCATTTTACTAAAGTCAAACAAATCTGTCCCGAAAAGAAAACGGAGTAGTGTTCCTGACTTTCGGCAAACTTATACGCTTGATTGAGACCGATTCTCAAGCTCATCAAAACATAAAAAAATGTATTACTCTGAGTTATCTAATAAACACAATTTGAATCACTTGAAAATGTTCCGAAATGAGCAAGTTATGATTATTTTACTAAAGTCATGCAAATCTGTCTTGGAATGAAAATGGGGTAGTGTCCCTAACTTTTGGCCAATTTATAATCTCTATTGAAACCGATTCTCAAGCTCATCAAAACACAAAAATTGTAGTACTCTGAGTTTATCTAATGAAGACAATTTGAATCACTTGAAAATATTTTGAAATGATAAAGTTATGATCATTTTACGACAAACACTCGAACTGTCCAGAAACAAATGTCTGTTTTCACCCATTCGCATTGGAAAATTCGAGTGGGAGTCTCACATTCGCAAAGGTCTGTGTGAGTAAAAGTCTCACAATCGCATAAATCTGGGTGAATTCGGACACTTTAATTTGCATAGGTCTTGGCGAATTTGAGATTCCTCCTCGCATTTCCCAATGCAAATGGGTGAAAACAAATTTTTTTTTCAGGACAGTTTGAGTGTTTATCATAAAATGACCATAACTTTTTCATTTCAAAATATTTTCAAGTGATTCAAATTGTGTTCATTAGATAACTCAGAGTATTACAATTGCTTTGTTTGATGATCTTGAGATTCATCGTCAATAGAGAGTATACGTTGGCCGAAGTTAAGGAAGCTACCTCATTTTCATTGTGAGACAGATTTGCACGACTTTAGTAAAATTACCATAACTTACTCGTTTCAAAACATTTCAGGTGATTCAAATTGTGCTTATTAGGTAACTCAAAGTACTACGTATTTTGCGTCTTGATGAGCTTGAGAATCGGTTTCAATTGAGAGTATAAATTGGCTAAAAGTCAGGGACACTACCCTATTTTCTTTGTGAGACAAATTAGCGTGACTTTAGTAAAATGACCATAACTTGCCTATTTTATAACATTTTCAACTGATTCAAATTGTATTTATTAGGTAACTCAGATTACTACAATTGTTATGCTTTGATAAGCTTGAGAAACGGTCTTAATTGAGCGTATCAATTGGCCGAAATCAGAGATAATACTTTTTTTTAACAGATTTGAGCGAGTTTAGTAAAATGATCATAAGTTGCTCAATTTACAACGTTTTTAATTCATTCAAATTGTGTTGATTATATGACTAAGAGTAATACAATTTTCATGTTTTGATGAGCTTGAGAATCGGTCTCAATTGAGCATTTAAATTAAACCAAAGTCAGTGATAGTAACCCATTTTCAGGGACAAAGAGGGAGAGAGAGGTGACGGGGATGGTGGTGATAGGCTGGAGTCTTATAATATCTCACTTTTGTACAAATTTTGCAAACTAAAAATCAACAAGAACTAAAATAAAACACAGAAAAATATAATACATAATAAACCCAGATTTATTTATTGATACGAACTGGGTACGGTTTGGAGGCTGGTTCAATATGGGATGGAATGGCACTAGCAAAAGAAACACCCATGATAGGAACACCATAATAAGTCTCCATCATGATCCTTTGTTGAATAGTCTCAAATGCCGCACCAGCTTCGATGAGGTCCTTCACTACCAAAAAATAGAAGCTCTTGAGTCTCTTAAACATGTACGTGTATTGCACCTTCAACCACTTGAGGTTAATCCTCCTCAAGAGCCTCACTAGTGAAAACACTCTCTTTTGCTTCTTACCTCCTAGGCGAACCGAAGCAAGTTTTCTCCTCCGTGTGGTCGAACTTTTTGAGTGCGAAACTAGCCTGAAAATTGAGGCCCTGGGAATTTTGGCTAGTGCGGTGGTGTAGTGGTGGTGGATCTCATCCGTAGGAGCCATGGTTGACAAAGTGAATGAAAATGGTTACGGGTATGGTGAATGAAGAACTAAGCTAAGGATACATGCATTTTATATAAATAGTGTAGAGGGGATTTTTAAGTGGGAGGTTGAGTTGACATAAGAAACAAAGAATAAAATATTTTGTGAGATGTGAAGGAATCTTTTCAAGTAAGGTGCTTGTGGGTTACACTTATAAAACGTCAAATTTTAGAAATGAGTGTGGTCTTGAAACGGGCTAGAAGTCATCTACAGTTTTGAGGGCCCGAGACAGTCCACTTTTGTCCATTTCATTATATATATATATATATATACATTTTTTTTTTATTGTTGATTTAAAATTTTTATTATTGCTATTGTCAACTAGCTAATAAATAAAATTAAAACTATCTTAAGTAATTATTATAAGAAGAATCTAAAAATTAAATGAAATGAGGTTGTTGACTCAGAACATAGTATGTGTTTACAGAAAACCTAGGCAGCCTGGGGGCAAAATTTACATTTTTGCCCCCCCCCCCCCCCCCCCACCCATTTTAAACACTTTTTTTGGAAAAGGTGTTTAAAGAGAGGGGGCAAAATATAAATTTCACCCCACAGACAGCAATCAGGCAAGCTAGAATTGCTCGTGTGTTTAATATTCATTAATCATTGGGGTATATTCTTTATTGACTTATTTTTCATATTGCTTATGTCAACAGTTATAAAAAAAAAGGGCTAGCTTCAATAATTATGTTCTACAACTAAACTAAATGGAATAGTTGAGTCAATACACATTGTATATGTATATAATTCTTATCATTAATATTTTTAAATTTATTTTCCAACTACAACTGTCAAAGGTTCATGAATGAAAATTTGACGAAATAGTATATCCTTGATTTGCAAACAAATTTTATGTGTTTTTCATTATTTATCGCTGAACAAATTGTATGTGCTCCTTTTTCTTTTACTCCAAAGTCAGGGTTTGGGTTAAACACTTTGTAAGACAATTTTGGTGTGGCTTGTTATGGTTCTATTGTGATTGCATATGATGATGTGCGATTTATAATTGTTATCCAATCATGTATGTGGATGCAAATTTTCACCGGATCACATGCTAATTCCGCGGAGTAATCTGCATAAGTTGATTAGTTTGTCCCAACTTTTACTTCGTTTGTTTGACGTGTTAGTGGACTCGAAGTTTTATTGAATAAGTTGACTCGTTCGTCCCAACTGTTACTTCTTTATTTTCGACATCTTAGTCGATCCGAAGTTTTGTTGATTAATTTGACTCGTTCATGCCAACTTTTACTTCGTTCGTCTAACCTGTTAGTTCACTCCTACCTCCTAGGTGAACCGAAGCAAGTTTTCTCTGCCGTGTGGTCAAACTTTTTGAGTGCGAAACTAGCCGGAAAATTGAGGCCCTGGGAATTTTGGCTAGTGCGGTGGTGTAGTGGTGGTGGATCTCGTCCATAGGAGCCATGGTTGACAAAGTGAATTAAAATGGTTACGGGTGAATGAAGAACTAAGCTAAGGATACATGCATTTTATATAAATAGTGTAGAGGGGATTTTTAAGTGGGAGGTTGAGTTGACATAAGAAACAAAGAATAAAATATTTTGTGAGATGTGAAGGAATCTTTTCAAGTAAGGTGCTTGTGGGTTACACTTATAAAACGTCAAATTTTAGAAATGAGTGTGGTCTTGAAACGGGCTAGAAGTCATCTACAGTTTTGAGGGCCCGAGACACTCCACTTTTGTCCATTTCATTATATATATATATATATACATTTTTTTTTTTTTATTGTTGATTTAAAATTTTTATTATTGCTATTGTCAACTAGCTAATAAATAAAATTAAAACTATCTTAAGTAATTATTATAAGAAGAATCTAAAAATTAAATGAAATGAGGTTGTTGACTCAGAACATAGTATGTGTTTACAGAAAACCTAGGCAGCCTGGGGGCGAAATTTACATTTTTGCCCCCCCCCCCCCCCCCCCCCCCGCCCCCCCTTTTAAACACTTTTTTTGGAAAAGGTGTTTAAAGAGAGGGGGCAAAATATAAATTTCACCCCACAGACAGCAATCAGGCAAGCTAGAATTGCTCGTGTGTTTAATATCCATTAATCATTGGGGTATATTCTTTATTGACTTCTTTTTCATATTGCTTATGTCAACAGTTATAAAAAAAAAGGGCTAGCTTCAATAATTATGTTCTACAACTAAACTAAATGGAATAGTTGAGTCAATACACATTGTATATGTATATAATTCTTATCATTAATATTTTTAAATTTATTTTCCAACTACAACTGTCAAAGGTTCATGAATGAAAATTTGACGAAATAGGATATCCTTGATTTGCAAACAAATTTTATGTGTTTTTCATTTTTTATCGCTGAACAAATTGTATGTGCTCCTTTTTCTTTTACTCCATAGTCAGGGTTTGGGTTAAACACTTTGTAAGACAATTTTGGTGTGGCTTGTTATGGGCCTATTGTGATTGCATATGATGATGTGCGATTTATAATTGTTATCCAATCATGTATGTGGATGCAAATTTTCACCGGATCACATGCTAATTCCGCGGAGTAATCTGCATAAGTTGATTAGTTTGTCCCAACTTTTACTTCGTTTGTTTGACGTGTTAGTGGACTCGAAGTTTTATTGAATAAGTTGACTCGTTCGTCCCAACTGTTACTTCTTTATTTTCGACATCTTAGTCGATCCGAAGTTTTGTTGATTAATTTGACTCGTTCATCCCAACTTTTACTTCGTTCGTCTAACATGTTAGTTCACTCAAAGTTTCGTTTGAGTAAATTGACTGGTTCGTCCCAACTTTTACTTAGTTCGTCTGATATGTTAGTTGAATCAAAGTTTCGTTTGAGTAAGTTGACTAGTTCGTCCAAACTTTTACTTCGTTCGTCTGACATGTTAGTTGACTCGAAGTTTTATTTGAATAAGTTGATTCGTTCGTCTCAACCTTTACTTCGTTGGTTTGGACATCTTAGTCGATCCAAAGTTTGTTTGAATAGTTTGACTTGTTCGTCCTAACCTTTACCTCGTTGGTTTCGACATCTTAATCGATCCAAAGTTTGTTTGAATAGGTTGACTTGTTCGTCCTAACCTTTACTTCATTAGTTCGACATACTAGTCGACCTAAAGTTTGTTTGAGTAAGTTGACTTTTTCGTCCTAACTTTTACTTTGTGGTTGTCAGACCAAAAGTTGTGTCTAACTTATTTTTCCTGACATTTTGTTTGTGGTTTGGTATGTTGATTGCTTTTTATTGTCTGGCTTTTATGCCACGGTCTTGGCGTAAGATGGAATGTTTTGAACTTGGAATTTTATTTATAACCCCGTTTCGGGTGTTTAACAATCTTTAGTAACAGTAGTCATTCAATTTTTATAAAGTTAAGTTGCAAAGTCTGTGTCGTATTTTTCTTACTATCGCTTGATTTACTCTACCGTGAGTATTCTTAGCATTTTTATAGTAGCTTCTTCCTTCAAGATTCTCTGTAGTTATGTTGGTTGTGTATTATTGTCGTGAGGTAGCTAATAAACTCAGAATGATTCTTGATCGAGTTGTTGGGTGTGTGCTATTAGCAGGTTGGGTAGAATTGCATGTAGTCCCAATTGTCCAATCATGCTCACATCAATACCTGCTTCCAAGGCCTCGTTCGTTGGTTCTTAGAATTTGTTTGCATTGTATTCGTTGTCAGTAATGTGGGAGGTCTTGTTAGCCTTGTCGTGGATAATAGTCAAGTTGTAAGCTTCTTTTTTGGATTTTGTCTATTGTTTGGCTCTCATTTGAATTGCCAATTTTCCTTGTGCTCCTTGTTTGAGTTGTCGTATCGATTTATCTTGTCGTTTGACGACATTGGTGCTTTTAGTTCTATATCGATCAGCTCGAGTGGGAAATGTTATTAGCGGGCTTGATTGTTGCTTTCTCCGACTACGCTGTGTAAGGCGTATGTCAACTCTCTGGGTTGTTCCTTTGATCCCGTGGTGGTTTTTGCCTTCTCCTTCTCTTTGGGCTGTTTATCCGTTAACCTGACGAATTCGTCGAGTCGTCATCTTTGAACCCAGTGCTCGATTTCATCTTTCAGGTTGTAGCAGTCGTGATTGTCATGCTCGTGATCCTTGTGGAAAGAATAATATTTGTTCTTGTCTCGTCCTTCAGGGTCTCATCTCATCCTGAGTAGCCAATTGACATCTTCCCATTTCATCATGTGTTTCAGTATGTTTGTTCGGCTAGTCTTCAAGGTCGTATATGGTTTGTACGTTTTTTGTCCGCTTGTCACTCGCTCGTGTTTGGACCTCATCGACTGTGGCTTTCTGGGTTTTGGCTGGTTGAATTCGGGCCTTTTGTTAGTTTGGTGCTTTTTTGACTGAACATTTTCCTCCTGGGTCTGTCGCCTCCCCTTCTTTCTTCCTTATTTTCCCGCCTCTTCATATGGGCTTCCCTCTCGGATTCGTTCTTCTTTCTGGCGGCTATCATTTTCTCTAGGTTGATGTGTTTTGAGCTATTTTCAATAAAATTGCCATGTTTTTTAGGGCTACCAAGTTTAGAGCATCGAAAAAGGGTCCTCTTTTTAGCTTGGCAGTGAAGGTAGCGGTGGTTGTGTCGTCGTTGCAACTGTCGATCATCGTTAACTCGTTAGTGAAACAAGTAACATACTTTCTTTTCCTTCTTACTTAAAAGCAGAGGAGATGTATTTTCACTGAGGAGCCCCGCAAAAAATAGAAGTAGAATGCCCCTAATCTAGATGATTTATCTGTCTCCATTGATACAAGTAAAGGATTTGCATGTAGATGCTTTTGCTATTGTTGAAATATAGTCTATTGAAGATAAAATGATCTGCATGTAGATGCTTCTACTACAGATGATATGATCTACTGGATGAGTCACACATAGTAATTTCATAGGCACTTGGACTTTGTCCAAGTATAAGATCATCCTTAGGTGATATGCCCCTGCTTCGACATCCTTATGATTTGACGACTCATCCACATATAAATGCCACATATCTTTGGGCTAATCTACTCTTATTTCAGCATAAGTTAAGGAGTCTTCATTTATTGAAGGATGCGACACTGATCTACTAGCTGACTTTGTTTCCCTGATTGAGAAGGGAGTGAATTCTACTATGAAATTTGTTAAGGCTTGAGCCTTTATAGCTGTCCATGGCTGGTAGATTTTGTTGAAGGACGCGATACTGATCTGCTAGCTAACTTTGTTTATCCGGTTGAGAAGGGAATGAATTATGATGTGAAATCTGCTAAAGCTTGAGCCTTTAAAGTTGTCATTGGTCGGTAGGTCAAGTTGTATTGGCTTAAATCTATCTCTCATTTCATGTGTTTTTTTTACAAGCATTAGGGAGGAAGTTGTGCCCCCAACTCTTCGCCGATGAGAATGCCAAGTAAATGTATAAGTCCTCTCCTGTATTTGTCTGTTGATCTACTCAAGAATCGATAAAAAACTATTCTATTAGTGAGACTTTGAATTTATTTTAGAGTTGATTGTGGCTTCATGTCAAGTAGTGGTCTTCTTTGCTTTTATGATCCCCAAACTTTGCGTATGTTTGTTAGTCTACTGACTTAGAAATATTTTCATTAAGGGCGCAAAAGCTTGATTGGCCTCTTTCATGAATTTCTAATATGCTTAAGTCGCAATTTAAGCATAACTTGAGGAAGTTAATTATAGATTCAAATCTATTAATCTTGGAAATTGTATGGAAATATTGTGTGATCTGCTGACCACTTGATAAAACCTAAATAGATTTAAGTAGTCCTAAATAAGATGCTTCTATGCTCAGTGATGATAAATTGAATTACCCACTCACGGAGAGTAACATCCTATACTGAGGCATTTGACTTGTGTGGTTTGCTGACCACTTGACTAAACTGAAACGAATTTAAGTAATCCCTAGTAAAATGCTTTTATGCATTGAATTACCCACTCACAAAGAGTGTTATCCTTTATTGAGGTGTGATCCTCTACTGAGGCATTTTGCTTGTGTGGTCTGCTGACCACTTGACTAAACTTAAACGAATTTAAATAGTTTTAAGTACGATGCTTTTATGCATTGAATTACCCACTCACGGAGAGTGTCATCTTCTACTAAGGTGTGATCATCGACTAGCAATTTTGTTTGTGTGGTCTGCTGACCACTTGACTAAACTTAAACAGATTTAAGTAGTCTTGAGTAAGATGCTTTTATGCATTGAATTATCCTAACAAGAAGAGTGTCATCCTCTACTGAGTTGTACATAAATGTTTGTATTTTTGAATGTTTTCTACTGAAGGACATGTAGAATGAATTCTCGTATTTCATTATTTCAACTGAAGGAGGTGTGTTCTTTGATGAGAAGCAAAATAACATATCTTCTACTGAGGTATATGTAAATAGTTGTTCGAATGTTTTTTTGCAGGATCTCCTTTCATTAGTGGTGATCTCTTCAACCAAGGTTGGTTATTCTCGATGAGAATTTGATTGACTGGAACGGAGAATTTTATGTATCTTCTACAGGATGAGGAGTCTCTTGTTGAAGAGATAAAATATAATAAAAAGATAAAATACAATCAAGTTTTTCTCGTATGTACATTGTAACGTTTTTTTTCTAAAAAGCTGGGACACCTCAACTTCAATCCACTTTGTAAAATGTTCGGTTGCCACAATCATGAGATCATTTTGTGCTGGAGAGTTTGATTGATCGGAACGGTGAACTTTGTGTATGTTCCACTAACTGAGGAGTCTCTTGTTCTGGATCATGTTCTACGTTTCTCGCCCTTGTTATTTTTAATTTTATTTTCTGATCTGCATTCGTTAGTGCAAGTTGACTATCTTTCTAGGGTACATCTAGTGCCTTAGCACTATTTTTCTCGTCATCCCACAACGCATAGCGTTCTGCCATGGCAAAGATTTCAGCAAGTGTTTTGCCCGGTTTCATGTACAGGTCGCCATACAATTGGTGATCTGCGGACAGACCCTTCTTTAAATCTAAGAATGCAATTGGTCATCACACGTATTTATGTCACCATTTATGCAAATTGGCGACCTGACTTACAAGATTTTCTTGTTGTTTCATTTTCATTGGGCTCGGTTGTTGGGTGGAAAATTGCAATTGATGATCATTCGACGATGGTAGACCTACCTACTACCAATGGCTGTCCGACTGGAAGCAGCTGAACCCATGGCGATGATGGTGGTCTGGTTCAGGTAGAGAACTGTTCAACGTTGTTATTGCTAGTTTGGTTTCAAGTTCCCACCATTGTGTTGAAAAAGTGTCTGTGAAGGAAAATTCAACATTTTTATGAATGGAAAAGAGCATGCAATGAGTTTGATTTAAGCTCTCATTGAAGGCACCAATTTGTGGATGCAAATTTCCACCAAATCACGTGTTGATCACGCGGAGCAATCTGCATAAGATAGAGATTATTTCTTGACACCGGTGTGGTGCCTGTCACGGGGGCTCCAATGCCAAAATTAGAGCAATGCCTTTAGGAATGTATTTATTTCTTTGTATTTGAAGAGAAAAATGTAAATCAAGAAAGAGTTACTTCTTGATGGATTTGGGTTTGGCTATTTATAAAGGCAAAACGAGTAAACTGCTGACAAATGAGTTACACTTGGCAGATGAGTAAGTCATCTACTTGCAAGTGGTTGTAACTTCTCTTAGGTAGTTTTAACCTTCAGTTGGTTGTAACTTCCTGTTTGGAGACACCTCTCCTGCAAGCTTGTGTGCTCAGCGCCAAACACTACTCTGCTGAGAAAAGAATATTCTGTTGAGTTGTACCAGACCCAGATTTGGGCTGCATTGGGCCCAAATTTGGGCTTTCTCTACTTGTAACTTTAATGAGTAATTTTTTAGCTTCTCAGGAAAATCCCATATCTTTTGGCTTCCTTATCCTGTTGGGCTAAAGATTATTTTTGGCTTTCACAACGTGTTATACATGTATATGCAGTTGTAATGTATCCCATAAAAAGTCCATATTGCATATACATGTAAGTTTGATTAGGCATTGACTAATTCAGGTAAACCATAAGTTTGAGGAATATCTTTGATGTGAATCATTTCCACAACAGGGGACTTTTGATGTGATACTTCAACATGCGTAAGACTCGTGAACACCATGAATAGAATAATATACATAGGGTCCTACATCCAACCCAATATAAATGGTGTCCTACTTGTGGATGCAAATTTTCGCCGAAACATGTGGCGCAATCTGCATAAGATGGAAAAAAAAATCTTGACATCGATTGGTGCTTGCCACAGGGACTCCGATGCCAAAGCTAGAATAATCCCTTTTTAGAAAAGTATTTATTTCTGTATGTTCTAAAAGAGAATTGAGATTCAGAAAACTGTTACCTCAACATGGCTTTATTTTTAGTTATTTAAAGAGGCGGAATGAGTCTTTTACATGCAGATGAGTGAGACACGTGGCAAGTATTGATGTATTTTCTCATAGATGAGTGAGACGCATGGAAGGTCGGGAGCTATCTGCTCGAAGATGGTTGTAGCTTCTCGTATATGATTGTAACTTTCATTGATGGTTGTAACTTCCTGTTTGGAGAGACCTCTCGTGCTAGTTTGTGTGCTCAGCTGAGCATGGGGGTTGGCGCTTAACATTATTTCTTTGCTGAGAAAAATGTATTTATTTCTTTGTATTTGAAGAGAAAAATGTAAATCAAGAAAGAGTTACTTCTTGATGGATTTGGGTTTGGCTATTTATAAAGGCAAAACGAGTAAACTGCTGACAAATGAGTTACACTTGGCAGATGAGTAAGTCATCTACTTGCAAGTGGTTGTAACTTCTCTTAGGTAATTTTAACCTTCAGTTGGTTGTAACTTCCTGTTTGGAGACACCTCTCCTGCAAGCTTGTGTGCTCAGCGCCAAATACTACTCTGCTGAGAAAAGAATATTCTGTTGAGTTGTACCAGACCCAGATTTGGGCTGCATTGGGCCCAAATTTGGGCTTTCTCTACTTGTAACTTTAATGAGTAATTTTTTAGCTTCTCAGGAAAATCCCATATCTTTTGGCTTCCTTATCCTGTTGGGCTAAAGATTATTTTTGGCTTTCACAACATGTTATACATGTATATGCAGTTGTAATGTATCCCATAAAAAGTCCATATTGCATATACATGTAAGTTTGATTAGGCATTGACTAATTCAGGTAAACCATAAGTTTGAGGAATATCTTTGATGTGAATCATTTCCACAACAGGGGACTTTTGATGTGATACTTCAACATGCGTAAGACTCGTGAACACCATGAATAGAATAATATACATAGGGTCCTACATCCAACCCAATATAAATGGTGTCCTACTTGTGGATGCAAATTTTCGCCGAAACATGTGGCGCAATCTGCATAAGATGGAAAAAAAAATCTTGACATCGATTGGTGCTTGCCACAGGGACTCCGATGCCAAAGCTAGAATAATCCCTTTTCAGAAAAGTATTTATTTCTGTATGTTCTAAAAGAGAATTGAGATTCAGAAAACTGTTACCTCAACATGGCTTTATTTTTAGTTATTTAAAGAGGCGGAATGAGTCTTTTACATGCAGATGAGTGAGACACGTGGCAAGTATTGATGTATTTTCTCATAGATGAGTGAGACGCATGGAAGGTCGGGAGCTATCTGCTCGAAGATGGTTGTAGCTTCTCGTATATGATTGTAACTTTCATTGATGGTTGTAACTTCCTGTTTGGAGAGACATCTCGTGCTAGTTTGTGTGCTCAGCTGAGCATGGGGGTTGGCGCTTAACATTATTTCTTTGCTGACAAAATAGTATTCTACCGAGTTGCATTAGGCCCAGACTTGAGCTTTTTGTACTTGTATCCGATTTGAGTTGTATATCTTTCGTGGATAATTTTCGAGCTTCTCAGGAACGGCTCAGAATCTTCGTACCTTCTTATCTTGTTAGGCTAAGGTTTATTTTTGGCTCCCACAAATGCCCTCATATCCTTTGCTTTTGGGCTGGTAGTTTTTATTAATTTGTCTTTAGAAACATTTATTGAGGAGTCCTAGCAGAATTAAAAGTCTTATAGCTTGAGATAAACTTTCATTTTCAAAAAACAATTGTTGTCATATCTCCCTTTTTTCTTCAAATATTGATAAAATAAAACTCTGCATTACCGAACTCCTTATTATTCCCCCCCCCCCCCCCCCCCCCCACAAAAAAAAAAACTTCGTTTTCATTTTCTAGATATGTGAACAGTTAAATAAAAAAAATTTCCTCCTCTATTTCTTGTTGGCTATGATAAATGCAAAGTTTCAAATCTATGACGTTGTGGGTTGTGGGAGTACCCAAATCTAGCAAGCTGCAAGACATCAGTGAGGTCTAATCTCCCACTCTATTTTTCCGACGATATATGGCAAGGAAGGTGGTTGCAATGATGGTCGATTGCATCGAGGGAGAGAGAGGGACGATGGCTACTGCTGGCCGATAGAAAGAGAGAGGTTAGCTGACTCTCCCTCTAAGTTTTTGGTGATAGGCAGTGAGGGCATGTTGTAATCGTCGGCTAGTTGCAGCAGGGAAGAAAGAGACAGGTTGGTTGGATTTTTCCTTTTATTTTTCGGCGATGCGCAGAGAGGGTGAGTGGTCACCTTTGGCTAGTTGCAACAACCATTCTCGCTGACGGGCAACGACTTCTTTTCTGTTTTTAGGGATGGCAACAGGGCGGATTTGAGCAAATCCATCCCTGATCCGTAAGAAATAACGGATCCCCAAATCCGCCCCGCCAATCCGTTTACAATTTTAATTAAAAACCATAACCGCCCCGCCCCGCCAATCCATTTACGGTTTGCGGTTCTGTTACTGGATTGCCGGATCTCTGCCCCTAATTTAGTTATTCATCTTCCTAATTTGCTAACCCTTGGAGTTTCTGGTTATCCATCTTACTACAGTAAAATATAATTCATTCATTAGATCAGTAACACAAAATTATAACAAAAAATTACAAAGAATCCATACAAAAATTATATTAAAAAAATTTCAAAAAACCATACAAAAAATTACAAAAAAAAAAAATTCAATCTAAAGAATCTCATATCTCAGATCTTTGATCTTTCTTGCAGCTAGGGAAAGGCGGGGAGAAGGAGGTGGCCGGGATGGGTGTCGTTCTTTCGAAGCAGAGAAATGGAGAGGAGACAGAGATGACCCTTCGAGTGTCTGTTTAGAAGGAGAAGAAGGGACGACCATACGGCCTTCGCTGTGAGAGAAAAAAAAGGGACGACTGGGATGACCCTTCGGCCTCCGCCTTCGCTGTGAGAGAGAAGAAGGGATGACCCTTCAGCCTCCGCCTTCGTTGTGAGAGAGAAGAAGGGACGACTGGGACGACCCTTCGGCCTTCACCTTCGCTGTGAGAAAGAAGAAGGGACGACCCTTCGGCTTTCGCTGTGAGAAGGAGACTGGAGACGAGAGTGACAATAAGGGGAGAATGTGAGATGAGAGTGAAAGATGATAGGTTTATCCCTTTATATAGTCTAAGGGTATTTTTATAATTTCACTGATTAAACGGATATCCGTGGGGGCGGATATGGCTAAATCCATATCCGCCTCGACTAATAAACGGATACAGATTGGAAATCCGTATCCGGTCCAAGATCCCGGGACCCTTTACCAAATCCGCCCCAAACTCGGCGAGTGGGGCGGATATCCGTGAAAATCCGCCCAACTTCCATCCCTATCTGTTTTGGAGGGAGTCGACTGGTTGCATCTTTTTTTCCTTATCAAACGAGAAACTTCCTTTTATTCATTCATCTGATAATTATGGATTCAATCCGCACATTTAAATCTTGAGTCATTGTGGGGTCAGATCATGCCCAATTGTGCTAAACACAAATTGTGCTATTGTTGTTGTGTTTGTGTCTAGAAATTGAAAAAGAAAGTCTAGTTGCAAATAACAAAGCTTTTGTGTACAAATGCACCCACTGTTTTTGCTTGTTCCACCACCACTTCCAATTTAAAAATTTTTTAGACCCAAACATGTGGGCTACCTTATTAATTGCATATGATAATCTACATGTGGGCTTTTCTCTGACTTTGTTTTGTATTTGGATCTCATGGGCTCGAAGAGGAGACTTGGTTGTTGTTATTATTCTCATGATGAAGATACTTTGTAAAGACAAGGAGGTTCCATTTCCCGTTTTCGAAGATTTATTCCTAGCTTGCCAAATTTGGAAAACTTGAAAGCCTTTTCAAAATGATTTGAGATTAACTACTTCGCCTTTTCCAAAGGAGCGCATGCGAGATTAGTTGAGACAAGGAGTGACAAAAGAACCTTGAATTGATCCTGCTAGCTCGAATGGGGAGTTCATCAAACATAAATGACCCATCAAAATTTAACCCTTCATTATCTCTTTACTCTTCAAGTTCCCCATGCCTAGGTTCTTCAAAGAAGTGCCTTGTGAAGCGAAATGTGCCCCTGCTCAATGTTCCCTAAAATGTGTACAGGGCAATCATGTGTTTCTCCAATTTGAGTAATTTTTGTAGGCTTGACTTGACCAAAAAAGAAATTTTCTACTTTTTTTAGGCGAGGAGGCATGGTGATTATGCTTAACTTAGAGTACAAATGGCAAACTTTTTTATGAGCTCAACGCTGGTGACCATGACTAGAAGAAGGAAATTTGGAGATCAACGATGCTTGGGAAGGTGACACGGTAGATGGCCATCTTGTGCCCATGTATGCATTTTTTATATACAAGAATTTTTTTGTATTCTACGCAGATTGCATACTTGGTTACTTTCATTGCAGGTGAGGAGATCGTGAAAAAAAATTCAGCCAAGCCTAACATGGAAAAGGTTTGAATGACAATTGGCATACCATCCGAATATCGCGAATGGAGGTGGCTGTTAAGCCCATTGGAAAATGAAAATAGAGGCCTTCCTCCGGCTAAAGACATAGAAAGTTGGAACGAGAATGTCCCGGATCTTACTGACTTATCCATCTCAATTGGTGAGGCTCCTTCCGAGAGTTCTTTAAAGAGAAAAAAAAATCCCAAGAAAACTGCTAGGGTTGAGGTTGACACCTCTACTAAGGAGAAAATATCTCTTAAATTTCTTAAAAATAAAAAGACTTGTAGGCTAGCTTCCTTGGTTGAAAGGGGCCCATCTGTGAGATCTGGAGTTTTTTTTTTATGTTGAAGAATCTATTTCCAAAAAGAAAAGTTTGAAGAATGAAAATTATTTTCTTTCTAGTCTTCATTCTCTTCCGAATACCAACAGTATCCAACATCATTCTGCCTCGACCAAGAGATCTGCTAGCCGTAGAGTTGCTTGCTTCTTCTCTTCCCCCAAAGGTTGACTCCAGCCAACATTGTTTAGTTTCGATTGAAAGATCCGCTAGCTGAAGAGATGTTCTTTCTCTTCCAACTATAATGAAGTCTATCCTTCCCTTGGTGCATCAAAGTCTCAAATACGTAAAAACCGAGTCTCAAGTTTAACTCACACTCCTTTTGTGGCTTGGCTCATACTGATCTCCCAAAAGTCTGATATCTCGAAATAGAGCAAAGTTGACTCTCTTGATATGAAATTGAAAAGGCTTGACTCTAACAATCCTGCAATGGACATTCCTTCTAAGCTAAAGTTTATTCCATAACCCTTTTCTATAAAGAAAAACATTGCTGGGTCTCTTCATATGCTGAAAGCTAGTGAACAACTCCTATCTATGCATAACACTCTTATTGAATGTCTTGATTGATATGCAGGTCATACATTCACTGACTGAACTGATACCGATTGACAACGAGGGTGAATCCAATTTTGCGGATAGTGTTCCCTCGCACTGCTGAAAAAAAGATTTTCTAGCCAACAAGTTTGGGTGCATTAACTTGGTTGAACGTCTCGACAGATCAGCCGACTTCAGTAAGTTTCAAATGAGCTCATCTGCCGAGATCCGTGGAAAGACACTATTCTCTATTTTTTAAGAGGAATCTATGAGACTTTCCCAAGCTGAGATTGAAAGATTGAAATTTTTGTCTCATCTGTCCGAGTCTTCTACTGTTACTGTTTTTGCTGTTGATCAACTAGAAAAGTTGAAGGAAAATAATGAGAAGTTGAAGGATGACCTTGGATGTATTGAGAGGGCTCTTGTAGCTGAGCAAAAGTCACACCAAGAAAATAACATCCATATCCTTGAATTAGAAAAAATGTATGCTGATTTGTAAGCTTCTTTGTCTAATAAAAATTTTGAACTAGTCATTTTGAATCTTGAGTTTCATAATCCCACCCAAGAATATGCTACTATGAAGCTTACATGGAAGAGTTAAATACCTTAAAAGGAACCCATGAGCCACTTGAAAAAGAGTACAATGAGTCCAAGTTGGAGGCAACTTGATCAGTTAAGGAGCATGCAAAGGATGAAGAAGACTCCTACAATCTTAGTTATGTTGAGGGTAAAGGAGAATGTGCACATTTTTTGCAATAACTAATGCAGAGGTTGATTTCACATGTAGGTTATGAAACTTCCCTCTACTCCCTTCGAGCAGATCACTCATGTATCCCTTGTCAATTTTGCTAGGAGATATTGTCACTATTGATGATCTTGGTCTCTCAGCTCTTTCTTAGATCATGTAGTCCTTAGAATTTTTTTTTTCAGTTGTGTTTTTCAGACATTGCCTTTATTTTTAGTACTGACTTTGCTCTTGTTTGTTTATTTACTCAAATTGTGGTCTACTGATAGATTTTGGTTGTTATAGATCTAAGCTCTATTTTGGTTTTTACTTTTCCTTTTTTTAGCATGTTCAATTGTCGTATTTCATACCAAAAGCGATGCACGAATAATAAACTTAGCGATACACATTCACAAAAGATTTATCATGTGTGCATGGATATGCCTTTAACTAAATTTGTAAACAAATAAGTACATTTTTTGTGCATATTTATTTTTCATATCTTTAACCTATTGATGACGCACATTTTTCTACCAGAATGAGAAAATACAATCAAGTTTTTCTTATATGTACATTGCGTTTTTTTTCTTAAAAAACTGATAAGGATATAATTCACTTAAAATGTAGTTTGATGACGATAAGATGATCTACTTGTAGGGTCTTCTGCTGAAGATGAGGTGACCTATTGGATGAGTCACACATAATACTTCCCGAGATTGGTTGGGTTTCATTGTCTAGGGACTTCCTTGCCTTCGAGAGTGTTCAACGTATAGCTTCCCTGACCACAAACTCTACTTGCTACATACCCTTCCCATTGGGATCTAACTTTTTTGACCCTCTACCCTCCTAGTGAGGAAGACATTTCTTAAGATTAAATCTTCTAGTTGGAATTTTCTGATTTTGGCCCATTTGCTGTAACATGACATAATTAGTTGTTGGCGATATGCAGCAACCATTGTGACAATCTTTTTCCGATCCTCGTATTCTTGATCCAAGCTAGCCGCCATTTCTTTGGCATTTTCAATTAAGCTAGATACTTCCGTTCGCAAGGAGGGGACTACCATGTTGAGTTGGATGATGGTTTCAGTTTCGAAGGCCAAGAAAATGAAGAAGGCCAAAATACCAACAAAAAATATATTATTTTTTCATTATCGAGGATGTGCATATTTTACCCGGATCTTCTTCCGTAATGGTCCGGAATATTTAGAGTAGATATATGAATCATTGGCATTTCTCTAGTAGGTCTCCTTTTAGTTGTGCGATAAGCTCATAACACTCTAGGTAACTCTTCTACTCATTTGCCTTTGGTTTTCTCTAATATTTTCTATATGCAACCCAAAATTGTTTAGTTGGACGCCCTAGCTTGACCATTTCCTTTTGGATACCTAGGAGTTGAATTTTGTTGTTTGATATTGTGTTTCTCGTAGAATAATGTAATTTCCTATCCAAAAAATTGTGTGGACCATTGTTGGTCACAATGGCACGTGGAATCCTAAATAGGTAGATTATGTTCTTCCAAATAAAAATTTTAACATTTGTCTTTTTGGTAGAGCAAAGGCTTCAAATTCAATCCATTTTGAGAAGTAGTCGGTTACCACAATCATAATATTTTTCTGCATTGGAGCTATTGGCATTGGCCCTACAAGGTCAATTCCCATTACATGAAAGGCCACGAGCTGATCTGCGAATTCAATTCTTATGTTGGCTGAGTAGGAATTGGTTTGAACCGTTAGCATTTGTCACATATCTATACAACGTCTCTTGCATCTTGATGCATGGTTAGCCAATAGTAACCTTTACGCAGAGCTTTTTGTGCTAGTGATCTGCCCCCAAAATGATTTCGTCAAAATCCTTCATGAATGCCACTCAAAGTTCAAGTACAGCTGGACCCCAAATATGATATGTGGTAGAGCTTTCCTTTCCTCACATAACATCTTGCAACCTTCTGCTGGAGTTTCTCGACTTTTGCCTTATCTATCGGCATATTAGTAAAAACTCAATAATGTGATCTTGCCAAGGAGGACATAAAGATCAATTATCATCATCTCAACTTCTTCCTCTTAAACACTTGGCATTTCCAGGTGCTCTACTGGAATATAGCGCCTGAATTGATAATCTAAGGCTGACCCAAAGTTTGCCAATGTATTTGCATGAGAGTTTTGTTTTAGGGACTTGTTGGATTGTGAAAAATGGAAAAACTTTCAAAAGCTCGTGGACTTTGTCTAAGTAGAGGGTCAGTATTGGGTGTTTTGTCATGTATTCACCAGATGCTTGACTGGTTATAAACTGAGAATTAAAATAGATAGCTAGCCTTTTAACTGACAACTCATTTGCAAGGCGTACACCAGTAAGCAAGGGCTCATATTTTGCTTCATTATTGGAGGCTTTGAAACCAAGTGTAACGACTTGATCTACCATGGTTCTATCAGGCGTGAATAAAACAAGTCCCGAACGGGCACCGTTGTGATTTGACGATCCATTCACATATAAATGCCACATACCTTTGGGTTGACCTGCCCCTGTTCCAGCATGAGCTGGGGAATCTTCCTTTGCTGAAGGACGCGACCACTGACCTGTTGGCTGACTTTGTCTCCCCGATTGACGAGGGTATAAATTTTGCTATGAAATCTACTAAGGCTTTGGCCTTTATAGTTGTCTTCGGCCAGTAAATCTAAACATATTGTCTCAGATCTATCGTCCATTTTATAAGTCTTTGAGAAATGCCCGGGCTGTGAAGGGATAGACTGTACAGGATATTCTATCATGATAATCACCCGATGAACTTTAAAGTAGGACCTTAACTTCTTTGTCGAAACCAAAAATGACAAAATTATTTTTTCCATTGTCGGGTACCTGGTCTCAGCATCGAGAAGAGCTTTAGAGATGTGAAATACATGAAGTTGTACTTCCAGCTCTTCTCTGATGAAAGCTGAGCTTAATGCCACAATTGAAACTGCCAAGTAGATGTACAGGTTCTCTCCTGGTTGAGGTTTCAACAGTAGAGGAGGAGAAGATAAGTAAGTTTTCAAATTTTGAAATGTGTTTCACACTCTTCATCCCATTTGTCTTTTTGTCTTTTCTTCATTGCTTTGAAAAAAGGCTTACATTTGTTTGTTGATCTACTCAGGAACCGATTTGAAGCTGCTGCTCTACCAGTGAGATTTTGAATTTCTTCTGGAGTTGATGGTGACTTCATGCCAATGATGGCTTGATTTGACTAGGACGAGCTTCAATTCCTCTTTGGGTGACTAAGTATCCCAAAACAATTTATGACAAGGCTCCAAAATTGCACTTCTTCGGGTTCAACTTCATTTGATATTTTCTTAGAATTCCAAATGCTTCCTCAAAAACCCTGATGTGATCTGTCGGTTGAGAACCCTTAGCTAGTATGTCATCTACATAGACCTCCATGGTTTTGCCAATTAAATGCTTGAAGGTTATGTTCACTAACCTTTGATAGGTTGTTCCAACGTTTTTAAACTAAAAGGCATTACCTTGTAGGAGTAAGTTCCCATTTAAACAATGAATGATGTTTAGACTTTGTCGAGCTCGTACATCATGATTATGTTGTAGCCTGAATAAGCTTTCATAAAGTTGAGTAGCTGGTTGCTAGATGTGAAATCTACTAGCTGATCAATGCGAGGCAGAAAATAGTTGTCATTTGGCTAAGCTTTGTTGAAGTTAGTGTAATCCACACAAACTCTCTATTTTTTTTCCTTTTTTCTTAACTAATACCACATTTTCCAACCATTGCATACCTCCTCTATAAAATTGGCTGCCAAGAGTTTGTCTATCTCGGCTTCAATGACTGCTACTATTTCTTAGGCAAAGTTTCACCTCTTCTAGGCTTGAAGGTTGGGTCCATATGTAGCTTGTAGCAGATCCCACTTGGATCAATTTCGATCATATTGGAAGTTGACCAACCAAACACATATTCGTTGCTTTGAAGGAAACTAATAAATTCTACCTTTTCATTTACGCTGAGGCGAGAGCCAATTCTTGCATTTCTCTCAGGCAGATCAGGATCAAGAATCACAAGTGCTACATCTTCTTTAGATTTTCATCCCTTTCAACTGAGGATTCAATTGAACTTCTCCTTCCTGATCCCGGTGTTGTAACTGCTATTGGAAGGTGGAAGGCTTCTTCCCTTTCACTTCGGCTGAAGTGACGGGAATAAATTCCTTTTATTCTGTTTCCTTCACGACACGGTTGCTCACCTTCTTGCAACAACTTGATTATTTTTGTTTCTCTAACTCCACCTTTAAGGATTGGATATCTGATTTTTTGGTGCAGATAAGATGTGACAACATCAATTTTAGTTATCAAAGGTTTACCTAAAAGTCCATTGTAGGGAGATGGTTCATTTGTTAGTGCAAATTGTGACTAATGTGGCCCCACTGAAGACGGTCAAGACTTTTTTTGTTGATAAGTGACTCTAAATTCATCTGCTTGACAACCGAAAGTTGAAGTATATTGGCCGCACTTTCCTCATCTACATGAATTCTATTAGCTATAGCATGCACAACTTGAATGGTGATGACGAGTGCGTCTTCATGTGGTATATCAAGGACATGCGGTCTTTTTTGGTCTAGCCGATCATATAATATTTAGTTGAGGAGTTTGTTGTGGGATCGGCTACTAAGGAGGTGATCAACATTTAGGCAACCAAAGTTGCCAATTTGATTTTTTGCTTCCTTTTATTACTAGTGAGATCAAAGAATTCAGATTCAATGAAAATTTCATTGATTCTTATGACCTTCTTTTTGGCTCCCTTGGCCACATACTCTGTGTAATGCCCTGCTTTGACTAACTTCTCAAGGTGGTTTTTCCATGTGCGACATTCTTTTGTCAAATAACCAGTGGCTTTATGGAATGCACAATATTTGTTCGGATATCTATTTGCAGGATCGCCTTTCATCGACAGTGGAATCTTCAGCCAAGGTTTGTTTTTTTTATCTCATGGAGAATTTGATTAATCAAAATAAGGAACTGTGTGTATGTTCTACTGGTTGAGGAGTCTCTTGTTGGGAAGCGTGTGTGGTATGCCTTGCCAGTGGAGGACCGCCTTCAATGTCATATGTAAAAGGTGAAGTGTTCACCAAGGCCACCTCTATGCGTAGAACATCTTCTGGAATTTTCATGTTTTGCATATTCTTCAACTGCTCCTTGAACATTTGTGCCAGATCATCAACTCCCAAGAGCCTGGGTGTATTCTGTTGATCGGCTGCATGGTGATTTCGATTATCAGCACTAGATGACTCCTCATATTCTAAGTTTGGTTGTGACACACTTGTATGTAAATGAGGTGGAGTCTCAATGGGATTCGCCTAAAAGATCCTCAGGATTTGACGAGTCTTTAAATTTGGTATTTGGGACAAATTAATGTAGTAATATAGTTCTAGTCCTATGTGCTATTCACATCCATCTGATTTTGTCTTCTGCGTCGACTATTATATCTGGCATCATCTGCTACCTTAGCCTTGAGTACACAGTTGCTTAGGAGCCCAGAAGACTCCCGTTTGAGGCTCGAGCCTAGAGTGCACATTTGCTCGTGGCCCCAATCTCGAATGAATGCTTCTAGAGGGATTATTTCCCCTTGGTGGATGACTACTTATACTCCCATGAGCATGAATTGTTGGCAGATGACAATGTGTTTTCTGTTTTGGCTGTTCATTCAATTATTTAGTCAAATTGGTGAGCTGATCTACGAGATATTCTTATTGTTTCATCTTCAATGGGCTTGGTTGTTGGGAGAAAGATTGTAGTTGATGGTCAGCCAGCAGTGACAGATCTACTACCAGTGGTTGTCCAGCCGATACTGGCTGAACCCGTGGTGACGATAGTGATCCAGTACAGGCAGAGGGTTGTGCAACATGGTTTGGCTAGTTTGGTTTCGAGTTCTCACACTTGTGTTGATAAAAAAAATTGTAAATAAAAATGTTTGTGAAATAAAATTCAAATTGAATGAATGAAGAAAAAAATTATCTAAGGAAAAAAAACATGCAATGAGTTTGATACAAGTTCTCATTGAAAATACCAATTTGTGGATGCAAATTTTCACCGAATCAAGTGCTAATCACGTGGTGCAATTTACATAAGATGGAAAAATATTTCCTGACATCGATGTGGTGCCTACCACGAGGACTCCAATGCCAAAGTTAGAATAATGTCTTTCAGAAAAAGATTTATTTATCTATGTTTTAAGAGATAATTGAAATTTAGAAAAATGTTATGCAAAAATGACTTTGTGTTTGCCTATTTATAGAGGCAGAATGAGTCATCTACTCATAGATTATTAGGACACGTGGCCGGTCAGGAGCCATCTGCTTGTTGACGAATGGGATGTGTGGTAGGTCGAGGGCCATCTACTCGTAAACGGTTGTAACTTTCCGTAAATGGTTGTAACTTTCGTTGATTCTTGTAGCTACCCATTTGGCGAAACCTCTCCTACAGGTTTGTGTGATTAGCTGAGCATGGTGGTATGCACTGATCATTATTCCTTTGTTGAGAAAAATAGTGTTTTGCCGAGTTGCATTAGGCCCAGACTTTGGCTTTTTGTACTTGTATACAATTTGAGCTGTATATCTTTCATGTATAATTTTTGGGCTTCTCAGAAATGCCCCAGACTTCGAACCTTCTTATTCTATTGGGCTAATGATTTTTTTGGTTCCCCCACGACTGTATTGTGTTGTGTGAAGCATGGAAAACATTTCTTAAGCACAAATTAAAATGCAAAGACAATAACAGGTAGTGCTAGCTCAATTAGTAAGATTTGTGTGGTTGATATCATATGCAAGGAATGAGATTTCACGAAATCTCATGAAATTCCAATGAAAATTTTGTTTCCTTGAAATTATGAAAAACAAATGGTAAAAGAAAAAATTACAATTTTTCGAAAACTTTTGAGGTTTTTTTCATAAATTTGAGGTTTTTTCATAAATTTCGTTTTTCGTAAAAATATAAAAATCAACTACCAAAACTTACATTTTTTGGAGAGTTTTTAAAAAAAAACTTTTGGGGTTTGTTTTTGTAAATTTCGGATTTTTTTTTCGTATTATCATTTTTTTAATTATTTATTGATTTTTGAAACCACCCCCTAATTTTCTAATTATATATTGATTTCGTGTTTGTTTCATTTCTTGTTATTTAGGTTTTATCTAATGTGTGTTAATATATTTATTTACATTCATCTTAATTTTTCATATATTTCATGTATCCTCGAAATTCATTATATATATATTTCATGTATCCTTGAAAATTTTCCATTTTTTCTTTACACACCAAATATTTACTGAAATATTTCTTAAAATCAGGAGACTAAAATTAGGTCGAAAAACGAATCACAATCCTTGGTCATACCCTAGTATACTAATCAAGGGATGTGATTTTGCGAAATTTCAACGAAAATTTCATTTTTTTTTTGAAATTACAAAAGAAAAATTACATTTTTTCGAGGGTTTAACGAAAAATTTCAAGGTTTTCTTGTTAATTTCAAAATTGTTTCGTAAATTTCATACTTTCGTAAAAATACAAAAACTAGCTACCAAAAGTTTGGAGTTTTCTTTCTTCATATTATTAATTCTTCTGATTAATTATTGAATTTTTATACCACCCCTCTGATTTTCTAATTATCATTTCTTCCACTTATATATTGATTTTTTGAACCATCCCCGATTTTCTAATTATACATTGATTTCATGTTTGTTTCATTTCTTATTATTTAGTCTTCATTTATTCTATTAAATAGATTTATTTACTTACATCTTATTTTTTTCACATATTTCATTTACCCTCGACATTCATTATATATATATATATTATGTATCTTTTAAATTTTTACATTTTTTTATACCGAAATATTTCTTAAAATAAGGAGACTGAAATGAACTTGAAAAACGAAATCACAATCCTTGATCATAAGTACATAAAAGACCAAATATATTCTAAGGTCAAATCTTAATGAACCCGTCTAATTGTCGAGGAAAACAGCGAGGGACCCCACCAGGGGGGAGGGAGGGAGGGAGGGGGGGTGGGGTAGGGGGTGAGGCGTCAATATTTCCTCGGGATGCGCGCTTGACTTTTCAACACACGCATTCCGAAAGCTCAAACGCGCATCCCGAAGGGGATGGACAGATCCCACCCCCCCCCCCCCCCTGTGGGGTCCCTCGCTGTTTTCCTCGCCATTTCCCTCGATAGTTAGAATTTTTCAATCTTAATTTATCTTTGCCCCTGCATGCCTTACACTAAATATACACCTTTGAACTCTTTCATGTACAATCAAGCCATTAAAAGTCAACCTTCAATAATTTTCTGGAAATTTTACATTAGGAATCTTGTGTGTGGGACACTTCATAACCATGTTAGTTGTTACCCAAATACATAATTAAGTAAAGATTCAACAAATTTTCAAGCTGCCAAAGTTGTGCAAGTTAGAAATTTGAATACGTCCTCACCAAATACACTCTTCAAATGAAATACAACAATTTTAAGGATATCATTCAAACAAAGTTTAATGAACTTTTTATTTTTTATTTTTTTCGTGAGTTTCCTAATAGGGCTTTATATGCTGTCTTTTGAGAAATCTTGAATTGTTAGCTCTCACTCTAAAAGAATTTGTTTTAATTTTCAAACACAATAGGGCATAGGGTGTTGTTGAAATTTCACAACTAGAGTAGCAATACCTAATTTCTTCCACACTTGGAAGAAATAAATTTGATAATACATAAAAACGGTCACACCCCTGAAACGTACACGTGTTGTGATAATCTCGAGGAAATACGGACCCCAGCATCAACACAACAATGAACAGGCCCAAGCGGTTCTAAGCCCGCTCAATTCAATCCGCCAAGCGGACCCCGACTCTTACAGCACGCTAGGCCCACACATCTCACAACTGTTCTCAATACCCATAAAATCTCCTTAGGCAAGTATCTCGAGGATCTTCTTCAGACGGCAACTACAGCTGCTCTTTGTTCCCAACTAGGAAGCAAACACCAGAGTATCTTCCACACAGGAAAACTCCCTTCTACGAAATACTCTTGGATTGGAAACTATCTCCAACGTATCTAAGGGCGAAGAGCTAACAGAAAACTTTTCTCCTACAACACGACTCCTAATTAGATAATGATTTCCACGAAGATCTCTTCCCTAATCTACACCTACGATGGCCTGGTTAAACCAGAATTCATTGCACTATAAATAAGACATGAGGTTCATAAGCTAAGGTACGCTACATTTTCCCTGTTACAGCATTACACCTTCCTCAGAGCCCTGTTTGACTTTAGCATCGGAGTGCCATCGGCCACCACAACGGTGGTCCGTGGCTCACATGTGCTACTTGTGCAGGTCAATAAGTCAGCTTGAACTAGATCGAAGCAGGGAACAAAAAATTACTACATCAGTTTGGCACTGTCGGCGGGGACGACATAGCTCGAAATTTTACACTGAGCATCACCTCCTTTCAAAACACAGAGAAATGGCGACCACCAGGTCACGTAACAATGGAGAACCAAGGGACACGTCGAACGTTCCGGCCATCCCTATACCACCTCCTTCAGCAACTCCTACCTTGCATGCGCAACACTCACGTTCCCGAACCAACGGTAGCAGCGACAAATCCCAGAATCGATATGCTGGCATCCCAAATACAACGGATCTCCAAAGCGGTGGAGGCTCTCACACAATAGAATCCATCACCCGTCAAAGGAGATCAGGAGTAGCATGAACCTCCACCTCCGATAGACGATAGGGAGCAAGCGCAGGAAAGCCAAGCACCCGCCAGTTCCTATTGGACTAAAGAAGGCTACGCAGTTAACACTGAGTTCAACGCAAGGGTCGAGAGGCTCGACCCTGGGAACCTTCTCCGCAGAGGGGCCCACGACTTGGACGTAATGTATCGTCTCTTTGTCTATCCATTTTGGATCGAATCATGAATAAGGCCCTAGTGAGCAAGTTAACTCCTCTGAAGCTCGATTCCTTTGACAAAACCACCAATCCCTTCGACCACCTACGCCATTACCAGCACGTAATGGCCCTTAAAGAGGGATCTGAATCCGTAATGTGCAGGACCTTTCCCACTAGTTTGAAAAGCTCCGCATTGACGTGGTTCCACATCCTTTCACCGAAGTCCATCGACTTTCAAAATGCTAACCTGTCGGACATACTCAAATCAATGAAAAACTGGGAGGAACAGAAGTGGCCCCCAAAGACACGCGGAGACCCTGCCAAGTGAGACAACGACACGAGGCTGCCACTACGCCACATTGAAACAGATAGAGTTCTCCCAGATTCAACCACATCATGCAGAGAAGCCTGAACCAGTACAAGACCAAAAGACGGGAGAGACACCATTTTCAAACGGTGCAAGAGCAATCAGCTTTGCCGCCCAACGAGTAGTAAAGGCAATGGCAAGCAGGAACACCCCCTCGACTTTTGGTCAGCGCGAAGATCCTCCCCTCTCCAAGGTTTACTCTTCAGTGACCTATGTAACACCTCGACAGTCTGCTAAAATGATCCACAAAGAGAAACCCGAATTCATTTCAAGGCCAGGATACGTTTCTCTCCGTCAACAGTTAGTTAGCTTTAAGTTGTTTGTTCCATAGTCAATATTGAGTTTTAGTTCTTAAAAGGCTTATGTGATTTGCAATCATTTACGAAATAGAGGGAGAATTACAAAAAAACAAACTCTATTGATCATTGGAAAGATGTAACAGCATAGACCTGTAGGCAGATACATATAATATGAACGCCCTGAGGCGGATACAAAAGACTGAGCATCTGAATACAGTGCGAACTTAAGTAAAAGACTCACTTAGACAATTTTGCTACGTACAACGTCCATTGAAAACTTGCAAACTCTCCAATGCAAGTAAATTGCAAGTGAGAGGAAAGATAAGCGAATGGGATACGCAAGATAGTACACTAAGGCATTTGATTAACATAGAGTGAGGACTTGCTGTTCGATCGCGCGCGCAAGCAACGCAAACAGCTCAAAGCAAGCCGAACAATGATCCAGCAAACGATACCCTCAAATATGGTCTGTGGGGGTGCAAAATGGGCAATCGGGAGTGCCGGGACAAGCCACGACCAGATACTACCAACTCACATGCTCGATTCAGCAAAACGAACGAACCTGGGAAAAGTATCAGGTTGAAACAGGCAAAGTGCACCTTCCGGCTGCGGGGATAGGAGGGGAGTCCAGGAGTCAATGTCCAAATCCATGGACCATGTCCAACTCATCTTCATCTCGAGATTCTGAATTCTAGCGCAAGGGAAGGCAACAGGGTTAATCGAGAAATGGCGGAGGCAACCACAATGGAGTAGGACATTGGTGCTCTCTCTAAAATTAAACATTCAGGAACAACGATAAGGCACCAGCGCATGAACAACAAACTCTTTCCTTGAGAAAACGCCCATACTACTTCTCCTCAAAATGAAAAGAAATTACGAGATCCCAGCAGATCAACTACGTGCTCACCCAAAATAGGTGACCATGCATAACGACAACTATTACTGTGCCCGACCTTTGCAAATGCCAAAACATTCGGAGACTCTAGAGACAGAGATCCACCTTTAGCTTTGGAAAACCTAAAGCATTTTCTTCAGCCTTTGGAAAACCCAAAGCACTATCTTCAAGCAAGAACATTGCAGAAGATAAGCTCTGTGAAAGATAGTGCCTACAACAATTGGAAAACACCATTATAATAGACATGATGGTTCACCAAGCGAGCACTTCAGCATTAACTGTCAAGCATTAATGCGGTATTGGAAACGAGGAGACCACGGTTCCTAAGGAAATTGTGCAGACTACGACATTCAAATTAATGGCGCTACACGCAACCCCATCAATTCAAGGGGAGTAACCGATACTCAACCGTTACATAGCCTATGTCGTACATGTGTTACCACACGATTTACGCCGTACAAGTAGCACATTGCGCCCTAGTCCTTCCTCTGCGGGCCCATGGGCTGGGCCCATTAATCAAACAACATTTTGTCGCATGCTTGGCACAAGCATTAAGAGATCCTAGCCGATCCTGACTTACGGATTGTACCTACAGATCACCTGCTGATTCGAGGTAACTTCGTCCACACCATGCTACCACTAAATTCACATGCCCCCAACAGGCGGAACTTCTTTTCAAACCATGCAAGCCTAGTCAGCCAAAGCTGATGATGACAACTTCTGCTTCAACCCGACACCTAGTCCACTGAGCGTGAGCATCGACGATTTTGGAAGTGGGAGTCTAATCAGCGCTATCATGCCTGGTAACGACGACTCGCCAAGGATCATTGCCCCCTGCGGCCAATGATCACCGAATCTAATTAGGTAAGCCTAGCTGGTGACAACTAGCAACGAAAGCTTCTGATCAAAACCTGGACTTGTAGCCCCCACTATGAGGGTGTAGATAGTCTAGAAGGTGGGAACCTAGTCAGTCCTGAACTGATTCCGATGGCTCACCACGGGACCACTGCTTTTCAGCGTGGCCGCCAAATCACCAAACCTGGACTTGTAGCTCGCGCTGCGAGGGTGTAGATAGTCTAGAAGGTGGGAACCCAGTCAGCCACGACCTAATTCCGACGGTTTTCCACGAGACCGCTGCTCTTTATCGTGGCCGTCGAACCCTCCCAAATTTGTAGCTTGGTGCACTCAAGTTTAGATAATTTGGATGGTGGAAGCCTAGCCAATCTCGAACTGATTTCGATGGCTTGCCACGGGACCACTGCTCTTCAGCCTGGTCACCAAACCTCTCTCGAATTTGTAATCCCTACCGCGCGGGGAGGGTGTAGATGATTTGAAAGGTGGGAGCATAGCCAGTCTAAAACTGATTTCGACAGCTTGCCACAGGACCACTGCTCTTCAGCCTGGTCGCCAAACTTTTATTCCCTGAATCCATAGCCCACTTTGCTTGGTCATACACGATTCAGAAGGTGGGAGCCTAGTCAGTCCCGCACTGATCCCAACAGATTGCCATGAGACCACTGTTCTTCAGCCTGGTCGCCAATCATGAATCAGCGTTTTCACGCTCAAACGGACTGACGTCCTAATATTCGCAAAGGCCATTCGCGCCGATACAAAGATTGTATGGCCAGTGCCTAGATAAAAGTTATTTAGGATGCTAGCCCGAGCTTATGGCGTTTAACTCGGCACGAATGCTCTAACACATGCACTCGACCATTACAACTCACTCTTAGCAGCAACCGCAGCCGATCGGTCGAACAAACAGGATAAGCCTCAAGCAGCTTACCTCGAGAACAAGATATAGCGCGGGCAACCCCCAGCTAAACTATGCGCAACATGCCCACTATCGAACATGACTACGCAGCAACGACCCCGAGTCGTTCACAATACAAAGCGATCAAGTTTTTATCGCAGACAGACTAGTCAAACGTCCTATTGACTCAACCAGCCTAAGCATGACGACAAGGCAAAAGGAAAAAAACATACAATAGAGACAACAAGCACTTTACTGATAAAACTGTTTTCAATAACGGTCATAACTAAAAGAAGTGTAACTACACCAAGGACACTCCCTACGAGAAGAATGTACAAAAACAAAAGAACTAAGCCTAGTTGAAAATGGAGCAGGGATAGCATCCACACACGCAACGGTCTGTGTATTAGGGCCCATATTATCTTCCTCATCCGATGATGCAAAGGTAACAGACAAATCAACATATGACATCTTCTTATACCGACCAAGATCCAACTCCGGATGCTCCCCCTTAATCAGTGCCAACAGCTCCAGCCGACCATGCACGACCCAGCGAAACTCACACTTTCCTTGCTCCTGAAGAAGCTCTTCCTCTCGCACCTTTCGCGACAACAAGTTCGCGCTCCCGTAGCTCTAACTTGTTAGTCAGTGTGTCAACCTGAGATTGCTCTGTGCCCAGACCGCTCTTCACAGCACTAAGCTCATGCCACCCCAGTTCAAGTTGGTCCTCAGCCCTTTTCACCTCATGGGCGTAGAACTCCACATCGGATCCCAACCATTGCTTATCAGCAGCCCATTCAGCTTCCTTAGAAGCACTCTCTTTAGCAAAATACTGCAGCTCAGAACACGCCTTAGCCGCAGCATCCTACGCAACCTCGACTTCTCAGTGGACCCGACTCAACTTCTACCCGAGTCCATCCCTTTCAGACACTGCTTTTGTCAAACTACACTCGAGGTCCTCCAAACGACGGTTGATTGATCCAACCGCGTCTCCTTAGCCTGCTTATTAAGCCGCTCGATTTCATGGAGCACATGAGAATACAACAGCTGCATGTGAAAGAGGACACGCTTCAAGTTATATACTCTCTCACGAGCTGCCTCGACTTCCATTCCAGCAATTGTCGCGTGGCTCATATGAGACATACCCAGCATAAGGTACTCTAGACCCTTATCCATGCATCCTTCCAACGTATCCTCTTCAAGTTTCGAAGCATGATCCATCAACCAGTTGTGGGCCTACTTATGTGCTCCGTCAAAGCATACTCTACATCCACCTCTTGATGCTAGACTTGTGAGCTCATCTTTACCAAGTCAGGTGCAAACAGGTTTATCAGTGTGTCTGGGTGAAGCCTTCCTTGATCGAGAACTATGCCAGCGCCGCTCTTCACAGTTGCCACCGTTTTTAGACTCTCCTCCGTGGCCTTTCCTTTGTCAAGAACAACCAACCCTTTATCGTGAGACGACTGAAGGGGATCCGGAGGGAGCAAATTATCCAAAGGACCCTCCAACACTTCCAATTGTTGCCTCGAACGAGACAGTGAGCAATGTGGACTACAAGAAACACGACTAATACTGCGACCACCTTCAGGGAATCAACAATAGGGCGATCATATTTTACTACCTCAGACGAATCTTCACAGGAACCTCCAACAACAATGTTTCCACGCAAATCAGCACCAGCAAAAGCTGCCATTGCGACCCGCACAAGATGGTCATTCAGAGCCTCGACCTGCGCATCACTAAGGTTCGACCTGTCCATGACTCTTGCCAGCCACATGTAATCTTTCTCCAAGACGGAAACGTCAATCTCCGCATCAACAGGCCCAGTAGGCTCAAGCTCCTCTCTCATTGGAGCAACTCGTGCCGAAGATGGCCCAACTCAAATGCGAGTCTTCTGCCTCACGATAGAAGCAAGCGTCTCAGACGGCTTCTCCACATCAGACAGAAGAGGAACTTTGACCCCATTATCCTTCCTCTTCCTAGAAGGGACCCCATCTTCTAACTTAATGCACAACTCACAATACATAGTGGGGGAAACGTGTCAGTTGTCCCACAGCCCACTACAGATGAAGTTGGAAACTTTATGACATCAACTGCCTTCCTTTGCATCATGACACGAAACGTCTGCATGGTGTTTTGCTCCTCTAAGGTGAGAGGAGTGGTAGAAAACCTTCCTGCAAGAGAACACAAGTAATGAGCAGTCGGCTCGCTATCAAGCGTATGAAAATTGCGAGAAGGGATTGAACTTACGGAGCGATCTGAATTGTAGCTCAAGTAGATGATCCTTGCACCGAAAGTACTTCAAATCTGCAAGAGCCAAGAAGCAGTACTTCTGCCAAAACTTAAAATCATCGGCAGTTTACCGAAGTACTTCGGCGACTTCATCTTACAAACAACACTGCTTTTCAGCTGATGAGAAGTCAACAACTAGATCACCCGTGGAGTCATGCTAACACCAGCCTCCTTGGCACTGAGCAGAATCATGAGGACGATTCTATATCCATTAGGCCCCAACTGAGCCAGAGGAATCCCTAAGAGATCCAATAACTTCCAAATCACGTCCAGTGCTGGAAAACGCACTCTAGTTTGGAGCATTTCACAATGTAAACAGATGAAACCGGTAGGAGGTACACAAGCGTTTGGTCACCTGTTAGGAAATATAATGGCAGTTCCTCGGGAACCCAAAACTTCGTACGAATTTCGGCAAGATCGGGCTTAAACAACAATCTGTCTTAAAAAAATTCAAGGGCCTCAGCCAAAACAACATCATCAAGAAGGCTTTCTTGAAAGCGAATAAAGTAGAAGAATCAGACTCTGCACTGCAGATGACCTAAATAGAGGATGGTTTTCTGCCTATTTTTTGCCAAACCGATTCACGTGCCATTAATGTAGCGTGCGACTCAAGCAACGATTCAAACTCAATCATCATGAACGACGCATCCCTTCAAGAGATGACTTAGCGAACTGATGTGACGACCTACTAACTCGGGGGGAGTAGCTGATGATACATAAAAATGAGCACACCCCCTGAGCCATACACGTGTCGTGATAATCTCGAGGAAATACGGACCCCAACATCAGCCCAACACTGAACATGCCCAAGCGGTTCTAAGCCCGCTAGGTAGACCCGAACTCCCACAGCACGCTAGGCCCACACGTCTCACAGCTGTCCTCAATACCCGTATGCCGTCTTTAGGCAAGTATCTCAAGGATCTACTTCAGAGAGCAACTACAGCTACTCTTTGCTCCAAACTAGGAAGCAAGCAACATAGTATCTTCCACGTCCCTTCTACGGAATGCTCTTGGATTAGGAACTATCTCTCGCATATTTACGAGCTCAAAGCTAATAAGGAACTTTCCTCCTACAACATGACTCCTAATTAGAGAGGGATCTCCACGGAGATCGCCTCCCTAATCTACGTCTACGATGGCTTGGTTAAATCAGAACTCCTTGCACTATAAATAAGACATGAAGATGGTAAGCTAAGGTACGCTACATTTTTCCTGTTACAGCATTGCACCTTCCTCAGAGCCCTGTTTGACTTTAGCATCGGAGTGTCATTGGCCACTACAACGGTGGTCCGTGGCTCACGTGTGCTACTTGTGCAAGTCAACAGGTCAGCAAGAACCAGATAAGAGCAAAGAGCAAAAAACATCTGCATCAAAACTTAAATGAAAAATAAATAAATAAAAGTAATATTTTCAACAAGACATTTATACAAAATATGATACTTAATTTTAAAATGAAAAAACAAAATAGCTTCTCAACTATTCATACAATACTTGTACAATTGATTTTCAGTTGGTCCAGATTGAAGTGTACTCCATCCTAAGAGCACCCACGAGAGGAGCAGCATAGTAAGTCTCCAACAAGATCCTTTGTTGAAATGCGCTACCTGCAATAAGTTCCTTCACCACCAAATGGCAAAAGCTCTTCAATCTCTTCATCTGTAACTTTAACCACCTGAGTTTAATCCGCCTCAAGAGCCTCACCAGACGAAATCCTCTCCTAGGCTTTTTACCACCTAGATGCAGCGAAGCCATTTTTCTCCGTCGTGTTTTTGGCATTGGCTGGTGTGAGACTGGCCATGTTTTTGGGTTTGGTGGGTATGAGAGTAGCCGGAATATGGAGCTTCTGGGTATTTTGATGAGGGTGGTCTCTTGGTGAATCTCATCGGAATGAGCCATGGATGAGCTAAAATATGGCCTTGAGCCAAGCTAGCTTGCAGTATACTTGTTTGTTTGCAACTACTGCTACTAATTACTTTATATTGGTAAATCAAGCAGTGTAGTCAGATATATATGCTTCGATGATATCAAGTTAGTGACCCATCTGCCAAATGACCAATCTTGTAAAGGACAAACGAATGCACCTAAATGTGAAAATAAATAACTCATTTTGCCTATGCCTCACAGGGGGCTCCTCAGGAAGTTTTTCTAATGATCAAAAGATATAGTTTGCGTTGGTTGATTGTTGTCAATATGACATGGACTATTTAGTATTGTTCACAAAAGCCAAATAAAAGATCCTACTGATGATGCCTAGGTCAATAGTAGTACTTCCAAACAAAATCGCAAAATTTCAAGAAGAAAGAAACAAGATGATTTGGTTAATGGGAGCAGATAAATGCCACGTATGAAGAGCACATAGGGATCAAACAACTAACAGATAACAAATTGTTTTCAAGAATAGTTGACACTGTGTGAGGGAGAATTTAATTGGTCTCAGTGTTTATTCATAAAAGTCCAGTATTTGATTAACAATATCTGAATGTCGTTTTGTCTGTCACATGAGGCAATCCAGCTATTTCTGCCTAACTGAGAACAATTCCTAGTTCCCCCGGCTGAACAGTTTCCTTTAAACCCAGTTTATGGAGTCCCACGTTGCAGAATTCAAACTCATAATTAATCAAGCAAGAATCAAATCGGAAAGATATGACAAGGAATCAGGGACATATTTTACATCGTTCGGCAAAATGCCTAAAACTTTCACCAAGACCTTGATTTTGTGAAAATTTGGTAAATCTTTTTTAATAAGAAGACCTATAGTAAATCCAAAACTGATCAAAGAGCTGAATGAGAGAAAAGAATTACTAAACCTAGGTGCAAGGATTGTGATTTCGTTTTTCAAGTTCATTTCAGTTTATTGATTTTAAGAAATATTTCAAGAAATATTTGCTGTATAAAGAAAAAAAGTACAAATTTTGAAAATAAATAAAATATATATAATGAATTTCGAGGATATATGAAATATGTGAAAAAATTAAGATGCAAGTATATAAATCTATTAACACACAATAAATAAAGCCTAAATACAAAGAAATGAAACAAACATGAAATTAATATATAATTAGAAAATCAAGGGGTGATTTCAAAATTATATATAAGTAACGAAATGATAATTAGAAATCAAGGCGTTGTTTCAAAAATCAATAAATAATTAGAAAAAATGATAATATGAAAAAAATTTGAAATTTATGAAAAAACCCCGAATGTTTTTTGGAAAAAAACTCTAAAAAAATGTAAGTTTTGGCAGTTGATTTTTGTATTTTTAGGAAATTTACAAAAAAACCTCAAAATTTTTTGAAAAAAAAGAAACCCTTGAAATAATGTACTTTTTTCTTTTGCCATTTTTCTTTTCGCAATTTCAAGAAAACTAAATTTTCGTTGAAATTCGTGATATTTCGCGAAATCTCATTCCTTGCCCAAGTGACATTTTTGTAGATAAGAAACTATGGGACTTAATGGTGCAATACGCGGTGACCAAACAATAGTAACACAGAGACCGACTGCCTAAATGTGGTAAGGGATACCCATGATGCAAGCAATGATACATCAGTTAATGCAAGCACTAATGGTGCTAGTAGTGAGGTAAGCTCTTACGCAAACCCTAAAAAAACTTTGGTTGATATTTTATCGAAGAAGAAGGAAACGAGCACCATCAAGCTTGCATATAAGGGCCCTGCTCGGATCAAATGAAAGACAATGGTTCAGTTGCAGACTGATGATTTTTTAGAAGAAAAGGAGTGAAGAGTTATTGACAGGTAACTTTGTTGGGAAGAAGTTGGCATTTGGATACGTGAAGGAGGTCCTTACCAGGACATGGAAGCTTAAGGGATGATTTGACATGAAAACCCATAGTGACAACACTTTTGTTTTCAAATTCAATGACCAAGATGATAGGAATAAAGTACTGAAGATTGGTCCCCATGCATATTGCTAGAAGGCTCTTCATGATCATCAGGCCATAGAAGCCCTTTTTGGAGAACGATATGACTGCGCTCAATAATACTATTCCCATTTGGATTACTTGAGGAACATACCCCAAATGTACTAGAACCCCAAGGGCTTGGAAGCTATTGCTAGTGCAATTGAACACCGTTCTTACTTGACAAGGCCACTGAAGATAAAGTGCGCATAAAATTTGCAAGAGTGTGTGTTGAAATTGATTTTTCTAGTCTCCTGCTCAATCATATTCTTCTGAGTATAGATGGTGTCAAGAAGTACAACATTGGGTTTGAATATGCTTGAAAGGCAGTCAAATTCAAACTTTGTAATGTATTTGGTCATAACAAAAATGGGCGTGGAAAGAATAATGCAACGAAGGTAGTGATGAAGATGTATAAACCTGTGGGAAGCTTAAGAAGGCGCCGGGAAGAGGGTTGGGACTCCAAAAAAGCAACATTCATTCGAGAGTAAGCAAGGAAGTGTGGGTGTTACAAGCTCATCGAATGTAATTGATCTGGAAAATCAGAATGTGAGCAATGAAGAAGTGATGCTAGAAGCAAAAGAAACTGAAAACTGTAAGCAAAAAAAAAAACTAAAGATTGTCCCAAAGAGGATAGCGAGACATAAAATAACCAGTAAAAAACTCATCACCTCCAAAGAGTACTCAGGGTAGAGATGGGCATGGTGAGAAAGGAAGAAAACATGAAAACAATGTTGCACAAAACAATGACATAAGTACAAACTTGGTTACTAAGAACGAGAGCAGATTCACTTCTCTTGTAACGATGGTATAAGCCAAAGATGGAAAAATAAGTGACGAAACGATATTAAGTAAGAAGAATTTGACTTAAATCCATTCCGACTAATAGGGTTGCAATCAAACCTTCTTAGATCAAACAGATAAAGGAAGGTCAATCCCAAGTACATGGAGCATGGATCACTTACATCTAAACCTAAGTAAAAATCTAACTTTTAAACTCAATTAAGACAATTAATATAGGATGCAGATGTCTTTCAAAATCTTGTATGGATCCTAGATTAGAGTTAGTATTCAATGGGTTTACTTTCAAGTTTCAGTGTTCTTCGGATCTTTATGTTGACTTCTCTAATATCTTGAGCACCCTGTTAGGTATAAATTATGTCATAAGGATGATTAGATAATTGATTGGTGCCTATGACAAAGTAAACTTACGGCATGTGCACCAAGAAACTACTACTGGAGCAAACCACTTTGCTAGATTATTTCTTAACTTGGAGATTGTGAAGTTTGATCTAATTAGTTTTTTTTAAGATTTGAATAAACTTTCCATTTCTATTGATGATGTAATGAGGGAACGAAGCAACGATTTTATTTGTTCATCATTTTTTTATTAATTTAAAGGTTTGGGGATCCTTCAAACCTCCGCGCTTTCCAAAAAAAATGGAACTTTATATGGAATCATTTTGCTAATAAATCTATTTAACAATTCAAGATGGTGTTTTACTGTAGACCGTTTGTGTTAAGGAAAATAACTTGGCACAAACCCATCAATCCAATCTGAAGCCCACACATTATGAATGGGTTTTAGATGAGGCTTCACGAGTTTCAGGTCATTTCGGGCCAGCCTGCCAAGCCCGTTAAGTTAAATTGTCGGTTCAGGGTGAGTTTGTGTAACCCGTTTTGACCTATATGAGCCCATAAGTAACAAAATTAGTAAGAATATATAATAAACCTCCTTTCTTTTTGTAAATTAGGAAATAATTTGAACTTGACAAAATTATTAATCACATAAATTTTTACGAAATAATGAAATAGTTTATTTAAAACCTTAAATATTTTTCATAATACTTTTGAATGTATGAATTTATAATAGGTATAAATCAAATATTTCCTGATTTTTTATTTTCCTTGCATTACTTAGAGGTAAGTTTACTTGGTTATATTATTATTATTAAATTATATTAAATATTATTTCACATAAATCAATCATGACGGGCCAGGCCGGGCTAGCTAGTTTATAAGCGGTTCACGCTTGGGTTTGGGGAATATGCTTCATAACTAAACTGGTCGGCCCAATCCGACCCATTGTCAACCTTAGTTTGTATGTCCTAGCTGGCAAATTTTATTATTATTATTATTATTATTATTATTATTATTATTATTATTATTATTATTGTTGTTATTATTATTATTATTATTATTATTATTATTATTATTATATATATATATATATATATATATATATTTTATGTTTGTGGCAACAACTTAAGTGGACCTCGAATACAAACTCCTACTCATTACAAACTCCAGCCTAAACTCCCGGTTCTCCTCTCACGCCGATCTTTCAAATCTCTCACACAACTTTCTCTTAGGTAGTAGCTTCAAATCTTTCTCTCACACAGCCTGCTATCACAGAAGTATCTCCCTAATCTTCAGCACTCTCTCACATATCGGAAAACCCTTTCTGACTTTGCAGAAATCTCTTAAGTAGCAGTTCTAAAATCTATTTTTCACAGTGCTCTCTTTGTCTCATGCAGCTCTTTCATCTCTCACTCAACTCTCTCCCCTCTCACGCATATGGATTATCTGATCTCTATCTGCTTTCCAAGCTAGGGCACAAATTTTGATCAATGGGTTGATTATTTCATCGCTAGGGCATTGGGTTGATTTAGTTTTTTTCTTCTCTTTAATATTCAATTTCTTGCAATTTATTAATCTAGGGCTTGTTTTCACCCCTCTTCTCAAAACCTCTTTAAATTTGTACTTATTTCAATCTTTAAAAAAATTTGGTTACCTTTTTTTTAAAAGATCGACGGTTATATTGCTTATTGAATGGTTTGGTTGTCAATCAAACAGATAACTCAATTGTAAAATGCTTTGGTTGGAATATGACAACTTTTTCCTTTTCTTTTCATGGATCACTCAACTTGCATTTTGCCTCACCGTAGTTATGGACCACTTATTTCAATAAACACCCTAGTCCAAAATGATGATTTCCGAACAAGTACTATACTAGGTTGTTAGTATTGCACCTTCTTTTGAATTGATTATGTCTCATATATATGACATCTTCTTTGTTTGAGGTGGATCGGAACAGAAAACTGTAAAATTCATAGTTTTTCTACCATAATTGGACAAATTTCACCTTAAGATTACTTATTTATTTATAGTTTCTGTATATATGAAATTTCTAGAAGAATGGGGCATCACTATTACAATTTGTGAGCAAGTTGATTCAAACTTGCCGACGACTATAAGAAATTTTCTTAATTTCTCTTCTCCTTTAAAAAAAATTTTATTTCTTGTAAACAACGACCTCAGGTCCAACATCCCCAAAGTTTTTTTTATTTATTTATTTTTTTTTCCACTAATTCCAAATTTATATTATTCGGGCATTTTTAATATATACTAGCAATACCCATGCCATTGGCACTACCACAAAGTACATCCTACCTTCACGGCTATGTCAAATACTTGCAACATCAGTTTTTAGTTCATTTTTTTAAAACACTTAATTGTATATTACAATGACGATGAATTAAGTTCAAAAACTTAAAAGTCAATACCCATTAACTTAAAAAATTAAAAGTCAATGCCCATTAACGCAAACAATGTTAATAATACCGATCAACAGAACAAGTGTGAATAAGGAATATCCAATTTCAACCAAATGTCAATCTTAATTAAAAATAAGAAGGGAGAAATCCAACAATAAGAAATATCTCATGCTTGTCCCAAGTGAATTTTGGTTGCAACTGATGGCACAATAGGTATACTAAAGCACAATATCGCTATCAGTTTTAGTACAAAAAAAAACTTTTGTAGCATAAGATATTCTCAACAGTTGAAGAGACAAAATGTCATTGGGAAAAAAATTGCACAACTTTTGAATAATTTCAAGATGCATTTTTTTCTACATTCAAAAGATATTCAAAATTTTACAGAGTTTCCCTTATTATTTTCATATTTAAAACCTGTCATAAGCATTTGTACATCACATAAATTAGAATTCACCAAAAATTACTCTAACGCCTCACCATATAACCATCATTTTGTATTAAAAGAGGTTTTGTAGTTGGACATGGTGCTGAACAGTTGAAGAGACATGCACACCATATCATTAGGCAAAAAAGAAACCATTTTTTGAAGATTGTGAAGATTTTACAGTTTCTTAAGAATTTGAAAATTTTCAAAATTTCGACAGAATCTCCATTGTTTTTTAAATATTTAAAACCTATCTGAACATGTCATAAGAATTTGTACTTCACAAAAGTTACAATTGATCATGAACGACTCTAATGGCAACCAATGTCATGAACACACCACATAATATCTCTATGAACAATTAAAGAGACTTACACACAATATCATTAAAGAGACTTACATACAATATCTCATTGAACAATTAAAGATTATACACTTTTGAACAATAAAAAAAATCAAAATTCTACAGAGTTTCCCTGGCTTTTTCAAAATTAAAACTCGTTTGAACCCGTTGGAAGACACTGTAATTCACTTAAATGATTCTAATGGTAATCAATGCCATCAACACTCACATAACATCTCCACACACCAAAGTCCCATTTAAATATCTCAACAACATAATTGAACAACTTACTTTTGATTATAATTTAAATGACGGTAATTCAGAAGGATTAAGTAAGTTCAAATACTTGGCAACGAAATGATCATTTTCAATATGTTCTGCCATTTTATCTTCTACCAAAAAAACAATGATTTCTCTTCAAAAACCATATAATGCAACTTTATTAATGTCAGACACATCGTCATTTTTTGTTGAGAGAATTGTTTGCTCAGGCGAATAATTCGAAGATGTTGTGCCCGTTACATTTAATTGAGAATAAACCACATAAATTAGCTCACTTAAATCTTTACATTTGTGGACTGTTAGTTGAAAACAAATAACTTCTTGTGCAGTGCGCAATCTATATAAAATAAAATTAACCAATAATTAAAAAACATTATAGCAAATTTAACAAATATGTGTTTACAAGAAAGTATTACCTTAGTCAAGAACTTCATAAAACCATCACTGTCTATCCCATTATTCAACCGTATATTCAAACTCAAAGCCAGAACTTGTATGTTTAACCAAAGCTGAGAAGGCCTCTGATGCTGCCACAATTAGTTCAAAGACACCCCTAGGTATAAATGGCAATATTTGTCGAAAATCACCACCAAAAACAAAAGTAATACCACCAAATAACTTATTGGTGTCCAAACATCTTGTAATGTGCGATCAACTATTTTAACACCATATCTTTGTTGCATTCGAAATTCATCCCAAATAATTAGTTTGTTTTCCTAAATAACTCAACGTGCAATGACTATGTAGTAAACCCACATAAGAATTTTTCATGACATCCAACAAGATACGAAGCGTTAATTTGTCAAAAATCATCACCAAAAACAACAGTAATACCACTAAATGACTTATTGGTGTCGTAAACGTCTTGTAGTACGCGATCAACTAATTCAACGCAATATCTATGTTGCATTGGAGCTTCATCCCAAATAATTAGTTTTGTTTCCCTAAATAACTTAATGTGCAATGACTGTTTAGTGAACCAACACACTGAATTTTTCATGACATACAACGGAATACGAAACTTTGAATTAGATGTTCGACCTACCACTACTATTAACGCTGTAATACCAGATGATGCAATAGTAATGACAATGTGTCCAAGGCTATGAAATTTTGATGCATTGGCATAGTATGAAAAGGCTTTACCTATTCCAGCACCTTCATTAAAAAAAGAAATGGATTCTTTATTTTCAAGAACTTAAGTTACTATTGCAGTATAAGAAAAACATGTGCCTCATTACGATCAGCGGACTATTGTGCACTTGCATTTTGACCAGTAATGAAGTTGTCGGCGTTCCTACATAAGTATGTTACTAACTACCATGTCTAATTTTCAATTGCTAGGGACATATGTAGGGAATTTGTCAGATTCTTCCTTCCTTCCTGAAGAAATTGATTTATAAGATACAAACCATAATTCAAAGTCTGAGCATCAATTGGATTTGAAATATCGAACCTTGTTCGAAGTTGACATGCCATTACAATAACATTGAACAGTCTTTTCAACTAATTCCCAGCTTTCATAATTATAACCTTTTCAAGACACTTAATCCTTTCGTTATCATCTTCTAGGAGTCCTCTCAACGACCTAGGTTGGGAACCTGAATTAACTGAGGATGTTACAACTAATAGGGGTTCAAGCAAAGGACTTACTCAGATGGATTTTTAAAGTTATCGCTTGTTGGAAAGACCAATCGAGTACTCAATACTTTTTGAGAGCATGTAAATTGTTCTTGGAGGTTTTACTAGATGTTTGGGTTTCAACTGAGCAAAACCATTTAATGTATGTGAAGAAAAATTAAACAAAACTCAAGGTTGAGCTTTATGAAGGTCTTACGAACATTGAGCTTGATGGGTTAAGACCGGATCAAGTTAGGAAGATACTTATTTTGCCATCATCTCGTCTTGGTTGTCCAAAACTTATGTTTGAGATATTTCAAGATTCAATGGCTATCACATGTTACAACATTCGCCCGGATGTTTTCATAACCATGACAGCAAATCCAAAGGGGCCTGAAAGCATAAATTCCCTTTTACCTCACCAAAAGCCTACAAATCGCACTGATTTAGTAGCTCAGTTTTTTGTGTTAAAAAGCAAATGTCTAATAGATAACGTAAATTAAATAGGTACATTCGATGATGTTGTGGCCCGTGTCTTTACCATTGATTTCCAAAAGCGCAAACTACCTCATCAACACTTATATTCTTTCATTATTTGCCAAAAATCCACATTACACTCAAATAAATAAGATTGTGTGCGCATAATTTCTTGACCCGAATCAAGATCTAGTGAAGCGATAAGTAAGCTGGGTGACATTCATTTATTTTCATTAATTATTGATTCCCTTGCAAGTATATGACAATGTTTCTGTTGTGCTTATTTCAAGGACATCTCCTGAAAAAATAACTACTATTTTATTTGCTGAAGAAAGATTGTAATATCACATGTCTTTCAGACAACTATAGTGTAAATAAATAGTATTTTTGGTCAATCGAATTTGATTGATTCAAGGTCTCATAAGATTGACGGTATTTTTTCACAAACATATTATACTATAACAAAAAATTTTGAATGATTTCTCTGTGCGACTTTTCCTTTAGTCGATCATGATGGGAAGATCCCGCTGCCCAGAATCTCGGCACCCCTCCCACCTTTCGGCGAGATATTAGCCTTCACCTTATTAGCAACATTCCCACGGCGGCTCTTTGCTCCCCGGATCTAGGGCAAGTTGTTAGGTTAGGGTTGTCAGAGATACATTTGTTAATCACATTTATAGTAATCATCATATCTCAAGTTCGTGTGACTGCGGGGAACCTCTCAATAACACAGCAAAATTGCTATTTGAACCAAAGGAGACATTTGAGCATATCCAACCTCAAGCGTGGATTTCAACGACTGTGGGTATGTAATACTAATTAGGATCATAAACGTAAAGCTGAGAATAAACTGCATCTTGGCCTTGTTGAGGAATTAATGCTTCGTCTGATGTCGTAAATCTCAATGAATAATAAAGCTTGTGGGACCTCTCACATTGAGTACCCTCGACTCCATTTTAATGTCAAGACTCGTAAATGCATTGGCATCATCTCCCTCGTACAACACCTAAAACAATATTGAGGGGTAGACAACATTGGCAGCTTCACCTTTCCTTGTAGACAACACATTCACGAAAAATTATTTTTTATAACGAAGGTGCCCTCAAATTTTTGTCTATCCAATGTAGTATTGAGCAATGAAGACACAAAACTTTCATATTGCCTAGGAAAATGATGTCTTTCTTCTTGATGAGATTGTGGGTCAATTCATATAAAAAACCAAAATCATTATGACTGGAAGTATCACCATTAAGATATCGATCAACTGAAATTGGCCTAAACACATTTTAAGAATTTGACTATGAGTTGGAATTTATAAAACTTGATATAGTAAAGTTGGATGAGAAAATAAAAAATGCATGGAATTATACATGCTTGTTGGTGCATTTGGGGATGTGTTTGGCATAGAAGATGAACACCTCCTTGATTGTTGTGGTGGTAGCACATCTTGATCTAACATAGCAAAATTTTCATTATCCATGTGTCGAGGAGGAAAGATATTGAGCTCAGTAATTCGTGTTTGTTTCCACTGCTTTTGTGCAACAACACGAGTACTAGGCCTCAAAGAACGGAAAATGTTTTTGAACATGTTCTTGAACAAGTGACGTCCTACATAAAAATCTTTCTTTCTTGACACAAACATTGTGCGAATGCACGTTTTGAAATAATATTCTCAGTAATGTTATTATCCTAAAATACATTTAAAATGGAAAATGATTATTTTTTCTTTTTTAAGGAAATGAGCGGGGTTGTAAGGACCCCCAAACCTTTATTGAAAAACAAAAAAGAGAAGAACAAATACATAACTCAGTTGAGCACATCATCAATAGAAACAAAGGGATTCGTCAAATCCTCAACATACTAACTAAGAGCTATGAAGCAGTAGGTTTGCCTTCATTGTAGACTCTTATCTGATAATACCAAAAATTAAAAATTTCGTTGGTATAGTTGAAAATTCATATACTCTAAGAACTTGGGGTTCACTTTACCCAATATGTTTGATTTGTGATGGCTTGACTTCACCCCTTTTAGTAATTGTACTCGAGTCCAAGCATCCACATGTTGAAATAGATATGAGTCTGAGTAATCTTCATTGATTTCCTTCTCTTCAATCTCATTGTTTGCTTCATCGCCTTCTTCTGCATGGTTTTCTTGTTCTTCTACAATACACGCATATGAGCTTGAGTTGTATTAGCATTAACATCACTTTCCTCTTCTGAATAAAGTTATATTAGCATGTTACACCTTACTATTTTCTTTCCCATTATCTGTTTTCCCACTTGTTTGGTGCCAATTTTCTTTGATCAACCCTTTTCACTTACATTTAGCTTGATTGTTTTTATTCACTACTTTTTCACTGGTATTAGTTGGCCCACTAGATTCAGTCCTTACTTCTCCAACATCAACTATTCGGCCCCAATTAGGATTAAAGTCTATGATTTAATTTTCAATACCTTTTCTCATTTTCTTCTACTAAGCTCTCAAATGTGTTGTTTGGTCCTTGTTTCTGTATCTTGTTCCTTCCTAACACAAATTGATTTAAAGGCTCATTGAAATTGTTAATCCTATTATGTTGTGTTTGCCCTTTCCTTAGACGTACTTCCTTACATCCTTTATACTTCCCTCCTCCGCATGAACTTTCCTATCACTTTTTCTTGTTCATTTTTACCTTGTTTTTTTTTTACTTTTGTCGTTCCTTCTTGGCCTCAAGATCTTGATTGGCAGTTTCTGTTCCACTCCACCCCACATATATTACTAGTATGCCCATATTGGCAACATTTGGCTCACCGATGAGGTTTCCAAGGATACTCAAGCAAAATATCAAGGTGTTTGGGAGCTCGTTACTTGCTTCAACCTTCATGTGTATGTTAGCAAACACAAGCACCTTTTTTTTCACCGTTGCTTTATCCGAAAAAATGGGAACCCCAATGAAGCTGGATATATACCTGAAACCCTTAAATGTCCAATATTCTTAGGGATCTTATGGAACCTCACCAAAATTGGAGTTTTGTTAAAAATTTCTTTCTTCTTCTCCATTTCCTTACCCCAAGGCTAAATCATCAATGATTTGCCTACACTCACATACACATTTCTTCATTCTAGAGCATCTTGTTTGTCCCGTTCATCAGAGAACTAGAAAAAAATTGATTTCCATCAGTTGTGATCTCAATTGTACCTTTCATTTTTCATTTCCTGAGAATAGTATCTCTAACTACAGGAAAATGGAGTTTTCTGTCAATAAATAAACCTATCAAGTAAAAGCTTCATTCTTCATACCTCGTTATGCAACTTCATCGAGGAGAATGCGTACTCCTGCATTGTATGTGTTGGAAAAACTCCACTTTGGCACCACTCGCAGAGCCTTATCCTTGGGAGAATAGGGCCTTCCATGGTTTAGGTGTACCCTTTCTATCGATGTTTCCTTCAACTAAGTCATCTCGCACTTCTGACTCCTTTGTTTGCTCGCTCATCTACCCTAATAATTGAAACTCATTGGTGCTTATAATGTTTGTCATATTATCTACATTTCCAATTCTTGTTCCATTAAATCAGAGGAGAGACGAGATCTCACAATTCAAGCGTAGTCTACCCTTATTTCTCTAGGATTTCCAACCCTCAATGGTGATTAGGATTTCCCCCCTTCTTTTTCTCCAAAATATGGTATATGATTACTATAATAACTTTTACAAATTTAAGAAATTAAAACATATGATCTAAATGATGAAGACATGCATAAATAAGGGGAAAATATCGAAGGGTCTAAATAATACATCACATAGTTTGAATCTGGGATAGTATAATAATAAATTTTAAAAAAAAAAATCTAAGATAAGTGTTTTTACATACCTTGATAAATACCACATTTTGTTTTCCCTTTTGAATTGAACTTGGCTTTTCCTTTTCCTTGCATAAAATACTTAAGAAAATAAGCATTCGGATTTTGAAATACATTTGAAAATGTATAAATTTCAACCATACCATAAAAAATGCAACTTTATCAATTCTTCTTTTGGTCACCATGTAGGGATGGAGACGGGGCGGATTTGAGCAAATCCATCCCCGATCCATCAGGAAAATCGGAGCCCCAAATCCGCCCCGCCAATCTATTTACAATTTAAATAAAAACCGTACCCGCCCCGCCTCGCCAATCCGTTTACGGTTTGCGGTTCGGTTACTGGATTTTCGGATCCCTGCCCCGATCCGCAATTTGGGCATGTTGTTCATTACAATTTGGGCCTGCTGTTTATACATTCAAAGCAACACATTAAGAAAGTTGTTGTTTATGATAAGCTAATCCATACAAACATAAGCACTATCAGATTCAGAGGATATGCTAATCAGATAAAGTATCATCACATTCCACCACCAGCACATATAGCCCTATCAAGCCATAAGCAGCACATTCAAAATCAAAGCAGCAAATTATAGTAAAAACGGAAAAACCTGCACATAAGCACATCACAAGTCCATAAAAAAATTACAAAAAAAAAAAAAAAAATCGACCTAAAGGAAATCTTAGATCTCATTTGATCTTAGATCTTAGGAAGGAAAAGGCGGGGGCAAAAAAATACAAAAAAAAAAATTGATCTAAAGAATCTCATATCTCATTTGATCTCAGATCTGAGGAAGGCGGGGAAGGGAGGGGAGAGGGAGGCGACCCTTCGCTGTGAGAGCTTCGAATCTCAGATCTGAGATCTCATATCTGAGGAAAGCGAGGAAGGGAGGGGAGAGGAAGGAAGGCGGCGAAGGGAAGGGAGAGGGAGGCGACCCTTCACTGTGAGAGCTTCGACCCTTCGACCCTGCGCTGTGTGAGAGTTTCGACCCTTCGCTGTGTGAGAGCTTTGAGCCTTCGCTGTGTGAGTGAGAGCTTTGAAACCCTTCGCTCTATGAGAGCTTTGAAATCGACCTTTCACTCTGTGAGAGGCGACTGTGAGAATGAAATGTGATTATGAGATCTGAGATCTGTGTGTGAGAGATCTAGGGTTTAATCCCTTTATATAGTTGAAGGGTATTTTTGTAATTTTATCGGTTAAACGGATATCCTTAGGGCGGATATGGCCAAATCCGTATCCGCCTAGATTAATAAACGGATACAGATTGGAAATTCGTATCCGCCCCAACCTCTACAAACCCTGAACCAAATCCCCCCCAAACGGGGCGAATAGGGCGGATATCTGTGAAAATCCGCCCCACTTCCATCCCTAGCACCATGCACTTGGAATGCGTATAGGATTGGATAGTATGGAAACAAAAATATATAGGATATATAACATTTTAGATTTATATATGCTACGAAAGCTAGATATATACAAAACCAACCCTTTCGGATTTTTTAGATTCTATAGATTGGGTTTTATATTTTGGGTTTGGACTTTATTTTCATTTAACTAAGATCTTTTATGTGAAGTTGCTTATGCAGCTGTTTGAAATATGTTCAAAAGTATGAATCTATCAAGCTTTATCTAGGTATAAGTCAAGTTGCAGTTGAAAGAATTTATAGAGCTACAAAATCAAGTTTGAGTTTCATGGCCTACTATGTCTCTCACCTATTTGAATATTTATTTCATGTATTATTCCTTCATAGGCTTGTAAACATTTTTTAAAATATGTTTTTAGGTGTTTTATAGCTAAGTTCATGTGTAGTTTGTAGGTCATACAAAATGAGATTATGGTACTTGGCATACAGAGGCACTAATCGTGTTTGTGAGACGTTTTATTATCCTCGAGTATTATGCGAAAACTATGCAACTAGATTCATATTGGCTCAATCACATAATCATCTTTAAATGAAACTTGAGGGTTGGAAAAAAAAAGGGACAACCATCATATAGCTTCATATGATATTCTCAATGGATATTCATTGGTTTATTTAGTCGAATCGCTTTGATGTACTAAAATGTTTTACACTGCAATATTTAGATAATTAAATGGGGACTTTGGTATGTGGAGTGGCATTAGAGTCATTTATGTGAATTACAAATTCTTATGACAGGGTTGGACGAGTTTTAATATTGAAAAAACAGGGAAAACTCTGTCATATATATATTTTTTAAAATTGTTAAAAAGTATGTGTAGTCTTGACATTCTTCTAAAGATTACAAATTTTTTTGGCCTAATGATATTGTGTGCATGATTCTCGACTGTAAATTTCTTTAATTGTTCATGGAGATATTATGTGGATTATTCATGGCATTGATTGCCATCAGAGTCATTTATAATAAATTATAATTTTTGTGAGGTAGGAATTCTTATGACAAGTTCAAATAGGTTTTAAATATTGAAAAGATAATGGAGACTCTGTCAAAAGTCTAAAAAAATTCAAATTGTTTGAAAATTGTATAATCTTGACAATTCTTCAAAACATGACATTTTTTCGCCTATTGATATTGTGTGCATGATTCTCAACTGGCCAACACCATGTCCTACTATAAAACCTCTTTTATTACTAAAAATTATGGTTATATGAAGCGTCATTAGAGTTACTTTTGGTGAATTCTAATTTATGTGATATACAAATGCTTATGTAGGCTTTAGATATGGAAAAAAATATAAAAAAAAATAGGGGAGCCTCTATCAAATTTAAATATCTTTCAATTGTTGAAAAAATGTATCTTGGGCCTGCTCGATTCATTGCAAATCTGTTGTAAATGCAATTGATTTGTGAAAAATTTATTTGCAACACTTACCATATATACAATGATTTTTAGCTAAACGATTACACTAGACAATTTATAATAATTTTTTGCAAGACCGCATTTACTCATGGTAATTTATGATAATGTGCATGCAATATGATTTTGTTATGAAATAATGGATGAAATGAGATATCAATTTTTGGCAAGTTCTATTTTGCATATGTTAAGTCAACACAAGACAACAAAAAATTAATAAATAAAAAATTGGAAGACGTTTTCTTATTCACCACCTAGCATATTGAAAATGGTCATTTGCACTTTCCCCCTATGATGAATAGCTAATTCAGAGTCACCCCCAGAAGAGTGCTTCTAGGGAGCCTGGGACTGCTGCCTGGGTTTGCAGCCTGGGTGGTATTTTTACATTTTTGCCCCTGCCTTTTTAATCACTATCTAAATATAAAGGCAACAAATGAAGGGCAAAAGGGTAATTTCGCCCACCCAGGCAGCAAACCCAGGCAGCAGACCCAAGCTCCCTAGAATTATTCCCCCCAGAATAAGTTAGTATTATAATTTGTCTCTAAGACTAGCATTCAACGTGCCTTAACTGTTTGTTTTCAGAATAGATTTCAAAATACCCTTGACAAATCAAATACTGAGGTTGAATGTTTTGTATCTCCACGATTTCATCTCGAAGAAGATCAAAGGGTCCAATTAAAATGATAAGTGTATTTCAAAGAAAATCTAATATTTGCTAAAAATAAAAATAAAAAAATAAAAAACCATTATCCCCATCCTCCACCTTATTCCTTTTTTTTTTTTTTTTTTCATCGTTCCTTGCGATATAGAGACGCAGACAGGGAGACGAGGGGTGGTCGTCAGCGACTCACCACTATCCACCGCCAGAACCCCATCCCTCCATGCGAGTCACTACCGCCAGACCCGTCTCCTCCTGCTATCCACCACTACCCATGGCAAAATCCCCTCCCTCCCTACAATTCACCACCACCCCCTCCACTAAGCAACTAACCAATTTAGTTCAGTTTCAAACACGTACCCCTCTAAACTCATCAAACAACTCCTCAGACCTCAAGTTGGATCATTGAAGCTCATCAACTAAATAATCTTCCCAAAGAAATGCAAGTACACAACAAGAGCAGACCCATGAGCCGCCACAACCACCAAACCCACCACCATTAACACCCAATCAAAGCTATCAACACAAGCAAACAATTTGGAAAATGGCACCGCTGGCGGCGGAGGCTCGATCTCCTCCTACTCCTCCATTTCATCCTCATCATCCAATTGAACTTGTTCCAAGCTCGAATCCAAGTACGGGGTGGTGGCTCTCAAACCTTTGAAATCAACGTTAATGGTTGTAAGTAAGGCAGAGACCACCCAAACAACCCTCTTATCGAAACCATCTACTTCAATCTCTCAAAAATAAACCCCACACCCCACATGCAACATCGCTCAACCAACAACGTCGCCAACATATCGAGCTCCACAACCACCTTCTTCTTCATTTCATCGTTAAATCAACAGATTTTGAAGGGGGTGGTGGTGAATCACAGGAAGAGAGGGGTTATCTTCATCTTCCGGTTGTTCGTCTTGATCGTACTTTTCTTCATCATTTTCATCTCCAAGTGACTCTTACACTTGTTCTGCTTGATCAACTTCCATTTGTTTTTCTTCTGCTGCGACAACGAAAGGAAACATTTTTTGGACACAAACTTCAAAAGCAATGGTCAAAATGAGAGAGAAAATGTGTATGTAGAAAGGAAAAAGAAGTGATGGTGGAACGGAATGGAGGAGGAGAGGCGAAGAAGAAAAATATAAAAGGGAAAGGGAATGAGGGATTTCTCTGTTTTTTAGGGAGAAAGCATGGGTGGAGTGGGGTTGCGAATCATGGAGGAAAAAAGGGTGGGGGCTGCAAACCAAGGAATATGAGGGATGAAAAAGAGGTGGGGGAGGGGCTGCAAATCATGGAGGAGGAAGGAGGAAGAAGGGGTGGGTGGGGGGCTGTGAACCATGGAGTAGGAGAGAAGAAACAGGGGTGGGGGAGGGGCTGCAAACCAGGGAGGAAGAAGTGGTGGGGGGATGCGAATTAGGGAGGAGGATGGAGGAAGAAGGGGTTTTAGTGGTGGGTGATGGTGAGTCACTGGCGACCACCCCTCATCTCCCTATCTGCGTCTCTGTATCACAAGGAGAAGGTGGAAGAAGGTGGAAGATGGAAGATGGGGAGAAGAGTTTTTTTAACAACTGTTAGATTTTCATCGAGATATGCTTATCTTTTTAATTGGACCCTTTGATCTTTTTCAAGATGAACTCTTTGAGATACAAAACATTCAATCTTAGTCTTTGATTTGTCATAGGTATTTTGATAATCTATTTTGGAAACAGACGGTCAAGGCACATTGAATGCTAGTCTTGGGGGAAAAGTGCAATACCGATTTATTCTAGGGGTGATTCTGAATTAGCTATTTATTATAAGAGGGAAAGTGCAAATGATCGTATTGAAAATGGACATGAAAATTTATTTGTTTTGGAAAACATTTTCATATCAAATATTTTCATTTACAGTGAACCAAGTAGGGCCTTGATATTCTTCAAAATATGTGCGATTTTTTGTCCTAATGACATTATGTCTCTTCAACTGTTGGGCACACTGTCATACTAAAAAAACCCTTTTTCAGTACTAAAATTGATGGTGATATGATGTTTAACTAACCTATTATACCATCAATTGCATCCAAAATTCACTTGGAACAAACATGAGATAATTCTTAATGTTGAATCTCTCCCTTCTTATTTTTAAAATTAACATTTTGTTAATATTGAATTCCTTATTAACATTGGTTGAGTTGATTTGCATCCAAAATTCACTTGGAACAAACATGAGATAATTCTTAATGTTGAATCCCTCCTTTCTTATTTTTAAAATTAACATTTTGTTAAGATTGAATTCCTTATTCACATTGGTTGAGTTGATCGGTTTTACTAATGTTGTTTGTGTTAACGAGTATTGACTTTTTATTTTTTTGAAGTATTCATCGTAATTATAATATACAATTGAGTAAGTGTTAAAAAAAAGACTAAAAAATCATGTTGCAAGTATTTGACATAGCTATGAAGGTAGGATATAGTAGCAACCTATAATATTTAGTTTGGTAAATTTTCATGTAATTCTATATGGATTCTACATATAATATGAAATTTTAACCAAATCTATACTATATTTTGAACTTCGAAAATGCAACAAAAATGTGTGAAGTTATATATTGAAAATATTAGAACCAACATAACCATTCAATAATATTGTCATCTTTTTTTTTTCTTTTACTTTTTTATTTGATACCTAAGAAGACAATGTTAATTGGAGCCCAGTGCACCAAAACAAACCTGTCAAAGAGTTTTTATTTTCTTTATAATAGTTATAGACACTAGTGTATTACGACACGACCGCACATTTTACACGTAGTGTGTATTCATGTCGTATCATGCCAAAGGCATGATATCCTGATCCATGGGTCTTGCGTTCTTCACTTCCCATCATATTTATTTCCAACTTCACAAATGATATCTAAGTGCAAGAATCTCAAATACAAACATTTTTATTTAAAACTGTTATGTGGATGTTCATGAAGCAGCACATTTTATTCCGAGTGTTTTAGGGCCTAACATTAGAGGATTTTTCCCCTAATACCACATCAGACCCTATAGCTTAGAGCTCTGGGTCTCCCATTCAAAATACTATAATTAAGTACAAATATGCCATGCATTTCGCTAACTAATTGAAATGATAAAAATTAATAAATAATAATGAAGAATTAATTACTTGTTGAATTATAGGTATAATTCCTTTTCTTTAAATATCCATAAATATATTTAGTTGCATAAATATCCTTTAGCAATGCTCGAGACTTTTTTGTACATACTTGGAAGACTAAATCAATGAAAGGGTTTCTGACACGTGTCCATGTGCTTTCAATTATTTAGGCCAAAATATCCAAGAGATTTGATTCTGAAGTGTACTTTAATAATTCCCCCCCCCCCCCCCCCCCCCCTCGACCTTGTAGTAGGAGTGGGCATCCCATTCCGAACCCCGTCTCGATTTTTTGGGTCCTTTTGGGATTGATCAAACTCATCCTAGAATGGGACGGGATCAGGATGGAGATTTTCAATCCCACTTATCCTGTTCCGTTCCAAATTTATTTATTTAATAATTATTATTATTATTAATTTTAATCAAAATACTCTTCTAAATTAAAGTTTAGGAAGTGTTGAAATTAAATCAATGTAAGATGAAATTCTCTATGAAATCTAAATGAATTGAATCATTAATTCTAAATTAAATTTAATATTTATTTGCCTTCCAAAAAAAGTTTAATATTTATTTATTTAATATCTATTATTATTTACGATGTAAGTTATATGTATATAAATTTGACATTATTGGTGTGTGAGTAATGTGAGATAAAACTTTTTTTGTTATTTTTTATTGGAGGACTATTTAGTACGTGCTCATCCCATCCCGTCCCAATCCCGTTTGAGATGGGACGAGGTTGGGATGAGGTCTATCCCGTCCCGATCCCGAATGAACAGGATGGGATAAGGATGAGTCCATCTCGTCCCATCCCTTCCCGTGCCCACCCCTACCCTGCAGCATCTGTTTCACTGTAGCTTTTTTCAACTTTCATTATAAAAGAGATTAGGGAGCCATTAAAAATTCTTACATGTTGAATTAAAGTGCATTGGTTGCTATAGATCCAACTCAAACTCAAACTCAGTCAAACCCTTGGAAGCTTTCCACTTTTAACATGAGCATAAACTATATAATCTAACAATATGTGCAAGATTGATGTTTATTATAAAATGATCATTCAAAAATATTCGAAGGGGTGTCCTAGAAATTTGTGTAAGTGAAATTCCAATGGGAGTATGACTCTTTTACCAGACTATGAATTTTAATGCCTCAACTAAGAAAACTTTTTTATGCGCATTCACAAAGTTGAAACTTGTGAAGAAGATGAAGAACAATGAAAGATAAATTGCAAATAAGTAAAGTGCAAAAAATTATAAAGGAATGGAAATACAAACCATGAACATGTAAATCAAATACCTTGGGGGATTAAGGAATGTGATTCTCATGTTTATAAGACTTTTATTCCCACAATTGATTACAAAATCTAATAATGGATTTGGAGTAATAAATCAATTTAGCCTTAGATATTATTGTCTCCTCATGGATTCCCATGGCATAGGATGACATCCAACCAAACACACCCTACACTACAACACAAATGCTCATTAATAGCGTTTCAAAAACACTATAATAGGCTATCATAGCGTTTTAGAAAACGTTGTGTCTGCCGGAGCAATAATAGATACAGGGTTATTTATAGCGTTTTAGAAATGCTATTGTAAGTAGACTATTTATAGTGTTTCTGAAACGCTATTGTATATTGTACAATAGAGTTTTTGAAACGCTATTGCATACTGTATAATAGCGTTTTAAAAGTGCTATTGTTTAGCTTGTGACAGCACTGAAAAAATGATATTGTATAGTTACCAATAGCGTTTCAGAAATGCTATTGTCTTCCTCACGTAGCATTTAACAAATGCTATTGTATTAGTTTCTATAGCGTTTCTCAAGGCCTTTTTTTCTATAGCACTCATCAAGTGCTATCAAATGACTTTTATAACATCTTATAAGTTTTATTTCGAGAAAATAAAAACTAACTGTGCCAAACACTTAACATTTTCATGAACAGTAATGTAATTAATAAGATAATGTATTATATCGAGTCACAAAATCTATCAAATAATAAATATCAGACTACATTTATTTAGTTGAAGCATGGTAAACAACGAAACATCAACCCAAAATCCTGTACAAACTCTGCCCAAGACACCATACCAATCAGCGCTCAGCGACAATTTCAACACTACCCCCTCAGCGCAGCAACGCGCCAACGCCTATTTGTCTATCCAAATTATACAACGTAGACTAATCCCTTGAAGAAGAAAATCGAAGACTTTGTTGATGTCATGAAATCCAATTTCATGTGTTATACAGCTGTCCAAATGAAGTTCCTACAAGGGAATGGAGACAATGGCACAATTTTAACAAATTATAATTTGATTCTAAAATATACTATTTCAGTAATAAACAGAATTAGTGAGTTGATTACCATGTCCAGGGACATCATTGTGCAACTGTGACTACAAACCACGATTATGCTTTCAAACAAGAAGTTTTCTTCGCCTTCTCTTTTGATGGCTAGGGTAGACCAGCAACTTCATGAATTGAGGCATTGGAAGGGAGGATTATGCGACAGACTGTCCCTCCTATATCATCAATATAATAAAACTCTGGTCTAGGATTGAAATACCTACAAAATTGTAGTGGGATATGTACAAAGAAGCAAATCATCATGGAGAACACATACACTCATAAATATTCAATGTAACTGATATTGATGAACCTAAAAACTAGGAAAAAACTAGATAGAGAACATACTCATCGTGGGGAAGTTTTGAACAGTACTAATTGAGCAAAGAAACACTATATCCTGCAGTGATGTAGGCACCAGTAGAAGGAACCTCATAAATTTCTTCTTCAAAGTCATCAAACGTGTCTTCAGATGTCCTACATTCAATTTCTTTGTCTATATGATCTTCCTCAGACTTATATTTCTCGATCAAGTCCATTTCACTTTGGTTTTCTCTGTAATGTTGAGAAGGTAAAAAATAGGGCAGTTCATAGTAGATTTTGAAACCACATACAGAACATGAATAAATGAAGCACCTGTTAATCAGGAAAGCGATTTTGATTGCGACATACATGCACGACCTCTAGACTGCACAGTAAACATGTATAGCAGAGTAAATTAGTTCTTAAGATAATAGTCTTTTTACTAATGGTGTACCACCATGAACACATTAAACATGGGAAAAGGAAATCCAAAGAAAATCTGGTTTCTGTGTTATCATATACAAACGTGCAGCCCAATGCTTCTACTAAGAACATGTGCTGGAGGAGGTGTCGCACCTGAAAGTCATGCAGCTGCAAAATAGGTTCCAGTTGACTGCATTTCACAAAAAATAGGAGTAATTCTTAGCTAAATGCAAGTTCTTTTATTAGCATTAAGTGAAGATACAATTAATAGCTAATACCTCAGCTGATGAAACAAGTGCAGCTCCAATCATGCCAAATACATGGCTCACCCTAAAGATGGGTGCACACCACTAAAAAGGATATGGGAGTTTAATCATGAAGTTTAAAACAGACCAAATAAGATGCTATAGTAAAGTTAATCGTCTTGTGATGAGATCAAGAGATCAACAAAATAATATCAGGGGATAAACTATAGTTTGGATTCTACCAAGGAGCTTTTGCTATAAGTTGAGCATGGTCAGTACGACAACTCAACTTAGTCCGCTCAGGAACATGATTGTAAGCCCCGCCTGCTGTCAAAATAGCAGCAAAGGCCCAGACAATCGCAGTGCAAAACATCAAAGCGAATCTCTCAAACAGCATGTGTGACCTCTCGTAAAGACGTCTCAGGAATTCCCTGAACTCAAGATCACACATTATGTGTGCACACTACATCAACAATACAAAACTGATGTTGTTTCAATGTGGAAGTGAGCAATCAATCAAAACCTGCTGCTATTACGCTAGCTTGTTTGGATTCTTTTCCTTTTTTTTTTCTTATTCATGTCATGTTCCAACACCAAGTTGAAATTACACATATGGAGAAAAAGACGTTAATCAATCAGGTATATCCTTTTACCTATACAGAATAACTAATCTAAGTATGCGTCATTGTAATTATTCAATAAAGAAATAATACAGATATGGGAGGTGCACATAAACCACGGTACAAAGTAGTAATCACAAAACCTGACCTTTGAATCAAGCAAGTTCTCAAGACTGTTGATACACTTTGATAGATCCGCTTGACTGGAACCACCTGAAAGAGTTATGTGCCAAAACAAATTAAAAAGACCAAGTGCAAGCAAGCATACAAATAAGCACATTATATACCAAAAAGACAAAATGGCATACAACAATGTGTGTGGCTATTGGTTCACAAATTAACGATCATATCCTTAATCATGCCATGCTTTCTGGTATTATGAAATCAGATTTAAATACTGAAATTCATATCGCTATCAGTGTCTTCATCTCCGAATTCAGAAAATATTTTTGTATGATTCCATCTGCTTTGCCTGACAATTACTGAAATAGTTAGCATCTTCACGAAATGTATTTGCCATATATAGATGAAAAATGTAGAATAGCTTCCAGACTACAATGTATTTGGGATGTGGATTAGCTATCGAAGAACACAGATGAAGTTCAAAATATAAAAAATTTGAAGTTACCTGGATGTTGTTGCCTCGAGTGAAGAGATTCAGTTTCAGTCTCGGAGGCAGCTGCAAGCTTCCGTTTTTTCCGCTCCTTGATCTGCATTAATTAGAACACAAACCTTGAGCACTTGGAAATGAAACCTCTAATTGACAACACTTTAATGTCAATATGTCATGCCATCTGACCTTCCTTATATTTGTGAGGAGTTTCATGTGTTCTTCAGGCATTACAGCTTTAACAGCATCAAGACCGCACTTTCTAACAAGCATTTCAAGAAGATGTTTCACCTGGACAAAACCAAACAAAAGTTTATTTATCAATCTCTGTGTTGACTAGTTAGGAATTGCCACCTACCCATTCCAAACATGGATTCAAACTTAGTTTGTCTAATCCAAAAAGAAATCACAGCAAATGATACCAAATAAGACATACCCAGAAGTAAGCCCTCATAGGGCAGCAATTCAAAAAACAACCAAAGAGTTACCAGACAAAAGTTTATTTTCCACTAAGCAAACTAAGCAAACTCAAGAAATGGGGCAAAGCTCAACAGGATCTCTGCCCGTTATGTAATCAGGAAAGCGAGACTGAAGTCACATTTTCTTTGCATGCACATACTCTCGATTTGTTTGGGGTAGAATGTTGCATTTTATGAGCTACACTAGGCAGATTACAGGATGGGAAGAAAAAAATCAGATGGTGCGCTAGCAACTTCAAAGGTAACAGTTGCAATGCACAGTTGAAGAAGGTTGCACTGAATGCCACTATCTACTACATATGGACCGAAAGAAACACTAGACTATACCAACAACAACAATGCTTAAGTATTGATCTAGTCAAGCACATTTACAATGACATAAGGCTCAAGTTTACTGCTGATGAGCTAGTCATTGAAGACAATGCAGCCAACAGACAGCTCTTTAGGAGATGGCAACTTGAACCACAGTTCAGGACTCGGACCCCAATTGTGTGCTCTTGGAAAAAGACTCCTACTGGTTGGTATAAACTCAACTCTGATGGTTCATTAAGAGACCTCACAGGGGGTTATGGCGTTGTAATTAGGGATGATCAAGGAGACATTTTGGTTGCTTGTGCTGGTTCGAGTGCAGGCCAGACAATACTCAAGCATGAACTACAAGGAGTTGGGGCGGGGTTACAACTAGCCAGCTCAAGATGCATTAGAAAGCTAGTAATTAGCACTGATTCTATATTAGTGCGTGATTACCTAATCAATGCTAGGCAGACTGCGTGGAACCTAAGACACATTATCAATAAGATCAGGAGAATGCTGGTAGAGCTGGAAGAATTTACTATAATGCACGAGTACAGAGAAGTAAATAGAGTCGCAGACAGACTTGCAAGCCTACACCCAAGCTCGGAATATTTGGAAGTTACACCGAGTTCGTTTGTGCAAGATTTGAAAGATATTGTACATGAAGATAAATCAGGGAAAGTCTATTTACGGATGTAACTTCAACTTATTTTTTCAGGTTTGGGGATCCTAAATAACCCCCGCTCGCTTTCCAAAAAAAAATTAAATAAATAAAAGGAGAACAATGGGAAAATAAAGTTCGCTAATTAGTCATCTGGTCAACTAAAAATCAAATTAATGAAACTGAAAATTTGCACCATCTTTTATTGTCTCCTACTATCTTACTAGCCTAATCAATAACATAGAAGGCAAAGATACCTTCACATCTGTCCAGCGTCAGCAACAATAAGAGCACAATTAGGAGAACATGTGAGCTCTGTCAAAAATCAGTTCCCATCTCGTTAAGAGCATTTGTCACCACTTGTAATAAATACCGATTCTAAGTTCTCTTGAGAAAAAAACAAGATATTATTGTTTGCAATTTATAACCTTGACAACCTAATTAAGATTTGGGCTAAAACCCAAGCAGTATAAATCTATGTACAATCATAGTATAAATCTATGTAAAAACAAGTAGAAGTACTTTGGCAATCTATGTACAATCATAGTATAAATTGAAACATACCTAGATCCTCAATGAGGGTGCTTAAGCTTAAAGTTTGAAAATTTTAGATAAAGATGACACCTAGGAAAATCAAAATTGAAAGATGGGGTTGCTGTGAAATCAATACCTGTGACATGTAAGTATCCCAATCTATCTTTGTATCTTAAATCAAAGAACAACCCATTGATTAGAACCCCGAATTTCATACTCAAATTGAAGCTGGAGTAGAAAAGCTTCAACATACCCATGCAAGCATATTCAGCTGCTACATATCTACAAAATCCAAATGTCCATCATAACTATTTTGCTAAATGCATAGTAGATATTGGATGAAGGACAAAGAACTTGTATAAGAAAGATACTAACCCATATGTTCCCATTGGATGAAGTGATACCTGTAAGCTCCAATTGTAAGTACTTGATCAGCGGAACTAATCAGTGGCAAAATGACCAAATGCATTTAAAAGGTAAAAAATCTCAATAGGAAAAGTGGACCTGTGATTCCAATTGCTGATTTTTCAGTCTCTAATCTTCAGATGGTGTCCTGATTTCCTTTTGCAATTTGTCTCTCTCTTCATCCTTTGAAGTTAAGCGCTTAATAAAACGCTCTAAACATTTTGGAGAAATCTCATCTAGGGTTTTCCACCTGTGACCTGTGGTGTAATTCCTTTACTTTCTCAGTTTTCTCATCAGGCTTGGCTTCAGCAATAACAGTATCAATCCCAACTTCATTTGCAATGAAATTTCCTGTGCCCCAATTATCACCAGTAACCATAATGCTATTGACATTCATGGACTTGAGGATGGAAATAATGACTTCGTGAGCACCAGGTTTTAACGGATCAGAAATGGATATTATTCCGACCAATCTTCTCATTGTTCTATCTCTCAAAACTCCCTAAAAACCTATTTAGATTAATACAACTCCCTAAAATGCAAAATCAATTGACATCTGAAGCAGTGAAACATCTTATTATGCAATACATAAACTGACATTTAACAGTATTCTACAACATTACAACATTACGCAAACAACAACATTACAACATTACACAACAACATTATAGCAGTAACAACAACGTTACAGCAGCAGCATTAACAACAACGGTAACAACAACATTACACAGTAACATTACAACATTAACATTCCTATAACATACGTACACATGCATGGATACAAGTGGATCTACAAAATTGGTAGTAGTTCAAGCATATATTCAGGAATTCAAGACCAAGAGCAATATTCATTCAGGCATTCAAATATATATTACAAGTCTCGATCAATGCTTACCGAAGCTCTAAATCATAAAAACTTTGTCTGCTAGCCATGCTACTGTAGTACCAATGGCATCTTCAATAAATTCCAGCTCAGATGTAGGCCTCCAAAGAGATGCAGTAGGAACGTTTGGACTATCTACCCAAACTTTAATAACATTAGAACCCAAGGGAACAAAATGAACAACCTGATCTGGATCACTTGAAGACCAACGTCCTTCAGCAACTACTTGTCCCGAACCACTAACATCCAACAACTTGCACTTTTTGTTTGAGCAGATGTTCACACTCTAACAACAAGTCAAACAAGACAAATACATTAAACTGAGGAATCACTTTACTAATAGATTCCTGAAGATATATATATAGTTAGTTAGTTCAATTATGCATTAGTGTATGCCAATCACATTTAACTTACCTCATGATATGATGCATTTTCGACTTCCTGATTTTCAGGTACTTTTTCTAAAACAACTTTGTTAGCAGGCCAAGCTATAGTAGAACCAATGACATCTTCAATGCATGTCATATTAGATGTAGGCCTCCATAAAAATGCTTCATGATTTTTTGAAATATCTACCCAAACAATCATGGCATTAGGTCCAAGAGGAATATCATTGATCAACGTTTTTGGATCACTCGAATGCCAACGTTCTTTCGCCACTATTTCATCTTTTCCACTCCAATCAAACAATGTGCACTTGTTCCTTGAATTGTTTTACTTACTCTATCAAGAAAGAATGCATAAAAAACATGAATTATATACACAAGAATACAACTATTTAAGTTACACAAATACATGATATAAATACCAAAGCAATCAATAATTATCTTACCAAAGGCGTGTCAATATTATCTTGTCCAACAGAATGTTGATCAAGCTCCAAAATAACTCTCTCGGCAGGCCATGCTATCGATTTACCTTGAGCTTGTTCTATACAAGTCATACTAGATGTAGGCCTCCATAGGAAAGCATCTGGTTTAGTTGGGATGTCAACACAGACTTTGATTGCATTAGGACCCATAGGAATTTTATTGACAAACTCTTTTGGATCCTTTGATATCAAATGTCCTTCAGCAACGATTTCCTTTGTTCCACTCCAATCTAACAACTGGCATTTCTCTAGTGACTTGATGTTGACACTCTGCAATTAATCAATACAAACATTACAATTGAAGCAAGTTTAGATTTAAGATTAATGCCACAATATTGAAACTAGTTGTACCACTGCAGAAGTTTTGTCATCTTCTCCACTTTGCTCAATCTAACAACACAACAAACAATTAATAAAAAAAATTCAATGACTAAGCTGGAATTTTACTTATTCACTGATCACAACATGCATCAAACTTGCCTTGTTTTTCAGTAATGTGTTCACCAAGTTTTCCAAATGTTGGATCCTGTCATGCATGATAGTTTGTTGTTCTTGCATCTTAGCCACATGTTTGTCCTTAGTTTGAAAGAATGTCAATTTGCTGATGGTCATTCCTCTTCACATTCCTCTTAGTCGTCCAGGTTTCTCATTTCCTAAGACTTTGGAAAGAGAATAGTTGGTCACATTTGTTGTCGAGTTCGATGGTGAATCACTTTCAGCTTCGATTAGCTTCTCCTATATAATTCAACACATATAATAACATAGTGTATGGTTCATACACTATACAAAATTACACATAATTCTACATTACAAATGACATTTCACTCACAATGGTTTCGAAAAATCCTGTATTTACTGGTTTACCGTCTTTTCTGGTGCACGACTTAATCCATACTTTAACCCTAGAAACAGAAGATGGCTTGGTACTATCCTTTTTCTATAAGAAAAAGAAATTGATATCAGGTTTTGAAAAATTAGTAAATGGGCCAAAAAAATTATTTTGACGACAACATAAGAATGCATATGAATATGAAATAGGTATCACCATATCTTCTGCTAATCGAGCCAATCCTTTTTGGCTGCATGTGTGTGGGATTTGCTTACGCCTGATTGCTTTATACTTATCACTTACAGCCTGAAATTGTATTACTTTAGCATGATTTTAACTTAATTACAATGTTTCACCATACATTATAATATTACAACTAGTTTTAAAACATACCTTAAATGCTAGACTAGTTTTAAAACATCCTTAAATGCTGGACTAGTTTTTGTCTTGACGAACTTTATCCACTCTGCTCTACTTTTAATGTTTTTAGGCTGGAGTTCAAGTCTTTCTTCCTCATTAGTTGCTTCTTGTATTTGGCTGACTAACCGTGATTTTGAGGCCCTCCATATACATCCCATCTATTTAAATACAATAGCCTTTTGCCATTCTGTATCCAAGTCTAATCTTGCCTAGAGTTTATATACAATTATGACTAAGTAACTCAAAACTGGTAATTTTACTGTAAGAGTTCTATCATAACTTATGTAAACTGAAATGTACAGGTCATTGAAGATGATGTGTAGCAAGCAATTCAACTAGCTATAAATATCTACAACTACACCATGAATTATAATTGTTCACATAAAAGGGAAAAGTCATTTGCATTTTGCTATGAAACAAAAGTACTGTTAAGAGAGAGGATAGAATGATGGTTCATAATACCTAAATTGATCTCCACAAGATTACTTTGATGTCATCACCAAGCTTCATCCACGCATAATGTTACAGGTTCGTGCTCTCGTACAAGTGGGCCTAAATAAGATGACAAACTAACTGACCCCTCTCAACATGGTTCACCTTTATCAGTAAATTCAACATGAACTTGACTTCCAACCTCTACAGCAATATCACTCATTTTGGTTGGACCCCTAGCTTTCTTAAGTCCTATCGGGTTTGCAACTGACTCTTGTGATGCTGGTGCATCTTTTTCGACCACTTTTTTGGTCGCCGATGGTTGTATATGTTGGAGATTAGGTTCATGACTCTCATGTTGTTGGATCAAAGTCTGTTGATATGCTTCTGGACATTCTGATACATTCTTATCCATTCCTTTAGAGACCTTGGATTTTTTTTGGGTATCAAAGCACGTTTCCTTTTGTGAGATATGTCGTTCTTCTTGGCTTCAGCAACCATTGTTGTTCACCTGTAAAAAAAAAAAAAGTTGATCATTTTAGTATATGTAATGCATTAATAACCTTAATCATATAATGAAAAACAAAACATATGACATATGTGTAGCTAATATATAAAAACAAAGACACTTTTGATAAAGCAGTCAAACACAAGCTAAATAAAGATTAAGGTTAAGAACATATATTACACAAGTATGCCCTCACATATCTAACTTCACCAATAGACTCCTCAATGTCCATGTCAACTTCTAGTGGTATTGAAGCTTATGCACTTACGTCATCGACCTCTAACTCATGGAAACCTCTTGGTGGTGCCTTCATTACAACATAACAATTAGAGGAATCGTCTTCTCTTATGTGTTTGCCCAATGACACCTAAAGACCGAAACATAGAATACATGATAGTCTAATAATATTATATCCGTCAATATTCCATAGTAAGTAACCCAAGCAAGCACTTGTGCAGTATCTTTTGTGCTTGGCCTACACATGCTGGTTGCCTCATAAATAATCCCACTATTTTTGGTTTCCCGTTCGACGTCTTTTGTGTGAAAACGTTGTCCATTGATAATATACCCAGAAAAAGACAATGCACTATTCCGTGGACCATATGCAATCCATTTCAATGTGTCCGAGTAAGCTTTTGAATCAATAGAAATCTATTAAAGTGCAGAAATTATAAGAAGAGATACAAAGTAAGTAGGTAGTTATTAAATTAAACACAAACTAAGGTAATAAAAACCTGGAAGATTTAATCGAACCTTATTTTTATCCATTCTGCAAAATTTTCAGTATGTTTATTCCAAAGTAAGGTTGCATCGTGTGTAAGACGTTTGTTTGATTCTTGTAAAACCTCCAAGTGCATGTTAGTAGGAGAGAAAACTGAAAAAGTAAAATGGTTATGGTGTAATGATAGAGATCTAACATCTGTGAATTTCATTTTACTTACTCTAAATATGGATCCACCACAGCTGTATTCATCAACACAACAAGATGTGCAAGTTTTTTTTTTCTCTATCGCTTAGTGTGATCGATGTGGCTCTAGAAATTGGACGACCTTCCAGAAAAACTTCCTTCGCAAAATCATTATTGCGAACTTATTTGTCCTCCACTTGTATTGTTTTTTCAAAAATTCGCTACAAAACCTTATGCTCTCTTTTGCAAGATATGATTCAGTGATACACCCCTCTGGCCGTGCAGGGTTCCTAACATAATCTTTTAGTGTTTTCATATATCTGTACATAAATAACAACTTATAAGTTATTCAACATATTATGCTTCAAATAGAACTATTCAGACTAAAAAAAAAAAAGGAAGGATTCCTTACCTCTCAAAGGGATACATCAAACGAAAATGAGTAGATCCACATAATCTAGCTTCTCTTCCTAGATGAACCGTTAAGTGTACCATAATATCAAAAAAGGAAGGTGGAAAAAACCTTTCAAGCATGCACACAGGTTCAATGACGTCTTCCTCCAATATTTCTAATTTCTCTCTGTCTATAACACGTTGACACAACTTATTGAAGAATGCATATAACCGAAATACTGCATTTCTAGGCCCTTTTGGAAGTAATCCTCATAAAGAAACCGGCAGCAACTGTTGCATTAGAACATGATAATCATGGGACTTCAGGCCAATTACCTTGCATACCTCACAAGATACACACCTCCCAATGTTTGAACAATAGACATTAGCTCCCTTGAAGTCATATAATCTCTTGCAAAATTTCTTCTTTTTAGACCTTGAAAATGTCCATGGAGCAGGTGGAAGGTATGTTCTGCTTCCATGAGGTTGTGGATGCAGGTCCTTCCGTATTTGCATATCATGTAAATCCTTACGAGCATTAACCCCATCTTTTGACTTTCCACAGTGCAACATTGTGCCTATAATGCTTTCACAAACATTTTTTTCGACATGCATTACATCTAAATTATGACGTAATGGAAGTTCCTACAAAAACATGAACGTAACCATTAATACTTTTTTTTTAGACCATTACCGAGTATAAAAAAAAACAAAGCGATTAAAGACATAAAAACTAACCTCCCAATATGGTAAATAAAAAAAGATGGACCTTTTCTTCCACCTTGATAGCTCATCATGATCATCATCATCGTCATTTCCATCAACATCGTCATCACCATTATCATCAGCATCATTAGCATTATCATTTCTTTTTCTTTTTTTCTTATGACATTTTCCAAAATCATTTGGAAAATTCTTAAGGGCAATAGAAATGTTCCGACCAGTCAAGATTCTAGGCTTCCTTCCATATTCCACATTGTTATCAAACCAAACCTTGTTTCCTTGATATTCATGTGTAGGTGACAGAAATTTCCTATGACCCATGTATGCAAATTTCTTACTATGCGTTAACCATCTGTAATGCGTATTTTTGCACAAAGAGGACATGCCTTTTTACCTTTTGTACAACATCCAGCGAGGTTTCCATATGCTGAAAAATAACTTATGGTCCATAGCAAAATTGCTCTAAGATTAAAAATATTTCCACCAAACGCATCATAGGTCTCCATTCCATTGTGCCACAAATGTTGCAAGTCTTCTATAAGTGGTTGTAAGTAGATGTCTATGTCATTTTCAGGTTGCTTTGGACCCGAAATCAGTAGTGTTAACATGATATTCTCTTTCTTCATGCACAACGCAGGAGGCAAATTGTAGTTAACTACCATCATTGGCCAACAACTGTATTTAGATCTTAACATGGAAAAAGGATAAAAACCCACGAGTAGAAAGACCAAGTCTGAGATTGCGTGGATCAGCTGCAAATGATTCCCATTTATCATTAATTGATTCCCATGTTACGGAATCAACAAGGTGCCGCATTTTTCCATCTTTGCTTTTATTATTAAAATGCCACCTTAAATCTGCAGCCATTTTTTCTGACCTAAACATCCTTTTGAATTTTGAAATTATAGGAAAGTACCTCAAAACTTTAACTGGAATACCTTTTCTAATCTCTTTGGTCCTCTTAATTTTCTTCCATCTTGAAGCACCACATTTAAGACAATTATCCAAGTCCTTGTACTCTTTTTCTAAATAGACAGCAATCATTCTCACAAACATGAATATTTTCATAACCAATCTCAAATGACTTGAGAAACTTTTTAACCCAGTAAAACGACTTCAAAAGTACATTGTCCCGTGGAAGCATGCCTGCCAATGTCTCAAGAAGCTCACTAAAACTTTTATCATACCATCCACTTTGAGTTTTAAGTCGATATAAAGCTACAATGGCTGATAGCTTGTTATAATTTGAACAGTTCGGGTACAAAGGGGTTTCTGCAGCTTTTAGTTTTGCTATAAAATCATTAGCATGTATGTATTTAGTAGGCTCAATGTAGTCTTCATTAACCAACTTAGTAGGCTTCATATATTCTTCATCCAAAAAGTGGGCAGCTCTATATAAGTTATATGTCTCATCGTTCCACATTTTTTCAGGAAAGTTGTCATCAATAATTATCTGCTCCCCATGCTCATACCAATCTTTACTTTGTTTGTACTTCGCATCCATTCCCCTTGTAACCAAATGTTCAACAACAGTACTGCCACACTGATGCTCTACATTGTGACAATCTATGCAAGGGCATAAGATCATTTTCGGATTTCCCAAGTTGTTTGTAACCATTTTCACAAAATTCCATGCTCCTTTCTCGTACTCAGGATCAGTTCTATGACAAGAAAGACAAGAAAAACCTATTGCTCTAAGACCTCTGACATTTCTAATTCTATACTAAATATCTAACTATGCACAACTAATTTTGTACCTGTGAAGACCCACCCAACCTTTATCCAGCATCATATATTCTTGTAGTACTCAGCCCAACAAATTCTAAAAGTCAAACAAATAACTACTTAAATCTTCATGGAGTAATTGAAAGTTTCATATATATATATAAGCAATAGTTGAAGACAAGTCCAATTTCATACTAAATAGATATTCATATCCGTTCTGAAAGCATTACAAACTTGCAGCATAAATGTTAAACACAAAGACAGAAATTAAATTCAGACAACGCTACAGCATAAATGTGATGAAGGGCTACAAATTGGACAAATTTTGGCATTTTTCATAGCATTAAGTGAAAAAATGTTATTGTCATGTGCTATTAATGAGCAATTGTTGTGTAGTAATGAATGCCATATTTTCAAAGAAATCGTAATTATAATACGTTCAGAATATATGTTAGAAACTTCTGAATGATACTCGCTACGACATCATTTCATTGCATACTTGACAGGGACCTAAAAACTATAACTACATCAACCAAGAAAATGAATCAAAACACCATCTTTCAAAAAATAAAAAAATTGTATTACTCAAATAACTGAATTTACATAACTTTTGAATAGTATCCCCTCTACATTATCATTTTCATGCATATATAATTGACCTAAAAAAATTTACACCTATTTCCTAGTGATCACTTGCTGAGTGTGTCACTACAAGAAATTTGCAAAATAGCGGCAGTTATTTAGCGACGTTTTTGAAAACCCGCCGTTAAATACTTTTATTTGACGATGGCTGATATGATTGAATGGATACTTGCAAGTTACTTGATGCTCATGGATTAGATTATTTGGAAACATAGTGTAGCCTTATTATGCTTTCATCTCAATCGTAAAAAACTTATGTAAGTTTTAAATATTGTTCTGTGAATGCTTCAATTTTAATGGGAGATTTTTTTTTTTTTAATGTAATACGTCGTTGAGGCGCATGCTTCACCTTGTTCCTTAGGCAGTTTCAAGCACGAGCCCTTAGTGTCTTGACTACATTTGGCTAAAAGGGTAGCCTAGCTGGCATGACAACCAAAATGAACCTATGACCGCCTACAGTGAGAAGAATTGATACACCAAAACTAAACTAAGTGATGGTACTAAAGCCAAATCATTATCCAACTCGATAATAAATGGTAAATATGACTGAATTGATCTTCAACGAAAAAAAAAAAAAAAAAGATAATACTAAAAGCAAATAGTGAGGAAGACACTCACTAAAGACTACAGGGCTTGCTAAAACTACAAATTCTATGTCAAAAGAAAATTCTCCCAACTGATTATAAAATCAAAATAATGTTTTAAACCAAGTAGAACCTAGTATTGATAGAGTTAACAGCATGCCAAGAGTTTCAAAAAAGAAAATACATCTCTAAGGCAGGAAGGGTCACTCACACTTATAAAAAGCACTCTATCTGGTATACCAGCGTTTATGATGCCAACTTGCACCATGCCATATTCAGTAGTAGGAACTACTGATAATCACAAATCCTATCACTAAGTTAATTAGAGGGAGATATGTAGCCTATAGCTAAGGGAGGTCTAGGCATCAAAATATTCAAGCAGTTTAATCAAGTGACTTGCTTCAAAAGGCTTTGGAGGTTTTGGCCAAGAAAAAAATGCTTTTGGAAAACCATTGTCCAAGAGAAGTATGGTCTGCATCTGGGAAAGAGTGATAGGCTTGAAATCTGGACTAGCAACTTGATTGGCTTTTTTTTTTCAAGCATCAGTTCAACTCAATTAGATTGTCCCCAAAGAAAGTAAGCTTAGTGGCAGAGACTTACAAGGGGACTAATGACAACACATCTAACTGGAACCTTGGCCTAAAAAGAGCTTTAGAGAGTCAGATGTCAGATTCTCCTGTTGGAAGACACAACTCACAAGCCCCAATGACCAGAAGGATAGTTTGAGATGGGATGGTAAGCAAGGGAGTTTTACTATGGAGCGCTATCAATCTAAGTTAGTTGAGATTGCCAGTTCATCTTGCCAAAATGTACCTTTTCCATCACCTTTTGGCCATTACATTTTACGGATGAAAGAGATTTCTCTGTAAGTAAATTTCTTCACTTGACTTTAGGTCATTGAAAGATCCAAACTATCGATAATCTGATCAAAATCGACAATCTGATCTACAGGGGTCTCCTCAGTGCAGTTTTTGTTAACTTCAAGATGAACCAATAGATCAGTTTTTGTTCACTTGCAAAGTGTTAATATGGCCAATCTCCTATTCTGTTGTTTGTTTTGGATTAGATGCTAGCGCTAATTCATGAGAATAGAGAAGTACTCTAATCTTATCAACCATCCATCCATGTATTTCGGTGAACAAAATTGCTCTAGATCTCCTGGGTGATCTGAGTTTGTCCAACCACTTCTAAGTGGATGAGCGACAGTACTGATCATGAACAAAGGTGTCCACTATATATATTATGTACATGCATGGTACTACTCCCATAATCTATATTATTATGATGAGTTATCACAATTATAGTTGGGTCGCTGTCCTCTTGGTTTGGCAAGAGTCACGACAAGTTTGCACGTCATTTTCTCTATTTGATCAAGTGTAGAGAAGACTCTTCATTCCACAGAAAGAAGAATTTCATGATAATGATCATGAAGGAAATGAATCATTCACAATATCTATATGGCGGAAGAAGAAAAAAAAATCAAAAAAATTCAAGTCAATCAGCTTGTTATTATGAGGTTGGTAAATAGGAGACTTTTGGGCACTTAGTGATTAGTGGGTGAGAAATAAGAAAGGGAAGATAATCTTATTCCTATTTTTCAATAAAGGAATGAGGTTCTTCCCCCACAAACACAACCCATCATTGACTCTCTTGGAATATAAAATCCCAAACAATTAGCAAAAAAAACTATGGAAAGTCTTGAAGCTAACTCTTCCTCATTCATCATCATTATCATTTCAACCATGAGTCAGTGCCCTGTTCCGACCATGCATATATATAAGAATCCAAAGCTTTAGTTAGGTGTAATTAGGAATCAACAAAACATGTAATATAGTATATATCCTCATTTATTTCCTATAGAAATATTGATCTTCTCATAATTAAACAGTGTGAAGTTGATTAGTTTTTACATGCATAGTAGGATGTTCTCGACATAAGTACGATAGATGCTATCTTTACACACATCTTTAGGAAAATTTATATAAAAAAAACCCCACCACCCAATTGAAACCTTTTTGTTGAAGAATAATCTATATAAATGACTCATACTACTTAACAAAAAAAACAAAATAGAGCATGTATTAGTTAGTGTGTCTCAGTTTAGCCAATTAAAATAACCCATTTGTGAAGTAGAAATCACTGTAGTTTGTAGATATGCTATATATCTACTCTCTATATAGTATACACCTAGACAGAACACTTATAGCTATTAAATACACCCAAGAATCCAACTAATACAAAAAACAGTTCCAATGACTATACGGTCACCTGCAACAATGATACCAAGACATTGCTCCAACAATTTCCCAAAAAGAACAATACATATCAGCTGTGAGAGCGTAATCAATAATTGAAAACATCAAGAAGAACCGAGTCAAGATCAAAATCAGAAGAAAGGATAAGCCTCAATACAATATAAATAACAAGCCATGGGATGTTGGTACCTCATACAAGTTAAAGGAGAGAATTTCACTGGGAATCCATCCACTGACAAGGTTTCCCAAAACAGACCTGTAATAATCGAAATGCAACAACATGATTTGAGGTCAATAAGGTTTGTAAAATTATGAACTAGTTAAAATTGAAGAACAAGGTTATGAATCTGATGAATACACAACTCTTAAATTGAAGAACAACACAACTCAAATTGAAGAACAACACAACTCAACCAAATTAATACTCTAATAAGGAAATCAAAGAGTAAAAAGAAAAAATTACAATTCCTTTCCCCTAAAAACATTGACAATTACCTATCTGAAAAATTGATCATTCAAAGCCTTCAATCTATCAATCCATAACATCCATTACTTCAAAAACTGATACAAAATAAAAATCGTTAGGCTTTACGGTGAAAGCAAAGCATGAGAGAGTGAGTGTGTTGAGAATTAGAGACCGACCTGAAACCTGAAACGGAGAGAGAGAACATGTACGGCGAGAAGTAGAGCATGTTGGAGAGGGAGAACACGGCGAAACAGGTAGTCGGAGAGGGGGTTGACAGCTACAGGGAGAGCGATCAGAGAGGGAGAGCAGAATGGAGAGGGAGAGGGGGATGAGAGCAGTCAGAGAGGGAGACAGAGAAGGAGAGGAACTTGGCTTCCTGCTTCTTCCTTCTTTCTTTTTTTTGCTTCTTTTTTTTTCGATCGAGCGGGCACTTTGGCGCCCTGCGAATTACAACTCCTGCCTACCCTTTGATAGCATTTTACAAATGAACAAAGCTTGGCCTTTGATAGCATTTTACAAAGTTTGATAGCATTTTACAAATATTTGAACAAATTAAGTTTGGCCTTTTCATAGCACTTTATGAAAAAAAAAATGCTATGGTCATATGCTATTAATGACCATTTGTGTTGTAGTGCTAAGATATCGAGATTGGATTGGTCATGAGTACATATAGGCCAATCAGAGATTTGGGTTAGGCTGAAAACAATGGGTTAGTCACAGGCAATGCTTTCAACCTGCCCAACCCGCCCACTTGCAACCCTACCTATAACTTACAACTCCATAGTCCTAGCAAGGTACTTGAATCTCTAACACAACAAAGTCCAATGCCAACTTTAGGCCTCAAACTGTTACAGGCTTATTTCTATCCAAACCAAGTTATGTGTATTTGACCCGAATCCAAAAAATTTCAAGTTTTAGCCCAAACAATCACTACACCAAATTGACATATTTGTAACAACTCTCAAAATAGTAATACTTTTGAGCTGTTACAATCCATCAAACAATTTTAAGTCAAAACTAAATTTAGGCAAAAAATGATACAATAAATTGGATCACCGTGAATAGTATCTCTTGTAGGACCATACTATTCATTGTGATGCAACTAATGTATTACTTTGTTTGTGAAAATGCGTAAAATTACTTTGTAAATTGTTATAGCTCAAAAGTTTTATTATTTTAAGGGTTGTTACAAAATTGTCAATTTGGTTTAGTGAATTACTATATAGTTTTCTAACAATACCAAATATCCCCATTTCAACATCGTTTGTAGAAAGAAAAATGATACATTAATTCCTTGCAGTTTTATTTTTTTCCAAAGCTGGTGTATTTTACTAGTTATGTCTTTAGAGCCTTTCTTTACGGCAAGGAAATGCGCGAGGGAAAGATAGTGAGGGATGGGTGTAACCACCCATTTCCCTCGAAATGAGTGATGACACGCATCTCGGGAGGGAGAGGAATGGTTTCCCTTGCGCTTTTCCTCACAGTTTAGAAAAGCTGCTTTAACATGTGTCAAAACTCTACCAACATAGGCCATTGTCAAGCCCTTTGTATTAAGATTTTTATCTTTGAAAGACTCAAACAATTTTCGGATATCTTCCAGTTCTTTGTACATCTTCTTATCGTATAAAGGCTTCACACCTCTCCCAATTGGAAGCTTCGTCAAAATCATAAAAGTCATGGTGTGAACTCCCTTAACACTTTGTAAAATGGAACGTAGAGGTGGTATCAAACTAACGCTCAACCAACACCATGGACAATTGTCTATCAGTGTTTCATTAAGAAAAATGCGCCAATAACATTGTTTCCAATTAGGGTTTACACTGCCATTATTTGCAAATTTCTCATAATTCAGAGTCAAACATGTCCACCCCCCTGCAAAAAAATTGAAATTCCCATTCTTATCCCTTTGAAATTTCTAGTTCCACAAGTGCTTCTTGCCCAGATCAATTTCTTTTTCATCAACAATGGGGTGGAAATGATTGGGATCGAACCATTCATCTACAAATATATGGTGATCGCCCATATCCTGAACATATGGAACAATTTGTGTCCCACCTGCCCTGACCCGAAAACTTGACACGAACTTCCATAGGAACATTGGTGCTTTTTACTCGTCCTCTTCATCTTCGTCTTGGTTTGGACAAAATCCACTGTTGCACTTGCTCTATGCTACAAATACCTTTGATTTGGGGGTGAAAATGGTAGAAATGTAAATGTTAACTCTCTTTGTAACTTCTCACTTTCTGTCGAATAAAGTCTATTGGATTTGAGCAAATTTAGAGGTAATCATTCCGTTTCCGACATGTAATAAATAATAACATGACAAATAAAATAATTTACAGAGGCCCAAAATATTGTTTATATCGTGGAAGCTTCTGGTGTACAGTGGATGTCCACATCTATCCACATCATGCATATAAGGTGGCATGGTATAATCCTATACTGTTATGAGGTGTCAAGTCATTACATGATGTTAGTTGCCTATAAATAAGCTTGGAATAAATTGATATAGAAAATTCTCATTCAAGCACTCTTTCTTTTTCTCTGTGTTGCATCTTTTCTCTTTACTTGGATTTTTTCTCCATTACAATCAAGTTTATTTCAACACGTTATCAGCACGAAATTTCGACCAATTAAGTGATATTTGATTATTATTGATGATGTATTAAAATAGACCAATCATCGCGATCATACACGTGGCAGAAAACATTCATCACAAGGATCTGGCATCTCATCTAAAGGAGCAGCTCGTAAAACCCAAGAAGAATGAGCCCAGCAGCAAAGGCCCACTATAAAAAGATATAATCAAAGCTTGAATCCAAGCCCGAACGAATCAAAGCCAAAATTCAGGCTCAACACGAGTTCTCTCATAAATAAGAGGAACGTTGCACTAAAAAAGAGTCGTGAACGAAATTACGCCTCCATAAATGTATCTCCATCAAGGAGGAGACTGTTACGAGAAACATATATTTCCGTTGCGCCTCACATGCTTAAGTCACGCAGGAAATTAACGGTGACCATTATAAAAGGTAAAGGGAACATTTGACACAAGTATGCAATTTTAATTGAGTTTTGTCCAGATTTACTTCATTCTTTAAACAGAATTGTTGACTTAAGCATCGGAGTGCGTTCGATTATAAAAAAAAGGCGGTCATTTACAGTCTAAAATCTGTTTTGTAGGTCAAACTCACAGGAAGACAATTTTTGGACGCATTAGTTTGGCAACGTCCTAGGGGAACAACAAGTTTTCTTTCTAAAAATAAGATACACAGTGATGAAGTTCACCAAAATCTGATAAACAATCAAAAAGTTGTCGGAACAAATGACACACCCTACAAATCCTCAAACACGAACAAGTAAAGAAATTGTTTGCAATCTTGATAGCGAGTCAAAGCGAGATCCTTAAAGCTATAATAGGAAGAAAAGATGTCAAATGGCCACAAAAAATGAAAGGAGATCCGGAAAAGCGGAACAAAAATAAACATTGCCTCTTTCACAATGAATACGACCACGATACTTAAGACTATCATAGTCTAAAGGATGATATTGAACGTCATATTAGAGAATGACAGCTTAGAGAATTCGTTGAACCCGAAGACAAAACAATCATCTCGGGGGAACGACAAAAGGAAATAATATACGTCTTGCATGGTGAAGTTGGAAAAAAGGAGCAATCCAACTGATCTCGAAAGCAGATAGTTAGAGACCTGCAAACAAAGATCAAATACCAAGAGCCATCAACACAACAGGCAAAGACGATGCAGAGTACTCTGACCTTCTCAATGGAAGATGCTGACGTGATTAATTTCCCGCACAATGATGCCTTAGTAATCTCGATATGATAGCTAGATGGGAAATCAAAAGGGTGTTGGTCGACACTGGCAGCTCAGCTAACCTCCTATACCAGACAGTTTTTCGAAAATGCAGTTCATTAATGAGATGCTCTCGTCTAGTGATCAACCAATGGTGGGTTTCAGCGGGGAACAATGTCGTCTGCTGCGGATGATTTAACTACCGATCAAAGCAGGAGAACCAAGAAAACAACGAGTATTATTGACAGATTTCATTGTCGTTGATGCTCCTTCTGGATACAACATGCTACTCGGGAGACCCTGGATACACAAAATGGGCACAGTCTCCTCAACTATGCACCAATGCTTAAAGTACCATACCGACAATGGTATCGAAAGAATCAAAGGAGATCAACTAGCAGTCTGTGAATGTCATTTCGCAACAATAAACCCCCCCCCCCCAAAAAAAAATAACAGTTACTGCAACGACCGGAAGATTGTTCACAACAACATGGTTAGACGAGTTCAGAATTTTCAGACAATGATATGGCTCCAACTAGTCCGCGAGATCGACCTAACACCGAACAACTGAAAGAAGAAATGATCGTAGTCTACCTAGACAACGAGGCAGAGAAAGCAGTTCAGATTGGCACAAAAATTCATCCCGAATTCGTCGAGGAATTAATCTGATTGTTGAAGGATAACCAAGATGTTTTTGCATGGACAATGAAGGACGTGGTAGGAATAAATCCATCTATCATCTCTCACAGATTACAAGTGAACCTGGACAAGAAGCCGATTCGACAAAAAATGTCGGTGGCTCCATACCCTAATCAAGCGATAAACAAGGAAGTGCAACGCCTACTTAATGCAGGGATGATAAGAGAAGCTCATTACCCGGACTGGTTGGCAAACATGGTGCTGGTAAAGAAAAAGAACAACAAATGGAGGGTATGTGCGGACTACACCGTTCTGAACAAAGCCTGCGCTAAAGACAATTTTTCACTTCCACGAATAGATCAAATAGTTGATGAAACCGCTGGGCACAAGCTGTTGAGTTTCATGGAAGCATACTTCGGGTATAATCAGATATAGATGTACCCTCTGACCAAGAAAAAAATCTTTTAAAATAAAAATGGGTTCATATTGTTATCGAGTAGTGCTCTTCGGATTAAAGAATGCAGGAGCAACATACCAATGGCTAGTAAACAAAATGTTCAAAGATCAAATCGGCAAAACAATGGAGGTTTACATCAATGACTTCCTTGTCAAAAGCTCACACCGAGCAGACCACGTCAAAGATCTCGAACAACCATTCTCCCAACTGCGAAAGTATAAGATGAAACTGAATTTGGAGAAATGCTCTTTTGGAGTAAAATCAGGGAAATCTCTCGTGTACATGGTCAACAAATGAGGAATTGAGGTTGATCCAAAGCAGATACAAACGCTTCTAAAAATGTAGTCACCAACAAACATAAAAAGTGTACAAAGTCTTAATGGAAGAATAACTACCCTGAACAAGTTCATCTCCAGATCATTAGACAAATGTCTGTCTTTCTTAAGAATTTTGAAGGGAAACAAAACATTCGAGTGGAATGCAGAATGCGAAAAAGCTTTTCAAAGTCTAAAAAATGTATATGGGGAGCACAGAGCTATTAACGAAGCAATACACAGGGGAAACACTGTATCTATATTTATCTGTGTCCGACCACGCGGTAAGCTCTACGTTAATACGAGAAGAAAAAGACATGCAAAGATCGGTATACTACATCAGCAAAACACTTGCGGATGCAAAAATCAATTATCTGGCCCAAAAGAATTGGTGCTCGCTCCGATAATGTCATCAAGAAAATTACGACCGTACTTCCAAGCACATCAATCACGGTTATGATCGAACAACCGCTTCGGTCGGTATTGCACAAACCAAATCTATCGGGGAAAATGGTGAAATGGGCAATAGAACTTGGACAATTCAACATCAACTATGCCTCCAGAACCGCTATCAAAGCTCAGGTACTAGCAGATTTCATTGCTGAATTCACAAGAAGTAACAACCAACAGCCGAAAAGCAAGAGCGAAGAAGATCAATCCAAACCAATCACCGTCGGATGGATCATCCTCTATGATGGAACATCCAACGAGGCGGGAAGCGGAGCTGGACTAATCCTCTATAACTCGAAAGGCACCGCATTGGAGAAAGCGATAAAATTCAACTTTAAAGCCGAGTACGAAGCTTAGATAGCATAGCTACAGTTAGCAAAATACTTGGGAATAAAAGACATTAGTGTCTTTACTGATTCCAAACTGGTGGTCAATCAATTAAACGACTGAGTTTCAAGTCAAAGACACTTGAATGAAGGCTTACTACCAGAAAACCAAAAAACTAGTAAAAGGCTTTCAGAATGCGATCATTCAACGGTGTGCAAAAGAAGAAAACAAAAGAGCCGACGAACTAGCAAAGACGGCATCGACAACTAAGGACAATGATAATCCGCTCGTCATGATGCAAGGAACCTCCATACATGAAAACCAGGTGGAAGAAGCATGCTCCACAAATCAAGAAAACGACTGGAAAACTCCAATCTTGGCGTATATATCAAATGGAGAACTCCCAACAGATAAGATGGAAGCCCAAAAATTATGAAATCGGACAGCAAGATACACAACGATCAATGACAGATTCTACCGAAGGTCTGTCACGAGCTCGTTGCTAATATTACTTTCACCAGAAGATGTTGAATATGTTCTGCAAGAGATCCACCATGGTACATGAGGAAATCACTAGGGGAATAACGCTGGCCCATAAAGCACTCACACTGGGCTGTTACTGGCCAACGATGCAAGCAGATGCTCAAAAACTTATTCGTAAGTATGACAAATTAATGCCAAAGATTTGCCCCATACACTCACATGCCGGGACAGAACCTGATCCCGACGAGTAGCCCCGTTCCATTCGCACAATGGGGAATGAAAATCATAGGACTTCTCCCCGCGTCTGACAAGAAGAAGTTTTTTCTCGTAGCAGTAGACTACTTTACTAAGTGGGTAGAAGTAGAGCCCCTCGCAAAGATAAAGAAGCCCATGTCGAGAAGTTTATTTGGAAAGACATTATGTGCAAGTTCGGGATCCCAAGGGTAATTGTCACAGACAACGGGAAGCATCTTGAAGACAAGAAGGCTAAAGAGCTATGCGAAAACCTGAATATCTAGCAACACTTTTCTGCGCCCGCTCATCCACAGGCAAACGGACAAGCCGAGGTCACCAACAGGAAATTCTTGGAAGCAATCAAAAAAAGGCTCGATACAACAAAATGATTGTGAACATCCGAGTTACCTAGGGTCCTTTGGGCATACAGAACAACAAAACGAACTCTGACAGGAGAAACACCTTTTGCCCTTGTATACGGATCCGAAACAATGATACCCATGGAGATCGGTATGCCAACATTCTATATCGAAGAATTTTGCGCTAAGGACAACATCGAAGCGCTGAGAGTCGGGCTGGACCTCCTCAAAGAGAAGCGAGAAGCAACCTCTATCAGCCTACCAACAACATATGGCCGGATACTACAACAAAAAGGTGCGAATCCACACTTTTAACATTGGTGACTAGGTACTACGAAAAGTCCAACTTAACACAAAGGAACCTGGTGCGAACAATCTAAACCCAAATTGGGAAGGACCATATAGAGTAATAAAAATCAACAGACCAGGAACATACTGGTTGGTAAATAAAGAGGGTAAAATGCAACCTCGACCATGGAATGTGGAACACTTGAAAAGATATTATCAATGAACTTCTTCGCTCTCGAATCAAAAAAACAAGAATTCAGTCAGTACAAAGAAGTCAAATTAAAAACTCAACTCATCAAAATACTCAGCACGGCTAGAGTATCGAGCAAAAAACAATATATGTACCGGACGAACAAATCGGACATAAAAAAAAAATTCTGGCCTGATCAACCACGAAGTAATAAAGTACCAGGACGTAAGAGCCAGACTTTTTCTCGTTGACTATAATGTACGACTTCGTAATCCAGATATAGAATCGAAATTCGTAAAAAATACTTCTACACGACTAGAATGTCGAACATCGAAGCCATTCATAAAAATCTTGAAGAACAAGTCATAAATCTTCCAAGAATGTCGTAAATAAAAAGCTGATAAGCTAGACATACTGGACACAATAAATGCGAAATATAAAATTTCCATTGATATTCTAGAATAGGAGATTACAAAAGAAACAATTAAGAAAGAACGTTGGCATTAGCAACATCTCCAAGAGGTATGGGCTTAGACAACTACTGAGAAGGTTATCCAACAATCGGATCACCCAGCGAATTCGAAACGACTTCTTCGACATCATCGAATTCTTGCTCAACAAAGCAACGGTATTCGAACATGTCTAAGCCTTGCGTCTCCAGAAAATCCAAAATTCATGGCAACCATTGACCACTCTTTCCAATCCGTGGCCTGTGCTGCCTTCAGCCTTTCAGTAACAGATGATAGCTTAGCTCGGGTTGACGCTAATTCTCTATCAACAACCGCAAGCCTAGCAAAAATTGCAAACTTGGTCTCGACAAACTCGAAATTCAGCTGAACGATTCAAATGGCAGAAGCCATTAGATTAGCATAACATTCCTCAACAAAATGAATGGCCTTATCATGTTCAGCCTTTCGGTTGGACAACTATTTCTCAGCAACATCAAGACGGGACCTCAACAAAATGAATGGCCTTATATGTCCTACCAGCTTCCGTTAAATGAGCACCACCTGGTCACGAGCAGCCTTACAGTCCGACCCCGTCACGACCACATAAGTAAGGTGAGTCATCCCCTCCATAAGGTGTTGGAGAACCTCATCAATGTGACGACACGGTGGGCGTACATGCATAAGAACCCTATTAGCCAACAGTCCATGACTACCGCCAATGAGGTTGCGAGCGTTGTCTTGCACATCAACCTCGGAAAGTCGGAAGAACTCCCCGAGCGCAGTCAAAGCAGAATGAAAAGAAGAGGGAGTAGCAGGCGATCCCGAGGTCCCAACCACGATAGAAGAAACATGAAGCTTGAAGTCTCAAGCTCGAGTAGCAACTCGATCCTCCATTGTCGGATCCTACTCGAAGTCAACCAAGGTCTTAGTATCCTTTGGATTCTGAGACTGCCAAGGGCCAAACTTAAACTCGTTTGTACGTTGTAGGCTCAATTGAAAGCCAGAGCTAGGCGATCTAGGGTTTGAACACTGCCTTTGAACATGAATGCTAATGATGATTGTTGTTTTGATCACACAAGGATGACGTCAACCCCTCCACAAGATACCAGTAACTCCATTGCCCCTCGTGGAGTTGTCACAGTGATTAAGAGGGGCCATGCAGACTCTGCGCCAGAACCTGGAATGATCCAGGAGCATAGCAACATTGCTAGTTCTGATTCAACAACCCCAGAGACCTTAGATGCAGGTGTACCTACGAGTGGAACTCATGCAAACCCTGTGGCCGACACTACCAACAAGCCTAAAACAGTTAGTTGGGCATCTTTGTTTACTAGCCGCAAAGAATCAGGGACGACTAGGTTATCCTACATCCCTCCATCTATTGTTGATGGCCAAGCCGTGGTGCAGATCAAGATTGCAGAGCATAACAAAAGACTCGCTGAATGTGAACAATATATTATTGGCAACTTCATTGGTAAGAATATATCCTTTAGCTTTGTTAATGATTCATTAAAAAGGATATGGGGCTTAAAAATGGATTTGAGATGTCTGTATATGGTGAAAAGGCATTTGTTTTCAAATTCCTAAATGAGGCAAACAAGATCCATGTCCTAGAAATGGGAACTGTGCACATAGCGAGTAGATTGTTCTTAGTCAGGCCTTGGAAACCTTATATAGAAGATGATGTAGAGGTGCTTAACTCAGTTCCTATATGGGTCAACTTGAGGAAAGTTCCTCTGTTTCTCTGGAGTCCCGAAGGACTGCAAGCCATTGCTAGTGCAATCGGGGTCCCCCTAATGCTTGACAAAGCCACCGAGCAAAGAACTAGACTCTCCTTTGCGAGAGTATGTCTTGAGATGGCTTCAAGCAACAAGTTCCTAGCTGAGGTAAGAGTGGTTTCTGATGATGGGAGGACTTCCATAGTGGACGTTGAATATTCTTGGCAACCAGAGAGATGTAAACATTGTGTGGGATTTGGGCATAACTCCACTAAATGCCCCAAACATAAGGATACTATAAAGCCAACTGCGTAGTACTGGAAGCGAAACCAGAAGCACTGACGGAGCACCAAATGAATGGATCACGGTTGCTAGTAGACGTAAGGACACTAGTAGACAGGGTGAGAATCACAAGAAAGAAACAACCAATGGACTGACAAGCGAACAACTAAACCAGGCTCTGCATGAGGAGCAAAATATCAGGCCCAGGGAAGTGCAACCACACATGTAGGATAAGGAAAATATGAATGGAATGACAGGTGTTGATCTAAACAACTCAAGCAATGAGGCGCCAACTGGGGTGCAGAATGCTAACATGAATGCAATTGTGCGACAAGTACCAAAAGATGGCCAGGAAAACTTGCTAACTGTCGTGCCAGTAGTTGAAGATCAAGACTCCAATAGGCAACTAGTAGAAGGAGTTATGATAGACAATGGGGCATAACTCCTTCTACTAGATGAAGCCAATTCTGGAATGCTGGGTGCAGTAAGAAATGTTGATATGCAAATTGTAGTAGCTATTGCTGACATAAAAACTCAAGACTCCAATAGGCAACTAGTAGAAGGAGTTATGACAGACAATGGGCAAGAAGTTGTAACCAGTGTGCAAGCGGAAGGCACCCAGACAACAAGGGACACTCCACTTACTAGTCAAGCGGATAAAGCACCATCTAGCCAGACTGATAATGAGTTAATTGCACATAGCACAATGAAAGTAGTTGGACGTCGTAAGGAGGTAGCATCAACAACCACTCAAGGAACAAATAGGGCCTGGAGACTGTGTGTAGCCACAAAGGAAGCGTCAAGCAAGCACAGACTCAGACTAGAATCCACAATCTAAGAAGCAAAAGCAACCCTTTTGAGGTCCTGCAAGTAATGGAAACTGAGCCTACTACAAGACGGAAACATACCAATAGAGCTCCCAAGAATACACCAGGAGCAAATGTTACTAACCTAGTTGGGGGTGGAAACTCACAAGCTGTATGTGTAGATGATTAAATCAACTTGCTGGAATGTTAGGGGTCTTAATGACCCCTTAAAACAAAGTGAAGTTCGGAAGCTAATTCAAAAAATGAAAGTCAATATTATAGGCTTGGTCGAGACAAAAGTTAGCAGTGAAAAAAAAGACAAGATTCAAAAGGAACTGATGCGAGATTGGCTAGCAGTGGACAACAATGACCTAGTCCAGGGAGGGAGAATTTGGGTCTTATGGGACCCCCAGAACGTGAACATCAGCGTAGTCTCAAGGTCAGAGCAGGCCATTTTCTTGAATGCAATTTGGGTGAATGGTTTTACATGTATTTTAACTTTTGTGTATGGGAGCAGCTTCAATACACCCAGGAAGAAGTTATGGTCTGAGCTAGAAACTTTTCCCACAACCAACAATCTGCCATGGTCAGTCCTAGGGGACTTCAACTCGATTTTAAACTCACGGGAAAGAATAGGAGGCGAGGAGATAAGACCTGGACAATTCATAGACTTTGCTGAATGTGCAATGAAATCAGGCCTATTTGATTGTCAATATAAGGGATGCTTCTTAACATGGAGTAACAAACAAAATGGTGAGAATCGAGTCATGTCTAAACCAGGAATGGTTAATGGATATGCCTAACTCTGAGGTGGATTTTCTGAACCCAGGGGTTTCAGACCACTCCCCAGTGGTTCTAACCATTTATGAGCATAAGATTCCAGGGCCCATTCCATTCAAATTTTACAACTACTGGGTGCATGAACAAGGCTATATGGACGTGGTACAAGGTGCATGGAGTTAGACAGTAAGGGGTAATGCAACCTATTGCTTCATGCAGAAACTAAAAATAGCAAAGAAACAACTAACGGAGTGGAGAAAAAGCAATTTTGTCAATGCCAGAAGTGGCGTCATTGCAGCCAGAAAATTCATGGAGACATCACAAAGCTTACTTAAGCTAGACACTCTTAATCCTGTACTAGTAAACACTGAAAATTTGGCAGTCAAGAAGTATGCAATAGCAGCCCGCAATGCAGACTCAGAAGTGATACAAAAAGCTAAAGCTAAGCACATGTAATCAGGGGATGAAAATGTCAGCTACTTCCACTAGCATTTACGTGAAAGGAGATCAAAAAACATACTGGCACTCTACAACTCCTAGAATGAAAAACTAGAAGATATGAAGGACATAGAGGAGGAATGCATTCAGTACTTTGAAGAAATTTTTGCTGGAGATCAGAGTGTTTATGACCCTACAATCATAGATAACCTGCAACCCGAATGAAATTACTGAAGCATTGGCATCCATAGGCTTCGATAAGGCCCCTGGCCCAGATGGCTTCTCATCATTCTTCTTCAAAACCACCTGGAGGATCATAGGCAATGACTTCACAAGGGCAGTACAAAACTGTTTCAGAAATAGGAAGCTCCTTGGGGAGGTAAATGCTACTTGCATAACTTTGGTCCCAAAGATTCCTAATGCCTCATATTTGGCTGATTTCAGGTTGATATCATGTTGCAATGTATTGTACAAATGCATCACTAAGATCATGACCAATAGGATGAAGAAAATGATTCACAGGCTTGTCAGCTCGGATCAATCAACATTCATAAAAGGTAGATACATCCATGACAATTTGATGCTAGCTCATGAGTTAGTCAGGAACTATCACAGAGATAAGGGAGCACCTAGATGTGCTGCATAGGAAAGCCTATGATACGGTCAGGTGGGAGACAATCGAACATGTCATGAAAAAACTGCATTTTCCTGATTTGTTCATAGACTGGGTGCAAGCTTGCATCACTACACCTAGATTCTCCATTTTACTCAATGGCTCCCCCAAGGGTTTCATCAAGGCTAAGAGAGGCATATGACAAGGGTGCCCGATGTCACCATACATGTTTGTCTTGGTCATGGAAGTCCTACACTTAATACTAAAAAACAAGGTGGCAGATGGAGAGTATGGGCTGCACCCAAAGTGTACAAACCCACAGATTACACACCTCTGTTTTGCTGATGATTTAATTGCATTCTTCAAGAGCAGTACCAGGTCTGCAATGGCACTATCCCAAGCTCTGACAACTTTCAGATTATGCTCTGGCTTTGCCATTAACTGCTCCAAAAGCAACTTGTTTGCAACTGGGGTGCCTAGTGCAGAACTCCAGATGATAACTAGTTATCTTGATTTCAAACTAGAAGCCGTTCTTGTGAAATACTTGGGTCTCCCTCTCATCTCTTCCAGCTTGGACTATAACCAATGCCTCCCACTGATAGACAGAGTCAGGAAAAGAGTACAATCATGGAAGACCAGGACTCTCTCATATGCAGGCAGGGTTACCTTCATTAAGGCAGTCCTGAACAGTCTCCATGTTTACTGGACTTCTTGTTTTATCCTGCCTACTAGCGTACGAGAGGACATAACAACCATAATGAGGAACTTCTTATGGTCAGGATCAGAGAATTACACAAAGAAGCCAATGGTTACATGGAAACGTATTTGTAGTCCTTATACTGAAGGAGGCTTGGGCATCAGATGCATAGAAACTTTAAATAAGACAGCCATGATGAGGCATGTCTGGAACATAGTATCGAATAAGGACAACCTGTGGGTGCAGTGGACTAAGTCCAATATAATCAAAGATAAAAACTTTTGGACTATGGACACTCCAAATGAAGCTTCTTGGTGCTGGCGCAATATACTAAAATGCAGGGCTCAGGCTAGCTCACTTCACTACACCAAAAATGGCCATTAGCAACGGTTTTAAACCGTGGGGGTAACCCATTGGCACGGCTTAGAACCGTGGGCTGTAGAGGCGTCGCTAAATCCCTAGTAACGGCTAAAAACAGTGGCTAAAATATTAGCAACGGTTTTATCTCGAGGACGGTTGATGATTTAGCCACGGTTATAAACCGTTGCCAAAATCTTAGCCACGGTTCTAAGCCGTGGGCAGGAGTAGCCACGGCTTAAAACCGTTGCAAGTGTGGCCACGGTTTTAAGCCGTTGCAATAGCGTTAGCAACGGTTTTAAGCCGTGGCCAGTACTAGCCACGGTTATAAGCCGTGGCAAGGTAGCCACGGTTTTTAGCCGTTGCAATAATTAGCCACGGTTTAAAACCGTGGCAAATTTTTTTTTTTTTTTTTTTTTAATAATTTTTTTTTTTTTTTTTTGCTATCAAATGACTTTTTATTACATCTTATAAGTTTTATTTCTAGAAAATAATAATTTTAATGTGCCAAACTTAAACATTTCCATGAATGGAGGCAAAGTAATGTAATTAATAAGAAAATGTATTACATTGAGTCAAAATCTATCAAATAATATCTCAAATACAATGACACACACACAAACTTAAATATCTCAAATACAAAGAAAGTGGAACAATACTGCTGCTACTACGAGATACGCAATGCTGCTGCTGCAAGGGACGATCTGCTGATGATGCGAGGTACGCACTGCTGCTGCTGCGAGGGACGACCAACCTCTAAGGTTTTACCAACTGTCAATACAGCGGACAATTCGGATAGTAAACCTGGCCTGTCAGTGCCAGTTAACTCAATCGATGTGTGCTCTTTAGATGGCATTACCCCAACATAGCTTCTGAAAGATGAGAGAAAGCATACATTGGTTTCCAGAGACTGAAAATCATAAATGAAACAGTTTGATTATTAGTAGAGTACTGCAAGCACCACAAAAGGTTTTGGTAGAAATGAAAGTTATGAACATAAATGGAGATGAGTATCAATCAGTTTATGAATTCTGACCTTTATGATATAATTGATAAGTCCTTCATCTCTGATTTTATTTCCATCATCATCCGTCACTTTGAACACTGAAAGATATGATCTTAAGTTTAGCACGAGAATGATAATAAAAGGGTTTGAGTTCATTTCAAATCAAATCAAGTAGTCTGGAATGGAAACCTTACCATCCATAAACAATCCTCCATCAGAAGATATGTACGCTTTCACTATAATAAGGTTGAGATCAGTAAGAAGTTGCACAACTTCTAAGACAATTCCATGTTTGTTGGCACTATCAACCTATAAACAAAATTTCACTATCAGTGATATCGAAAATCTTTAATTTCTTGCAAGTCTCCGATAGAACGAACAGAAGATCCCAAAGGGTATAAGCAGCTCACCTGAATGACAGTTGCATGCTCACAAACATCATTGTCAACCACAATTCTACCACAACAAAAGGCAAAAAATTAATCAAGTCCTGAATTGCCCCAAAAAAAATTAAATGAAGTGAAAAAGTGATCATTTGATCACTATGTCTATATAAATATAATGTAAAAAAAAGGGGCAAGCCCTATATTGAATGAAAGAATCTCAATGCCACTCAGAGCTTTTAGCTTGAGAATCAAGCAAATGTGCTTATAAAGAATAAACAAAACAAATACTACTAATATTCCTGTCTATTAAATCAGGAAAATAAAGTTGAAAGGGGAGCAAAACATAATGTATTAGGACAGATTCCACAAATCTTCACTATAATTCTAGGAAGGATATAATTAGAAAAAGCAGAGAAAATTGCACATAGTTTTCAAATCTAGCTTGCAGAATTGCATTTCGAAGAGTCTTGAAACTCCTAACCAAACATCTTCATATCAATCTAAAAGAGAACCCCATCAAATAATTCTAATCAAACTATCATTAGATCAATCTAAGAAGTCGAACCTTTTACTCTTCAAAGTCCTCACACCAAACTTTCACATAAAACCCCAAGAGAACTATTCAACCAAAAAACATTGATTTGTGTGTTTCTAAGCTCTCGCAGACCAAAAGGACCCATTCAAAAGACCCCCATACACTAATCTCTAACTAGTAATTTTTGAAATTTCAGAAAGACCAACAGAGCAATATATGAATTGAACACAAATCAAAGAGATACAATTTGAAAAGGACCCCAAAACAAGTGATTTGTGGGTTTTCTATTTAAGGTTTTATTGTGGGATTGGCAATGCAACAAAAGTTAAACAACTAGTTTCCTGGGATTGACAAAACACCAGGAACTCCAGCCGCCAAGTGCATAGCAAGAAATGAAGAATACAGAGCTCCTATATGAGCAGCCTGACTAGCAAATATATAGTGAATGAGGAAGTAAGTTGCCTGAAGCACGGCAAATGCTGCAGGCCAGCTCAATCCAAACTATAGCCCTCTCTGGACTAGTTTGCCTGTACTTGTTCATTCTCCCCTCCATTTCTCTCACTGTTAAATCACCTCAGACTGAAACGGATCTAAAACAAATACATCTTAGTCACTTCAGCCTTCAGCTTCACATTTCATCATTAATCACAAGAAATACAATCTACCTAAGACTTATAACTGACTAGAAGTTCTATTGTCTCGCATTAACTAAAACCTAGCAAAATTTGCTTGCAAATCCAACTAATTGAATGAACTTCAGCTCATAATGTCAAATTCCATCAGTTCCTCTAAATAATAGCTCAAAAAGACCTATAAAACTACTATCTGAGCCTCATCAGATCTAATTTCACTCGCAAAACCTATTTAGTGATCCCATACAAAGGAATGCAACACAAAAACACTACAAATCAACTGTTCAAAACAGTTTTCAGTAAAAAAATATCCAATATGGAAGCTAAGTTGTTATTCTTTGACATTCATGGATACAAAAGAAGAATATCCAATATGTCTAGCAAAATGGCTTTTGACCAATGGAAGCTTGTCATCTATACAAAATATGATAGATTCATGCAATATGATATGATATGAGAGACGCAATGCAATATAATTCCAAGTGTCAAAAACAGTCCGTGTAGCAGTAATTCGAAAAGTAAAAGACGAGTCAGTGAACGCATACCATTTCCTTGATTATCGATTTAGAGTGTAGACCATGACTTGATGAATTAATATCCAGGTTTCCAAGTGCAAAAATGATTCCAAGAGTTGTCAGATGTCCAACACAGGAAAGAAATGACAAGTTGGCAATGTAAAACATGTCATAGAAAATTAAAAAAAGGAGGTAACTCCAACAATTGATGAAGCATATGTCAAGCTCAATAACTTGAGCTTGCGGAATATCCAACATGGATAAAAGGCTATTGGGCATTGAAATGTGATGTCACGTTGATTATCTCATGGAATTAAGTCCGTGTTCACAAAGGAAACACATATAAGAATGAAACTAAAGGGTCGCGCCCAAGTAAGAAGGGAAAATCAAGAGAAAAAGAAATATCTGTCACAAATTAACATTTTGGGTAGGCAACTGAACTTTCTGTACTAGGATAAATATTTGAACCACAAATTAACGAAGATTTCATGAAGCTTCTACACATATTTTCAATACCAAACAATGCTACATACAAGCTATCATTTAGAACAGTGGCAAAGACAGCATTCTATCCTGAATAAACAAAATGCAAAAATTCAATACCCAGATTTAGCGCAGCACGCTGAAACGTAGCAGAGTGTCACAACAGCGTGTTCGCATGAAGGCCACTGCATCGCAGCAGCTCAGAACACAGCACAACAACAGGACGCTCTGCGACGCAACAGCGTCCATCAGCCTAACGCGTATCCACCATCTCGCCACGGCCTTACCACCAGTCCAGGCCGCAGCAACCAGTGCCCAGCCCTTCCAGTCCGCAGCCTCTCCCTGTTCCGAAAAACAGGGGACACTCTGTTTTACAGCAGAGTGCCCTGCTAGCACTCGGTTCCAGGACCTACCATTGCCCAAACACTAACGTTTGTAAACTACTTGTCTGACAGAGAAGTAGAGTTGGTACGTGCTGAACACCCTCCCCAAACACTAATCAACTCCTCAGGCACTAATCGGTGTTCTCTCCCCACTGTCACCAACAAAGCAATGTGACCACCCACAATTATAACATCCCCATTAGACATTACCACTCCCTAATCACTTTTTGGTTTTGCTTTGTGACTTGTGCATCCTAGCTTCAACCCTTTAGCAGGAACACATGTTCAAAGTTCATACTTTCAAGAAAAAGAAGAAGAAATTTGTGTATGTCAGGAAGAAAAGTAAATAACTAACATTCAAACTCAAATCATTAACATTCTATTTGTTATGATTCATTTCACACTTGAGTGGAAAACAATATGCAATTTATTTAACAGCGTCCATCAGCCTAACACGTATCCTTACTCTTACTCCAGCTCATACTAATGCTGCTAATTTATTTAACAGGGTCTTTACACAGAGCTAGCCAGATATAATTTTCAGTGTTAAAAAAACAAAATTACCTGCAGTTTGTGTTCTTTTATATAATCCCACAATCTTTTTATCACATCAGAACGTGACAATTCGCTTTCTCCTATGCCCAAAAAATTGGCAAGGGCATCTGAAAGAGTAAGGAGAGCAAGGAAACCCAACCCTGCTCCCTTCGGACGCTTTTCTTTAGGTTTTGGCTCATCAGCTCCTGAAAGAAACATAGATGTCGAAATATCCATCTATCATCTGTTCATCTTAATGAAAAATATCGTTAACATAAAAAAAATCCTACACAGACCTTATCATCTGTTCATCTAAGTGGACATTTAGAAGTATTGTAATATATTGACAAAAAACACAATAGGCTAACCAGAAAATGGTTCGATAGAACTAACATCTTACACAGACCTTATCATCTGGTTTCATAGAGAATTTTTTTTTCATATATCCACCATAAGTTTTTCAGTAATACAAAGGAATTTGTATGAAGATAATACATATGTCTAAAGGTGATACAGTTGGTTGAGGTGGTGCAATTGATATATAAAACAGTGCTATATTGTTGTTTGTGGGACCCACAGCAACATGAAATCCACAACAGAACCAAACAGAAGTACATTAAAAACCCTCCACCCCCCATTTCATTCCATTTAATCAATCAATGGAAATTTAAAAAAAAAAAAAAAAAAGGATAAAGAGCATTCATTAGTTTACCTTCTTCCCCCTCTCAATGAATACCAGAGATAACATTAGATAGAAGGGTTAATCAGGAATACCAGAGATGCTATTCAGAATGAGAAAATGCTATCTGAACTTGTGGGTCAGAATGAGAAGATCTATAACATGAAATCCACAACACTTTCGGCACAAATATAAAACATTGGTTATTCTTTTACATGGTAATCATGATGTACAACTTAACTAGTTTATTGTTCATTCAGAAAATATAAATTTTTTTTAGTCAATGCATTAGGTAAGGAACATATACGACTTAAATAGATGCCATGCACACATGCATCACTAGTAAGTAATGATAGGAAGCATTCAACAAGTTTCTGACATAAAAGGAAATACCTTAGAAAGAACCAAAGGAGGAGGAAGTAAAACAGATCTTATCTTCAGAAAGCATCTTTCTGCCATATCCCTTTCCCTTTTATCAATGCTAAGAAGTCTTTTATAATAAATAATAAATAAAGAAAAAAAAAGAATTTGAAATCGTTAAAGTTAGTCTTTGGTGGAGCACGTAAATGCGCAAAGAAATCCTTTCTCTCTTTCTTTAATATGATCCAAGAGATATCAGCCTTATAAAAGTCTAGTTGCTGAAAAAAATGGAACTTATACAGTCTTATATTGGGTTGAAACGTAGCCTTATAAAAGCATCCCTAGTGACTAAAAAGATGGTCTTCCAAGAGCATGGAGTGCCTTGTACATATGCTTTAAGAGCTCTCTCTTTAATCTCTCAAAAATGAATATCTGATGAAGATGCTTGCATAAAGGCAATGATGGTAATAATGATAACAAGAAATAATTGTTTGAAGAAATTAAAGCTTCAAGTATCTTACAGAATGTCCCAAGATAAAGGTACCTGCGACCCTTACTTCAAGTATTCAAGTATCTTAAAGCTTCAAGTATCTTACTGAAATTAAAGCTTCAAGTAGCGGTCTTTGTTCCCTGCGACCCTGCCAATGCGCGCTTGCCATCTTCCATGCTGGTGATGCCTGCCAAATTAACAAACACGGGGGAGCATAGATATCAGAGGAAAGTTCATATTTGTATTCAAATTAAAGGGTTTTTGATACATAGAAATTAGTAAAAACCTCGTTACTCCTCGGTATATTGAGGCACCTCTCGAAAACTTGCTACTTTTCCTACAAGACAAAATAAAAACACATTCATTATATTCACCAAAATGCAGTGAAATACAAGTAAGCCATAAAAAAAACAAAAAGAAATTAAATTATACCTTCTCAAGTGAGAAACATATTCCTGCCTACTCATGTTCTTATTGCTTTCGAGTTCCTCTTGGTAATTCTCCAACTGTTAAAACAACAAAGGACTTACCAATCAGTAACCTTAAGTTCCATAACATATAAATAAACGATATATCAGCATGTTAATTCGAACAGTATATATTGTTACCGAGATTTAATTAATTAATACAAAACACAATAGATAAAAGTTGTAATCAAACATTAAGTGAATGGTTAGAGATTTTACCAAGATAAACTGTATAATGTGATTTGATTTGAATGGCATCCAGAACAAGGGAAGAACGTGACAAACAATAATTAGTGAGTACTAGTCAGAAACTTACAAGACAGAGAAAGACAAAAATACAACATTGAAAATGAAAAAAAAAAACTCCAAAGAGTTGCTCCAAGTTTCTTTCTAATTTCATGAACAACCAACCTTGCCTCCCTTTTCCTGGTTTGACCTTCCTTCTTGCAGCTGTTATCCCAAAGATGTGCCTCATATCTACCAGTCCATCTATGTTTGATTGTGATGAAGAAAAAATGGATCAAAACAAAGCAAAATTCAAACCAAAAATTTTAACCCAACAAGGAGACATGAAAATGGTAAGGTAAGGTAAAATCATACAACAAAACAAGACAAAAAAAAAAACATCATGGAAGAATGAATGAATGAATGAAATGATGATAGGAACCCCAAAAATACAAAAAACAAAAGGTAAAATAAATTAAAGACACCAGGTTTGAACACAGACCTTGTAACACCTATACACTGTGATGTCCTCTGACCAAATGTGTCTATGGACTTCCTGTGAACTGGTTGTTTCTGTCCCACCACCTTCCTTCCTGGCCCTCTCTTCTTTGTTGTCTCCATAGCCACCACACATTCATTTCCTCCTCCTCCAGTTGGGGAAATTTGCTGGGGTGGGGGTGTTGTAATACAACTTGATTGAGATCCAGGACTCATTGACAAGCTAAGTGACTGCAAATCTCCATACCCCATTGCACAGACTGACCCAGAACCTCCTCCTTCATCACCACCCACCATGAACCCCCCATCCAACTTTTGCTCCATTTCTTGACAATAATTCCTTGAAACCCAGTTCCTAAAACCTCCTACCCCATCTTCAGACACTTGAGGGACTGAGGGATTGCAAGCAACAAGATGGTTTTCCTTGGTGGTGTTGTGGTTATCTAGTTGTGCTTGGTACATTTCATGGTTGGTGAGAGTTGAGAAATAAGGGTGGTGGTGGTGGTGGTGTTGTTGGACCTTAATCTGATAATGTGCAAGACAATTTTTTGTGTGAATGGAAACAACTCTCACCAATTCAAAGAAGCAAATAACTAAGTGGAACTGAACCATATTTATTTATTTATTTATTTAAGGATAGAGGATTCAACCTGCAAACTCCACATCCATCACAGTGAAATTGCTTCTTTGAAACCTGAAACCCAAACCAGATTGTCAGCTATGTAAATTGTTCATTCTTGAAAAACTAATACTGCTTCTAAGTGAATGTCTTAAAACCAAATGTTGCCTAAAGAGTTGCAAGGTGAGTAGAAAGGCAGATTCTACAGTTTTCACAGGAGGAACAAATCTAGATTACAGAAACATAAGAGCAATCATGAGAGAAACTACACACACATTATAGAGACTTGTATAATCAATTATTGATATCTACTAAAAGAGAGGACTTTTGCTTGCTATAAAATTATATGCACTGTCCAAATTTTCATAGTTAAAATGAATTTTAAATCTTAAGAGTAGTCCACTTTTCATATTAAAATCGAAGTCTAAAGCTTAAATTTTCCCAACCCATGGATACAGCATATTGCTATTGAGGCCAATTGAGTATATGTTTCTTTGTTTCATTACCTCTTTTGCAATTAAGCTAAAAAACATTTAAACCAATTAAGCTAGAATACCCAAATGATCATGCTCATAACAATACAAACACACAGACATGGCTAAAGAAGACTATTGAGTAAATCATGTTGATGGTCTATACATAGTAGCAGACTCAAATCCCTCCAATTGAAATGTTCCATTGTACATAATAAACATTAGTGCTTAACAAAAGTCTCAAAAAATTAAAGAAGACCCTATACTCACCAAGTAGTTCTTCTACCGCTTCTTCAATAGCAAAGGACCAACATTATCTCCAGTGTCTTTGTTGTGCTTCACATGAGTTCCATCACATAGAGGAAATGTACTTGACCTCCAACAGCTGCCAAACACCCCAACACCCCAATTAGAATCTCACCCATATGTTTCACAATCCAATGAGGCAATGAACAAAGACAGGAAATGAGAGAATGTTGAATAGCTTACCTGTTGTTTTGAGTGTTATCTTAGTCTTCTTCTTCTCCTCTTCAGAAATCGAGCTCGAGAAAAGAAGAAAGTGAGTTCTAGGGTTTGTTTTGCTGAAAGAAGAAAAAAAAAATAAGAAGAAGAGATCAACAAAAAAAAAATCAAACTGTTTTGTTTTGCTTTGCAGTGGAATTTCAACACTATCCTCAAAAAGTATATTTACTAAATTACATTTTTTAATAAAACTAATAACCAGTCATGAACATCATCCTCATTGTACTCATCTTCCTTTATATATTTCACATAAATCTTACCTGAACATCATCCTCATAGTTTCATTTTTACGTGGGTATTCCAACTTTTGTATCGTAAATTTTCTTTCTCCTTGCTCATTACATATTTGAATTGTATATTCTGAACATGAACAAATCTCAATATTTCGACATTACTGAAGAGTCTCTAAGGACAAAAATTAAAGCTTTCCAGCATATACATTCTAATCTTAGAATAGCTTAAACCATCCAAGTAGCTAAACCCAGTAAATGAAGTTGTAAATTCCCAAACTACTACTCTAAATATATTCACTTTCCAAGAAAGGAAACACCTCATATACAATATTTTAATACTGAGACTAACTAGAACCCTAAACGGATGACAACCTAATTCAATTCAAGCAAAAGTAAGGATCCTCAAATAAAAATAACTTTCCAAGACATCAAAATTTCCCAAGTTGAAAACCCACTCACAAGAATCATGATTGAAGTTGAACAACAGAAGAAAAAACTCAACTTGATTGTAATGAAATAACCGAAGATGAAACCAAGAATGAAAAAGAAGCTACCTTGTGATCTCCTCCACCAGTTGCAAACCTGATGCCATTAGGTTGAATATCAATGGAGAAAATCTGCATTCCTTCATGCCTAACCCAGCCTGGCTTCTCTGCAATCATCTTTGCTTTTGGGTATCTAAAATCCCACTTATTTTTCACTCTCCCTGCACTCAAAGAACAAAAGGGTACTCAAATCCCATGGTTTGGGATAAAAATAGGAAATGGGGTCATCAGAGAAAAACTTATAAAGGACAAATTTTGTGTGGGTTCTTGAAGGATTTTGTTCTCTTGAAACAGATCTGAAGAAGAAGAAGAGATCTAAAGAAGAAGAAGGATCTTACCTGGAAGGAGATTTGAACCAATTTGATGTTCTTCTTCAGCTCGATTCTCTCAAGATCTAAAGAAGAAGAAGGAGAAGAAAAGTTTGAGAATCTGCTTCGGTTCTTCATGTTCTTCTTCAGTTCGTCCTTCTTTTCCTCTGCGCCAAACCTCTCTCTGATTTAGGTCAAAAAAAATTTCGCAATGACCGTGCAAACTGATCTAGGTCGAAATAGCAAATTCATTTTCGCCAATTTTTCGCAATGACAGCGCCAAATTTTTTCCCCAATTTTTTTCGCCAAAGCGCGACAGAGCGCGAAATCCACTCTCCCCCCATTTTCGCCAGAGCGCGAAATCACTCTCCAAATCACTCACTCGCAGGAGCGCGGCACGTGCAAAACGGTTTAGTTTAGCAACGGTTTTTGACCGTTGCACAATATAGCAACGGTTTTTGGTCGTGGCTAATGCACCCACGGTTTAGAGCCGTGGCTAACTATTTTTGTAGCCACGGTTTTAAGCCGTTGGCCACGCTATCCACGGTTTATAGCTGTGGCAAATAAACCAACGACTTAGAGCCGTGGCCACCTCCCCGTAGCTAAACAAGCATTTTGGTGTAGTGCTTATAGTTCATTCCATAGGTGATGGAAAGGACACTATGCTATGGAAATATCTATGGCACCCTCAGGGTATTCTACTAAACCGGTTCCCACGGCATCTAACCTACCACTCTTCACTTCACCGCAATACAAAGGTTAGTGCACTCATTCAGAATGACAAATGGGACACCAGCAGGAAAGAGAGATTGAACATTGCTGACATCTGTGAAGACCTTGGACTGGTGGAGCTTGACACTGAACATAGAGATGTTGTCACCTGGATGGGGGGTCACGATGGGGAGTTCTCAAACAAGAGTGCATACCACTCCATAAGGCACAAATCACAATCCATATCATGGTCTAAACTTGTGTGGTTCACAAGAAGAAATCCCAGACATAGCTTCACCACTTGGTTAGCCCTCCACAAGGCACTCAAGACACAAGACAAACTACTGAAATGGGGAGTCACTGATCGCTCGATGTGCCCACTATGTAGTGATGTCCCAGAGTGTGAAGCACACCTCTTCTTCAAGTACAGGTACTCTGGATTTATATGGACACGTATCCTTCACCAGCTAGGCTATAAACACCAACCAATGGACTATGATGTTGAGTGGAGATGGTGTGAGAACAAGTTCTCTGGCAATTCCCCTATCAGTGTGTGAAGAAGGCTTGCTCTAAATGCAACTACATATCATATCTGGACAGAAAGGAATTGCAGACTCTTCCAATCCAGGGTTAGAGACGCTACTAAAGTGGTGACCAGGATCATAGAAGATGTCAGGCTCCGAGTTTCAGTCTTGGACCTCCAAGTAGAAGATAATGCTGATAATAGGAGAATATTTGACAAATGGAGAGTTCAAGTGAAATTCATTTTTTGTACACCCTCTTTGCATGCATGGCAGCGGCCTGAACAAGGCTGGTTTAAGGTTAATTCAGATGGTTCACTGACAGGAACTAGAGGAGGTTATGGAGCACTAATCAGGAACCATGATGGAGTGGTGGTGGCAGCTGGGGTAGGGAGTCAAAGAGCACAAACTGTCCTTCTTCATGAGCTTTAGAGGATTGAACTGGGTATCAAGTTGGCACAGAGATATGGCCTTCAGCGAGTGGAATTTAGCATGGACTCCAATACTGCTGTTAAGTATCTCACTTTTGATAAAGCTCTTCCATGGGAAGCAATTCACACTACTAGAAGGATTAAGGAGGCTCTCAAAAAGTTTGCGGGATGCAGGATCATACACACAGTGCGGGAAATAAACCAGACAGCGGATAAACCGGCAAAGCTACTTCCTAAAAATGAGTTTATTGAGATAATTCAAAGTTCTTTTGCGGAAGATATTAAAAAAATTGTATTTGATGATGCTAGGGGTGGAAAATATGCACGAATGTAACCAATCTACTACTCTCTTTTTTTAGTGGTCTGGGGAGCCCATATAACCCCCCATGCTTGCCTTTCAAAAAAAAAAAAGGCCAAACTGAAGCATTTTGTTTCCAATAATGTGAGAGTCTCAATCATCAGACCAACAAAAACGAGCAAACAATGAAAAGCAACAATATTTTTCTCGTGGTTATCTAGAGGATGGGAAACCTCCTTCTTACTCATTTCAAGAACTCGGTTTACTTCCTCATCCTCTCGAGCAAAAGAGTCATCCTCCGAACCACGACTTCCTTTATGGAGAGAGGCAAGATGAGAAGGAGCCTTACCAACATCAAGAACTAAGGAGGCGAGCTTTTCCCTCTTCGAAACACGGCCAGACTGACGGCCAACATCTTGGAAGGGCTAGGAGGCCTAGGAACTTTTCTTTTCCTAACAACCGAGCTGGTACTCCCAGTACCTCGGGAAACAACATAAGCAATTCGGCCTACAAGCTCATCAACAGAACCTTATTTACGACTGACATCCACATCACCTACATGCGCAACAATCACCTCCAACGCATGATCAATAGTAGGCTACGCGCGACCCGCTTCACCCAACGAATATAAGCCACTACGGATAATGACATCCATGGTAAGGAAATCTTTCACTGAGACTCGAGGAAGATCGCCAAATCGGCTGCAGAACTCATATTCTTCCAACAACAACGACAACTCGACTCTCTTAGGTTCCCAGAATGATCGCAGAATCTAATTTCCGCAAAACCTCAAGTAATTGGAAGAAAGGGACATGTAGAACCAAGACCTCGACCAACCCCCATACTCCTCCCGTAAGTCCTTGGAACAAAAAGGAGAGTGAAGGCAACAGGTGCAATTGGCGTTTATGCTAAACCTCACCAAATAATGCAAAACCCTGGCATTCATATGGACACAAGTTGAGGTAGCCTTTGCTAAGGTTGCAAACATCACCTTTCAATCGTTAGGAACCAGTTGGGCCGGAGCGATGCCAACCAAGTTTAACTATTCCCATACGATTGCAGGAGTGGAAAGTCTAAAACTGAAGTAGAACATATTGGGGTACAAAGCGATGTACCCATGTTTTGGACGACAAGGACTGTCGCCCTCTTCAGGGGGAACGATTTCCAAATCGGCCGACAACGAGTAATCATGAAAGATGCTATCTAGAGTCGCATGTGTTGCCCGCTTAGGCAAAAAGAAAGCTTCAATAGCATCAAAAACATCGCCACTCAAAACCCTGAAGCTAGACATGACTGCAGAGCAAATGCGAGAAATCAAGGAAACAACAACTTGAATATGAAGAAGTGCTAAAGAAAGTAAAACACATTCAACTTCTCTTTTAATAAGGACAAGCAGCGAAAGGTCCGCTCTTGGGAGAACATGCAAGATATGACAATCACATGAAATCCCAGAAATCGTGCTAAAACAAGCAAGCGGACGGAACATCAGAAAGACAACAGTAGTAACAGATATTAAGAGCACTAAATGTGTTGTAATGTTGAAATCGATAACTAAACCGCTACACAATTAGTGGATACATGAACATACCCACTAACTAAGGGGGGATTAGCTAATGATACATCAAAATAGACCAATCATCGCGATCATACATGTGGCAGAAAACATCCATCACGAGGATCTAGCATCCCATCTACTAGGCCAACTCGTAAAACCTAAGAAGAATAAGGCCAACTGCAGTGGCCCACTATAAGAAGATATAATCAAAGCCCAAATCCATGCATGAACAAATCAAAGCCCAAATCCAGGCCCAACACGAGTTCTCTCATAAAGAAGATGAGCGTTGCACTAAAAAAGAGTCGTGGACGAAGCTACGCCTTCACGGACGCATCTCCATCAAGGATGAGACTGTTACGAGAAACATCTTCTTTCATTGTGTTTCACATGTTTAAGTCACGCAGAGAATTAACCGCGACCATTATAAAAGGTAAAGGGAACATTTGACACAGGTATGCAACTTTAACTGATTTTTGTCCAGATTTAATTCTTTCTTCAAACAAAGTTGTTGACTTAAGCATCAGAGTGCCTTCGACCACCAAAAAGGTGGCCCTTCGCAATCTAATATTTGTTTTGTAGGTCAAACTCACATGAGGACGATTTTTTGATGCATCAATTATACTTTACTTCGATCTAAAGGCATTTGAGCACGGAGCTCAGCTCGGGCAATTTTTCTTCGCCTTCATTTTCCAAACTCTTTATTCAAAAGAGTTTAGAGGTAAATAATTCAAACAATAGCTTATATTTTTCTTAATTTTAATGTGATTGTTTTCATAATATATATTACATCTAGTGGATTTTACCTTACAAGAAAACACAGTTTCCATGGCAGCGTTTAATGCTTGTAATTAAAAATTTGTTTAAATCTCAGACTCCTCATCACACACATCAAAATATCACCCATGTTGAAACACATGTTATAATAACACAAGAATCTCCACTTCGACTTATGTGGTGTTTGGTAGTACCATTAATGGTGGTACTAATAATTGGGCAAATTATAGGTCGGGTATACACCACTCACATAAGGAGAAAAATTCAACCAACTAGAATAACCAAAGAGATAGAGGTTCAATACTAAGATAGCAATCAATACCTCATCGACTTCTTTTCATTCTTCTCTTGACATTTATTGTCCCCAAAATTGTCCTCCAAAAAAACAACTAAAGGTGGGCGTGGTAAGCCAACAATGTCGAAATTCATCTTGAAGTCTTACTCCATCTCCCGTATACCTCTTTGCCACGCTCGAGTACCTTGTTGCTGAGGTTCTTGAACTTGCTTATGGTTTCAAATTGATTTGTTTGTTATCAAACTATTAGAGTATTTTCATTAAATAACACTCAAATTCATAGGCTTCTACGCAAGACCCAACCTCAGCGTGTTTTCTCTATTGGAGTTCCCCATTGTGTTGTTTGTATTCTTCATTGATTTCTCTTAGAACCCAAAACCTTGTTGAAAATTGTGTAAAGAGACCAGACAAAGAGAGGTGGGGTGATAAGTATACCAAACATCAAAGTATATGCCAGGTACCAATCTTTCTCTAAAACAATGAGTTTTCCTTATGGTTTTGAAAATGAAACGAATAGAAAATAAAGATATAGGTGGCAAGGTAGGTAGTGTTGAGTTAAGTTCATTTGGCTTATGTGTAGGTGTGCCCGTGTGTTATTATTGGCTAAGGTGTTGAACATTGTATTGTATGCTCTCCATGTGGTTTTAGGTGTCCTAGGTGGAATTACTTTTTACCTGTGATAAATTCAACTCATCAAATTATAGTGAGAATGGGCATCATTGCTTTCACCCAAATTGGTGTCTATTACAACCACTTTGTTGTACGAGACTCGGACATGATTATTTTGACAAGTATTGTTATTTTGCAGTAGGTAAATAGTTATTTGTTTTGATATTTATTGCACTTGTCACAATGATTATTGTTTTTAGAGCCATGTCATCCCACCGCTGGGGAGAGATATGGAAATCGGACGTTGTGGAATACTTGGAACGAGAACGGTGTCGAATACTTTTAATGATGACGATATTTTTAATATTAGATTTGCAGACGAATTTAATGTGACTATATTCTCACCGTCACGGAGAGATAGGAAAGTTCTTACCACACAATGTAGTGATGTGGAACGGTGTGAATTTTTGAAGACTATTTCATTCAACTTTATATGATACGAAAATTATGAATTAAGTACTTGACGAAGTTAATGATGTCACATTGTACCAGCTATAAATATATCCCTGAAGGACGAAGTTCGAATAAAGCAGCCAGTGAATCTACAGTACGCTAGAAGCGTAATAGACATTTGCTTGAATCTGCACTACTAAAAAAGGGGCTATTCTGGCGGATGATCCATGACACTAAAGGCATATTCCCGGCGGATTAAAGGCATCCGCCAGAAAAAAGGAAACTTAACATCTTTATCGACCAGGATAGTGTTTCTGGCATTTATATTCACCATGAAAATATAAAAAGGGAAATTCCCCTGCCCAAATGCTCATTAAAAACAAAAAAAAGTTTGTGCCGATGGTTAAATCCTAAATTGGGGTTTATATTCGCCATGAAAGTCCAAAGCGAGAAATATTACTGCGCAATTGCTTATTAAATATTGACATAATTGGTGATGGTGGTTGTAGTTGCCACGAATTCCAGAATATCTGACACTAATAATATGCCTGGTGGATATATGTTTTGGTGGTGTATATATCCGCCAGGATATCAAAACCACAAACTCTAAGTCACCTACCCATTCTTCCCCTCTTTCAGTCAAACCAAAAACCCAAAAATGTATAACATGAGAGAGAGAGAGACAAACTCCACTGCCAGCTGCAGATCAGATCGGTGGTTTTATTTTGTGGCGTTAGAAAGAGAAGGCGATCATTTAGGTGCAATCATCACAATCAATCTAAGGTGAGTGTGGCATATTTAGTTAACTGACCCTTTTTACATCATATACACACTGTTTGCTACTGCAAATTTGATATCCATGTTTCTTGTCATGTATTATTTTTTTTGCAATTTGATGAGACATTGATCGTACAATTGGTTGTGAATGTTCTTTCTTTTGTAAATGTTATTCATGAGACTGGAGGTGAGGTTTGACCATTCAGCAGAACATTTCCCTTGCATCAAACTACTTGATTGCGTGTCCATTCCAAACAAATGAAAGCACTAATACAATTGATTGTAAAACTTTGCAATGCAAACGAGTCAGTTTCCAATTTTGAGAATAGGATGGTCAATGGAGAGTTGCAGACATTTCGAAAGACCAAACTGAGCAGATGCTTTCTATTTCTGAGATGTTGAATGATACTAAAGTATTGCGATGTTTGTGTCAAGGGCATATGCGAGTCTTATTTAGAGAATTTTGCAGCATTTATGATCGTTTTTTGCGTTATAGGTACGGACATTTGGATTACAAGCACTTGAGTTGAGGTCCTTGCGATGAAGAATTTGTAGCTTTGATTTTGGTCTATTGCTAAGTTCTAAGTGAAGCCTTATTTTCTGGAATATAGTGGAATCTGCAAATCAACCCCGTTTTGCGCAATTCTAGCCTCTAACTAGGATTAAAGAGGTAAAACAAAAACCTTGTAGGGTTTTCTTGGAACCTCTTTTGTACTCTGTTATGCCTTGTTGGTGAGCCAAAGGATGGGATACAAACGTGCACAATTACGGACTTTAGCACTCTGACCTTATAAGTGAGCATGGAGGCCCATGGCAAGTAACATTATTGGACTCTCCCTAACCTCTAGTGAACTGAAAACTGGACTTGTATTCATGTACAATGTACATAAAAGAGGATTTGCTTATTAGGTTAGACCCATGAATGTGATCAGGTACTCCAGTCAGAACAAAGTCAACCATTTCAGCCTCTTTACCTTATATATCTGATGCATCCTATTTGACATATGCCTTTCATGCCACCCTCACAACATTCTTCTGATGACTCTCATAATTCTAACGGTGTTCCATTAGGTGGATTCAGCGGACTGCTTTCTGGTAATATGTCTAATGTGGATATGATTAGGCTTATTAGAACATCTGGAGGATCAGGGACACATTTGGGTTCAAGTTCAGGTAGTTGATTGGACTTCTGTTTATATTTACTGACAGATGTACAATGTGTTTTTTAGTTATTTTTTTTCATGGCAGACATGTATGACACATATTTGGGACATCTGATATGTATGACATTTTCTTTTATATTAATGTTATTTTTAGATCAACTGTAAAAATATTGTTTTTTTAAATGTTTACAAAACCTCTTGAAGGATAATATTAAAGTCTTGGCGGACAACGGGCAAAATTTCATGGTTGTTGATGCAGTCGATTTTCACTCCCTGCTTTGACCTTGATCTAAAAATCTATTGACCTACACAAGGAACGCATGTGAGCTATAGACAACCGTTGTAGTGGCCGATGACACTCCGATGCTAAAGTTAGACAAGGATCTGAGGAAGGTGTAATGTTGTAAACAGAGAATTTGTAACATACCTTAGCTTACCAATTTTATGTCTTATTTATAGTGTTGGAGTCCTGGTTCGACCAGGCCATCAATGACATAGTTTAGAAAAGAAGATCTTCAGGGAGATCCTTTTCTAATGAGGAGTTGTACTGTGAAGGGGAGTTTCTCTGTTTGCCTTGTGTTCCTAAATACGCGGTAGATAGTTCCTAATCCGAGAGTAGTCCATAGATAGAAATCTTCATTTGTGACATATACTCTGGTATTTGCATCTTAGATTGAAGCAAATTGTTGTTGCCTTGCCTGACCGAAGCTGATCCTCGAGATATTTTCCTTAGCATGGCTTATGGGTATTGAAGATAGTTGTGAGACACGTGAGCGTAGCAGGCTGTAATGATTTTTGGTTCGCCTGGCGGACTAAATTCTGCAGGCTTGGAACCGTTTGGGCTGGATCAGTGTCGGATTGACACTTGGGCCTATTATTTCTCGAGATCATGATGACATGTGTATGATGTAGAAGAGAAAATGTTTTGGTGTATCATAAGCTGTTATAAACTCATTCCTGACGTATAATATTAAAATTTGATGCCGGTTATAAATTCATTCCTGGCGGATAATATTAAAGTCCTGACAGACAATATTAGATTTCTAGCGGTTATACATGTCGACTAATGATACACCAAAATGGTCCCAATTTTGCGTTGTACACATGTTATGATGATCTCAAGGAATGATAAGCCCTAACATCAGCCGAACACTGATCTGGCCTAAGCGGTTCTAAACCTGCCCAATGCAGTTTGCCAGACAGACTCGAATTCTTACAGCCTGCTGAGCCCACATGTCTCACAACTATCCTCAATACACGTAAGCCCTACTAAAGACAAGTATCTCGGGGATTAGCTTCGAACGGGCAATTATAACAGTTTTTTGCTTCCAACTAGGAATCATATTCCAGAGTATATGTCACATATAAAGACTTCTACCTGTAGACCACTCTCGGAACGAGAACTATCTCTCGCATACTTGGGAGCTAGCACAGGGCTAACATGGAAACTTCCCTTCACACCGTTACTCCTAATTAGAGAAGGATTTTCACAAAGATCTTCTTCCCTAAACTACGCCATCGATGACCTGGTTGAACCAGGACTTCAGCACTATAAATAAGACATGAGATTGGTAAGCTAAGGTACGCTACAAATTTCTTATTTACAACATTACACATTCTTCAGATCTTTGTCTGACTTTAACATCGGAGTGTCATCGGCCACCACAACGATGGTCTGTGGCTCACATACATTCCTTGTGCAGGTTTGTAGGTCAAGGTCAAAGCAGGTAGCAGAAAATGATTGCATAAGTTTGGAGTCGTCCATTGGGACGACAAAGTTCCTAACCTTTCATTAGCATCATCTTTCTTCAAAATGTAAAGAGATGGTGACCACTAGATCGTGCAACAATGGAGAACAAGGGAACACATCAAACGCTCAGACTGGCGCCATGCCGCCGCTCTCGACAGTGCAAGTGATGTAAGGGAAGCAAACTCACACCCCTGCGCAAGTTACAGCAATGACGGACCCCGGGATAGATTTGTTGTCGTCTCAGGTACAACAAATAGCCAAAACGGTGGAGGCTTTCATACAACAGAACCCTCCACCCGCTAACGGAGATCAGGAGTAGCACAGGCCTCCATCTCCGAAAAGGCGACATAAAACAAGCATAGGAGAGTCAAGCCCTTGCTAGTTCTTATTGGACTAGAATAGGCGGCATAGCTTTCAGCCAAAGTCATTCGACTCATTCAAGACGTTGGCAAAAGAGTTCCTGACGCGGTTTATCGGAAGCCAACACCTCTGAAAGGGCCCACTCTACATATTCTCTCTGAAGCAGAGATCCAATGAGACACTCAGAGTGTATGTCACGTGCTTTAATGACGAGCTAACACTCATTGACGGTTGCAGCGACGACACAACCGTAATGGATTTCACCATGGGCCTAAAGGAGGGAAAGCTTTATGAATATCTCACCTTGAAACCCCCTTTGGATATGATGGAGCTCCTCAAAAGCATCCAGAAGTACATCACCTTATAGGAGTCAAGATTTGTGAAGAGGGAAATAGAAGGTGAGAAGAAGTCATCTGCTCCTAAAGATAGGAATGAAGAAAAGAGGTGTGACGATGAAGAAAAGGAACAAGCGAAAACTCAATGACAATAGGTCAGACCCTAGCCGAGCCAGGCCAGAGGAAGCATCCAACTACGTTGGATCAAGAGACGTGAAACCCCTCAATTCCACCCTATCGGACGTCTTGAATTCCATGAAAAATTGGAAAGATCCGAAGTGGCCCTCACAGCAGCGTGGAGGCCCCTCTAAGCATGACAACAATAAGTATTGCTCGTATCTCAAGGAGGGTGGTCATGATACCAACAACTGCAAGAGTCTAAGGTACGAGATTGAGTAATGAATCCACAAGGGCAAGCTAAAGGAATTCCTGAGCTCTGAGAAGCGACCAGAATTATCCAGGGACCGGAAGGAGTCAGTCAAGGAAATAGAGAAGAAAACTTCGGGCATAATCTATGTCTTTCATGGAATCGGGCCAGATGAAGACCAGTCGAACAGGTCCCACAAGCGGACTCTGCTGAAAATGCAGACACATCCCGCAGATGAGGACAGACGCGTGTGCCACTCGAGGGTGCAAAACCCCATTCCCACCTTAACATTTACAGACAAAGACCTATAAGTAGTCCAAGCCCCCCCCCCCCCCCCCCCCACACACACAATGACGTTCTAGTCATTTTGGTCTCCATTGCGAGGTGGGAGATAAAGAGAGCCATGGTTGATATGGGGAGCTCGCTTAACGTTCTGTTCTACAACGCGTTCCGTGGTATAGACCTTAAGGAGGAGAACCTGAAGTCCTCAAACTACCCGCTGATCGGATTCAGCGGAGAAAAATGTTTCCCGATTGGGAAGATAAGGTTAGCAAAAGTGGTAGGAGAGCCACAACTCAGAAAGGCCTTGTTTCTGGACTTCATGGTAGTAGATGCGTCGTCTACCTACAACCTTATCTTGGGAAGACCATGGCTCCACCAGATAGAAGCAGTGGTCTCCACCCTTCACCAATATGTCAAGTACACTGCTAACCACTCTAAATGAACAATACGCGGGGACCAACCTACGGCACGAGGCTGCCATTATGTTGCATTGAAGCAAATAGAATGTTCCCAGATCCAACAAGATCCAACAATTCAATCAGAACTAGAACCAGACCTAGTGACTGCAGACGCATCATTCCACTCGCATGAGAGCCCAACAGCGGTGGCTCGTTTTGGAGAAAGGGGACAATCAGATGGTACAAGAACAATTTGCTCTTCAACCCATCAAAAGAGAGGTCAATGTAGATGGGACTACAACCCCCCGACATTTCGTCAGTGCATATATTAACTCCCACGCAAGGTTTACTCTTCAACAGCCTTAGTGACATTAGCGAAGCCTAGCAATTCGCTGAAAGTATCAACGATCCAACAAAAGCCATTCAAATTCACTTCAGGGTCGAGTTAACTTCTTTCCATCAACAGTTAGTCTATTTCAGTTGTTCATTTTTCTTTCCATAGTCAATGTAGAATTTTAGTTCTTAGAAATTTATGTGATTTGAAAATAATTACACAAACACACTCTATTTTAACTAATTTGCATAAAAATTTTAGAAAAAAGCAAGAAGATGAATAAGAATGAACAAGAAAATTTCTACCCAGGATTACCAACAGAAGGATAAAGCAAGAAGATAAACAAGAATGAACAAGAAAATTGTCAACAGTAGGTAAACATAAGATAAACATTAACTGTAAAATCTTTTAACTAATTTGCATAAAAATTTTAGAAAAAAGAAATAGATAATGCATGATTTAAGAAACAAACTATTTATTACATTTAAGAAACAAACTATTTATTACATAGGATAGACAACATAAAAGAAAAGAGAATAAGGCTTACATGAAAAGAAAGGAAGGATATATATAAAGAAAGGAAGAGAGGATAAGCCTCTCAAAAGGATAAGGGAAGAGGTGGACAAAATTGTCCTCTTGTGACAAAAAATCTTGATAAGATTTGCTTTTGATTGTCGGCAGGAACTGTTGAAGATGCTTCGACTGTAGATGCTTTTGTAGTGTTTGGACTGAAGTATCACGAGGATGCTTTTTGAAAAGAAGATGCTGTCGAGAACCAAAAGCAATCTTCTTTGGTAGTGACTGTTGGCAGATACTGCCTTTGCTGGAATGGACAGTGGGTCCATCAATCATACTGGGAGAAGACATTGAAGCAATCGTCTTCATTGAGGGGAACTGTAGAATCATCATCATCATCTGAATCTTCTGAGCAGATCTTGGACAGTGTTTCTAGCAGTTGAGCAGTAATACCCTCCTAATTAAATAAATATAAAAATTTCTTGTTCATTAATTGTGGCATATATTGTAATCTCAATTATTTGGAAGAAAAAAAAAATTGTTCGCCATTGCTACATAGAATTAGGTGTGTGTGAGTTTAGCCAAAAATTTATAAACCCTAATGTTGATGGGTTGTTACTCAATTGTATTTGGGCTTGGTTTTGGGCTTTTATTAAACTGAAGATTAGGATTTTATTTTGTGAAGTTAAAAGACGGACTGACCTTTGAATTTAAGTGGGGGCGAATAGCCACTCACCATATATATATTAAAAAAAACCCTTTTTCCTTATTCCTTTTTTTTCTCCTTCTTCCTTCTTCTTTTCTCCTTCCTGCTCCACGTTCTTTCGATGGCGGCTAACGTGGAAAGGGGTTTGTGCGAGGGAAGAAATGGAGAATGAGAAGTGGACGGTGGCGTGAGTGTACTTGTTTGGATTGACTGGTGGTGATGGCTTGATGTAGTGATTAGAATGGTGAGTTTTCTCCATTCCCTTCTTGTATGTGAGTTTTCATTCTTTCTTTGTAAATTGCTTACTGATTTTTTATTTTTAATCTTCACTACTCTTATTTCAAGTTTTTTTTTTTTTTACTAGTGGGGAAATTGATTATTGGGTTACTCGAATTTTTTCTTAATTGCCGCATTTTCATGTTTGATTACTTGATTAAGGCATTGTGAATAACAAAAAAAATAGAAATAATTTTTCTGCCAAACTTTCAAAGGGAAACAACCTTGAAAGGGAGTTCACGAAGAGTCCATTTGGAGATCAAAGAGGATGACCCCTTTATTTGTGATTCTTAGAGACCCAATGATGTTTTGGGGGAGGATCTGTTTTGATTACAATGACTGGAAAGATTTAGTTTTTGGATGTTTGGTTTGCTGTTTTGATCGAGTTGTTTCTTCGGTGTGCACAATAGCTTGTGTTTGAAACCATAGGAAGTTCATTGCATGTATTGGGTTTTGCTGAACTTATTTATATTGTTTGTGGGAATCACTTCTTTTATTTCAAATGAAAGATTGTTCCAGGTACATCAATCATGAAAGGTCTTATCTTTATATTGTGTAACTTTTATTGTGGAGTTTCTTTTATGATAAAAAGAACTAGGTATTTTAACTGTGCATCAATTACTAGAGTTTTTGGCTGGTCCTTGAGAGTTATACCCATCCTACTTACTAATCGAGGCTTTGAAATGGATTTGCTTATAGTTAATCGATGGATCGGATTTTCCATTCCTATTCCGTCATTATTCGGTTCTTTGTGTTTTCAAATTCTATTGTATCTAGTATGCCTTGCCATTAGTGTTAATGTTACATCTCATCCAAACTTCTTTTATTTGAATTTGAGCTGTTTGTACAAACTGGGTTGTTGCATGTCTATTCTGAGGTTGGAAATTTGGGTTTTGCAACGAGAATTTACAAGCAAGGTTGTTAGAGGTTAACCACTATCTCAAATACTAAGATAGACAACTAGACAGACCCTCCAATGGCCAATTTAGTGCTTTTTACCCTGCTCTTTTCTCATCCCAGTACTTTGTTATTCTTCCTGTTTGTTCTTTTATTTTCTTGGCTAGAGAAGTTGTGTATGAAGTGTTCAGAGGATCTGATCAATTCACTTTGAGAATTAAACCCTGAACATTCACAACTAAACCATAGTTCACTTGTCAAATATTTCTAGCCAAGTAACACTCTGAGGCCTCATTTGTGACTGATTTCCCACCAATCTACTGTGACTTCATATGAGTTCTGACATTATTCTTTTCTTGAAAAAAAAAAGTTGAAGGCACGTGTAACATATTGGGATTAAAAGATGGATGAGGTGCATGTAGTATTGAGGATTCAGTGGATTTATGGGAAAAACTGACTGGAAGGTTGGTAAAGATGAGGGTAGATGTCCAAATCTTTTTCTAAACTAATATGTCACTTGAGGTGAAGAAGAGTCATTACTGAGATTGATACACTGGAGGAGTAACCGTGAGAACGGTCTATTGTAGGAATATCGATATTGGCTGAAATGAAATTAAATCGTAATCTGTAGAGGCACAAATCACTGAGAACTTGATAAGCATGGTGTGTTTCTGGTGTAAATTATTTTTATGTTTTTGGTTTGCCCAAATTAGTTAAGTTTGAAGCTACAGTTTTGTTGCTAGTATTATTTTGACATAAGACTTTATTGTTGTTTCCTTGGATAATCGTGCATTGAAATCGATTGTTATGCCGAATTAACTTGTTAAGGAGTGTCCTTATATTGAATGAGTTTGATCCCTGTTGGGTTATAGAAAATTTATTTATGAAAATATTATTTGGTCCCCAAAAAAATGGTGGATATTGTGGTTGATTTATTTATGGTTGACGAAGTGTCACCATAAAAGAGTTTTGAGTTTTAGTTGATTTTTTATATGCTCTTTTCCACAACTCCGAAAAAAAAATATGAAAAGAAAAGAAATTGTTTTGTATACAGACTTGCTTGTATACGTGTGATAGAATTATGGGTTTGCAGACTTGTTTGCATATCGGTGCACCGTTCCATGTGAGTTCGGTTGTACGTGTAGATTTAGGAAGAATACTTGCCAGTTATTAAACTTCGTGTGAGATGACATGTTCCTCGAGGTGGCACCCCACTTGGAACATGTACGCTCCGAGTGGTTTCGAAGGCAAGGGATTCACACTTGGGTGAGGTGTGTTCAGCACAAGGAGGATAGTGCAATTGTGGAAATTAAAGAAGCGAGATTTCTTTTGTGTATGTGTATAATTACTTTAAAGGAAGAAACTAAATGCTCATTCAACCATTGAATGAGAACTATATGTCTTCCTAAAGGTAGAAAATGTGTTTTGTTAATATTTCAATAATAGTCTAATATGACTATGATTTGTATCGCTGTTGCATTTATGAGGATTGATAACTCATAAATTTTATTTGTTTGTTTCTAACCGTTTTGTGCAGGATGGTAAGTCTACTAACAATTTCTACAGGTCAGACTTGCCATAGTCAACTTCTATAGCGTAAGTACTAATAAATGCATATTTATTTATTATGATGATGACACCTTTGCCTCATTGAGGAACTACCTGTTGGTGTGGTTGGTTATTGTTTTTGTTTATTTTGATGTTGTCATGTGCGGATTTATTGATTTTGGGATGAAGATTTCTCACAACAGCTTTATTGCTGACCCAAGTGAGCTTTTGCTTCTTGGGTACATTCCTTTGGGAATGTAGCCGATTAGCCTTTCAGGTTTAGAGACTTTTGAGCAACGTTATTGGAGTTTCGTTAGTGGAGCTAGCAACGTTAGAGTCTTTCCAAGTTAGAGTTTTATTTGTTTCAGTAATAAAATCATGTTTAGTTGTTGCTGCTATTTGTTTTTGTTGTTATTGAATTTTCACGTCCTGAGTTTTGGGGAAAACGGATAATCCTACGTGGATTTTAGGATTTTCGTTTTTCCTCAAAAATTGGGGCCTGACATGAGCTCTAGTGGGTTTTCCTTGAAGCTGCTTATTGATATGTTGACAAAGAAGTTTGTCTTCTGAAGGAGATTCAATTGGATTCACCTTGGGAGAAGATGATAAGTCTTTGCTGGATAAGAAGCAAAGAAATTCTTCTTTTGTAACTTTGGAATGGTCGAATTGTGCCCACCATTTTACTTTGAAACGGCGACAGAACCATAAGGGAGCTTGAGAGGATTGAAATGGAACTGAGAGCTATACAGACGTAGTCCAAAAAGCAAATCCAAGGCAAGCCAAATCTGATGAAGAACTAGAGAGACAATACCTGTTTTGGAGGCTGGTACTTTTCTTTGAAAATCTTCCACCCTTCTTGAACAGCTGGAGGGAGGATCTCTTTTATTGGTCCAAAGTGATTCCACCAAGTGTGTTGGAACCAAAGAGGAACAAACTTTTTATTGAACTTCTTGCAGAAGAGAAAAAACCAGGAATGGCCACAATTCTACGATTGGATGAAGAAGGCTCTTGACCAAGCACGCTTATAGTCAAGATAATTGTATGAGTGATCCTATTTGGATAACTTCTTGTGATAACTATGAGGAACATAGTTCACCGAGAACTTCTTGTGATAACTTGGGAGTTGATTCCAGTCAGCTTCTGTCATAACCTTCAGAATCTGACATTTTGAATGAGTGATCCTATCTGGATGAGATGGTTCTCTATGATGAGTGACCAACACAGAATCATAATCTACAAGAATGAACTCGTAGAACTCCTGTGTTTTTGCATTGTTTTCTTCTTCAAATTGTTGTGGAGAAGTAAACAAATTATTTGCAATGAGCATGGGCTCTTTGATAAAAGCATACATGGAAGGTTCGACCATAGTTATATGATCAAGGCATGCTTTTGGAACATAAAGATTTGGTGCCGAAGTTTGCGGCTTTGTGAAGCTGGTCATGGAGGAACCAATATTTTCTTTTTGAGCTAAAGGAGTGAACTTTTGAGAAATAGAAAGGGCATAAGAAAGAGGGGCTTGATGCTGTGAAGCAGAAGGCTTCATGGTATATTAGGATTTTGATTTGGGTTTTGAAAAAGGAGGAGGGCGAGAGGAGGAAGATGAGTTTTGAGAACCCATCTTTGAAGGAATTCTCTTGTCAAAAAATCTGCAAGAGAGTTGTCAACTCCTTTTATATATTCTATTTGAAAATCAAAGGCGGATAAAAGTCCTTGCCATCTGGTGAAAATCTGTTTGGAAACGAGATTTAAAACATCTTTAGTTAAAATCTCATAAGCAGATTTGCAATCAACTCGAAGTAAAAATTTCTGATTTACCAAATCATCTTGAAATTTCATAATGCACAAAACGATTGATAAAACTTTTTTTTAACTGTTGAGTAATTGATTTGAACAGAGTTCCAAATACCAGAATGGTATCGAACTAATTGGACAGATGTAGAATCAGGAAGACGTTATTTAAGAATACCACCATACCCTTGGTTAGACGCATCTGTTTCTACAATCTTGAAAGAATCTGGATTGGATATCCCTAGACAAGAAAGACTCTTGACTTGGGTCTTAACCTGACGGACGATTTGGGAATGGGCTTTAGTCCATGGGCCTGGGTTTTTCTTAAGCCTAGCAAACTTGGGCTTTAATAAAACACGAATGCCTTTGTAGAAATCAGCAACATAATTGAGAGAACCTATAAACCTTTGTAATTGGGTTTTATCTTTCAATTCATCAGGAAATTTGTTTGCAAATTCAATTGCTCTAGAAATTGGTATCAGAGTCATCTTCCTTTTCTTCGGGGGGAATAGTATTGGTGAGTCCTAGGTACTATTGGTCAGCCGTTGATAGCGTTGGTAAGCCTTTTAAGGTATGTTGGTCAGCCGTTGGAACCCTGTAAGTCGCCAAGGTGTGCAGAGCGTCTAGGGTTAGGTGGTCCCATACTGGTGTTCCAGTTGTAGGTGGTCCGAGTACAGTGTTCTCAATCCTCTAACCTCAAAGATTAGACATTATGTCTTTGCTTTCAAAGTTTACCCGAGCTTCTAGCTCTAGGTCAAAGCAAAATCCAGAAGGTGTAAACCGTATGGAATGTAGAATTTCTGATGTAGAAAAGAATTTACAAAAATGGTCTATACCAGATGTTCCTTACAAAAATGTTTATGAAATCTCAAAATCTTTGTTTTCTCAAAAATTTGAAGATCTGATTGATATGGTTGAACAAACTATATCTTTTGATGGATCTATGGATTCAAAACAGTTGTTTTCAACTGAATCTTTACAATTTTTACAAAACCAAGAATACAAATATATCCATATTGGATTGATTCAGATCGGGATTATACCCTTGACTAGAACAAGATTAGACACCTATGCTCTTATCGCTCTTCGCGATTGTCGGCACAATAGGTTTGATGACTCGCTCTTAGGAATCGTTGAGTCTACTCTTGTGATGGGTCCGATTTACTTTGACTGCTACCCTAACTTCTCGGTGTCTCTCACGGATCCAAATATCCTTGAAACACTAACTCTCAATATCCAAACCTCTGGTTTTGACATGCTTCCAGGATCAAAACCCCTTGCCCTGATTATCAAAATAACCTACAAAGAAATGAAGACTCAACTGAGTCCAAAGGCTTTGATGGAATCTGCGAAAGGATATACCATCCTGTTATAGGCAAACAAAGAAAAAACTAGTGTTATTGTCCCAAAGACAATCCATTGGAATCGAGTCACCCTTCCAGTCACATGGCAGGTTCCCATAGAACCAAGGATACCACTTCCCTGTAGATTGAGCCAGATTTTGACTCTTGAAGATGGTACAGTTGAACTCCAATTCTCTGAAAATAGGAAAACTAGATTACAACTGTCAGATCTCCAATCTAGACGTAGATCTACTTCCTTTTTTAGAACTGCTCCCACTCATATCCCAAGGACTCCTACTCCTCCGGAAGTCCTTCCCCATTTAGACCTTGCTAATCTGAGAAACAATCCTCAATTTCCTCAGATCCCGCAACCAGTTTACAATCCGGAGTCTCCCATTCGTTCTGAGATGGAAGATCTTCCCCATCCTCAATTGAATGTTTTAAGTCCAGAGTTTATCCTTGATAAAGAATAGATTAAACAAGACTTTATGAAACATTCCAATGAAAATAGAAGAAAAATTTTGTATGCTCAAACTTCTGAAAATCAAAGAAAAGATTTAGGAATACAATTTTATGCTTGTTGCGAAGAATTACATGAAAATTTGCCATTTTTAGACTGGTATTTTTTTGTTTATCTTCCTAGCATCAATGTCATAAAAACAGATTCTAAATTTTGGCATACAACTGAAACCAATGGCGTTAAAGAATCAATTCTTCCTCCTCTTGAAGAAATCAATTTTTCAACATTAGGTCATGATCTTACAGCATCACCTTTCAAAAATCCTTCCACGGATAATACTTTTAAAGGACTTGGTAAAATTATTCAACAGAATAATTATACCAATATCTTGTTTCATGAGATTGGAGATAAATTGAATCAAGATCAGGTTCTCCAAGATCAATTGAACCAAACTCAATTGACTCAAAAGCAAGCCTTAGATAATATTATCCCCAAACCAGTGACGCACTTTACACCTGCGTCAGTTGATCAAAATACTTTAACCACACCAAATCAGTTAATTAGAGAAATCAATTCTAAATTAGCTGCTTTAAATTTAGAAACTAATCAGCACATCAACACACTGTTTAACCTAGGCATGTCTGCTGATTCTGATAATAATGAAGATTTCGATCCTATGGCAGAATTGGATCAGTTGAATTACATCCAATATCAAGCCAATCCTATTCGGTTTGCCAAACCTTATGGGAAGAATCAAAACCCATTACCAACTACTAAGAATTACTATCCTAGACCATCACTTCCTGATATGCAATATGAAGAAAAGTCTCTCCACACTTATGGTTCATTTTCTACTGGTAACCTCTATACTTGGAACATAGATGGTTTAACCGAAGAAAATATCATTGAGTTAACCCAAGAAATGGTTATGATGGCTTCGGCTCATCGCAGTGAAAATAAGAATGACAAAACTATTGCCTCTCTTATTATTGCTGGATTTCCTGGTCTACTCAAAGGCTGGTGGGATAACTTCTTATCCAGTAGTGAACAACATGCTATTATTCATGCAGTCAAAATTGATCATACATGCTTTCCTATCAAAGCAGAAAATGGGGCTGACATCCCTGATTCAGTTTCTACACTGATTTTCTGTATTCTGAAACATTTTATAGGGGATCCTAATATTTTCAGAGTAAATCTAAAGATTTGCTGATGATCCATAAATGTCCAACTTTGAGCCATTTTCGATGGTACAAAGATATTTTCCTTAAAAAGGTTATGCTTCAATCAAAAGCTAGTAACCCCTTTTGGAAAAGAAAGTTCATTTCTGGTCTTCCTCCAATCTTTGCTGAAACTGTTAGAGAAAAACTTCAAGAAAACTACAATGGAGACATTCCTTATAAACGTCTTACCTTTGGAGATTTAGCTGTTTTTATCAATAAATGTGCTTTGCATATTTGTAATGATTTGAGACTCAAAGCCCAATTGAAAAAACAGAATATCCATGGCCCAAAAGAGCTAGGTGATTTTTGTCAACAATATGGCTATGAGGACTTTAAAATTCATGCCCAAAATTAAAATATAGGTCCGACCCTGCTCACCAAATTAAATCTAAGAAACCTTATGGGCATAAACAACCCAAAGAATACAATAAATATTACAACAAACCCCAGAAGCATGGTACACTTAAGTCCAAGCCCAACACACAGTTTAAAAAGGCTTCAATACAGGTCCAAACTCATTCTAAGCCAGTCTGTTTTAAAATGTGGCCGACCTGGTCATTATGCTAAGAATTGTAGAACAGTTTAAAAGATTCAAAATCTTCAGGCTCCTGAAGACATTAAACATATGTTTCTCCAAGTCTTAATGAACTCTGAATCTGAATCTTCAGATGAAGAACTTCAAATTTACAATTTGAATTATTCTTCTGACTCTAAACTTTCTGATGAGATTGAAGATGATCACTGTTTAGAGGCGTGCCATTGCCATGCTCTTCAAAGTATCAATATGCTCTCCAAAACAAAAGAATCAAGTATTCTTTTAGATTTTGTTGATCGTATTGAAGATCCCAAACTCAAAACAGAGTATCTTCAACACATTAAGACTACTCTAACCACCAAACCAACACCTGAGATTATAAACCCTTTTTATAATCATAAAGAAATAATTGATAGGTTTAAAAGATCCCAATCTTCTGTTCTTGTCAATTTATCTGATCTTCAGAAGGAAGTTAATTATATTAAAAAAGATATAATGATTTAAAAAAAAAATCAGTTTCTCCTTGATCTTCGTGTTCAGGGATTACAGACAACATCTTTTCCTGATATTGCTTCATCCTCTGAACCTCAGCCTCAGATGGAATCTGATCCTCCTTTATTTCTTAATGAAATCAACAAAGTTAAGCTTCAAAAATGGTATTTTTCTGTGAAATTGGTTATCAATAAAGAATTGGTAATCAATATCATTGCGCTGGTTGACTTTGGTGCTGATCTTAACTGTGTTGCTGAAGGACTAATTCCTGAAAAATATTTCAAACTCACTAAACAAAAATTGTATATTACTAACAATTCCAAGTTAGATATACAATACAAATTAACCAATGCTCACATCTGTCAAGACAATGTATGTATCAAACAAGATTTTTTGCTTGTTCAAAATGTGGTCCAAAAGATTATTCTTGGAACTCCATTTTTTGCTGCAATATATCCGTTTTCTGTTACAGAATCTGGCATAAAAACCCAGATCCTTGGAACTGATGTTGAGTTCTCTTTTATTTTCAAACCTGAAATTATAGAAATCCACACTACACCAAAAGGCCAATTTAGCTACAGGGAGGTGGCCACGGCTCTAAACCGTTGATTTAATTGCCACGGCTAAAAACCGTGGCTATAACGGCCAACGGTTTAAAACCGTGGCTAAAAACAATACACCAAAAGAGTTGCAACGGGTTAAAACCGTGGCTATAGCTGCCCACGGTTTAAAACCGTGGCTATATCCGCCAACGGTTTAAAACCGTAGTTACAAAAAATAATTTCGCGCTTTAATTGGAGGGAGCTGTTTGGCGCTTTGGCGAAAATGATTTCGTGCTTTGGCGAAAAAATTTGGGGAAAAGCAGACATGGGAGAGGAGACTGCGCTTTGGCGAAAAAAATTGGGGGAAAAACACAGTGGAGAGGAGAGCAGATTTGGCGAAAAAAATTGGGGAAAAACTAGGGTTTTCGCCTTGCAGCTCCCTTTCTCTATTTTCGTTTCGATCGTCTTCGCTTCTCTTCCGAGATGGGAAAATCTAGCAAGAAGTCTCAGGTAACACTTCTTCCCCCTTCTCTTGTATTTCTGATTCAATCGATCGATGTTCATGTTATTTGTTTCTCGGTCTTGTGTAGGTCGTTGCAGTCACCCCTGTTTCTGCAAAATCTTCAAAGAAAGGTTTGGTTTGCTTTTTATCTTTCGATTCTTTTCGTTGCTTGGATTAGAGTCTTATTCTTTTCGAAATGACACTGCTCGTTATGTTGATCAAGGGGGAGGCAAGAGGAAAGGTAATGTGGTGCTTTTCTTTGCTTTTGATATGTAGTAAAATTCAGTTTGTTTGCAATGTTTGCCTTATTAGCTCTTGTTTTGTTCATGATATGTTTAGGTGCATTTGCTGTGTATTTGGAGCCATGGCATGCATATATCTTTGAGTTTTTAGATCTTAGGAAGAATCATGGAAAGGTAAGATTTGTTGTGTTTGGAATTAGTTCTTTTTTTTTAATATATTTTTGGTTATTTTTTGTTCTAGTTTAATCTTTCACTTGAGTCACCACTCTAATTCACATTATCATTGTTTTTTCTCAAATCATTGTAGGAAGAACACTGAGCTCGTGGGGAGGTTAAGAGGGAAGAGAGCGCGAATGGGGAGGTTAAGAGGGAAGAGGAATTGGTTTTGAACGATACCCAGTTCTCGAAATTAGACGAGCTTCTTACGCAGACTCAGTTGTACACTCAATTCCTGCTGGAAAAAATGGATGACATAACATTTGTAAATTTTCAGATACCCATTTGTTCATTTTGGAGTCTGGTTTATGAAGTCAATTTATGTTTTTTTTTATTAATTTAATTTGATGTGTTCTTAGGAAACAGAGAATAAGAAGGAAGAGCCCGAGCCCGAGCTTGAGCCAACAAAGGGAAAGAAAGGGGGTCGAAAGAGGAAAGCCATCTCACAAACAGGCAGTGTAAGTTGTTTAAATCTCTTTGGAGAGAATATTTATTGGGGCAGAACATTTCTTTTGAATGAGTGTTGTTATTAATGTAGTTACTGCAAAAAACTGTGTTAGTTAAAGATTCCGCCTTATCAAATTTAATCATGTTTTAGTTCCCCTTGATGTGGTGAAATGACTGAAAGTAATATCTTTTATTTATGAGCGAGGCTAGGGAACCAGGTTTTGGGATTTTATCATTTTTTCGAGATTACCTGGTTGCAAAGTTTTCTAGCATTTTTGTTTATTTATATATGTGTTAATTCTACTTCATGTGCATTCATGTACTAAAACAATGATCTCGTATTGTTGCAATTTCTTATTCTGCTTGTAGAACTGGAAGATGTTTGATTAGAGGAACAAAACAAGTTTTAACTTTTCATGTTAGCAGTCTTAATGAAGTGTATCACATAATGTACATGATAGCTTCTTCACGTTCTATGAAATGAACATGATACCAAACATGCTTTAAATACTGCATTGAATAGGACGTACGGACGTTAGATTGGAGCGACTATCAATGTTCTCTACTTCAGTATGGGTGTTTTCAATTATATTTCAGCTTTTGGATCTCTGATGGGTAGAGTGGAGCTGCAAATTGCAGTTATGAGTTTCTCTTTGACAATTCTAATGAAAAGTTTACCTTCAACTACATTTTCCTTTTACGTCGAGTATGTCAAAAGTAGTGAGCACACCTAAGTGGATGAATCCTTGAAAGTGTAGCCCCTTGACTAACTAAATTGAAATGAAATTTGTGTTTATTTATAGTCCTGACATTTCACTCAATATTGTCTCAAACTTGTGTGCTAATCTCCTTCTCTCTTTTCTCCTCTATTCTTTTCTCACCTTTTTCTCTATCGTTTAACAGCACCACCGAAACAGAGAGCACAAACACTGAGAAGAGAAATCATGTCTTCTCCAAGCAAACGCCAAGAGATGGATTTGATGAAACTGTAAAGTCTAATTTCTCTAATACCCAGTTCTTTTTCTTCTCTAATTGTGTGTATTTGATGTCTTTTTTAGTGTTTTAAAGACTAAATTTTTTTTAACCCTTTTTTGTTCAATCAATTAGGATGATGAGTGACTACAAGGTGGAGATGATCAACGATGGCATGCAAGAGTTCTATGTGGATTTCCATGGACCTAGTGACAGTAAATCATCAAAACTTTTGATTTTATGTTTCATCTTTGGTTTGTTCTTAGTAAAAATCTGATATTTTTTATGTGTTTTAGTCTCTGAGTAATGGGTAGTTGTTGTTTTTGAAGTTTTGTGTCAATTAATCATGTTGATCTTGAGTTGATGTTCAAAGCTTTGTGGGTATTTGATGTTTTGATTCAATCATGTTGATCACTATTGGATGCTTTTCTGTACTGGTGGGGGCAAAGTTATGGACTTTTCAATTAGATTGATTTCTTGAATTTTCAAAGTATGTTAAAGTCTTGTAGAATACTAGAACCTCATTTTTAATCTAATGGTTTTGTGCATTTGAGTCCATGATAACATGGTCTTTCTGTATGGTGGCATCACCTATAGACTAGTTGTTTACTTCATTTCTTCAATGTCCATTTTGCTTGTGGGTTGGATGTGGTATTTGCAGTTTACACAGAGGGATTGGTTTATTCTGTTAATGGGTCTTGGCAGGTCCTTATCATGGAGGGGTATGGAGGATAAGGGTAGAGCTCCCTGATGCTTATCCCTACAAATCTCCATCAATTGGATTTGTTAATAAGATCTACCACCCAAATGTTGATGAGATGTAAGCCTATTGAATCTTAAAACGCCGTGTTTCGGTTTTGAGTTAATTTCAAGTGGTTGTGATTTGTCTATCTACGTAAGGAGAAATGTTATAACTGAAAATGTTTCATTGGGTTTCAAATTTCAGGTCAGGCTCTGTTTGTTTGGATGTTATCAATCAGACCTGGAGCCCCATGAACTTCTTGGATGTAATTATGATGCTACTAATTTTCTACTAATTATGATGCTACTTAAGTTTCTATTCATGTAATTAAACGTGGTAGTCTAACTTGATCAGCTTGCTTGCTGTAGCAAGCAGCTCTTACTAGCTTCTTGTTTCTTTGGTTCCTTTTCTTTTAAATTTTATGCAAGGAAGCAAATAAAGCAAGCAAATAATTCTTGTTATGTCATATAAGCTAAAAAATTATGTTTAAATAGAGATCATATAAGCTAGTTTGAATCTGTTCTTTATTTTATTTTTTTGTACTTATAGTGTAAACATCTTTTCTTTTGTACCTCCCCTGTCTTGTGTATTCTTTGAAAGAGGTTGCATATTTTTCCTTCGCTCTTACTATGACTTAGGTCTGAACTGGTTGATATGATGCAGTGTTACAAGCCCCATCATCACCAGCTGCTAAATGGTTTACTGCAAAATCAGTGAAGAAGGTAAATTTGTTTGTGGTTATGTAGCTTGTTGATACAGCAGGGAGGGTTTTGGAACTTATTTTGATATTGGAGCAGGTCAGGTATGCAAGCATTAACTTTATTCTAGTCATTCCCTGCTGGTTATGTAATGAAGTATTAACTTTATAAAGATAAGTTAACTATATCTGATTGGTTTTTTTTTTTTTTGTTGCGACATATATGTATGAAAACAAAACAAAATTTAAGGATTTGTTTCCCTTATTAACTATCTGATTGGTTTTTTTTTTTGTCACTATGATAGCCCTTTTGCACAGAAACCAATACCAAAGTCAACCTTCCTTGCTTATAATCTTTCCATCATCTCCAACTCATAATCAATCAAAAACCATTAGCTTGTCGTCTTAACCCCCAATTCTCATTGTTCGCTCTACAAGTGTTAATAAAGAAATATACAGAGTTTATTGTGTTGATGAAGTGGATAGGCTATCACAGAAAACCTATTTCACATGTACGACTGATTTATATGCATGGGGTGGTCAAGGACCAATAAAAATGTCAAACTTTTTGCACATATATAGGCTGTTCAAACTACAACTGGGGCGGTCTGAACTGCCCCAGTAGTCACTGAAATATGGAGATTTGTGCCTTGTACCTTTTTTCCTTGGTTTACTAGACTGAGATAATGAGGTCTAAGTATTGTAATCTCTTCTTGTTGAATGATGTTATCTTTTTGCTCCAATCATAACAGTTTTATGTTATATGTTTGGATGAAAATGAGTTGTTTTCTTGTATTGGGTTTCATTGATTTGCTCTGTTTTTGTGTGTGGGTGTTGCAGTAAGAGATTGATCAAGCTTGTGTTATGCTCTCTTGTGTGTCGTTTTGATGTTAATATGCAGGGTTTTGACATTAACTTGAAGTGTCTCGTTTCTGGCCAACGTGTCTGACAATTAGTATCCATGTTGTTGTTATCTAACTTATTGACGACTGTTCTTGGATAAAGCTCTTGATCTAATTTTATTGTAGTATTTGCCAAATAGTTGAACAATTAGTATCCATGCTTCAGGGTTAATTTTGAAATCCTTCAGTTGAACTACAATGTGCCATCTGCTGGAACTGTTTTACTGCTATTCAAGATTTACACAAAAGATTGAATTTTGTAGGCAATTTCTACATAAGTTACTGAGAAGCTACCCACAACATTGATGCATGCACGAGCCATTGTTGCCGGCTCAATACATTAAGAATTGGAGCTGCTCTGTCTAGTTTTTTTCGGTGCTGCAATACACTGGACAGCACGCTCTGTTTTGACAGAGTGGTCTGTCCTGATGCACTCTGTTGCTCTTTTTTTTCTTCTGCTGTTAGTTTTTTTTTTCTTCTGCTGTTTGTGATTTGTCATATTCTGATCCATGTTCTTCCACATGACCTGCCTTGCAAAACAAAAAGTGAAAACTTTTCTAAACTTCTTAGGAGGTAATGTTGTTAAAGAATATATTTTAATTTGATGCAATATGCAATATAATTATGTAGAACTAAGAGCAAAAACCATGAATGGAACAATCATCCCGTTACTTGTTTAGTTCTAACTTCTAACAAAAGTCTTATATGTTTTGACTCAGTGGGTTACCACACAAAAATATGCAGCGATTCTATTTTTGGGACAAATGCTCGCACAATTGAAAAAGAAGTCTCCAAGAAAGTTGATATGTTTGCAAACATGCTTATACGAAGTGCTCAACAGTGCAATGAGGAAAAGGTAATAATACCAGCTGGCACTTTTCATATCATTTCCTGCTTACGTTTCTACTTACCAAAGGCATGCACATCACACAATTTTGCTCTTCAAGTTACGACTATTTAACATGCCTTCTCAGTCTTTGTACTAGTGTTGCATATCCATTGCACTTTTCAATTATTTGGTTTGGAAAAAAAATTGTTTGTCATGTTCAAGGATATCTCGTGATCCTCATACCACTTAAAACATCTACAAAGAGAGGTGTACTCGTACACTCCATGTCCAGCGACACTTTTATAGCTGGGTGCCAATTGACTTCCTAGCTAATCCCATGGAGAATGAGTCCCTTTGTCTAAGATATTTTAGTTTTTCAAGGTGTAAACCTTAATCAAGTCTAAGAGCACACTTCTTCTTCTTCTAAATACTCATGAAAAGAAAAGTACATTATGTACTCAGGTGAGAGACATTTCCCCAAAGTTTTCTAGGCAGAACAAGATTCTAAGCTAGCCGCCAGGCAATGTTAAGAGTGGAACTCTTCCTCCATGAGGAGCAAATGTCAATAAAGGAATCTGGCACCACTCAAAAAATTCAAAAGCGAGTCAAGAAGAAACTCTATAAAACCAACAGGGTTGAATGTTACAACAACCTCTCAATAACCTGCAAATTGCAAGATAAAATAAATAACTAAATTGTTTGGAAAACATATAAGAAGATAACTAAAGGAAAAAGAATTTAGAGATATGCTCTTCAATAACAATTTAATGGTAAAAAGATCTCCTATGATCTTGGTTTTCATCTTTTGCATATTATTAGTAGTAGCTAGTGAACTCCAACCTATATGTGCCCTGAACTTCTCTCTGATATTCCTTATGGTACTAAATCAGATATCTGGTCCTTAGGTACATTACCTTTACTCTACATATGTTTTGCAATGACCTTTTAAGTTGTTTATATGTGGAATTTTTTGCATTCTGCAGGATGTTGTATATATGAAAATGACTGCTCTAAAACCTGCATTTAAAGCCTTTGTAAGTTGCTGAAACTCTTTCTTGAAATTCAATAAGTTTGATTGATGACCCAACTTTGTTATTATTGATTATAATAAGCATTTTTTTTTGTTCAATTTAATCCTTATGTTCTGAATGATTGTTTTGTATATAAACACGTCAATGCTCATCTCCTGAAAAAACGTCAGCTCCCTAGCTTTGGATTCAATATTACTGCACATAATAATACTTCTCTCAAAAGAAACGGAGTTTACTGTCTAGCTTACCTTGCCCAAAAAAAAGAGTCTACTACCAATTCCATGTGGCTCATCCTTGAACATCTTATTTATGTTTTGGCTATTCTCAATATTTTCATTGAATTGTACTATATTGTAAGTGCAATGCATTAAATTAGGAAAATGTTGCAATTCTTTAAACTTGTGTTCAGCTTTTGGCTTTGCTCTGTTGAGATTATTATCTTTCGAAGTTGAAAGTGTTTTCATATACATGTTTAGAGAATGCATCTGAATGAAAATGCAATACAAGAGATTCATGACTGAAATCACCCCATGTTTGGCGGGGTATTACTATTAATATTAGAACAATATAAATAACCGGAAACTAATGTTATTTACAAGAGTCTCTCTGGTTGTCTATTGCTATTAAGTTTAGACATGCTATCCACAGTAACAGAAAAAGGCCAGTTAGATTTTGACTAATTGATGCCCTTTAATTTCATTGCAGGAAATCTTGTTCAATGAGGACCACCCTCTTCTTTTGAATTTATCATTTTCAGTTAGTCTAAGCCTTCTCCATATGACTAGCTGTTGTCTGATGGCTCTGATTCCCTTCTACTTGGCCTTCCAATATTGCTTTGTGAGTTAACAGTTGTTTATTATGGGCCTTTAACCTTGTTTTTTTGTTTGGTTAAAGTACTATAGTTATATGCTACTTTACCACATTCTACTTCTCAAATTTTGTTGTATTTTATTCTTAAAGCAGGCTGCACTACATGCTCTTGGAAACATCTCAGGAGAAAACCGTTCAGCCAATGATGCATTGCTGAATGATAATGCAGAAGAATGCCTTCGACATCTCATCTATGAGACAGCAGCTAATAGTTCAAAGCCGACACCATCTGTTAGTATACCTCCTGCTATTGCATTTGATAAGTCAATAGCCTTTGCTCATAGTTATTTTTGTCTTGTTTCTATCAAATTGAAGTTGAATTGTTTGGCTAATATTCTAGATTAGGATTAGTTCAACACTTTGTCCAGGTTCTGAAATATCTGTGTTGCTGGTACATATTTCATTCTTAAACTTTTACTTAGTTTTTTCCCTCATAATAGAGGGTATATATTTGTTAACGTTGTTTTTTTTCTTCTTCCTGTTTTTCTCTCCATCTATTTAGTGTAGCACTGATGATTTTCTATATTTAGAACTTAAAAACGATAAAGTTTTCTCTTATGAAGTAAGGGAAGTTTATAATAGGAAGTGTGTTTTATTTTTAAATTTGAACTTTCTACTAGTAATTTTATTTGTTCAACATTTTAATCCATTTTCAATTGCCAAATATAGGTTGAATTGTCAAAAGGCTGCGATGCGCAGTTTGCGATTGGCTCGAAATCACTCTAGGTCTGAGCATGAAAGGTTTGTCTACGAAGGATGGATTTTGTATGACACTGGTCACCGTGAAGAGGCATTGGCTAAGGCCGAGGAGTCTATCTCCATTCAGAGATCATTTGAAGCATTTTTTCTCAAAGCATATGTAGCAGACACAAACCTGGACTCTGTGTCTTCAACTTACGTCGCCCAACTTCTGGAGCAAGCTCTTAGATGTCCTTCTGATGGTCTTACCCTTACAGATACAGAGCGGCAGGTAAGCTCAATGGTTCTTCATTTTTACTGTGTTCTGCACAACTTGATTTAATTGGAAGTGTTTCCTATCTTTTCCTATCTGATTACTAGATGTCCATCCTCTTAAGCCTGGTTTTGATGTCTCTTAAAGTCTTGCATATGTTTTATAAGATAGGAATCACTAGGCACTTAATTGTTTGATATATCATAGAAAAATCATATAGTTGAAAAAATTATTATGTTGGAAGAAATTATTTGTTTGTTGAGACTCCTATGTGACAAAATGGCCCTTTTAAAGTTTCTCTTTTACAGTCTGATCAGGTGGAAGAAAACAATACTAGGGTAGATTGTCTCGAAAATAGGGACTCCTATGTGTGGTTGTTTGCTGTATGAACAAGCTTGAATTAGTCAAGCTTCTCCTCACACTGAGTATTAAGTTCATGAAGAAGGATATAAGAAAGTGCATATGAAAATATGATTTGATGGATTTTGGGAGGAGTATTACGTTTAGGAATTTTGACTATGATAGAGCAGAAAATAGGTATCGTTTTCAACCTGGCCATTCAAGGATAATGTCTCAAGTAAAAACTGAAGTTATTTATGAGACTCTGATCAAATAGATTCCATGGAATTGTTAGCAGTATTTCTTGGAATTTCTAGTGTTACTAAACACTCCCAATTGATTGGAAAGTACTCGAAGTGAACCCCATTCACCATTGTGTTTCATGCTCTGTTCATTATAACAAAGATTGCAGAAGTGGTTCAAATAACTAGCAATGTGTAACAAATAAAGAAGAGAAGATGGATCATAAGATACCCATTCCTGTCACAGTCAATCGGTCCCTTGCAGTTACCAAAACCTGATTATTTGATTGTTTATTTCTAGCCAAGTACCCCAAATCATGGCATAAAGACACAATGTCTTCCTCTTCCCTTATGCTTGAAAACACCCAAAGCAACACCTAGTCATCACAAACTCTGCATAGAATAACATGTACTCCATTTTCTTATGATCTTTACAACTTTTCTTCTCACTTTACTACTTTAGAAACTTTTGTTGTATGCTAAAGGAGCTGTGGCAACTGCAGCTATTGGAGAAATTTTGGTTAGAGCTCAAAGGGAAGATGAATGCCTTAGTGGCATCAAGTATTGTGGCCCAGGGGACAAATCTGCTTTTCTTACTGATTTATTTGCGTCAGTTACTTGTACTGCCCAACATGGGAATTTCCAAAGGCTCTTCTTGGATCTTACCAGAGTACATCCACGCCTTGATTTTCCTTCTGGATCAAAGCTTCTTGCTGGAGCTGTTCGTCTTGCAGAATAAATATATAGCTCACAACCACCTCATGCGCAAGCAGTCCAGGCAGTTTGCCCAGATGTCACCCTTTCACTCCAACAACATGTAAGATGATTGTCTTTGTCACTGTGTCTTAGAGTCTTTAGTTCGTGTTAATATTCCCAAGGAAACTACTCCTGTAAGACAGACCCATCCTAAGTTTTGGATTGGATGCCAGTTGAGAAAAGGCCAAGCAAGCCTGAAGTTTGTGGAACCTGACAATTTTGCAAGATGATAGCTTTTTCCTAGCACTGAATTACATGTATAATGCTCAGGAGGTCATGGTTTGAAAGTTCTCTATTTATTGATTGCATAATTATGCGGACATCCATGTTTTGTGTTTCTTTAGTAGTGACTTATAACAACTTAAAGAAGAATGTATATTTGTTCTTAAATAGTCATGTATTTTTTTTGATAAGGTTTTATGACACTTCTAAGTTATAACTTGAACGAGTTTACTGACAATAGCTTCCAAATAAAAGGTTGTGTTATTCATTTTGACATACAAAATTTGCAATTTTCAGGTACCTTGCGATGGTTTTATATCATGCGGGTGACATGGCTGGAGCTATAACACATCAACATAAGGAGCTTATCATTAATGAAAGGTGCCTTGGTTTGGACCATCCTGATACTGCACACAGGTATGAACTTGTTTGGATTGTTTTTGAGAAATTTATCATGGATATAATTACCCAATTGAACTGCGTTAATGTCGTGCAGCTATGGTAATATGGCCCTTTTTTACCATGGCCTCAATCAACCGGAGCTCGCTCTACGTCATGTCTCGAACAATGCTTCTGTTAGGACTGTCTTGTGGGCCTGATCACCCTGATGTAGCTGCAGCATTCATTATTGTTGCAATGATGTATCAGGATATTGGAAAGATGAATATTGCACTTCGTTACTTGCAAGAAGCATTAAAAAGGAATGAACGCCTTTTAGGTGTGGAGCATATTCAAACTGTGGTGTGCTATCATGCTCTTGCTATTGCATTCAACTGCATGGGTGCTTTCAAGCTTTCTCTTCAGGCAAGTCCATGAGAATAAATGTATTGCATATTCTTTGACCATTTGATGTAATTGTATAATCTGGTCAACTGACAAAACGTGCACAGCATGAAACAAAGTTTGGCACATTTGATGTAATTGTATAATCTTATTAATTACATTACTTTGCCTCTATTCGTTTAAGTTTGGCACATTTAAATTTTTATTTTCTAGAAATAAAACTTATAAGATGTAATAAAAAGTCATTTGATAGCAAAAAAAAAAATTGCCACGGCTTATAACCGTGGCTAGGACTGGCCACGGCTTAAAACCGTGGCTAAAACCTTTACAACGGCTTATAACCGTGGCTAACATATATTTTGCCACGGTTTTTAGCCGTTACTGAGGATTTAGCGACGCCTCTACAACCCACGGTTCTAAGCCGTGCCAATGGGTTACCCCCACGGTTTAAAACCGTTGCTAATGGCCATTTTTTGTGTAGTGCCATCATCTCAAAAATGATGTCTGTTTTCTTAATTTCATTTCTCAAAAACAAAAACATTTACAATCCCTAAAAGCTGAAATTGCGTATAAACGCATCGATGGACAAGTTCAGGATCCTAAGCTCCAATCTCAAATTGTTCAATGTCATGAACATTTGAAACAAGAGTTATGTTCTGACCTTCCCAATGTTTTTTGGCATCGTAAACGCCATGTTGTTCATCTTCCCTATGAACCATCTTTCAAAGAATTTATGATTCCCACAAAAGCTAGACCTATTCAAATGAATGTTGAACTTATTGACTATTGTAAACAAGAAATTAACACTCTTCTTTCCAAAAATCTCATAAGACATTCTAAATCCCCTTAGAGTTGTTCTACTTTTTATGTCAGAAAAGTTGTTGAACTTGAAAGAGGAAGTCCTCGTTTGGTTATCAATTACAAGCATTTGAATCAGGCTTTACAATGGATTAGGTATCATATCCCCAATAAGAAAGATTTACTTAAGAGATTATACTCAGCTTGTGTATTTTCTACGTTTAATCTCAAATCTGGATTTTGGCAAATTCAGATTCATCCTTTTGATAGGTACAAAACAGCATTCAATGTTCCTTTCGGCCATTATGAATGGAATGTCATGTCTTTTGGTTTAAAGAATGCTCCAATTGAATTCCAAAATATCATGAATGATATTCTTTCTCCTTTTTCTGCCTTTACAATAGTGTATATCGATGATATACTTGTGTTCTCTGAATCTATTTCAGCCCACTGGAAACACTTGTATCAATTTGAAAAAATCATAAAGAAAACGGTTTGATTTTATCCCCAACCAAAATTGATTTATTTCAAACCAATGTCTGTTTCCTTTGACACAAGATTTTTCATGTATATATATGACAGAAATTCTAAATGAAGAGGAAACGAGGGAGGAAAACAGCGAGGGGAGGGAGGTGGAGGGGGGACCGTTCACCTCCCTCGGGATGCGCACACAAAAAATGACAGCACGCATCCCGAAGGGGGTGAACGATTCCCCCTCCACCTCCCTTCCCTCGCTCGTTTCCTCGCCACGTAGAATCACTCTATATATGTAGAGTTTCATGGGAACCAGATAATGCCTGGGGTAGAGGAATCTTATCCTAACTTACTGGCGAACCCCACTAAATTAGACAAAACTAGCCGTTAGCTAGAGAGGTGTAACTTGGTACTGCCACTACGACTGCCACTCCCACTCCCACTCCCTCAATAATGCATTTATGTAAGTGGAAGCCCATTGATTCAACTAAACAAATGGATCTTTCCCTTGCTGTTATGTTTGTTTCTTGGGCCTTTTCATCTTAGAGATGACTGACGATTGCCTTTGTTTGCTTAGTATTTACAGTCAAGGACATATAACACTCTCATTGATTTGTCCATCAATTGTGGGCCTTATCACCTTACAGTGTGAAAATGTGCCCTGAATAAGAACTGAAAGAGTCTACAATGTAGTAGGCATAATAAGAGCAGTACTGGCCAGAGTTCTCATTGAGTTGTCATCTGTACACAATAAAATAAGCACCTTGATTGAACCAACCTTGTTGTGTAGAGTCTATTTTAGGGGCTGATAGATATCCAATTCCAGTTCGGAAGTGGAACAGCCGATTCAATGGGTTTTCTTATATCACATGTGAAGTGGAGCATGCTACGTAGTGCAAAGCATCCTGGCTAGACAGGAGGAAGTTTACCTGTTGAATTATGGCGCGAGCTGCAGGTTAAATGGGCGACATTTAACATCCCACCATATCCATATGGCCATATCTATGATTAAAGGTTTGTTTTAGTTGGACCTTTTGATTTCGTGGAAATGATAGTTTGTGCTTTAATTGGACCTTTAGCAAAATTCCTTGTCGATTTTAAGATAATTATAATTGAAAACATGCATGATTACACATGCACATGTCACTTGTTGTATTAGAAGAACTCAATCACGGTGGTAAATAAGAATAAATCACAATTAGTGAACAATAAACTTGGTAAAAGCAATCTAACGGTTCTCTCTCTCCATTAAATTATTAGAAAATTAAATCATACATCACTTATTACAAATTAAATCATATTTTTCACTTATTTTTTTTACCAAAATCTACACAATTCAACATACATCTCGAGAAAAATCAAATGGTCCAAATTTAATAGAACACAAATCTTTAGGTAAATTTAACGGTCCAAATTTAATATTACACTAATCTCGAGAAAAGTATAATGGTCCAAATTTAATGGAACACATATCGAGGTAAATCTAACGGTTTAAATTTAATAGTATAAACATCTCGGTCCAAATTTAATAATACATAATGTCAAATTTAATTATGCACTCATCTCAATAAAATATATTATTCAGCACGTATCTCGAAAAAATCTAACAATTTTGCACGCATCTAAAAAAAAGATGGTTCACCACTCATTTCGAGAAAAAATAAACGATCCAAATTTAATAGAACACACATCTCTAGGTAAATCTAATGGTCTAAATTTAATAATTCACACATTTCTAGGTAAATCTAACCGTTAGATTTTGATGAAAAATCAAATTGTTGGATTGTCATCGAGATACATGTTGAACCGTTTTGATTTTGGTAAAAGATCTCTAGTTAAATCTAACTGTACAAATTTAATTATGCACTTATCTCGAGAAATTTAATTATGCACTTATCTCGAGAAATTTCTCTCGAGATATGTGAACTATAAAATTTGGACCGATAAATTTTTATCGAGATGAGTGTACTATAAATTTGGACCGTTAGATTTACCTAGAGATGTGTGTTCTATTATATTTGGACCATAAGATAGATTTTGGTAAAAGATCTCTAGTTAAATCTAACGGTACAAATTTAATTATGCACTTATCTCGAAATGTGTGAATTATTAAATTTGGACCGTTAGATTTTTTTTGAGATGAGTGTACTATTAAATTTGGATCGTTAGATTTACCTAGAGATGTGTGTTCTATTATATTTGGACTATTAGATTTTTCTCGAGATAAGTGTATAATTAAATTTGTAACGTTCGATTTAACTAGAGATCTTTTACGAAAATCTCAATGGTTCAACACGTATCTCGAGGACAATCCAACAGTTTGATTCTTCACAAAAATCTAACGATTATGCTTACCTGGAGATGTGTGAATTATTAAATTTAGACCGTTAGATTTTTTTCAAGATGAGTGTACTATTAAATTTGGACCGTTAAATTTACCTAGAAATGTGTGTTCTATTAAATTTTAATCGTTTATTTTTCCTCGAAATGAGTGTTGAACCATCTATTTTTTCTTGAGATGCGTGTAGAACCGTTAGATTTTCTCGAGGTTCATGTTAAATCATATTTTTTTTTCTCGAGATGAGTGCATAATTAAATTTGATATATATGTACAATTAAATTTGGATCGAAATGTTTGTACTATTAAATTTGAACTTTTAGATTTAACTTGATATGTGCGTTCCATTAAATTTGAACCATTATATTTTTTTCGAGATTAGTGTAATATTAAATTTGGATAGTTAAATTTATTTAGAGATGTGTGTTTTATTAAATTTGAACAATTTTGAGAGTTATGTTTAATTGTGATTTAATTTATAATAATTGAATGGAAAGAGAGAAAAAAAAGTGAAACAAAAAAGAGAAATTCTAGGTGTCGAGGAAACCAGCGAGAAAATGAGCGAGGGGAGGGAGGTGGCGGGGTGGGGACCGTTCACCTCCTTCGGAATCACCAAAAAAGATGACACGCATCTCAAAGAAGGTAAACGGTCTCCACTCCGCCACCTCCCTCCCCTCGCTCATTTCCTCGCTGGTTTCCTCGACACCTAGAATTACTCAACAAAAAAATATGGTAAATGAGAAATCGGGGGTAGTGGGCTCCTGCGCACATGTCTTAATAAATTTTAAAAAACAAAATTAATTATTTGTTTTGACAGAAATTGAATCTCTTTTCAAATTCATCAATTTGAACCATCAGATTCGACGATTTCATCATATCCGACGATTGAGACATGTGCTCAGGAGCCCCGGGGGAGGCAGAAACGCGTGGTAAAGGAAAGGTTAAAAAAGTGTTGGGAAAGAGAGCGTTGGGATGGGATGGGACGGGATAGAAGTGACCTATGCATTGGCGCGGGCCAGGCTTTCAAGAATTGAGCAGAAATTGAGATGAGATGAAAGAGAGTTTGTTGGGCTGAAAGGACGCCACTATCTGCGGGTTTGGTATTGTAAGATTGTGTCAGATTTGGGCGTCAGTCATGTGCATCGATTCAATTCAATTTCAAACAAAGTGAAGGCGTGCGTGCGTGTATACGGTAGACGGAGACAACACATCTCTTGTAATTTTGTCCAGTCAGTTGCCCTTCTCACGCCGCTCAACCCAAACTTAAAAACTTTGTTGATTGCATTGGAGTTAAAACCGTACTTAGAAGAGAGAATATTCCCAAAATCATCCATTGATGTATGTGCCACTACGCCATTGCCCTTGCTTTTCCTCAAATTTTCAATCCACCCATTTCATTCATAGGTAGAATCATAATTCAATAAAATTGCAGAAATTATAAATGTCGAGGAAGTGGGCAAGGAAACGAGCGAGGGGAGGGAGGTGGTGGGGTGGGGACCGTTCACCTCTCTCAAGATGTGTGCTGTCCTTTTTGGCGGTGCATTCCAAGGGAAGTGAACGGTCCCCACTCCGCCACCTCCCTCCCCTCGCTCATTTTCTCGCCATGTAGAATAACTCATAAAATTGTCATGAATTCATTACTATTATTAAAAAAAAAAAAAAAAAATGACATTTTTTCAAAAACTCGCTCCACTTGATTAAAATAGGATTGTTTACGCAGTAGATAAGTTTTATTAATTTAAAATTACTTATCAAAATTTGGATGATTACACATTGGGTACATCTAGAGGGTAAAACAACGAATTTGTTTGGCATAACTATCTAGCTCGGTTTCTGACTATGCTCAGGATGGCTTTCCAACTGAGTGTTGATTATGCTACATGGGCTTGTCTTATTAGCGAAGAAACGTGAGAGGGAGGGAGTGCAACCCTCCACCTTCCTCGAGATGCGTGAAGGCACATATCTCGAGGGGGTGGAGGGTTGCACCCCCTCCCTCGCCCGTTTCCTCGCCAATTAGATGAAATCCTGGCTCTGGCAAGACAGTTACTCTGACATTTCCTGAATCTACTTTAGACGGGTCCTGCCTCTGTTCAAGACATGATGGTTACTCAGACTGGTCCTAACTCTGCTCAAGACAAGACTGCCTGGACGAGATCCTGACTCTCTCCAGGATAGCTATTCAGACTAGTCTTGACTATGCTTCGTACAAGACGAGTATCTAGATGGGGAAATTCTTTGTTGCACCGGGATTTGGTGCCTGGTTGGTGCCTGGACCAACCAAGCACCGTATCTCAGTGCACATCTACGATGCCTGGTTGGTTCAGGCACCAAGCCAGACACCAAATCCCGGTGCACTGTAGTATGACTCATCTGGATGAGATCCTAACTCTGTCCAATATGGATTTGACTTTGCACAGGATGGGATCGACCTATAAACCAATACAAAACTTATTCCGAGCATTAGGGGTGGGCACGGGAAGGGATGGGACGAGATATACCCATCCCTATCCCATCCCGTTCATATGGGACGGAACGGGATGGGAAAAACCTCATCCCGACCTCGTCCCATCCCAAACGGGTTAGGGAAGGGACGGGATCAGCAGGTACCCCATTTCAATTCAAAGGTACCCCATTTCATCTTCTCTTTTTTTGGTTAACTTTTATCAATAGACATTCTCAATTAAATAAATAGCCAAATGACAATAGAAATGAACGAGAAGCTCAGACGACAGAAGAGAAAAAAAAGAAAAAACTACAAAACAATACAACAGTAGTGTAACTTCTATCTTTCCCTGTAAAAGAAAGGAAATAAAAAAAAAAAAATTTAGTAATGGAAAACTTCATAGAAAAATGTGTACAATATAGTAGTTCTCTCAACTTAACGAATCAAAACACTGGTATTACTCTAAACCGAGATGTTGGAGCATAAAAATGCAAAGATATCAACTACATCAACATTCAATAAACAATTAAGAATAATAGCAAGATTCCTTTCTCAGATAATTCTTTGTAATTCGGATTCAGATATGTCTTCATCCTATTCAAATTGTATCCATTGACTTACTGATCAGGTTTCTCTACTATAACAAGGATTTGGGGTGCAGCTGAGAGAAAAGCGTGCCTGTCAAATTTTGTAGTGGGCCAAATGCTAAGAACTTTTCAATTTCCCTCTAACAAATCCTTTCAATCAAGTCACCACACCTACAAATAAGTTTTAACGCCACCCTCAGCCACTGAAGGCATCATCCATATATGCAATATTCTAAATAAAAATAATTAATTAAATAAAAATATTAATAATTAATATTAATAAATTAGTTCGGGATTGGCGGGATTGAAAATCTTCATCCCATCCCATCCCATCCCATCCCATTCTAGATCGGGATCGGGATGGGGATGGAATTATTCAATCCCATTAAGACCCGAAAAAATCGGGACGGGACGGAAACGGGATCGCGGGATGGGATGCCCACCCCTACCGAGCATCTCATGAGACAATGGAATGCTCATTATACTCTGATGCTTAAGCCAGTTCCTACTCGAGATAAAACTCTAAGTAATACTAACTACTTTTGAAAAATATTATGGGGCACTCTGTGTTCCTATTTTGATATTTGCAAATGTGTTTTATCTATGGCTATGCTATACTTATATAGAGCATAGGGAGCTACATTTGACTGGCATAATTTCTGGCAGAAATTAATCTTGTTTTCTAGTTGTTACTTATGTCCAGGTTCAACATATTTGATGATCTCTACGGAACACTTAATAGAGTACATATTTACGTCGACACACGTTAGGCACATGCTTATCATCTTTTACAAGGTATCATAACTTCCCCTAACAACACCAATATCAACTAAAACGATAAAAGTTAATCACATTATCCACAATTTCACAACACACGAGTTGTGAATAGGTTGCAATTGTGTTAATTGAATGGACAAAGGGCTTACTTATAATTCTCTAAGAAAATTGACGCTCAACCATAAAAGACTTTGGACACCATCAACCAATAGTGTCCAATTTTCTTATGGGGCTCCACTTGGGAAAAAAGAAAATTCCATCTTTTTGTTACACTAAACCCTCCTTTAATCTGTGCCGTACACGTGTCATGGTAATCTCATCAGCAGAGCAAAGCGGGTCTGAGTCCTAATCTGACAAAGCCCAGAAAACGTTAAGCCCATTTTGGCAAGATCCAGAAGGTTGGACCCAAATTGATGCGCCCTACTAAGGCCACACGTCACATAGTCAAGCCCAATACCCGTAAGGGCTACTCAAACAATTATTTGGGGAATCGACCTAAGATAGACAAGCCAGCAATACATTGGTTTCGACCAGGAAACAAATATCGAAGTATAAGTCGTACATGGAAACGCCCTCGCATGGACAATACTCCAAAAAGGAAACCTCTCCCACAAATCTAGGAGCACAGGTCGTGTAAGAAAACTCTCCTACATGAACGATTCCCTTCTAGGAAAGGATCTGCAACAAGATCTCTTTCCCTAAACTATGCCACCAAAGACTTAGCCGAATAAGGACTCTCGCATTATAAATAAGACACAGGGTTGATGAACAAATGTATACTACAAAACCTAATTTACAACTTCAAGTCTTTCTCAAGCCTTGTTTGACTTTAGCATCGGAGTGTCATTGGCTGTTACAACAGTGGTTTTTAGCACACGTGTGGGGAATGACAAAGTTCTTTTAAAATTAGTGATATCACCCTTCCTCACAGTCCAGATAGATGGTGACCATGAGATCTCGCAATAATGGAGACACCATTGAGCCCTCAAACGCTCGAACTAGTGGAACGTCACCAGTTCTGGCAGTACTGGCACCGCGGGGGTACAACCTCGGACCCCCGTGATCGCAGCAGCCACAACGGACCCCAGGGTGAATCTATTGTAAACCTAGATGCAACAAATTACATGAGCGGTGGAAATGCTTACTCATCGGAACCCTTCACCCACAGAATGAGACCCGGAATAGCAAAGAGCCTCGTCCCCCGAAGACACGAGATAACACGTTCAGGAAAGACATGCTGCTCTACGGATGCTCAGTGAATCAGAGGCCAATGAGCGACCATCGGAGATCCAGCGTCTAGGGTCGACAAACCTGCCTCGCAGGACCCCTTCCTGCTTTGGGCCACCAATCCTGAGATATTGTTCAACCTCACCATCCCCCCGTTCATGGATCACATCATGAACGAGGCATTGCCGAATAAATTTACTCCGCCAAAGTTGGAGTTCTACGACGGGACATCAAACTCGTCTGATTACTTATGCCACTTTCAGCATGTAATGACGATTGATGAAGTTGATTTTCACTCTCAGCTGACATGGACAAGGAATGCATGTGAGCCACTGACCACCGTTGTGGTGGCCGATGACACTTCGATGCTAAAGTTAGACAAGGATTTGAGAAAGGCTTAATGTTGTAAATAGGGAATTTGTAGCGTTCCTTTGTTCACCAACCTCATGTATTATTTATAGTGTTGGAGTCCTGGCTCGACTAGGCCATCGGTGGCGTAGTTTAGAGAAGGATATCTTTATAGAGATCCTTCTCTAATTAGGAGTCGTCTTGAGGATGAAGGTTTCCTTGTTAGATCTGTGTTTCTAGACACGCGGGAAATAGTTTCCAATTGGATTGTTGTCCATAGATAAAAGTTTTCATGTACAACGTATACTCTGGTATTTGCTTCCTAATTGGAAACAATGTACTGTTGGCTTGCCTGTCCAAAGCTGAACCCCAATATACTTGTCTTAACAGGTCTTACGGGTAACGAGGATGGTTATGAGACATATGGGCTAAGCAGGCTGTAGTAATTTGGGTCTGTCTAGCGGACTGCACTTCGTGGGCTTGATATCACTTGGGCCGGATCAGTGCTAAACTGACGCTTGGGCCTGTTGTTCCTTGAGATCATCATGACATGTGTACGGTGTAAAAAGATGACATTTTGGTGTATCATCAGTTGCTCCCCCTAAGTTAATAGGCCATCATATCAGTCCACTAAGTCACTTTTTGAAAAGATATGTCGCTCATGATGATTGAGTCTAAACTGTTACTAGAGCAGCGCGCTCCGTTAATTAAGCGTGCATCAGTTCAGTGGAGAAAAGGCAGGAAATCAATCTCTATTTAGATTTCCCTTTTTGAAGAAATTGATTCCTTCGCTTTTAGAGACTCCGCTATGTTCTACATTTAATCGATTGCTTGTTCATTTCTTCCATGGCTCACAAAAATCAACTTGATGATGAACTTTTTGCGTAAGGCCTTCAGTTCTTTGAAGATAGGCCGACCTTCGAATGTTTCCTCCAGAAGGATTCGTCCGTTTACACCATGGCATGATTCAATCTGGCGTCTGTTTTTCTGTGCTCGACGAGATCTAGGACTTTCTGAAATTTCTTGGTAACCCTTCTTCCTAGTTGGTACCGAATGAGTACATGACTAATCTTCTTATATTGATCAGGGAAAAAGACACTAGTGTACGCGTGACCCCTAGGGTGATTCAGTTACCGACTTTTCCTCGACTAAACGATGACGCCGTGTGTAAGATGAAGTCGTTGCCTTACTTTGGGAAATTGTTGGATGAATTTAAGTTCTAGCATAAATTCTGCTTTTTGGTTCCTTCGGACTCGAAGTACTTCAAGTTCAATGGTCGTCCGCTCGAGCAGAAATTTAGGCCACTTTGTAAGTATAATTTTGTCCTTTTATTCCGTTCTGCCGATTGTATGTTGATCGTTGCGTATGTTCTTTGTAGGGAGGTTCCCACTACTCTTTTTCTTCAGAGGAGGAAGTTCCTATGAAGGCATTCTGTGACGCCTCAGATGAGTATGGAGGATGTTATCTGCCCATCCAATTTTAGTCGTAGTGGATTATGGGTCCACTGGCATGTGGCTCCCACTATTTTCAAAGTGCCGAAGGTTAAGTCCGAATGTGAAGTTCCTTCTAAGAAAAGGAAGGCTTTTAAAGTTAAGGCTCCTAGCCTGTCAGACACAGAGAGGCTTTCCGAGACGCTTGCTTCTTTCATAAACTCGATGAGGTCTCGCACTGAGGCTGAGTTTGCCTCTAAACGGTCGGCTTCGTCGAGAGAGAAACATGGGCCCACTACTCCTTTTTCCCCACTACTCCTTTTTCCTCAGAGGAAGAAGTTTCTATGAAGGCATTCCGTGACATGCATCAAATGAGGTGGAGGATGTTATCTGCCCATCCAATTTTAGTCGCAGTGGATTATGGGCCCACTGGCATGTGGCTCCCACTGTTTTCAGAGTGCTGAAGGTTAAGTCCGAATGTGAAGCTCCTTCTATGAAAAGGAAGGCTTTTAAAGTTAAGGCTCCTAGCCTATCAGACACATAGGGGCTTTCCGAGACGCTTGCTTCCTTCATAAACTCGAAGAGGTCTCGCACTGAGGCTGAGTTTGCCTCTAAACGGTTCGCTCCGTTGAGAGAAGAACATGAGTCTGACCTGTCGCTAGAGGTGGAGGTTGTAGCATCTTATTTGGAGAAGGACCAAGTGCAGCTAATAGGGGTTGATGATGCATCGAAGCTGAGTACTGACCAGGCTGAAGCTTTGAATAAGAAGTTGATGCTGGCTGTCGTGGTGGTTTCTACTAATACTGACAAATCCAGACCTGTTCTGCTAGAAGGTCTCGATAAAGATTTTTCTTTGGTAAGGAAGGTCAATCGTTCTGCTGGTGGATCGTCTGACAATAGTCGTTGCAGCGTGGAACATCCTTCTTGCAGTCCACATTGCCTTATGTCTCACTCCAAGCCGTATATTGAGATAATGGAGGGTCTGATTGACAATTCGCCTCCTTCACTCCCTTCGAATTTTACTGAGCCGACTCGCAACAAATGGTCGGCTGCTGGAACCACACCTTGCACCAGAAGGTTGACATTGATTATGCTTCGAGGAAGCATATAAGCAGATGTTATATCTGACTAGCGAGCCACGCTTCGAAGCTCGAGGAGTATGCACTAGACGAGAATATGGATAAGGGCTGAAACATCTCATGCTAGGGATGTCGCATCTAGCTAAGTGTTCGTCCCTGGGACGGAAGTTGAGGCGGCTCGTGAGAAGGTGTACACCATGAAGCGTGTCTTTTCAAATATGCAGAAGTCATCTTCTGATGCACTCTTTGAGGTTGAATCGCTGAGAAAGCAGATCGAAGAGAAGAGGCTAGAAAAATCAGTCATTGATGCGGAGACCCAAAGGGTTCATTTGAAAGCCCTTGAGTTTGATTTAGCAGAAGCAGTGTCCACAAGGGATAGATCCAGAGAAGAATTGAACCTGGTCTGATATGATCTAGAAGTTGCGCAGGAAGTTGAGTCTAAGATGCACTCTGAGTTGCAGTCTCTTGCTAAGGAGAATACCAAGAAATAATCTAAGTGGGTCGTTCAAGGGCAAAAGTTAGAGGCCGATGGGGAATTCAACGTTCGGGAAGTAAGGAAAGCTGGGGACCAACTTCTCCTGGAGCAGCAAGAACTTAATGTAGTTAAAAGTAGCCTGATTACTGAGTAGTCTCAGACTAATGCATTTACAGGCAAGCTGGAGTTGTTGGAGCGTGAGCTTGCTGAAGTAAAGGTGTGCGAGGAAGGGCCACTCAAGGCGCAAGGGCACATTTGAATTCCACAAGATCGTGCAAGGGTTGGGCTGATGAAAGAAGAGCATTTGGAATGGGATCTTTCTTACTACAAGAAGGTGTCCTTTGCAGACTTCGGAGTGATCTCTGAGCTATCAGAGGAAGAGGGCAATCCGAATCATGACGCTCAAGCTGAGGCACGCACGGACGCAACTTCTGCTTCTTCTCCTATTAAGCTTAGTTCCCCTGTAATTGTACCTCCTCCTGATGAGGAGTGAATTTTGTACATTTGTGCCTTTTGTTTCAACTGTTAATGAAAACAAGTGTCGTTTGAGTATGCTTTGCATCTATATTGTGTTCGGTCTCCCTATTGCATGCTTTCCATTTTGCCTTGTCGTTTTATTTTGACGTAGGTCCTGTTGGGTTAGCAAGGAGTCAAGTGGTTTATCTTCTGTTGAGAGCTTGAGCTTCATTGCCGTGAGTAATTCTGACCAGTACTTTCGTGAGGTAACAAAGTTACTATCGCGTGGTTATGTCCAACAGTGAACATTATGCGGATGGTTTGGCAGCGGGTTACTCTACCCAGGCTATAGCTCATCCTTAAGGTAAGTCGTTGGAGGCTCAAGTTATTTATTTGACCAACAATTGTGGTCGTTGGCATGAGTGAACTTTGTTATTGAGAACATGCTTCGTCATCTGTAGTTGAGCAAGAGCGCTTGGCCCGAGTCAAGTTTCATAAGCTCGGACTGGTCTCCCGTGATAGCATTCATTCGTGCCTAGTGGGTTAGTTTTTGAGTCGGCTCAAGTGGCCATTGCTGATAATGGGATATCGGCCTATGTGGGCGTGAAGATGCTGTTTGAGCTTTAATCAGGTTTGGTGACCATGGTTTGTAAAAGATCAGTGGTATCGTGGAAAGCCATTGACATCAGTCGAAGCTTACTAGGCTCCCACCTTCCAAACCATCTACATCCGCGCGAAGAAGGCTACAAGTTTGGGATGAGAAAATTTGGTGACCATGGTCTGTAGAATAGCACGGTCCCATGGCAAACCAGTGGCATCAGCTGGAACTGACTAGGCTCCCACCTACCAAATCATCTACACCCATGCACATCGAGCTACAGACTTGGGAGTTTCGGAGACCATGATCTGTAGAAGAGTAGTGGTTCTGTGGCAAGCCGTCGACATCAGTCGGAATTGACTAGGCTCTCACCTTCCAAACCATCTACACCCACGTAAAGCGAGCTACAGGTTTGGGAATTAAAAATTTGGCGACCATGATCCGTAGAAGAGCAGTGGTCCCGGGATAACACGTCGGCATCAGTCAAAACTGACTAGGCTCCCACCTTCCAAACCATCTACACCCGTGTGAAGCAAGCTACAAGTTTGGGAGCTGACCAGAAGTTGTCATCGTCAGTTGTCACTGACTAGGCTTACCTGATCGGGTTCGGCGACCATCGTTCACGGAGGGGCCACAATCCCCAGTGAGTCATCATCATTAGGCGTGAGAGCGATAACTAGACTCCCACTTCCTAAGCCATCAACATTCGCGAGCAGCGAACTAGACATCGAGATGAACCAGAAGCCGTCGTTATCAGTTGAAACTTACTAAGCTTGCCTGGCTAGGTTGAGGCTCCGCCTGTTACGGGCAGACGAGCCTACTTTCGAAATCATATTGCATTGTGCGGATTAGTTTCCACTAATTTCAATGAAAGTTTTTTTTTTTTTAAAAAGAGGTACCTTAAATCAGCTGGTAATATATAAGTGTGTTCTGTGTGTCAAGAAAGACTAGTGCCTTTACTGCTTGCGTCAACACATGTGGCAGAGTGCTGCTCGGATAGTGGGCTGAGCCGATGGGTTCATATAAGAAAAACTAGGTCCTGTCGCAGGATCATGGTTTCACGTGTACGACGTAGATTGTTTGGTGCCACGCGTACGACATAAAGTATCGGTTACTCCTCCCAATTAATGGGGTTGTGTGCAACATCATTATTTGATTGTACGCGAACCCGTGCGATTTCATTGGGAACCAACGCCTCCTCGTTTTCCATACGGTATTCAATGCTGATGTGTTTGTTTGGTGAGCCACTACCTCTATATAATGGCGTTTCTTCACCATTGTAGGCATTATCTTCTACATAGTGCATTTTTCATATGCTCTTACTAAAAAAATATGTTTTGGGTTTTCCAAGGCTGAAGGAAGATCTCCTCCACTACCTCTATATTTGCACTGATGAGTCTTGATAAGACTTGCTATTATGCGTGGTCACCTGCTCTCGGTGAGTACCTAATTGGTTCGTTGAGACCTTGTAATTTCTTCTCATATTTCGTAGAAGAAGTACAGACTTCTCCTCAAGGGACGAGTATGTCGTTTATGTGTTGGTGCCATGTCGGTGCTTCAAACAACATAATTTCTAAGATAACACCTGCAGCCAACTTTGGAGCGGTTGTTTACCTCCTCTCTCAGCTAGCATTGACGCATTGTGCTGCACTGGAATTCGAAGTGGTGGGGCGGAGTAAAGTTGGACATGGCTTGTCGGAATGGGCTATTGACTCCCAGACGCCCCACTCATCCCTTAGCAGAAGGGTGCACTCAATCTGTTTCAACCTGATACTTGTCCCAAGTTCATCTGGTTTGGCTGATCGAGCTTGTGAATTGGTTGTAGCTTCGATCATCGTGTCGTGGGACTTTTGGTTGCTAATTTTGTACCACCTCAGGTCATCCTTGCAAGTTGGGTCTGACAAAGTATTGAATTGAATGCGCACTTTCATACTTCTTTTTGTACATTTGCTCTTGCTTGCAAATCATTTTCTCCGGAGAATTCACAGAACGGAGCTCCTAGAGGGCACTGTAGTTTACCTGGGGTACCTTTGCTGTCACCTCTGAATCCTCTTCTGAAGTTGGTCTGTTGAAGCGAATCTTTACTGTACATCACATCAAATTTGGATGCTTGTATTTTGTAATATTTTGTGCCATCTGGGCTAACGTTGTAACATCTTTCCAGTAATCAATAAAGTGTGTTTGCTTAATTATCTTATATTTCTCAAATTAGTGCAAATCACATAAGTTCCTAAAAATTACAACTTTAAACTGACTACTGAAAGAAAACTAAACAACTAACAACTGCATAGATTGATTGTTGGTGGAGAGAGGTTGATCCAGCCCCGAAGTAAATTTGCATGGCCCTTGCTTGGATCGTAAGTACTTTCATGGAGTTGTCAAGTTTTGCCGACGCCGTTAAGGTTACTGAAGAGTTAACCTTGCATGGGAGGATCCTTTTGTACCCACTAATAGTTGTGGGGTTGTGTTCCCATTGCAATGACCTCTCCGCTGGGCCTGACGTTCTGTCGGGCCAGAGGGCGAACCGCCCCTGTAATGTTGTTTTGTTCTTTGTTGCGAAGTTGAGATACTGTTGTTGGGTCTTTGTCCCCAGTTTATGAGTTTGGCTCTTGTTCAACTTGTCTGGCCGAGCTCCAGCTGAATCTGAGAACATTCTATCTACTTTAGTGCAACATAGTGGCAGCCTTGTGCCGTTGGTTGATCCCTGCGAATTATCCCTTCTGAGTGATTGGCGGTATACTTGACGCACTGATGAAGGGTGGAGACTACTGCTTCCATCTGATAAAGCCAGGGCCTCCCCAAAATGAGGCTATCGGTAGTCGGTGCATCTAACACCATGAAGTCCAGGAACAAGACCTTCATCAATTGTTGCTCTCTAACCACCATTGCTAGCCTTATCCTCTCGATCGAGAAGCATTTTTCTCCGCTAAACCCAATCAGTGGGTAGTCGAAAGGCGTTAAGTTCTCCTCCTTGAGGTCCATTCTGCGGAATGCATTGTAGAATAAGTCATTGATAGAGTTTCTCGTGTCCACCAGGGCCCTCTTCACTTTTCACCTTGCAATAAAAACCAAAATGACAAGAGCGTCAATGTTCGATGCGCGAACGCCTTCGAGGTTCTTATCTATGAAAGTCAAGGTCAGGATTGGGCTATGTACCCATGAATAATACACGCGTTTGTCCTCATTGTTTGGATGTGTCCGCATCTCAAAGAGTGTTCACTTTTGGGACTTGTCAGACTGTTCTTCTTCTGATCCGACTCTATTAAGGACATATATAATGCCCGAAACCTCCTTCTCGATCTTTTTAACCACCTCTCCATTTTCATGGTACGGTCTTGTCTTTTTTTTCGAACCTGGAAACTCCTTCAGCTTGCCCTTTCGGATCTAGTATTCAATCTCATACCTTAGGCTCTTACAGTCGTTGGTGTCGTGGCCACCCTCCTTGTGGTATGAGCAATACTTGCTGTTATCAAGCTTGGAGGGGTCTCCGCGCTGCTTCGGGGCCATTTCAAATCCTCTCATTTCTTCATGGAATTAAGGACGTCCAACAAGCTAGAGTTGAAGAGGGTCATGGTTCTAGATCCGACATAGTTGGAAGATTTATCTGACCTGGCCCAGCCAGAGTCTGACCTGCTCTCGTTGCTCTTTCGTTTGTTTTGATCTTCGTCTTTTCACCTCTTTCCCTCCTTTATGTCCCTAGAAATGGAGGGTTTCTTCTCTACTCCAGTCTCATTCCTTGCTCATCTCATCTCATCCAAGGTAATGTCCACAAATGGGGGAACAGAAAAGTGGTACAACACGTCTGGGTCGTGAGCCCCTCGGTGATGAGGGTTTTGTATGGCGGGTTTGTCTACCCTGAAAGTTGGATCCCCATTGAATGCATCACCGCTTATATTCTAGTAAGAACTAGCGAGGACTTAACTCTCTTGTGCTTGCTCTCTGTTGTTGACTTGAGATTGAGGTTTGTGTTGTTCCTGATCTCCATCGGCGGGTGGAGGGTTCTGCTAAGTGAGAATCTCCACTCCTTTAGCGATCTGTTGCATCTGCAATGATAGCATATCTATTATGGGGTTCGTCGCCGCTGCCAATGGTGTGGGGGTGTGAGCCTGTTGCCCGTGTGTTGTCGGCGCTGCTGGAAGCGGTGGTACAACGCCAGTCTGAGTGTTTTACGTGTCCCCCTGATCTCCATTGTTGCTGGATTTAGTGGTCACCAACTTCTTGAACTCTGAAGAGAGATGATGTTAGTGTTTCGCTAGGAACTTTGTCGTCCCCAAGGACGACGCCAAACTGATGCTGTCGATTTTCACTCCCTGTTTGACCTTGTCCTGCTGACCTGCACAAGGAACACATGTGAGCTACAGACCACCGTTGTGGTGGGCAATGGCATTCTGATGCTAAAGTCAGGCAAGGATCTAAGGAAGGCTTAATGTTGTAAACATGAAATTTGTAGCGTACATTTATTAACCAACCTCATGTCTTATTTATAGTATTGGAGTCCTGGTTCAACCAGGTTATCAATGGCGTAGTTTAGGGAAGGAGATCTTCTTGGAGATCCTTCTTTAATTAGGAGATGTCTTGAAGAGAGAAGTGTCTCTGCTAATCTATGCTCCTAGATACGCGAGAGATAGTTCCCAATTGAAGTGTTGTCCATAGATAGAAGTTTACTTCCTAGTTGGAAACAATGTGTTGCTGGCTTGTATCCTAAAAAATAGATTTTATTGAGGTCTTCTGCGAAAGAGCTAGGGACAAATTCAACAAAATCTTGACCTGGGTCTAGGCTAGCAAGATGGTCAGCTGCTCTATGAGTCTCCTTATATACATGAAAAATATAAAAGGATGCAAAGGCAACGAAGTTGACGGATTCGTCTAATTATCGTGATTGCCTGCCATGGTGGCTCCACTTGTTTTTTGAGGATTTTCACTGCTGCCATAGAGTCCAAAGCTATAATTACATGTTTCCAATTTTGGTTGCTAGCAAGCTGAGTGCTTAACTCTACTCCTCTGAGTTCAAGGATGTGATAGATGAATTTGGGGTTAAGCCAGCTGCAGCTGAGATAACATCACCTTGAGAATCTCTAATTATTGCACCGAAACTCCCACTTCCTTCTGAGAGCGAGGCAAACTGATCCACAAGATACTTGCCTTAACAGGCCTTACGAGTATTGGGGATGGCTGTGAGACGTATGGGCTTAGCAGGCTGTAGTAATTTGGGTCCGTCTGGCGGACTGCGCTTCGTGGGCTTGATACTAGTTGGGTCGAATCAGTGCTAGACTGACGCTTGAGCCTGTTGTTAATGGAGATCATCATGACACGTGTACGGTGTAAAAGAGAAGATGTTTTGGTGTATCATTAGCACTCAAAGAAGGGTCCGAAACAATAATGTGTTGGTCATTCCCTACCTGCTTGAAAAAGTTAGCGCTGACCTAGTTCACAGCCTACCTCTGAAGTCCATCGACCCATTTCGAACACTGGGAACAACGTTTCTCAAACGCTTTTTCGGTAGTCAACGGATTAGGAAGGGCCCGCATTACCTACTCACTCTCAAACAGAAGCCGGGCGAGACATTGAGGGAATATGTCACACACTTCAATGATGAACTGGCCTCATCGACGGTTGCAGTAACGATACCGGGTCACAGCCTTTACCTCATGTCCGAGGAGGGGCAAGTTCTACAATTTCCTCACTCTAGAGCCTCCAACTGATATGGCGGACTTGTTGAAGAGTGCCTAGAAATATATCTCTCTCGATGAGAAATAAGAGGAAACGAAATGACGACAAGCCTGACTTTGGCCGCACAAGGTGAGATAAAGCCTCAAGCTAAATCTATTCCCAATCCTTCAATCCCTTCAACTCCAACTTGTCTAATGTCCTCAGGGCCATTAAGGATTGGAAAGAAGTAAAGTGGCCCGCCAAACTCCAGGGAGACCCCTGGCAATGGAAAATATTGCTTTTTTCACAAGGACAGTGACTACGATACCAAAGACTGCAAGAATCTCATATATGAGATTGAGCATTGGGTCAAGAGGGGGAAACTCAAGGAATTTCTGAGCCCGAGCTTCAAGCAAGACTGGGCGAAGGAAGCAGACCAGGTCATTATCGAAACTGAAGGCAAAGTGGAGGACCTTGTATATGTCCTGCACGGAGTATGCTCGGAAGTCGAACAATCCATTAGGTCCCGAAAGAAGGCGCTCCATGAGATGCGGAACCGGTCAACCTATGAGGACTAATAGGTGTAGCACGCTCATGCCCAAGGCCTGATCTTGTCCCTGACTTCACAGATAAATACTTCCAAGGCGTCCAATAACCGCATAATGACGCCTTGGTAATTTCAGTCTTCATAGCAAACTGGGAAGTAAGGAGATCTTTGGTAGACACCAGAAGCTCTTTGAACATTTTATTCTTCAACGTGCTCCGCAACATGTAGCAAACCTAATGTTCGCTAGTCACCCCATGGTCCGGTTCAGCGGAGAGAAATGCCTTCCTATCAAGAAAATCAAATTGACAGTTATAGCGGGAGAACCACAACTATATAAGTTCTTTTCCAGGAGTTCATGATGGTCGATGCCTCATCCACCTACAACATCATTCTAGGAAGGCCTTGGCTCCACCAGATGGAGGTGGCGGTTTATACTTTGCACCAGTGTATCAAGTACCCTACCAATCAAGCAGTAGGCACCATACGAGAAAATCAGCCGAAAGCCAGAGACTGCCACTACGCAGCCATAAAGCAACTTGACAACTGTCAACTATAGTCTGGGACCGTGACTATGACATCTCAGAGCCAGGAGATTGAAAAAGAATCTTCTAATACATATGATGAGATTCTAATTACTCTAAGGGGAAGGCCCAATGTTGGTTAACTAGAGGAGGAATCTATCACAATCTACCTCGACAGCCCCAACAACAACAGAGTCGACCAGATAGGTTCTCGCCTAAACAAAGAATTAGCAGAAAAACTGATAAAGCTGTTACGACAGAATCAAAATGTCTTCGCTTGGACGATACGGGACATGGTGGGAATTGACCCCTCCGTGATCACTCATCGATTTGAGCTTGACCCCGTGCGGAAAATCGTCAGGCAGAAGAAGAAACTCATGACTCCCAAAAGAAACCAGATCATAAACAAAGAGGTACAGAGACTACTCAACGCTGACACGGTGCCCAGATTGGCTAGCGAAGAGGTACAAAGACTATCAAAGAGTCATAGTACCTAGATTGGCTGGTGAATGATGTCCTAGTAAGAAAGAAAAATGGAAAGTGGAGAGTCTGCATAGACTACACCGACTTGAACGAGGTGTGTCTGAAAGACAGTTTTTCAATTCCCCGCGTTGATCAAATCGTGGTAGACACAACCTCCTGAGTTTCATGGACACCTATTTCAGGTATAACTAGATACAAAGGCACCCCCAGACCAAGAGGAGACCTCTTTCATAACTGAAAGAGGGACATATTGTTATCGGGTAATGTCGTTCGACTTAAAGAACGCAGGAACAATATATCAACGACTAGTGAATCGGATGTTCAAGGAACAAATCGACGGGAACACGGAGGTCTACATAGAAAATATGTTGGTCAAAATCCTCCGCAGTCCAGATCACATCGTCGACCTCGCCGAAGCATTCTGTCAGCTCCGCAAGTATTGGATAAAGCTCAACCCCCAAAAAATGCACATTTGGGGTTGAGTCAGGCAAATTCCTATGTTACATAGTGAACAAGAGGGATAGAGGCTGATCCAAAGTAGATTCAGCCTCTTCTCGATATGAAGTCCATGACCATCGTTAGGGAAGTTCAAAGCCTGACTGGGAGGGTGGCGGCACTCAACAAGTTTATTTCCAAATCTTTCAACAAATGCCTCCCCTTTTCCAAAATTTTGAGAGAAAACAAAGGCTCTAGATGGGATGAAGAGTGTGGGCAAGCCTTCCAGAGTCTGAAAGCATACATGGGAAGTATATAACTAATTTCGAAATCGGCGCCAGGAAAGACACTTTACTTATATCTGTAGGTCTTAAAGCACACAGTCAGTTCAACTCTTGTGCGGAAGGATAAAGAAGTATAAAAACTTGTGCACTGCGCCAGCAAAACCTTCGTAAAAGCATAGGCAAACTTCCTGGACCTAGAGAATCTAGATCTGGCAATAGTCGTATCCTCTAGGAAACTACAACCATACTTCCAGGATCACTCAATAATGGTCTTGACCAAATATCCACATCGCACAGTGTTACACAAACTAGACTTATCGGGCAGGATGGTTAAATGGTCAGTGGAACTAGGGCAGTTCGATATCAACTATGCTCCAAGAACAACCATCAAAGCTCAAACATTAGTGGACTTCATCACCGAATTTACTGGGGGTAGCGAACAAGAGTTTGGCGACAAAGAACAGAGGTCGGCTAAACCATAGATGGATCATGTGTTGTGATGGGTCATCCACAGTAAAAGCAAGCAATGCTGGAATTCAAGCCGGAAGACAACGACGAAGCTTAGCGCATCAGATTAAACCTCATCGAATAAATGAGGGATTAGGCTTTCTCCAAGATATCTACCTACCAACAAAAAATGACTCAATACTACAACAAGAAAGTCAAGCCACATGAGTTCAAAGTGGGAAACTTGGTACTTAGAAAAGCTCAGCAAAACACTACAGAATAAGGCACAAGTAAGCTGAGTCCAAATCGGAAAGAGCTCTATAAAGTGACCAAGGTCAACAAGCCAGGGACATATTGGTTGGAAGACAAGGACGGTGAAAGCCTAAAGCAGCCATGGAATGTAGAACACCATAAAAATATTATCAATAAATGATATTTGCTTTTACTAAACTTCCAGTGTTGTTCATCCAGTCTAGTTTGATATCCAATCAATTATCGTTTTATCCCCATTTTGGATCCGCTGAACTGGTCCACATGTTAGACCACTCAAGAAATTGCATAAGTCAGAACACCTGAGTCAGACTTACCAAACTCGACCAAAACTTAGTAAGTTCCGACTGATGACGATGGCTTCTGGTCCGCTCTAATGCCAAGTCCATCGAGCGCGGATGATGATGGGTTAGAAAGTAGGAGTCTAGTCAGTGCTCTTCAAGCCTGATTATGGCGGCTTTCCTGGAATCAATGTCCTTCCGCAGATAGTGATCGCCAAACTCGACCAAAGCCTAGTCAGTTTTGACTGATGACGATGGCTTCTGGTCTGCTCTAACGCCTAGTCCGTCGAGCGCGGATGACGATAGTTTAGAAAGTAGGATTCTAGTCAATGTTCTTTGAGCCTGATGACGATGGCTTGATAGGGATCATTATCTTTCCGCAGACAGTGATCGCTATACTCGACCACAGCTTAGCCGATTTTGACCGATAATGATGGCTTCTGGTCCACTCTAACGCCTAATCCGTCAAGCGCAGATGATGATGGGTTACAAAGTGGGAGTCTAGTCAGTGCTCTTCGAGACTGATGACAATGGCTTGCCAGGGATCATTAACCTTTTGCAGACAGTGATCACCAAACCTGACCAAAGTTTAGTCGACTTGGACAAATGACGATGGCTTCTGGTTCGCTCTAACGCCTAGTCCATCGCGCGCAGATGATGATGGGTTACATAGTGGGAGTCTAGTCAGTGCTCTTCGAGCCTGATGACGATGGCTTGCCAGGGATCATTATCCTTTTGCAGACAGTGATCATTGAACCTGACCAATGCTTAGTCAGTTCCAATTGATGACGATGGCTTCTGGTCCGCTCTAACGTCTAGTCCGTCGAGTGCAGATGACGACGGGTTAGAAAATGGGAGTTTAGTCAGTGCTCTTCAAGCCTGATGGCGATAGCTTACCAGGGATCATTGTTCTTCTACAGACAGTGATCGCCAAACCCGACCAAAGCTTAGTCAATTCCGACTGATGTTGTAACGACCCGATCCGCAGAGTACTATATTGTCCGCTTTGGGCCCAATGCTTGCACGGCTTTAAAACGCGTAGTACTTTGTAGATCCAAACTCGTACATATATAACACATCTCCTTCCCTCACCTAGGCGATGTGGGACTATAATCTTCCCTTGGTAGCTCGTCCAACCCCTATTGGGATCCATGGGCCTGTTGGGCTTCGCCATCACGGACCTTTCCCTCACCCTCCCCCTCAGGTCCGCCCACACAAGGGTATCACAGTCCACCCCCCTAAGGGAGCCCAACGTCCCCGTTGGCACACTTCCAGCTAGGTCCGGCTCTGATATCATTCTTAGGTCAAACTGAGAAAACACCACCGCTCCCCTCAACTGATCAAGAAGATCATCAATTAGAGGCAGTGGGTACTTGTTTTTTTATAGTCTTTTTGTTCAGCTCCCTATAGTCAATACACATCCTCAAGGTACCATCCTTCTTCGAAACAAAAATTGTGGGTGCTCCCCACGGAGAATTACTCGGACTTATGAACCTGGTTCATACACACCTCAAAAGGATTACACATATATACATTAACATGAACAAACATGTCAATAAGTATGGCCAAATCAAACAAAACACCAAGAAAAATTACCCTTTTTGCAACATTTCGTCCAACTGGACTTTCATCTCGTTCAACTCCTTCGGTGCCATCCGGTACGCTGCCTTAGAGATAGGAGCGGTTCCAGGTATTAAATCGATTCGGAACTCAACTTCTTGCCTAGGCGGCAAGCCGGGAATTTCCTGAAAGACATCCTCATAATCTCTTACCACTTCTACATCCCGAATCTCTCTCTTGGACGTCCCCACCAAGTACAGAAAACTAGACATTACTGACTCTTCACGATTTCCACAAGTGTGAGAAACAGGGGGCATGCCTGGTGCATGAATGAAAACTATCTTCTTTTCACAATCTAGCGTGACTAGGTTCTTACGCAACCAATCCATTCCCAAAATCACATCAAAGCCCTCAAAGTCAAGCACAATCCAACGACCCGATCCGCACAGAAAGATATTGTCCGCTTTGGGCCCAACCGGCCCGCACGGCTTTAAAAGGCCTCTTACTATGGGGATCCAACCTCGCACATATATAGCACATCACCATCCCGCACCCAGGCGATGTGGGACTATGATTCCCCTTGTAGCTCGTCCAACCTCTCCCGGCTTGTTGGGCCTGTTGAGCTCCAACCCTCACCCTCACCTCAGGTCCGCCCACTTAGGGTCTCACAATCCACCCCCCTTAAGGCCCAACGTCCTCGTTGGCCACACAGGCACAACGTCCACGTTGCCCTAGGGCCCACCTCCACGTGGCACACTTTTGGCTGGGTCAGGCTCTGATACCATTCTGTAACGACCCGATCCGCACAGTAAGATATTGTCCGCTTTGGGCCCAACCGGCCCGCACGGCTTTAAAAGGCCTATTTCAGAGTATGCAAAGCGGACACTGGGCCCCTCTCTGCCCCTACTCATCTAGATATTGTCCTCTTTGGACTGTTATGCAGCATTTCGCACCTCCCTCACCTCAAGGATTTGTTGCTTCCACCCACCTACTGGGGCTCCACAGGCCTCTACTCCCCACTTGGATCGGGCAGGCCAGTAGATAGCACTACAGATCAAACCCATTAGCCCAATAGCCTGTGGAGCCCCAGTAGGTGGGTGGAAGCAACAAAACCCTGAGGGGGGGTGAGGGTTGGTGCCCAATAGCCTGCGGATCCCAAAGAGGACAATATCTGGATGAGTAGGGCCAGAAAGGGGCCCAGTGTCCGCTGTGCATACTCTGAAAGAGGCATGTGGAGCCCCAGTAGGTGGGTGGAAGTAACAAATTCTTGAGGTGAGGGAGGTGCGGAATGCTGCCCAATAGGCCAAAGAGGACAATATCTGGATGAGTAGGGCCAGAGAGGGGCCTTGTGTCCGCTGTGCATACTCTGAAAGAGGCCTTTTAAAGTCGTACGGGCCGGTTGGGCCCAAAGCGGACAATATCTTACTGTGCGGATCGGGTCGTTACAGATGTCGATGGTTTCTGTTTCGCTCTAGTGCCTAATCTGTTGAGCGCGTATGACGATGGGTTACAAAGTGGGAGTCTAGTCAGTGTTCTTCGAGCCTGATGATGATGGCTTGCCAGGGATCATTTTTTCTTTCACAGACAGTGATCGCCGAACTCGACCAAAGCTTAGTCGGTTCTGACCGATGATGATGGCTTCTGGTCCGCTATAACGCTTAGTCCGTCGAGCACGTATGATGATGGGTTACAAAGTGGGAGTCTAGTTAGTGCTTTTCGAGCCTAATTATGATGGCTTGTCAGGGATCATTTTTCTTTAGTAGACAGTGATCGCCAAACCCGGCCAAAGCTTAGTCTGTTCCGACAAATGAAGATAGTTTTTGGTCCTCTCTAATGCCTAGTCCGTCGAGTGCGGATGACGATGGGTTAGAAACTAAGAGTCTAGTTAGTGCTCTTTGAGTCTGATGATGATGACTTGCCAGGGATCATTGTCCTTCCGCAGACAGTGATCGTCGAACCCAACCAAAGCTTAGTCTGTTCCGACTGATGACGATGACTTTTGGTCCACTCTAACACCTAGTCCATCTAGCGCAGATAACGCTGGGTTAGAAAGTGGGAGTCTAGTCAATGCTTTTCGAGCCTAATGACAATAGTTTGTCAGGAATCATTGTTCTTCCGCAGACAGTGATCGCCGCACCCGACCAAAGCTTAGTCGGTTCTGACTGATGATAATGGCTTCTGGTCCACTCTAATGCCTAGTTCCTCGAGCTTGGATGACGATTGGTTAGAAAGTGGGAGTCTAGTCTACTCTGTTTGAGTCTGTTGACGATGGCTTGCCAGGGATCATTATCCTTCTGCAGACAGTGATCCCGAAACCAGACTAAAGCTTAGTCGATTCTGACTGATGACGATGGCTTCTGGTCCGCTCTAACGCCTAGTCCGTCAAACACGGATGATGATGGGTTAGAAAGTCGGAGTCTAGTCAGTGCTCTTAGAGCCTGATGACTATGGCTTGCTAGGGATCATTGTCATTTTGCAGACAGTGATCGCCGAACCCGACCAAAGCTTAGTCAATTTCGACTGATGACGATGGCTACTGGCCCGACCCACTGTCTAGTCCGCCAGTAAGTAGATTTAGATGGTCCAAGAAATCTAAAATACAATAACTTCAGAATCTACTATGCGAGTCACGCGTTTAAGAGACCGACACAACGACATGGCAATAAAACTAAAAAACTACAAGTATGAAATAACACTTAACAAGCTTTCTTTAAGTTGTATCTTAAGGATTACAGCTGTTGGGGTGAATCTGTTCCAGAGGCTGAAGGGCCAATACATCATAAGGGACTACAGGGGATAAGTCAGCATCATCTAAGGCCTGTCCCAAATCGAAGGTACTGGATCAGAAGACTTTTCCTCGTCAATCTTCCCATAAGTAGCCTTCTTATAGCGCCCAAAGTCAAGCTCACGATCAGGATTCTCTTCTTCAATTAGACCTAACAGTTCCAGTCTGCCTTGGAAAATCTCAACAAAATCTTAAGTTGCCTGCCGCTTCTGTCCCTGAGCTTCAGACTCCGCTAGACTTGTTTTTACCTACTTCAGCCTCTCTCCGAGTGTGACCACGTGAGATTTCTCTTCTACTAGTTGCTGCTTTAGTGGACTTAGCTCATCCAATACAGATGCATCTTGGTCCTCCGCTTCGCGGATACGACGACGCCCGTCAGCAACTTCAGAGTCAAGCTTCTGACGAATGGGCAGTCCATTCAGACTCAATTCGCTCCTTTTGTGGGCTTGCATATCAGCTTGCGCCTTGCCTGCCACCTTTTCCACGTGCTTCAACTCGTCCTGAGTGTGCCCCAAATTCGTTTCAGGGAACGCCAAGCCAACATTGGTTTAATTCAGCTCAGCCTTTGAGGCCCCCAACTTGGCCTCAAGATCAACCCGAGCAGCCCACACTGATTCGAAGTTGGTCCTAGCACCAGACTCCTCCAATTGCATGTTTATGGAATCTATTTTGGTACGCGTCAGAATATGACTTCCGTAGTTCAAAAAAGCCTTCTCCAAAGCATGTACTCTATCGCGGGCGTCAGGGTGCAACTCACGATCCAATAACATGCCTTCGTCACCCCTGGATGACGACACTATTTCAAGATAACCCTTCAAAGTTGCTAGCTCCACAGCCAAAGCCTTCTCAACTGGAGGCCCAGCTTGATGCCCACATCGGGATATGAGGCGGGGGAGATAGAAAAGATCCACTCCTCAGGCCGACAACTTCAACAAAGCAGAGAGCATCAGTAGATTCGAGGGCAAGATCCATTTTCGAGGATCCAGCAAGATGCAAAACTTTGACCTCGCGAAGGCCCGCCATCTCCGAACGATTCTCCTTCAGATCGACAACGGAAGCAGAAGGCTCAGCACAACGCCCCGCTCTCCCAGAACCATCTCCGGTACAAACTGGTTAATTCCAGGCTCCGTCATGGTCACCTCCTTCTCAAATGAAATCAGTTGATTAGAAGAGGAATTATTCTTGCAACCATCTCGCTTCTTCTTAGGTCGACCAATGGGTGGAAAAACCGCCTCCAACTCAGCCTACCTTGTAGGGCTAGGCATCTTCAATTTTGTCTTCCTTGAACGACTGATGTCAGCCTCTTTCGACAATGGCTTGAACAAAATAGGAGCTACATGGAAGTACTCGAACAGCCCGTTTCGCACAATGTTGCTCAAAGCCATAATCTTTTCAATGGTCATAAAAGAAAGCTCATTGAACGTTTTCCTTATGGACTCCTCCTACTGGTTGAGAGTTTGCACACAAATCTCCCTACAAAAAATAATAAAACGACGATTCAATATCCATAGTGATTGGACAACAAAAGGGGAGGGGAGCACTATGCTTACTGCGATCAAATTGGAAGTATCTGAAAATCGGACACCCCTCCAGCTTAATGTACGAAGATTTCGAAGAAGCTAGAAAAAAATATTTATGCTAGAACTTGAAGTTGTCCGACAGTGGACCCAAGCAAGCTGGCGTGCTCAGCTAACAAACATCGTGAGCACTCAGTCGAGTGAAAGTCAGCAGTTGGACCACCTGCGGAGTTAGACAAAGGCTAGCGTCCTTCACCCTGATAAGGACTATGATCAAAGTCCTGAACCAGTTCGATACCATCTGAATGAGAGGAATGCGAAGATACACCGGGAAGCGCCAGATGTCTTTCGGAACTAGGAAGTAGAGCCTGGATTTAAACATGCATTTATGCAAAGCGATGAATTTTTGTGGAGGCGTTTGCGGGTTTCGTTCAGTACCCAAGGTGGTAAGTTCCAAGTCTTCAGGAATCTGATATTCATTTCTGAGCTTAACCAAATCGGATTCACCGACCTTCTTATCTAAAAAAAAAGTATGGAAAACACAAAACAACTCCTATTCGGCAGTATGTTCAATATTGTCTGTCATGAAAGAAAGTGTGAACTTTTGAATGCACTTGCGAAATTAGAAGCAAGAACACAGAAGCAAGGAGTTTCAGAAAGATTACAGAAGTAAAAAAACTTTCTTCTGCAGAGACGGTAACTTATATAGGGCCAGGAATTCACGCCCCTTTTTTGAGCAGTCACATACTCGTTTAATGATGTGCGCCACTCGAGGTGACATTTCAGGCTCAATCATCATGACTGTACGGTTTCTACTAAAATGAATTAGTGGACCGACCTTTAATACGTGTTGTATATGTGTCATGATAATCTAGTTAGCAGAGCAAAACGGGTCTGATTGCCCACCCAATGTGGCATAGCCCAGACAACACTAAGCCCATTTTGGCTAGATCCAGAAGGTTGGACCCAAATTACAGCGCCCTACTATGCCCACACGTCACATGGTCAAGCCTAATACCCATAAGGACTAATCAGGCAAGTATTTGGGGGATCGATCTAAGACGGGCATGCCAGCCATACATTGGTTCCGACTAGGAAACAAATACTGGAGTATAAGTCTTGCATGAAATCCCTCACATGGACAACACTCCAAAAGGGAAACCTCTCCCACAAATCTAAAAGCACAGGTCATGTAGGGAAACTCTCCTACATGGACGACCCCCAACTAGAAAAAAATCTCTAGCAAGATCTCTTTCCTTAAACTACACCACCAAAGGCCTAGCTGAATAAGGACTCTTGGATTATAAATAGGACATAGGGTTGATGAACAAATGTATGCTATAGAACCCAATTTACAGTTTTAAGCCTTTTTCAAGCCTTGTCTGACTTTGGCTCAACAGTGGTCTTTGACTCACTTGTGTTCTCTGTGCAGGTAAAGGTCAAGGTCAAGGAGAACATGATTCGACTACATCACATCTTATTAACTAGGTGTTATGCCTGACAACAGTGGAAGGACAACTTGGGATGGTTCACTGACAAACCAACTGCTGCCACATAGTTGCCTAAGTGGGAGCATTGGAATGATTTGGTAAGTAGTCGAATTCTCAATTCGATTTCTTTTGACATCTGTACTAGTATTTTCTATGCAGAAACAACAAATGGAATATAGGAAGAGCTTTGAGACCGTTCTCTCATTCCAGTGAGAAGGTTTTTCGAAATCCAATACACCATAAATATACCAACTAAATAGTCGATTGTTGTAATGAAACAAGAAGACACACATGTCAACATATTTACAAAGTTGAAATCACTTTGGGACGATTTGAATTCTACCCTTGTACGACTATGTTCTTGTGACAATGGTCATGTTTTATTTTGAAATAAGGATGGCTGATAAGAGAATCGTAATTTACATACTAACTTGCATTGACAAATAAAATTCCCCTGAAGCTTGGAAATGTTGTTGGATGATCCATTCGGTTAGCTTTGGCTTTATTCTTAAAGGTCTTCTTATTCTTCTCAAAGGGAAAACAAAAGTAAGTAATGATGATACATCAAAATAGACCGATCATCATGGCCGTACATGTGGCAGAGAGCATCTATCACGAGAATATAATGTCCAATCTATTGTGCCAGCTAATAAAGCCCAAGAAGAACAAAGCCAATCACAAAGGCCCGCCAACGAGAAGACATAAACAAAGCTCGAATCCAGGCCAGCCACGAGTTTTCTCATAAAATATAGGAACGCTGCACCAAAAAGGGTTGTGGAGGGAGTTGCACCTCCATGGACGTATCTCCATTAAGGAGGAGACTATTATGAGAAACATCTCCTTCTGTTGTGCCTCACATGCTTAAGTCACATGGAGAATAAACCGCGACCATTATAAAAGGTAAGGGGAACATTCGACACAGGTTTGCAACGTTAACTGAGTTTTGTCCAAATTTACTTCCTTCTTCAAACAGAGTTGCTGACTTAAGCATTGAAGTGCCTCCGGCCACCAAAAGGTGGTCCTTGGCAGTCTAACATTTGTTTTGCAAGTCAAACTCACATGAGGCTGATTTTTGGACACATCAGTTTGGCGCCGTCCATGGAGAAATACGAGTTTCTTTTCTAAAAACAAGATCCACAGTGACAAAGCTCACCATAATTTGATAGAAGATTAACAAGCCATTAGAACAAATGACGTACTCTACAAATCCTCGACCGAGTGATGATCGCGACAACTTTCCTACAGACAACAATATATCACAAACAGCCCACAAACAGAAAGCAACCCGAATCTTCAGACTGATGGCACCCAATAACTCAGATCCACAGTACGCAATAGCTCAGACAACCGAAACATTTGGCGAAGCAACCACCAATCCTTGGGTAGACTTGCTCATGGCGCATATGAACTACATGGCAAAGATGTTGGAAAAAACACCCAGGAGCGCATCCAGCTAGCTGACCTTATTCAGGCACCGCCCCAACAAAACTCTGCCAACCAAACTCAAGGGAGTGACAAAATCTCAGCAGAACCCAACAGGAAAATTTTGAAAGCAATGAACTCCTCCAATCCAAGACTCCACGGTGCGATGGAACGCTTGTTAAAATCATATTCAGAATTGGAGTTACGGATCCCAACATACTATACGAGTTAGCCAAGCAGCAATTCTCCGACGCCCTCATGAAAAAGGCAATGCCAAAAAAGTTCACTCCATCGAAGTTTGAAGTGTATGATGGTACCATCGACTCAACAAATCATTTGAGACACTTCCACCACATGATGACCCTAAAGGAAACCATAGAGTCAATCCTATGCAGAACATTCCCGACCAACCTTCCTTCACAACAATAAATTGGTTCAACAACCTACCACCGAGGTCGATAGACTCCCTCCAAGCTTTAGCCACCCCTTTTATCACTAGATTCATTGGGAGCCAGCTGATGAGGAAAGGACCACATTACCTCCTGCATATTAGACAAAAGCCCAAAGAGACAATACAGAAATATGTCACTCGCTTTACAAATGAATTAACAATGATTGATGGATGTAGCGACGACATAGCCGTTGCAACTTTTGTCGCCAGACTAAAGAGAGGCCTCTTATTTGATGCCCTTAACCTGGAGCCTCTAAGAGGCATGGTGGTCCTGCTAAAAACAACACAAAAACACATCTCCCTTGAAGAGATGCAAGTTGCAAGGAGAAAGAATGAACAGGAAAGAGAAAACCATTCAAGGAAACGAGAAGGGAAAGAAGGAAGAAGGCGAGATGATGGACCACGAGAAGATAACAATCATTCAAAGAAACATCGAAATGATGGAAGAACCTAGTCCAACCAGCGAGAATCTAGGAAGTCACAATCGGCACGACATAATCACTAGTGGATAACCAGTGTGATGAAAAAAGAGTACAAACCATACACGTCCCTAATGACAAGTCGGACCAACATCTTGAAACATATGGCGAATTGGGAGAATGTCAACTGGCCACCCAGGATGAAAGGAGGCCCAGAAGAACGAGAGAAAAACATATACTGCTCTTTTCAAGGATCACGAACATGATACCGAGGACGGCTACAAGTTGAAAGAAGAAATTGAGCATTGGGTCCAAAGAGGACAACTTGATGAATTCATTAGAATACCAGACAAACAACTCAAAGGAAAAGAAAATGCAGATACTACCGCCACATGATCAAAAGAATGATCCAAGGAATTGATATACGTTTTACACTGCATCTACCCCTGCAAAGAAGCATTTCCCACTCGAACAGACCTATATCGAAGTTGAAAAATTAACGCCCCAAAGATGGTTGCACTGACCAACTTGGGGACTTTATCAACGAATACAAATCCAATCCAAATGACCTACAAAAGAATTAGCAACGACAAACTCTATCAAGCCTCAACGAGCGATGCCAATCAAGGAACAATAACGGGTCAAGCAAAGGAGATCATGAATTAAACAAAAAAGAGCGACAGATGCACAAAACACCAACTTGATGACAAATATCAACCAAGCAATGATAAAAGAAAAATCGCTCCACAATATAGCGTAACTGCTCCAAAAAAACCGTTAGAAATGGTTAGGAAATCCAGACAGAAAAATCAATAAAATTTCAAATTCAGAATCAATATCCCCCATGAAGGTGAACAGCTTCAAAATGAAGCAATGCAAAACAATCAACATATAAAGCCAAAAGGAATCAGGACGCAAGTCAGATATATATAATAAACTACTGGTCTAATCAACCAACGAAGTAAGAGTTGGACGAACAAGTCAACTTAACATAAGAACTTCGATTCAACTAAGACGTTGAGTTAACAAAGTGAAAGTTGGACAAACGAGTCAACTAAGTAAAATGACTTCGAGTCGACTAGAGCACCAAACCAACGAAGCCAAAGTGGATGAATGAGTCAACTTAACATAAAAACTTCGATTCGACTGAGACGTCAAGTTAACGAAGTGAAAGTTGGACGAACGAGTCAACTAAGTAAAATGACTTCAAGTCAACTAGAGTGTCGAACCAACGAAGCCAAATTGGAAGAACAAGTCAACTTAACATAAGAACTTTGAGTCGACTGAGACGTCGAGTTAATAAAGTGAAAGTTGGACAAACGAGTCAACTAAGTAAGATGACTTCGGGTCGACTAGAGCGTCGAACCAATGAAGCCAAAGTGGACGAACGAGTTAACTAAGTAAAAAACTTCGAGTCGACTGAGACGTCGAGTTAACGAAGTAAAAGTTGAGCGAATGAGTCAACTAAGTAAAAAATTTCGAGTCAACTGAGACGTCGAGTTAACGAAGTAAAAGTTGGGCGAACGAACTGCTAAGTAAAAAATTTTGTGTCGACTGAGACGTCGAATTAACGATGTAAAAGTTGGGCGAGCGAATCGACAAAGTAAAATCGACTAAGACGTCGAGTTAATGAAGTAAAGGTTGAGCGAACGAGTAAACAAAGTAAAAACAACTTCGAGACAACCGAATCAACAAACCAACTCAAAATAGACGAATTCCATTTTGATCAGACAAATAGAGTGAACAACAGAGGAACAAGTTAGTATAGCCCAGGAGAGCCTTGGATTAACTAACACCAAATCAACAAAGTAGAAGACAAGCAGACAAAATGACTTTTTCACAAAAGCTCCAAGACGACAAACACAAGGTTGAGACATACGTACTGAAACATAGAAAAATTCAAATCATATAGCTGTATAAATCAAAGTTGGAATACAAATCATTCAGACAACAATGGATAAACGAAGTCAACAAGAAGAAAAACAAAGGAGAAAACTCTTCTTCATTCAAAAGTTACTCTATTACATTTAAAGATAACAAAGAAATAGAAGATTAAGGAGAAAGATCTATAATGTCCTCAGCGATACTGATGATACATAAAAACGGTGACACCCCTGAGCCATACATGTGTCATTATGATCTCGACGAACCACGGGTTCAAGCAGCAGGCCAATACGGATCCACCCCGAGCGATTCTCAGCTCGCTCAACTTAAGCCCACTAGGCGAGCCCAAACTCTCACAGCACGCTAGGCCCACACGTCTCACAACTATCCACAATATCCGTAAGCCCTTTTTAGCAAGTATCTCGAGGATCTGCTTTGAACGGGCAAACACCAGAGTATCTTCCTCACAGGGAAACTACTTTCCACGGAATGCTCTCGAATTGGAAACTATCTCACGCGTATCTAGGAGCGCGGAGCTAACAGGGAACTTCCCTCCTACAACACGTCTCTTAATTAAAGAGGGGTCTCCACGAAAATCTCCTATCTAATCTACGCCAACGATGGCCTGGTTAACCCAGGACTCCTTGCACTATAAATAAGACATGAGGTTGGTAAGCTAAAGTACGTTACAAATTCCCTGTTACAACATTACACCTTCCTCAGATCCTTGTTTGACTTTAACACCGGAGTGCCATCGGTCACCTCACGGTGGTCTATGGCTCACGTGTGCTACTTGTGCAGGTAAAACAGGTCAGCGGAAACAGGTCAGAACAGGGAACGAAAATCAACTGCATAAATTTGGCGCCGTCCGTGGGGACGACCAGTGTTCTAAAAATCGGCCTAGGCGGCCGCCTAGGCGCTAGAAGGTGGAAAACCGCCCAGACTAATGGTTGGGCGGGCAGTCTGGGCGGGATCTAGGCGGGGTCTGGGCGGCCTAGGCGGACTCTAGGCGGGGTCTAGGCGGGATCTAGGCGGCCTAGGCGGACTCTAGGCTGTCGGGGCGATTTTTTTTTTATTTTTTTTATTTTTTTTATTTTTTAATAAGGCTGATTGTGTTCTTATTTTATTTTTCTTTCCTACTTTTTAGAAATAAACTATTTTATTGTTTTTTATTCAGTATATGTCTAAATGTAGCAAAGGATGATTACTTAATGGAATTCTCAAAGGATCTGCCGGTACCAATTTTACTGATGTAGATTTTATCAAACATAACTGAGGTTATTCATGCAATTTGAAGAAAAATAAAAGTGTACACAAATTCAAATTTATATAAAGTACCCATCATGACCAACTTCAGTCATTTGAGTTTTAATAAATTTTGTTCATGATTGTTAATTTTTCATGTTTTTAAATTTTGCATATGTATATTGGCATTAAATTGGATGTAATTGATAAGGTATTATGCTTAACTTTTGTAAATTATTAAAGTTATAATACAAAACCTAGGACCGCCTAGGCCCCTGGGCGCTAGGCACCTGCCCGCCGCCCGCCCAGCGCCTAGCAATTTTTAGAACACTGGGGACGACATAGTTCTTAATTCTAAACTAAGCGTTGTTTCCTACCAAAATCTAGATAGATTGTGACCACCGGGTCATGCAATGACGGAGAACCAGGTAACACATCCAACGCTTAGGGGGTCCCTATACCATCTCTCCCAGCAATTCTCGCCGTGCACGAGCATCCAGCTTACGCCCCTACGCCGATAGCAATCGCTATGGACACTCCGGCAAGCGTGTCAGGTTTGACGAATGAGGCTCAAAACTCCTTTACTACTGGAAAAAGGCAACAAGAATTGGATATGAGGCGTCACCACTCGACAAAATACATGTGTTTCATGGAACGTATTTTGAGTCCAAACTATCCAATAAGTCCAGAAAAAAGGCTATGTGCGGGATAAGGATTCATGCTATACGTGGTGAGCATTCGATGCAACACGAGCGAAGGCGAGGTTCATCCGTGCCTCTGACGCTCACACAAAAGGATCTTCAGGGCATACAGTGCCCGCGTAATGCGCCCCGGTTGTAACAATTTCTTTCGCAGGCTGGGATATAAGGAGGTCTCTGATTGATACTGGGAGCTCGATGAACATCCTGTTCCTTCGCACGCTGCGCAGCATGCAACTGGACAAAACGACATTGACCCCAGATAGCCGTCCGTAATTGACTCCAGCGGCGGAAAACAACTCCCCTTGGAAAAGATACAACTAACGATAACAACAGGGGAACGACCAACCCATAAGACCTTGTTTTAAGAGTTCATTGTGATCCATACACCTTCGGCATACAACATGGTTCTAGGAATACCCTAGATACATCAGATGGGGGCGATGGTCTCCACCTTGCACTAGTGCCTCAAGTATCCTACGGACCGAGCGATCAGTATGTTGAGAGGAGATCAGCTATTGGCTAGGGAATGTCAATACATGGCGGCTTTGCCATCTGACAAATCTTGATCGGTAGTCAGCCCAATGGTTAAGACTGTCCTCCGCTTAATCCGAAGGCCAAGATCAAAACAACCAGCATTGGGTGACGAGGCACCGGTAAGCCTTCGAGGAAGGCCCAATGTCAGACAGCTAGAAGAAGAAATCGTAATGGTCTACCTCGACGACCCTCGGAACAACAGGGCCATTCAAATTGGTTACCGCCTAGACAAACTAATGGCAGGGCAACTTACGAAATTCCTACGACGAAACAAGGACATCTTCGCATGGACTATGCAGGATATGGTAGGAATCGATCCGTCGATAATCATGCATCGCCTCGAAGTAGACCCCTCAAAGAAAACAGTCAGACAAAAAAACAAGTTCGTGGTGCCCGAAAGGAACACGATCATAAATGAGGAAGTGCAACATTTGCTCGACGCGAACATGATAAAAATGGCACGATATCCCAACTGGTTGGCAAATACCGTTCTCGTGAAAAACAAGAATGGGAAGTGGAGAGTGTGCGTAGACTACATAGACCTAACCAAAGCCTGTACTAAAGACAATTTTCCACTCCCTCGCATCGATCAGATCGTAGACGCCACCTCGGTAGGGATTTTTTTAGTCGTTCGATATGCCCAGAATATTCCTCGTTGCTCTAAAACCCATTTTTCTTTGGCCGTGTCGAGTTTCCTTTTGATGGCTTCTAGGATCATTCGGTTGGTAACTTCCACTTGGCCATTGGCCTAGGGGTGTCCTACTGAGGAGAAGTGATGCTCGACTCCCAGAATTTTGCACAGTTCTTTGACCTTGCTACATTCGAACTAAGATATTCTTTGACCTGGCTGGAAGACGCCGACGGCGATGAGCTAAAATGACTATTGAATGTAGAGCATCTAAAAAAATATTATTAATAAAATATTTTTGCTTTTACGAAAACTTCCACTGCTATCCGTTGCAACTCATGACAGACCCCTCCACTATGGCCATACTCTAACACCTGCCCGAAGCCTAATACGCTGCATGGATTACGATGGTGGAGGAAGTGCACTACAAGAAAAAAGGCCATTAATAGTGTTTCAAAAATGCTATGGTAGGATACCATAGCGTTTTAGAAAACGCTATGTCTGCCGGAGCTATAATAGACCCAAGGTCTATTATAGCGTTTTTAAAACGCTATAGTAAGTAGGCCTTTTATAACATTTCAGAAATGCTATGGTAGGTATACATAGCAATTTTTTTTTTTTTTTAAAATTTCATTTGCTATCAATTTGAAATTTCATAAACGCTATTATAACACTGATTTCTTTAACCATAGAAGCTAAACAAATTGAACAAGTTCAAGAGAAATTGTACAAGATTTTACAAGTTCCAGCGAAATTTTACAAGATTTACACTAGACCGCATGTCTGCAACCCCAATTTGGGAAAACCCACCGTCCACCGTACATGGAAAATACTGTTGAACTAAACTCTAACATGAACATCTAGTTTGGTCTTCTTCTTGCACAGCCTTACGTACCCTTACCCTTATCTTTCTTTGCAGTTTGAGCTTCAAGTTGGTGGCCTGACATTTCATCATCACACACTCTGGAAGAGCCCTTCAAATGATTTTCCAATGACACTACACGATGCCTCAATTGCTGAAACTCCATATGTGAACTAGCCTGACATAAGAGTTCAATTAGTTCAGAAAATAATTGTAGAGTGGTATAGAATAAAGCAACAGACAACATGAATATGCAATTACCACAAGTTCACAACTTGTTATTGTAATTTATCAAACAAAAAAGCAACCAGAAGAATCTTCTCTGTTGGTGGTAGACGACATTAGAAGAAAAGAAAAAAGAAAAAAGAAAAAGCCAAGCAAATACTTGAAAGTTAAAAGTACTGCAACACAATTTGGAGACTCATTATCTATAAGATCTAGAAAAACTTTAATCTAACATTCAAACTCGACATTGGTTGTAACAATCTTAATTTACTATAATTTCTTCAATCCTCGTTAAGATCCCTTATGGTTGTAATAAAATCCAGAAACCCAAAGGTTGTAGTTCATCTTAATGTGCACTACTACTAGGTTTCAGAGCTTCACGCATTTGTAAAAGGCAAGCATATCTAAGGAATGAACATCCATCTCAAATTTCAGGAGGTTTTAATACCCAACTGACATCAAATAAGCAAACTAAAACTTCTAACCTCAGATGCAATCACTTCAAAAAACCGATAAAAAGTGAATGGGCATTCAATCAGAAGTTAAAAATGATTAGAGCATAAGCATGTAAAGGAAGAATACCATTTCTATCTTCAGAGCACATATCTTTATTTCTTTTTCCATTGAAAATGCCTTCAACTCGTTCATTTCTTGCCTCAACTGCATAAATAAATTGAAGAATAAATATTTGAACAAAAGGAAAATTATTTCAAAATGTGTTACAAATTCTACAGCCTAATTAATTACCTGGTTGATTTCAGATAGAAAACCAGAAGAGTTAGCTGACGCGTTCCCCGAGCATGTTTTAGTGACCGTAGATGGCACATCAGCTTCTCTTCTATCATTCTCAGCAGAAGTATGTAGACTTCCCTTATTGAGTGCAATGTGTTCGAGTCTCTCGTATACACATTTTTCCTCCCTTCCCATGCGCTCTTTATCTGAAACTTCATGCCTCCTATTGACATTATTAAAAGCTCTGTGAGTAGTTCTTTGGATAGGAGCATATGTGGGCACAGTATACATCGTAATTATTTTTTCAAATATGTGCAATGCTCCTGTTTGGGCATGATCCAACTCAAACCAAAAGTGATGACCTTGCCCGTAGTAGTTATCAGCTAATATTTGCCTGTACTGTTCTTCTACTAAGGGTTTGCATTGTTTTCGAATATGAACATGCACCTTTGCAAATTAAACATCATCAGGTTTAGACACATAAGTATCTTTGAACCATATATAAGTTTTAAGTAGATCCAAATGGATAAAACGTATAGATGTAATACCTGTGCAGGATATTGAGTTTTCTGAAAACCGTCTGCAGTCCATGCATATTTATTGATACCTAATTCACCCTTGCCTGCCAAGGGTGCATAGCCTCCATTGTCCACATTCATTTTCATTTTATACTCTCCATAAAAGTAAGATGTGAATCCACTCTTTCTCCCCAAAGGCCCAGGAAACCAGTCTGCTTAACGACATCCATATGAAAAGGAGATCAACGGTCAAGCAAGTTGCAAGGTTTCACAAATGCCAGATACTAGTAAAGAAGTAGAATGAAATAAAAATAGGATCACAAACAAGCAATACCTTTCTTGTTGGCCTTCTAGATATGTTTCTAGAATACTTAAGCTGGGAGTAATCAAGCCAATTCTGCATCTTTTTCTTTTCCTCAACCAAATCAGAAAGTGTGTTTGCATTGTAAACAACCTAAATGCCATAGCATATCTTAGTAACCAACCTCAAACATACAACCAAACGGTACAAACTAAGCGCTGGATTTATGCATTACTGAAACTAGGATTCGTACCTGATGAGTAAGATAATGATCTGGGTGGTTGACAAGAAAAAAGTGCTCCACAAGGTCACTAACTGGTTCATCAGGGTCTGGTGGCACATTTCTCCACAGCATACAGTTCAACATATTGACGGAACGAAGGATCTTCCAGTAGAGCCTTGTCAGTGGGAAGCTTCAGTAAACCTTCTATATCTCCCTTTAGAAGTTCCCTGATACATGTGATACTTGTGGTCAGATATAATTTGTCACTCTAAAATGTTTCAAACAAAGATAAATGATATTGCAAAAATGATGTTGTTCCTTGTTTCTTACACAAAGTAGGAGTTATCAAACTTAAGAGGCTCATTTCTTACACAATCTTAAAGATGGCACACACCGTTTCCAAAAATATATCATTCAAAAAGCACTTGTAAGTTCTACATGGACATGCATTCGTTGTCTAACATAGCTGCTTATAAACCTGAGATAGTACTGACTTTGTACGATCTCACATTGAGCTAGTATGGAATTTTGAATTTGTGTCATTGACAAAAAGTAAATAAGAAATTCTATGGTTTCACTTCATTCAACTCATTATGAAAAGTAAATGAAAAAAGGGATCCAAGTTTCTCTTCCTCACTAATGCTGTTGTGATTCTTAACAATGATGTAAACCCCAAAAAATGAGGGGGAAATAATTTATTAAAGATAAAAAGTAACTTAGTTCCCAATAACTTTTATCTATGAAACTCACGCAAACAAATTTGAGAAGACTAATCACAATTACCGGGTAAAGGTCTGCATAAGTAATCTTGGGATGCTTTTTCTTCACTTGCTCTGACATCAAAAAGGAAAAGGGAGAAATGTCAGCAGATAATCAATATTTTTATATCTTAGATTCATTAGAAACTAAATGATTAACAGAAAGCTTTCCTTGGCAAATGTAGCATCAAATCACCAGGTGATATAAGAATAAACTCTATATTAATATTCTATATTTTTAAGAAGCTATGATATATATAGAGTTTATGGATTAGAAAGCATGCATTGGTGTTTGTGTGTGTGTTGGGGGTGACAAACATGCCATTCAATTATGGTCATCCAACAGCAAGTCGCCTATATCAACATTCAGTAGTTGTTAATTACTAAATCTTGCACATATAGAAAGCAAAGTTGAAGGAAATCATTCAACATTTGCCATTAACACTATTAGAATTACACCTACACGCTATTGTCCTAATAGGAGGGCCTTTGCAATTCATAACACTAGACCCAACATTATGCCCCTCAAAGCACACTTTTATTGGAGAACTTTAATTAATTCGCCAACTCAGTCAATGAAAGACTTGAGCTTGTATGTAGATATGAAAATCATTGTTAAATAATCCCTATCAAGTTTCTAAAATGATGCTATCAGAGAGTATATTCAGATTAAAATAGAGTATATCAAAACTTTATTATGTATTTATGTGCTCTGGATACTACTATATATGTCTGCATCCTGTTACTTCATATATACTACTATATATGTCTACTGTCAAGTTTCTAAAATGATGTTGTCAGAGAGTATATTCAGATTAAAACAGAGTATATCAAAACTTTATATATGTATTAAAACAGAGTATGTCTGCTCTAGATACTACTATATAAGTTTGAAATTTTGCCAACCCTGCTTCCAGAAGAGTTGCAGCCACGTTTGTCCTCGACTCCCATAAAGATCCCAAGAATGTTCCAGTTCTATCTACGGTTTCTACTTCTATCTGTTTAAGCATGAAGAATTTCTCAGTAAAGAGAGTCAAATGGAACCTTGTGGCCTACTAAAAAAGAGCAGTACCTCAACATCTCTCTGAAGTATTTTTCTTCTCATAAAGGAAATTGCTTCATCTGAATAAGGCTCGTCACGACCAGGACATCTAACTCCTGAGAATGAGAACGCAATCGTGCAAGTTTCTTTGGGAATATACAGTTTAAATCGATGGCCACTAAGTACATATTCCACAACAGTTCCATTATGTAAATAAATAAACACAGGACAAATGAATCACACATTCAAGACAAATGAACAGTTCCATTATATAAATAAATAAACAACAGAGAGAAAGCACATGACATTTAAGACAACTTTATCTTAGATGAATATAAGATATGCCATTGACAAGGGAAAAACTCATCACAAAATTCAATCCGACAAACAAATAAGAGAAAGCGCAGGGCATTTAAGACAACTTCATCTTAGATGAATATATGATATGACATTGACAGAGGAAAAGATCATCACAAAATTCAATCTGACTAACAAATAGGGGAAGTCAGATTCAACTACCTAACCATCAGAACCTGCAGAGAACACCCTATTATGGCTAGGAGCTGCTGCTAATGCATTGACATCACCTTTATGGAGAGAATGTGTCTGCAACATAGTTCCATGCTGACTTTCCCAAAATTGCACGCTACCACTGCTATCTGCACTTACAAGCATCCCTGACCTGAAACCATCTGACTTTAAGGATCAGAAAATTAGAGTGCAGCAGACGCATATAATCACAGAAACCTGATTCGCTTTTTACCTTAGGAAAAGAAGTGACCATATGCAAAGCTCAGGTCCATTACCAAAGCCTCCATGTCCAACTGTTATCCTATAGATCTCATAGGCCAGATTAGCATCCCAACATCTAAAAAACTTGTAAATAAAAAAATTCGGTCGCAAGATGATATATTAGATTTAGCGCCTTAAAACAATAATAATTGCCCCAAAACAAAAGATATTTATGAAAAATACAAACATAACCACATTAACTGGAGGGGCATCAATTACTAATTAAGAAGACTTGGAGAATATACTACTCAATGAAAATTAGTAATTTAGATGTGTACCCGTCACTGCTCCCAGAAAATATTAACTTTGCATCCAGGCTCCATACAACACTTAAAACACGACCTACCAATTAAAACACAGGCCAAACAAACATGAATATATATCATCAAGTCATGAAGAACAAAGCAAGAACCAATATACTAGTAATATATAGACCAGAGGGTAGATATCTCACCACTTGCTCTAGGAAATGACCTATTATACGTTAATCCCCCTGAATCAGGGACCACATATAATCGTATGCAACCATCATCGCAGGCAACCGCCAACCGTTGATTTTTCAGAATTGGTTGCACGTGAAGCTCAACAGAGTGAACATCATCATCAATTTCACTACTTTCATCATCATCACTATCTGCAGATTCCATGTTTGCATTTCCATTCTCTTGCCTGTGAGTATCATTTTGAGTTGATTTCTGTGTATCCTCAATGGGTTCTATGGCCATCTTCCAGATTGAAACCCCAATAGAATCCAGTACAATCTACATGAACAAATTGTTGTTTGCTCAAAACAATATACTAATTAATAACAATACCAAAGTGAACTAATTAATAACAATATTTTTATTTACTTTGGTAACATGAACAGATTGTTGTTTGGGCAAAACAATTTACAAAAGTACATTAGTGCAAAAAAAATGTACAATAATTTGACAACAAAACTAGCAGACTTACTAGGCGCGAGGATGTTTTTAGGACGACACATTTCCCCTTCCTTTCTAGATCAATATTAGCACCATCCTCTTCAGCCTCATCTTCAGGATTAATTTCCAAAATCTACAAGGTATCTCACATTAACATAATAAAAAAAAAACATACAAGGCATACAAGTATAAAGCAAATGAAGTTGCTGATACTGCAAGCGAAATTTCCAGATAGGCATATAGGTAAAATTTAACTCCATGGAGTTATTACGACTTCAAAAGGTGGGTTCCTAAACTTCATGTTCAACATAGTTGTCGGCTTCCAAGGGATGGTTTTCAAGTGTCGGGATTCTAGAGGTGCTAGAAATCAATCTTGGTTGGCCCTAATTAATCAGCTAAGACAGGTAAGTATACATACTAATGCAATTACACTAACAATGCCCCATACCAAATTTCAATTTCACTAATGTAGGAACTCAAGTCATACAACTAATCGGCATGAATGATAAAATGAAAATTAAACTTGCTTTAGCTATATTTTTCTAGGGTTTGTGATGTGAACGAACTCTTTTCAGATTCGCGATTTTCAAGATCAATTTTTTTAGAAAATTTCTTCCCTATTTACTGAATTAGGTCAAAATTAGTTCACAAATCAAACAGGATGAATAGAAAAATCACCTCAATATGTTCCCAACAAAGTAAGAAAGTTGCTTGTTGAGCTTAATCTTCTCCTGATTCTCCTTGATCTTCTCTTTATACGATTCTAATTCAAGATTTGTTCTTTGCAATTCCTCCTGCAAATTTCAACAAAGAAAATCAATACCCACTTACGATTCGAGTAAAAGTTGAACCAAAACCCTAGAAATCGCGAAAAATGTCTCACCTTTAGTATCCGAACTTCGTTGTCGAGAAGGCGAGATGCCCTGACGATGTCGTCCGTGGAAATAAGAGACCTGAAATGGAAAATGAGTGTGTTGAGAATGAGAGACCTGAAACGGTGAGGGAGATGAGAGCAGTCGAAGAGGGAGATGAGAGCAGTCGGAGAGGGAGAGGGAGATGAGACTTGCTTCGGCTCCTCTTCCTTCCTTCCTTCCTTCTTTTTCTGTTTTTTTTTTTTTTTTTTTTTTGGTTTGGATCGAGCGGGCACCTTTGGCGCCTCCAGCGAAAATCCCTTTCATAGCGCTTTTTAAAAATCCCTCCCTTTCACAATTGAGCAAAATCTCTTTCATATCACTTTTTAAAAAAACGCTATTATCATGTGCTATCTATAACCATTTTTCTTGTAGTGGTGGGAGTCTAGTCAACGCTTGTCTACTGATGACGATGACTCGCTAAGGGATCATTACTTTTGCCGCAGACGATGATCGCCAAACTTTCCATGTAAGCTTAGTCAGTTTGCGATTGATGACGATGGCTTCTGGTGCCCAAAGCCTAATCCGTTTTGCGCGGATTACGATGACGGAGAAAGTGGGAGTGTAGTCAGTGTTTGTCCGCTGATGATGATGACTCGCCAAGGGATAATTGCTCTCACTGCAGACAATGATTACCAAACATACCAGGTAAGCTTAGTCAGTTTGCGACTGATGACAATGGCTTCTGGTGCCCAAAGCCTAATCCGCTTTGTGCTGATCACGATGGCATAGGAAGCGGGAGTCTAGTCAGCGCTTGTCCGCTGATTATGACGACTCGCCAAGGTATCATTGATCTCACTGCAGAAAACGATCACCGAACTTAACAAGTGAGCTTAGTCAGTTCACGATTGATGACGATGGCTTCTGGTGCCCAAAGCTTAATCCACTCTGTGCGGATCACGATGGCAGAGGAAGTGAGAGTCTAGTCAGCGCTTGTCTGCTGATGATGACGACTCGCCAAGGGATCATTGCTCTCACTACAGATAATGATCGCCGAACTTACCAGGTAAGCTTAGTCAGTTCGCGACTGATGACGATGGCTTCTAGTGCCCAAAGCCTAATCCACTCTGTGCAGATCACGATGGCGGAGGAAGTAGGAGTCTAGTAAGCATTTGGCCACTGATAATGATGACTCACCAAGGGATCATTACTCTCACTGCAGACAATGATCGCCGAACATACTAGGTAAGCTTAGTCAATTCGCGACTGATGACGATGGCGTCTGGTGCCCAAAGCCTAATCCGCTCTACGCAGATCATGATGGCAGAAGAAGTGGGAGTCTAGTCAGTGTTTGTCCGCTGATGACGATGGCTCGCCAAGGGATCATTACTCTCATTGCAGACAATGATCGTCGAACTTACCAGGTAAGCTTAGTCAGTTTGCGACTGATGACGACGGTGATAGGAGCATAATTAGGCTATTTTTAGTACCATATTTCTATATATATATTTGAGCTATTACTTGTTAATTATGGTACTAATTGCTATTTTCATGTTTGTGTAGGTTTCCAATTATAATATTTTAAAATAGAAGCAACTTGGCAATTTAGGAATACTAATTGCACAAGGAATTCACACAAGCAAGGAAACCACACCAACAAGGAAACCACAGAAAGAGGAAAACAAGAATTAAAGGGGGAAGATACCTGGCTTTCATCGATTGCATCCACAGCCTCCACAACAAGCCCTAACCCTCGTACAGCCGCAATCCCTCACTGTTTCGCACCCATCCAGCAATAGCATCCATCCATCATCACCTCGCCGAACCCTAGCCGCCTCCCCCATCATCAACCTTCTTCACCGCCCTCATCCACAGCCGCAGACCACCACCATAGGACCCTGTTCATCCCCTCCTCCTTACAACCCAGTCCCTTCTTCCATCTTCTCACCTGACTCCCTTATCGCCGTCACCATCAGAACCTCCTCGCACCGAAACCCTCGTCTCAGTCCTTTCTCTCTGTCCCTGATTGTCGCCGAACCCTAGCCACCGTCTCAGTCCCTCGTCCTTCCCTTTTCGTCCCTTCTTCCCGTTCTCCGCCAGCAACCCAACATCGTCAGCCCTTCACTCATTCGCTGTCCATCGTCATCCCCTCACTCACATCTTCTTCTCACTGGAGAAAGGAGCTGAAACAGATCGAAGAGGAGAGCAATTCGAGTGAGGAAGGTGAAGGAGCAGATTGCGAAAAGAAAGAGGATTCTCTTTTGCTATTCGCACCCCAGCTTCTACTCAATACCACCACGGATCAATGTTTTGTTTTCATCTCTAAACATCAATTTCTCTTATTTTAGTGTAATTATTGATTATGGATTACTGTTTGAACATAATTAATATGTCTAGCTAAGCTCCTCTTAGTTAGGGGTGGATTCGAAGCCCCGAACATGTGCTTTATAAATTAATTGAATTTAATCTTACTTGCTATTAGTGATTGTGTTTTGCTTAACTGCTTTATAGAAAACTTTTCTTTGTATGTTTGTTAAGGTAGCCAACTTAGTAAGCATGCTAGGATTTGGGGATAGAGTATAGGAGAGTTTCACCTAATTGTTATGATTATGTACTCACACGTAGTAAATACCAAGGAACGTTGGTAAGGTTAAGTCAAAACCTAGGCAAGAACAAGATGCTGATCATACTTGTAATTGCCTAGTCATTGTTCATATTTTCCACAAAACTTAATGATCTTAGATTGCTATTTAACTTGCGATTCCTGTTTAGATAGCATGATAAGAATAGTTTGAAAGCGACGCTTAGTTTAATTCAACGAACTTGGAAAAATAATAAGATTAATGCAGTGCGGTCACGGTTAGTCTTGAGCATTGTCTCTCACGAGTTAGCAAGTGATTATTGAAGATTGATTTATAAGCATGTGTTTGGTGTGTGGAGATAAAACCCTTAGCTAATTTCTCATATTTGCCATCTCTTTAGTTTATTATCTTTACATTAATTTTCATAGTTATTTTCATAGTTTAATTTAGAAAATCCAATCCCCTTTTATTTAATTAATTAGGTTGTTAGTTGTCTCTTAATTATTATTAGTGTAATTAACAAGCCCTCTAATCCCCGGTCTAGAGCGATCCCTACTTATTCTATACTACAAATCACAAAGCAGAGTATTAAGTTGTGTGCTACTAAAATAGAGCATCAATTTTTGGCGCCGTTGCCGGGGATTAGAAAAGTTGTTGATTACTTAATTAGTTTTTTTTATTTTTATTTTTTATTGATTTTTTCTTTCTTTCTTTCTTTCTTTATCTCAGGTACCAGTTCATGCACAATAGGAGATCCAGCAAAAACTTAGTAGAATACGATTCAGAGCCCGAGAAAACATTTAGAAGACGAAGAAGAGAAACAAAAGAACTACAAACATCTAGCTTTGAATCTGAATCTGAAGAGTTCGACATGGGAGATAATAGATCTATTAAAGAACTTTCGGCATCCACCTTGGACAATGCCGCACCCTTGTGCATTCAGTATCCATTCAGATCTATTAAAGAACTTTCGGCATCCACCTTGGAGATAATAGATCATATTCCGAAGTATCATGGTCTTTCTATGGAGGATCCAAATAAACATTTAAAGGAATTTGAAGTTGTATGCTCCAGTATGACGCCAATAAATGTGGATGAAAACATCCTAAAGTTGAGAGCATTCCCCTTTTCTCTGGCTGATAGGGCTAAGGATTGGCTCTATGAACTACCTTCCGGAACAGTAAATTCTTGGGAAAGCATGAAGAAGGTGTTTCTAGATAAATTCTTCCCAACTTCCAAAATTATCTTATTGAGGAAGAAAATCAGTGGCATACAGCAAGGTCCAGGAGAATCATATCCGGCTTACTATGAGCGCTTCAAAACTCTCATAGCATCATGCCCGCAGCATCAGATGAAGGAGGAGCTCCTGATTCAATACTTTTTATGGGGGATTGCTTCCTCTTGAGCGACAGATGTTAGATGCAACGGCAGGAGGAGCTTTGGTTGATAAAACTCCAGCAGCAGCAAAAACTTTGATTGCAAACCGAGCCTTAAATGCCCAGCAATATGAAGGAATTGGAGAGCCTTCACGCCAAGTCAATGAGGTAAGTACTAATTCTAGTTTGGAAGCTCAAATGGCTAATCTTACCTCACTTGTGACTCAGGCCCTAGGGAAGCCGAATATGCTAGGAGTTGCACAGGTTTGTGGCGTGTGTACAAAGCCAGGACATCCATCTTATCAATGTCCTCAACTGATTGAGAATGGCGGTTGGGAGAATGTCAATGCAATAGGTTTTCAAGGGCAAAATCACTATAGGAATAATCCTTATTCGAACACCTACAATGAAGGTTGGAGAAATCACCCCAGTTTTGGATGGAGAAATTCAGAACAACCTCAACAACAGACTTCGAATCGACCACCCCCTGGTTTCTTTCAAGGACCACTTGAACCACATTAGCACAATTCAGGTATGCCGCTTAATTATGATGAGATTCTGAAATCATTAACTAGCAGAATCAAGCAAAAGATATAGCAGATTTGAAGCTACAGATTGGACAAATAGCTGAGTTTATTGGACAAATTCGCGAGCAAGGAAAACTTCCTTGTTCTACCACTCCAAATCCGAAGGGCAGGTTTGAAACTGCAAAAGCAATTACATTGAGGAGTGGTAGGGAAATTGAGAATGAACCAATAGTCCCTAAACATAGTCGAAATAGGGAAACTGAGTTACAAAAGGATGATCCAGCAATCATTGGAACACCAGAAGTCCAAGGTAAGAAGATTGGAACACCAAAACTCCAAGGTAAGAAGGTGAGCATTCCAAATTCAGTTTCTGCCAATCTTGTTCCACCTTTTGTGCCTTTTCCAGGTAGGTTTGCCAAATCTAGGAAAGATGAACAGGATAAGGAAATTTTGGAAACCTTCCGAAAAGTCCAAGTCAATATTCCCCTTCTTGATGCTATTAAGCAAGTGCCTAAGTATGCAAAATTTTTGAAGGAGCTTTGCACAACAAAGAGACGTCTTTGAGACGGAGAGGTAGTTAAAGTAAGTGAGAATGTCTCTACAGTTCTTCAAAGGAAATTGCCACCGAAGTGTAAGGATCCAGGTAGTTTCACTATCCCTTGTGTTATCGGTAATACTAAAATTGAAAATGCAATGTTAGACTTAGGTGCTTCAATTAATGTTATGCCATATTCTATTTATCGATCTATGAATCTTGGGAAGTTAAAAAATGATGGTGTTATTATTCAATTAGCTGACCGTTCTAATGCATATCCTCGAGGTTTGTTGGAAGATGTGTTAGTGCAGGTTAACCATTTGATATTCCCAGCAGATTTCTATGTTCTTGAGATGGAAGATTCGGAATTATCAGCACCTTTGCCTCTTCTTTTAGGGCGCTCCTTCATGAAAACTGCAAAGACAAATATTGATGTACATGCGGGGAAACTGACAATGGAATTTGATGGTGATGTGATTGGCTTCAACATCTTTGAAGCCACGAGATATCCTGATAAAAATCATTCTTGTTTTTCTATTAATGTGAATGACAATTTGGCCCAGAAATTGTCAGACCTCAAAAACGAGGATGAACTTGAGACCAACATCACTACTGCCATTGGATATGAGAGCAATGGAGTTCCCTATGACACAAAGAAGCGGAAGAAATTTCAGTTGAATGAGCTTGAAAAGATTCAGGATGAGGCTTATGATAGTAAAAGCAATTATAAGAAGAACACCATAGTTTTTCATGATCAGATGATCCATGGAAATATTTTTGTCATTGGAAAGAAAGTCTTGCTTTTCCAATCATGTCTTAGAACTGGTAAGTTACGTTCTGAATGGGTTGGTCCTTTTATTATTACTAATGTTTTTTCCCATGGTGCTATACAGATTAAGAGTGTCACAACCGGGAAGGAATTTAAAGTGAAACATCATCGACTTAAGCCCTATTATGAGTCATTTGTGGAGCATGACGTGGAGGACATATCACTCCCTGTTCCCACTTATTCTGAAAATTAATTGGAGATACCGTCAGGCTGCACGACGTTAAGACAAGCGCTTCTTGGGAGGCAACCCAATCAGATTTGCTTTTTTTTATCATTTTATTTTATTTTCGTTATTTTTGCTTTTGTTTGTTAGTAGTTTGTTTTTCCGCATTTAAATCTTTCATTGCATGTGCTATAATCTATTAACATTGAGGACAATGTTAGGTTTAAGTGTGGGGGAACAAAACATTGTTTTATTTTGAATTATTTTGAAGAAAAAAAATTTTGTTGGTTTTTTATTTTCTTTGTTGGTATTAGTGTCATAAAAAAATTATAAAAAAAATAAAAAATAAAAAATAAAAAATAAAAAATAAAAAATAAAAAATAAAAAATAAAAATTTATATTTGTTTTGAGTCTTAGAATACTTTCCAACACAATGATGAGATTTGGTTTTTAATTTCATGACTTTAAGGTGATTTATAAACATGATTTAAGATCTAATATTATTCTTTGGTTAATGTTTATTTATGGTTATCATATGCAAATTCACATGTAATCAACTTAGTAATTGGTACTCATAGCATGCTTAGTTGAATTTAACTCATTATAACCCATACGTGAGTTTTGAGCCTATTGTTCATTTGATTTTGAGAGTTTTTAGTTAGATCATCTTTTATTTCTTTTGTCAATAATAATTCGTTGTATGATCTCAATTTTGTTTGCTTTGGTTGTTACTTGGATTGCTTTCAAAATTAAGAATTAAACACTAGAACTTGTATTAATTTCGTTCAAAGCATCATATTGAATTGCATGACATGCTTGACATGATAAAGGCACCTAGTTTCCACCATTGCCAAATAATCCCGATCCATAATATTTTTCCTTTAGGTTAACCCCATTGAGCCTGTTATTAAGCATTTTATTTCATTACCTTCATTCTCTATCCCTAACCTAATGAAACGAGTGGAGCATAATTTGATTTGCAGATACTTTATTGTGGTTCAAGGTATGTTGAAAAACAAGTGTGGGGGAAAACCCTTGTGGTAGACAGTTCAAAAAGAAAGAGTTGCCAAAAAAAAAAAAAAAAAAAAAAGTTACAAAAGAGATACAAGTCCTTATATTTATCCATTCAGTATTACAGTACCATACAGATAGTTCAATTCTTTTTAAGTAGATACAAAATAATTGCTGAAGTTCTTCATTATCAATGAGCCACCTCGTCATTTTCCCACTTATGTCTTGAACCATATGATTATTTGCTAATGTCTCTAATCTTATTGCATGCTTTCACCATTTCTTCAAGCCCTTTGAAAATTTCATATCCGTTCTTTCTCTTCCCTGGACCCCTGGCCCCATTACAACCTGAATTAAGACCTTTTGATTGAGTGTGTCTTGCAATGTCACGATGTGGAGATTCGAATGAGGTATGAGCATACGGTGTCCCAAGTTTTTGCATTCAAATAGTAACATTCCTTCCATGAGATCATATATCTAAAAAAAAAAAAAAAATAGAAGTCAGAAAATGCCATTCTTTCTTGTTATATCATATGTGAGCTATTTGTTTTCCTTTTACATCAATCCTCTCACATATAACTAGAATAGGAAGAGTGATTTTACCAAACAATCAGTGAAAAAGAAAAGAGTGCATCCAGTGAGATTTTTGGGTTAATTCTTCTTGGCACGCTCTTGAGTTTCACAATCACTTGGATTGATTTAATTGTAAATTTTTATATCATTGCTATGAACGTGTATTAATTTTCGAATGATGTAGATTTAATCTCGTGTTTACAAAGAATCTTAACATGTCATGATCCGTTGAAAATCTCTGAGACAAATGTTGGAAAGTATAGATTGAGTAATTTGAGTCTTTTATTTTTGTTTCTTGGATTTGCTCGAGGACTAGCAAAAGATAAGTGTGGGGGAATTTGATAGGAGCATAATTAGGCTATTTTTAGTACCATATTTTTATATATATTTTTAGCTATTACTTGTTAATTATGGTACTAATTGCTATTTTCATGTTTGTGTAGGTTTTCAATTACAATATTTTAAAATAGAAGCAACTTGGCAATTTAGGAATACTAATTGCACAAGGAATTCACACAATCAAGGAAACCACACCAACAAGGAAACCACAGAAAGAGGAAAACAAGAATAAAAGGGGGAAGATACATGGCTTTGATCGATCGCATCCACAGCCTCCACAACAAGCCCTAACCCTCGTACAGCCGCAATCCCTCACTGTTTCGCACCCATCCAGCAATAGCATCCATCCATCATCACCTCGCCGAACCCTAGCCGTCGTCCTCACCCATCATCAACCATCTTCACCGCCCTCATCCACAGCCGCAGACCACCATCGTAGGACCCTGTTCATCCCCTCCTCCTTACAACCACAGTCCCTTCTTCCATCCTCTCGCCTGACTCCCTTATCGCCGTCACCATCAGAACCTCCTCGCACCGAAACCCTCGTCTCAGTCCTCTCTCTCTGTCCCTGATTGTCGCCGAACCCTAGCCACCGTCTCAGTCCCTCATCTTTCCCTCTTCGTCCCTTCTTCCCGTTCTCCGCCAGCAACCCAACATCGTCAGCCCTTCACTCCTTCGCTGTCCATCGTCATCCCCTCACTCACATCTTCTTCTCACTGGAGAAAGGAGCTGAAACAGATCTAAGAGGAGAGCAATTCGCGTGAGGAAGGTGAAGGAGCAGATTGCGAAGAGAAAGAGGATTCTCTTATGCTATTCGCACCCCAACTTCTACTCAATACCACCACGGATCAGTGTTTTGTTTTCATCTCTAAACATCACATTCTCTTATTTTAGTTTGATTATTGATTATGGATTACTATTTGAACATAATTAATATGTCTAGCTAAGCTCCTCTTAGTTAGGGGTGGATTCGAAGCTCCGAACATGTGCTTTATAAATTAATTGAATTTAATCTTCCTTGCTATTAGTGATTGTGTTTTGCTTAACTGCTTTATAGAAAACTTTTCTTTGTATGTTTGTTAAGGTGGCCAACTTAGTAAGCATGCTAGGATTTGGGGCTAGAGTATAGGAGAGTTTCACCTAATTGTTATGATTCTGTACTCACAAGTAGTAAATATCAAGGAACGTTGGTAAGGTTAAGTCAAAACCTAGTCAAGAACAAGATGCTGATCATACTTGTAATTGCCTAGTCAGTGTTCATATTTTCCACAAAACTTAATGATCTTAGATTGCTATTTAACTTGCGATTCCTGTTTAGATAGCATGATAAGAATAGTTTGAAAGCGACGCTTAGTTTAATTCAACGTACTTGGGAAAATAATAAGATTAATGCAGTGCGGTCACGGTTAGTCTTGAGCATTGTCTCTCACGAGTTAGCAAGTGATTATTGAAGATTGATTTATAAGCATGTGTTTGGTGTGTGGAGATAAAACCCTTAGCTAATTTCTCATCTTTGCCATCTCTTTAGTTTATTATCTTTACATTAATTTTCGTAGTTATTTTCATAGTTTAATTTAAAAAATCCAATCCCCTTTTATTTAATTAATTAGGTTGTTAGTTGTCTTTTAATTATTATTAGTGTAATTAACAAGTCCTCTAATCCCCGATCTAGAACGATCCCTACTTATTCTATACTACAAATCACAAAGCAGTGTATTAAGTTGTGTGCTACTAAAATAGCGCATCAGACGGCTTCTAGTACCCAAAGCCTAATCCGCTTTACAAGGATCACGATGGCGGAGGAAGTGAGAGTCTAGTCAGTGATTGTCCGCTGGTGATGATGACTCACCAAAGGATCATTGCGCTCACTACAGACAATGATCGTCGAACTTGCCAGGAAGAACCTAACCCGCTCCGTGTGGGTCACAACGGCCAAAGGAATGGAAGAGAAAGTCAACGCTAGCCCACCAATACTGAAGAGTCATTACATATGACAACTCTACGGACCACAAAGCAGCAAAAACAAACACTACTATGTAGGGAAAAATTGTATTTTCATTCAAAGAAATTATGTTTACATAATATCCAACTATAAAGGAGCATTATAGCAGATCTAAGGAGAAGCATTTGTCTCGTCTATTAGCCTCGCAACACCATAACCCTCCCTTCTGTTGATCAACCCAATAGCAGCCCTCCTATAACAGGCAAAGTCAAGATCAATATTTAGGTGCTCTCCTCTGATCAGTTTCAGAAGCTCCAATCTGCCACGAATGAATTTTGACGAGATTTGCGGCCTCCTGGCCGGCACATCGAAATCCACCACGCCCAGCAAAGCCTCATAGTGCGAGCGCTTTTCCACTAACAATCTCTATGCCTCAAGGGCACGAAGAGCCCCTCGTCAACCGCGGCCTCCAGCTATTACCTCTCAACAACTCATACTGCTTCCTCTTAGCCTCTCGTTCGGAAGATCATCTGACCATAGCAGTACCTAGATGCTCCAGTTCGGCCTTGGTCCGCCACAAGTCAACATGGGTTAACGTCAAGTCAGACTCGGTAACCCTCAACTGAGCCCTCATACCTTCAATGATTGAGTCAGAAATAAGGGTTGTGGCCTCCACACCTCCCTGGCCCGCGATAGTATCGGAACCCTCCGCCCGATAAAAAGCTTCTAAGTACGACATTCGCAGGTCAGCAAAGGCCTTTTCCAAAGTGAGAACGCTTCCACTGGCCTCAAGGTCCACTGAGACAAGCCTGAGCTGCACTACGGCACAGGCACTGAAAAGGCAGTCCGCCATGACAGAAGCATGCCTCTTCCTCGGAACAACAACAGAAGGCATGTTCGTCTCCAACTCGGCACGCCTGAAAGGGTTGGGTGGGGCAATCTTCTCTTCCTTACTCGATGAGCAATCACCCCTTCAACCGGGGAACCAGACACTAAGTGAGTCCCATAAGAGCACCGTAGCAGCCCGCTGCGCATGACATTGCCCGATATCACAACTTCTTCAAAAGAAATCAAAGGAGCCCAATAAACTTCTTCTCTGTTCGCTTCTGTTCTTCGCTGAGGGACGAAATAACGAACTTCCCTGAAAAAAAGAAACAACGTCAGAATCACACAAAAAACGCGAAAGGGTATGCAGCATCAGTTACCAAGGAACTAACCAATGTCAAACTGAAAGTGTCGAGACACCTTACGATTCTCGATTCTGAAGTAACCGGAGTCCACCGCCGAAGCCTAGAACCATTGTTTCTCCAAGATTTGGTGCTGCCCACCGTTAGTCGTAGACTAGAGGGACAAATCAGCCTACAAATACCCCTGGTATATAGACGAGCATCAGTCAAGTGATGAATCACCAGCGCAGTCAAACGAAGCTAATGTCACGGGCCCTCAAAAGAATCCCCAGCAGTATTTTAAACCCGCTCGGTGCCATTTGAGCGAGAGGAATATGAAGATGGGTAAAGAAGCGTCGGACGTCATCCGGCACCGGGAACTAAAGCACGAACTCGAACATACCTTGGTGCAAACCTATGAACCCATGAAGAGGTACTGTGAGACCTAACATTCCAGATGCAGGAACAATCATCAAATCATCAGGGATACGATACAAGTCGTGAAGCTTGCTCAACTCAGATTCGTCAACCAGGCTACCATCAATGAAATTCATACAAACAAGGGATAAGGGATCTTGGGGAGTAATTTTGACACTGTCGGCCATTGGAAGAAAAAATTTCACGAATTCGAAAAACATTGGAAAGCTCATCTTCAGAACAGTAAATATTTATAGGGAAGGCAAACTGAACTTTCCCTCCTCGAGAAGACGCATTAAATATTATGCGCCGCTCGAAATTGAGGTTTCAAGTCCAATCATCACGATGGTACAGGTGACCATTCAATGAGTCAATGGGACGACTAAACACTCCATTCACTCGGGGGAAGTAGATGATGATACATAAAAGCGGTCACACCCCTTAGCCGTACACGTGTCATGATGATCTCGAGGAACAACGGGTTCAAGCAACAGCCCAATAAGGATCCAACCCGATCGGTTCTCAGCCCGCTCAACTTCAGCCCACCAGGGAAGCCCGGACTCTCAAAACACGCTAGGCCCACATGTCTCACAGTTATCCACGATACTTGAAAGCCCTTTTCAGGCAAGTATCTCGAGGATCTACTTCGAATGGCAACCACAACTACTATTTGCTTCCAACTAGGAAGCAAACACCAGAGTATCTTCCACACAGAGAAACTCCCTTTCACGAAATGCTCTCGGATTGGGAACTATCTCTCGTATATCTAGGAGCACGGAGCTACCATGGAACTTCTTCTACAGCACGACTCCTAATTAGTAAGGGGTCTCCACGAATATCTCCTCCCTAATTTATGACTACGATGGCCTGGTTAACCCATGACTCTTTCATTATAAATAAGACACGAGGTTGGTAAGCTAAGGTACGCTACAAATTCCCCGTTATAGTATTACACCTTCCTCAGATCCTTGTCTGGTTTTAGCATCGGAGTGCCATCAGCCACCCCACGGTGGTCTGTGTCTCACGTGTGCTACTTGTGCAGGTCAAACAGGTCAGAGCAGGGATCGAAAATTGACTGCATCAGATACCATATGCCGAAAGAGGAGTAACCAGATCATTGACATGGACTCTCTCTTTAAGAAGAGAAAGTGGCAACTCTTCAACCATTGGATCACCCAGAGGGTCTTCAACACCCTCTTCATCCTTGAAGGTCCGATAGACCAAATGACGGTATTGAGAAAAGTCAACATCGAGACCCTCAATATAATTCAGAAGCTCATTCCGACCATCGACAACTCGCTGCCAATCCACCACCTCCATAACACAAAGCATGTCCTTAACAGAAGCAAGCTCACTTATGGCCGCTATAAGTTAGCAATCAACCTTGACTTCGTCAAGTGAAGCTAGTAATTGCGCCACCCTTTTTTTGGTAATGTCGCGATTTTTAGAGTGTTCTATCACTACACGTGCGGCCTCATCATGGGGTGCCTTCTTGGCGGACAACTCTTTCTCCACATTATGCAAATATGCATGAATACGTCTAAGTCGGCTCTGAAAGATTCGAGCGCGGTCACAGACTGATCCCGGGTACCCTCCACCTCGGCCAACGAAGCTTGAGCAACCCCAGTCGCTTTGATTTGCTCAGAACATCGCAGTTTTAACGTGTCATATTGGTAAAGAACATGGGAAAATACTAATAGCAGCACGGAGAGCTTCCTCTCCAGAGAAAACACAAGATTACGATTGACCTGATGACCCGAACCCATCACCCCTGTGTAGGCAAGATGAGTCATCCCATCCATTACATGCCTAAGATCATCATCAAGATAAAGGCTCGGATCTAGCACAGGAATCGAAGGCCTCTCCACCGATCGTCTGTGTCGTTCATTAATCAGCTTACACGCAGCCAGGAAAATCAATAAAACTTCCTGTCTGATTTGACCCGAATCTCTTCGGGTGTAAGTTCATTCCAACTGATCCGCGAATGAAGAACGTGTGGATTCAGAAGTATGGAAGAATCACCACCCACAACTGGGAAAAAAGAAATAACAATAGGAGAACCATCCTCACCTTCTCGTTGCGCAGCAAAAACGAAACGAGTGGTAGTCCCAACAAGAACAGAAAAGCCTAAACAGGTTGTAGAAGGCAGGACATCTGCTCCATCATTAATTGGAGGGGAAGGAAAATGAAGAGACTGCGTCTCGGGGACTCGATCACAACTACTAAGCTCGTTAGACTGAAAAATAGCCAGTTGGAGCATCTGGTCATCTAAGGACCGAGGATCCTCATTAGAACACTTAATAGCGTCAAGACCACCATAAGCAGAGAGAAGTCTCTTTACGCCATCGCCCAACGGACGAATGATATCTTTTTCACTCCTCTCCAATGCCAACTTCATCTCTTCCGCCTCTTAGAAAGAGCAACGATCTTCCTTTGTAGGTTTTCTATCAACAAAACCCGAGTAAAGAGAAGCACGACGAACAGAGTCAACAAGCCGTTTCTTCTTCGGAACACGGTCAGAACTCAGAAACAACCGCTAATAGGAGCATTGAGATTCATAAAATCCGAGTTCACTTTCCGAACATTGACAACGTTACCATCATCAACAACGACAGTGCGGGCAACAATTTCCGCAACTTGCCTCTCAGTTAGCAGAGTGTGTTTGGCTTCATTCATGCTGTACAAACTGCCACACCTCACCATATCATCTGTAAGATAGGTGTCCAAAGGAACTACATGAAGCTGCAAAAAACGCTCGCAGATAACCTGTTCTTCAACGGTCAATTGCAGATTCCTTCGCTTGATAAGAACTTGAAAATACCTCACTATCTACTGACCCCTTAAATTGAAGTAGCCAGAGTGGATAGACGCGTAAAACCAATTAATCCTGCGACCAACCCTTGATGTCATTATTAAGGTTGCCAAAACACGCGGGAGAACGAAGGAAACATGTGTGATTGGGTTTCACGCTAAACCCTACCAAGGAATGCAAAATTTTAACAAGTTAAAGGAATACCAGAAAGGTTGGCCCTAACATATGTGGAAATCATAACCTCCGACCGTTCGAGCCCATTTGAGCAGGAGAAATACCTAGAAAATCTAGATAAGACCAGAATAGCTCCGACACTGGAAACTGAAGACCGTCGTAAAACATACGAGGGTAAATCACAATATATCCCTTCCTCGAATGAAAATGATTGTCATTTCACGAGGCAAAATGATCTCAAGGTCGGAAGACAAAGAGTAGTTGGAATGGACACTATCTAAGGTAGGCTGAGATTCTTTGGAGAAAAATGAGCTTCACAGGTAGTAAGTTGCTCACCGTCTAGTAGGTCACCAGCAAACATCGTGAATAGGCAATAAAAGATGGAAAAATGCAATAGAAAAAAAGAAATAACCCCAATAGCAAAAATGGCGTAAAAGAGGAAGAAAAGTCATAACAATACCCTTTATAGAACCGAGCAACGAAGAGACTGCTCACGGTGCGACATACGAAACGTAATGGTGCACGAAATTCAAAAAAACTATGCGCGAAAACAAACAAACAACAAAGTAATCGAGACGATCGACCGATCGAAAGTTATTAACAACAATAAGTTCAATGTAAATATGCAATTGAAATACCAACTGTCACACAGTTAGTGGATAAATGAACATAACCACTAACTAACGAAGGAGTAGCTGATGATACATCAAAATAAGCTGATCACCACGGTCATACACGTGGCAAAAATATCCATCACGAGAATATAACGTCCAATCTATTGGGCCAGCTCATAAAGCCCAAGAAGAATAAAACCAATCACAAAGTCCCAGATAAGGCCCGCCAACGAGAAGATAAAAACAAAGCCCGAATCCTGACCGTCACGAGTTTTCTCATAAATAAGAGGAACGTTGCACCAAAAAGAGTCGTGGAGGGAGTTGCGCCTCCACGGACGTATCTCAATAAGAAGGAGACTGTTACGAGAAACATTTCATTCTGTTGCGCCTCACATGCTTAAGTCACGCTTAGAATTAATCGCGACCATTATAAAAGGTAAAGGGAACATTCGACACAGGTATGCAACTTTAACTGAATTTTGTCCAAATTTACTTCATTCTTAAAAAAAGTTGCTGACTTAAGCATCGGAGTGCCTTCGGCCACCAAAAAGATGGTCTTTAGTAGTCTAACATCTGTTTTATAAATCAAACTTACAGGGGAACAATTTTTGAACGCATCAAGTAAGATTAAAGAGAATCACACTAGGAAGAGAACAACTTGAAATCCATTGAAGTCCAAACTTATTAAAAATACAGTTGTAGGAAAATAATAAAAAATTTGGAATTCTATAAGGAGAGATATCTGGTGGAAATACCAAGGAGAAAAAAGTGAAAATAGTTGAAGAAACGGAGAAAAACAATGGAAAAAAAAAGTTTCCACAATTTGAGAAAGCTTTACTAAACAAGGACAACCATCATTTCCATACAAGGAGTGTTTCTATGAAAATCTCTCTAAGAATTATGAGTGCTTCTAGGGAGCCTGGGTCTGCTGCCTAGGTTTGCAGTCTGGGTGGCATTTTTACACTTTTGCCCCTGCCTTTTTAACTACTCTTTAAATATAACAACAACAAAGGAGGGGCAAAAGGATAATTTCGCCCCCCAGGCTACAAACCCAGGCTCCCTAGAATTATACAAGAATTATATATGGTAAGAGACTTTCTACTACAAAGAAATGCTTCCATGGTTGTACATTTATGACTTCAACTCGCGTAAGTTAGACGACACAAAACATCCATTATAGAAAGAAATTGCAGGGTATGTTTTTCTGTCCCCTCAGGTTCTTTGGGAGATGATTTCGCTCAGTTGATTATAGTGGAGGTGAGGCATTGATTATTGAGTAAGTCTAGGGAGCCAAATTTATGAGTCGCTTTTGGATCTAAGTTTTGATTTTGTTATACTTTTTAAAGAACTTGTCAAGGGAGTTAGGTTTGACAATCAATTTTTTGCCAGATTTTATTTTTTATTTTTTTTTTTACACATTTTCTTTGAAACACAACCATAAACATCATTTATAGAAGGGGTAGAAGTGTAAAAAGCCCTAAACTTAACAAAAAAGGCTGCCAACTCTCGTTGCCTAAAATTATTGCTCATTAAAATACAACCACAAACACCATCTATAGAACGGATAGAAGTGGAAAAAAAATTAAAACTTAACCAAAAAATGACTCTCAAAACAAAAAAGACACATAAAAAAACCCAAACGAAGCTCCGTAGACTTACTCTATTTTACAACCGGTTCTTCTGCATTGGGTTGAGCACAGTTTAGTTTCTGAGTATTTTAATTAAAATTTTTTTTATCATTGTTTGTTAATTGATTTGTTCATTTTGTTACTTGAAGATGATAAAAAAATTTCCTTCCGTATTTTTGGATAACTACATGTTTGTGAATCATGACATATTATGAAAAAATATTTCGATATTGACGTTTTTATCTTACATATACCCTCAATGACCGTAGCTTCATACATGATCACTTTCAACTCAAACTCGCCCACACTAGACTTGCTCTTCCCTCCCTCCATCATCTATAACACCTTTAACCTTCACACCTGTTGCATGCTTCAAGTGCATGCAAACCAGGCAATCCCTAGCTTGACATATACGTTTTTTAAATGGATTATAAGATAATTTTTCCCATTCTCATCATCAACAATAACATATTTTTAAATCAGTGTCCATTATTGCCTTTACAATCTATTGAAAAATAATGCATGTTATTTCATTCAAGATGGTAAATTTAGAAAATGTATATTCTCTTAATTTTTGAAATTTTTTCTTAAGTCTACATATTTATTTTTGGAAGGTGACTAAATGACACTATCAATTCTACTGAAGGACACCATCACCCCTCACCTTTCCCACCTTCTTTTCTTTCTTCACAGGAGCACCACAACCCCGCACGCCTACCACCACCTCTAGCTGCGCCATCACACCTTGTCCACCACCTGTCGCACCATCAGTCATTTTTTTTCTTCTCTTTTGTTCTTGTTCTTATTCTTTTCATTCTCTACCTCTTCTTTTTCTCCTATGTTCTCTTTTTCTCTTCACTATTATTTTCTTTTCTTCACTGTTTTTTTCTTCTCTTCCACTTATTCTTCTTTTTCTTCTTTTTCTTCTTCTTCTTCTTCTTCTCTTCTCTAGTTTTTTTTATTTTATTTTTTTATCTTCTCCTATATATTTATTTTTTTCTTCTCCTTTTTTCTCTACTCATCTTCTCTATCGCTTCCTCTTCTTATCCTCTCTTCTTTTTCTCCCCTTTTTATCCTTTGACCTTGCAGAGATTCCTGTGAGTGCAGAACCCCCTCGCGCAAAGTTTTTTGCGAGTGGATTCCCCACTAGCAGGAGCCTCCTTGGGGGATACACTTTTTTTTCCCTTGCGGAGGTTCCTTCGAGTGGAGAACCTATACTAGCAGGAACCTCCGCGAGGGTGAACAAAAAAAAATAGGGGAAAAGAAGAGAAAGATAGAGGAGAAGAAGAAGAAGAAGAAGAAGAAGAGAGGAGGAAAAAAAAAGATGAGAAAAACGAAAAAGAAGAAGAAAAAGAAGAAAAAAAAAAGAGAATAAAAAGAAAAAAAAAGGAAGAAGAAAAGAGGAGAAAAACGCAGAAGATAAAAGAAGAAGAAAACAGAAAAGAGAATAAGGAAGCGGGGGCTAGGAAGGACGTTCGGCGATGGCCCAGTGAGGTCGGCAGTAGAGGGGAGAGTTGGGATGGTCGACGGTGGTTATGGTAGGGTGGTGGTGGTGCTTGATGGGGAAAATAGGGAGAAATGAGGAGAGAGGTGGTAGGTTTTTTGTTTATTTTGATGGTGTCATTCAGAAAGTAGGCAATGATGGTGTCCTTAAGCAAAATTAGTGGTGACATTTAATCACTACCTTATTTTTTAAGGGAAATGTCATAAACCTTTTAACAAATTATATATATTAGTGGGTGTAGTACCCATGGGTACTATGCTACAAATTCAATCATGGGGATTGTTAGCCACGAACAATATAAAACACGAAGAAATCAATCTAAGTCGGGGCCTATCAAAACTAGAAGTGGTTTGATTCCAAAAGTTCATGAACACACCTCCACTATAATCAAAATAAATTTTATAAGATGGTCATAATTAAAAATTAGCATGAAGAACAAATCTCCAAATTCCAAAAATTGCTGTTGAAGTCTGAAATCCATTATCTGCACCCAGAGTAAATATATAATTATTTTAATTAAACCTTCAGTTTGGACAGGCTCCTGTGGAATATCAGACCTTTGTTACTTAGTAAAAAAAAGGGATTGAAATACATTTAAATCAACATGTTTTTTAGATGATTTATGGTTGATATTGAATCCTTGGTAGTAATGGGACATTAGACACTTATATATTAGACTAGCGATAGTTTGCATGCGCCAACTACAACTTTTCATTCCCCTAAACTCAAAAAAAAAAAAGTCTCGACAGATTAAGGAAATTTATTGAAAAGAAAAACTATTTGTGAAATTTTGTATATAACTAGGTTGTAAGAAAAAGTTTATATAAATCTTGTAAGAGGAAGTCTAAGAAATTGTCTGACTTGAAAGATAAACTGAATTGAAAAAATGCAATAATTGAATAAAATAAATTGACAGTAAACAAAAATATATATTATAAACGAATTAAATTGATAAAAAAAAGTTAACTTATTTTCATCAATCAATTGATCACAACGAACTACCTATATTCCTATTAAAAAAAAACTAAAAACTAAACTTAAACCTAATAAGAAACAATGTCCTAATTGGAAACCCTAATATAATAATACTAGAATTCCTAATATTGCCTAAAATACTACTATTGCTAATATTACTTAATATCTTAATTACATCAACCTCTCAAGGTTAAAGAAGCTCGTCCTCGAGCTTGAAATCAATAAAGTCATACGAGAATAAGAAGCAACAAAATGTGAAGTGTCTAAGCATAAATTGACCTCTAACATTTCCTTTGTAGTAACTAACACCCTAAAGAACTTGGCACAAAAAATAAACTCCAATCCGAATACCGATCCACTAGATGGTAAAAAAGTGTGCCCAATATGTTCCTCAAAATGTGTCATAACATTGACCTAAATTGGACCATAAAATCTATTCAACGTCCGTTCAAAAAATGCCAATAGCTGTGAATAGCAACAAAATCAGAACTGGCTAGTGGGAGTAACGATTTATGAGGGGGTAAATAGCCATAGGGATCCGGGGGCTTTAGGAAAAAAGGTTGTCAGGACTAAAATACAAATATCAGCATAGACTAGATTTAAATTTTTATTATCTTATTCTACATGAATTGAAACATTGAAGGGGTTGGAATGGGATGTGTTGGGATCAAGTAATGGAGGGGCTATGAAGGAGGATTTCGAGGAGGAGGTTGGAGGCTTTGAAAGAGTGCGAGGGAAGGTTGGGAGATGATCAGATGGTGGAATCAACTAGGGAGGGGGCTGCTAAGGATTGAGGTTGGGCGATGGGGCCGATCGACTATTGGGGGAGTGAGATGGGGATTGAATGATCGACCTGTGGAGATGTGAGTCGATCGAACAAGTATGGCAGACGATTGATGAAGGACGTCACGCAGGGAAGAAGGGTGACCGACAGTGGAAGAGGGGAGGTTTGAATTGAGGACGGGGGAGGGAAAAAGATCAATCGACTTGTATGGAAGGCTGGCAGAGTCAATCGAGTTTAGGCGGCTGACAAATGCGACCGACCGTCCTAGGTTGTGGACTAGCTATCTCGATCGGTCAGGCCATACAACACAGATTAGTGATTGAGTGAGGTAGAGAGTCGGAAAGTTGTCGATCAACTTGGTCACGTAGTCGATCGATGTGGTGCTAGAGGAATCGATCGGAGTGATTGAGTTGTTGTGGTAATTGTGGATGATGATCAAGTTGACGCTGAGGCTTGCCATGAGCGGACGAAGACTGTTGAACAAGGTGACGATCAACCTGGGATTGTGGGCTTGCGGCACTGCCATCGACAGTGTTGGGGCAGGGCTCCTGTGGTGCTACTAATTGTGATGGTGTCTGCCCCATGACTTTTGTGTAACGTGACAGGTATTTATCGAAAATATAATCCATCATCTCTTTCTCTCTGTCAAACATTAGATCCATCTTCTCTGGTATCGCTCTTTCAAATGCTTTTTCAAGCTGTTGGAGTTTCGCTTCTTCAATCAACTTCCTTATAAATTTTTTTTTTCAGATCGAACAAAAATGTAAGAATTGTTAGAAACCAATTAATAGAATTGAACTTGTAAATAAACTGAATTGAAAACAATGCAGTAATTGAATAAAATAAATTGGTGATAAACGAATTAAACTGATAAATAAAATAAACTTAATTCCATCTGTCAACTAGTTACATTGAACTACATACGCTCCTATTTATTAAAAACACAAACCCTAAACTTATTAAGAAATAATGTCCTACTTGAAAATCCTATTACAATAATACTAGAATTCCTAATACTGCCTAAAATACTATTATTGCTAATATTATTAAATGTCCTGATGACTTCATATTCATTTATAGCTATTGCACTCCGGAGTCTTCTACAGTGTTTACTGTGGCGTGGCTGAATGCAGGGTAGTCCTCTCTTATAACGTTAGATCTGTAAATTATTTAGAACTTTGAAGATGGTCAAGGCTCTACAAGACCAAGCCACTACACTAGATGCACATGTAGTCATTCCAGAGTGCCTTCATTTTGTACTATACTACTTCGGATGAATGGGGAATTACATAGCTATTTGATTTTTAGAATAAAGCCTACGAGCTCTCTATTTTATGGCAAAGATCTCTCCACATCAAAGAACCAATTCATAGTGGATGGGTCGATTTTGTATTTTGGTAAATGGGTCGATTGTTGGTTATTTTAAGAGCTCTAAGGGGTCTTAAGCAAGGTGACCGGCTATCTCTGTTCCTCTTCATCATAGTGGTGGAAGCCTTAGGGAGAAGGATATCTAGAGCGAGGGAGAGGAAAATCATCCATGGTTTTTCTAGGAGTGGGTTTTACTTTTTATCCCTTAACCTCTCCACCCCAAATGCTGCCGGCATGATTTGAACTCTTGACTTGTGATAACATCCGTCACAAGCCTACTGTTAAGCTTCTATCTTCTTGGGCTCCTAAAAACAACAATATGAGAAGACTGAAAAAATTATCCAATTCACAATATTTCGTGAAAATAAATATTTGAGAAGGAAACATCAAGTGATTCACTATGTACAAACAAATTGATTAAAATGGAAACAAAGAAACCCAAATAGAAACAAAGCCATTTTAACAAAACACCAAACTCAATTGAAGAAATAAATTTCATACCCACTAAAACTAAGGAATGCGATTTCTCGAAAAAAGGCGAAATTTCACGAAATATTTCTTCTTTTTTAGTTACTAAAATTTCTTTTGAAATCCAAAATATTTATTTTTTCCATTAGGCCAATCTCAGTTTTAGTACATTTTTCAACTTGTTATAAACTTATTACGTAATATGTAGTTTATATGATTCTTACCCAAGTGTCGTGCTTGACACTTTTGTAAAACCACCTGCATCCCTGTCACGTGCTTCCTATCCCTCAAGTCTCACATGTGTTAGTGACATTATGGTACAAATACAAGTAATAATAAATTTGATAATTAGAACAACTATTCAATGAAATTATTCATGAAAACCATTGTTCAACCAATGATTTCTGATGCGTCCAAAATTCAGTCTCCAATAAATAAAATCTGCAAAACAAATGTTAGATTGCCAAAGACCATCTTTTTGGTGGTCGAAGGCACTCCGATGATTAAGTCAGTAACTCAGTTAGAGATTGAGCTAAAACTAAACAGAACTCAATTAAAATTGCATACCTTTGTCGATGTTCCTTTACCATTTATAATGGTCGCAGTTAATTTTCTGTGTGACTTAAGCATGTGAGACGCAACAAGGGGAGACGTTCTCTGTAACAGTCTCCTTCTTTATGAAGATACGTCTGTGGAGGCGTAACTCCCTCCACAACTCTTTTTCTATGTAACGTTCCTCCCATTTGAGGGAGAACTTTATCGGGTCTGGATTTGGGCCTCTGATTATGATTTATTCTTATGGGTCCTGTTTGGGCTTTCATGACTTGATTCATCTTTTTTGGGTTTTATGAATTGGCCCAGTTTTTATTAGGATACTTGATCGTCGTGATAGATGATCTCTGCCACGTGTGATTGCGATGACAATTTTATTTGATGCATCATCAACTACTCCTCCTTGTACTTAGTGGCAATGTTTTAAAAAGCGATTTTTCGAAGCGAAGCGGTCAAGCTGTTTCCGAAGCGAAGCGGTGCCTCGAAGCGTACCGAAGCGAAGCGAAGCGTTTTTTCATAGAAAGTGATAAAAAAAGTAAAAAATTACAAAAAAAACAACAAAAAAACAAAACAAAACAAAAGAAGCAATCATCAATCAAATCAAGAAATAACATGAGTTTGTTTTATGTATGTATTATCTTTTGCAATATGCATACTTGAAATCTGAATATTTGTTACAATTTGCAGTGAAGAAGAATTGGAGACTGAACTTTAAAGTATGAAGTTACCTTCCTTACTTGATCCTACAGCCAGCCAGCTACCAAGCAGCCAAAGTGCCAAACAAATCCTCCTCAAGTCCTCAACCTCAACACCTTCTTTCAAGCTGAATGGAATTTTCTGGATGAATCAAATAAGTTGCATTAAGATGTAATGTACGATGTACGCACTTGTTATATGATTGAAAACAATGTAAACAGTTTAATTGATTTGAATAACAATACCAGCTGAGATCTCAGATCCCATAACACAATAACATAGACATAGTAATCAATTTGCATATTAGACACAGTCTTAAATTAAAGTAATCCATTACACCATCAAACACAATCAAAAATCAAAGTTGCATATCAGACTCATAGTAATCAAATTTGCATCATAGTAATCAATTTGAATATATCCTAGTCCTCGTCTTCCATCTCATCATCACTACTGAGAGGATCATATCCTTCATCTATCTCATTGTCACGCTCCAACAGCAGATGCAAATCTTCTTCTTCCTCCTCATCCCTCAAGTCCATCGGAGCTTTTCCTACGTAGAGTGTGGAACACTTTAGCATATTACATTTACATATTTACATTTACAAATTACAATTAAATGAAATCATAAAATTGAGTAAATCACTTACCTTTTTCACTTGTTGAACATCCATGTGCTTTAGACTTCTTTGATTGGTTGCTTTTTCTACTATCATCCCCGTCAAGCCTAATAGCATTAATATCAAGTTCATCAAGATTTTGATACCATTGAGCTTCGGGACAAGGGTTTGAAACCACTAGCCCTTGAGGATGAGGTGGCCCAGGTGGATTCCCTACATCACCATTTCCACCATTAGAGGGTTCAACTTCAGGATCTGGATCCACTAGCCATTCATTGTCACTATCAACCGTAGCTGAATCTAATGGAAATGGTGCATCTTCATTAACTTTGACTTGTCCACCCATCATCAACTTTTTAGCATGCAATTTTTTGTTATACATAACATATACCAAGGCATTGAGTTTTGTTGTAGCCAATCTGTTTCTTTTCTTTGTATGCACCTACAAAAAACGTAAGATGTAAATATAGTAAATTATTAACAAATACATACGTAACATACCAAACATGTAAGATGTAAGTCGTGTAACAAACTATAGGTTTAAAGAAATACAAAGTATTAACAATTTAACATTGCAAATTTTTTTTACTTACATGATTAAAAGTTGACCAATTCCGCTCACAAGCTGATGATGAACAAGTAAGGTTTAAAACTTTAATGGCAAATTTCTTCAACTCAGGCACGCTATCTCCAAAAGCTCCCCACCAACCACCTACAAGTATAGCATTTAAAAGAAACATATTTAGTGAAAAGAAAAATAATATTCAAAATCAATTTATAACATAAATACAAGTTTACCTGGAGTACGAGTGTGCCTTGATTTAATTGCTTCAGGTCTACCAAATAATCCTCCTTTCTGTAGATAATGATCAAGTTGTGAATGCACAATGTCCCTATCTTCCATTGAAAGCAACTTATCCATGCAATTATAAAGTCCTCTCTTAACCTCAAAAAGGTCTGAGAAAACATCATACTCCATTCGCGAGTTGAGATAATGACCTGCAGCATGGAGGTCCTTTTGCAATTGGTTATCCCATCTCTTATCAATGATATCCCATATTTCCTTGTACATGGCAAGCTCATTGTTCAAACTCAATGCGATCTCCTTTTTTGCTTTATCCATTGCATCATACAAGAAACCCATAGCAGGAACGGTCTCTGAATCCACAATCCTCAAGACATGGAATAAGGGTTCTGTAGCCTTCAACGAATAAGTGATGCCGGGCCAAAAATTGTTATCCCGACATATTATTTTCTTTACGACTTTTCCTTCAGCCTGCTTAGCATATGAACTCCTTCCCCACTTTGGAGATGTAAACATTTCCTCCAACTTAAGTTTATTTTTCTTAATACTTGCAAGAGTCAAACATCCCGTTCCAAACCTACATTGGCAAGTGTATATTAAAACTTTAAAAGTGTATATGAAATGAACATATAAAGAAATCTTAAAGTATATATTGCTAATTTACCTAGTAGGTGCCGGGCGAACCAAATCTCTCCCTGTGTAAGTCCTCATCAAAGCAAGTAACCAACCATGGTTGTATATGTAATTGCTTACTCTCTTAGCTTTGCGATAAGCATTGGCAAGTGTAGGCAGAGCAAATAAGTCCCCAAGCATCAAATCTATGCAATGCGCTGCACATGGTGTCCAGTACAAGTGTTTCCTCTTCTCCATTAACTTCTTTCCAGCAGCTTTGTAGTTAGATGCATTATCAGTAACAACTTGTATCACATTCTCCTCCCCCACCTCCTCAACAACCTCATCAAGAAGCTGAAACAGTGCATTTGCATCCTTGACAATATCTGAGGCATCAACACTCTTAAGGAACACAGTTCCATCAGGATTATTCACGAGAAAGTTAATGAGTTGGCGACCCCTCATGTCTTTCCAACCATCAGACATTATTGTAACTCCCGTTCTAGGCCAAGTCTTTTTCACAACCTCGACTATCGCATTCGTTGATTCCACTTCCTTCTTGAGGATCCAAGTACAAAGCTCATATGCCGATGGTGGTTTCACACAACGTCCATTATTGTGAGCAGCATATTTTGAAACTGACAAAAGCATATTTGCAAAAGAAGAGCTACTGGCAACATTGAATGAAATGCCATTCTAAAAAAAAAAGCGTCCAATGTCTAAACAAACTTGGTTTCTATGCTCTTTCGCATTGAATGTGTCAGTTCTCAATTCTTGTGTAGGTCTAGTTGGATTCGTGTAATCATCAGTATCCACCACAAATCTATCCATCGGGCCCCTCACTATGCCATCAGATAAAGAGTGGGATCCACGACCAATACTAGGAGTAGAAGTTGTATAACGAGGTCCATGAGCATCCGTAGCCGTATGAATGGAACCCATTTCTTCATCCACGCTTCCTCTATAGTATGAACCCCTATTAACAAGAAACTCAGAGTCTTGTCTTTTAATCTCCTTTTGCCTCGCATCAAACGCAAGCAACTCCTTCAGTTCAATATAGATATCATTTGGTACCTTAGCACAAGGTTTTGTGTCCTTACTTGTCTTCGCTAGATGATGCTTCAATCTATTTATTCCCCCAGAGACGATTTGACTACAATAATTGCATCTAACGTAAGTAGCCTTTTTTGGACCCGATACTACCTTCTTGCCATGCACCCAACACGGGTCGTTACCATCAGCGGTGCCACTCTTCCGCGGTCTCATCTGCAAAGATTAAAATATATAAACAAAATTTGTATGTATAAAAAAAAAACAGATCATGAATGATGAATCACATGATATTAGGCTTAAAAAAATTAAGTCGTATGGTTACGGTATGATTTCAACCAAAACAGATCATGAATCACATGATATTAGGCTTATTAGCTTAAAAAAATGTTCATAAACAGAGTTCAAAAGCAGTGAATCCATTATCCAGTGATTTACATCAGATTTCAAAACAGAACTTCACTGATTTGAAGTTGGCACAAAACATGGGGATCGAGATTTTACATTAGCCATAGCCCATATCAGAAAAATTGGTGAAAAAAAGATGAACAGAAGAAGGAAGGAAGAAACCAGAGAAGGAAGGAAGAAGCTAGAACTAGAAGAAGGTAGGAAGAAAGAGCAGAAGGAAGGAACTCAAGGAAGGAAAGAAGGAGGACCGAGGACTTACATTAGTTCGATTTCGATGTCGATCGAGCAGTCGAGAGTCGAGTCTTCCTCGCTGTCCTCCTCCTTCGCATGAAAATCAGACTACCACCACGGCACCACCGTCCTCCTCCTTCGCCTGAATCGCCCTCCTCCTTTGTCAGAAATCACAATCGTCCTCCTCTCCTCCGCTCCTCCTCTTCTTTTCTTCTTCTACTTCCTCGGTTCCTCCTTCAGTTCCTCTCCTCTACTGTCTCTGTCTGATTCTAAAGGAAACGAAAAACACAACGATTAGGGCTTAAATAAAAGTCGTTAGATTAGTCTCGAGATAATAAACAAACAGATTGCAAAATCGTACGCCCCAAACCGAGTCGAATCGTACGAATCGACTCGTACGAGTCGGCTTAAGAACTCGCACACATCAGTTTTACCCTCTAACTTGTACGAGCTGGGGCGATTTTCCAGCGAGTTGGGCGACTCGCGAGTCAGAATCGCTTTTTTAAACATTGCTTAGTGGGCATGCTGACGTGGCCACTAACTCAGTGACGATTGAACTTTCGACTTCATCATTGCCTCTCATTTAATGGTGTTAGCAACTTTTAGTGAGTTGACATCCTGATCACTTGTTTGTTTGTTCATTTTTCGCGCGTATTTTGGGATTTTGTGCAGTCATCATATCTCGCACATCGTCCTATGAGTAGTTTCTTCGCTGCTCAGCTATATAAAACAAGGCATGATTGATTTGTTTATCTATTTACACTATCTTTGAGATTAGGGCTTATTTTTCTTTCTCATTTTTCATTTTTCATTTTTCTTGCTATTCCATCCTTAACGATGTCTGCTGGCAATATTCTAAGTGGTGAAGTGTTTGTTGCTTGTGAAGCTTACTTCTCGCAAGCTTCTCAGGCGACATTAGACAATATACGTTTTGGCTATAATTTCTCATCCGACTTCGAGATAATTTTGCCTAGACAGAACGATAGTCCTTGTCGTCCAAGGTTAGGGTATATTGCACTCTATCCAAGCATGTTCCTTTCCGGCCTTCAATTTTCAGTTCCGGAGCTGTTTTGGGAATATCTGGATTTTTTGGGCATTCTTCCTGCTCAAATGGGTCCTAACGATTGGAGGGTTATGGTTTCTACTTATGCGAAATCCATTCTCTCTGGTATTTCGATTACTGTTAGGGTTCTGCATTCGGTGGTTGGGTTGCTGCCTGCTGGTGACCAAGGACATTTGCTTCCTCCGTTTTCCTGTCTATTTTTGAAAGCTCAATGATGATATCAGAGATCAGTCGAGGTTTTTGTTTTATACTTCTGTCAGCTCTGGCTATTTCAAACTGTGAGGTCATTCGATTGTACGATCATTTCGAGTCCTTAACAAACTAAAGAATCTGCAGTTAATTGCGGAGTAGCAGAGGATCAGTGACCAAATTTTGAAGCTTCCCGTGTTTCCTGTGGAGGCATTTTTTCTAAGTACATTTTGGAGCGTAGTGGCTTGTACCATATGAACGAGGCGGCACGGGATTTGCTCACTGAATCCCGTGATGAGGAGATCGTTGCTCGCGCAACTCTTGTTGGTGTTAGTGATGCTAGCATTGATTGGGAAGTGGGTTCGGGCGAACATGTTACAGATCTCGATGCTCTTGTTAGTATCAATGTTGCAAGTCTAACTTCCAAAAAGAGGAAGCTCCCGAGGCCTGCTAGACCATCGAAGCAATTGTCGATAAATCGCAGTCGTGTTCCAAAGAAGAAACGACTATCTACTCGTGGTGTTGCTCAGATTGTACCTCGTCCGAGTTCTTCTGATAAGGGAGTTGTGAAAAACGATCTCGAAGAAGTAGAGTAGATGAACTTTGTGCTGGAGAAGAGTGAGAATGAAACTACTCGTTCGTTGGACAATAATGAAAAGAGGCTTCTTTTTGCCTATGGTGTTATCAATGTCGTTGAATAGTCAAATGACGATCCTCGAGCTATCTATGACAAGATGCTCCAGCTTGTGGTGGAGTAGTCTAATGAGGTTGATGACCGTGGTTAGAATTTTGAGGTTCTTCCTCCTCGATCTCCTTCAAGTCCTGTTGATGATGCGACACGATTCTTAGTTTCTTCCCCCGCTCGTCTTAATTCTTCTATTTCTGTCGCTACTAATACTCGTTTTGCTCCTGCTGTTACCACTTCGTACCAAGAAGGCAATAGTGGTTTTTCTATTGTGTCTGTTGTTCTACTCGCTCTTTAGGTTGTTGAAGGTGGTTCCTCTGTGCTTTTGGATCCCCGCGTCCTCCATCCATGGATTAGTTGGAAGGCGCCAAATTCGAAAGACACCCGTATCAAATCAAACGAAAAGTTATGTTGGTTTACTCAGCTTGACGTGTAGGATGGTGCGCGTAGGTTAATCAATGAATGGCACAGACGAGCGGTAGAACGACCTTCGATGCCAGTATTGGATCCAAGCACCCATCTCGATTATGGTTTGAAGTAAATAATGGACGGGATGAATCACCTCACTTAGGCTAGGGTGATGGGGTCGGAGTATAAGACTGGTCGTGGCCAGGTGGCTGCTATTAAGAGGAAGTTGGTGGCGTTATTGTTGGTGTTTTCTCACGTCCTTCCCCAGTTTGAAGTGCATGGAGCGGGAGGGGGCAACTGTAGCTGCTTTGGCTTCTCTAAGGGAAATAAAAGATGCACGAGATAAGTCAGCTATGGAGCTTGAGACTTTGACGGCTAACTTGGACGAGGTCCTTGCACGATTGGACGAGTTGGAAAAGGAGTTGTCAGTCGAGAAAGTTGGTCATGATGAGGCTTTGCGTTTTGTAGTTGAACAATCTGTCAACTGTAGGATTGCTGAAGGGCGGGTGAAACAATTAATGGTTGCGCTCAATGAGGTTAAGTCGGATATCTCAGCCATGCTAGCCACTGTTGAAGGGCAACTGATTTCAACTAAGAAAAGGCTTGCCGCTTCTTTTCCACCAGATGCTCTCGTCGCTTCTACCTTATCTTCACCAAACTTTCTATTTTCTTCTCCAAATATTCCATCTCCTTCCCCAGATGTATAATCTTTTCTCCAAATGTAACAGAGTGATTTTATGAATGAGAAATTTTTCTTTTTGACAATATTGTATTGCCTTTCAATTAGTTTCCACTTCGCATGCTTTCTCTTTGAAGTCGTGACTCGTCTTGGGTCGTGTGTGTTGATTCATTGTATATGATACATGTGTTCCCCTTATCAAGTCGTTTGTAGTATATTGGCAATTTAGGCTTATCCGTATTTATTTTCTTGCGCTTGCTTGTCGATCATCCAAAGTTTTTCTTTTTTTGTTTTTTGTCAATCCAGGGATTTTCCTCATTCGGATCCTCAAGTATTTGCATGCCAAAATGTTTTGTGTTTCGAAGTATTGGCTATTTTTGGATGGCTTTGTGAGTGGCTTGACTCGTACATTTTTACTTTTAGGTCCGTCGTAGTTATCGAAGTAAATCGTATTGCGTATCTCGTCCTTTTGCTTCTTGGTCCGATATTTGGATCGGGTAGGGGGCCTCTATAGCTATATTTTGACTTATGTGTTTGGATTTCTTAATCCGATGTATAGGGCTTAATAGTTTGACTGGTTTGTCTTTGCCTCGTTGGTTTGACGCGATAGTTGACCTGAAGTTTTTACTAGTAAGTCGACTTGCTCGTTCTTACTTCATTGGTCTGATGTATTAGTCGACTCGAAGTTTATTTGAGTAAGTTGACTTGTTCGTCCCAACTTTTACTTCGTTGGTTCGACATACTAGTCGATCTGAAGTTTGTTTGAGAAAGCTGATTGGTTCGTCCAACTTTTACTTAGTTGTCTGACATATTAGTTGACTCAAAGTTTATTTGAATAAGTTTACTTGTCCATCCTAACTTTTACTTTGTTGGTTCGACATACTAGTCGACCCAAAGTTTATTTAAATAAGATGACTAATTTGTCCTAACTTTTACTTCGTTGGTTGGACATACTAGTCGACTCGAAGTTTATTTGAGTAAGTTGAGTGGTTCATCCCAAGTTTTACTTCGTTTGTCTGATGTATTAGTCGACTCGAAGTTTGTTCGAGCAAGTTGACTGGTTCGTCCCAACTTTTACTTCGTTGGTCTGACGTATTAGTTGACTCGAAGTTTATTTGAATAAGTTGACTTGTTTGTCCTAACTTTTACTTCGTTGGTTCAACATACTAGTCGACTCAAAGTTTATTTGAGTAAGCTGACTGGTTCTTCCCAATTTTTACTTTGTGGTTAATAATACCAGAAGTTTTATGTCTGACTTGAAGGTTTTCCTTTTGTTTGTGGCTTGGTATACCAATTGCTTCATTGTTTTGCTTTGATGTCGTAATTTCAGGTGTAAAATGGAGGGTTTCCAATATATAGTAGTAGTAGTCATTCTCTTATCATAAAGTTATGTTGTGGAGTATGCATTGTATCTTTCTAACTATTGTTCGATTTGTTCTACCTTGAGTGGTCTTAGCATTTTTGTTGTAACTTCTTCTTCCATGACTCTTTGTAGTTTTGTTGTTCGTGTATTGTTGTCGTAAGGTAGCTAATAAACTCAGAATGCTCCTTGATCGAATCACTGGGTGTATGCCATTGTCAGGTTGGTTCAGACGAGCAGAGTAGAGTGTAGTCCCAAATTGTCCAATCATGCTCACATCAGTACCTGCTGCCAAGGCTTCGTTCGTCGGTTCATATAATTAGTTAGTGTTGTTTTCATTGTCAGTAATGTGGAGGTGTTGTTGGCCTTGTCATGGATGGTAGTCAAGCTTGTAAGGTTCTTTGGATTTTGTCTGTTGTTTGGCTCCCATTTGAATTGCCAATTTTCTTCGCGCTCATCGTTTGAGTTTTCATATTGATTTATCTTTTCTCGTATGACAACGTTGGCGCTTCTAGCTCTATATAGATCAGCTTGAGTGGGAGATGCTATTGGTTGTCTCTTCGACGGGCTTAACTGGTTGCTTTCTACGGCTACGCAATGTAAGGCTTATGTCAGTTATCTGGGTTGTTCCTTTGATCCCATGATGGTGTCCGCCTTTTATTTTCCTTTGGGTTGTTTATCGGGTAACCTGAAGAATTCATCGAGTCGTCCTCTTTGAACCCAGTGTTCGAATTCATCTTTCAGGTTGTAGGAGTCTTCAGTGTCGTGTTCGTGATCCTTGTGGAAAGAGCAATATTTGCTCTTGTCTCGCCCCTCGGGGTCTCCTTTCATATTGAGTGGCTAATTGATATCTTCCCATTTCGTCATGTGTTTCAATATGTTCGTTCGGCTGGTTTTCAAGGTCATATATGGTTTGTATGTTTTTTTCATCACGTTTGTCACTCGCTCATGTCTGGGTCTCGTTGAATGCGGCTTTTCAGGTTCTTGCTAGTTGAATTCGGGCCTCCCATTAGTTCGGTGCTTTTTTGACTGAACGTTTTCCCCATGGGCTATATCGTCTCTCCTTATTTCTTTCCTCATTTCTCGCCTCTTTGAACGAGCTTCCCTTTCGGATTCGTTTTTCTTCCTGGCGACTACCATCTCTTCGAGAGTGGTGTGCTTTTGAGCGGTTTTCAATCGAATCACCATGATCTTTGGGGGTTCCAGATTCAAAGCATTGAAAAAGGGTCTTCTTTTTAGTCCGACGGTGAAAGTAGCAATGGCAGTGTCGTCGCTGCATCCATCGATCATTGTTAACTCGTTAGTGAAATGAGTAACGTACTATCTGATTGTCTCATCGGGCTTCTGTTCGATGTGAAACTGGTAATGTGGCCTCTTCCTCATTCATTGACTGCCAATGAACCTCGTGATGAAGGCGATAACGAGCGCCTGGAATGAGTCTATCGACCTTGGGGGTAGGTTGTTGAACTAGTTCATTGTTGTGGAAGTGAGACTAGTTGGAAACGATCTACATATGATGGATTTTGTGCTCTCCTTCAATGACATCATGTGGTGAAAGTGTTGCAAATGGTCTATCGGGTCAGTGGTACCATCATAAGCTTCAAACTTTGGCGGGGTGAACTTCTTTGGCATGGGAGTCACTATGAGTTCATTGGAAAATGACAATCTAGCTAGTTTGTACAGTATATTAGGATTAGTGACTCCGATCCTGAATGTGATTTCAGTAGAGGTCTTGCCGCTCTGGAGGGTCCCATCTTGAATTGGTTCGCTCCTTTCAAAATTTACCTATGTAGGTTCTGCAGGAACTTCGTTGGCAAGGTTTGTTTGGGAGGGCGCTTGAGTGGGGTCAGCGGACTGAGCATGCTCCTGGGTGAACTTTTCCACCATTTTGATTATACAATCCATCTGGATCATGAGTAGGTCTACACGAGGATCTGTGGTAGCGCCTCTAGATGTCTTGGATGTTTGGGCAGATCTCGTGTTCTGGCTCTCTGTTGTTGGGCATGGTCGTCCTGACGTTCGTCGCTGAATCTGCAATGTGCGCTATTTGTGGCGCAATTTCTCCTATAAGAGGTTTGTTTTGATTGTTGTCAGGTTAAGGATATGTAAAGTGTTCCATTTGTTGTGAGGGCTCTTTAACCGTCGATCACAACTAAGGAAATTTGTTACTATGGATTTTCTTCTTAAAAGGAAAACTTGTCGTTCCCCATGGACGGCGCCAAACTGATGAGTTCAAAATCCAGTATCCAATAAGTAAAACCTGCAAAACAAATGTTAGATTGCCAAAAATCACATTTTTGGTGGCCGAAGGCATTCCAATGCTTAAGTCAGTAACTCGGAGATGGAGCTAAAACTGGACAAAACTAAGTTAATTGCATGCCTTTGTCGAATGTTTCCTTTACCTTTTATAATGGTCACAATTAATTTCCTGTGTGACTTAAGCATGTGAGGTGCAACAAGGGGAGACATTATCTGTAATAGTCTATTCATTTATGAAGATATGTCAGTGGAGACGTAACTCCTCCCTCCACGACTCTTTCTATGTAACATTTCTCCCCTTTGAGGAAGAACTTTATCGGGCCTGGATTTGAGTATCTAATTATGATTTATTCTAATGGGCCATGTTTGGGCTTTCATGACTGGATTCATCTTCTTTGAGCTTTATGAATTGGCCTGATCTTGGGATACTTGATCCTCGTGATAGACGACCTCTGCCATGTGCGCGATTGCATTGACAGTTTTATTTAATGTATCATCAATTTGTAATAGGACCAATAAGACATACCCCAATCCATAATATCTAATTAAGGGAAACTATATCTAATTAGATATGCCTATGGATTGTCTGTCATTTGACTATTAGGGTTGTATATTTTATGACCAAAATGCCTTTCACTTAAAGAGCATGCTTTGACCCAAAATGTTACTAATGTAACATTAAGATAACAACACATCTTGAAGGATAGTAAAGGTCTAAAATAATCAGATACGCCTCGAGAGTAATACACATCTCGAGAATGAAAAGAAAATAGAAACAAATAAATAAATAAAAAGGTTGAGCACGAGGGGGTTGAGCTGAGGGCGGCCATGGAAGAAACATCTGTTGAACCGACTTTAGATTTGTCCCAATTTTGACAAATGATAATGTTTTAGGGCATATTTATTTTGAGGTTGGGTGTCTAATAAATAAATAAAAAGGTGTTTATATAATGTTGTGCAAACCCTAATCTTGTAGGGTTTTGCCTTTGGATTAGTTAAATATGGTTTTGATCATTTCCAGCCGCATAGAAAATCTGGAAAAAAAAAGAGAAGAAGAGAATAAACAAAGGAAGAAGGAGAAGGGAAATAGTAAGAGAAGAAAAAAAAGTGAGTTTTTATTTCTTTAGTCTTAATACAATTTATATCTTATGTTCCCCATAAAGTAAATTTACCTATAGTTGAGGTTAAAGTTCTGCAAGTACATCTTGTCATGTTTTCTTTTGAGGTTAAAATTCTGCAAGTACATCATCCTTATTTCTTTTGATGTTAAAGTGTACATCATGTTATTCTTTTGATGTTAAAATTCTGCAAGTGCATCATGTCATGTTATTCTACCTATTTTGATAATAAAGTTCTACCCATATTGGTGAATTAGGTAAAAGGCCATAATGTCATTCTTTTAGTCCCTCAAAACAATTTCTGTAAATTTTGATAAGGGTTACATCATTAGTTGTTTTCTTTTTTGAAACCTTTCCTTTGTAAATATTGGATGTTGGGTATTGGTAGTTGTGAAAATTGAACTTTTATGATTATTGCATGTTGGGTATTGAATATTGCATATTGGGTATTGGTAGTTGAAAAAAAAAATGAAAAGAAAAATTTCCTGTACGAATTTGGCATGTTGAATATTGCTTGAATATTACAAGTTGGGTATTGCATAGTGGTGAATCTTATCACTACAACACAAACACTCATTGATAGCATTCGCCGATAGCGTTTTTTATAACAATGTTATAAAAAGTCAATTTTGAATGACTTTGCAAATAAAAAACGCTATAATCAATTGGCGGGCGTTTTGGCGCTCCCAAATTTTTTGGGTATTTCGCGAATTTATCTCTCCTCTCCCCCCGTTCACAACAGAACTCGCCTCTCATCTCCTTCGTGCTCGCCTCTCTGCTCGACCTCTTGCTCTCCATCTTCTCTGTTTTTCTATAGATATTATCTATGTTTTTCTATAAAGGGCACAACAATAACCCATCTTATCTCTCTGCCTCTCCATCTTCTCTATGTTCTCCTCTTGAAACCTCCTTGAAAGTTTGGGGTTTTGAGAAGGGGAGGCATGGAGGTTGTTATCCAAACAAAGGGGCTTCTTTCTTTACCTACAAACCCCAAAGCCAGGGCTTTAAACCCATCACAGGTGTTGAAAACCTGACTAAGCACCCAAGCAAGCAGAACCCTTGGTGGGTTTTCTCTATCTCTGGATGGGGTTCAGAAATTTAATGGGGTGATTGTCAAATCCCACGGGTTTTACAAGAAAGGTAGGGGTTTGGAGGTCAAAGCAGAGGCAGGGCAACCCTTTATTAAAGAAGGGAGGTAGAGAAGCCCAAGTTTTTGGGGGTTGAGATTGTGACCCTTAAGAAAATTATCCCTCTTGGGTTGATGTTCTTTTGTATTCTCTTCAACTACACAATCCTTAGAGACACAAAGGATGTGTTGGTTGTGACTGCTAAGGGAAGTAGTGCTGAGATTATACCCTTTTTAAAGACATGGGTGAATCTCCCCATGGCTATAGGTTTCATGTTGTTGTACACCAAGCTTGCAAATGTTCTATCAAAGAAGGCTTTGTTCTATACTGTTATAATCCCATTTATTACCTTCTTTGGGGCATTTGGGTTTGTTCTGTATCCCCTAAGCAATGTGTTCCACCCCACTGCTCTTGCAGATAAGCTTTTGGCAACTATGGGGCCTAGGTTTCTGGGTCCTATTGCAATTCTCAAGATTTGGAGCTTCTGCTTGTTCTATGTCATGGCTGAGCTTTGGGGGAGTGTGGTGATTTCAGTTCTGTTTTGGGGTTTTGCTAATCAGGTATAATTTCTTGTCAACTTGATTTGATTTGTCTGTTTTCATTTCATTTTGATGATTTTGTTTCAAGAATTTCTAATTCATACCTTGCTGTTATAAGTCCTAGTTCTTGCTTATGTTACTTACTCTTATTCATTTGGTAATGAGGATTTGATTTTGGATAAGTTAGGAATCAATATTTTATAATTGAGGAGCTTCCATGACACCATTTGGGTTATTCTTGAGATTTACCCTTGGTTTGTTTATCAAATTTGTTCATGTGCTTTTAGCCTTTTACTAGATTTTATTTTTTTATTCTACATACAACATTTCCCTCTTTTCATGCCTTGATAAGTGGATCTGACTTTTGGATTTAGCTGTAGAATTTGTGTGGATGATGCTGTTCTTGCCTTTCATTTTCTTGATGTTTTAAGAATGATTGATACTCAAATTATTTCACAAATAATATATGTTGGATCTACTGTGATTTGCGACAATTGTGGTCGTACTATGTGTAGTTGTCCTATGGTTGCATGCAATCTTTTAGTGTATAATTTGTTATTCTTATCAATTGCAATGAACTAAGAACTCAACACTTTTGTAAAAAATTCCTTTACCTTTAATTGTTTTTTCTTTTTTTTCTTTTTTTTTATTATTATCTTTTTTGTTCCTTCTTGGTTACAACGAGCTTTAGCAAAAGTTCTAGTAGCATCATAGCGGCCCTTCTATTTTTCATATTGATATACTGGATAATAGAGATATACCTAATGCCATTGCTTCCTCTGTTCTTTGCAGATTACTACCGTTGATGAGGCGAAAAGATTGTACCCACTATGATGCATTGATAATTACATATGCTGGTTTCTTATTTTTTCTTTGTTGTTCAAGTCATAATAATATATTCATGTCTAGCAATTGACTTGGATTTTACATTTCACACTGACTCAAGTCATACACTTTTCAATTATTTGCAGCATAGTTAGCTTCGATCTCCTCACCATTTCGAAGCTTTTGATTTGATTTCGATTTCAACAGAGTAAGCTTTTGATTTCAGGCTTGTGCCACAGTGATTTACTTTTGCAAATTTACTCAAGACCTCAGACCCATCCATGGAGATGGCAAATAGCACAAGAAACAAGGTTGCATCGGACCTCATCAAGAACAATCTAAAGTAGTCAAGGTATAAAGTATAAACTACTTAAACCCACTTTTTTCGGCAACAAAATCCCATTTTCTATCATTTTCTAATATTTGAGTTTGGTGGGGTTGTTGTTGGTAGAGAGAAGGCAACATAAAGGGGGATATAAAACCTACTGAACAAGTAAACTAATACAAGAGGATATAAAACACATGTTCCTGGACTATAACAAATTCTTTCCGACCTAGTGGGGCATTTTCTATTTCCTTTGACTTCTTCCTTTTAATTTCAAAAGGTTAATTCTACTCGGTCTAGCTTCCATACTGAAAACAAACATATAACAGCAAGTCTTGTATTTTCTGTGTGTTTCCCACGTAAGAGATTCAATGATTATAATTCTAGATTTGTAATCTTTGACAAAGGTAATTTTAATTTCATTTACCTGTGGCTTTTAAATTGTGGATTTGCCTGTGATGCAGATGGTTCGGTCACAGTATAATATAGCCATTGGACTTCTTGGGTAAAGTGGATTTTAAACCCCATGGGTGGAAATGGCAGGTACGCAATCCTTTATGAAATAACCATCTCACCTTTTTTTGTGGTGGTGGTGGTGGTGGTGGTGTGTGTGTGGTTAAGTTTGAAGATTTTCTTTGTATTTAAATCTTGGGTTTTCTTTGTATTGGTGTTTAGGTTTGAATTAAGGTTACTTGAGAAGCACGAATGATCAGCATGCATAACCATGAACAGATGAAGACGAGCAGCTGCAAGTCATTTCTGTATGGCTGGGTTTCAGAGCTTCGTACACTGCAGTTGTGGCGACAAAATGAAGGGAGCGTGGAACATAGAGGAATATGAGAAGCTTTGGGAGTTCTACAATCCAATATTTGTTTGCTCAAAGCGTCATTGTCCCTACTCATGTAAGTTGATTAAGTTTATTCCCTAGATACCCTGAATATTTTTACGACATCAAGATTTTCTGCATAAAAAAGACGTTGCAACCAATAAGAACAGGTAAACTGCTGGCATTTGTTTATTTTCGATTTCTTTTTTTCTGACATTTACATAACTTTTATGTTTGGTATTTTCTCGGGAAAAAAAGAGGTTTGTTCAAATTGTTGATGATGTTTATGGTTCTAGAGATCCAACTTCGAAGCGAAAGTGTCGAAACTCTGCGAGCTTGGTTTTGGGAGGGATGCAGTAGTTCAAGCACTAAAACTATACAACATGTGTATTCTCTTTCATATCTTGTCCTTGTGAACTATTTCATACACTCTAATTCTGATTCTGAATTGATGAGAAATGATGTAGGACTAATGATTTTGATGGTCAGAACTGCCAACTTGTCATCTAAAATGCCCGGTCTTCACAACCTTTACTATGTTAATGCAAGATTTATTATTGATTTTTGGATTGATAGCTTTCTCATCCTGGGTCTCTTAATGCAACAGGTGCAACTAAATTTCAGAATACGAGTCATTCTATATAATACAACAGATTCTTATTTTAAGTGTTCCCTTGCTCATGGAGCATGTGGTTTAAAGTTATATCTTACGAAAAAGAGTGTTGCTGTCATAACTGCTCCTGGTCCACCTGAGGTAAGTCCCGTCCCCTTTTCTTTTCTTCTCTTGTGGATGAATAATCCTAGATGCCCTGGTCTGGTTGAATAACAGGTTGACAACCTCTATCTTCTCATGTATCTCGGCCAATGCTGCATCATAATATATACAACTTATCAAAAAGAATTCACCGCTGTGATGTAAAACACATTGCATATCTTGCTTGTATATACACCCTGTAGGCTATAAGATTGCACGCATCACTAAATCAGGAAAGGGACTGAGTGAGTGAGGGGAGTGTAAGGGCAGGGAATCTCATCTGACTACGTATCAGAATAGTAAAATTCATTTTCATGGTCATATCAACTGGGCATTTGGTCTAGTAGTATTATTCTAGCTTTGTTAAATTCATTTGGAATTTCATACAAAAATAAGGGTTTAGGGAAGTTATATTTTGACATATTTGAGTGCTTGCTCCTCTAAACCACTAAATAATGGAGTGCGAATCTCTGATGGAAGATGCTCATTCAAAGACTTGTTGAAGATTGTTGCTTGTGATTTCTTCCTTATGTCCCAACATCTTAGAGCTTAATCGTGAGTCAACAGTCTACTTTAATAAATCTGACTAAGTTTCTGTTTCCTGTGTTCAGCCATACCAGCCTGGTTATACTGCTCCACCTCCACCTCAGGAGACCACCATTGATATCAGGCAGGTTTTTTTTGTGCATATTTTGTGTCCACTTTTATTCCTACCTAATGGGCTGTTTTAACATTCTTCTTTCTCAATTTTAAAGTTTAATTTTCACTTGATGTTGATTGTCTTTGACGTCTTGGAATTTTTGTCGGGGGACTAACTTATAAGTAACTCTGACGTTCTTGCAGTGAAGGTTGGACTATCTCCGGTACTCCTCTGGACTTGCACGATCCCAGGCTCTTGGCAATGGCAGCAGCTGAACGCCATTTTCTCGACGCTGAATATGATGAGTATGCAGCTACAAATGCCAGTGGAGCAGCATTTTGCCGTTCTGCTGCCTTAATTGTAAGCCTCTATTTTCAGCCAGTAGTCTTTATGTTAATCAAGAGACTTACAAAACTATCATATGGTGCTTTGATTTATAGTTTTGTCCGTATAAAAGGAATCTTTAACCAAAACATTTATAACCCTTCAATACTTTTGCAGAATTGTGGTTTAGTGCAACATGTAGCCTCTCATATATCAGTGTGCATGTTTGTTCTCTCATTAACATAGATACTGTCATTAGGATCCTGACTTTGCCAGGCATCAAGACCTCTTTTTCCTACATTTTATGTGCACTGATGTTCTGTTATAGTATTTAATTTGTTTTGTTTCTTGATCGGACCTATTTAGTTATAGGTTAATTGTTCCCTTCTGGTGCAGTTAATGGCACTTCTGCTGTTAAGGCATGCACTGAGCATTACTAATGCTGATGGTGGCGATGATGACACATCTGCTTTCTTTTTTTTTTTTTCTTTTTTTTTTTTTTTTTTTTTTTTTTTCTGTAAGTGCAGATGGAACAATCACTTATTGAATTTGCTTAAGTAGTCAGAAGTTTCTATTTTGATCTAAGGTTGTAGCACATCACTGACTGTTTGATGTTTAACAACTTTTTTTGTTACGTGTTGCCGGATTTCTTTTGCCATGCTACATCATGGCATGGGCAATAAGTATTTTGCAGCGCCGAAGGCAGAGGCAGGTTAGTCTTTGTAATGTTATTAGTTTAATTTTCCTTTATGGCCACCCTGCTTGTCCAATCCAATCTGATGCTTAAGACAGCCCTGTGCCAATTTTTGTGTAGTAGGGCATAGTAGGTGCTATTCTAAGAGTTATTTTTTGTATTGTAGGTATAGTTATTAAATATCAGTGTACGGTCGTATACTGATCGGTATTTACCGTACCGATTGCTAACTGGTACATGTTGGACCAAAAAATTGTTTTTGCATGTATTAGGGTGTACCGACCGGTTTACTGGGTGTACCAGCCAGTATATCCCATGAACCGTGTACCGGTCGGGACCCAATTTTTTAAAAATTCAAATAAATTATTATAAATTTTTTTATAAGATTATTCTAGTAGTATAACAACTGGGCATTTGGTTAGTAGTATTATTCTAGCTTTGGTCTAGTAGTATTATTCTAAGATTGTTTTGGTTTAACAAATTGTAACTGATGTTAAGGACTTTCAGGGAGTGATTAACAGAATGTGAATGTTCCAGTTGTTGCTGATATAGAATGTGAATGCTTCAGTTGTGAATGCTCCAGTTGTTACTGAGGTAATATGCTGCAGATGGTGGAGAATGCAAGTGCTTAAGTGTTGTAGAGTACTCTGTCAGATGGTGGATGAGAAGGGTTCTTCAGTATTCTGTTAGTGGTTAGAAGAATGTTTGTTAGAAGAGTAATGCTCTGTTAGAAGAATAATGCTATGTTAGTTGCTCTGACCTCTGTGAGGTATGAGTATAAATAGGAGAATGGCAATAACATTGGGATTCATGATTTCACACATTGTACAATTGAGCAAATGCTTATTAGGAGATTAAGGCATCTCGAACAGCCTACATCATTCAGTTCATATTACATTGTAATTCACTCTTTCGAGTTGTATCTTGTAATTCCAATTTCAGCATTGTCAATACAATTTCTGTTCCAGCAATTGATTGTTGAAATCTTCTAGTCTTCCATATAAGATGTAATGAAAAGTCATTTGATAGAAAAAAAAAATTTTGCTATGTATACTCTACCATAGCGTTTTAAAAACGCTATGGTAGAGTCTTCCATAGCGTTTCAAAAATGCTATGAAAGGCTCTCTATCATAGCGTTTTTAAACCGCTATAAAAGGCTCTACCATAGCGTTTTTAAAACGCTATAAAAGCCAAACTTACTATAGCGTTTTAAAACCGCTATAATAGCCCCTGGGTCTATTATAGCGTCGGCTGTCATACCATAGCGTTTTTGAAACGCTATGAATCAACATTTTTCTTGTAGTGTATCATTGGTCAATATTGACAATTGGGATTTCATTATGAATATTGACCATACTCAATATTGTCCTTTATGTTTTGACATGCAATATTGGAAGGATGTTGACTATTGGGTATTTGTTAATTACATTTGACTTTCAAATATGTGATTGAGATTAATATTATTAATTGATATTGCATGCACGTTTGTTCATTATGAGTTTGAGTACTACTTTGTGTGGATTATTTATCCATGAGAATAGTTATGCTTCTCCAAATGATTTTGTGGGTTGGTTTGTGAGGGAACATGTCATTGTGTAAAAATAAATTTTGGAATGCACGATAGGCAATACAAATATCATGGAGTTATAAGATTTAAATAACATCAAATTGTATCACTTAGAACTACCACACCTTTTTTTTTCCACTATCTTATAGAGAAACTAAATAACCTTCGGGTTGTCTTACGGATGTGGGGCACCCATTTCCTATAGAGAAAATAAAATGACTTTTGAGTTAGTCTTGCGGAAAGGTGATGTTTTTGAAATGCCTAAAATATGCTTATTATTTATCCGTAAAAAATGTGACAAGATCTATGCGCATTGTTAGCCTAAGAGTGATTTTTATTGTACTCATATAGTTAGGGGTATCCGGTGATGCATGCATGTATGTGATGTGTCCCTACTTGGGCATGGATGACGAAAAAGTCATCATTTATATGATGTGTCCCTACTTAGGCATGGATGACGGAGAAATCCTCCTTTATATGAGGATGACGGAGAAGTCCTCCTTTAAAAAAATGAATAAATTCAATAAAAATGAATAATATGTTTAAGTCAAATAATATACGAATATAATTGTTTTAATTAATAAATTACATTTATATTATTTATAACCCTTTTCATGCAGGATGACAAGTTCACTAATATTTTTGCAGGTCAGACTTGTCATAGTCAACATCTATAGAGTAAGTACAAGTAAATATGTTTTTACTTATTAGGATTACATGATTGCCTCGTTGATGAACTAAATTATTTGAATTGTGATTTTCTTGCATGACATATTTGCCTCATTGAGGAACTACCTGTTTGTGTGGTTGTTCATGGTTTGTGTTTCATTTTATGTTATCACTTGCTGTTGTGTTGATTTTTAGGAACGGAGAATTTCACACCAGCTTAATTGCTAACCCAAGTGGGCTTTGGCTTTTTTGGTACATTCATTTGGGAATGTAGCCGACTAGCTTGTTTCAGGATTTAGTAATTTTGAGCGAGCTTAGAGAAGTTCGTTTCGTACGTGACAAACATTGCTGGGGAGTTGCACGTTGTTCGAGAGTTTAGGTCCTTTTGTTTGTTAGGTGACGGTTTATTCTTTTGTAGTAGAACTTGGAGTTGCATTTTTATTGGGAGAGTTATACCTATGTTTAGTTGAATTTGTTAGAGTTGGCTCTATGAGATTTAAATGTTATTTTTTTTTTCTTCTTTTCGTTTGGCTTTTTAGAGCAAGTGTTGTATTTTCCTATAATCTGGTAAATTGTGCATTTGATTATTTCTCGTGGACACCAAATATTACTTTTAAAATTGTGGATGCCCATACAAATATACTAATGTATATAACATATTTAATTTTTTAGCATCTCCATGAATATCTCACAGTTCTCACTCATAATGGACTATATGGATCTAGAGAGATCTTAAGAAACTTCAGTCAATTATTTATCCTTTTCTATTGCTCAAAACATAACTAAGTAGTTTGAGTCTAAGTTAATTGCCTATATCCAATGTAGGTGAAGCTTAACATCACTACAGTAGTGCCTTCAGTATGCTAATGTTCAATGATGTCTGCACTTTTACGGTTTTACTTATAGGTCCGAAGAGGGATACTGGGTTGTTATTCTAAGTTGAGAAATCTTGAACAAGTAGGATATTTACTTTGAAAGAATGGAAGCGGAAAGGAATTCATGTTATTTTTTGCTCTGGTAAGAGTTGAGACAAACAAAGAAAAATAGACTTCACATTGTTTTTTCCAACTAAAGATAAGTGACCTCTGAAAATTGAAAAGCAGAATTTCTAAGAGCTTCATCAGTCTTAAGTGTTGTCCACCCTTGGAAACCAAATCCGTGGGACGACAAGGTTGGATTCGTATTCTGAGATTATGAGAGACTTCTAAGGGGAAGACTTGTTTCATAAAAAAATCTTTGGGGGGTGGTTTGGAATGGGCTCCTACTCAAGACATGTTGCCTCATGGGGGTATGGTCATTGACATGGTTGTGTCGGTTTTGGTAGGAGATGAAATCTGAGGATCATCTCTTTTGGGGTTTCAACATGTAGAGGCACTTTTTGGAGAGGTTTGGAGTCCACTGGGCATTTAGATACTTTGTGAAGGTACAATTGTCAAACATTTTCAAAAGGGAGGAAGGTGTTATGTTTCCATATTCTATATGTAAAGAAATAGATGGAACTTCAGTTCAAAGAAAGGTTTCAAGGTTCAAGCATCTTGTCATGGTTATGATTGCCATTTGGTGTCATTGGGTACAGCACACCATAGACTAAAAGGGATCTGGTTAACAGATTTTCCAATTAATTGTGAGATATTCATGGAGATGTGCATAATGAAGTGTTCTATGTCTATGATACTGCATAACGAATTGACAATAAATCACTGCAGTGTTCTATGATACAGTGTTCTATGATATTGCTTCAAATTTTGTTTGTACTGAGTGTAGAAGCTCATTATTTACAGTTTATCACTTCTTGGATGTTGCTTCAAATTATTTACAGAATTACAGGTATATATTGCTTCAAATTTTTTGGATGTTGCTTCAAAATTTTTGGCAAATGTTGCTTCAAATTTTTTGGATGCCGCTGATCCCGTCCCGATCCCGTATGAACGAGATGGGATAGGGATGGGTATATCTCGTCCCATCCCGTCCCGTGCCCACCCCTAGGGCCATACATTATGTTTGTTCATTGTCACAAGAAAAGAAAATCTCACTCAAATAGAAATTTTCGCAAATGTACAATGTGTGAATTTTCTGATGACATGAAGACAACATCCCTTAAAAAGTTTCCAGAAATGAAAGCATTACATCAGGCGAATCCCAATACGATTAAGAAAATGAAAAATCTTACTTACATTATTATTATTATTTTGATAATAAATTCTACTTGAATATAATTTTTGGAAAAAAGTGTATATCTTCCGATGATAAACAAATAATTTCAGATATTATAGAAAATATCCTTTTAAATGTCTATTTTATTTTAATTACTAGTGTTACTATCTTAATTTTTTTATACAAGTTTAAATAATTGAGTCAAGCTAAGGAGTCAGGTTTTACAATCATGATGATATAACATTGTTAGAGGAGGTTTTTTACAATCTTGAGATACACATAAATATTTTGGAGATTTTATCATTCTTTCAAGATCACGTCATATCACTATGGTTACAAAACATGGTTGCAAAAACATGGTTTCCTAGCATTGTTGTAAATAATTTGATAAAGCAATTTTCTTCACTATCACCTTATATTTGATAGTACTATAGAAATGCTAAGGGCATGTTTGGTTGCTCAAAGGAATGGGTTTGACCATTGTAATGGTAAATGGTTTAAACTATTCATGTTTTTGATTTGACGTCAAAATGGTATAATGGGAATGACCATTACAAATTTCATTATAATGAGCATTTTTTCTCAACACCCTATGATCGCTAATTTCAATGTCCATTGTAACGGTCAACCCTCCATTTCTCTTGCTTGCATTCCTTATCTAACATAGATGTCTCATTATCCACCAAAGATTCAATATTCATGGTTGGTAATTGAGGACATAATGATAAAGACATAAATCATTTTCATTCCCAAACTCATTCTCATTCCATCGAATAACCAAATATAGTAACATTCTCATTTCCATTTCCATACCGTTCCTATTCCATTGGGTAACCAAACATGCGGCAAGAAAACTTGGAGAATCGCATAACAAAGAGTCAAGAGTGCCAAGAGTGGCAATTTACGTAAATAATCCCCATAACAAGCCGTTATTCACAGACCAAGGCACTGTGTAAACCCGACAAAGGTCTTTCTCTTTTCTCTTTGTAACTTCAAATTTGACCGTGGAATCGCTCCCCTCCCTCTCCCTCTTCCTCTCTCTTTAAAAACTGCACTCAAAAACCAACACAGCCCCACTCATCCCTTTCTCTCTCTCTCTCTCTCTCAAGCCAAAGCCATGGCAATGGCTTCTTCTCTTCTTTGTGCCTTCTTCGTCCTTCTTCTCCCTTCTGTACTCGCTAAACACACCTACATAGTTCATATGAACCACAACCTCAAGCCCTCCTCATTCGCCACCCACAATGACTGGTACTCTTCCCACCTCCAATCCATCTCTGACTCTCACTCCTACCCCACTTCTCTTCTTTACACTTACAGCTCCGCCTACCATGGCTTCGCTGCCTCTCTTGACTCAGCCCAAGTCGAGGCTCTCCGCCGATCCGACTCAGTTTTTGGTGTCTATGAAGACACTGTGTACAATCTCCACACCACTCGCACCCCAGAGTTTCTGGGCCTGAACAACGACATGGGCTTATGGGCCGGACACAGCACTCTAGATCTCGATCAGGCTTCCATGGACGTCATCATCGGTGTTCTCGACACCGGTGTGTGGCCCGAGTCGAAGAGCTTCAATGACTCGGGAATGCCACCTGTACCTAGTCGGTGGCGCGGCAAGTGTGAATCGGGTGTCGATTTCGACCCCTCTCTCTGTAACAAAAAGCTTATTGGCGCCCGCAGTTTCTCCAAGGGCTACCGAATGGCCTCTAGTGGAAGCTTCACCAACAAGTCAAAGGAGAACGAGTCGGCTCGGGACGTGGACGGTCACGGAACTCACACTGCGACTACCGCTGCCGGTTCGCACGTGGGGAACGCGAGTTTGCTAGGTTACGCGAGTGGCACCGCACGTGGGATGTCCACGCGTGCGAGAGTTGCAGCGTACAAAGTTTGCTGGAGTACTGGGTGCTTCGGATCTGACATCCTCGCTGGGATAGACCAAGCAATATCCGACGGTGTAGATGTTCTCTCGCTCTCTCTCGGTGGTGGGTCCTCACCTTATTATCGAGATACGATTGCAATCGGTGCGTTTACAGCCGTTGAAAAAGGGATCTTTGTTTCCTGCTCTGCTGGCAACAGTGGGCCCAGCCGAGCCTCGCTTGCCAACGTGGCTCCTTGGATCGCAACCGTTGGTGCTGGGACACTTGATCGAGATTTCCCAGCGTACGCATCTCTAGGAAATACGAAACGTTACGCTGGTGTGTCGCTCTACAGTGGGACCGGTATGGGAACGAAACCGCTTGGTTTAGTTTACACTAACGGTAACGGAACGAGCAATCTCTGTATGCCCGGTTCACTAGAATCGAACGCGGTTCGAGGGAAGGTGGTTCTTTGTGATAGAGGAATTAACGCACGTGTTGAAAAGGGTGCGGTGGTACGCGACGCAGGTGGCGTTGGTATGATACTTGCGAACACAGCTGCGAGTGGCGAAGAGTTGGTGGCAGATAGCCATTTGATTCCAGCCGTTGCAGTGGGACGTAAGATTGGCGATCAGATTCGAGCGTACGCCAAGTCCGAATCGAATCCAACGGCTGTGCTGAGTTTTGGTGGAACTGTTTTGAATGTAAGGCCTTCACCAGTTGTGGCTGCATTTAGCTCAAGAGGTCCAAATATGGTGACACCACAGATAATGAAACCGGATTTGATTGGACCGGGTGTAAACATATTGGCGGGTTGGTCTGAAGCGGTTGGACCAACCGGGTTGGAGACCGATACGAGAAAAACTCAGTTCAATATCATGTCAGGTAAGTTGTACAATAACGGCTACTTTTCTGTTTTTATTTATTATGATTATTATTATTATTATTATTATTATTATATATATTTTTTATAACTATAATTGATTGTGGAGAATCCAATATAAAAAGTGCTCACTTTACAGCTTAAATCGGGGTGTAGGCATGGAGTATAGTTTGTCTGATAACGTAGTCGGCCCTACTGTTTGAAAAAAGGGTTTTGGAATGGAAGAATAGTTGGTAGAGATAGGGACCATCTGCACATGTGATAATTGTATATGCTTGGATCTTATAACTGAGGCTGCCCTACTTGCATAACAAATGTATAGTGTGGCTAATAATGAGTTCTATACAGTGATTATTTAGTCTAATCTTGTCTCCACTTTCATTGAGGGGCATTTACTTTGATCATTAGTGGAGTGCTCACCTAAAAAGATGCATCTAGGGTTATGTTTTTTTATGCTTTATTTGTTTTAAAGATCATGCCTGCTAAATCAAACGAATTTGATGTTTACTTGGTTGTTTCTAATTTGAATTGCCTTGAGATATGACAGGGTGTAGAGGGAAGCTTTAGTGACTTGTCTTTGTTTGTTCGAAGAGCCTCCGATGGTTAAGTTAGTTATTCGAGAAAGAAAAGAATGAGAATGAAGATGATTGTGGAGTTTTTTTTTTTTTTAGACTAACTTGAGCGTCGGAGTCTCTTCGAGCAAATAAAAATCTCACTCAAGATATTTATGAACCTCTATGGTATTACATATCAGGAAGGTTAAAATTTAGAACCAATGTCAATCTAATTGTTTTGTGCAGTGGGCATGATTTTTATTTCAGAGTATCATCTACATTAGAAGTTAGGCCTACATTGTCTTTCATTCGAGTTTTACACTAAAACATGGAAGAAGTGTTGGGAAAATGAATTGGCTGATATGCCTCAGTGGGGAATGCTATATTACAATGATTTGAAAATCAGCTCTTAATGATATTATTTGCATTGTTGTCTATTGACAATCTTTTTTTAACTTTAGTGTCTGATTCTTATAAAAATTGTTATATAATAATTAACAGTGCTTGAGTGCTAACCTCTTAGAACGTGGACAATCTTTTGTAATGTAGGTACATCTATGTCATGCCCGCACATCAGTGGATTAGCTGCATTGCTCAAGGCAGCTCATCCAAATTGGAGCCCAAGTGCAATCAAGTCTGCCCTCATGACAACTGCCTATACACACGACAACACCAAATTACCTCTCCGTGATGCAGCAGATGGATCAGTTTCATCGCCGTGGGCTCATGGTTCAGGTCATGTGAATCCACAGAAAGCTCTTGATCCAGGGCTAGTCTATGATATCAAAACTGAAGACTATATATCTTTCCTTTGCTCCTTGGCCTACAGCATTGATCATGTCAAAGCCATTGTCAAGCGCCCTAATGTCACATGCTCTCGACGCTATTCTGATCCAGGTCAGCTAAACTACCCTTCATTCTCAGTCTTGTTTGGGAACAAGAGGGTTGTCCGATACACCCGAGAGTTGACAAATGTTGGTCCAGCCGGATCTGCTTATACAGTGACTGTAAATGGGCCTAAAAGAGTTAATGTTACTGTAAGGCCAACAAAACTTGTGTTCAAGGATGTTGGGCAGAGACAGAGGTACACAGTAACATTTGTGGCACAGAGGGGAACTAATAGGTTGGGTGGGCGTGGACCTGAGTTTGGGTCTATCATTTGGATTAATGCTCAGCACCAAGTTGCAAGCCCAGTTTCTTATGAGTGGGCACAAGCACAACAGTGATAGCACAATTGGGTATAATCTGATCCCACAATGACTCAGTGTGGCTTGATGAGATTTAACTGTTTGGTTTGATTCCATAGTGTTATCAGATGAATGAATGAAAAGAAGTTTCTAGTTTTATAGAAGATGGATCATTGTAGGAAGAAATACCTAATTAGTAAAATGCATATCTATAGTTATATATGCCTGATTTTCTACAAGGTTGTAATCTTAATATATTTTGCCCATGAAGAGAATGCACCGTTACATTCCCAGTGCTCCAGTTCTACATTGTCCTTTTAACTATTTTCTGAATCCTTGGGCAATGAGCTGGTATGTTCACTCTGGGTTCCTTTGTGTTTGCCTATATAAATTTCTTGCTTTGCTTGGTGTTTGTCTATGGAAGTTTCTTCATGATCTGTTTACTGAGTAGATTTTTCTTTGAACTAAACCATTTGCGGTGGATACATGAATGCTGCCTGATTTTCTACAAGGTTGTAATCCTAATATATTTTACCCATGAAGAGAATGCACCGCTACATTCCCAGTGCTCCAGTTCTACATTGTCTTTGTAACTTATTTTCTGAATCCTTGGGCAATGAGCTGGTATGTTCACTCTGAGTTCCTTCGTGTTTGTCTATAGAAATTTCTTGCTTAGCTTGGTGTTTGTATATAAATTTCTTGCTTTGCTTAGTGTTTGTCTATAGAAGTTTCTTTATGATCTGTTTGCTGAGTAGATTTTTCTTTGAACTAAACTATTTGCGGTGGATACATGAATGCTGCCTAATTCCTTGTACCTCAACGGTTAGAGCTTGGCGGATGGTACCACTAGGTCATGGGTTCAAACCCAGCTTGCGGCATCTTTAGTGGGTTCTAGGATCTTATAAAAACCTTGCTTGCCTTTCAAAAAAAAAAAGTCTAGTTCAGAAAAACTTAGGAGGATGGAGTTATCCCAAATTCTTATTTTTAGCATAACTTAGCCCATTTGAGGAGCTATGTTATACAAAAGGTTACACTTAGAGTGATTTTGATTACATTATGTAGACATTCTACCCTCAGAAGTAATATAGGGAACAAATGTAACTCCATAATGTTTTTTGTCCCTCTCATAACTATTATAGGGTAAAATTTCAACACCAAAACCTTTTTGGGTCTTCTACACTATGGATGGCAGTGGGGCGATTTTTCGCGGATATTCGCTCTGCCCCGAGCCGCTTGGGACGGATTGGGTTTACCTTAACGATTTATGGGGCGAATATGGGGATCAAAATTGGATCAGTCACCGTTTCGTAGCGGATACAAATTTGGCCATATCCGCCCCACGGATATCCGTTTATCATGTACTAGTACTAGAATACCCTTCAATACTTAAAATACACTAAACCTAATTTCTTTCCTCCAATGTCCAACCCATCGCCTATCCTTCTTCTTTTTTCTTCTTTTCTTTTGCTAATCGTCTCCCCGCTTCCTCTCCATCTCTCTGCTTCGAAAGAACGTTAGAATAGCTAACAAGAAGATACACATGAGAGCGAAAACGGAGAATGACATGAACAAGAATTGACACCCACTCGTATGAAAGTTTTCGAACTCAACAAATCGGCTCTTCCCAGGGACTTGGATGAGCACCCATCCTGGCCTCCTCCCTCTCCCTTCCCCTTCCCGCCTCCCACTCCCTCTCTCCCACATTGTTTTGCAAGATTGCCTCTGAGGTAGGGTTCGTGGTTGAAATCTATGTCCACTACCGCCTTTACCACGACGAAATCGAGGTGACCGAAGTGGCGATTGTGGTGGAGACGGTGTGTTGTGCCCGCTGCTCGAAAACTGGCGTGAACACCGGCATCTCTCCTCCACCACTTTCAATTTGTTGGACAAACTTTTTGCATTTCCCTTTTTTTGGTTTTCTTGAAGACGAAGAGATAGAATTTTTTTTTTTTTTTTTTAAAATGGTGCGTGGGTGGAAGAGAAGGAGAATTTATGTCTTCACTTCACTTACTCATACTCTTCAACTATTCAAAATGGGGTATGTTTCTCCTTTTCTGATGATGATACAATAGCTTGTGCTGTTGTTGATGCTCAATAAAAATTTTTTTTAAACGGATATTCGGGTGGGGTAGATGTCCATCAATCCGTCTAGGGCGTTGACGGTTTGATATTCGGGGATTCGTGAACTCCAACGGGGCGGGGATGGATTTTCCCAAATCCGCCCCGTTGCCATCCCTATTTTACACCCCCATTAGCTCATCCACTCCATTGGTGTTAGTTTAGGTTATCTTCATTTGAATTGTCCATGTTTTGCTTAACTAGCTCGAGTTGTATATTTCATCGGTGTTCATGAGGGGACCACTTAAATCTAAGCTAGTTTAAGATTCATTCACTAATCCACCATTCGATTTTGTGATCAATGGTCGTAATGAAAGTCTTATGAACATAGGAATCACATGCTTTGGCCACTTACATTTAAGTTAGTTTGAGACTCACTCACCAACCAATCCACCATAGATTTTGTGATCAATATTCGTAATGAAAGTCACAAGAACATGAGAATCATATGCCTTGGGGAGAGCAAGCTGTGTGATTTTCATGTTCATATGACTTCGATTCTCATCATTGATCATAAAATCTAATAGTGTATGATACGTGTCAATTTAACCTTAAATATAGGGGTTCTATCATGGATTATCATGCAAACACACCTAAGATACAATTTAGTTGATTACATAGATATGATGATAGATTTTGGTTTGCAACTGAATACAATCACAAAGGCATAACATTTCCTTGGTAAACTCTCAAGGTTTTAATTGAAAAAGTCTTAAAGAGTTTAGGAAAGTTATTTAGGAATCTAGGTGTATAATTTGTGCATTGTATGGAAAGGGAGAAGGGGAGATTACAAGATAAGTTGTAGGCCGGGACATGCTTCGTTGACATAATGCGTCCAAATTTGGTCTCCTAGAGATTTGACCTGCAAAATAATATTAGATTACCAAAGATCACCTGTTATTTGCATACTTTTCGTCGATGTTTTCTTTACCTTATATAATGTGCGTAGTTAAATCCCTGCGTAACTTAAGCATGTGGGACGTGATGAGAAGAGATGTTTTTTACAATGGTCTCCTTTTTTTTTTTATCGAGATACGTCCTTGGGAGAGTAATTCCCGGCATGACTTGTCTCCTTCGTAACGTTTCTCTTCTCTAAGGGAAGAGGTCCGTTGGGCCTGGACTTGGGCCTTCAATTAAGGTTTATTGTTAAGGACCTTTTTGGGTTTTAGTGACTGGGCATACCTCTTCAGGTTTCTAGGATTGAGCATGTTATCTGTGTTGAGATTGACGTGTCTGTTCCTCATGATGGATTGTCTTTGCCGCACATACGGTCGTGATTAGAGGATTATTTGACGTATCATTAGCTACTCCCTCTAGTTAGTGGGCACACTTGCATGGTCACGAACTCTCTGGCGGTTGACTTTTCAAATTCATCATTGTTTTTCTGCACAACATTAAATGTCGTTGACAGTTGTCGATTTAGTTTCCATTTTATTGTTCCGTTATTCTCTTCATTTCGTCGTAATTTTTGGGACTTCGTGCAACCATTGTATCTCGCACGTTTTCCCATTAATTGTCTTTTCGTTGCCCAACCATATAAAAGGGGAAAGGTACCTATGCTACCTTCTTTACGTTATCACCATTTTCAGAGCTCATTCGTTATCATTTTCTTCGTTGTCTATCTTGCCAAATCTCTTTTTCATGGGTTCCCACAAATGGCGCCAAATTGATGCGTTCAAATCTGGTCTCCTAGAGATCTGACCTGCAAAACAGGTTTAGATTACCAAAAAGTTAATTGTTTGGTAGTTGAAGGCACTATGATGCTTAAGACAATAAACTGTGGGAGAGGATTAATTTAGATAAAGTATAGTTTAGTTGAATTTGCATACCTTCCATCGATTGTCCCCTTTACCTTATATAATGTGCGTAGTTAACTCCCTGTGTAACTTAAGCACGTGGATGTGATGAGAGAAGACGTTTCTTACAACGGTCTCCTATTTTATTGAGATACGTTCTTGGGGGAGTGATTCCCGCCATGACTTGTCTCTTTCGTAACGTCTCTCTTCTCTAAGGGAAGAGGTACGTTGGGTTTGGACTTGAGCCTTTAATTAAGGTCTATTGTTAAAAACCTTTTTGGATTTTAGTGACTGGGCATGCCTTTTTGGGCTTTTGGGATCGAGCCTATAATCTTTGTTGAGATTGGCACATGTTCCTTGTGATGATGCTAATATTGAGATTGACGTGAGGCAAAAGACAATAGGTGCACCTATATATTGTCATGATAACTAACTAAACTATTCTAGTTTTTTGGAACATGGTTTTTATTATTCATAATACACAACTAACCCTTTAATCACGATAGTACGCGTGGCAAAGACAATATGTGCACCTGACCCCTGACATTGCATTTCCACAAAAAAAAAATGGTTGACAACCAACTCAAGTGATCTTGGTCACTCTGGAACACATGTACCACGTCTAGACAGTGCGTATTGATATAAGCTTTAGTCTATTCATTACTTCTACCCCAATTTACAGCTTCAATTTATTTATGCCATAAATTTTGCTTCAAAACTAGTTGTGGTTAGTTCCTCAAAAGTTCATCATTCAAGTGTGTCAAGAGTTTATTATCCTTGGCTACACCATCACTAGTTGTTCAAAACAATATTGGCATCATCATAAACTGGCCAATACAATTTCATTTGAGTATTACCAGGTACTTAATAAGCCCTTTTTAATCACTGTAAGAGTTGTTGAATTTGAGAAAATGTGTAGTAGCAAACAAAGGTATCGAACCCAAGGGAGTAATTAGTTGAAAGAATAATCAATATAGTAAATAACATAATCCTACTATAGAGAAATTTTAAACCAAAGAATGATTGCAATGAATTAGACACTAAAACTATCAACAAAAAAATGAAGATTGATGAAATGAGACAATCAAAGATTACGAACGACTACCTATAGAGATAACAACCTACTCATTTAAATCAATTTACTTCTTTTTCTCTTCACTTGAGGATAGAAACAATTATTCTTCTAGTGGATGATATTCAACAAAACTCACCTAACCTCTAAGTAAGTGCATAATAACCTTGAGCCCCCAAAATCATTGATTCCTTATAGTGAAGGAAATAACCCAAAATCAACTCAAGGTTTGGGAAAATCTTAACTTGGAGATTAATAAATCTAAATGCTCTTATTTCAACCGTTCATATGTTGAAGATTTAGAGTATCACTTGAATCCCATGTAGAAAAACAAGTGATCTCATTCACGCTTTGAATTGAAAACAGACTTGAAAAGAGCATGATTTAAGTGGAATAACCATTATACAACAAACTAAATGATAGGGAAATGGGGATTAAAGTAATTGTAAGTTCCAAACACAAATCCCCGATGATAAGATATAACAAGCTTTATTAATATCAATCTTGTTTTAATATTCATTAGGAATAAGTAATGTGATTTCTCGAACTATTTCCTATTTTGGAGTTACCGAAATATTATGTAAAATTCAAAATATTTATCTTTTTCTAAAGGGAATTTTTATAGAAAAATAAATATTTTAATCTCCGTATATTTAAACTTACTATAATGCTATTTTAGTATCAAAAGTTTTTTATGTAAGTAATTATTATGTAATATGTAATCTGTATGACACTATGAGTCGTGTGAAACTTTTTATGTAGTATTTAAAAGTTTAAAATGCATAAACTTATATTTTTAAATTCAAAATTACAATCAAATTTTTTGCTTTTTTTTACACAAAACAAACATTCCACGAAATATTTCTTAAAATCTAGGGAACGAAATTAACTAGAAAGATGAAATCACAATCTAGAAACACCATGCAACCAACTACGTTTTCTAATATTTATCAATTCCACATTACCTACAACCTCTTCACTATAAAATGATAAAGTTTTAGTACTACTTTTAGCTAATAAAAAAGCATTAGGTGCATTATATTTATGATCCATCAAAGAATTAAATTTCCAATATTTTGCTCTAACCATAATAAACCAGCAGCAATTATCTCTGGGATTGGAAAGGTCGTAATGACATCTTCAATCACAACTTTGCAGGCTTATATACTAGTTGAACATTTTCTCACATAGCATTGAAATGGCAGAACCAACCAAACAACATTCAACTCCTTGCAATTTGCATATCATAATGATTAGGCTAAAAACTTTTGGACGAGGCTCCTAATTTGATGTGGGGCTCGTACGACGCTACCACATGTGTGTCGCCTCAATTTTCGAGAAAACTAAATCCTTACATTCACATTGGATTATCTGTTTCCTCCAAATTCGAGACATGGAAAATTCAACAACAACATAACAAAATATAAAAACAACAACTATAACATCTTAAATTGTTACACCCCGACTTTTGAGTATTAACGTAGGATTATCTGTTTCCCCCAAATTTTGGATGTGAAAATTCAACAATAACAAGACAATTTAACAAAAATAACTATAACATTTATTAAAACATTGAAATCAACAACAAAAAAAAACTCTATCAATCAAACTCTTTGGTGATGCTCACTTTAATATTGAAATCTCCAATAGCGCTACCCAATAACTCTTTAACCTGAGACAAAGATAATCAATTGCATTCCCAAAGAATGTACTCAAGAAACAAAAACCTCACATGGGTCAGAGATGTGGCTGGTATGAGAACTTCATTCTCTAAATTAAAAAAAATGAGTTGCATGCTATGATATTAAAGTACATACACAAGAAAACTTCAATCTCAAAACATGTAGTTCTTCAACGAGGCAAATGTGTATTTCTAATAAGTTCTTATCGTACTAGAAGTAAATATTTATTTTACCTATACTTAATGTGTGAAGGTTTACCATGGCAAGTTTGACCCGCAGAAAGGTTAGTGGACTTATTATCCTACACAAAATGATTAAAAACAGATAAATGTAATCTTTCAGTGAATCAAAATTTATCAATTTAGATGGTCGTGTCCATACATTAGTTGTCTTAAACAACTTATTCATTTTTAATCAATTGATCACCTTATATGTTCGCACCACCTTTGTGTTGATTGTACATGTTTGTATTATCCTTTCATATAAAGGAGAACTTCTCCGTCATCTACGCTTAAGTGGAAACATCACATATGGGCATGCTTCCCCCAATACTTCTAACTATATGAGTATCATAAAAGCCACTCTTGGAATATCAATGTGCATAAGTCACATCAAATTTTTAGCATAAATAATCAAGCATGTTCTAGACATAAAAACTACTTCATTTTCACAAGACCAACCCAAATGTTACTTAGTTTCTCTATAAGAGAGGGAAAATCAGAAAAACAAACAAGATGTGTGGTAGTTTTAAGAGATACAATTCAATGTGATTAAAATGTTATGAATTCAAAATTATCCATATTGCTTGTTGTCATATTTCAAAAATTTTAAACGGTGAGACTTTGTCAATTATAAATAAATTCACCAATTCCAATAATAACATGACACAAGTTTTACTGTATATACTTTGCACAATCAATACCACCACATTTAAGTGTCATGCTATCAACACATATAGAACATATATGCAAACAAATATATTATTAATGAAATGTTGAATAATCAACTCACACCAAATACCTATGCAAAATCAATATGGGTTTATTGTTTTTGGCGTACAAATCAATATAACTTGGTCAACATAAAAATTCATTACATGTTGGTAATCATATTATACTAATATCACCTACATAGGCATGAATGCAAGCGCATTTATCATCAACTGTATATAACTTGCAATCGCAAAGTAACTAGTTTAACAATGTCATCAAACTCATATGAAATATGCTTATAGTCACATAATGGTAATATAGGATTTTGTCTAACTATAACATCAAACAGTATCAATAAATAATGAAATTTTTTATATATTAAATGTAATATAAAGCTAAAACGATACAAATGACGTAGTTTCAAATGACGCATACATTGATAAAATATAAATAAGATATTGATTTGATGAATAACTGTCGATAAATCACATATTAATCAAAATCATTATAAGAGTGAGAAATGCTAACTTTCACTAATATCTAACAACTTAAAAAAATAATTTACTAATCATAATAGAATATCATATAAGAGAATGAGAAAACTCACAAAAATTTCATAGAATAATTATTTTAGTTCCAAACATATTATTTTATCCACATGTATATAATAAAAATTCAAAATTTCAATACCAAGGATAAACCCAATAAATTTTTTATAATTCGTAATTTATACATATTGATGCGTTCAGATATCTTCTCGCCAATCCCGATGATATCTAACCTGCAAAAATTACCAACGGTTAAGCCCAAGACCGCCATTGTGGTGGCTGAAAGGCACTCTGATGCTTAAGTCAAATACCTGTTAGAGAAAGAGAATTGCAGTGTGTATACTTGCTTATATGTAAGTACCTTTCTTCCTCATTTCGCCAACTCTTATAATGAGCTTTTCCTTCTCAACTGTCCCTGCGATTGAGGGTGTGATGGAGGGATAAGATATCGCATAAGATTTTACATGTGCATGACTGAGTATTTCGATCCTTGTTTCTGTTTGGGATTCAATGCTTGATTGGGCTAGAGCTGATTTTGTGCAAGTGGATCTTGGGCCTATGACAACTTTAAGATTCGTTGTTCACGCCTTATTTTTTTGGGCCAAACCCTAAGCACCGTGCCTCTGGAGCATACATGTTTTAAACCTGGGCGCCTGATTTACAGGTAGAAGAGTAGTCTTGTGCATGTGTCCGCATGGGATTGCACTGAAGCCTTTAACATGTTAAGGTTAGCCCATGCCACATGTATGGATGTGATTGAGTGACTGTTTGATGTCTCATCAGCTAGTCCCCCAGTTAATGGGGATGCGTGTAGTTCCATTAATTCGATGAATGTGGACCAGTGCAGTTGTACTTTTGGAACCGTCGCCCCCTTATTGCGTAGCATTTAATGCTGACACGACTGCTAGGTGACCTCCTCTTGTGAACCGTCATGCCTATATATAGGTTGGTTCTCATAAGGTCAGGCATTGTCATGAGAATTGTAGAGCCTGTTTTTCAAAAGCATTTTTCCAGAGAATAGGCTTAGACCTCTCCAAAGGATGAAGGAGGATCTCCATTGGTGGAGTCTCCAAATGTTTTGAAATTTGTAGTGATGAGTCTTAACAAGACCTGCTACTGGGCGAAGCCACCTGATTTGAGTGAGCTTCCAGTGGTTCCATGTGACCTTTGAATTCTTTATTACGTCACGAAGGAGAAGTAAGAACTTCCCTTTAGGTGCCAAGTTTTTCTTCTACCTTCTATTGCTCTCGTGTTGCCTTCCACGCCATTTTTGGGAGATAACCCCAGCAACCAACTTTGGGTGATTATTCCCTTTTGCTTCACTTCCAAGTCATTTTCTTAAAGCAAATTGGCAAAGTAAAACTTTGACGTGTGTTCCATCGGATCCTTATTCGTACCTTGCTTTGCACCAAGCTCAGATACTTGTAGTGTGTAAACTTTTATACTAGCCTGTTGGTCAAACTTTGTAACAATTTTTTGATGGTCAATAAAGTCTTTTTTTTGAATTCGCTTTTCTTGTATGCTCTAAATGATTGCGAATCATGTTGGCATGTGTGAATAAATCTTCTGGATTGTCAAAAAAGATGAGACAATTTTAACTATGAGCAAGGACTAGGCTGACCTGTTTCTGAAAGAGACGCATGTGGTCCTGATTCAACCTGTATAGTTCCTTTGGCGAAATATCCTGATTCGCCAATGATAGCAAACTCACTGAATAGTCATCTTCGTGTAGGCTGGTTGTGTCTTGTGGATTGTCCGCTGTCTAAATAGGTACTGGGCTGTTGAAGTACTACGACTTAGCTCTGTAGATAACTTGAGTGACAAGGAAATAGACCATACTCTGACTCACTTTCTAGTTGAGTCTTGGTGGTCAGGGCATTGCCATGGTCTATATGGACTAGAACGATTGAATCGATTGAGTGTCCTAAAAACTTGACTCGTTAGTATGTGTGTTGTCTTAGTTTCTTAGGAGACTAGGCTATTTTTGGAGTGGTGAGTTGTCCGTGGACTAGACTCATTTGTTTGTGGTAAACTATCCATGAACTGGGTTCAACCTGTGATGGAGTCCTTGGCTCTGAGGCGGACTAGGCCACTTATGAGGCAAGCTGTCGTCATTCTGAAAATGACTAGGCTTGGCCGCCTGTACACCATTGTGGCCATCATATTCAGATCAGATTCCATAGAGAGTGGTGAGTTGTCCAGAGACTGAACTTGCCCGCTTGTGGTGGATTGTCCATGGACTTGGTCCGGTTCGCGATGGAGTTCCTTGGCTCTAAGGCGGACTAAGTCACTTATGTGTCAAACCATCGTCGTTCTGAAAAAGGACTAGGCTTGGCTGGCTGTGCACCATTATAGTCCCCTATTTAGATTAGGTTCCATAGAGAGTAGTGAGTTGTCCGGAGACTGGACTCGCCCGCTTGCGGTGGACTGTCCATGGACTAGGTCCAATCCGCACTGAAGTTCCTTGGCTCTGAGGCGAACTAGGTCCACTTATGCGTCAAGCCATCGTCATCATCAAAAGGACTACGGTTGGCCGCTTTGAGCCATTGTGGTCCCCGTATTAAGATCAAATTCCATAGAGAGCGGTGAGTTGTTCGGAGACTGGATTCGTCAGCTTGCGATGGATTGTCCTTGGACTAGGTCCAGTCCGCATTGGAGTCCTTGGCTTTGAGGAAGAATAGGTTACTTATGCATCAAGTCATCATCTTCCTGAAAAGGATTAGGTTTGGCCTCTCATGCGCCATTGTGGTCCCCGTATTCAGACCAAGTTCCTTCCCCGTATCCAGACCAAGTTCCTTAGAGAGCGGTGAGCCTCCGAAACTGGGCTCACCCGCTTGCTATGGACTGTCCATAGACTAGGTCGGCTCCACAGTTGTGCCATTATGGTTCTAAGGAGGATTAGGATATCTTTGGAACAGTGAGTCATCCATGGACTGGACTCGCCTGCTTGCGATAAACGTCCATGGACTAGGTTCGATCCCTATAGGTGTCAATCTGGAAGTCGGATTAGGCCCGTTCCTTGGTATGGAGTTATATGAAATGTGAATCTTTAAAGAGAATACCTTTACTTATAATATTTTTCAAGTGCTTTACATTCCATAACCTTTTCAGATGTTCTCCTTCCTAGTCCGGGCTTAGCTTTATAAAATTAATCTTAATAATACATCTTTAGATTTAAAACATTCTTTTTTTTAGGTTTTTTTGTGCTCGGTTGGGTCTTCCTTAGTACACAAAGACCAACTTTGAATTTTCGAGGCGTGACATTCTTGTTGTAGTGTTGGGCCATTTTTTGTTGATAGGCTGCAATTCTGACGGAAGCTCCGACTCTTCGCTCTTCGAGTAAGTCTAAGCCGACTCTCAGAGCTTCATCGTTGTCTTCCATCGTGAAATACCCCGTTCTGAATGCAGGTATTGCTAGTTTTATTGGAAACATTGCTTTAAATCCATAAGCCAGCCCGTGTCTCTCTAGTCGAAGTCCTCTTTGTGGTATAGTATGCCCAGAGGATGCCTAGAAGTTCAAAGACCATGAGCCTTTCGGCTGCATAAATTTTCCTCTTGATAGCTTCACGTTGGATGTTCCGTCGCATCGCAAGATCCATCCATGTGGAGGTGGCTCAAGGCTCTCATCTTCTTACTGGTCTTTCAATCCCGATTCTCCTGTCCCAGTGAACTCGACGATGAAGTCTGTCAGTGCTTGTGCCTTGATTATTGTTCTCAGAGCGTAATGAATGTCGAACTGTCCCAGCTCCATTGACCATTTGACCATCCTTCCTAACAGCTCTGGCTTGTGTAACATCGACCGAAATGGGTACTCGGTTAAGACTGTTAGTTATCGAGTGAGCTTGGAAGTAGGGTCTTAACTTTCTTGAGGAAGTCACCAACGCCTAGGCCAGTTTTCCAAAATTAGGGTAGTTATCCTCTACCCCATCAAATGTTTTGCTGATGTAATAGACGGACTTTTGTTTCCTTTTTTCTTCCCGTACCAAAGCTGAACTGAAAACATGTTCCGAGACTAAGAGGTATAGGTAGATTGTCTCACCTGAAATAGGTTTTGAGAGCAGCTTCGTGCTTCCCATGTGCGCCTTAAAGTCTTGGAAGGCCTATTCACACCAATTTTCGTTGGAATTCTTTGTTCCCTTTTATGATTTTTAAGAAGGGGAGACATCTATTTGAAGACTTAGAGATGAACCTATTTAGGGTTGCCACCCTCCTAGTCAGGCTCTGAAAATTCCTAATGTCTGTGGGTGGTTTCATGTCGAGAAGAGCTTGAATCTATTTTGGATTAGCCTCCATCCTCCTTTTATTGACTATGTAACCCATAAATTTCCCTGATTGTACCCCAAAAGTGCATTTCTACGGGTTGAGCATCATTCGATATTTTCTAGATTTAAGAGAACGCTCCTTGGAGGTTTGCCAAGTGGTCTGGAATGATGAGGCTCTTTACCAGCATGTCGTCAATGTAAACTTCGGACTTAGTTTGTGTGTGATTACTGTGGGATCGATGCCCACCATGTCTTTCATTGTCCAGGCGAAGACGTCCTGGTTCTCTTTTAGGAGTTCAACCAGTTGATCTGCTAGTGCTCTATCAAAATTAGAGCTAATCTGGACTGTCTTTTTATTAACTGGGTTGTCTAGGTATACTATCATGACTTCTTCTTCTGGTTGCTCAGCGTTTGACCTTCCCCGCGGACTGGATGGAGGTTCGAGGTCCAAATGTAGAGGTGGGTCTTCTTTATTTGGATTCAGGGTTTCCTTGTAGATCATGTTGCTCGAGCCTCTGTGCACCGTTGTTCAACTGCCTAGCTGAGGCATAGTGACATTCCAGAGCGATAGTTTGGTCTCCTCTGATTGTCCTTATCTCGGCATCTGATGGGCACTTGAGGTATTGATGTTGTGTGGAGACGACTGCCTCCATGTGGTGCAACCAAGATCGGCCTAAGATTACATTGTACTCGGAGTGGGCGTCTAGATTAAGAACTCCGTCATCAGGATCCTTTGTAAGTCTGGCTTCCTTGCGATCAGGCAAAAGGTTATGAATTCATCGACTTGGCAAATGCACTATAGGCAGTGTGATTTTATCGACTGGGTAGAAGTTTTCTTGGTTGAAGCTAAACATGGTTTGATTTGAAGGTGTTAGCTCTCCTCTTGTCAATCGCATTTTCATAAATGCGTCTAGGAACAGTATGTTTACGGAGCTGCTTGTGTCCACTAGTGATCTTCTCACTTCCCAGTTCGTTATCCCTATTGAAATGACTAGGGCGTCGTTGTGTGGGAAACAGACACCCTTCATGTACCATTTTGTGAACGTTAAGTTAAGGGCTTCTCTCCTCTCCCGTACGTGTTGTATGTGTTGGTTTCAATAGTGTGATCTGACCCACAAACTCTTGAACCTATTTCTTCAATGAGCGATTCGAGTACATACTCTCCTCGCTTGTTACGTGGAGGACGCATATCATGTTGGGAGTCATGTCTCCCGCTTTCTATATTGTTCCCTCGCCTTGAGAATGCGTGTCCCTGAGGTTGATGAACTCCTTCAATCGTCTTCTCTGAATCAATACTGGATCTCATTTCTGAGGCTTCTGCAATCTTTGGTGTCGTGGCCCATGTCCTTGTGATAATAGCAGCACTTACTCTTGTCACATTTTGAAGGATCGCCTTTGAGTTTTGATGGCCACTTGATGTCTGCCCATTTTTCCATGGTAGACAAAATGTTGGGCAGACTAGAGTTGAGTGGGGTAGTAGGGGTACCTAGAGCCTTTGGGCTTGAACAATTTTGCCTGGCTGAGCCCGCCCTGATTCTCGCCTCGTTTTCTCTTGGAACTAACCCCTTTCTCATCCCTGTCATTGACTTTGGAAGAGTGTTTTTAGCTCACTTCCTCATTTTCTGGCAATCAAGATTTTTTCCAAGGTGATATACTTCTTGGCGCTCTTCAGTAATCCCACCATACTCGCCGGAGGCTCCAAGGTGAGGTTGTTGTAAAACTGACCTCCTCGGAGGCATGAGATAAAAGTAGTGACTGATGTGTCATCATTGTACCCGTCGATCAAGGTCAGATCGTCGTTGAAACGTGGACATACTCTCTGAGGGTCTCGCCCTACTTCTATCTGAGGCTCAGCAGGTAGTGATGCCCCATCCTGATCTGCTGGCTCTCAACGAATCTGGTGATAACGCCTTTGTCAGGTCCTGGAAGATTCGATGGACTTGGGCTGGAGACTGTGGAACCATTAGGCTAGTGGGAAAGGTTCTGCACAAGATGATTTCTGAACTTTCTTTAAGTGCCATCACTTGATGGTAATGGTGCAAATGGCCTGATAGATCTGATGTTCCGTCATAGAACTCGAGCTTTGGCGGGATGATTTGGAAGTGGGGCGCTGATGATCTCTTTCGAGAACGGAGAGATGGTGAGATCGTACAAGATGTCCAGATTGGTTGCCCCAGTCAGAGTAGGTTCCTGACTGTGGTGTGGTTTATTTTAGGGGCGTGGTTCCCATGTTCTCCATCATCCCTTAGGCTCTCCTGCCGACCAATTCTTTGATCCTCTCTGGGGAGGTTTTTACTTTCCTCGACGTCCCCTTTGGTGAGGGATCTCCCCAGATCTTCTCTGCCATCTTGCGGCTGTTGTCGATCCTGAGCAAGCCTCTCCACCACTCATGCCAGATGATCCATATGAACCAAGATATGTTTTATGTGGGGATCAATCGTGGCTGCCGCTGCGGCTGGGCCAGGCAACCGCTTTGCCCCCCTCGGTTGGATCGCTTTGATCTTGTGGGGAGCGTCTTTGGCCAATGGATTGTCTGGTTCAACATTATTGAATGCTCAAGATCTGGTGCCAGTGACCATTTCTCGATGCTCTACTTAATTTAGAAAGAACTTTTTATATTCATTTTAGGGATAACTTATTGTCGTCTTCCCCACTGATGGTGCAAAATTGATGTGTTTAGATCTGTCCTTACCAATCGCGATGATATCTAACCTGCAAAATGAAAAGTAGTTAAGCCCAGGACCACCGTCGTGGTGGCCAAAGGCACTCTGATGCTTAAGTCAGATACCGGTTCAAGAAAGTGTGAAGACTGAATGTAAAATTGTAGTATGTATATTTGTGTATATGTGCGTATCTTTCTTTCTCATTTCACCGACTCTTATAGCGAGCATTCCCTCCCTGGCTATCAAGGGTGTGATGGAGGGAGGAGATTGCGCATAAGATTTTACATGTGCATAACTGAGTATTTCGGCAGTTGGCTATGTTTAGGATCCAATGCTTGATTGGGCTAGAGCTAATTTCATGGGAGTAGATCTCGACTCTAAGATTCGTTGTTAAGGCCTAATTGTCCTAGGACAAACCTAAGACTTGTGCCTCTGGGGCTGGCGTGTTTTGGGCTTGGGTGCCTTAACTATGGTTAATCTTTGAAAAAATCAGGGACACGCAACGACATTATATGAGCCGTACAGACCAACATCAAATTAGAAGCCTCATAAAAAATTTATTGTTTTGGGTTAGGCAGAGGCTGCAGCCCTTTGTGAAGCTTGTTCGTAACATTCTGTAACAGATAATAGGAAGGATAAATATGTGATCTGAGGCTTACTGCAGCAATGTCCTTAAGAAAATATTTGACCCGTCTCAGTGCAAACGCTTTGGTCGTTAGTCTCCCAAGGTACAACAAATCTGTTTCTATGTCCTAATGCACTTTAGACCAGAAACTCAGGCGAACAGATAAATGATACTTTGAAAAAGAACAAGTAGAGATTATGTTTTGTATGTAAACTCTAACTCTTTCTTTCTGCTTGTTGTTGTTGTTGTAATTCGTGTTATTGTTCAATGATCTCAAATGGTCATTCTAAACTCCTTATAACAAACTAAAGAATAGCAGGAGAATAAACAATTGGCCAGGCACACCTGGTGGTCTAGAGACGTGGATACAATCCTAATTGTTTTACTTAGGATTGCTTATCCAAAAACGAGCCCGACCCGAGCTGAGCCTGCCGAAAAGACGACGGTGGTGGCGTGCATGTGTGGTGTATTTAGCACTGTTAATATTTAACATAGTCTATGATCATAAGGACCTATTGTAGCCCTTGGGGCACACACTATGTAATTAATACATAGATATGAACAAGCTAAAATTACTTTACATGTTATATATGAGACTAAAATATTTTTAAGCTCAAAGGACCTTGTGTAATTATTGTACATAATGTACGATTTACTTATTCAATAAATATGAACCTAAATAAATCGAAAAATGACTTTTAAAGCCTACTTTTTCATAAGTTAGACCATTTAGATACCGTAGTTGATGTAATCGCTAATTTGTGCATACTTTACTTTTATGACAAACAAAGACTCTTTTACTAACTTAGGTCCATAAAGTTATAAGTTTACCCTTCCTAAAAAAATAGAAAACATATTTTTACACTTTTATGATCACCAAATACCCTTTTTTTTATTAATTATTCTTATTATGATTGCTAATTGATGGTTGGGTTAGGCTATATAAGTTGATGATTTTTTACCTATTATCTACAATCATTCTCCAAAACATATCTAATTGGCCAGAAGTATCACATTGTTCTTATTTATTTGTTTGTTTGTTTGTTTGTTTGTTTGTTTATTATTATTATTATTATTATTATTATTATTATTATTATTATTATTATTATTATTATTATTATTATTATTATTATTATTATTATTATTATTATTATTATTGCCCGCTATAGCCCACTACCACTATAAGAAATCTATCATTTGCCAACAAAATTTTTTCTACGAATTTCAATTTCCTTGTTAATAGGGTATCATTGTTAACGAAAAACAATTATTGAAAAATCCATAAACTTGTTACTTTTTTTTCCAGCAAAATATATTTAGTGAAAAATTTTCCTTGTTAAATAGGTGGCGGGAAGCGTTCCTCCAAATCTAATTTCCCGTCGAATTGATTTAACAATGAAATATTTTTTATTGCTACAAAATACTAGTTCCTTAGTAATTATGACATCATCTGAAATGAAATATTTTGTTGCTAAAGAAGACTAATTTTAACAACAAATTACTTTTCTTGTTAATGAAATATTAACACTTATTCATATCTCTTTAGTAAAGAAATATGTTTTCCTAAACAATAATCACATTATTGGTAATGATTCGGTTCGTGTATAATGATTGATAATTTTTCCATTAGTTTTTTTCTTGTTAAAACTCGTTTATTAATTTATATCAACAAAGTAATATTTCGATGAAAATTGTTACACTATTGGCAACATTTTTTATTTTGTTAGAAACAATATTTTTTTTAGTGAAATTTCTGTAGCAAGGAAATAAGATTTTGTTGGTAATTATAAAATTGTTGGTAGCAACTTGTTTTCTAGAGAAAAAGTGATAATTACTTTCATGAAAATATGTTTCTTGTTAAAGCTCACTAACTATTTTATAGCGACAAATCATTATTTTGTTGGAAATTGGTATACTCACTACAAGAATTGTGTTATTTACTAACATATTTTATTTTTCTTTTTAATATGTTACTATTTTTAACAGAAATAAATTGCATTGAAAAAACCATAAAGTTGTCACTTTTTGTAACAAAATCTCTTTTGTTATCAACTTTACAATAAATTGTTTCATTGCTAATAAAGATTAATATTATTGATAAACATTTTCTTGGTAAATGCACTATAAAACTTGTTCATGTCTCTTCAACAATGAAACTAAATTTTCTCTAATTAATTATCATGTTATTACAACGATTTATTTGGTTACTTATAATGAATTTGTTTTCATGAAATTTATTTATATTTATAACTCCTACCTTCTTTACAGTGAAAAAATATTAGTTCGTTGAAATTTTTTATTAGTAGCAATTTTATTATGTCATCTAAAAAATTGAATAAAATTTATTTAACAATAAAATATTATTTTATTATTAATTATAATATTATAGGTAACAATTTATTTCGTTGCTAAAGACAGATAAAATTTCCATGAACTTTTTTTTTTCTTATTAAGGCTCATTTTCTTATTTTTCAACAATTTAATTTTATTTCACTAGAGATATAACCAATTTCAATAACATATTTAGCAATGAAATGTTATTACTATTTTGTTGCTAATTATAATGATGTTATTGTGAATTTTTTTCATTGCTAAAAATGATAAATATTTCACATAAAACTTATAGTCGTGAGAATATTTAGTCATAATATATATTGACGAAATATTATTTATTGTTCCCTATTATATACATAGCAAGGATTTTTTTTTTATTGCAAAAGAAGAGTAATTTGATTTAATAAGCTATAAAGTTGTTTCACACAACACAATTACTCAAATAGTTCAACTAGTATAGATTGCAATAGATTTTACTATAGGTCAGGAGTTTGATTCCCGTGGAGCCTAAAAATAAATAAAATCATATACTAATTTCCATAGTGGGGCTTAAGAGTGGTGTCCTTAGAGTTTGGGAGGTAGATTTGGTCGTATAAGAGTCGAGAATGATCGTTTTGGTATATAATTTTTTCATTAGAAATCATTTCCTTGGTCATTGTTAACTGTACCTATGACAATATACATTCATTTTACCAACGAAAAAGTTCTATGATAAATGTAGTTACTTTTTGCATGACAAATTTCCTTAAAGATTCTAAGCTTGTTCAAAAAAAAAATTGATAGGTAAATAAAGTTTTCTTACAACAAAACAAGTTGTAGGTAAATATATTTGATTTTTACCAACGAATTTCCTTGGTAGTTGTCAGTATTACGAACACCATATTTCCTTGACTTATCATTCGTTTTACCAACAAAAATTTAATTTATTGTTAAAAATCTTAAGCTACGGGGATGCCTCCAGGAACCCAAGAACGAATTTTTTCCTTGTTAAAAGTTTTTATTTTGTCAAGGAAAAATTTTCTTGAAAAATGCCTTAATTTTTGTAGTGTGTACTCAATCATATTTTTTTCTTTTTGTTATTGATAGCTTCTTCAACTTCAATTGTCACTTGTTGAAAAGATTTTGGCAACTTTGATGTGTCCCCAATGACAGACAGCTCAATCCATTATCTGTTTCGCAAATATTAATCTTTGTAAAAATCCAAAAACTTGAGTATTATTCATGTAGACTAATTTTCTTGATTTTTTTTTATAATTCAAGGTTTGGGGCTATTAATAATCTAAATTAAGAGGTAAACACCGTGATCTTTTTATAGATGAAATCATGCCACAACAAAAATAATAATAAATAAAACAAATTAATAATATTTCTGGCTTCATTATATGTGTTTTGAAAAATGTAAATTGACGGAAATCATCAAATTATATAGCCTAGCCCAACGATTATTGAAGTCGTGCAGCTTGCAACGTTGAATAACAAATTGATGGCTCTATATTTCAAAAAATTTGACATTTTAAGTTTTGAGGCTATTAACGAGCAAGTTAAGAGATAAGACTATTACCTACTTAGAACTAAAATCACCCCCTTCCCCACACATATAATAATAATAATAATAATAATAATAACCATTAGATACATTTTATAGAGTGCTTATAGAAAATAAAAGCCAGAAATCATCAACTTATATAGCATAACCCAACCAATAATTGGTTGCTCGTAATTATAATAATTAATAAAATAGTCCATATTAATAATAAAAGTATAAAAATAAGTTTTCTATTTGTTTAGGAAGGGTAAAGATGTCTTATAACCTTGTGGATTAACCCGAATTAATAAAAGAGTCCTTATTAGTCATAAAAGTATAAAAGTAGGCATAAATTAGCCATTACATCAACTACGGTATCTAAATGGTCTATTTTGTGAAAAAGTGACTTTAAAAGTCATTTTCCGTAAATAAATTTTAAACTATCCCGCACACGAATGAGAAAATCGTGAGATCTAAAGAGTACGTAGAATAATGCTACATCGAGATAGGTAGCTTTCATTTTGAACTTCCTTAATAAAAGAGTATCGAAATTACTTAACTAATCAGTGAATTATTTCATATTGAACTGTCAGTTGTTGATATAAAACCAGTCAGTAAACCTTATATGCCATTATTCCATTAAAATTTTGTTCTTGATTGTGTTCGTCTTGGCCCTAAGCATTTCTTGATTCTGTAAATGATACTAAAGATTTCAGCTTGATAAAAATCTCATAGAGTTGACCCAGCTCACACTTACATAGGTGACTGCTTCTATAAGAATTATCCTACAATACCCCACTTGTCTTTTGCATGATATGGCCATCATTAAACACAATGTGTATCATTGTTAATCCTTTTGATCACAATAGGTTTGCAATAGTAGGTTTGCAATCGATGTTTCATAGGAATGGAAAGTGTATTATACTCTTAAGTGCTCAACAGTGAATTATATATTAATAGTTTTCCTTTTGATCTAAGTCCATGGGATCATTAGTCGTTTCGTAAGGTTTTGTATATGATAATTCATGAGTATTAGGCTTTTAAACCCATTTCCCTCGAAGCGTTGTTTATGTGCTTTCTAGATAAACCTTTAGTAAATGGATCCGCTAGGTTATCTTTTGATTTCACAAAATCAATGGACATTATGACATTAGAGAGCAATTGCCTCACAATATGATTTCTTTGACGTATGTGTCGTGAATGACCGTTGTAAAATTGTGAGCTCTACATATAGAGATCTGATTGTCAACTTCTATGCATATGGCCAATACTAGTTGTGGCCATAATGGAATGTTTTCTAAAAATTGATGAAGCCACTTTGCTTCTTCCCAGTCTTGTCTAAGGCTATAAACTTATATTCAATTTTGGATATAGCTATACATGTTTGTTTAAAAGAATTCCAGGATACGACATCGCTTGCCATAGTAAACACATAACTACTAGTCGATTTTATTGATTCAGAATTAGAAATCCAATTTGCATCATTGTATCCCTCAAGACACTAGGATATTTACCATTGTGCACTACACAATTTGAAGTATTTTTCAGATACCCTAAAACTTTAAGCAAAGCATGTCAGTGATTTTTTACTAGGATTACAAGTATGTCTTCTTAGTCTGCTCACAACATAAGGTATTTAGGTCTTGTACAATTCATCATATACATTAAACTGCCAATAATGTGAGAGTACGCGGGTTGTGAAACACTTATACCTATATTCTTATGTAACATCTGAGATTGATGAAACAAATTATTTGATCTCTTGATTCCATATTGTTTGAATTTGTCTAAATTGGTCTCGAATTGATCCTACAACGTACAAAATGAGTTTTTCTTCTTTGTTAAGCACAATGAAACTTGTTTGTTGAGTCAAACTTGTTGCATTCGACCTTATTAACGTTTCCAAACAATTAGAAGTCAAATGAACTCCATTTAGTCACGCAAATACTTGTAATTATATTCTCAATGTAGTGTGATTTAGACAAGGCTAACCCATCAGGCGTTCGAATTATTTTGATTCTCAAAATTACGTCTGCTTCATCAACATAAAGACATGATTACATAAGCATCATTTATCTTTTTTATGTAAACACACTTAATAGCTTTCATATTGAAATGTTTAATGAGCATAAGTTTTGTGGACTTAATAACTTGACTAATAGTCCTAAATATAAGCATATCATCAAAATAAAGACATATGATCACATGTGCATCATTTATCTTTTTTATGTAAACACACTTATCACACTCATTTATGTTGAATCTGATTTTCAACATGACTCCATCAAACTTCTCATGCTATTGTTTGGGAGCTTGTTTAGCCCGTATAAGAATCGAACAAGTTTACATACTTTGTGAACGTGTCCTTCGTTTTTGAATCCACCCGGTTGATCCATATATATTTGTTCATTTAATTCGTCATTCAAGAATGCAGTTTTTACATCCATTTGGTGAATTTTCAAAATGTAAAGTGCTGCAATGGCAATCAACATCTTGATCGATGTTATCCTCGTCATTTGAGAATAATTGTCAAAATAGTCTAAACTCTCTTGTTGTCTATACCCTTTAGCTACCATTTGAGGTTTGTATTTGTTAATGGAACCATCTGTTTCATCTTACCCTTGAAGATCCATTTGCATCCAATTGGTTTATGTCCAGGAGAAAGATCAACCAATTCCTAAGTATGGTTTTGCATAATAGATTCTATCTCACTATTTATAGCTTCTTTCTAGAAAGAAGCTTCAGGAGTATATATTGCTTCTTTATAAGTTGAGGCTCTATTTCTAACATGTAAGTTAGAAAATTCGGACGAAAAGTTTTGGAGGTTCGATCTCTCTTACCTCGTCTCAAGGTGTCAAATTTCCATATATATAGGAATTGAAGTTTTGCTCATTCCTTTCATCTGACACCTCATGTGTTCTTTTATGAGAGCTCGATATTTGGGATGTCATATGTGGTGTTGATTCTATGTAATCTTTTCTCATACCCACAAAATTATGTAAATATAAATATTATTTATTTAATTTTTATAATACATAAAATAACTATATGTATTGTGTAAATTATTATTTTGTTTGTAGAGGTTGAAAGAATAGAAAGTTGGTGTGTTTAGAAAAAAGTTAGGAAACCCTAATAAGAATCCTATAAAAGAGTTTAGAATACTTAGCCACATCTTTTATACACACACAAAAAAAAAAAACCCCACGTAAAGAGGATAGTGAATAGCCTGTATAAGAATACATAATTTGAAGAAATGGGGTGAAAAAGGATAAGGTGAAGAGTGTTGTGGGTTTGGTGCTTGCATGTGAAATGAAGAAGAATAAATGATTGGTGGTTGTTGCAGAGAGTCTTGTTTACACAATGATTTGTTTTACCTTCAACATGACTTGTTTTAAAGAAATTATTTAGTTGATAGTTTCTCATTTGTCTTTTTGCATTTGTGGTAGTTTGTAACAGCTAGAATCTACATCCAATTTTCAAAAAAATATTAATAAATAGAAATAATGACTAGGGGGTTTGATCTGTGGAGATGGTGGTGGTGGCAATGGGGGTTGTGATTTGGGGGTTGGGTTCCTGCTGGTATAGAGAAAAAGAGTTGCAGGGAAGAAGAAGAGAGAAGAAATGAAGGGGTGGGGCAATTTTGGGTTTTTGGTTAAAATGGTTAAAAAATTAGTCTTGACCGGTCAATCATGTGGACTTAACGATTCCGCTAAAAAACAAGTGTTAAGACTCAATTAGTTTTCAAATTGTGGATCAAGCTCTAATTGGTATAAACTAATGAGGGCCAAACTAAAAAAAACCAAATAAGTGACTTAAATCGTTAAATTTCGAATGAAATAGGGTAGGAGTAAAAGGCCTATATCTAGATGATATGGTCAGAATAACCTCCTTAAAAGAACTATCACACAACCACATATTTACAAAAATGGTTTAACCACGTATGATGAAAATGGTATTTTACCCTGTGCAAAGCATGCATACAAAAGTGACATTAATTTATGATTAGAATGACTCGTGAGAAGAAAATATAGCAAAGCAACGGGAAAATCCACATTCCAATCAGGAGAGACAAACAAACAATCAAGTTTAATTCTTCGATATTAAACTTACAAATTCTTTAATCGTTCAATGTATACAAATTGCCTTTTATAAGTTGATGAGACATAAAATAATGACTCAATCATAGCCATACACGTGGCATGGGCTAATCCAAGCATGTAAGAGGCTTCAACGCAGTCCCAAACAGACCCATGCACAAGACTACTATTGAGTCTGTAAGTCAGGCATTCAGGCCCAAGACACGCCAACCCTAGAGGCATGGGTCTTAGAGCTTGGCCCAAGACAATAAGGCCCGAACAACGAATCTTAGAGTTGTCACATGCGTGAGATCCCCTCGCACGAAATCCGCTCTAGCCCAATTAAGCATCGGGTCCTAAACACAGCCAAGTGCCAAAGAACTCAGTCATGCACAAGTGAGATCTTTTGAGATCTCCTTCCTCCATCACACCCTTGATCACAGGGACAATTGGGAAGGGAAGGCTTGCTATAAGAGTCGGTGGATGAGGAAGAAAGGTACGCACATATATGCAAGTATACACACTACAAATTTACATACAATCTTCACTCTTTCTCGAACCGGTATCCGAGTTAAGCCTTAGAGTGCCTTCGGCCACCACAATGGTGGTCATTGGCATAACCGCTGCTCATTTTTGCAGGTTAGATATCATCAAGATAAGCGAGGAAAGATCTGAACGCGTCAGTTTGGCGTCGTTCGTAGGTAACACGTCAATAAATTTCCCATGAAATGAACATACAAAGTTTTTTCTAAACTTAACAAATCATCGAGAAATGGTCGCCAGAACCAGATCTCAAGTCGAGCCAGACAAAGCTCTAGACGTCAAAGTCCAACCACCAAGCCAAATCAATAGGATCGAGGAGGCTGAACGACCGCATGGCCCAACCGCGAAGGCAAGCGCAGATGCCCCTGACATGAATTTGATCCTGTTCCACCTAGACCACTTGATGAGAATGGTGGAAATGATGATTCGAGAAAGACAACAGTGATTTGCGGCTAACCACAAGATTCCGGAGGACATTAGATCCAAGAGCACGCTCGGGAGGGCGAACCCCACCCAATCCCTTGCCGGATAAAAAAGAGCATGCCGAGAAGGATGCCTAGGAGAGAGTCACATGGATCACACCTTGGGGATTAATAAAGCATGGTCGAGAACCCGCTCCAACTAGGGGCGTCTGAACTTGATGTCCTTAATGTTCTCACAGTTCCTCCATTATCCAACGCTTGAGTTCTATGACGGAACATCAGATTTGTCCAACCATTTGCGCCATTACCACCACGTGATGGCGTTCAAGGAAAGTTTAGAGGTCATCCTATGCCAAAAATTTCTTACTAGCCTGAAGAAGATTGCGCATACATGATTCCACAATCTCCAGCCCAGATCCATTGGGTCATTCCAGAACTTGGCAAAGGCATTCATCACCAGATTCGTTAGGAGCCAACGGATCAGAAAATGGCCTCAGTACTTGCTGAGCCTCAGACAAAAAGCAATGCGAGACCCTCAGCGAGTACGTCACTCATTTCAATAATGATCTAACCTTGATCGATGGGTGCAACAATGATACAACAGTCACTACTTTCACCTCAGCCTTCGAGGAGGTCATTTTACAACTAGTTCACCTTGGACCCCAGCAAATATGGTGGGACTGCTAAGGAGCGACCAAAAGTACATCACCCTCGAAGAAATGTTGGCTGCCAAGAAGGGAGGAAGCAAACAAAAACATTCCTCTAGAGCTAAGGACAAGGATGAAAAGGGGGACAGTTCCAAGCAAAAACAGGGTGAGAACCAGAGCAGGTCAGCCAAGCAAAGCTGTTCAAGCCCAGCGACTCCAGGTACCCCTACTACACCCCGTTCAATTCTAATATGTCTGACATTTTGTCCACTATGAAAAAATGGGTAGACATCAAGTGGTCATCAAAACTCAAAGAAGATCCTTCAAAACGTGATAAGAGTAAGCACTACTTTAATCACAAGGACACAAGCCACGACACCAAAGATTGTTGAAGCTTCAACAATTAGATCGAATGCTGGATCCAAAGAGAATGACTGAAGGAGTTCATTGACCTTAGGGACACGCATCCTCAAGGCCAGCAAACAACACAAGAAGTGGGAGACATGACTCTCGACATGGTATGTGTCCTCCATCGGATAAGTGAGGAGAGTCAGTACTCAAATCATCATTGAAGAAATCAGTATGGGAGTTGTGGGTCAGATCATACTACTGACACCAATTCGTGCAACATGTAGGGATAGGAGAGAGACCTCAACCTTAATGTTCACAGAACGGGACATGAAGGGTGTTTGTGTTCCACACAACGCCTAGTCATCTTAGTAGGGATATCGAACTGAGATTTGAGAAGATCACTGGTAGACATAGGTGGCTCTGTCAACATACTGTTCCTAGAGACATTCCTGAAAATGCAACTAACATGAGGAGAGCTGATACCTTCAAATCAGGCCATGTTTGACTTCAACATAGAAAGCTACAACCAGGTCAGTAAAATTACACTAACTGTAGTAGCAAGGTAGCCGGACTTGCAAAGGATCCCGATGACGGGGTTTTTGGTTGTAGATGCCCATTCTGAGTACAACACAATCTTGGGCTGATCGACCTTGGTTACACCACATGCAGGCAGTCATCTCCACTCATCATCAGTGCCTTAAATACCTCTTCAGACGACAAGCTAGGGACAATCAGAGGATACCAGAATACCACATTGGAATGTCACTACGCCTCAGTTAGGCGGCTGGATAACGGAGCACGGAGGCGCAAGAAAAGGATTAGGATGAGGAAACCTCGAATTCAGATAGAAAGGACCCACCTCCACCTTCGAACCTCCATCCAGCCCGAGGAAAATGTTGAACGCCAGACAACAAGAGGAATAAGTCGTGACAATAAACCAAGACAACCCAGCTAACACAAAGGCAGTCCAAATAGGCTCTAACCTCGTCAAAACACTCACATATCAATTGACAGCATTCTAAAAAGATGATCAGGACGTATTTGCCATGATAATGATAGACATGGTTGGGATCAATCCCACGATAATCACACACAGATGCGCAGTCAATTCCGACTTGAAGCCATTCAGACAGAAAAGAAGGCCAATGGCGCCCAAATGCAACCAGGCAATCAATGAAGAAGTGCAAAGACTTCCAAGTGCCAACATGATAAGTGAGTATCGTTACCCGGGATAGCTGGCGAACACGATCCTGGTTAAAAAAAAGAAAGGGAAGTCGAGGGTTTGCATGGACTATAATGATTGTAACAAAGTTTTCCAAAAGTCAGTTTTCCACTGCCCGGGATAGATTAGATCGTGGAGGTGACATCTAGGCACAACCTGGTCAGCTTCATGGATGTGTACTCTGGTTACAATCAAATTAGTATGCGCCCACCGGATCAGGAGAAAACTTCCTTTCTAAACGGACAGGGGCACATACTGCGATCGGGTAATGCCTTTCGGATTGAAGAATTCAAGGTGAACTAAATGTTCAAAGGACAAATTGGAAAAACCATAAAAGCTTACATCAACGACATGCTAGTAAAGAGCTACCTCAGTCCAGATCACCTGGCAGACCTCCAAGGAGCGTTCTCTCAACTTAGGAAATATTGAATGAAACTCAACTTGCAGAAAATGCATGTTTAGGGTCTAATCAGAGAAGTTTCTAGGTTACATAGTCAACAAAAGGGTGATAGAGGCTGATCCAAACCAGATTCAGGCTTTTCTCGACATGAGACCACCTACAAACATTAGAAAAGTTCAAAGTCTGACTGGGAGGTTGGCATCCCTAAACAGGTTCATCTTCAAATCTTCAGACATGTTTTCCCTCTTTAAAATCTTAAAGGGGAACAAAGATTTTCAATGGGGAGAGCAGTGTGAACAAGTCTTCCAAGACTTAAATGCGTACATGGAAAGCACGGAGCTGCACTCAAAACCTACTCCAGGTGAGACACTCTACCTATACCTCTCAGTCTCAGAGCATGTTGTCAGCTCAGTTCTAGTATGAGAAAAGAAAGAGAAACAGAAGCCCATCTAATACATCAACAAAATGTTCGATGGGGCGGAGATTAACTACCCTAATCTGGAAAAGTTGTCATTGGCTCTGGTGATTTCCTTAAGAAATTTAAAGCCCTACTTCCAACCACACTCGATAACAGTCCAGACCAAGTACCCACTCCGGTCGGTATTGCACAAGCCAAAGCTATCAAGAAGAATGAAAAAATGGTCAGTAGAGCTGAGACAGTTTGACATTCATTACGCTCCGAGAACAACCATCAAGGTACAAACACTGGCAGACTTTGTCGCAAGTTCACTGGGATAGGATAACCGAAACTGAAAGACCATCAAGGAGACAAGACCCCCGAGCCTCTACCATAGGGATGGATCTTGCAATGCGACGGGTCATCCAATGTGAAGGGTTGCGAAATGGGGATTGTCTTGTACACGTCAGAAGAGTTCACCCTCAGAAAGGCTATCAAATTTGGTTTCCACGTTCAACCAACGAAGTGGAGTATGAAGCCCTCATGACTAGGCTAAACCTAGCCAGATGAATCATTGTAAAATAACTCACTGTGTTCAGCGACTCCCAATTGGTGGTCAATCAGGTGAATGGTGAAGTCGATGTCAAAGAACCTCGAATGGTGGCCTACTACGAGACAACAATCAACGCCTAAAGGTGGTTCAAGAGGATACTACTCCATCGCTGCTCAAGGGCAAACAACAAGGAAGCCGACGAACTGGCCGGTAATGCCTCGTTCGCACAGAACAACTCCTACACACTCATAACGTTCCAGGAGAAATCGGCCCTGGAAGAAGAAGGCCTCCACAAAACTTTCTCCATTGATATAAAGACCAGCTGGATGAGCCCCTTGATCAGCTACATAAAAGACGAAGTCCTCCCAGGTGATAAGCTCGAGGCCTGCAAGCTGAAAATTAGAGCGGTACGGTACACTCTTCTCAATGACTGACTCGCTGCTTAGATGCCTGACCCCTTAGGTGACAAACCAAATCCTTCTAGAAATCCATGAAGGAGTCTACAGGAACCACCCTGAAGGAAGGACACCAGCACATAAAAGCCCTCATACTTGGGTATTATTGGTAAAAAATGCAGCAAAAGGCCAAAAATTTGGTCTGCAAGTGCGATAAGCGTCAGAGTTACGCCCTGTACACAGATATGCCTACATAGAACTTGGTTTCAATGAACAACTTATGGCCTTTCATCTAGTAGGGGATGGCCATCATGGGCCCATTCCCTACGTTCGAAAAAAGGAAGTTCCTCTTTGTGGCAATCGACTACTTCACCAAATGGGTGGAAATGGAGCCTATTCTCTAATATAGTAGAGGAAAATCAGATCAAGAACTTTCTGTGGAAGTCTATCGCCTGCAAGTTTGGAATATCAAAAATCCTATTCAGCGACAACGGGACCTAGTTCGAGGGTGAAAAAGTCAAACAACTTTGCATCCAACTAAGCATCAACCATCACCAAACAGAAGTCACCAACCAAACTATCCTAGAAGCTATCAAGAGGAAACTCGATGCTGCCAAAGGGATATTGATCTCTTAACTTCCACGCATCCTCTGAGCATACCATACCACAAAAAGGACTCCGACTGGAGAGATACCATTTGCGCTAGCCTATGGTTCCAGTAGAACTAGCAATACCTACATTCCGAACGGAGGAGTTCAGGATAGAGGACAACAACAAAGCTCTGAGAGTCGGCTTAGACTTACTCAAAGAGCGGAGAGATAAGGCTTCTGTCAGAATTATAGCCTATTAACAAAAGATGGCCCAACACTACAACAAGAGCGTCAAACCTTGAGATTTCGAAGTCGGCGATTGGGTACTGAGTAAGACCCAGCCGAACACAAGAGACCCAAAAGAGGGCAAGCTAAGCTCGAACTAGGAAAGTCCCTACAAGTTGATTACGATCAAAAGGCTAGGAATCTACTGGCTAGAGTGCCTGGACGGAGAGCGTCAGAGTTACGAAACTCCAGCATGAACCAGACCCAGTCCATGGACAGTCCACCGCAAGTCGATGAGTCCAGTCTCCGACAACTCATCGTTCACTATGGAACTTGATCTGAATACGGGAACCATAATGGCACACTGGTGACCAAGCCTAGTCTTTTCAGGACAACACTACTTGTTGCATAAGTGACCTAGTTCACCTCAGAGCCAAGGAACTCTAGCGCGGACTGGACCTAGTCAAGTCTTTGGACAACTCACCACTCTCTATGGAACCTGATCTGAATACGGAGGCCACAATGATGCATAGGCGGCTAAGCCTAGTACTTTTAGAATGATGAAAACTTGCCGCATAAGTGACCTAGTTCACCTCACAGCCAAAGAACTTAAGCGTGGACTAGACCCAATCTATGGACAGTCTACCGCAAGCGGGCGGGTCCAGTCTCCGAACAACTCACCACTCTCTATGGAACCTGATCTGAATACGGGAGACAAAATGGCGCACAGGCGACCAAGCCTAGTCTATTTGAGGATGATGATTGCTTGTCGCATAAGTGACCTGGTCCACCTCAAAGCCAAGGAACTCCAACACAGGCTGAACCCAGTCCATGAACAGTTCATCACAAACGATTGAGGCTAGTCCATGGACAACTCATCACTCCAGAGATAACCTAGTCCTCCTCAAGAACTAAGGCAACATACATACTAACGAGTCCAGTTCACAAACGACTCAATGCATTCAACTATTACAGTCCATTCGAACCATGGCAACGCCCTGACCACCAAGACTCAACTAAACAATGAGTCAGAGTATGGTTTATTTCACTGTCACTCCAGTTCTGCACAAAATTAAGTAGCAGTACGTCAACATGCTAGCGGTTACTCAGAAATCGGGCAACTCATAAGACACGAACTGCCTACACAAAGATCACTCTTCAGCGACTTCGCTATCATTGGTGAGTCATGTTATTTCGTCAAGGAAACTACACAGGCTGAATCATAACCGCACGTGTCCCTTTTAGAAACAGGTCAGCCTATCCTTGCTAAGAGTTAAATGGTCTCATATTTTTTGATAGTCTAAAGGATTTATTCGCGCAAGCCAATATGATTCACAATCATTCAGAACATACAAGAAAAGCAAATTCAGAAAGACATACTTTATTGATCATCAAAACGTTGTTACAAAGCTTGACCAACTGGCCAGTACAAAAGTTTACACAGTACAAGTATCGGAGCTTGGTGCAAAGCATGGCGCGAGTAAGAATGTACTGGAACACGCGTCGAGGCTTTGCTCTACCAATCTGCCTTCAAAAAAGGATTTGGAAGTGAAAGCAAATGGACCCAAAGTTGGGTGCGGGCGTGATACCTAAAAAATGGGATGCCTGGGGTGATGCAAAGTTAGCCCCCCAAGGCCACATACCCTACATACAAAAGTTCGGCTCCGCCAGCCTGTCTTCCGGCAAGGGCATCACGAGTAAAGCCCAAGAAGGATCAGTGAGAACAACCATCCAAAGTTGGTTACGGGTATTATCTCCCAAACTGGATGGTGGAAGACATTGTAGGAGCATTAGAAAATGGAAGACAAGCTTGGCCCCTAATGAGGAGTTCATACTTATTTTTCGCCAAATAATAAGAAATTCAAAGGTCCCATGAAATCACTGGAAGCTCACTCAAACCAGGTGGCTTCATCAAATAGCAAGTTTTGTCAAGACTCATTGTTGCAAATATTTTGAAGACTCCACCAACGGAGAACCTCCTTCCACTAGAGAGGGCAAAACACATTATCTGGAAAGGCACATTTGAGGAACATGTTCTACAATGCTCATGGTTATGCGTAACACTATGAGAACCAACCTATTTATAGGCATGATGGTTCACATAAAGATGTCGCCTAGTAATCATGTCGACATTAAATGCTATGCGATGAATTAGGGGCGACGACACCAAGTACAATTGCACCAGTCCACATTCATTGAATTAATAAAACTGCACGCAACACCATAAACTGGGGGGAGCAGCTGATGAAACATCAAACAATCATAGCTGTACACGTGACATGGGCTAACCCTAGCACGTAAAGGCTTCAGCGCAGTCCCAAATGGACCCATGCACAAGACTATTGTTCCGCCCATAAGTCAAGCGTCCAGGCCCAAGACACGTCAGCCCCGGAGGCACGGGTTTTAGGGCTTGGCCTAGGAAAATAAGGCTCGAACAACAAATCTCAGAGTTGTCACAGGCTCGAGATCCACTTGCAAAAAATCAGCTCTAGCCCAATCAAGCATTGAGTCCTTAACATGCTAAGTATTGAAAAACTCAATCATGCACAAGTGAGATCTTATGTGAGAACTCCTCCTTCCATCACGCCCTTGATCTCAGGGATAGTTGAAGAAGGAAGACTCGCTATAAGAGTCGATGATATGAGAAAGAAATGTACGCACATATACGCAAGTATACGCACTGCAATTTTACATACAGTCTTCATTCTTTCTCGAAACATTATCAGACGTAAGCATTGGAGTGCCTTCAGCCATATATCACAATGGTGGTCTTGGGCTTAATTGATGTTCATTTTAGCAGGTCAGATATTGATGATACATAAAATGGTCACCCGATCATGTCCATACACGTGGCACAAATCATCATATATATTGGAGGACCGTTACGAAGGAGATGGAGGGAATCACTCCATCTCAATGAATGAGGAGACTGTTATAATAAACGTCCCCTTTCATTGCGCCAACAAGGCTTAAGTTATGCACATAGTTAAATGCCTTCGTCAATGTATTCATTATATAAGGTAAAAGAAAATGTGTGATAAGGGAATTCAATTCGATAGTCTATCTACATGATACAATTTTAACTGAGTTCTGTCCAGTTTTATCTCCATCTCCAACTGAGTTATTGAGTTAAGCATCGGAGTGCCTTCGGCAACAAAAAGATGTTCTTTGGCAATCTAACAGTTGTTTTTCAGGTTTTACTTATTGGAGACTGAATTTTGGACACATTAGTTTGCGCCATCTGTGGGGAGCGACATTTTCCTACAAAAAACATATGATTGATCACGATTGAGCAACAATAAAGGAGCATGTTACGATCGCCCATAGTCGTATCCAATATCAATGTTAACTGGATTCCAATATTCTATTTTGGTTAAAATGATTAAAATTATGTCCTGTGAGTTAGATAGGTAATCCAGGCATATCTGGATATAATAATACATAATTAAATATTCTGTCAAAGGTGCACTAGCAGAGTTAGTAAAGGCGTTGTTAGAAGACCTCAGGTCGCGGGTTTGAACCCGTTTGACAGCATAATTATTAGTTTAAAGTTTTGTTGGTTGTTCTAGTCTTTGGCAGGTCCGTAGGCCCACGAGTCCGAATAGAAGTTAGCCCGTGGAGGATGAATCTGGAGGATGAGCTCGAATACAAGATAGCCGGTGGGGTACGAATTCGGATGACAGGCCCGAATGGAGAACGAGTCCGGAGTCCGGACTCGAAAAGAAGCTAGCCAATGGAGGACGAGCCCGAATGAATGATGAATCTGATGGGTCCGAATAAAGGACGAGTGTGCTAGCCCGAATGGAGATTAATCCGTAAGTCCTTAAGCCCGAGTAGAGATTGGTCCGCCAGGAGACATATCTGACAGGCTTGAGTAGAGACTGGTCCGACAGGAGACAAATCTGACAAGAATTAGGTGCGACAGGAAACACATCCAACAAGAATAAAGTACGACAGAAGACTAGTCACACCGACTCTATCTAGCTCGAACTCACGCACTTTGATCATGATGACTTCATCTGGTCCGAACTCATGCAACTCACTACGATGATTTGTCAGATGACTTCACCTAGTAATGAACTCACAAAGCTCACTATGATGACTCGACCTGGAGGACATTTTCTCCGAACTCATGAAGTACGAGTACAATAACCTGTCGCAATAATAATCGTCTAGTCCGAACTCAGGCAATCAGAATCTGATGATTTCATTCAATCCGAACTCATGTATTCGAACCCTGATGACTTATCACACTGACTTCAAATAACGAATAAAGAAAATCATCATTGATAAGTTAGTGGCAACGCAAGCAACCCCACTAAGGGGAAAGTAGCTGATGATACATAAAATTGTCACCCGTTCATGGCTATACATGTGGCGCAAATCATCATAAATATTGGAAGACCGTTACGAAGGAGATGGAGGGAATCACTCCATCTCAATGAAGGAGCAAACCGTTATAATAGACATCCCCCTTCATTGCGCCAACCGAGCTTAAGCCATGCACATAGTTAAATGCCTTCATCAATGCACTCATTATATAAGGTAAAATAAAAGGTATGAGAAGGGGATTCGATTATTCTATCTACATGATGCAATTTTAATTGAGTTTTGTCCACTTTTATCTCCTCCAACTGAGTTACTGACGTAAGCATTGGAGTGCCTTTGGCCACCAAAAAGGTGGACTTTGACAATTTAACAGTTGTTTTGCAGGTTTTACTCATTGAAGACTAGATTTTTGATGCATTAGATATCATCAGGATCAATAGGACAAATCTGAACGCATCATAAATGAAATTAGCTAGCAGTGGAACTGATCAACGAAACGAGAAAGAAAATAACTACTTTTTGCATCTTATTTGTGTGATGTCAGTTATCCATAATGAATGCAAGGCAATTTAATCTAGGGGTGGGCACGGTCCAGATCGGTTTCAAAATTTGAGGATCCTAACTCGAACCATCTAAATTTAACGAATTCGGTCCGGTCTGGATTACCTCATTTTAAACTTTGGAACCGAACCTAACTCGAACCATTTGGAGCAGCCCAGTTCCACAGTTCCAAACGGTTCTAGATTGCACATCAATTTATTTCTCATTTTTCATGTGAAGTTTTTAACAACAAAAATAAAACTATTATTCAATTTACTATTATTTCTATAGAGAATATATTTTGTTTTTGTGACTTCTGGTTTGGTGGATAGGAGGGAAGGAAGAAGAAAGACATTGTCTGAATGTGCACAACTTATTTTGTAACTGTTGGTTGCTTGAATCTATGGCCAATGCCCGAATTGTTGACCCACGGAAGGAAGAACCACTCTTTATTTGAGCAAGGAATTTGGATTGGACACTAAAGGGAGCAAATAAACTTGATGTAGAATGGAAATAATCAAGTTCATAAGCCGCCCTGTTAGATTGTTCCAATCACAAATCTCACGAAACTTACCCACCCTGTATTGGTTCCCTTCACCCACATGTTTGCAACGTTTCCACCTCCTCACACATTCATCACATACACCAACCAGTACCCATTCCCTTGGAATAAAAATCCGAGTCCACCACTCTTAGCACAAGGTGAAGGTATCTCTTGTACATCATTGGTACGATTCATGCCTTCCAGTTTGCTATTTTCGTGCCTGTGAAAGTCCTCCACAACATCAATCAAGCCCTTTCAAAACACCCTTTCCAAGTATTCCTCCACAACATCTATCAAGCCCACCTACAAACACCTCAAACTCCTGCTGCTGCTTCTTCTCTAACTGAGACTTAAATTAGAAAAACCCAGATCGAGAAAAGCACAAAAAAAGACTTACTATTAGTGGAAAGAATGTGTGAATATCTTTGTGATTATTCTGTGAATATTCAGAATATCTTTGTGATTATTCTGTAAATATTCCCTAGGCTAGGCTATGTTAAGATGAGTTGTATGATTGACATACTTTCCTAGCTTAGCTTATTTGCTACCTAGTTTAGCTTTGTTATTTATGTAATTATCTTTGTATATATCCCAAGGTTGTGGCCACTATCAATGAGAAGAAAAAAATTCCCACAAAACTCTTTATGGTATCAGAGCCACTCAAGAACAAGAACTCTAGTACCAACCGACGAACACATTTTTTTTTTCTTTTCAATCGTTCTCCAGCGATTGACACCTTCGACCTTCAAACACGAAATCTGACTATAGACAAATCCTCATGGGTGACGACAAGACCACAAAACCCCTCGACTCCACATCTCCATACTACCTCCATCCGTCCGACGGACCACAAATCACAATCTGTCCAATTGTGTTACGTGGTGAGAACTACAATGAATGGGTTCGTTCGTTGCGCAATAATTTCCGTGCAAAGAACAAGCTAGGCTTCCTCGATGGAACCATAGCCAAGCCGACGAAAGGAACTCCAGAAGAGTCCTTATGGGTGACGGTTAATTCCACACTCGTGGGATGGATTCCTAATACCCTTGATCCAGTCCTACGCTCATCCATCCCCCAACCAGACGATGTGAAAGACATGTGGGATGATATTCGACAACGTTTCTCGATAGGAAACAGTCCAAGAATCCATGAGTTGAAGACACTTTTGAGTGATTGCAAGCAGCACGGCCGCCCGGTGGTGAATTACTACAACGAATTGTGGAAGATATGGGATGAACTTGCAGGATATTCTTCTGTCCCGACATGTATGTGTGCCACTGCTATTGAATTCGCTAAAGAAAAAGAGAATGAAAAGGTACATGATTTTCTTGTTGGTTTGGATTCTGCTCTTTATGGCAATGTTGTTTCAAATATTTTGATGATGGAACCTTTGCCGAGCTTAAACACGGCCTTTGCTAAAATCATGACTGAAGAACGTCACCAAACTGTTGCTCGAGCCCACGAAACCAAATCTGATGTTGTTGGTTTCGCGGCACAAGGGACTGCTAGGGGGTGGAATCTTGCTCGTGGTAGTGAGCGTCCTCGAACCAATGGCGTCTGTCCTCATTGCGCCAAAACTGGACATGATCAAGACAATTGTTTTCAACTGATTGGGTTCCCGGATTGGTGGTATTCCGAAAACCGCACCAATGGAGGGCAAGGTAGAGGCGGAGGCAGGTCTGGACGAGGGGGATGAAGGAGTGCAAGTAGAGGCGGCCGCGGGCAGGTAGCACACGCAACAGCCACCTCGAAGCCTGCTGCCAGTACAGGCTATGCTCAGGCACCCGTATAGGAATCAGATCGTAGCGGCATAACCGGTCTCTCAGATGATCAGTGGGCTACACTTGTGAACATGCTCAACACTTCAAAAGGGCAGTCTTCTTCGACCGAAAAGTTGAGTGGTAAGTTTGATTTTCCCGATCAATGGATCATTGATACCGGATGCTCGAACCACATGACTGGTAATGCTAGATTATTTAGCAATTTGATTGATGTCTCTCCTACTTCTGTTCGGCTGCCTAATGGAAAACAAACCATCGCTACTAAGGAAGGCACGATAACTTTGAGCAAAAATATGGTGCTATATAATGTATTATATGTTCCAGATCTTACTTGTAATTTGCTATCGGTGTCTCACTTGCTTGCCGATTTACATTATTCTGTCACTTTTACTGATAAGCTTTGCATCATACAGGACCACACTTTGAGGACTCTGATTGGAGCGGGTGAACAATGTGATGGGGTTTACTGGTTTCGGCCTCTGCGACAACTTCGGGCTTATCAAGCAACTGTGGGGGACAAACGAGAATTGTGGCATCAAAGGCTGGGACACCCCTCTCGGCAAGTAGAATTTATTTTGCCTGATATTATTAGGAGTAATGGAAATAAGGATGTTAGTGTTGTCCATGAACCTTGTGATATTTGTATAAGAGCCAAGCAAACTAGAAGCATGTTTCCTTTGAGTACTAATAAAGCCAAAGATGTTTTTGATTTAATCCATTGTGATATATGGGGTGCGTATACTTTGCCTGCTAGTTGTGGTGCTCATTATTTTTTAACCATTGTTGATGAATGTTCTCGAGCTGTATGGGTTTATTTGATGTCTGCAAAATCTGAGGTGCCTCAACTTATTAAGGATTTTTGTAGAATGGTTAAAACCCAATTTGATAAGCATGTTAAAATTCTAAGAAGTGATAACAGAAGGGAATTTACATGTCTTCATCGGTTTTATGCTGACAATGGTATTATTCATCAAACCTCTTGTGTCGACACTCTACAACAAAATGGGCGGGTAGAATGTAAACATAGGCATATTCTTAATGTGGCTCGTGCATTACTTTTTCAAGCTAATCTTCCCATTTCATTTTGGGGGGAGAGTATAATGACGGCTGCCTATGTAATAAACCGAACCCCTACCACATTGCTCAATAAAAAAAACACCTCACGAAATTCTCTTTGGTTCACCTCCTAAGTATGATGCCCTTCGTGTATTCGGTTGTCTTTGTTTTGTCAAAAATCAACATCGTGTGAAGGATAAGTTTGGTACTCGCTCTCGTCGATGTGTATTTGTGGGGTATCCATTTGGTAAAAAGGGGTGGCGTTTGTATGACTTATAGAAAAATGTGTTATTTATATCTCGAGATGTTATTTTTTGTGAACAACAATTCCCTTTTGCTAGTGAAATCAATTTGAATAATACTGATGATATGTTTGAAAATGAGGAGTATTATGACACCGTGACTTATTTTGAGGATGATCCCTTAGCAAGGGGGAGTGAGGAGCACTCGGTTGTGGGAGGAGGAATTGATGGCGGGGCTGAGGCGGTTGAGCAGCCCGTCAGATTACCGGCACCTGGTGGCGGGGCTGCGGAGGTTGTGCAGCACGTCACAGCACCTACGGGTGGCGACTTGGAGGCTGTCCAGCAGCTTGGTGTTGGTGCAACTTCGAATAATGGGGAGGTTGTGATTAATGAAGCAAATGTTCCGCAAGAAACTGGTCGAGGTCATCGAATAAAGAAACTTTCTAGTAAACTCAAGGGCTTCATCACCAACACTTTTCAAGTTATAAACTTGTCATATCACCTACAACTGCTCCGTCAAAGTCCTCAGGTACTCATTTTCCCATTGCTTATTATGTAAATTGTGATAAGTTTTCTGTGAGACACACCCGTTTTTTTGGCAGCAATTACTGCAGGCACTGAACCCTCATCCTTTAAAGAAGTTGTTAAGGACCCTGGTTGGCAAAAAGCAATGCAAGAAGAAATAGATGCCCTTGAGAGAAACGAAACTTGGACTTTAGAGGACCTTCCACCCGGGAAGAAGGCAATCGGGTGTAAGTGGGTCTATAAAGTCAAGTATCGATCTGATGGTACAGTTGAACGATTAAAGGGGCGCTAGTAATGTACGGGAATCGACAAGTTGCAGGAATTGACTTCAATGAAACATTTGCCCCTGTAGCTAAAATGGTCACGGTTCGAACATTTTTGGCTATAGCGGTGGCAAGAAAATGGGAACTGCACCAATTGGATGTGCATAACGCCTTTCTACATGGAGATCTTGATGAGGAGGTCTATATGCAACTACCTCCTGGCTTTAATTCTGTTGCTTCGGGTAAGGTGTGTCGATTACGTAAGTCATTGTATGGACTCTGGCAAGCGCCTCGGAATTGGTTTGCTAAGCTCTCGACTTTTTTGAAGGATATTGGTTTTAAACAATCTTATGTTGATTACTCAATGTTTAGTTATTCCAAGGGTGATGTTGTTTTACATGTTCTTGTGTATGTGGATGACATTATAATCACAAGTTCTTCTTCTTTGCCAATCGAAAAATTCAAGCAACAACTAAGTGAGAGATTTCATATGAAAGACTTGGGCATTCTCAAGTATTTTCTCGGCATTGAAGTAGCACGTGGGAAGGACGGTTTTTTTCTTTCACAATGCAAATATGTTCTTGACATTATAAGTGAGGCCGAATTACTTGGAGCACGCCCTGCTTCTACACCCATGGAACAAAACCACCATCTTGCCACCACCAATGGCGTCGTCTTTAATGATCCGTAGAAATACCGGCGACTTGTAGGGCACCTAATCTACTTGATGATTACACGACCTAAGTTGTGTTACTCCATACATATATTAGCTCAATTTATGGGTGATCCTCGTGTTGAACATTGGGATGCAGCTTTGAGAGTTTTGCAGTATTTGAAAGGTTGTCCTGGACAGGGTATTTTGCTACGTGGGGAGAGTAATTTTCAACTCTATGCCTTCTGTGATAGTGACTGGGCAAGTTGCCCTATGACTCGGAGATCATTGACTGGTTACTTTGTTTTATTAGGCTCTTCTCCTGTCTCTTGGAAAACAAAAAAACAGCCAACTGTTTCCCGATCTTCTGCGGAGGCCGAGTATAGGTCTATGGCCACAACTACATGTGAGTTAAAGTGGTTGAAATCCCTTTTGGCTTGTTTTGGGATACAACATGTGCGTCCCATGCGATTGTTTTGTGATAGTCAAGCTGCTCTCTATATAGCGGCTAATCCGGTTTTTCATGAAAGAACGAAACATATAGAAATGGATTGTCACTTTGTTCGTGATGCCTTGCAAGATGGAACAATTTCTACATCTCATATTCGGACCAGTGCACAGCTAGCGGATATTTTGACTAAGGCTCTTGGTAAATCACAATTTTATTTACTCCTTCGCAAGTTGGGCATTTGCAATCTCCATGCTCCTACTTGAGGGGGAGTTTAGTGGAAAGAATGTGTGAATATCTTTGTGATTATTCTGTAAATATTCCCTAGGCTAGGCTATGTTAAGATGAGTTGTATGATTGACATACTTTCCTAGCTTTGCTTATTTGCTACCTAGTTTAGCTTTGTTATTTATGTAATTATCTTTGTATATATCCCAAGGTTGTGGCCACTATCAATAAGAAGAAAAACATTCCCACAAAACTCTTTACTTACCGTTGAGATCAAAGTCTGGGGCGCCTCGATTGGCGATTTCGAGCTCGTTGGAATCAGAAAGATTGAGTCTTGGAGGGTTGGGGTGGTTCGAAAGAGAGGTGATATCGAAAATTTTTGGGGTTGGGGAGATGAATAGAAGGTTTTGTGGAGGGAGTTTGGTCTGAGCAGGGCATGGAGGCATCTTTCGTGTTTGCAGAGAAGAGAAGAGAAAAAGATAGTTGGGAAAGAAGATGAGAGAAGCCGAGTTCAAGACGTGGAGGGAGTCGGAATCGATGAAGTAGTTGCAGAGGATGCCATGAGGGCCGGTGTTGCAGAGGTCGTCTAGGGTTGATTGATTCGAGGACGGTGTAGAGGGACTCTTGCTCAATTGAGGTGAGAAATCGCTTCTTGACCCGAGGAAAGGAGAAGATGAAGTGATTGAAGATAATAGAGAGACGGAAGAGTGTGTGTTTTTAAATTTAGCTTACGTTTTGTAACCCCCAATCATATTAAGACATGTGTCGTTTAAAAGGGATTGAAATCAAACCAATATGTATAATTGGAACCGGATTCGAATCGTTCTATAATAAATCCAAATCGATCCGAATCGTATTTTTAAATTACACATTTAAAACCAAATTGTTTGAAGCAAAACGGTGTGTTCGGTTTGAATCCACAATTCCTCGGACCGTTTACCCACCCCTAATTTTATCACTAAACATTCTAATACGATGTAAAAAAACTGTACCAAATGCAAATACTTAGAAGTGATTACACATTTTCTTACACATGAGAACAGTGATTTTCCAACCTAATAATCAAGTACTCTCCATCCCCTAGCTACATTCACAACCAGTAGTGTCTTTATTTCATCAAACCCAAATCTGCGAAATTATTTGGTCAAACCCATTTCTGCCAAACTACGTCGAAGTCCGGTTGAAGCTGTTGCATAATTGTCACCCCACCTGAATGCAATTGGGCTCCTAACAACATGAACTCCATTGCTCCATTCAATCAATCCAAATTCAGATGTCACTGAATCTTTATCTCCTTCCACCATGCTCTTGAAAGTAATAACATATGATAAACTCTGATTTTCTTCACTAAACACGAGTTTACTAGGTGAAACACTGATCTCAACAGACGAAGGACCCTTCACAATAGCGGTATAAACGGTATCAGCCAACTCACCCACATTTTTTACCACCCTAGTGTAGCTTACCACATCCCCGTTGGCTTGAAAAACAACAGAGAAAGACGGGTAATTCAAATTCCCAGGCCTATTTAAGCTTTGAGCTTTGCAATCTACCGCTTTATCCTTGACAAACACCGCAATCTGGTTTGAATCATATCCAATGGAGCATAGAAATGCGATATAATCATTAACATCAATATCATAAATCAACCCAGGATTAAGAGCTCTATTCGGGTCAACATGGCCCGCCCCATGAATAAATGGGTTGGATTGATTACCAGTGGCCAGATCAGTAATATTCTTCCCGCTGTTGTCCAAATGATAAGCAGTTGTGATCAAAGCAGACTTAATAGCAGCTGGGGTCCACGTGGGATAGGCCTTTCGAAGCAAAGCAACCAAACCGCTCACGTGCGGGCATGACATGGATGTACCCGATATGATATTGAACTCGACCCGTCTTGCGTCTATATCCAGATCCGTTGGACTCGTGAACCCGGTCCAACCCGCCAAGATATTCACACCAGGTGCAATGACATCCGGTTTCAGAATTTCAGGTGTTATACGGTTTGGACCACGGCTTGAGAAGGCTGCAACTCTTGGAGATGATGGTGATCCACCAATTACAGTTCCGTGAAATTCGATTGTAGCAGTCGGGGATTCAACATTCCCAACGTATTCTCGGATCTTATCAGCAGCAGTTTGACCCACTTCAGTTGCTGGAATTAAATGTGAATCCGCAATCAGTTCTTCACCACTTTCCTCAGTATTGGCAAGAATCATTCCTACTCCACCAGCAGTTTTCACCGCGGCGCCCTTTGCTACTCGTGCATTGCCACCACGGTCACAGATAACAATTTTGCCTGTAACCTTGGACGAATCTAGTTGGCCTGAATAACAATATCTACTTCCACAAGCAGCACCATAGACCAAAGGTAGACCCGTATTGTTAATTGGTTCACCCGAATATAAAGATACACCGGAGAAGACACGGCCATCACCTAGAATAACATTTGCTGGGAATTCTCTATCAATCGTGGATGCACCCACGGTAATGATCCAAGGGGCGATATTGACTGCGGTAAATGGACCAGGTCCAGAATTACCTGCTGAACAAGAAACAATTATACCTTTCTGAGTTGCACCAAAGGCCCCAATGGCAATGGAATCAACATCATATGGTGATGCTCGCGAAGCCCCTACAGACAGCGAGATCACATCTACACCATCAGAGACTGCTTGATCCATGGCAGCTAGGATATCCGAATCATAACACCCGAAGCTCCAACAGATCTTATAAGCTGCAATTCGAGCTTTATTGGCCATTCCACGAGCATGGCCCTTGGCATACTGATAAAGTCCTGCATCATCAACGGTGGCGCCACCTGCAGTGGAGGCGGTATGGGTACCATGACCTTCTGTGTCTCTAGGTGATTTGTGATCATTAGCTTCATCCAGGTGTCTTCCTAGATTAGCCTCAGCGCCACGATAATAAACTCTAGCACCGATGATCTTGCGGTTGCATGCTGGAAAATCCGGGCCAGACTCGCAAGTACCCTTCCATTTTTGGGGCACCGGAGACAATCCGGTGTCATTGAAGCTCCGTCTTTCGGGCCAAATACCGGTATCAAGAACTCCTATGATAACGTCATCTGCATAATCAGAATTAGGCCAGAGACCGAAGGTATCGGCCAGGCCTAGGAAATGTGGGGTGCGAGTAGTATGGATGTGGTGGAGACGATCAGGGAGAACCGAGAGGATCCCCGGGGCACTACGGAGTTTGTAGGCTTGTAAGGGGCTGAGATGGGCGGCGAAACCGTGTACAGCGTGGTCGTAGGTGTAGAGGAGTTTGGTTGGTTTTGTGGAGGGAGGAAGGGATTGGAGGGTTGATGAGTACCAATCATGATGGGAAGAGAAGATGGAGGGCTTCTGGGATCTGGACACGTGGATGATGAAGGTCTGGTGGTCGTGGGATGCGATGACCAAGGTGGTGGAGAAGTTGATCAAGAGACTGAGGAGGAGGAGGAGGAAGAAGAAGAAGATTGGAGGAGTAGTCTTCATGATTGCTCTGGTTTGGTTTGGTTTTGGTCTCTTCTCTTATTTATTTTCCCTGCAAGTGTGGAACAGTGTCCAATGGGTGGATGAAATAACAAGTGGTCTGATTAAAAAAAAGGAGGAAACAAAAGTTAGAGGAATCTCGTTGGACATGTTTTGCTCAATCGATAAAATGACGTTTATAGCCTCCTCTCATGTGGGATTTTGAGTCCTTTGACTGTTTTGGCCTTGAATGAGAGTGGCAAAAATAAGGTCCAGGTTCATTCATTCACGATGGGGGGCATCTCTCCCTATTGGAATGGAACTCAACCTCAACCTCAACCTCAACCTCAACCTCATATCATATTTGCCCAATAACTTTAAATAAATTAATAATGTGTCTAAATCAGATAAATTGAATTTTTGATTGGAGTCAGTTTTATTGGGAATAAAAGTCAATAGATGCGTTGTATGTACATACATACACGTTTCGTGTAAGATTCAATTATTTTTTTATTTTTTTATTTCAGTTATGGTGATTGAAAGTTACGTATAACCTACTTGTTTTGATTGGTTCAGGTAGGACCATATTTTTCTAGATGAATTTGTATAGTGAGCCGGGCTTCTAGCGCCATGGACGTGTTGATAAGAGAGGTTGGAGATTAAAAAAAAAAAAAAAAACTACTCAAACTCAAATTCTCTCTCCTCCAAACCCGAAATTACATCTCAGAGATGCGCAATCCGCATTGGAAGGCAACATTTTACGCATCCTTCGCAACGAAATCCAATACGAAACTGAATACGCACCTCCCCAGCAGGTACCGATTTCTCTTCTTCTCCAAATTCATCGAATTTCTTGATAAAGTTTTGATTTTTATGTTTTTGTTGTTGTGAAGCCTGTCAAAGAGTTCAACTCGTTTGTTGTAGAGCCGGGAGAACAGTGGGTTACATTGAGGAGGAGGTTTGGGGATGGTGAGGAGATTAAAATTGAGGTTACAATGTTTGATGGATTGGTTCATACTGTGAGGATTTTTAAGCTTTATATTAGCTTGATTGTTGATGTGTTGAAGGGGAAGGGTAATGATGTTTTCAAGTTTGTTTGCCTCATTTTCCTTTAGAAAGCTTTTCCCCTTGGATCCAAATCTACCGGCCAACATGATGATCGATGACATGGATGATTTCCAAAGCACAACCTTGTGCCTCTCATGTATGCCATTGAATGATCAATTAAATAATTGCATTACCTCTCTCATCAACACGTGTTAGAGAGCGTCCTTGACTCTAGATCCTACTAATGCCTATGGTCCATTTGTATATTCTATATTCAACAATTTTAGTTAGCCGATTAGTCATTTTGTTATTTTATTTTTTTGGTTTTTTTACACTTTTACCTCTTCTATAAATAATGTATGTGATTGTGTTTTAAAGATAATGGTAAATAAATAAAGATATAAACAAAAATAAATTAGCAAACACGGCTGGTTAACAATTTTAGTGGAATTGATTAGCAAGTTAAGCCGAGGAATTGATTAACAATTTTAGTGGAATTTTAGTAGAATTGATTAGCAAGTTAACAATTTTTCTGGTTAACAATGGTAGCCTGGTTGAATGGTTAAGACTGTGGTGGTTTAACCCCCACGTCTTGGGTTCTATACCCACCGGCGGCACGCTTGCCTTTCAAAAAAAAAAAAAGTTAAGCCGAGGAAAAGGACGTGAAAAATTGTCACCTTGGAAGCATTTTTCATTTAAAAAATTTGGTTAACTACATAGTAATTGATCTATTTCAAATTGAAGATGCAAAATTTTCAATTTCACTTCCCCATGTGAATGCAATTGGACTTCGAACCATATGCACTCCATCACTCCATTCAATCCATCCAAACTTATGCAATGCATCCCTATCCTGATCACCCAAGCTGGAGAATTTCACCTCATATGACGAACTCTGGTTTTTTGGACTAAACACCAGTGTTCTAGGTAAAACTCTGATATCAACTGAATCTAAACCAAACACCTTTACCTTGTAAACAATGTCCTTGACCTGCCCCACGTTCTTCACCACTCTCTTACAATTCACAACTTCATTATTGGACTTGAAAAGAATAGAGAAAGATGGATAATTTAGATCCCCGAGATTGTTTATTCCCATTTTGGAGCAGTCCACACTCGTATTTTTAACTATAATAACTATCTTTGTTTCATTATAGCCAATGGAACATAAGAATCCAATAAAATCATTGACCCCCAGATCGTAAACTAGGCCAGGATCAACAGCCCTATTTGGATCAACATGTCCAGAACCACTTTCGAATGGTGTGGATTCATTACCTGTAACAAAATCTCGAATGTTTCTCCCTGTATTATCCATAATGTAGGCAGTTGTCATGAGGGGGGCAGATTTGATTTCTGCAGGGCTCCATTTGGGATGAGCTTTACGGAGTAATGCTGCTAAACCGCTAACATGTGGGCATGCCATAAAAGTACCTGACTCAATACTGAACTCACCTCATCTAGGGTCGGATTCTGATTCAAGTGGGTTATTTACTGCGCTCCAGCTTGCCAAGATATTGACACTTGGAACAATTAAGTCCGACTTGATTATCTCCGGAGATGCATCATTTGGCCCGCGACTTGAAAATGGCGCAACTCGTGGTGCAGGAGGTGAGAGCCCAATCACCGTTCCATTGAATATGATTGTAGCATTTGCTAATGGTTGCAATCTGATGTAGTCTCTGATTTTACCCCCTGCTGTCTTATCAACCGTTGTAGCAGGAAGGACATTAGCCTCAGCTGGACCTCCAGGCCCATGATAATCATGCTAGCCTCTCCGCCGAGCTTCACTGTACGGCCTTTCTGCATATTGTTGTTTAGACCACCTTCATAAACCACAATTTTACCTTTGACATTGCCTCCGGGTTTGAGAGTCCCGGGGACACATCGTCTGTGCCTATGATCGCCAGCATATACTATGGGAAGATAGGACGGACCATGTGGTTCTCCGGGGTAGACAGAAATTCCCCGGTGAACACTTCCATCAACAAGAGTAACATCGGCAGGGAAATCACAATCAATTGTGGAAGCACCAACTGTAAGGATCCAAAGAGCAAAGTTCTCTAGAGAGGACTTCTCAGGTCCAGAGTTTCCAGCTGCACAAGAGACCAGTACACCTTGTTGTACCGCGCCGAATGTACCAACTGCAAAAGGGTCATTGTAGTAGAGGTAATTCTCATGATTACTTGCTATGCCAACTGAGATGGAAATAACATCCACACCATCAGCAACGGCTTCATCAATCCCAGCTAATATATCAGCTTCTGAACATTCCTCTATCCAACATATCTTGTAAGCGGCAATTCTAGCTTTCGATGCCATGCCTCTGGCTTCTCAAACTGCATCATTATAAAATCCAGCATCCTTTACGGGCGAACCAGCTGCAGTTGATGCAGTGTGGGTGCCATGCCCATCTGTGTCTCTAGGTGATCTTGAATCGACCTCCTCATCAATTGGTCCATACTCTGCTTCATATGGTTCACAGAAAAACTTTGCACCAATCAACTTCTTATTGCAAGAAGAGGTGGAGAAATTTGAGCCCGAAACACAGCCACCCTTCCAATGGGCAGGAACAGGTGAGAGTCCCTCATCAGAGAAGCTTTTACACTCGGGCCATATACCAGTGTCTAACATCCCAATGATAACATCATCAGCATAGTCCAAGTTTGGCGAAAGCCTAGAGACTTTAGTGAGGCCAAGGAAGTGAGGTGACCGTGTTGGGTCTAGATGTCCCTTACGTTCCTGTATGACAGATAGAACCCCGTGGATGTTATGGAGAGTGGAGGCTTGGAATGGGGTGAGGCGTGCAGTGAAGCCATGGAGGGTGTGGTCATAGGTGTAGAGAAGCTTGGTGGGGTGTTGGGGAGAGGGAGGCAATGAAGCAAGTGTCGAAGTATACCAGTATTGATGGGTGGGAAAGATTGAGGGCTTGTGCGGTTTTGACACATGAATGATGTATGTATGTGGTTGTTGGGATGACTACGATGTAAGAAGAGTACTGGATAGAAACAAAATGAAGGCAACATAGAGAATCGCATGGACTCCGGCTCTGACACTGGTGGGGATCCTTTCCATTGCTAGTTGTAAAAGATGATGAGTCTGATGAATTTAAACTAAAAACTTAAGACTCTAGTTGATTCAATGGAAATAAGAAGAATAGAAACATACCTTGATCCATAGCGCTTTCCCCTTTTGATTGTGATTGGATCTTCCGATTGATTCAAGCGTTTCCTTAGATTCTTTGTTGAGAGGATACAGAAGACAATGCCAAAGGGTTTCTCTGTTTCAACGCAACACGCTCAATCGGGGACCAATCCTATTTATAATGCCCATAAGTCATAGCCCTTCAACTTATGGGCTGTGAATTTCCAATTTTGCCCCTCATTGAATTAGAAATTACATCTTTATTTACACCATGTTATTTATTAATACTTTATAGTCCAATACCCCTATTAGATCACATATTCGATGGACTACACTTTAAGATAACAATACATATTATATTACATATGTGTGCCCACATTATTGAATTTGTCCAACAATCTCCCACTTGGGCCATATATGTTACCTTTAATGTGTATAACCTTAGGAGCTCAAAACTTGCTATCACAAGTAAAGGTATTCCGAAACAATCTCGTCAATTGACTATACTGATATAGGATTAAAGCGATTTGAGTCACAATTAGCGTAACGAAATCCATCAATAGTCACATATACCAATATAATCAAATGACATAGATCAAACATGGATGTAGAGCATGGAAATTACATGTGATGTGATCCAAACATGTCTATTTCCAACCGGTCCAACTTTAATCTTTAATGAGATCAAACATATAATAAACAGACAATTGACTGAAGACTTTATTTCTGCAGAAAATACTAAATTACACCAATGTGTCCAAAAAATCCATCATAGAATAACAAAACTCCCACTAAACCATGATATCCTCATGTGACATAACACCCATATGAGCGGTGTGCTCATGAAAGACCTTGGGTGGTAATCCCTTAGTAAGCGGATCTGCAATCATGGAGTGTGTCCTAATATGCTCTATGAAAATGTGTTTATTCTCTACTCTCTCCTTCACAACCAGGAACTTTATGTCAATATGATTTGACCTAGACGAGCTTCTGTTGTTGTTGGCATATAAAACTGCTGACTTATTGTCACAATATAACTTTAGTGGTCTTTCTATGTCATTCAAAATGCGCAGCCCAGTGACAAAATAACGCAGTCATAATCCGTGGTTGGAGGCTTCAAAACACGCCACATATTCTGCTTCCATGGTGAAAGAAGCTATGAGTGTCTGTTTAGCACTTCTCCAAGAAATAGCTCCTCCAGCTAACAGATAAATGTAGCCTGATGTAGATTTTCTACTATCTTGGCATCCAGCAAAATCAGAATCAGCATACCCTATGATCTCCAACTGATCTAATCTCTTGTATGTGAGCATGTAATCCTTAGTTCTCTGTAAATATCTCATAACCCGTTTAGCTGCTTTCCAGTGAATCATCCCAGGGTTATCCAAATATCTGTCAAGCATTCCAACAATGAATGCTATGTCTGAACGTGTACATACCTGAGCATACATAAGACTCCCAACAGTGGATGCATAGGGGATCTTTTGCATCTCTACAACTTCAAGTTTATTCCCATGACACTGTTTAAGACTGAATTTGTCTCCTTTAGATATAGGGGTATTTCCTGGTTTACAATCTTGCATGCCAAACCTTTTAAGCACTTTTTCTATATAGCCCTTTTGTGATAATCCAAGAATACCCCGAAAACGATCCCGGTATATCTGAATCCCTAAGACAAAAGAAGCTTCACCAAGATCTTTCATTTCAAATTTCTTTGATAGAAATCTCTTGGTTTCATGCAACATATCTATATTATTAGTGGCAAGCAATATGTCATCAACATACAAAACCAAGAAGATATGCTTACTCCCACTGAACTTATGATACACACAATTATCAACAACATTTGTCTCAAAACCAAACGAGACAATTACTTGATGAAATTTGTAGTACCACTGACGGGAAGCTTGCTTGAGCCCATAGATGAATTTCTTTAGTCTGCAAACCATATTCTTTGGGTCTCCAGACACAAAGTTTTCTGGTTGCACCATATAAATTGTTTCAGCAATGTTTCCATTGAGAAACGATGTTTTAACATCCATCTGATGCAACTCAAAGTCAAAATGTGCAACAAGAGCCATGATTGTCCTAAATGAGTCTTTCTTTGACACCGGAGAGAAAGTCTCTTTATAGTCGATGCCTTCCTTTTGAGTGAAGCCTTTAGCTACAAGACGAGCTTTATATCTTTCCACATTACCTTTTGAGTCCTTCTTGGTTTTGAATATCCATTTACAACCAATAGGCTTTGTATTTTCAGGTAATGGGACAAGATCCCAAACTTGATTGTCTGGCATAGACTTGTACTCCTCATTCATAGCATCTATCCACTTTTGAGAGTTAGAATCCTGCATGGCTTGATTGAAGTTGATTGGATCATTTTCCACCAATCCATCATTTTCCTCATGTTCTTCGAGAAATACCATATAATCATCTAAAATAGCTCTTCTTTTTTCTCTCGTGGATCTCCTTAATGGCATTTGATCTTGAGGTTGTTGAGTTTGTTCTTCTGGAATATTTACTTCAATTGGAGCAGGGAGTAGTTCAACATTGTCATGTTGAGGTTCCAGATCTGTGTCTTGATCAATGACAGGTATTGGAACATGTACATTGTCAACAACAGTAGTAGAAGTCAAAATTGATTCCTCCTCAAAGACAATGTCTCTTACCTTATTTCTCCCCCCCCAAACTCGACATCCTCAAAAAACATTGTTGTTCCCGTTTCAAAAATGGACTTAATAGTGGGATTATAGAACTTGTAGCCCCTTGATCGCTCAGAGTAGCCAATGAAGTAGCTGCTCACTGTTTTGGAGTCCAATTTCTTTTCATTCGGCCGATAAGGCCTTGCTTCAGCTAGACATCCCCAAATGTGAAAATGCTTTAGACTAGGTCTTCTGCTTGTCCAAAGTTCATAAGGTGTTTTGGCAGCTGCTTTAGTAGGTACTCTATTAAGGATGTAAGCTGCAGTCTTTAGTGCTTCTCCCCAGAGTGATTCAGGTAAGGTAGAATGACTGATCATACTCCTTACCATGTCCTTAAGAGTTCGGTTTCGTCTTTCAGCTACACCATTCATGCTAGGTGATCCCGGCATGGTGTACTGTGGGACGATTCCACATTCCTCTAGGAATTTAGCAAATGGTCCTGGACGTTGTTCACCGGAACCGTCGTATCTGTCGTAATACTCACCACCACGGTCAGACCTGACACTTTTAATTCGTTTGTTGAGTTGGTTATCAACCTCAGCTTTGAAAGCTTTGAACATGTCCAGTGACTCAGATTTCTCATGAATGAGATAAAGGTACCCATAGCGTGAGTAATCATCTATGAATGATATAAAATATTGTTGACCATTCCAAGAAGCAGAAGGGAATGGTCCACAAATATCTGTGTGGATGAATTCTAAGACGTCTGAAGTTCTGTTTGCACCCAATCTCTTTTGTTTGGTCTGTTTTCCCTTGATACACTCAATACAGACATCAAAGTCTGAAAAATCAAGAGAATCTATTATGCCATCTGACACAAGTCTCTCCATTCTCGTTTTCGAGATATGTCCTAAACGTTTGTGCCACAGTTTTGGTGAATTTCCTTCATTTAGCTTACGCTTAGTACCACGTGATTCCACATGCAAGGTTTCATTATATGAGGCAATAGTATCAAGAAGATATAGGTTATCAAATGTGCTTAATGAACCAGTACCAATAATATTGGAATTTAATGAAAGACTAAATTGATTATTTCCAAATGAACAACAATATCCAAATTTGTCCAACAAGGAAATAGAAACCAAATTCCGTCTAAATGACGGTACTACAAAAGTGTCTTTCAGTTCCAAATAACAACCAGTTCCTAAGAGTAACCTAAAGTTTCCTATTGCTTCCACGTCTACCGATTTTCCATCGCCCACGAAGATGCGACTTTCAACATCATTTGGCTTTCGGTAGCTCAGACAACCCTGCATAGAAACACTTATGTGAGTAGTAGCACCGGAATCTAACCACCAAGTGTTTCTAGGTACTGAAGCTAAGTTAACCTCAGAACAGATCAAAGCAAGAAACATACCCTTTTTAGCACGTCAAGCGTGATACTTGGTACATTCCTTCTTTACATGTCCAGGTTTCTTACAAAAGAAGCAACCCTCATTGCCTTTCTGTTTCTTTTGTGCTGGACCCTTAGCAGCTTCATTATCCTTCTTTCGTTTTGTGCCCTTATCTTTAGAGGTGCTTGCAAAATGAGCACTTTCCGTTCTATCTTGCTTCAACCTGTCTTCCTCTTGCACACAGTATGAAATAAGCTCATTAAGAGTCAATTTCTCCTTCTGACAGTTGTAACTGACCTTAAACTGATTGTACTGTGGAGGAAGTGATATCAAAACTAGATGCACGAGTAAGTCCTCAGACAACTCAAGCTTCAGTGCTTTAAGTTTTGAAGCAAGATGAGACATCTCCATGATGTACTCTCTAATGTTCCCTTTACCTTTATACTTTAATGAAATCAAGCTAACTAAAAGCGTGCTTGTTTCAACCTTATCGTTTTTAGCAAAACGCTTTTCAAGTTCAGTAAGGAACTCACTGGCATCGGTCACCCCTGCGGATATTGCACCCCTAAAGGCTTCTGGAATACCTCGCTTGATGAGCATGAGACTCGTGCGATTGGAGCGTTCCCACTTCTCAAAGTATTTCCTGGCATCAAGAGTACTTGCATCTGTAAGAGGAGCGGGTTGCTCAATCCTTAAGGCAAGGTCCAGATCCATACATCCAAGAACGATTAATACGTTCTCTTTCCAGTCCTTGAAGTTTGTCCCATTAAGCATGAGAATATTATTTACACCAGCAGATATACTAGTAGCAGACATAGTAGCTGTACAGAGAATAAATTACATAAATAACATATTCACATCATTATTCAATTGCATAAACTTTTAAATTCATACAATAGGTAAATAAAAAACCCATATCAAGATACCTAGCACAGGATTGTTATTTAGTCTTTGGACAGAAATATCAATCTGTAAGTGGTATTCTTCATACACAACGAAACCGGCCTAATATTATGTCTTTCTTTGGACTGACATAATAAAAGCATGGTAAAGTAAACTTTATCACATATTTAAGACTAGGGATTATCCGGTCAAAACAATCTTCCTTTGGGCCGATTGTTTCACATGGATGTAGCATGCTCACTTATGTAAAAAAAAAAATATTACCAACAACAACATGGCCCAATAGTCAAAGTAAAATTTACTAACAGGCCCAATTATTACCAACAGTAACAAGCCCAACCAACAGCAACAGGCCCAATAGCAACATCAGGCCCAAGAGTGAACAGTCATCAGACCCAACAGTGAACAGTCACCAGGCCCGCCCAATAGTGAACAGTCACCAAGTTTAATAGTGAACAGTCACTACTGTCCAACAGTGATCATGGCCCAACAATCACCAGGCCCAAGTCACCTCCGACTATCTATTCAACAGGGAATCGAATTTTTTTTTTTATTTCACTGTACACTGAATTGTATTTGCAATATAATCACTATATTGTATAATCATTGAATTACTGTAACATTGTAACAGTATAATTAGGAATCACATAATCACTATTTCAATATAATCACTATATTGTATAATCACTGAATTACTGTAACATTGTAACAGTATAATTAGGAATCACATAATCACTATTTCAATATAATCACTATATTGTTTCATGGTCTAATATCACTTTAGTCACAATATGATATTCTGTTGTAGTTTGTTGGCCCAACAGAATATCATCACATGATCCTTGTATTATCAACATAATATCTTCACAGAATATCAACATGCATATCATCACAGAATAATATATTGATGATGACCATAATAGTGCATAATCACATACATGAATCAATAACACTGTTCACCGTAACAGTGAAATCTTTGTTCACTGTTCATGAATCAATAATGAAATTACTGTTCTATGAAAATTCTTCTTTATGGTTTCACATGGAATCAACAGGAGATGCTCTGATACCAATTGATGAATTTAAACTAAAAACTTAAGACTCTAGTTGATTCAATGGAAACAAGAAGAATAGAAACATACCTTGATCCATAGCGCTTTCCCCTTTTGATTGTGATTGGATCTTCCGATTGATTCAAGCGTTTCCTTAGATTCTCTGTTGAGAGGATACAGAAGACAATGCCATAGGGTTTCTCTGTTTCAACGCAACACACTCAATCGGGGACCAATCCTATTTATAATGCCCATAAGTCACAGCCCTTCAACTTACGGGCTGTGAATTTCCAATTCTGCCCCTCATTGAATTAGAAATTACATCCTTATTTACACCATGTTATTTATTAATACCTTATAGTCCAATACCCCTATTAGATCACATATTCGATGGACTACACTTTAAGATAGCAATACATATTATATTACATATGTGTGCCCACATTATTGGATTTGTCCAACAGAATCAAGTGGAATATAAATAAACAGTACAAAGATCAGAGCGGATAGACTTAAACGACTTTTGGTATTACACCTTCTTGTGAATCTGATGCATGTGGGCAACCTGCATAGAAATGAAACTACAAGCTCAGAATTTATAAGAAGACATGGAATCTCTAGTTTAAAAGCATGAATAAACAAATAAGCATGTTGCAATAAAGGGTTATTGTTTAGTTGCACACTTCCCATGTTTACAAGAGCAACAATTATAGAGAAAGAGGCCCTAGCGCGAGACCCACACGAGGCCGTGCTCTCTAGCACGTGAGGAGGAAAGAGAGTTTAAATAAATAAAAAAAGGCTTTCTCCATAAACAAAAAAAATAGAGAAAAGTTGAACCTTTTGCTTTCAACCTATTCATCTCATCTCCCAAGAAACAGAGAAAAGTTGAATCACTTGTTTTCTCCATTTTCATCTCCTCTCCCAAAACTCCCAAATCTGTTAGATCCCTGGCAATCTCCCCTCTTTAAGTGCTTCAACCGAGATCTGTGAGCAATGATTCAAGGGCATCGTGTTGAGAAGATCTTCTCACTTTGATCAAAGGTTTTGTGTTGAGAAGATCTATGTTGATTCAACAGTCTCTCATATATGTTCATCTCCCCTAGATCGAAAAGAAGACAGTGAAGAAGCTACTTCTTTGATCAAAGGCGTCGTGTTGAAGAGAAGACAGTGAAGAAGCATGGTTTCTTTGAAGAGAAGACAGTGAAGAAACTCTCTTTTTGTTTTTTCTGTAAAGTAGGAAAAAAAATCCTTCTCTTTTTGTATTCTCTGCATGAAAAGAAAAAGGAAAAAATATTACAGCAAATTGTTTTCTTTTTGAAAAAAAAAAATTGTTGAATTGATGATTAGTTTACAATTTGACAATGAATATTATGTGAAATAGATTGGGTGAAATTTGTAAATTATTGGGGAAATTTGGGTGCCAATACTCAAATTGAGCTGATTAGGACATTTGTTTAGCATTTGAAGGCCTTTAATTCACCTTTTGGGATTGTATACTTTGTTGATATAATGATATGTTGTCGTTGAACCAACTTCTAAAAAAAAAAAAAAGAAAAAAAAAAAAGGGATTTGGGATTCATTTATTGAGTGAACCTTACTTTTATATGGCAGTTGGCTTCCACCATGAAGAGCATCCAAAGTAATTAGGTAGATATGGTAAGTAGTTTTTATTTTTGTGGTAGATATGAAGAGCATTCATTGATTTTTGATTGAAGAGCATTCATTGATTGAGTGAACCTTACTTTTATATGTTGTCGGCTGTTTTCCTCGTCATTTCCCTCGATAGTTAGAATTTTTGATTTTTGTGAAGATTTGAAGATGGATTACAAACTGCTGTAATTTATTTGACAAATTGCTGTATTACAAACTGCTGGATTTGAGTTGACAAACTGTTGTATTACAAACTGCTGTAATTTTTGTGAGAATCTGCTGCTGCAGTAAATTCAGGTTGCTTGCATGGTTTTCAAACTGCTGCTGCTGTTTTGTTCTTTTTTGAAAAAAAAATGAAAAAAAAGAAAAAGATCTTGAATTAGTGATTGAAAGGATGAACCTTTACAAGGATGTGTGGCTGTTTAAGGCCTTGAAAAATCACATTTGCATCCAATATGAAACTGGCTATCAAACATTCAAACCTAGCCCAAATTTATCTTCCAATGATGTAACATGAATGCTTATACCCAACCATAAAGAATTTAGTTGTTGTAAAATCCGACCATGTATTTTCAGCAGCAGCAATGTATATGCAGAGCAAAGTTGAAGGTGAACGATCCTTTTGGATCCCTCGCTTTGCTATACCACCACAAATCATAGCATGCAAATATTAAATTGGGACCACAATGAAGGTTCAGCTCGACCTCGACATGTAAATTTTGTGTTCCTGTGTTTCTATTTTTCTGGGCTTAGTAGAGCTAAATCATAATGTTCTCAGCACAAAAACGTCTCTTAGCACAAAAATCATAACAATGCCCCTGATTTATTTCACGAAATATCGAAAGTGTCATAAAGCAAGTTTCTGAACATTCGCAATAAAGAATTCACATATTCATGAAGCCAAATCCATTTTCATCAAGTTCTTTCCAACCTTTTGAACTATTTCAATATGTACAGAATTTTTTTTTCCACACTATAGGCTTAGGGAAAGGAAAATCTCTAGCAACAGAACTATTATCCCTAATCCTAATTACCACCCCCAGGTCCAGCTTGTTCTGGTGTAAGGTGTTTCATCATCATAGTTGCTCCAAAATCAGGTTTAAACTTTATGAAATTGACATCTTCTTTCCTCCACCAATAATTTCCACAATAATTTACAAATTTCACCCAATCTATTTCACATAATATTCATTGTCAAATTGTAAACTAATCATCAATGCAACATTTTTTTTTTTTCAAAAAGAAAACAATTTGCTGTAATCTTTTTCCCTTTTTCTTTTCATGCAGAGAATACAAAAAGAGATGAGTTTTTTTTTTTTTTTTCTTACTTCACAGAAAAATAAAAAGAGAGTTTCTTCACTGTCTTCTCTTCAAAGAAACCATGCTTCTTCACTGTCCTTCTCTTCAACACGACGCCTTTGATCAAAGAAGTAGCTTCTTCACTGTATTCTTTTCGATCTAGGGGAGATGAACATAGATGAGGGGCTATTGAATCAACACAAATCTTCTCAACACAAAACCTTTGATCAAAGTGAAAAATCTTCTCAACACGACGCCTTTGAATCGTTGCTCACAGATCTCGGTTGAAGCACTTAAGGAGGGGAGATTACCAGGGATCTAACAGATCCGGGAGTTTTGGGAGAGGAGATGAAAATGGAGAAAGCAAGTGATTCAACTTTTCTTTGTTTCTTGGGAGAGGAGATGAAAAGGTTGAAAGCAAAAGCTTCAACTTTTCTCTGTTTTTTTTGTTTATGGGGGAAAGCCTTTTTTTTTAATCTCTCTCTCCTCCTCACACGCTAGAGAGCACGACCTCGCGTGGGTCTCGCGCTAGGGCCTCACTATTTAGAATTGTTGTTACAAGAGTTCTTTATCTTTGGTATGTTTTATGTTTTTCTTTGTCAATGTGATCAGAAGATTATGTTTAGGGTGTGTTTGGTTGCATGAAATCCTATATCATGGAAATACATGAGAAAATCTCTATATTTTAGGCTAAATTGATATATCACTTCACATCCACCATTTGAATTTGTGATAATGGTGATGCCGGGCAGAATAGCGATTATTCTGCAGGCTAATAGCAACAAATAATTGACAGGGAAGAATACTAGATGATAGCCCAAAACACAGAGAAATAACTCTAATGTTTAATCAAATTACTCAAATAAAAAAGGTATCTCTAAAATCAGCCTACAAGCCGGGCTTTATAGCTAAAACTCATCAATATTAGAATTTTACAAAAAAATGGCAACACCCCAATAATCATGCTAAAACAAAATACGTAATAAAAGAAATAAACTACCAAAAATCTGGCCCAAATTGGGTTCAGAATCACTTCCTAAACAATAATTGAAATATTACTAGAAAGTGAAATAAACTACTAAATTTGTGGATTCAGAAAGAAAAACGGTGAAATTTGGCCTCGAAAAGATGTGCAACGAGCATAGCTCGTTTACCACGACGTGCGTGTTGAAAAGAGATTTCTGAATTGGGGTCGTTTGCGCGATTCTGATACTCGTAGCCAAAGTTATGGCCAAAATACTAAAACCCACCAAAAACTGTCAAATTAGAAATAGAATCATGATTTCCTGTCATCCTTGCGCTGATTTGCTAATTCAAGATATCTTAGTGTTAATAACGTACTATCTGACAACTTAACATCATCTGATTCGGATCCTTCTGCATCAAATGGTGGGAATAGAAGTCTCATGATCATGAGAATCTCACTCATTGGTCCTCCAAGGCATGTGATTTTCATGTTCATGAGACTTTCATTTTCACCATTGATAACAAAATCAAATAGTACATGTGGAGTTATACTTCAAATTAGCCTAAAATATAGAAGTCCCTTCATGAATTTCCATGACATAAAACTCTATGCAACCAAACACAACCTTAGTGAATAATTTGAAATCAGACTATCGGAGCACTAACTACAGTATTGGCCGAATAGGTTGCTGCCTATACCCCCCCTCCCCTCTTCTCTTCCTTTTTTTCTATCTTCTGAATCATGGAGAAATTGACAGTCTCTAAAGACAAGTTCCAAGTTGAAGTTTAGTACTCACTAATTACCGTTAATTACCGTTATGTTCCTGTTCACTCTTAGTCTGCGTACATGGACATGGCAACAGTGGCAAAAACATACATGTTAAGTGCCTTGCAGTGAATAAACACATAAATATACAATAAAATGGAGGCAAAAACACTGACTTGGTCATTAAGTAATTTGTAGTTAGAAAGCAATAGAGATCAATTATAAAAACAAAAACTGAGAAAGTGATGTGCAGATTAAACATAAATTATTGGCGGATAATGACCTGGTGCCTGGTGGAAGCAAACTTTTCAGCATTTGGGTGGAAAGTCGCAAATAATAGAGTGGAATGAGCTGATAGTGAACTCTTCTCCTGCTTCCTTTCCTGCCACCTCTGCAATCCGATCTTCATCTTAGATGGAGCCACTGCCGTGAAGGTCACGATCAGGATGCTGGTGGGGTTAATTCCATAAAATTTAATACCAGTCTAAGAAACAAAATCAAATTTGCATCAATCAAAATATAAAGATGAATATTTGAAACGTACATTTGCCAATACTAAATCCTGTCTGAATTCTTTCAACTACTGTTGCTCAAGAATTATTCATCCGCATGCCAATGGTCTAGAGTATCATGCTCTACTTATCCATATGGTTATTGATGATACATAAAAACGGTCACATACGGGTCTTAGCATTAGCCCAACACTGAACAGGCCCAAACGGTTTTAAGTCCGCTCAATTCAGTCTGCTAGGCGGATCCAAATTCTCACAGTCTGCTAGGCACACACGTCTCACAACTATCCTTAATACCTATAAGTCTCACTAAGGCAAGTATCTCGAGTATCAGCTTCGGACGGGCAACTACAACTGTTATCTACTTCCAACCAGGAAGCAAATACCAGACTCCCTTCTACGAATTGTTCTTGAATTGGGAACTATCTCCCACGTATCTAGGAGCACAGGGCTAACATAGGACTTCCTTCCTACAACACGACTCCTAATTAGAGAAGGATCTCCACGAAGATCTCATTTCTAATATACGACTACGATGGCCTGATAGAACCAAGACTCATTGCACCATAAATAAGACTTGACGTTGATAAGCTAAGGTATGCTACAAATTTCCTGTTACAGCATTACACCTTCCTCAGATCTCTGTCTGACTTTAGCATCGGAGTGTCATTGGCCACCACAATGGTGGTCAGTGGCTCACATGTGTTACTTGTGCAGGTCAGCAGGAACCAGGTCACAGCAGGGAGTGAAAAATGACTGCATCAGTTTGACGTCATCAGTAGGGACGACAAAGTTCTTAAGTTTACACTAAGCATCGTCTCCTTTCAAAACACAGAGAGATGGTGACCACTATGTCATGCAACAACGGAGAACCAGGGGACATGTCGAACCCTCAGGTTGTCCCTATACCACCTCCTTTAGCAACTTTTGTCTTGCACGGGTAGCCGACTCACGCTCCCGCGTCGACGACAACAACGATGGACCCCAGAATCGATACGCTGCTAATGGAGAGTCGGAGCAGCACAGACCTCTACCTCTAGAAGATGATAGGAAACAAGTGCAGGAAAGCCAAGCCCTCGCTAGTTCTTATTGGACTAAAGAAGGCTACGCGGCTAATGCTGAGTTCGCCGCTAGGATAGAGAGGCTCGACTCTGGGAACCCCCCTTCGTAGAGTGGCGCATGATCCAGACGTACTGTACCGCCTCTTCGTCCCATTATTTGTAGATCGGATCATGATTGAAGCCCTTCCAAGGAAGTTCACTCCCCCGAAGCTCGACACCTACGATGGAACCACCGATCCTTTCGACCACCTATGCAATTACCATTACGTAATGGCCTTTAAAGAAGGATCTGAATTTGTCATGTGCAGGACCTTTCCCACTAGTTTGAAAAGCTCAGCACTGATGTGGTTCCACTGCCTTCCACCGAAATCCATCGATTCCTTCAAAACGCTGGCGAAGGAATTCCTGACACGTTTTGTCATGAGCCAACGTTTTCGAAAAGGCCCGCACTACATACTCTTTTTGAACAAGAGGTCCGATGAGACACTCCGAGAATATGTCATGAACTGACCCTCATCGACGGGTGCAACAACGAGACAGCCGTGACGGCCTTCACTGCGGGACTCAAAGAGGGAAAGTTCTACAAGGACCTCACCCTGGAGCCCCCTGGACATGGCAGAGCTCCTCAAGAGCGTTTAGCGACACATCACCTTGAAAAAATCAAGGACCGTTAAAAGGGAAGCAAAATGCGAGAAGAAACCCTCCGCTCCTAGGGACAAGAAGGAGGAAAAAGGCGCGAAGATGAGGAACAGAGCAAAAGGAAGCACAACGACAACAGGCCAGACCCTGGTCGGTTCAGGGCGGAGAAATCGTCCAACTGTGTTGGATCCGGAGCAATGACACCCTAAATGCTAACCTGTCAGACGTACTAAACTCAATGAAAAGCTGGGACTGGGAGGAACTGAAGTGGCCCCCCAAAGACACACGGAGACCCAACCAAGCGTGACAACAACAAGTACTGTAAGTACCACAAAAAGGGTGGCCACGACATCAATGACTGCAAGAGTCTGAGGTATGAGGTTGAGTATTGGATTCGCAGAGGCAAACTGAAAGAGTTTCTGAAGTCTGAAAAGCGAACGGAACAAACAAAAAATAAGGGGGAGTCAGTTAAAGAAATAGAGAATGAGACTACAGGGATAATATACGACCTTCATGGAGTCAGACCAAATGAAAACAAGTCATACAGGTCCCGCAAAGCGGACTCTATTGGACATGGAGACACAACCCGCGGATGAGGACAATCACATCTATCACTCAAAGATTCAGAGCCCCATCCCCACCATGACCTTTAAGGACAAGGACTTCGAAGGAATCCGAGCGCCACATAACGATGCCTTAGTCATCTCGATCTCCATAACAAGGTGGGAAGTAAAGAAGGTCTTGGTTGACACGAGAAGTTCGCTTAACATTTTGTTCTACAATGCATTCCGCAACATGGACCTCAAGGAGGAAAATCTGACGTCTTCAAAACACCCGCGGATCAGATTCAGTGGGAAGAAGTTTTTCCCCATTGGAAAGATATGGTTAGCTACGGAAGCAGGATAACCGCAGCTTAGGAAGGCCCTATTTTGGGCTTCATGGTGGTAAACGCACTGTCATCCTATAATCTCATCCTGGGAAGACCATGGCTCTACCAGATGGAAGCAGTGGTCTCCACCCTTCACCAGTGTGTTAAGTATACTGTTAACCACTCTGAAAAAATAATACGTGGAGACCAACCTATGGCAGGAGGCTGCCACTACACCGCACTGAAACATGAAAGAGTGCTCCCAGATTTAGCTACATCGTGCAGAATAGCCTGACCTAGTGCAAGGCCAGACGACGGTAGAGACATCATTTTTGAGCGGTACTTAAACAATAAGCTCTCCCGCCTAGCGAGTAGAAAAGGCAATGGAAAGCGGGAACACATCCCCCCGACATTTCATCGACACGAAGATCCGCCCCTCAGCAAGGTTTACTCTTCAGTAACCTATGTAACGGCTCGACAGTCCACTAAATGATCCACGAGAACAACCCGAATTTACTTCAAGGCCGGGATCACTTTTTCTCCATCGAAAGTTAATTTACGTTAATTCATTTGTTTCCCTTTCCATAATCAATATTGAGTTTTAGTTCTTAAAAGACTTATGTGATTTGCAATCATTTAAGAAATAAATCAATAATTACGAAAACATGCTCTATTGATTATTGGAAAGATGTAACAACAAGCACCTTGAGGCAAATACAAAAGGGTACATATTATGAGCGCCCTGAGGCAGATACAAAAGGATGCAAGCGTCTGAATACAGTGTGACATGAAGTAAAAGACTCGTTTAGACAATTCTACTATGAGAAGCATCCGAAGAAAACTTGCAGACCCTCTGATGAGAGCAATCTGCAAGTGACAGCAAAGATACGTGAACGGACTTCCTCTACCCCTTCCCAAGATAAAGACAAAGTGGCAGAGGGGATTGAAAGGACTGAGCAGTCAGATTGCTCCGTCAAGTCACCCCTGAAAGTGCTCATACTACAACGTTGTGGACTTCACAACGAGCTGCTGATTTCCTCAAGAGACATCTCATCCCTTTTCCAACTTTCGCAAACAGCGTAGAAGAAGGCAGACGTGGATGGCCACAATCAGCGACACAATCACGGTCTCATAGTGCTATCAAGAGAGGCCACTTTTCCCATATGCAACACCAGGAGTGACTGAGAGATACCATTCCCGGAAGCATCACACATCGACTAACAATTCGATCAGCATTTGATCAACATCGGAAGCCGAGCACACGAAGGCACAAGTGGTACGATGTAATACCAAGGCATCTTGCTTGGTATGATATCCGTACTACTTCTCCGCGATATGAAAAGAAATTACGATACCTCAGCAGCTCAACTACGTGCCCACTCGTAACAGGTGACCACGCATAACAACTATCGTTATGCCTGATCAGTGCATCAAAATATTTGGAGACTTCAGTGACGGAGATCCACCTTCAGCCTTTGGAAAACCCAAAGCGTTCTCTTTAAGCAAGAACATTATAGGAAATAAGCTCCGTGAAAGGTAATGCCTACAACGATTGGAAACACACTATTATATAGACATGATGGTTCACCAAGTGGGCACTCCAGCATTAACTTCCAAGCATTAAATACCTTATGGGAAACGAGAAGACATGGGTTTCGAGGAAACTGCGCAGACCACATCAATCAAATTGATGGCGCTGCACGCAACCCCATCAATTGAGGGAGAGTGACCGATACTCAACCGTCACGCAGCCTACGTTGTATACGTGTTACCGCACAATCTACGCCGTACACACAACACATGGTGCAGGAAACCTTAGCCTTTCATCTGCGGGCCCACGGGCTCAGCCTTTTATTCAAACAATATTTTATAACTTACTTGGCACGAGCACGAGAAATCCTAGACATACGGATCGTACCTACAGATAACTAGCTGATTTAAGGTAACTTCGTCCACACCATGCACCATGCTGATGGACTAGGTTCGCATGTCCTCAAACGAACGAAACCCTTCTTCAACCGGGCAAGCTTAGTAGTCAAAGGTGATGACGACGGCTTTTGGTATCACCCGACATCTAGTCAGCTCAGCGTGGATCTCGATGGCTTAGAAAGTGGAAGTCTAATCAACGCTATCATGTCTGATGACGACGACTTGTCAGGGACCATTGCCCCATTCTCAGTCAATGATCGTCGAACATAGTCAGGTGAGCCTAGCTGGTGATGACTATCAACGAAAGCTTATGATCAAAGCCCAGTCCCAAACTGATTCCGACGGCTTGCCACGAGACCATGGATTTTCAGTGTGGCAGCCAAATCACCAAACCTAGACTTGTAGCCCGCGCTGCGAGGGTGTAGATAGTCTAGAAGGTGGGAGCCTAGTAAGCCACAACCTGATTCCGACGGTTTGCCACGGGACCACTGCTTTTTGGCGTGGCCGCCAAAAACTCCCAAATTTGTAGCTTGATGCGCACAGGTATAAACGATTTGGAAGGTGGGAGCCTAGTCAATCCATAACATATTCCAACGGCTTGCCACGAGACCACTCTTTTTCAGCCCCGTCGCCAAACATGAATCTAGCTAAGTCAACGTCTTCACGCTCAAACGAATCGACATTCTAATATTAGCGAAGGTCATTCACGTCAATACAGAGATCGCACGGCTAGGGCCCAGATAAGAGCTACTTAGGATGCCAACGCAAGCTTACGGTGCCTGATTCTGCATGAACACTCTGACACATAAACTCAGCCATCGCAGTTCACTCATAGCAGCAGCTGCAATCGACCGGTTAGACCAACAAGGTGAGCCTCAAGCAACTTACCTTGGGGACAAACACAACTTGGGCGAATCAACCCCTGGCTAGACTGTTCGCAACATGCCCACTATCGAACAAGACTACATAGCAATTACCCTAAGTCGTTCACGATGCAAAGCGGTCAAGCTTTATATCGCAGACAGACCGGTCAATGTCCTAATGATTCAACTAGCCTATGCCAAAGCAAGATGACAAGGAGAAATGAAAACATGCAACACAAACAATGATCGCCGAACTTGCCACGTAAGCTCAGTCAGTTCACGACTGATGATGACGACTTCTAGTGCCCAAAGCCTAATCATCTTCGCGCGGGTCACGACGGCTGAAAAAGTGGGAGTCTAGTCAGTACTGGTCCACTGATGATGATGACTCATCAAGGGATCATTGCTCTCAATACAGACAATGATCGCCGAACTTGCCAAGTAAGCTCAGTCAGTTCATGACTGATGACGGCTTCTGGTGCCCAAAGCCTAATCCGCTTCGCGCGGGTCACGACGGCTGAGGAAATGAGAGTCTAGTCAGTGCTAGTTCACTGATGACAACAACTCGCTAAGGGATCATTGCTCTCAATACAGACAATGATCGCCGAACTTGCCAGGTAAGCTCAAACAGTTCGCGGTGACTTATAGTGCCCAAAGCCTAATCCACTTCACGATGGTTGAGGAAGTGGGAGTCTAGTCAGCGCTGGTCCGCTGATAACGATGACTCGCCAAGGGATCATTGCTCTCAATACAGACAATGATCTCCAAACTTGCCAAGTAAGCTCAGTTAGTTTGCGACTGATGACGATGGCTTCTAGTGCCCAAAGTCTAATCCACTTTGTGTGGGTCACGACGGCTGAGAAAGTGGGAGTCTAGTCAGCGCTGGTCCACTGATGACGAAGACTCGCCAATGGATTATTACCCTTAATACAGACAATGATCGCCGAACTTGTCAGGTAAACTCAGTCAATTCGTGACTCATGACGACGACTTCTGGTGCCCAAAGCCTAATCCGCTTCGCACGGGTCACAACGGCTGAGGAAGTGGGAGTCTAGTCAGTGTTGGTTCCCTGATGAGGACGACTCACCAAGGGATCATTACTCTCAATACAGACAATGATAGCCAAACCTACCAGGTAAGCTTAGTCAGTTTGCAACTGACGATGGATGCTTTCGGTACACGAGACCTAATTCGCTCAGTGCGGATCACAAAGGCCAAAGGAATAGGAGCAGAAGTAAGTGCTAGCCCGCTAACACTTAGTAAGACGTTACAGACAATGACTGAGGGAGCCTGGTCAACCCCTGATCAACAACGATTTCTGCTGGTTAAACCCTAATCCATCATAGGAGCGAAACAAAGCAACAATATATTTTGACTGACAAAGATAGACATCTTACCTAGCAGTGCAAACTCTACAGTCTACGAAGTTACTAAAGTAAACATGAAAATATGGGACAAAAAAAACACTTTCATTCAAAAAACATGTCCATATATTATCTATCTGATCAACACTTTCATCAGTAAGCCTTGCGGTGCCAGAGCCCTACCTCGATTGATTGGCCCGAAAGAAGCCCTCAGGTAGCGAACGAAGTCAAGGTAAGTACCGGGATGTTCTTCCCTAATCAAATTTAGGAGCTCAGTTTACCATGAATGACCTCAGACGAGATTAACGGCCTCCTGCCTGACACGTCAAAGTCCACTGCGCCCAACAAGGCCTCATAGTGCTAGCGCTCCTCCACCAGCAACCGCTCCTCCTCCAGAGCGCGGCGAAGCCCTTCATCAACTGCCTTTCGACAACCCATTCTGCCTCCGCTCGCTTCCTATCAGCCACCATGCCCTCGCGGTTAGCAGCAATGCCAAAATTCTGCAACTGACCTTCCAAGGAGTCCGCCCAATAGAGAGCACCCGAATATGACATCTGCAAATCCGCAAAGGCCTTCTTCAAAGCAAAACCCTTCCACGAGCTTCGGGGTGCAATGAAACAGGTTCGTATGACTCTAGGGCACAAGTAGCCATCCCGAGACCGTGATGATGTAGCCATCCCGAGCACCATAAGAACACCATAACATACCGCAACGTGAAACATTGCCTAACATTATCACCTCCTCAACTGAAGTCAAAGGGAGCTTGAGAAACTCTCTCTCTATCCGCTTTTCTTCCTCGTTGAGAGATGGAATAGCGAACCTCCCTGAAACAAATAAACAACGTCAGAACCAATACCACAGAAAGAACATATAAAAATATGCACGAACCAATGACAAAGAGACTCACAAAGATCAAAATGGAAGTATCAAGACACTCTGCGACTCCCGAGCTTGAAGTAACCGGAATTCGCTGAAGCAAAGAACCATTGCTTCTCCCAAGATTCAGCGCTGTCCACCTCCAACCACAGACAAAAAAGACACTTCAACACACAGATACCCCTGGAATCCAATCGAGCCTCGGTTCGATGATGGATCACCGACAAGGTCAAACGGAGGCCAACATCATGAGCCCTCAAGAGAATTGTGAGCAGTATTTTGAACCTGCTTGACACCATTTGAGTGGGAGGTATTCGAAAATGAGTAAAGAAGTGCCAGACATCATCTTGCACTGGAAACCGGAGCCCAGACTCGAACATGCATCGATGTAAGCATATGAACCCATGAGGAGGCACAGTCAGACATAAAACTCCAGACGTGAAAACAATTTGCAAATCTTCTGAAAGGCGGTACAAAATACGAAGCCTGACCAATTCATTTTCTTCGACCAAACTACATTCGAAGAAAATAATACAAGCAAGGGATAGTGGATCCTTGGATGAATAACGTTGTCAGCCATTAGAAGATAGCGCAAATAACAATGGAGAAATCTTCCTCAAGACAGTGACTATTTATAGGAAAGGCAAACCGCACTTTCCCTCCTTGAGCAGTCGTGTACCCACTAATATCATGCGCCGCTCAAGACGAACGCTTCGAGTCCAATCATCGCGACGGTACAATTGTCTTTTCAAAGAGTCAGTGAACAGACTTAACACCCCACTCACTCGGGGGGAGTAGCTGATGATACATAAAAATGATCACACCTCTAAGTGATACACGTGTCATGATGATCTCGAAGAAATACAGGCCCAACATCAGTCCAACACTGAACAAGCCCAAACGGTTCTAAGCCCGCTCAATTCAATCCGCCAGGCAGACCTAAACTCTCACAACATGCTAGGCCCACACGTCTCATAGTTATCCTCAATACCCATAAGTTCCACTAAGGCAAGTATCTCGAGGATCAACTTCGGACAGGCAACTACAACTGCTTTGTGCTTCCAACTAGGAAACAAATACCAGAGTACATTCCACACAGGGAAACTCCCTTTTATGGATTGGAAACTATCTCCCACGTATCTAGGAGCACAGGGCTAACATAGAACTTCCCTCCTACAGCACGACTCCTAATTAGATAAGAATCCCCACAAAGATCTCCTTTTTAAACTACGCCTACGATGGCCTGGTAGAACTATGACTCCTTGCACCATAAATAAGACATGAGGTTGGTAAGCTAAAGTACGCTACAAATTCTTTGTTACAACATTACATCTTTCTCATATCCCTGTTTGACTTTAGCATCGGCGTGCCATTGGCCACCACAACGGTGGTCCGTGGCTCACGTGTGTTAGTTATGCAGGTTAACAAAAACCAGATCAAAGTAGAGAGCGAAAAACAACTGCATCAGTTATAATAAGTAAATTTCATAGTAAATTTTCTCTATATCAGTCAAAGAATTGTAGCAGGTAAGGAGAATGTCACAATCATGTAACTGAATCCCAGTTGTCACTTTTACACCTTCTTTATGCAAATGCATCCTTCTCATGCTAGACATCTATGCTGACTTATGTGGAAAAACATATGCAAAGACATCTTTAATAACAACCCTCGTTTCCCTTTCCCCTTATTCAGGAAGCTTTATATCAATTCAAAGTTTATACTACTTTTAGCTACAAAAACTTCATCATATAAACTCCATTATTTTCCGTTAGCCTTGTCCTCCAAGCATTTTGTATGCACTGAGCACATATCGTTCAAGTTTTGCAAAGTATTATGCTTGGCCAAGAATTAAACATTCAAGACTTAATTTAGCAAAGTTCCACTGATCTACTAATACATGGAATGAGCAAGAAAAACATCAAGCAGCCAAACTTCAACAATTGCTGCAGACATACCTCAAATCTTTTGAAGAACTTCACCTAGATAAAAATACGTAAAATACACAGGGAAGCTAACAGCCCTATTAAATCAACTTTCCTTACAAATCGGAGGTAAATAGATTTGGTTGTTTTGATCTTTCATGCCTCTTTTTCTGTAGGATATTAAAAATATAGTGTAAGTCTCAAAGTCAAAATTCTGCTTGAAGAAACTCTCATGCTGAAGAGTAAAAGTAAAGAATGAAAGATGAACAATTTCTGTCATACCTTTATATACAATCTAATCAGAGTTTTAATACCCTATAGGAACTTAGACATCAAGGCCTGTTTCGAAGTAAAACCTACAAACATATATCAAAACTCTAGGGTGAAACTGGACTTCATAAAAATGTAGGGAATCCTGCGTATCATGTTTTGAAACATGTAATTTTCGTATTTTTGTAATTTTTTTTGGCTAACATATAAAAGGACCTTAATCCATTTGCACTTGAGCTCTAAATCAAATGAAAGAGGCGACGACTTAGATTTCACATGGGAAGTTCAAAATCTTCATCAAGGGAACTATGAAGCGGAGGTTGATGCTTTGAAGATTAGAATTTATGCTCTTAAGGACTCTTGATGGATTCATTCAAACAGGCTAAATGATTCTTGAATTTCGCAATCATTAACGAGGCCTCTACAAACATAGAGATTCCAGTTTTCTCCACTTTCAAAGTTTGTACAAATCCACTACTCCCTTGTTTGTTTTATGTTAGGGTTGTGCATGGTTTAGATCGGTTTTCAGTAAAAACAGGTAACCAAATTGACCTATGGCAGTTTTGGGTCCTGTAAATCGAAAAAAACCAACCTATATTGAACCAAACCGAATCGTCTGCGACATTTCCTGACTAACAATAAAATTGAAGTGGTTGGTTTTTTAAATGAATAACCAAACCAAACCTACTATCTTCAATAGCCGAAAAAATTGGTTCGGCTCAATCAGACTTTAGGATAGAGTCCATTTGAAATGAAGTCTGCCCAAACCAATGGTCAGACCAAAAAGAAACCTGATGCCAGGCAGAATAGCGATTATCATGCATGCTAGTTCTAACAGACAATTCACATGGAAGAACACAAGAAGATTACCCAACACAAAGAGAAATAACTCTAATGTTCAATTCAAATTATCAAAATCAAAAGTCTCCTACAATATTGAGGAAGAGCTATATTTATAGTGCTCAAATAACTTGAATAATAACCAACCTATTCCTAAAAGAAAAATTATAATTAAATACTAAAATAACAAGCAGTCTATTCCTAAAAGAAAAAGTAAAGCTTAATCCAAAAAGGAAACTCCTATTCCTAAAAGAAAAATTATAATCAAATACTAAAATAACAATCAGTCTATTCCTAAAATAAAAAGTAAAGCCTAATCCTAAAAGGAAACTAAAAAGACTTCTAATTAAATTGAAAGATTACGAATTAATAAGTTATTTAGTAAATAACTTTGAAAGCAAATTAGGAACCCTAGAAATCCAAATTAGGAACCCTAGAAACCCTCCTACATCAGTCGCCCCGGGTCGGAAATAACTCGTCCTCGAGTTCACAATAGCTTCATCGGAATCCTCTGGCGACAGCCCAGGAGGAAGATCCTCTGGTATAAGGCCAGAAAACTCTACTAGCTGCTGCACATCCGCTGGCAAATCTGGATTCACGTCTGTTGCCAAATAGTAACCACTGATCATCCTAACATATCGCTTGATGGCTGGCCTATGGGTGAAATAACATGTCCAGTACGCATTTGCACGGGTAGCAAAAATATTTGCAGATGAACCAAGGGGCTTCGAACCTTGTCATACAAACTCAAGACTTTTCTCATCTTTTCGCTTTGCTCTATCTTGGTAGTCAATCCGCCCAAAGAAAAGAGAGTCGAAACCAATCTCTGCATTTAACAAGTAAGCTTGATATGTAGAGTGTCCAAAAGGATCAATTTGCCATCCAATTCTTGGGGTCAGACCAAACTCATTTTTGATAAATCGATGCCCAAGAGTTGTCTGATCAATCATGCTAATGTAATGTGTCGTTTTCTTCGTCGTGAATGCACATACCACTGTTTATTAGCTCTAGTTGACAGGAGCTGATGAGCTTTATAGTCGTATTTTGCACCACCTCACTCTGATTTTTCCACCACCGCTATCAAAACACGTCACTGCCTTTGTTCACATCACTTCCATCCAAGTCACTACCGGAATCATCTGAAGATGCATTGTCTTCATTTTCGGTACTATCATGGCCCCGAGCAAGTATCTCATCAATCCATCCTTTCTTATTCACTTTTTCTTCATCAAAAGAGAAGGAATCTCCAAGATCGTCACCCGATATAGATCTTATTTTCTTGGTTGGCGTTCTATTAACATCATCCTTATCTTCATCGCTTGAGTCACCTACTTAAAGCATCCTTTTATGGCATTCCTCCTCCAGTCGCTCAAGGTGTTCTTTCTCGTCCTGAGCTATCTCTTCAGGAGTCTTTGTCATGTCTGACGGACGAGCACGCATCTCCAATTCCACATTATTACACTACAAGAAAAGTGATCATTCATAGCATATGTTTATAGCGTTTTTGTGAAAAGCGCTATAATTGATTGAATTCACCAAAAGGGCCTCGCGCGGGAAATGAAAAAGAAATTCGCGCTCCACAATTGCTTCACAGCAGAGTAGGCGGGAAATAAAAAACAGAGACCTCGCTCGATTCCACTTCAACATCTAAGGCTTTCTCCCTCTCAGTCTCGCTCTCCTCCCTCGCGACTCTCCCTCACCAAAAGCAAAACTCCCTCTCCATCCCTCTTGCTCTTGTTGCCTTCTCTCCCTATCTTTTTATCTCCATCTCTCTGTGTATATGTGATAATTTTTCTCTGCTCTCTCCATTTTCGTTGACTTAGTAAAACGAATCAAGAGAGATCTTCATATAAACCTAAAATCCCTAATTTTCTCTCCCCCTTTAGTCTCCATCGCACACAGAGAAGAGAACCACCATCGACGCCACTCGCATTTGCCATTCCACCGCCTTCGCTTGCTTCAGGTGAGTTCTTCTCTGTTTGCAAATTTCAAGAAGGGAAAGGATCAGAGGAGGGAGCGGGATGGGGGAGGTGGAGAAGTAAGGTTGAGTTGAATCAGACTCCGAAGGTGGAGATTGGGACTGCCGATTTGGTGAGTTGGTGAGAGGAAGAGTCATTGGAGGGAGATGACGATGTTGGATTAGAATTCGATTGATGTTTCAGGATGTTGAGAGTGGTGGTGTTTGGGTTTAGATCTTTGTGATAGGGACTTGTTCTTGAAGATTTTGATGACCAGCTAGCGAGAATCGAATCTCATAGGTAAAATCTAGAGTTTGCAACTTTTGAGATTGATTTTTTGTATACTAGGGGTTTGTCTCAGGTACCCATTTCTTGTTTGTGTTTGTTTTGATGAGAAAAATGTCTATTTGTTGTGAACACTTGTCTCATTGTTGTGATGCAAATCTTGCCTCAAATTGCAGCATTTTTGGACAAGTCTCAAGAATGGGGTCTGAAGCAAGCTTTGGTTCTAAACATCATGAAGTCAAGTGGTATGAATCCATTCCTAAATCATCTAAGTTCATGGGAGTAACCCCAAGACACGAATGTTCTAAGAGGTAAGCTTTTCTTTGCATTCTGAATTCATACATTATCTCATATTTAGTAGTTTTTAATTTGGTTTATGGGTTCCTTCAATGGATTGGGGTTTTTCCAAAATCGGATATTGGAGTTTGAAAACTTAGATTGGAGAATCAACTACCCATAATGAGAGTCAGTCTTGAATAAGGATATAAGAGTGCATTTTGGTAAAGTGTTCAAGTTAATGAGGGTTGATTGTACTTAAAAGATTAGTGGGTCTTCTTGGTTTCACCACTTGATTAAAAAATAGTTTTCTATAGTTTTTGTTTCAAACCCCATCTTTGCAAGATGTGTATTTTTCCATCCTATTGAAGCTGATTTATGTTCTTTGGCTGATGGCAGTAAATCTTGTAGAAAAGTCAAGGAAGAGAATTTGGGCAACTCACCAGAAGTAGTGTCTCATCTTCACAAGCTGGTAAGACACCCATTTTTCTCTTTCAAGGATTTTCTAATCTGCTCTTCCTCTTCACATTTATTATTATCGCATCAGTCAAGGTTTGGCACATATTTCATGTAGCCCAAAAGCTTCTAATATCATGCAAATCATAACTGGAACAAGTTTCATAACCTTGGATCCAAAAATTAATTTTCTTATAACATTATTTTTTATATCTGTATTTGTTTATGTGGTTACACTAGGATACGAGACAAGTAAACGGATGTACTGAACCCATGAAGAAACAATCTCCCAAGATTGAGCTGCAAATTTCTTTGAAGCAAGAGGTATGGGATTGAACTCCTAAGCCAAAGATCTATAAGTCCTATGAGTTGTTTATTTCATTTTTCCTGAAACTGGTGTTGCACCTATCTTTCACTTGACCCTCATTTATGCTAGTAATGACTCTCACAGTGAAAGTGATAAAGCCATATCAGGCTTTAGAATGAATCCAGTGGATAGAAGCATCAATACAGACAATGGTTGTTTGCTTCATGATAATTGTTGTCCAAATCTTGTTTGTTGTTTAGGATCAATGGTGCTCTTAGTAGAGGCAATGGGAGTGAAGTGATTTGTGTGTGTGTTTTTTTAATTTGTCATGGTTATAGCTATTGTTTTCTTGTACATGGTCTTGTAGAAGTTCCTATGTTGCTTGGTTTGGTTCAGTTGATCAAGAGATCAAGTTAAGAAGAAAGATTTTTGAATGGCATTTGAAGACCATGGTTATACATTCATATATGAAAATCCATATTGCAGAACTTATCTCAAATATTTAACTGAGACATCCATTTTTTTCCCTTTCTAATCGTAGATACAGTTTGGATTTTCTCAAGTATCGGGTTTCCCTCAGTGTGGCCTTCACTCGTTTGATATTAGCATCATCGACAATTCTATTTTTTGTGGTAGTTTTGACCATTTGTCCAAATTTTACAGGAGAAGCACACTCTTTCAAAGTAGAAAAGGTCTTATTTGAAGAGAAGTCTGATTACCAAAATGTTTTGGTATTTCAGGTATTTGACATACCCCCTTTTTTTTTTTAGTTCTCATCATCATAATTTATATAATCAAAACATGAAGGAAAATACTTCTTAGTTCATAATTTATTTGAAGAGAAATAATTTATATACGTGCTACTGTCCATTTTCAGTTATAGGTAGTGATTCCCACATGCAGGAACTCAACAAGTTACATTTTGATAACGTATCCTATTGTTAAAAATTGCTTTCTGGCAATAGTTTAAGGATAATAACATGAAGGAAAAGCATAAGATCTTAGTTCAGATGGAGTTGATCTCTTTTTTGATGATCATTAGGAAGTTTGCAATACTTTTGAATTCAGTCATATTTGTTTTTGATGGAGTCATCTGGGTTGTGACAGGGTAATCCTTTTGAGCAATACACAAAAGATCGTCATAAAGAAGAGGTTCAAAATCTTAAGAGGCAATTAGAAGTTGCTCTTGGAGAAAAAAGTGAACTCGAGGTAAGAGAAAGAATCTGTGCTTTTCATTTCTTTCAACAAATTCAATTAACAAATGCAGCTGGTTTTTCAGACTTATCCTTTATGATAATTCATTTGGAATTATCGCTGTCTCACAATTTATAGGTTTGCTCTGCTTTATGTGATTGTAAGAATGTATTCTTTATCTATATAAAAGAATATAAACCATTAAAACATTCAAGGTGAAACAAATTTAACTATCTAAGTTGTCCCAATATATTTCCTATTTTGAATTGCTAAAACAACATGCTTTGTCACTCTTAATACATTCCAACTTAATAAGGTTGCCACTCTTATGGCTTTAGTTTTTACATTCTATTACACGTCATTTCCCCGTGTTTTGGGAATTCATCTTCTTCATTGTTTGATCCTAAAGCCATCATTTTTTTTCCTCCAGAAAAAACATGCAAAGCAACTAGAAGTAAACAACCAATTGATGGAGGCGATATCCGGACTTCAGCAAGAATCACTACTTCTTCGGGATATCCCACAAGTCTTGTGTGAATCAGTGGCTAGTTGCAAGGCCATGTATAAGGATGTTTTATCAGTTACTGAGGTGAAGATTCTGGAACATTTTTTGGGTTTGCTAAACCTTGCCTCTTGAGAAAATGCTATATGGACTAACTTTTGCATTTGTTTCATATGACCAGAGTTTTGTAGCTGATGAAAAGTCCTCCACAGCAAAATTGCTTTCTAGCATAGGCGACATTGGCATCAATCTCTTGACTACTTTGGAAGGTCATTTCTCAATGACTTCGAACAGAAACAAAGTTTTAACTGTAGAAAACTTTCCAGTCAAAGAACAATGCAAGTCACTCGTTGAAAACTTTAACAAATCAGTATCAACAGTAGTATCTTCGCAAGCAGGAGATGTTGAGGATAAGCATTTAGCAAATCCAGGAGGCACCAGCAAATATGAGGTAGCTGCTTGGACCCAATTATCAAGATGTTATTTTGTTGTGTTGTTACTTATCATTTTGTTCAGATCTTTTGTATATGTTTAGGAGATTATATATCATGTATAGGAACACTTCACAGTTTATAAGTTAGTTTATACAATAAATGAAATCATGGCTTAATAAAGTGGCATACGATACTTGTCATTTTGTGATCCTTCATTTGAAGAACCAACTTCCCTTGGTTTTAATTATTACCTCAGCTGAGTTTGCTTTAACAAGATGACCAACTATATGTTTATATTTACATTGAATGATTATGAAAATTATTTTGACAAGATTATGAAATCTCTTCTTATTTTTTATACGTTATATTAGGCTAGTGTGAGGTATGATACGTTTACTTTATTACTTGGTAAGCTGTTAGAGAATTTCCTCTTATCTTGCTAGAAGTAAAACCTTGTTCTTGTGCTGCTTGCTCTCCACTTGTCACTCTAAAACCTTCCTTAGTTAAATTCATGTTTCTCTCAACCTCATGCAAATACTTTCCATTACTTTTGATATATTGATTATTGCCAATTAATCCATGTTTAAATTCTTCCTTTTCAGTCAGCAACTTATGGCAAGGTTCTTGTTTTGGATGGGGTAATCCAAGTCACAGAGCGAGATGAGTGTGCGTACCAAGAAATGATTGCTCCCCTTCCTCTTTGTTCCATTCCAAACCCTCGGAAGGTCTTTTTTAATCATCCTCTTGTGTTTAATTTTTATTTTATGGGCAGCATGTTTTGATCAAATATTGCATGCAGCTCAAGAAAATTGTAGTGCTAAGCAAACTGTATCTAGGTGGAATGTAAAAATAGCTGAAGAATGTGTGTTTTTTATGTTAGTAATTTTCCCACCTTATTAACAAACCTTCAATTCCAAAGAAAATGCATCTAGGATATATATTAAATGTGAGTTAATATGCATATTCCCCGCAATAATGTTCGCTTATTCAGTCTAAATACTCTAGCATACTTAGAATATTTTGAGCATATGATTACCAAAAGCATCTAAGACTTCAGATGAGATGCAATAGTTCATTTGAAGCAGGACATTTTATCACTAGTGAAAACCTTTTATTATGGCGCTATATGGGTCAACATAGCAATTAATAGTATTTCTATTCTCATATTATTTTCCTTACCTAATGTTTAATATATATATATATTTCCTACATAATCAATACTTGAGTTAGCCTGGAATTCTACTCATGTTTCTGTCTTAAAAAATATTGACAATAGACCCAGCAGAGATTGACTTGGCTTTTTTTAAATCAGCTGAATGGGAATTTCGAATATAATTGGTATGATCTCAAACAATGATTAGGGAATATTGATTGATATCATCTCCAAGTGCACAAAAAATTATTAGTGTGCAATATTCACGTTATAACTTTTGATATTGTGAGCAATTACTATCAGCATAATCAGCTGATAAAGACAATGACAACATAAAACACATAGATTGTTTGTATCATATATAAGGCATCCCCTCTTCAAATAATTTATTACAAGATGAGGGAGAAATGTCAAGCATTTAATTTCATTTCCTGACTTTTATCATCTGGGAGAGCTAACATGCTAGTGTCCTCTATGTTCATGCCACCTTATCAGTACGTTTGACATCGTAGCAACTTGGCTTGCAACCATAAACACCATATGACCCAATCTATAGATTTATATTTTATATTTCATTGTCCTCTATGTTCTGCTTATATTAGTCAGAATGATCTTGACATTGGAGAAATGACAGTGAGGGAAACCTTGGATTTCTCTGCTAGATGTCAAGGTGTCGGGACTCAATATGGCAAGTCAAGAAAATTTTCAATTGATGCACATGGCTAAGATTCAAAAAGTTTATGATTTCATCCAAATGCACTAGAACACCGATATAATCGTGGTACTGAAAGTATGTGTTAGTTTTAGGCCAGAACATAAAAAAATTTCAAATTTTGATCATTTGCAGAGATGTTGAAGGAGCTGTCAAGAAGAGAGGTTGCTTGCTGCCACTACAACACAAACACTCATTGATAGCATTCGCCGATAGCGTTTTTTATAACAATGCTATAAAAAGTCAAATTTGAATAACTTTGCAAATAAAAAATGCTATAATCAATTGGCGGGCTTTTTGGCGCTCCCAAATTTTTTGGGTATTTTGCGACTTTATCTCTCCTCTCCCCCCGTTCACAACAGAACTCGCCTCTCATCTCCTTCGTGCTCGCCTCTCTGCTCGACCTCTTGCTCTCCATCTTCTCTGTTTTTCTATAGATATTATCTCTGTTTTTCTATAAAGGGCGCAACAATAACCCATCTTATCTCTCTGCCTCTCCATCTTCTCTATGTTCTCCTCTTGAAACCTCCTTGAAACTTTGGGGTTTTGAGAAGGGGAGGCATGGAGGCTGTTATCCAAACAAAGGGGCTTCTTTCTTTACCTACAAACCCCAAAGCCAGAGCTTTAAACCCATCACAGGTGTTGAAAACCCGACTAAGCACCCAAGCAAGCAGAACCCTTGGTGGGTTTTCTCTATCTCTGGATGGGGTTCAGAAATTTAATGGGGTGATTGTCAAATCCCACGGGTTTTACAAGAAAGGTAGGGATTTGGAGGTCAAAGCAGAGGCAGGGCAACCCTTTATTGAAGAAGGGGAGGTAGAGAAGCCCAAGTTTTTGGGGGTTGAGATTGTGACCCTTAAGAAAATTATCCCTCTTGGGTTGATGTTCTTTTGTATTCTCTTCAACTACACAATCCTTAGAGACACAAAGGATGTGTTGGGGTTTTGCTAATCAGGTATAATTTCTTGTCAACTTGATTTGATTTGTCTGTTTTCATTTCATTTTGATGATTTTGTTTCAAGAATTTCTGATTCATACCTTGCTGTTATAAGTCCTAGTTCTTGCTTATGTTACTTACTCTTATTCATTTGGTAATGAGGATTTGATTTTGGATAAGTTAGGAATCAATATTTTATAATTGAGGAGCTTCCATGACACCATTTGGGTTATTCTTGAGATTTACCCTTGGTTTGTTTATCAAATTTGTTCATGTGCTTTTAGCCTTTTACTAGATTTTATTTTTTTATTCTACATACAACATTTCCCTCTTTTCATGCCTTGATAAGTGGATCTGACTTTTGGATTTAGCTGTAGAATTTGTGTGGATGATGCTGTTCTTGCCTTTCATTTTCTTGATGTTTTAAGAATGATTGATACTCAAATTATTTCACAAATAATATATGTTGGATCTATTGTGATTGCGGCAATTGTGGTCGTACTATATGACAGGAATGCTTTGATTTGCACGTGTTCTTTATATTGTCTGATTTTCTTATGCAATGGCTGCAAAGTATCTCTATGGTTGGATTGCAAAGTGTCACCCAATCATGAAAATCCAGTTTGTAGTTATAAATAAAAACAATAATTTTTTTCAAGGGTGTTTTGGGGATTTTGAAAATTGGTAATGTTTAGGCGTGCATAACAATCACATTGAATTTGATGTTAGTGATGTATAACACAGTCTCACATTCGATGAGAAAATGAATTTGGCTATCATATGTTATGGTTTTTATTATCACAAAAATGATCGCTATTTGAGAATAGCAGTGGTGTGTTATTTTTGGCCAATCGCAGTTATTACTTTGGGTTGATTTCCTGCTGGTCACAAAATGGATATGGATAGTTAAAAGGAAAGAAATGAATTTAATTACAGATACATCACATCTTAGTTGATTTGAAGGATGTGTAGTTGTCCCATGGTTGCATGCAATCTTTTAGTGTATAATTTGTTATTCTTATCAATTGCAATGAACTAAGAACTCAACACTTTTGTAAAAAATTCCTTTACCTTTAATTGTTTATTCTTTTTTTATTATTATTATTATCTTTTTTGTTCCTTCTTGGTTACAACGAGCTTTAGTAAACGTTCTAGTAGCTAGCATCGTAGCGGCCCTTCTATTTTTCATATTGATATACTGGTGAATAGAGATATACCTAATGCCATTGCTTCCTCTGTTCTTTGTAGATTACTACCGTTGATGAGGCGAAAAGATTGTACCCACTATGATGCATTGATAATTACATATGTTGGTTTCTTATTTTTTCTTTGTTGTTCAAGTCATAATAATATATTCATGTCTAGCAATTGACTTGGATTTTACATTTCACACTGACTCAAGTCATACACTTTTCAATTATTTGCAGCAGAGTTAGCTTCGATCTCCTCACCATTTCGAAGCTTTCGATTTGATTTCGATTTCAACAGAGTAAGCTTTTGATTTCAGGCTTGTGCCACAGTGATTTACTTTTGCAAATTTGGTCGGTAGAGTGTTCTGGTCAACATATACACTGCCACTACTCTACGGATCTGATTTTGTGCACATGCCTGATGAGCCTATCAAAATTTTTGTTTGTTTGTTTCTAATAAATGTTGATGATAAAAGTATAATATATACAAATGCTAAACATACAGCTAAACATACCATACAGCTAAACATACCATACAGCCAAATGATAAAAGTATAATAAATGTTCTGGTCATGCATTGCAAATTTTTGTTTGTTTGTTTCTAATAAATGTTGATGAAAATACCATACAGCTAAACATACTTACATTCACACTGTTTTTGGTTATTTTCTCTATTTGGATGGATGTATGACAAATGCTATGATGTATATACGTGACACCAAGCATAGAGTAAATTTACATAAGCAATGCATGATTTCAAAAAAAATTCAGTACATTATAATGGTAACTCTTTACTTTCAGTCTGTTGTTTGTCTTTGTCAATTTTGTGGGTGCAAAACAAAAAGGCAGAAAACTAATTTGCTTCAGACAACATTTTTAGTCAGTTATGGTCACTAACATATCGAGAAGAGAACTTATGAATTCAAGCAGGAAAGTGAAACATACAATTTGTCCATTTTGCATTCTCTTTCTTGTTTAGCATAAGATACTAACGCTGTAATCCGCATCCAGAAAAGCTTTTATCAAAATAATTGATATAGGTGAAGATTTAATCACCAGTACTTGATACGTCTTTCTACTTTAGGGCTGTTTTATTGTAGTATTATTTCGAGGGGAGATATGATTTGGTTCGGTTTATCAAGCAAGTGCAGCAGGCAGGCCTTTATGTTCATCTGCGGATTGGTCCCTATGTTTGCGCTGAATGGAACTTTGGGTATTCACATTAACAACAAAACTATAATCCTTTGATTTGTATAAACATGCAAGCAATGTTTTGGATACTTACTTATGCTCTGTTTTTTAATTCAGTGGCTTCCCTGTTTGGCTCAAATACATTCCTGGTATTATTTTCAAAACAGATAATGAGCCTTTCAAGGTAGGCTACCTGGGTGGTTTCCTTATCAACAAACTTTTCTTCTATTAATATCGAATACAAGTTTATCTAATTAGGATTTTGAATTATGCTCAAGGCTGCCATGAAGGGTTTTACCGAAAAGATTGTTGGCATGATGAAGGCTGAAGAACTGTTTGAAACTCAGGGAGGTCCGATAACTATGTCACAGGTGAAAACCAATCAAATTGGATAACCAATTTATTATTCCCGATTAATTCAGTTTGATACATTGTAAGGCTATCTCAGATAAAGACTGATTTTTGTGCCCCTTCCCTTTGTACAAATGAATCTTGCAGATAGAGAATGAATTTGGACCTTTGGAATCTTCAATGGGCGCACCTGGTCGTGCTTACACTGAATGGGCAGCAAAAATGGCTGTAGGTTTGGGCACTGGAGTTCCATGGGTCATGTGCAAGCAGGAAGACGCTCCCGATCCAACTGTAAATTACCTTTTTTTCCTTCTCTTTTTCTAAATCACTTCTTGTTATGACTACTCTTATCCATTGGGTTCTCATGAAGTATACTAAGTGGATTATTTTTATTTGTGTGTGCGGGTTTAGTTATTATGGCCTTGTTAAATCCATTGTTGGGTGTGTTCCCGACTCTCTTGGGTGTTGTTGACGTAAACCCACCCTTATTATTTTGGTGGACCTTTTGATAGTGCATGGTTGCACCATGTCTCTATTAAATTGCTAACTTCTCTAAAACCTTAAACGGGTAGAGAGAGCATATCTAGCATATATCAAGGTCGGGGTGGACTTCTAGTCTCAATAGTCTCAACTCTGCAGCTTGAGCTTTTTCAATAACATGATTGTTAACTATATGTTTAGGATGGCAATTCTCTTGATTTATGCTTTTCAAGTCTTATGATGTTTTTGGTTTTCGAATTTTCCACTCATTTCTCCAATTTATGAGAAATAATGGTTTTGTACCAAAGTGTTTCTTGCGCTTTTGGATTTAAAGTTTTCTGATGGTTGATCTCAAAAGCCAGTAATCAATAGTTGTTATTTTTTAGTATGTGGAATTACTAGAGCTTTCAGTCCTTTACTTCTCTAAAGTATGTTCCTTTATTTATCATTGCAACAGATAAATGCGTGCAATGGTTTCTATTGCGACTGGGACAAGCCTAACAAGCCCTATAAGCCCTTCTTGTGGACTGAAAACTGGAGTGGATGGTAATTTACCTGATTGTTGTTATCAACTCTGCAAGTTCCTATGAGGAAAAACTGTTGTGTGTATTTAACATACCAGCTGAATCATCTTCTCCATTTGTTTGCATGGCAGGTTTACAGGCTTTGGAACTCCTGTCCCTTACCGGCCAGTTGAAGACATAGCATTTTCAGTTGGCAGGGTCATACAGAAAGGAGGATCTTTCATGAACTACGACATGGTAAAAGCTTGTATTTGGTTGTTTTGAACATCCCATGCAAGGTTGTCGTTGAAACTAAATTTTTAGTCCTTTTTTTTACCCATCAGTTCCACAGAGGGACAAATTTTGGTCGCACAGCAGGGGGTCCTTTTATAGCGACTACCTATGACTATGATGCTCCCATTGATGAATTCGGTAAGCATAAAGAGTTGACCAACTCTAGCACATGTCATCAGCTTATCATTTGATATCTTTGGCTAGTAATTTTTTTTAGGCTAAAGTCAACTTGGTACCAAAGATTACTAGAGAAAATACACTCATAAACATTGTCCAAGAAAGTATAAAGCTTGTGCATGCCCACCAAACGCTATAACTTCAAAAAAATTTAACATACTCTATTTTCTACGAACAGGACTACTAAGAGAACCAAAATGGGGCCACTTGAGAGATCTACATAGAGCTATCAAGTTGTGCGAAGCAGCTTTGGTTTATTCTGATCCCACTGTAACAACCCTGGGGCAATCCCAAGAGGTCCTAGTTTCTCACTGAAATTTATCCAAATCATCTTCATAAAATTATGAAAACTAACCCTTTGAACAATTTGATGTCCAGGTTCACATCTTCAAGTATAAGGCAGGAGGTTGTGCTGCATTCCTGGCGAACTATGACTCAAAGTCTTATGCAACAGTGACGTTCAACAACCAACAATACAACCTACCTCCTTGGTCCATAAGCATTCTTCCTGATTGCAAGAACGCCGTTTACAACACTGCAACAGTGAGAATCAGATTTATATTAAGTTTATTCCATTGGTTTTCATTTCCAGTTTCACAAGCACCACAAACTGCCCGCCCCCTGGGGTGGACATCTTCTAGCTTTATATGCATAGTTTCCATATTTTCGAGTTTTGTTTCCCATTATCTACAAAGTATAACCAAGATGGATTTTAATAGAAAAGACTTTACTAGTTGAGACTTTGTGGAGAATCATATTTATAACATAAGTTTGAAATCAATGAACAGATTGGTTCTCAAAGTTCGACAGTAGCTATGAAGCCAGTGGGTGGAGGATTTTCATGGAAATCATACAATGAAGAGACTGCATCCTATGATGATAACTCGATAACATCAACTGGGTTGATGGAGCAGATAAATACCACGAGAGATGCTTCAGACTATCTGTGGTACTCAACAGCGTGTGTAGTCATAGCCCATCATCTTCTTACTATATTTAATGTTTTATTCCTAATTTTTTTATTGAAATCCTCTTATTTTCTCAGAGTGAGGATAGACCCAACTGAAACATTCTTGAAGAATGGCAACTACCCTGTCCTGACAGTATTATCAGCAGGCCATGCTTTGCATGTTTTCATTAATGGTCAACTATCAGGTAAGCAATTTCTCGTAGGTTTTCAAACTAAGCCCTGAATGATCTCTTCAGAGATACGCAGATCGAAAAGGTTTGTTATCTTTTAACTTTTTTTTTCTCCTTATATTTTGGCAGGCACAGCATATGGGACTTATGGTAACCCAAAATTAACGTTTAGTTAGTAGTATTAAAAATTCAAATAAATTATTATAAATTTTTTTATAAGATTATTCTAGTAGTATAACAACTGGGCATTTGGTTAGTAGTATTATTCTAGCTTTGGTCTAGTAGTATTATTTTAAGATTGTTTTGGTTTAACAAATTGTAACTGATGTTAAGGACTTTCAGGGAGTGATTAACAAAATGTGAATGTTCCAGTTGTTGCTGATATAGAATGTGAATGCTTCGGTTGTGAATGCTCCAGTTGTTACTGAGGTAATATGCTGCAGATGGTGGAGAATGCAAGTGCTTAAGTGTTGCAGAGTGCTCTGTCAGATGGTGGATGAGAAGGGTTCTTCAGTATTCTGTTAGTGGTTAGAAGAATGTTTGTTAGAAGAGTAATGCTCTGTTAGAAGAATAATGCTATGTTAGTTGCTCTGACCTCTGTGAGGTATGAGTATAAATAGGAGAATGGCAATAACATTGGGATTCACACATTGTACAATTGAGCAAATGCTTATTAGGAGATTAAGGCATCTCGAACAGCCTACATCATTCAGTTCATATTACATTGTAATTCACTCTTTCGAGTTGTATCTTGTAATTCCAATTTCAGCATTGTCAATACAATTTCTGTTCCAGCAATTGATTGTTGAAATCTTCTAGTCTTCCATATAAGATGTAATGAAAAGTCATTTGATAGCAAAAAAAAAAAAAAAAAAAAAAAAAAAAAAAAAAAAAAATTGGTATGGTAGAGTCTTCCATAGCGTTTCAGAAACGCTATGAAAGGCTCTCTATCATAGCGTTTTAGAGTCTTCCATAGCGTTTCAGAAACGCTATGAAAGGCTCTCTATCATAGCGTTTTTAAACCGCTATAAAAGGCTCTACCATAGCGTTTTATAACTGCTATAATAGACCCTGGGTCTATTATAGCGCCAGCTGTCATAGCGTTTACTAAAACGCTATGGTATCCTATCATAGCGTTTTTGAAACGCTATGAATCAACATTTTTCTTGTAGTGTGCTGCTGCTGTCGTTGCTATCATTGCTTGCTGCTGAGTGTAAGATAACGCTTTTAAATGCCGTTTGATTTTTGTCAAATGCATACATTTCTGATATCAGACAACAAATGAATGAAGCATGCCTACTCTCACTGGCAGTCTTGGTTATCTTGTGTTTTTCTTTCATAATCTTTTAGTTAAGTTTATATCTCAAGTGTCAAAGCATTATTCATCCCTGGAGAAGGAAACTATAGTTATGTAATGCACTTACTAGGTGTTGTTGCCAGTGATTTCACTCTTGATCAAATCTGTAGGTCGTGTACATGTCTGCTAGTGCTTAGCAGTTAGCACTAAATGAAAAACATTAGACAGTATCTACTAACTTAAAGAGGCATTATCTTACTCAAATTGTTTGTTTTGTGGTTGCTTGACATGTCCAAGGTTTGCTTTTGAACATAGTTCTGGGCTAGAAAAGCCTTGTTCTTGAATGAACTGTGCATTTCTAATACAGTGCTCATATGGACCATTGAGTCACACAAGGGATGCATCTGTCTAATGGAGGTCTATTCCATTTGATCCGAGTTTTCCAATAGATATTCCAAAATATCATGTGTAAATAAGATAACAAATGGGAAGGATAAAAGATGCTACACCAGCGTTAAGGGAATGTGCCAGAATTGTTGGCACTGAGCATTTGTTCTCCTTCCACTATACAATCACACATGTTTCCCTGCTGCTTATGAATTTTACTTGATTATGGGCTACACCTAGTGTTTGTATTTTCATTTTATCGTGTCAGTGTTATATAAGTTCGCCATTTGAAGCTTATCAGTTATGTTGCTGCAATAGGATTTGAAGACTGCACTTGCATCTGGGGCTGATAAAGACGAAGAGGATTCAGAGGGGAGAACAGCTTTGCATTTCGCATGTGGATATGGTGAGGTAGGATAATCCTTTACGCGTTCATAATAGACATGCTATTTTTAAAGTTTCTTTCTGTAATTCTTTCAGCCCAATAAATAATGTATATTTTTATTTTAAATTCACTATATAAAAAGAAAATGCACTCTTTTTGTTTCTCTATTATTTATTTAGAGATAGAGTGAGCCAAAAAAAAGATCTTAGAACTGGATTGCCCATCTCTTCTCTCTTTCCTGACAATATTGTAGCAGCCTTTGAATAAACAAGCAGAATTTCCTCGAGCAATATTTTTGAGGGCTTCAAAGAAACAAAACTAAAACAATCTTGCTCATTCTAGGTAAAATGTGCTCAAGTCCTCCTTGAAGCTGGAGCGGCAGTTGATGCATTGGATAAAAATAAAAACACTGCCCTTCATTATGCCGCTGGCTATGGAAGGAAAGAGTGTGTAGCACTTCTGTTGGAAAACGGTGCTGCCGTGTAAGTCAATATTTCTCACACTAAACTTAGGGTTACCTTTACCATACAGTTCCATGCTTAGATATTCTTTCACTTTCTGCAGCACTCTCCAGAACTTGGATGGGAAGACGCCCATTGATGTTGCCAAGCTGAACAACCAGCAGGAGGTACTGAAACTGCTTGAAAAGGATGCATTTGTATGAGAAGGTAATATTGAAAGTCTGCCCTGTGCATCCTAATAAATTGAAGAGGAAAAAATCATAGATGTATTTATTCATGGGTGGGGAATTCATGCGTTTTTTTTGGTGGGGGTGGTGATGGTCTGACTGAATGATCCAATTCTTATTTGCATGGACAGGTGCTCTGCAGAGCTTTCAGCGTATGTGGGAAGGGAGAAATGTATGGCAGTCACTAACTTTTGATCAACATAAAGTTAGGTGATTGTGGCGTAGAATGGTTTGCGCTTGTTGGCTATCTTCTGTTTGCTGCTTTCATGTACCATTACATTAGATTGGTCTTTTGCAACCTATGATACTGGGCGTTTATTGGTGTAATCAATTTGTTGACATTAAGATGGCTCCTTTTGTGTCATTACATGCTGGATTATAGATAAATAAAAAGATTTCCTTGGATGAATTTAGCTAAATAATAATTGTGTGGCTTTGATTGAAATGCTCAGATCTCTATGTCTGGATTAGGGTATCAATTTTGTATATTTAGTTGGCAAACTTTCTTCTTCTTCTGTTTAACTTTGGCACATTAAAATTTTTATTTTCTAGACATAAAACTTATGAGATGTAATAAAAAGTCATTTGATAGTTAACAAAAAAAAAAAAAAAAAAAAAAAAAATTTGCTATGTATACTTACCAAAACGCTATGGTAGAGTCTACCATAGCGGTTTTAGAGGCTACTATAGCGTTTTTAAAATGCTATGGTAGAGGCTACCATAGCGGTTTTAGAGGCTACTATAGCGTTTTTAAAACGCTATGGCAGAGGCTACCATAGCGGTTTTGAAACGCTATAAAAGCCAAACTTACCATAGCGTTTTAAAACCGCTATAATATCCCCTGGGTCTATTATAGCGCCGGCTGTCATAGCGGTTACTAAACCGCTATGGTATCCTATCATAGCGGTTTTTAAACGCTATTGATGACAATTTTTCTTGTAGTGTTAACACGCTTGTCATAATCATCTGGTTGTTCCAATTTTTTTTTGAGTTAGGAATTGCTAACGATGGATTGATTCAAAGATGCTAATGCTTCAAACTGTAATAAAGATGTGTCTTGTCCAACTGTTCAAGCAACTCTTCATTTTCCTGTCCTTGAGCTAAATCACTATCTTGGGCATTGTCTTCTTCCTAAAGGAAGGATTTCTTGTCAGCATCATCTGCATCTACATCATCATCATCTGGTGCCAGTTGTTCATTCTCAAAATCATCTCTTTCCGAAAAGGGATCTGCACCATGAATTGGATCATCCTCCTCTTCTCTATCAGATAAATTATATTTGTTTTTCTTGTTCACTTTCAACTGTCGCTCACGCTGAAAACGCAAAATGGCTTTGCCAAACTCGTCGAGCGTATTATTTTATTCCCCAATTTGCTTAACCACAAACACAGAAGATTTGGAATTTTGTTTGTATTCCTTCAATAGTGTATCTTTCCTCTCAGATAAATCATTTTGGACTATCAATTGATAGAACTCTTCCATGTAATCATCAACCGATCTCGTGCCTTGCCTCAAGGAGTGAAGTCGCTGAAATAAGGTTTGAGTGTAGCCGAAAGGAAAGAAGTGACCCTTCATCAGATGCTATGCCTTTGAGTTTGATGGCGACCAATTTCACCTTGACACGATCTAGGACTTCCTTATACTTACACTTGCATCTAAACATGTCTTTATTATCACCATTTTGTGGCCGATTGCCTCTGGAGGGAAAAGGTTTGGGTCTTAGATCCATTAGAAAAATAAATGAATCACTTTCAGAAAAGAAATTACGAGGCTATGTGAAAAGAGGAACATTGTCCCAGGCAATTGGCATGAATGGCGAGGATTAGGGTCCTAATCATCTAACTTTACCATGCGGCCCTAGCTATGGCAAGGCATTTCTAAGGTGAAGATCAACTTGAAAGGACATTATTTTGCTCTTCGGAATGACAATAAATCAAGTTTTAAGAAGATGTTTAATTGCAACCCAGGATTGATTTCCTAGATGTTATGAGCTTTCCTTAGGAAGTATGGTCCAAAATTTTACATCAAAAGCTTACGCAAAATTCATATGGGAATCTCTGGTCTCTAGATATTGTTGACCCACTTCTGCACCAACTCAAGATATGCTTATCAAACCTGATGATTTTTGGCATCCAAAATTCTTGCTTTTCATTGATCTCTCACGGTTACATATAAAACTATACAAAGCTACAATCAAGGAAGTTAACCCAAAATAAAGACTAAGTATAAGGAGAGAAAATCTCCAACAAAAGGAAAGATCCTAACTACAATTTTCCTAGCCCGAAAATACCGCACCGCATCTCGCCAACACTCCCCGTCAAGTCGGTGCATGAAGATTTCGAATGTCCAACTTGTCGAGAAAAGACGCAAATTTTTTATTTTCGATAGCTTTGGTGAATATATCAGTCAATTGATCACCAATTCAGACATAGTGAGTAGAAAGGAGACCATCTTGGATAGCATCCCGAACGAGATGACAATCCACTTCCATGTGCTTGGTACGTTCATGAAACATCGAATTAGTTGTGATATGCATGACAACTTGACTATCACAATATACACGTATAGGCCGTGTATGAAAGACTCCCAACGAGGATAATAGACCCTTAAACCATTTAAGCTCACACGTGAGCGTTGCCAGGTAGCGATACGCGGCCTCAGCAAAAGACCGAGAAACCGTGTGTTGTTTCTTCATTTTCCACGAGATTGGTGAAGACCCAAGAAGCACAAAATACCCGGTAATGGATCGGCGAGTGACTGGGCAACTAGCCCAATCAGAGTCACAGTAGCCATGTAGTTGAACATCGGTGCTAGCGCATAAAATAATTCTCTGCCCAGGACATCCTTTGATATAGCAGACCACTCGTAAAGCTGCTTCCCAATGACGGGTCCGCGGTGATTGCATGAATTGAGCCAATGTATGAACCGAATAACACAACTCAGGACGTGTAATTGTCAGGTAAATCAATCGTCCAACAAGACGACGATACTGCTCTGGGTTGTCCATGAAAGGGCTGTTATCTAAAGCAAGTCCATGATTCTGTTCCAGTGGAACAGTGGCTGGTTTGGCTCCCAACTTTCATGTTTCTACGACTATGTCCAACGCATATTTGCGTTGAGATAAAAATATCCCTTCGGCACCACGTGCGACTTCAATCCCCAAGAAGTACTTCAATTTACCAAGATCTTTCATGTGAAAACAAGCATTGAGACATTTCTTAAATCGAGCCAACATTCCCGAATCATCTCCTGCTATAATCAAATCATCAACATACACAAAAACAACCAGAATAGCACTATGTCGTTTAAACGTAAACAGAGAATAATCAGAATATGACTGCAGGAATCCATAAGTTTTTAATGCAGATGAGAGTTTAGCAAACCAATTTCGGGGTGCCTGCCGCAAACCATAAAGAGATTTTCGTAGACGGCACACTTTCCCAGGAGATGAGCCAGAAAAACGAGGGGGTGGCCACATATAAACTTCTTCGTCAAGGTCCCCATGTAAAAATGCATTACGAACATCCATTTGATGTAAAGCCCAATTCTTTTCGGCGGCCACTGCTAACAAAACTCTCAATGTAGCCATTTTAGCAACAGGAGCAAACGTTTTATTGTAATCGATCCCTGCTTTCTGATTGTTCCCAAGCACCACCAGGCGTGCCTTATGATGCTCAATTGAGCCATCGAAATTGTACTTCGTTTTGTAAACCCATTTGCAACCGATGGATTTCTTCCCAGAAGGCAAATTCCCCACAGTCCACATCCCATTATCTTCGAGAGCCTTTATTTCTTCTTGCATAGCAGTGTGCCATGTGTCATGTTTGACAGCCTCAGAAAAACGTGTAGGCTCAGTCTCGACTGTAATAGCTGCCAAAATATGACGATGTGGTGCAGAAAAGTTATCACAACTTACATAATTAGCTATGGGATAGGGAGTACCTAAGGACAACAACGGATGAGTAGGATTTGGTGTGACGGGATCGGGGCAGCGAGCGGTGTGACACACATAGTCCTGTAAATGGCTTGGAGGTCGCCGTGTACGTTGTGTACGGCCTTCTGTAGCACTAGGAGCAATGGACACAGATTCAACAATACCAACACTCGCCATGTCGCTAGGCTCCTGCGACTCATCATCTATACCCAACTGTAACGGCGTTGGATCCGTGAAATTTTCATCACCAACGACATCCTCAACTAGGAACTCGTTGCTTGTGGCATAATAGGATCAGTAGGGGGTTTTTGAAATGGAAACTCCCCCTCACTAAAAACAACATAACGAGAAACAAAGAACTCATTTGTCTCAAAATCATACAATTTCCATCCCTTCTTTCCATACGGATAACCCACAAAAGCACATTTACGACTTCTAGATGCAAATTTATCACTTTTCCGAACTCGAGGAAAGCACAAGCACCCAAATATACGAATGTTGTCATAAGATGGAGCAGTATTAAACAGAACTTCATAAGGGGTTTTCCCACCCAAAACAGAGGAGGGTGTCCTATTAATCAAATACCCAGCGGCCAACACACATTCTCCCCAAAATTGAATGGGAAGACTAGCCTGAAAACGCAAGGCACGAGCCACATTCAAGATATGACGATGCTTTCTTTCTACTCTACCATTTTGTTGAGGAGTCCCAACACAAGATGTCTGAAATTAAATTTCTTTTTCAATAAAGAAAGAATTTAGTGAAGTAAATTCAGTCCCATTATCACTCCTCAGTATTTTCACTTCTTTACCAAACTGTCTACTAATCATAGAACAAAAATTCTTCAAAATATTATTCACTTCAGATTTCTCAATGAGCAAATAAATCCACACTGCTCTAGTAAAATCATCCACGATGGTTAAGAAATAAATAGTTCCACAGGAGGACGGGACACGATAAGGCCCCCATAAATCACAATGAATCAGGGAAAAAGATTCATTTGCATTATGACTACTTTGTTCAAAGACATCTCTAGTTTGTTTTGCACGTAGACAAATTTCACAAGCTTTATTTTCCGAATCAACAATACCTGAATTAAAATGTGGTAGAGTTCCCACAAAACGATAAGACGGATGTCCCATACGACGATGCCACAGCTCAACATCATTCTTGCATTTCACCTTGTGCACGCGCGCTGGTGTCACACCCCGCAAGACATAGATCCCGTCACGTTGTTCACACACACCAATTAGGTTCATCGATGTATGGTGTTGTATCACACACAACTTATCAATAAGAGTGATTATATAAGGCCCCCATAAATCACAATGAATCAGGGAAAAAGATTCATTTGCATTATGACTACTTTGTTCAAAGACATCTCTAGTTTGTTTTGCACGCAGACAAATTTCACAAGCTTTATTTTCCGAATCAACAATACCTGAATTAAAATGTGGTAGAGTTCCCACAAAACGATAAGACGGATGTCCCATATGACGATGCCACAACTCAACATCATTCTTGCATTTCACCTTGTGCACGCGCATCGATGTCACACCCCGCAAGACATAGATCCCGTCACGTTGTTCACCCACACCAATTAGGTTCCTCGAGGTATGGTCTTGTATCACACACAACTTATCAGTAAGAGTGATTATAAAGTTTGCTTCACAAAGTAATTTACCAATAGACAACAAATTGCAATTCAACTCTGGAACAAATATAACATGTGACAATTTCAATTTATCTCCAATAACCACTGTTCATTCTTTCGTTGCCATTGTTTCATCTCCATTCGGTAGTCCCACGGGACATGGAGCCACTTCGCAAACATCAACAAGAAGATCAATACATCCGGTCATATGATGCGAAGCTCCGGAGTCAAGAATCCACTGTTGTTCAGAGATCTTACCAGTAAGCTTTTCTGTGGGAGTATCTTTTGGGCGTTCAACATCGTTACAATCGTTGTCCATTGATCTTCGGTAAGGCCGGGAAGGCCTGCATGATTTGTCGAGGTTAGCGTATACGGCGTGATTGCATCATTCTTGCTCTTGCCATTGTTACCTCCTTCGGCCATGGCGATTCACAGAAGTTTCGATTTTTTTTTTCACTACACCAAATAACCTGTTTAGCTACACTGAGGTGGCCACGGCTCTAAACCGTTGGTTTATTTGCCACGGCAAAAAATTGTGGCTATAATGACCAACGGCCTAAAACCGTGGCTAAATCACTACACAAAAGGCTTGGCCACGGTTCAAAACCATTGCTTTGTTTGTCACAGCTAAAAATCGTGGCTACAATGTCCAACGGCTTAAAACCGTTGCTATAAAATGCACGTGTGTTGCACGTGGAAGTGTGGAGAAGTCAAGTCGATTTCTCGCGGGCGAAAAACATTTCGCGGTTGCGAAATTTTTTTGCGTTCCCGCTCCATCTCCCCCCAACTCTGCACTTTTCGCGGTTTCAACCCTTTGTTTCATCTCCCCACAGATCTCCCGAAAGCACACATCTCCCGAAACCCTAAAAAAATTTGCGTCCCTTCTCCGGTTCTTGAAGGAGAGCTCGTCGGTGCCTCCAATGCCGAGTTTGGTGAGAAGAAGAAGAAGAAGAACACACTGATCTTTTCGTCCCTCCTTCGGTTCAAATCTCCTTCCAGGTAAGATCCTTCTTCTTCTTTAGATCTCCTCTTCTTCTTCTTCTTCTTCTTCAGATCTGTTTCAGATTTATTTTTTTTTTCTTTCAGCTACTAATGTTCTTTCACCTCTGTTGGGATCTTCGAATCGCAAAGCATTGCCAGAAGGACTGTAAAACCTCACTGCTTTGAGACAACTAGAGATTTACGGTTGCAGTGAAGAGCTAGAGAGAAGATGCGAGAAGGACAAGGGAGAAGACTGGTTCAAGATTGCTCACGTTGAACATGTTGACATCACAAGCTACCGTTGCACTGGATGGGACTAAGTGAGTATTTGTGTTTCCTAAAGTGTTTGATTATATGCGTCTACAAATTGATCTTTTGATTGGGTTGAATTTTTTTTTAGTTTTGGTACTTATTCAAGTGTACTGAATTAAACAAAACTGACGAGTTAACTATTTATTTTTATTTATTTTTATTTTTTTATTTAAATTGTCAATAGGAGGATAAGGCAACTAAATGCAAGATCTGCCTGAATGAAAGAAACTTGAATTCATGAATGGAGGTTCCACCTGATTCAAGCTCCTTTAGAGTTAATGGTGAGGTAATTTCTCAACTGGTGACAATTTGGAGTCTTTCATTTTTGCTCATGGTTGAAGATAAGATGTTTGATGTAATGTCGCTTAATTCTGGATAGTTATGGATCTGTCTTTGCTACTGGTAAATTTTCACAGGTTAGAATTAAGACCTTTGGGTGGGCCGTTAGTCCAGGGAAAAAAATAAATTTTTTTATGAAGAAACTTGTTGCTGTCTACCTAATAGTAAAACAACCCTCCTTAAAATGAATTCTTGGGTCTGCCCTGGTCAGAGTCCCTGTAGAATAAACCATGGCTGAATGGATGAGATGGTGCGCAGACAAAGAGGCTGGAGAGAGTTGGCTGGAATGGGTGATAAAATAGACAATTTAGAGTGTTAGTTGAAATATTCGAGTATTGGAGTTTGAAGAGGATACAACTAGGGGTGTGCACGGTTCGTATTGAATCGGTTTCAAAATGAAACGGCAACCAAACCAATCACATCGGTTTTTATTTTCCTCTAATTTAAACCGAACCACAACACAGAGGAACTGAATGCCTCGGTTGATACTCGGTTACGTTCGGTTAAATGCCAATCTCGGTTTTACATAGAGTCAACACCACAATAGAGAGTAAGTAAATGATTAAAGAAAGGGGATTTGGTGGGGGGGGGGGGGGGGGGGGGGGGGGGTTGTGTTGTGGAGAAGAGTTTAAAGAAAACAGAGGGATGAGAAAAAAACTAACCATGAACCATGAGCAGATTTTTGGAAGCAGAGGTATTTTTGGCATATCTGGACCTTCATGTGAGAAAATCTCTGCACTTAGATGCCTACAACTTCATGTTCTCGAGGGGCTTGTTGCTTTCTGGTCTGGAAGGAAGATGGCGGTGGTGGAGGTGAGAGTAAAGAGCAAAGTTCTTGGCAAATGGGGTAGAAAGTTAATAAGTTGTTTACTTTTTTTAGTATCTTAATGACAACAATTAAATGAGAATGTACTGGAAAACAATGTATTCAATTATTTATTTTCCTTAAATGAAAATGTCATAAAAGTCTCCATTGAAAAGTCATAAACCCACTTGTATTAAACTAAAAGCTTCTGCCATGTGAATTGTATTGGCACAGTTGGGTGTATCATAATATACTTTTTTTTGTTTTACCACTTGACCTTAAACTGACTAGCCATTTTATGCAGTTCCTACATTGGTTCGGTTTTTAGCGGTTTGAAAGTTAATAAAAAACTGAGAACCGAACCAATCATATCGTTTAGAAACTTTCAAACTGAACTGAACTGAAGTGACATATGTGAAAATCTGAACCGGTATGGTTCGGTCGGTTTACTTGGTCCAAATTTTTTGCGCACCCGTAAATAGAACGATTTGGCTTTATATTACAGATGGAAGTAGGTTTTAGAGGGGGTTGCTGAATATATTCTTGATTTGTACTAAGAATTCTCATAATTGAAGTAATTTTAACAAGCTTGGATTTATTTGATGCAATGAAGTTCTTTGACATGTGCAGTCAATAATTGTGAATTTGAAAGGCGTATTCATGTAATTTTATTTACCATCTTTAGAGTGTTGGTTCAAGTATCCTTTCTCACCACCTTGATGAATGTTCTTTTTGTTTTATCACTTTGCTTTATTTACTATTTCTGATTTTGTGTTTATTATGCTTTACTTGAACCACATGCATAGTCTCTAAGTTGAGGTACTGGTTTGCCTGATGTTTCGTTTTACACGCAGTACAATTTTTTTGTCGATGGAGAATGGCGGCATGATGAATGCCAACCCTTTGTAAATGGGAACTATGGGATAGTGAACACTGGTCTTATAGCTAGGGAGCCTGATTCAGTTCCCGCGATCCTGTGTTCGGAGGTACCTGGATCCAGATCACACATGGATGTGGACAATGATAACTTACAGTGTGTTGTAAGTTTTAGTATAATGATATTTTCTTTCTTAAATTTTTGATCTAGGTGTATTAGTGCCTTTACCATGGTTATAGTATGTTAACTTGAGGGTTGGAAGAAAATTAAGTATGGTTGATTTTCTGCAGGATGTGGTGCCCACAGTTTCCGAAGCTGATTTGGAGGTCTCTCGCCATCATATTTCTGTGTTCTTATCTACACATACTGCTTACGAGTTGCTATCTGAGTCAGGCAAGGTTTGGATGCCTCGCCTCCTTTACGTGCTTCTGTTGATAATCCTTTTGGATCTGATCAAATATTTTTAGGACCCTCTTCTGATTGAGGTGTTATGGATGCAGGTTCTTGCACTGGATGTTAATTTACCTATGAAGCAAGCATTTGATATTCTGTATGAGCAGGTAATGTTCAAGTTTGTGTATCTTTTTCTCTCGATGCAAAGATAATGTGATTTTTTATTATTTATTATTTATTATTTAAAAAAAATATTTTCATTCTGTTGAGTTATCTACAAAGCTTTTGATGACTCATAAGTATTTTCTTAAACTTTGAATTGTTGCATGGATGCCATGTTGTGAGATGATAAGGAAATAAGGGATGGAATACGGAGATTCACAATGGTCGTTGTTTCTCTCTCTCTCAACTCAGTCAGGGAAAAACACAATACTATTATTATTATTATTATTATTTTTATTATTATTATTATTATTATTATTATTATTATTATTATTATTATTATTAATAATCATTATCATCATCATCATGATCATCATTGTTGTTGTTGTTATTATTTTTTCCAAAATTACATCCACTTAACAGCCTGACCTCATTGAGTCAAATTCATTGAGCACCTTTTTGATATTCTAGAATTACTGGGACATTCTGGGTCACCTATGTCATATAGGCGTTTCTGTCATAATTTTCCCATTATTTACTTATTTGATTCTCTGCAGTAATATGTTGTGTTTCTTAGAGCTTGCTCAGATGGACATCTTGTGATTTTTTCAGGGAGTTCCTTTGGCTCCTCTGTGGGATTTCTGCAAGGGGCAATTTGTTGGTGTACTTAGCGCGTTGGACTTCATCTTAATTTTGAGAGAGGTATGTGTGGACATCTCTGCTCTTTTTCTTAGTCAACTGGTACAAAATATTGATTGGAGAGCACACTTCTTAATCTTGCTGTCCAATTATTTTCTTTTGTTTTAAGATCTTCAATTGGTCAAACAAAATGTCTGTGTCCATGTAAAAGACAAGTGATATAGACTTCATCACACATAAACTAGTAAGGGATCTTAGTATTATTTCGCCATTGTTGTGGTAGTGTGTAATTTTTTTACTATGGATTATGTCGTGGGCAGGAGTTTAGTTTTGTAATTTTCTCCTCTGCTCTTTTCCAGTTCTGTGCAGAGTGGGGTGTTATTGAAAGTAGATATTGTTTACTTTAGCTCGTGGCATGCTGATCCCTTTATTATTATTAGTTTTTTTTTAACATGAACTCTGGGATCTCTCTTTCTTGGGCTTCAGTCTGAAGCACAAATCTGTACTTAAGTGGAAGATTGTTTCCTTTCACTGAAGTGCATTTCAAACTTGCAGCTTGGTAGCCATGGTTCAAAGTGTGCACTATTTCTAAAATTCAGACATCTAATTAAATTAGGAAGGAAAAGCAAACACCTCTTTATTGTGATCTCCTTCATTTCTTTTTCATCCACACAAGGACTCAAATTCATTTAAGTTGTTGCTCTAACATTTTGAAGTATTAATTTGCAGACTTTTGTTGAGAAGGGCTATGAGCTGGTTTCCGGATGAACTGAGAACCATTTAGTTTTAGTGAATTTGAAAGCCAAGGTAAAACGTCTTCATATTATTATACTCATTTGCTATATTAGAAAGTAATTGTAGTTTTAGAATGACTTGTACACTTGCAAACATGAAATAGTGTGCATTTTGGTGATAAATGATGAGAAATGTGTTAATATTACAGTTGTAATGAGTTTTAAGAGCTCTTGCAAACTTCCTGTTGCTCCACTCTAAATCTTGTCGTCATCATCCTTGAAAATAATTGTGTTATACCAAATGATTGATATTAGTCAGTTGTGTTAACAAACTTATTACTGACAAAGGTCCAGTCCTCTATCCTAAAAACTTGAATTCTGAATACCTATAAATTTTGAAGGTTATAATCCTTGCACGACATCTACAAACAATGGCTCCAGTCTGCTATCCTAAAAACTTGATTCTGAGAACTTATAAATTTTGAAGGTTATAATCCTTGTACTATATCTACTAACAATGAATGCAGGGATATAAACTTCCTACATGCAAAACTTTGCATTATTGGCTTACCAAGTCAGCTGTGTCCCTTGATTCAACAGCATCAGGAGCTCTACGATGTGAAATTAACAATGGAGGTTGCTGGAGACAAACACAAGAAGGCAGGACCTACTCTGCTTGCATAGTAAGTGCTTCAAGAGCACAAATAACTTATCTTTTAATGGTTTTGTTCAACTATTAAACATTGTCACTTGAGTTGAATGCCCTTCATGGTAGTTTAACTTTATTGTGGGTTCTTCAGGACCCCTGCCCGTGCGCGCATCTATTATAAAATTATATGACATCATGTTCTCAACAGGTTTTTGCTTGCGCATGGAGTCCAGCGGGTTCACTTTTAGCATCAGGGTAAGTAGAAGTTCACTTGAGCAATGTGCTCAAAGGACACATCTCCTCTCCATTTCAAATTTTTTTTTAATTATGCATTTTTTGCTAATCTAGACAGGCATTAACACTTTCTAATACCTATCAATTCTGTATTTATTCACAGAAACACAAATGCAATATATAGTCTATTTTTTACAACAACCTGTGAAATAGTTAACCTTATAGGATTTTTTTGCTAATCTAGACAGGCATTCTAGCCTGACTCGTAATATTCTATCAAGCAGGAAGCGGTCAAAAGTTCATTCAGGAAGTTTCTCATTTTTTTTGTCAATATCAGTGAATCATTGTCTTTAATATTCATTAGAGTGTGATAGGTGCACATGTTTCAAAGCCACTCTAGATGCTTTTTATCTCCTTTTAAGTGTTAATGATGCATTTAACACTTGTGTGTCATGTGCTTGTGCAGGTATTGTCCTTGACTCTGGGGATGGTGTCAGCCATACAGTCCCCATCTATGAAGGAGAAGTTGATCCACATGCAATCCTGCGTCTTGACTTGGCAGGTCGTGACCTTACTGATGCCTTGATGAAGATCTTGACTGAACGTTCCAGTGGTTAAAGAAAGAGCTTATGTTCAGCTTGAAGCTTGGTTCCAGTGGTTAAAGAATTCTCAGTCAGGTGAATAATACTCGTTGGTTTATATCAAACTTTCTGTATTCTAGCAGCTAATCAGGCGGTTCTTGCTTTGCATTTTTTTCGATTTGTTTTTAGTATTCTTAAATTAGAACATTCCTATTGAGGGTGTTATTCAAGTGCAGGGCGTTTTTTTTTTTTTTTTTTTTTTCTCTAGTTGCAAATAACCAACCAATCGACCATTTGTTTTCCCATCGAAATTTTAGTTTAGGTTTTGCAAAACAAAGAGAAAAGAAAAGGGGAAGAAGGAGAAGAAGAAGAAGAAGGGGAAGACGAAGAAGAGTTTCCCGGCGGTTAAATTCATTTTTTGTGTTATGGGCTTTGTTTATTTCGTCGATTTTACATTTTTTCTTTTGACCCCATGTTTTCCCCTTTTCGATTTGGGTTAAAATCACAAAAATTCATTCCATTTCTGTGTGTTTGGTTTGATTGTTTTGAGATGTTTTGATAGGAGTTAATGGATACATTTCAAGTAGATTTTAGAGTAAAAGAGGTATTTCTTTTTTAGGGTTTTGTATGAATGATCCAAATCAGATCTGTGGTCTTTTATGAGTAAGAGACAAGTTTCTTTATATCTCACATAATAGTTAAGTCCAGTATGTCTAGCTATATCTGTAGATTTTGATGTGTTCATTGTCAACATTTCCAGATGTGGTATGGGGTTCCGAGTGTTTCTAATATGGTGAGCATTAAATGGAAGATTAACAATGTTGAAATACCCAAGTGTGATGTAACCATTGCTGATCAATGTAAGTAGAGATTTGTTTTGCAAAATAAGGGAAGATGGGTGTCCATTATTTAGCAGGTTGTAATTCTTCCATCTAATGCCTGTAATGCTGATTGTTGCCTGTGGTGCTTCCATCTAATGCTGCATGTATACTTTTGGTTAACAATATGCTGCCTGTAATTAAAAAATCAGTCATATGATGTGTATAGGGTGAATGTGTGTAATTAAAAAATAAAGATATGCTGATTTCTTTTGTATAGGGTGACATGCTGCCTGTAATCTAAGTTGTTGCCTGTATAATGTATATAGATATGCTGATTTTTTAAGTATATGCTGCCTGTAATACTTCCATTTATCCCTTCTAGTTCCAGCTATGCTGATTTTTTAAGTATAGGGTTTATTTTGGACATGCAATTCACTGATATATTAAATGAGCTTGTGGCTCTTTGATTTGCCTCACTCTAAGATTGAAGGAGAATAAGATATTTGATAATTGTTATAGATATTTGATAATAGAATCAGATTGATACTTACTTGCACTTTGTAATATGTGTTGATTTTGGGTTTTAAAACATTGAAAATACAGGTTCTTTTGGATACGTGGCTATACACAAAGATGGACTAGGAGCTCAGGGAGAAAGGAAGCGCCGTAATTTTGACTTTTGAAGCTGAATTTCTCTTGTTATGTTGGTAGTTGGTACCATCAACTCATCAAGTATGTAATTCTTTTTTCTCTCTAATCTCTATGAAACTCTATGTTATGCAACTTATGTTATTATAAATTTTAATGTAAACTTAATTTTTCATGTTTATAAATTTTTCATATGTATTCTGGCATTAAATTGGAAGTAATTGATAAAATATTAATGTATTATGCTAAATTTTTGTAAATTATGAAAATTATAATACAAAATCTAAAACCGCCTAGGCGGGCGCCTAGGCCCCTAAGCGCTATGCACCTGCTGGCCGCCCGCCCACCGCCTAGCGATTTTTAGAACACTGATTTTTATGTGTCAGTGAACTCCATTATGGTTATGGTTTTCGCAGTCTTCACAAGCACACACATACACACTAATATGCCTGACATAGTGACAATGGCAAAGGTAATTCATACGACTTTCCATGCAGTTTTTTTAAGAGAGTACCGTAAGTTTATCTTATTGTAGCATCTTTGTTAAGTTTTTCTACAGACATTTTGTGTTGTAAATGTTACTTTCAGTCTGCTGATATGTTTGTTGCTGTGATATGTTCAGGGTATTGGAAATGGCATTCTGCTTGGTGCTGTTGTTACAACCCCTGAGATTGCACAGGTCTTGACGCATCGTAGTTACTTCAACATCTTTGGTGGAAATCCCATATGTACAGCTGCTGGCCATGCAGTTCTGAAAGTAATTGAGAAAAGAAAAGCTCCAGGAGGATGCAATGGACTACACAATGTCGAATTGTAAATGTTGTTGTTTCTGCTGTAATGAATTGTGAATGATCTAAATTTTTGCTGTAATGAATTGTAAATGTTGCTGCTGTAATGAATTGCTTGAAAGCAATTGCTGGAATTTGCTGATCAGAGGTTGTAAATGTTGTTTTTAAATTTAGTCATATTAAATTTTATTTACTTGATGCACGTGCTGAATTATACTTATCTATAAGATGTAATCAAAAGTCATTTGATAGCAAAAAAAAAAAAAAAAAATATTGCAACGGTTTAGAACCGTGGCTAACAATATTGCAACGGCTCAGAACTGTGGCCATGACTTGCCACGGCTTATAACCGTGGCTAGGACTGGCCACGGCTTAAAACCATGGCTAAAACTTTTGCAACGGCTTAGAACCGTGGCTAGGACTTGCCACGGTTTTAAGCCGTGGCTAACATGTTTGCAACGGTTTATAACCGTGGCTAAATCATCAACCGTCCTCGAGCATAAAATCGTTGCTAATATGTTTTGCCACGATTTTTAGCCGTTACTGAGGATTTAGCGACGCCTCTACAGCCCACGGCTCTAAGCCGTGATAATGGATTACCCCCACGGTTCAAAACCATTGCTAATGGGTATTTTTGGTGTAGTGTTTAGAGGAATTTCGATTGCTCTGATACCATGATAATTTTTGGCATCCAAAATTCTTGCTTTTAATTGATCTCTCACGGTTACATATAAAACTATACAAAACTACAATCATGGAAATTAACCCAAAATAAAGATTAAGTATGAGGGAAAAAAATCTCCAATAAAAAAAAAAATCCTAAACTACAATTTTACTAACCCAAAAATACCAGGCATCTCGCCAACAAGACCATGTATTAGCGACAGGGAATCAACAACTAAGATTTTAGATTGGCCTACAACAACAGATGCATAAAGTCAACGATAACATGATCACCTTGGATACATTTATTTCTCAAAGCTTTGAAACATTACATCCTAGCTGATGTGTCTTATATGGAAGATACCAAAACTTCACTACCCCATGTGAACGCAAGTGGACTGCGAACCACGTGCACCCCATCACTCCACTCGATCCATCCAAACTTTGGCAAAGTATCAGCAATCTGACCAGCCAAGCTGGAAAATTTCACCTCATAAGACAAGCTCTGGTTTTGTGGACTAAACACAAGTGTGCTTGGTGAAACACTGATCTCAACTGAATCTGGCCCAAACACCTTAACCTTATAAACACTGTCCTCAAATTGCCCCACGTTCTTCACCATTCTCTTACGACTCACGACTTCTTCAGTGGACTTGAAAACAATAGAGAAAGATGGGTAGTTTAGATCCCCAGGATTATTTAATCCCATTTTGGAACAATCCACACTCACATCTTTTACTATAATTCCAATATCGGTTTCTTTGTAGCCAATGGAACACAGAAACCCGATATAGTCATTGACCTCGAGATCATAGACCAAACCAGGATCAACAGCCCTGTTTGGATCTACATGACCAGACCCACTTTCAAATGGTGTGGAATCATTCCCTGTAATGAAATCTCTAATGTTTCTGCCCGTGTTATCCAAGTTATAGGCAGTTGTCATGAGGGCAGATTTTATTTCTGCTGGGCTCCATTTTGGATGAGCTTTACGGAGCAATGCTGCTAAACCACTCACATGGGGGCATGCCATAGAAGTACCATACTGAATACTGAACTCGCCTCGTCTAGGATCTGATTCAGATGGCTTACTTGCTCCGCTCCAGCTTGCCAAAATGTTGACACCTGGAGCAATCAAGTCTGGCTTGATTATCTCTGGAGTTACGTCATTAGGCCCACGGCTTGAAAATGGTGCGACCTGTGGTGCCGGTGGTGAGGGCCCAATCACTGTTCCTTTGAAGATGATTGTAGCATTTGGAGATGGTTGCGTTCTGATATAGTCTTTGATTTTACTCCCAGCTGTCGGACCTACCATTGTAGCAGGAAGGGCGTAATCCTGAGCTGGACCTCCAGGCCCACTAGCGAGTTCATTGACGATGATCATGCCAGCCCCTCCGGCGAGCTTCACTGCATTAGCTTTCTGATCATTGCTGTTGAGGCCCCCCTCACAAACGACAACTTTATCCTTGATATTGCCTTTGGGTTTGAGAGTCCCAGGCACACACCGTGGGTGCATATGATCGCCAGCATACACTATCGGATAATACCAAGGACCGAGTGGTTTTCCAGAGTAAAGAGAAACACCATGGAAAACACTACCATCACCAAGATTGACATCAGCAGGGAAATCACGATCGATCGTTGATGCACCAACAGTCAGGATCCATGGAGCAAAGTTCTCGAGAGATGTCTTTCCAGGTCCAGAATTTCCAGCTGCACAAGAAACTAATACACCTTGTTGGACAGCACCAAATGTACCAATAGCGAAAGGATCTTGGTAGTAGTAGTAATCATCGTCCTCTTCCCTTGCTATGCCAACTGAGATAGAAATCACATCAACGCCATCAGCAACAGCTTCATCAATCCCAGCTAATATGTCAGCCTCAGAACATTCTTCTATCCAACATATCTTATATGCAGCAATTCTGGCCTTGGATGCCATGCCTTTGGCTTCACCAACCGCATAATTATAGTACCCGGCATCCTTGACTGGCGAACCAGCTGCAGTTGATGCAGTGTGGGTGCCATGTCCATCTGTGTCTCTTGGTGATCTTGATTCAACCTCCTCATCAATTGGCCCGTACTCTGCTTCATACGCTGCCGAGAAAAATTTTGCACCAATCAACTTGTTATTACAAGATGTGATAGGAAAATCTGTGCCTGACACACAGCTCCCCTTCCATCTGGCTGGTATTGGCGAAAGCCCCTCATCAGAGAAGCTGCGACGCTCAGGCCAGATACCAGTATCTAACACCCCAATGATAACATCATCAGCATAGTCTGAGTTAGGCCAAAGCCCTGAAACTTTATTAAGGCCAAGGAAGTCAGGTGACCGTGTTGTGTGGAGGCGTCCTTTACGTTCTAGTAAGACTGATAGAATGCCTGGGAGTTTACGGAGAGTGGAGGCTTGGGATGGGGTGAGGCGGGCTGCAAACCCATGTAGGGTGTGGTCATAGGTGTAGAGAAGCTTGGTAGGATGGTGGGGAGAGGGAGTGAGGGAAGTGATTGTTGAAGTGTACCAGTGTTTGTAGGTGGTGAAGATTTCAGGTTTATGCGATTTAGATACATGGACAATGTAAGTACGTGGTTTTTCATTGGCAAGAGTGATGGTAAAATTGCTGCATAGAAAGAGAAGGAAGACAAAATAGGGAATCATTCCGACTCCGGTGTGTTTCCTTACCATTGCTAGAGGTGTGGATGAAGCATGAAACCAGATCCAATATAGATATATATATATATAAGAAAAAATCTAATTGTCGAGGGAATGGGCGAGGAAAACAGCGAGGGAGGGAGACTTATCCAGAATTTTTGTATTACTTTATATATAGCATGATTTCCTCGTGGATCTGATGCATGTGCCTACCTTCGTACAAATGAATTACATAATGAGAATGCAGACTAGTGGGGAATCTTCAATAATGACAATAATATAAAGATAATAATGGTGATTGTTTAGTGCAACTCTTTTTATGTAAACTATTCTTCTGACACGTCTACATTGTGATAATAATAAATAATTGTCGTGGATCACATTGTGATCAAAAATATTCTAGGTAGGTTTACTTGCTGGCTGTTTTGTCTACCATTCGATGATATTCAGATCTTTGACGAGATACATCTACAGTGCAGAGGTGACTAGTACTACCCTTCGTTATATCTTGTGGAAGCTGATAGAAGCATCTCAAATCAAACATTAAAAGGATTGAAACACCAATTACTCTGTCGATGACAAGCATTATTAAGTGCAACTACATTTCTACAGCAAGTATTGCCTTTTTTCAAGAATAGCAATTCCATAGTCAAACAACACACTTGCAAATCGCAATTTTATTTATCAAACTAAATAATCAACAAATACATGCACTTTGGCCTTCAGAATTAGCAAGAGACTGCCTCAGAGCAAAAAACAAACACCTGATGAGGGTCACAAATTGTTCAACCAGAGACACAACGCAGCGCAATACATAAATTTATTTCATTAATTAGCATTGCTCAAAACAAAACTAAAAGTGAATATGCAAATAATTGACGCTCTTCGTTTTTCATTCAAAACTAAAAAGTGAATATGCAAATATTACTAATCAAAGGCCAGTGACGGAGCTAAGAATTTTGTTAGAGTGATGTCATAATTAATTAAATATAATTTATTATTTACTTTAACATAAATTTTTTAATTTGAACAATACATAAATGACTACAAAACTTCATATAATCTAATAAAAAAATTTCATTGAAAAAAATGATGAAGATCACCTTGGATATATAAAAATAGAGTTCTATAATTTGAAATTTTACACATCTACGTCTATGAAAACCAAAAAACTCTCTCCCCCCTCCCTCTCCCCAGGTAGAATAAAAAAAAAATATTACAACTAGCTTCAACGCATTTTCATACCCGAAAATTGTTTCATGATTGCTTCGTTGTCAATGCCATAAAAAACTTCTTTTTCAATATACGTAACTAAACAATCATTCATCCAGTCAGCTCCCATTCGATTTTGTAATCTACTCTTCACTATATTCATAGCAGAAAATCTTCTCTCAACTAAGGCGGTGGCAATTGGTAGGGCGAGTGACAATGTTATGAGTAAATAAACCATGGGATAAACAAATTCCTTCTTGGTCTCAACCATCTTCTTTGCTAAACTGCTGATTCCATTGACATTTGAATATTCATTGTTGGAACACATATCAATAACATAAGTTTCCAATTGATCGTGAAGTACCATGAGATCAATCACTTACTATCAAAAGCTGAAAAAGAATCACTTGAATTTAAGCATGCCATACAAAAAAGCAATTCGGTGTCCACCTCATCAAAGCGGTTATTTAGCTCTTGGAGATGCATATCTATGTTGGTATAGAATAATTCAACTCGATAATGATATATGTTGGTTAATTTTTCAGTATTGCGTCGTGATCTTCCTCGTTGTATAAATGTATCATTTATCTCAAGAACAACAATATCATGTTTTGATCAATGAAGCAACTTTGTCCACAAGTATATCTCATCCATCTTCCCTCATCATTTGCAATCGTTGTTTGGAGATTTTAACTAAGGTCGTTGCATTGGCATTATCTTGATCTTTTCATTGTAATGCTATTGACAAATCTCAGGTTATCGCCAATATATCATTCATTAAGTACAAATTGAAGATGAACTCAAAAGATTTCCTAAAATCTAATAAAGCATATGCTTCTCCCTTCTGATCCGAGTTTAAACCATGTTTCACAACAATCTAGAGCACATCAATCACTGAAGAAATATTAAGAAGCAAATTTATCAAGGTTTTATAATAAGACCCCCAACGTGTATCACCAGGCTGTTTGAGATTGGTTTCTTGATTCAACCCTTGACCACTTGATAGTTCGCCACTATTGAGTTTATCAAGAATCTTAATAGCTTGTTTGTCTCGAAAAATTTACTGACGCTTGCATGCTTGCATGAAGGTGCAACAATGTTCACCGCACTTGAAACCAAGTTGAAGAGTAAAACAATTTGGGGGTGAATCTTTGCAACATGGACAAACGCCAACTGAAGCTGATGTGCAAAACAATGTACATAAAATGCATACTTATTTTCCTTGAGAATCAAAGATTTAAGTCCATTAAATTCTCCTTGCATATTATTGCTCACCCCATCATAACCTTGGCCACGTAACCTTGTTATATTCAACTTATAATCGGAAAACATTTTTACAAGTGTTATCTTGAGTGAAATTGTCTTTGTTTCAGAGACGTGCATAATACCAAGGAAACATTCAACTATACATCCCTTCTTGTTCACATAGTGCAAAACAACAACCATTTGCTCTTTGACTGATACATCACGAGACTCATCAATAAAAAAACGGCAAATAATGCATCTCCAAGATCTTTGAGTATAACAAGAGTGGTCTCACATGTAGCTCCACGTGTAATATCTTTTTGAATTTCAAGTGCAGTGAGTTTGTGGTTCTCTGGAACATTTTTTAGAACCACGCTCTTGATGTTATCATTGTGATTAGCTGTATATTGTAAAAGATCCAGAAATTTTCCATAGTTCATTGAATTTATTGATTCATTGTCACCACGGAAAGCTAATCCTTGTCACAGAAGAAACCGAATGCAATCAATTGAAGTTGATAAACGAATCTAGTATTCAGTTTTCTCTGCATCAGATTGTTTGGAAAAAAAAATGATTGGATACGATGTTTTTGATTCATCAAACTTTGACTCTTCAGATAAGTTTGAGTGTGCAGACATTAGGCTTTCCTACATGAGTTTCATGTTTTTTTTTTCCCAATTACTGAACCCTTCAACAATCACCACCCTTTGTTCCTCGACACTTCTAAAAAGATAGCAATGGAGACAAAAGGCGGCATCCTTTGCTATGCTATATTCTAACCAACTCTTATACTCGGTGAGCCAAGCTACATTAAAATGTCGTAGCGCGCCTCCTATTTTTTCTGTGGGAACGTGTAGTTCATCGGCTGACAAGGACCTCTTTGCAAATAAGCTCTTATAACCCCCTCTTGATCATTCGGAAGATAATCAGAAATAAAAAGTCTTAAACTAGGATCTGTTGGAAGATTTGATATATCAATCTCTAAATGACTTTTCTTTGAGATTGCATCTGATAAATTATTGTCATCCTTATTTTGGGTTGGCGGGTGGTAAATCACTCACTGAGTTTCTTTTTAAAAACTTATCCATAACTGAAATAAAACGGAGACTATATTAGATTGCATTCAATATATTTATGTATCCTAAAACTTTATATTTATATATATATATATATATATATATATATATATATATATATATATATATATATATATAATAAAAGCATTCAATATATTTATTTATCCTCATTTAACAAATTCACATTTGGATGCCATCTAAAAGGATGTTCACCGATTTTCTTCAATAAAGATGAATAAGTTTGCAACTACATTAAATTTTCATAAAAATAATCAGCTTGAAAAATAAAATCTTAAGACTCCTAGTCTAAGACTTTATATTTGCATTATAAAGAATGATTAAGTATTGGTTGTGAGTCCGTTCAAATTTCAATTTTCTAACATATTAGTTAATCAATTTTCTAAAGTTATGGATAATGCATTATAAAGTTAATCAATTTTCTAAAGTTATGTTGATGCATTATATTTGCATTCTAAAGGATGATTAAGTATTGGTTGTGAGTCCTTTAAAATTTCAATTTTCATTAAAAAAATCTTCACACTGTAAAAAATGGTTTGTGTTTCATCAAAATTAGCTTGAGATTTGAAAAACGAGAAAACCCCATTATCGAGTCTACAAAAAAAAGGATCTAATTAAGGGGTCTAACTGAGAAAAGGGATCTAACTGAGAAAAACTGAGAAAACCCATTACAGTTTCAGAGTTTAAATCAATAAAGGGGTCTAACCCAGAAATCTGGATCTAATTAAGAGACTCAACAAGTTGATTCACTCAAACAGAGCTCCCCTTTTTACAAGTTGGGCTTTCCACTACTATAAATCAAAACATACTAAAAATGCCAATGATGACCTTAATTGTCAAAGATTTATATGGGTGAATCATAATCAGTCATTGTAAACACTACAAGAAATACTGTCATTAATAAAGTTTCAAAAACGCTATGGTAGGCTACCATAGCGTTTTAGCAAACGTTGTGTCTGCCGAAGTTATAATAGACACAAGGTTTATTATAGCGTTTTAAAAACGCTATTGTAAGTTGACTACGATAGCGTTTCAGAAACGCTATGGTAGTTCTATTATAACATTTTTAAAACGCTAATGTAAGTTGACTACTATAGCATTTTAGAAACGCTATAGTAACATTATTTATAGCGTTTCTGAAACGCTATAGTAAGTCTATTATAGCGTTTTAAAAACGCTATTGTAAGTTCACTATTTATAGCATTTCTGAAACGCTATAGAAATTCTATTACAGCGTTTTAAAAACGCTATTGTAAGTTGACTTTTTTTTTTGCTATCAAATGACTTTTTATAACATCTTATAAGTTTTATTTTGAGAAAATAAAAATCTAAATGTGCCAGGGGCAAAGTAATGTAATTAATCGAGTCACAAAATCTATCAAATAATAAAGATAATGTAATTAATAAGATAATATATTACACTTATGGCACTTGGGATAACAAACTAGAAATTAAGCGATGGTTTTGCCCAGTGGATCAATGAGAATCATGCTAACACCACCCGCTTCTCTAACAAAAATGACTTTTTCGCTTCTTAGGTCTGGGAGTTCAAAAGCACAGACAACAATCTTCCCCTTTATCAAGCTACGATCAAGAGTGTTGTTCTTGCATAAGCTGAAAAAACAAATCAAGACATATAATAATTAGCACTATATGAAGATGAGTGTTCATCAAGCACATTGGACAAGCATATATATATACCTTGCATATATTTTGAGCTGAAACACACCAGGAGCAGCTGCTGCACTTGCATTAATAATCTCATAATACATGTCCATCTTAAGAGGGTTTATTGATCGCCCCTGCAAATTTAAAGGTTTTTAGAGTAAATAAATAGTGGGTATTACATATACTACAAATGTTCCTTGGGCAGGAATTCATGAATTTGCATTTAATAGTACTAGCAGCATGGTTCGTCAATTACCTTAAAAAATTTTGAATTCCCAAGATGCAATATGGACTCAAATTGACGATCAATAGAACTAGCAGTTATGGTGAGTATCCAGGGAGCAACATTAGTTGCAGTGCCTGGGAAGAAATAATTTCCAGCTGAAGCAGAAACGACTATTCCTTTCCTAAATGCATGAAATCCTCCAATCGTTATCGAGTGATGGAAATAACTTGGTTGTTGTGGGTTCGGACCTGCGGAGGTTGAAATTATGTATACGCTATCATTAATGGCATCATCAATGGCTGCAAGAAGGTCAACATCGCTACACAAGAAAAACCAACATGCCTTGTAGATAGCAAGCCTAGCACTAGGTGCGCCTCCCCTTGCAATACCAGCGGCTAGTCCATATAGGCTCACATTGGTCACCACTGACCCAGCTATAGTAGGCCTACCTTGGTGGTTGCAGTGACTCCATTTGTTAAACATAAACTCAAGAAGCACAGAATGGTGAAACCTGTAGAGAGTTCCATGATTTTGAAAAATCTTTGACACCACAAATGAAGAAGCTTCAATTTCATGCTGCACCCTTTTATAACTTTCGGGTTTTGGAATTTTCAAATGCCGCTTTGAATTAAAACCACTCAACTCCACCATAGAAGGTTCCCCCTTCCCGGTAGATTTCGGTTTCTTCCCTCCAATTCTCCTGTCAACGTGTAAATCTGCCAGTAGTTTTCAGTAAAACATTAACAAAATTCAACTTGATCTATATGATTTTCCTCAGACTTGAATTTCTCGATCAAGTCCAATATTTCACTTTGGTTTTCACTGTAATGTTGAGAAGGTGAAAAACAGGGCAGTTCATAGTAGATTTTGAAACCACATACAGAACATGAATAAACAAAGCACTTGTTAATCAGGAAAGCGTATTTTGATTGCGACATATGTGCACGACCTCTAGACTGCACAAAACTTGCAACCGACTGTGGTAAATCATATCTGATTACTAAGCAGCAAGTCTGAATATCAAGACCTTCTTCTCCAACTTTTGTTGCCACCAGCAGATTCAGCTGCCAAGCAATACAAAATTAGAAATAAACACCTCAAGTCAAAAGAGAGGTCCATAAGAATAGCTCAAATTCAGTTTTAATAGCCTTACAGATTGTAGGTTTGGAAGACACTGAATGGAAATAAAACATTGATCTTACCTGTATGACATCATTCCAAACCAATGAGCTTACCTAGAGGACGCAGGGCCATTTCTTTGTGGAATATATAATCCTCATGTAAGCCATCTCCATGCATTTGTACACTAATGCAACAGAAGCCATTTCTTAGTGTCTTTCATACTGCTGAGAAACAAACCTATGAATGTAAAAAGCATACGACGTCAACAGGGAAAAATTAGAGGTAACGCAACCAATTTTTCAAAATTTGTTGGCCACTCAGTGTGCATCTCACTTTCATGAACTTGATTTGTTACTAAGATCACTAAATTCTAAGAATATGCGTTACCATTTACAAAGAATAATGTACTGAATAAAATTATGTACACTTGGTGCATGATTAAAAAAACAGAAATGTGTGTGCAGAATGTTGTGTCGGTCCAAATAGGTTATAGAACCCCACACTAGGAAATTTGCCTAGCAACTGAAAGCTAATGGCCCCATCTACCAGTTCATAGCACTTGTATTTCACAAGTCTAAGATTTCTTTCCTGTTTTACATTGTTCATTTTTTTATCTATTACTTGAGCTCCTAGTAAGATATGTACCTTCTTCGTTAGTAATATATTTCTATTCTTCTACATATCAAGCAGTAGCCAAAAAAAGAAGAAACTAGAGGTCGAGACTTTTTGGTGGGGTAACAATTCAACCTCTGAAAATTCCAAGATTATTCAAAGAAATCACAACTACATGAATAGGTTTTTCAGTTTTTACCATCCAGGTTTTAATAGAGAAGTAACAACACATTTCATACGGAGAAATAAGGAGCCATCCCAAGCAAAAAGGTTTTCATTTAGATAAAACTAGCTTAAGGTGATCCAAGATACACCAGTTTAATTTACTTGTGCCCGATTGAAACTAAAGAAATATAATCCAAGAACAAGAACTGTAGTGCCATTGTTCCTCAAATGTGCTCCTATTCCCTCTGAGGTGAAACTCTCTATCATTTGTGGAGACTCTAAGGTGCCAAACTCAACAACTTCACCTGCTTCCTTTCACACACAAGTCCTTTTCTATTCGTCCCCCATCCCTTGGTCCCTACAGCACTCAAGCAAAGCTCTTCTTACAACTCATCTCACTCATGAACCCAACCCAACCCAAACTTCAGCTTATAGTTTGCGAGCCTAACCAAGCTGGAATAAAACTTGGCTCAGCTGAAGCTCGTGGTTTGTGATTCACAGGCATGAAGAGGCACAGGAAACGAATACAGAAAATGAAATAACTGGACAGAACACAACTCAGGACCATGGAATGCAGCAGAAAGAAATAACCCAAAAACTTAGATATGTGGCATACAACGTGACACAACACAAGAAGTAAATAAATATAAAGTGTCTATACAGCTTCTCAAAACTTACTTGCACAGTTTTGCAGTTTCACCATACAGGTGGTCATCTCTATATGAGTTATCATATAATTGGAAGGTTCTGACAGTGATGGCCCATACAGAAAGTTTCAAAGCAGCTGAGAAGTACAGACCTTTAGATTCAAGTTCCCCATATTGCGTTCTGCACAAAGAATATTGAGGGAACTGGGATTAATACAGTACAATACCAGATTAAGCTTCAAAAGAAAAGTTAAAAAGTCAAACAAGGTCATTACGAAAAACCTCAAGAGGAACAACTTTATGATTTAGAAAGTACCTGGTTTGAACTTCCTAATGGCAATGATCTCCATGGCACATCTTCAGATTGGGCTCTTCTACGATCAACAGATCTGTTGATGGAGGCCGATGCCCTTGCACGCCTAGCCACTATGATGAAGAATCAGAGCAAATGGAATAAAAAAAATGCATCAGTAACAGAGTGGTTTCCGTTGTCAAATTGAAAAATGAAACACACAATGCCATTTAGATGAGAAAAGTCCAGCTACGAGTCATTATGCGAGTACCTAGATGGATTATGCCAACAGGAGTCCCTGGACTTGACCCAGAGACACCTGAAGATGACCCTGGGTGAAATCTAGGAATGGAGTTAGAAGCCCAACCTGCAAATGGTGGATATGGTGATGGCTGCAGTGGTGGTAATATGTTAAAACACACTTAGAATATATTAGAAGTACACCTTGAAACACGCTTAGAATATGTTAAAAGTGTCTAATTTAATTTACCTCATGAGCATCCGATGGAAAGAAATATCCGACTCTTGATCTTTGTCCTCTTGGTGTGTTGCTGACCGGAGATGGACCCTGAGCACCAATGGGTTTATTAGAAACATTGTTCACTACAAGGAGATTGGATGTTTGTAGAGGAAACGCAGGAATGATATTAGTAGCCAGTCCATATCGTGGAGATGATGATAGCTGCAATAAAGAGAGGAAAACAAAAACATATTAGTATATTTAAAGTAAAACCTTAAAACGTGTTTAGTATATATGTAACGAGCAACTGATTCCATTTAACCTGACGAGCATCTGATGGAGTGAAATTCACTGCTCTTGGTGTTTCACCCCTTGATGTGTTGCTAATCGGAGATGGACCCTGAGAATCAATGGGCCTCCTAGGAAAAAGGGGAGCCGATTATTTTTCTAAAAATAAAAACCCAACATTTCATTTTTCTAAAAACAGACTGATAAAATCGCAAAACAAAGTAGAAATGCAAAAAATCACATACTTATAAGAGTAGTTAAAGATATTTGTGCTTGCGGATCTCAATGAACATACTCCAAGAGTGCCAATTATTGTTGATCGTTGTAACCCCCAACAAGTACTGCTCTACTTCATCCCACAAGCCACTTGTTATCAGGTCGGTCACATAATTCACGTCTAGAAATAGCCTGGTCTCTTGCTCAAGTCTACAGAAAACACCATGAATCAAAATCAAAACATCTAACAAAATACAAGGAACGGAATGAAACAAATCAAAGATCAAAGAAAAGATCGTGATTCATTACATATGAGCCGATTGGGCCAGGTTGTTGTTGATCAGGAAGTGAAGTATCAAGTGCAAACAATAGTCTGTCATTGGATTTGATTGAACCATCTTGTACTAGTACAGAAGAAACACAAAATCAATGGAAAAAAACCTGTTAAGGAATATGAAAACAAATCCTGATGAGGAAAACTAATCCATGAAACAAAACAACTAGATCAAAGAGAATTGAACAAGAAAAAAGTATCACAGTGCATATTCATCATAAAGCATGCAAAAATATCACAGTGCATATCAATTTCCATTAAAAAAAATCGCTACCAACCTGAATACGAGCTCCAGACCTGTTTTGCATGTTCTTGATGGTCTCACCCCCTTTACCAATAATAACGCCAACCTGTATGACATCATTCCAAACCATGAGCAGAGATAACCAAATGAATGCTAAGAATGAAAAAGGTAGGCTGTTACCTTTCCATTTGGAATTGTTATCTGTTTGCTCGTGCTCTGGCCATAAATTCCATACAATATTTACAAGATCTTCTTCCATACAATATTTACAAGATCATAAATTCACTACTGATTAAGATTACTAGCTTATCTCATTACATCAGCTGCTTTCATATGGAATGAATATGGGTAAACAGTTGGGATGAATGATCACTGAAACTCAAAATAGACTTCCATCTAAAACTTGAAAAACTATAAAACTTTGGGTACACAGTACATTATACAAAACTTAGCCAAAGCAAAGTAGACTAATCATTCACCTCCAAACGACGCAATGACAGTAATAGAGCCAACCACTGATCCTGCAGCACTTGCTGCAGCTGCAAACCTACTTGCTCCAATCATGGGGATCAGAGTTCCTAATGTAGGTGCTAAAGCACTAAATCCTGCAGCTATTGCTGGAGCAGCCAGACCTGTGAAAGAAAGGAGCTGTGTACCATGTTAAAAAATTGTTGTAATTGCTCCATTTCGCCACCTTGTTCTTCATCTCCGCATGCATCACCAATTTGGACAAGTATTTCATAAGCCTTATTTCTTGTTTTCTTATTAGCCTATAAACAAAATGATTTAATTATTCACCAAACTCTTTCCCCTAAAACTAAAAATAGAAAAATGATGCATTGAGTATTAAATAGACATCTGATGGAACAGGTCTAGAATGAATAAGCAACACTGACAATGAAAGCCGCTAGGCAGAAAAAGTAAATAAACAAAGTAACGAAACACAATCCTATCACTCCACTATTACAAAATAGGTATGAAATGCCAATTAGAAGTGGAAAAATTAGACCTAAGCAACATTTTGTGGCAGGGATGTGCCTTTAGGTTGGACTTAAAATCAACAACTTGATCACAACGCCTCTTGCCAGCCTCGCTCAAAATATTTCCAGCAAGCAACCTGTCCACCAACAGGAGAATGTACACCCAAAAATTTCAACGAAAGAAACAGCGAAACAGGACTAGTTTGTTGTATTGTCATAATCAAATTGTCCAATTCAACCCTTCTCCTACATAGGAGAATCGAAACCTTAACCATATGATTAGCAAATTAAAAAAGATTTCCAGACAGGTAGTACTCATAAAAAATTGCAAACCCAAATGAAAAAGCTCAACACTTCATCAAAGTTGTATTCTTGCCAACATATCCTTATCATAGTAAACCAAAAAAAAAAAAAAAAAATTCAAACTAGAAATCTTAATCAACTAAGGCCCTGTTTAGTTCAATGGAAGATACCTGAAATAAAATATAGTTTTCAATTGAACTACTAAAACCAAGGAAAGTTCGTGTTTTTGAATTAAGATGTCATAAGAAACCAATGACCATATAGCTTTATCTTTGCAGAAATTTGCCAGAATGGCTTGTAGAAGCAACGGTCTAAATGAGTAAATCGTGCATTTACAAAGAGAAGAAGTGTAGTAGCATTTTGAGGTTTACCTTGTTGTTCCATCAAACCTGGGAGGAGGGGCTGAATTGGTGTCCAGAACAGGTGGAAGAACTTCTTGCACAATTCTGAATCACAAAAAAAAAAGAGACCCATCACATTACCTCATCAAAAAAACACAAAGTACTCGATAATCCAATAAAACAGGACACGAGACGATTCAAAGCACAAAAATGCATTGATTCAGAAACCCCATCAAGCATGTCAAAGAAAGATCGAGAAACTAATACAAGAATTCAGAAATCCTACCCAGTTGCCATTTTTTCTTGTTAATATAGGAGCTCTGGTTTTTCCTAATTGATTAACGAAAACTTGGTTTGCTAACTTGAACAAAAAAATTGATGAATAGAGAGATATCATTACCAACTTTCTGCTAGCAAATTTCATTTACCAACTTTCTAAAATGCCCTTATTTCATTTGAAAGGAAATATCTTTTATCCCATGTATAGACATAATGCCCTTATTTCATATGAAAGGAAATATCTTTTATCCCATGTATGTCTTACCTTCGGTAAAAACCTCTCAACACATGAGAATAAACATTTCATCACATTTGATGCTGAGCTTAAAGCTACTTTTATCTCTTTGATGCTAACCTGCAAATCATGAAATTTCATTGTGATATACTCTATTGAAAACTTTGGTAGCCAGAAAAAATATATACCCAGAATTTGTTACTGATCATCCAGGAACAGAAAGTGCTGGTAGAACAGGACAGATATATTACTCTGACATTGCCATCGATCGAAAGACGAAGTGAGGCATCCTGCAACGCTTTGATTGCTTCTGATATGGAACTTGAATACTCCCTTTCCAAAGAAGATCATTTATCCAAACATGGCATCTAAAACAGTCCAAACAAAATAATAAATTAGGTATGTGTACTACACAATATGCCAACATAATCAAATTACGTTGGATGTCCAATCCACAGAACAATATAATATTTTTAATTTTTTTAGTGAATCATGTTCCCTTTAAACTAATTGCAAATGTTCAGACATAACTTTCCATTCCCATTGAGTTCATTCACAACAAATATGCAAATGATAAAATGGATGCTAGTACTTGGAAATTGGAATGGCATTCCAACTTTGGAGAAATACCATTAAAGGGCCACCAGAAGCATGGAGTACCCATCGTGGGTTCTCTGGAGAAGGCCGCTCTAGTTTGTAAATCTAAAGCAATTATTGTGGATAACACCAACTTGATTATATACATGGATAATACTTGCAAAGACACCTCAACTTTTGCATACACTTTTTCCAATCACGCATTTTGTATACACTCCTAATCACTTGCACATAATATTTGTTATCACGTCTGATTGGATTTTCTATTCTGATTGAATTTGCAAAACACTTCAAACTTTTATCTCTTTAGTGTGCAAACTGCCAGCATTCACCCACTAATATTCTATTCCATGTGACAATGAGGAGGGCTTTTCTTTTTCCAGGTTCAAGTCAGACCTTTCATGTATCACACAAACAGTATTATAAGCTTGCTAGGAAAATCTAGAACTATACTAATGTTTGGAAGGCTTCTTGCTTCTCATACGGCCTTTTCTCTGTTTGTTTTAAGATTTACTGGCTATTATATTCATCATTCAGGGAATGCAGTACTTTTATAAAGAAACAGACAAGAGATGTCATCGCAGAGGTATGCAAAAAGATAGAACAACAATTTAGTAATTAGTCTAGATAGGTATGCAAAAGATAACACACGGGGTTAAGGACACATTTAATAATTTAGAGGACTTGGCAGAAGGGTTGCTAAACCATTATAGTTGTCGAAATATTCTATTGCTCAATAGTTTTCGAGGACCATGGACTTGGAAATGTCTTGGCATTGTCATGCAGTAGACATGGGTAAACTTGGTTACTAATTAAACACTACAGAAGGGTTCTATAACAATAAATTAGAAAAAATTACCCAAATGCCTTGGCAGTATCATAGCATTCTTGGGTCCAAACAAGAGACTTCTTTATGTCATAGAACCTTTGTGTTAGACAATTCAAATTCAACATCACCTCTTTATCACATCCAAATAAAATATGTCTAATCCTACTAAACATGAAGAACAAAACTTATCCAATTTATGAATTCAAAGGAGTTTACCAAGCCAATATTTATTTTACAGAATAATTTTTACATCTTTTTAACATGTAATGGAAATACGTTGAATTATAACCATGCTGCCCTACTAGCTATCTAAGTCTATTGAGGTAATCTACATCTAGATTTGTAATTCATTTTAGCCAACCTTGATTGCTTGTTTTATTTTTCATTTTTAATGTTATATTTTGCCTTTATAAAAGTATTTTTGAGCATTGAGGATATGTGCAGGAAATTATTTACACACTTATTTATTCTCAGAATGAGTTTTCTTATCCATACGAGAAAGCAAGGTTGTCCCAAGGAAACACTAATATTTGTTGAATTCTTGAGCACGTCATAACACTAATTCATAAAATTGTAAGCACAAAATGCATTTTTCATGAGAATAGTCTTACTTGAGCTTCAAGGATATTAGATATTATTTCTGCCTTCTTCAACTGTCCAACTGTAGTGTGCTTATTTTCAACAGAATCATGCAACTCTGATATTTTGGCAAAAAGGGCATGAAGTGATTTCTGCAGAGAAACAAAATAAAATTTGATGTTTGATGAACAACACTGAAAGCAACATAAAAGCACACATTATAGAAGCGAAAATGAATTGGTAGTAGTTCATAAGCAATTCAATTCTAACTTACTTGGTCAAATAGATATGGATGAAAAATAGGAATGTATATTTGTTCAAGAAGTTGTGCTTGATAATCTACAATTCTACATTACCCTGTTATGCTACTATATAACCTAGGGAGCACTAATACTTTCAAAACCCATTGCATGGTGTCCGATACAGCTTCAATATGTGTCCTGCGGTCTTTGGAGTGTGGGACAGTCAAGAGGAGAGTTTGTCTTTTTGCTTATGCGTACTTATGCTATTGCAAGTGTTGTGGCTATGATGCATGTTTGTTTGTTTGTTTGACAAATGACTCAGATGACTTTGGTGTTTATGATTATTTTTTTACTGGTGTAATATAGATTTCTAGTTATAAAAAAACATATTATTTTAATGGTGTGTCCTACCGGTACCATTATCTTCACAGTGTCCTTATCCATGCAACTCAGTGTATAACTTTCTCCTGTCGGAAGCTTATCAACAAAGTTCACAAGTAAATGAGAAAATACACTTCTGAATGCAATGTTTGTTAGACTGTTATTGTTGCTATTATTTTCTTCAACTTTCTACTCTCTTGCAAAGAAATAAATAAAACCAAGACTCCAGATTTCTAAATACACAAATTATGAGAAGTAGATGAGCAAAACATAAGACAGAATCACTGCAATTGTTGCTCACTGCCACAAGATCTAATGTGAGAAGAAGGTGACTAACCTGAGCTGTAGTTAACTGTGCATTCATGGAAGCCTTGGCTTTCGCATTAACATATCTCCATTGTAAATAACGGTTGTAAAACATACGTAGAACATGAACATTTTCAGTGTGGCTTGAAACCTTCCTAGCCTTGTTTGTGTCTGCCCCATTCCCGAACTTGGTGTAGGATGGATGTGGTAGCAAAAGAATGCTACTTGACTTGAGAGAGCTTGGATTTGACTTGGAAGCCACAGAGGGGGTTGGCTTGTATACAGACTTGGTTACATTAGAAAAGGTGTGTTGAGAAATTGGGGAATTTAGAGAACGATGGCAGTCAGACACCTTGGGAGAATCTCCAAGAGAATTCCATGAATCACAACTCCTTGTAGCGGAGGACATAGTTGGAAATAGATCTGCCTCAGGCATGGAAGAGCGCAAATCCATATTGGGAAGACAGGGAGTGTTGCACATAATACCTTCCCTATCAACCTGCTCCTCCTCCTTATCCACTACTAAATTGGATGATTGGTTGATGCTAATGAAATGTCAACCAGGTTTAGGTTTTCCCAACCACAATTCCTACTGAGGCTCAATTGGAGCAGCTTAGCAGCGGCAGTGGACGATGATGTTACTGAAGCTGAAGCGGGAGAGCAGTTTGGAGAGGGAGAGCAGAGCGGAGCGGAGAGGGAGAGCAGAGTGGAGCAGAGAGGGAGACCACAACGCCGAGAAGTAGATCAGGCGGTGAGCAGAACGAGAGCAGTGAGGAGAGGGAGAGTGAGACTAGAGCAAGCTTCCTTCGTTTCTTTCTTTTCTTTCTTTTCTTTCCTTCTTTTCTTTCTTTTCGATCGTGAGGGAAATTTGGCGCTTTGTGAAATTTTAACTCCAGCTCATTTGATAGCATTTTAGCAATGTAAGAGATATGAAATGGGACAAACCTTGGACTTTGCATAGCACTAAGTGAAAAAGTGTTATTATCGTGCTATAATGGGTAGTTGTGGTGCAGTGAAATAATTAAAATTCCACTACTGGAAACAAAGAAACATGCAAAAGTATCTTAATTTGCTCCAATGGTGCTACAACAGTCTTCGAGAGACCTCAGGCAGCACCTCCAGCAATCCTCGTCTGGTTTCCTCACTTTCCTGCACAAGAAAAGAAGAGAAAAATCAGATTTTTATAGATTACATGAAGGGAAAGGTTAAAGGAAGAGGAGATTGGGTTGCTTAGTGCTTACGATTCCTTTGTAGAGTGAACCAACACAGTTAGCACCTGGACGAAGAAGAAGAAGAAGGTTTGGATAGTTATAGATATCTAATACTTCTGAAGATGATGAAATTTGGGGGTTTCCCTCATCATGTCTTTCCCTTAATCAATGGAGTGTAAAGAAGAACAAAAGTACTGTAACTCTTGGGAGAGATTTGAAGTTTTGAACCCCTATCTCTGACTCTTTGTGAATCTGGTGGAGATGGAGTGTGTAGAAGAGATTTGAAACCATAGAATCCTTGTTAATGGTGGAGTGTGGAGAAGAGATTTAAGAGATTTGAGGGATTTGATTGAAGCCCTAACTCTAGAGTGTGTAGATTGTAGAATTAGAGTATGAAAGAAAACGTGGAGCAAGTTGGGGGGGGGCAAATATTTTTTTTTCTCAAAAGTCGCACTTGCCCCCACGTGAATCCGTCCCTGTCAACGGCTGCCACACCCATTTTGCTATAGTACGAGATGGGGAGAGATCATCATGGAGAATAAATGTGAGTATCTGAATCTCCTAGGAGAAGACCTGTGTTCCATTGCTTGACCTGGATGAGTAGAAGAGATGTTTCTGTCGCATAGCATTCGGCCATTGTGCTGTCCATCACCTTGCCTCCAATTGTATTGGCTACCCTAGTTAGCACCTCACCTTGCAAAGAGACTGCAAAGACACCAATAGCACCTTGGAATGATCTGGCATAAAAACTAGCATCTTAAGTAACAATGATAGTATCCGGCTGTAAGGGGAAAGGGGAGGGTTGATGACTGTAGATACTATGAATGCTTCTATGAGTATTGACTGAGTGAATTTGGTCAGTGATAATCTTGATGCGATCAGTGGCTTCTCGAGTATAAGGGCCAAACACAAGGGTAGGAATGTTGTGGGAGGTGTTCCCATGGTTGGGTGCAGTGATGGCATTCTCCAAGATATGATGAGTCGAAGAAGATTCACTCAAAATGGAAGATTGGTTTGAGAACCAGGTTTTATGCCAGGTTTTCCAAGTATGTTGGAACTTAGCGAGAAACTTGATTGGACAGATAGTGATGTTGTTGAAAATGCAATTGTTTCTAGCTGACCAGATGGTACTAAAAAAGGTCGCAAATTGGGAAAACATCTCATCTTTGTTTCCAGTGAAGGATTTGGCAGATTTCCACATAAAATTAAAATATGTGGTTATTCAATTGGGGTATGCAATCTAACTAAATTAGATCTTGTTGAAAAATGTTGTGAGTCGGTTTTCATAAGAGAAGGAGTGCGTTGGGTGGGGCCTGAATTCGCCAAATTTCTTAAAGGATATTGTGCTAAAAAACATGAGGTGGAGTTGGTCGAGAAGACTTTTGTAGTGCTTTAGACCGAGAACTTCCTTATTATTATTTTTTTTTGGAATCCAAATCAGAGAGTCTGGGGCATCAGATGCTTTAATGATAGTATTAGTGATGTCGATAGCCACTGGTGAAGGAAACAAAAGGTGAATCAAATTCACGTTCCATTGCGGATCCTGATTGGAGTTCAAAGTCCAAAGCTCTGGGATTGAAGAGGGCACATTTTGTTGCAAGGTAGGGAGGGTGTTTTCCATAAGAAGAAGGTTGGGTTTAACCCAACAATCTCTCCAGAGGTCAATTGTATTACCCGACCTAACTTGCCATAACATATGATATTTCATCCTTTTAAGGGTCGCAAAATTACATCGCCAAGCAAATGAGGTGGTGGAAGGGGGCTTTGGCTATCTGGGCTAGGCTTTTATTGTTAAAATAAATAGCCTTAAGTTGGAGAGTTCTGGCAGAATGAGGGAGTGAGATCAGTTGCCACATGCTTTTAGCCATTAGGGCTAAATTCTTGGTCCTAGACATAGGAATATTAAGGCCTCCAAGGATTCGAGGCTGATAAATGAAATCCCAAGTGCATAAATGTTTGGCCTTGCTATCCGTAGCCCCATTCCTCCGGAAGTTTCGAGCTAAGTTATCCATTTTGTTTGTGATGGAGCAAAGGAGCAAAAAAGTTTGCATAGTATATACCGGGATTGAGTTAATAACAACCTTTATCATGATCATTCTGCCAGCTTGAGAGAGAACTTTGGATTTCCAGCTCGAAAGTTTGCTGTTGACTTTTTGATTAGGAACTGGAAATCATTGCCTTTGTTCGTGGAAAAAAGGATAGGAGAACCAAGATACTTATCCCTGGGTTGTAGTACTTCGATCCCAAAATTCTATTTATCATTTTTGAATGTCTTGGGTAGACGTTAGAGCTATAGAAAACTGGAGATTTGTCAAAATTGATGATTTGACCCGAAGCGAGACAATAATGATTGAGGATATCCTTGACCGAATGTGTTTCTGTAAGGGAAGCGCGACAAAACATCATAAGATCGTCTGCGTGAAGCAGATGGCTAATGGGGGTGAATGACGTCTAATTTTGATACCTTTGATCACGTTATCCGATTCTGCTTTACAAAGAAGGCAGGAAAACGTTTATGCCACAAGGATGAAAAGATAAGGGGATAGAGGATTTCCTTGGCGTAGACCCCTAGATTGTTTAATAGGAGAAAAATGAGTACCATTGAGGAGGACCTGAAGAGAAGTGGTGGAAACACATTGGGTGATCATTTGGGTCCATTCTGCCGAGAAGCCTAGTTAGGTCAAGATCTGTGCAAGGAATTGCCATTCAACTCTATCATAGGTCTTAGCCATATCAATTTTAATGGTCATCCAAGCTTGCTTCTTCTTTCACATATGGTTCATTTGAAAGAAGGTTTCATGGGCTAAGCTGACATTATCTGTTATAGAACGACCACCAAGAAATGCTCATTGATTTGGGGAGATGATGTTATCTAGCAAAGGTTTAAGTTTGTTAGCCATGATTTTAAATATAATCTTATAGATAACATTGCAGAGACCTATGGGTCAAAATTTGTCAGGAGAAATTGAATTGCCAACTTTTGGGATCAAAGCAATAAAGGTTTCATTCAGCTTGAGGTCGAGATGTCAAGTGATGAAAAATTGCGTGACCACCTTGAAGACATTTTTTTTAACAATCTCCCAATAATTTTTAAAGAAGAAGGCAAGAAAGTCATCCGACCTTGGGGCTTTGTGACTACCGAAGTCAAAAATAATCTTGGTGATTTCCTCTTCGGTTGGGATAGCCAGGAGAAATTCATTTTGTTCCTGAGTGATGACCGGTTCAAAGAGGGAGATAATTTTCGAACTCGGGGACAGGTTAGAGGTTTGGAAAATATTGTCAAATAATCGTTAAGTACTTTCCCAACCTCTTCGTGATTAGAGTGCCAAACATTATTTTCATCTTTACGGCGGAATATATGATTTCTCTTCCATCTAAGCAGGGTTGCTAAGTAAAAAAACTTGGTATTCTTGTCCCTGTCAAGAAGCCTGGAACTGCCAGATTTGTTCCACCAAAAGTGTTCCTCTCTAATCAAAAGTTCATCAAATCTATGCTCTAAGACTTTGATTTGAATAACATTGGATGTAGAAGAAAGTACATTTTGAGGATGGTCATGTGCCACTCGAGTCTTGGAGATGCAAAGTTGGATAATCCTGAACTCCACCCTATTCCATCTCGAGAGGGTGCAACTGAGATTTTTGGTTTTGAGATGAAAATTCCTAGCCGCGATCTCATGATGTGTATGAGACCAGGAGGAAGATATCAGGAATTCACATTTGGGGTTTCTAGACCACATATGAAAGAATCGAAAAGGCCTAGGACCATGGTGATGGGATTTAGTAACTAGTTGCAGAGCAAGGGCTTTAAGCCTTATCTAATTTAAGCATCGGAGTGACATCGGCCACCACACGGTGGTCCTTGGCTCACGTTTGCTACCTGTGCAAGTCTAGGTAAGTAGCGAGGAATGAGAGCAAAAATCGACTACATCAACAATGATTTCCAATTTCTTATTGATAACATGAATCAAAAGTTGCAAGTTTGGAAATCTAAAGTTCTCTCTTGTGTTGGCAAAACTGTTATGATAAAAGTTGTTCTCGACTTAATCCCAGTTTACATTATGCAATATATAACCATTCCTTGTGCTTCGCCCCCAAGTTGGACTTCCTTCCCTCCATCAAGTTGGACTCCCGTGCAAGAGATTTTTGGTGGAATGGTTATTCGTGTTGGAAAATAATGGGTTTAACCCATTATGATAAAAAAAAAAATTGGGGCCCAATTTTGTGTGGGACCTGCATCATTTTTTCGATGGGTCATGCCATATTCATGTTTTACTATGTGAGAGCTTAAAAATGGTATATTTGGGTGTCCAAAATGATGTTTAGGTGAATGAGAATTTGAGTCTCAAATATACGCATTCGAAGGTCTTGGGACAATACGTGCGAGCGCGTCCTGCAGACTCGAATGTCATTTCGATCCGGCCCAAACGACATTCAAGTCCGCAGGACGATCTCCCACGCATTGGACCAAGGACTTCAAGGGCGTATCTTTTAGGCTCAATTTCTCATTCACCAGAGCATCATTTTGGACACCCAAATATACCATTTTGAAGCTTTCAGTAGTAGAGCATGAATATGGCTCGACCCATCGAAATAACAATGTGGGTCCCACACAGAATTGCCCCCCCAAATGGTCCATCATAATGGGTTAAACTCATTATTTTCCAACAATTCGGATAGCAAAGCCAATTATATGTGTAAATGAGGTGCCATCTCTCTCCCAAGAAATTTGAGAGGTCTCAATATTCATTTTTCTAGGAATAAGAACCTTGCCTTAATGGCAAAAAAATGTTTGGCAATCTTGGGTTTCTCTTCACTACCCAAGAGTGCAACAACATCACGTTATCTACTATAACTAGAAGAGTTTGTTCAAAATAAAGAAGTTTCCTTTTGTGGCATCTTTTTTTTGAATAGGTTTCCTCGCTACTCTGAAAAAGTTAAGCCTTGGGTTAAATTGCATATTCTAGATGGTAAAAAGGTTGATATTTGGAGGGAAGTTTGGGCCAAGCTACCGTTCATCCTTGAGGAATGCAAGAACAATGTTATTTCTTTCAACTTGTTTGAGCTTCCTACTCAAGTCACTGATCGAATGATTAGTCCATGCACCAATGGTGTTCACTAGAATGAGATTCTTATTGATGATTTTTTTTCCTCTTCCTTTGGCATTGGATATGCTCAACACTCCGGTTAGATTGTCTATGGCTCAACTTGAAATCACTTCCTTTACCTTGGTTCTCATGGAGCTTCCTTCCAAAATTTTCAGAGAACTTTGGAGAATCAAAGCTCATCCTCGTGATATTTGTCTTCTTTTACAGTTAGGTATAAATATGATTCGGTTGAGTGGGTATTGAGGTCCCTAGTTAGCAATAATATTAGACTTGTTAATTGTTGCAAAGGCTAGTATTGTAATTTATTATAGATACCTCAATGTTGAGGCTCTAAAACTAGCTAAGGCAGCTGTATTGCAGTATTGTATTCATTCCTATTAATATATTCATACGTTATATAAAAAAATACCCAGGTGATAAATTATTTGGCATAAGGTGTTTCCTCATTGCATCCCTTGATTATCTTAACATTGTCCAATTTCATGATGCACCGCACTTACTGTTGAAGTCTAAAAACACACCCCATTTTCAAATAATATAAAATTGCACCTCTGACATTCCATAATTACCCATTCAAAATACCCCTCTATTTTACATCTACTTAAAAAACTCTCACCAAAGTTATTTTCTTTTTCATTCCCACCATTTATTACTAAAGGTCCTTCCAATTCCTTACATATGCTTTTAAACATATTTTTAACAAAAAAATAAAAACCATTATTTTTGTTTTATAGTAAAATAAAAGTAAGAGGTTTAATTTATTTTTAGATTATATATGTTGAAAATAAAAATAACACACAAACCCTATATAAATTTGATTGTTGCAAGTTATAGAAGAATCTATGAGCATATTTTGAGTTATTCTTTTGTTCGGTTGGGTGTGTTTTGATGGGGTAGTTTTTATATTTGGAGAACAATGAATACTTTGATATTTTAATTTATCAAGAGAGATGTATTTGAGAATCACAAAAGATACTCTTTTATGTTGGACCCGATATTTAAAACTTTTAATTGACATTCCTTTGAGAATTGTAGGGTACAACGAGGTTTCACCTTTACATAAGAGCAATGAATTTATAACACCACAGATTCCACTGTCACACACTATCCATCTCATTTTTACCACACCACTCCCTTTCTATGCCACACCAAGCTTCTCTTCCGCAACACCCATAAAAGGCAAATCTAAATCTTTTTTTGATCCCAAATTCAAATGATCGAAAACTCCCTCTCCCATTCAAAGTTCTTATTCTTTGCTCCACTGAGACTCTCCCTCCCTCATCTTCTTCCCTTCACTGAATCTCCCAAAAGAGTTCATCGTCCCTCCATTGAGACTCCTTCTACAACCATCACTCAACTATCACTCTCTCGCCCAATCTCTCTCATTCAACTTCCACCCGACTCACCCAAAAGGGTTCATCATCTCTCCCACTACAATCACTCTCTCCCCTACTATCTCAACAGGTTTCCCACTCTCTGAAGGATTTTCTGTGTGATTTCTTCACGAAGGATTGTGTGCAATTTGCTTTGGCATTAGGTGTGCGATTTGGGGCAATTTAACAAAACCCACATTGTAGAAACGTAATTTTAATCTCAAAACGAAACCCTAAATTGAACTCATTCCATGTCATGTGTGATTAGGTATGTGATTAGGGAACTCCGAACATTGTAAATTATTATGAATATTTTTTTCAAGGATTATATATTACCCTAAATTGTCATGTAATTTTGCAATGCAAATTATTTAATTTTTTTCAAAATTGTTCATGTAAATTTGAATTAATTGTGTAGTATGGAAAACACGACCAAAGACGTTGAGTCTTCTTTGGTTAATGGTGGTAACGATGGTGGGAATGATCCAGTTGATAAAGGTGTTAGACGACCAATGACAGTGTCTAACCTGTAAGTCACAAACAAAGTCATTATATAATCATTTTGGAAAAATTATGACATGCTTTTAGGACACGTATTCTTAACAAATCATAAAAAATTTCTATGTACCGCCGAATTTTTATTTATTTATTTATTTATATTTGCCAAGATTTAACGAACTAAAAGTTAAAACACATACAAACCCAATAAAAAATTGTGCCCCTCTCGCAGAACTAAGTTCATGAAGCCTATCATCTACACGTCCCCAATCAAAGTCCTCCTATATTCATGAGCAAAGAGAAAATAGAAGAGGAAAACGCAATTACGAGTTTGCAAGTATTTGGGGTGTTCAATGTATTTGAATAAATACAGAAGCTATAACCATTTTCAAATGCATTTTGTACATGGATAATACTTGTTATATGTCTGTTATAAGAATGGTTTAATTTATTTGTTTTAGAGTATAGGTTATATTGATTGAAACCCAAATAAGAATGAGAAGAATACTTAATATAATAATATCTTTTGATACTCCGCATTGGAGTATTGGATATGGTATTTCAGGCCTACTAATGCAAACCCTTTTACCAAAATGTCGAGGCAAAGCTCAAGTTCATATCCTTACGATCTTAACATCCTACCATTTTACTAGTGCGCAGGAATTAGTTCATCAAGTGGGTCATCAATACTTTGTGCAACATTCGTGCATCTCATACTATGCCAATTTTTCTTTACAAATGTTTAGGTATTAGTTAGGCCTACGTTATATGATGTAACTAGACACAAACAAGGGACACTTAACTCTTGCAAGGGTTATATATATGTAACTAGACACAAACAAGGGACACTTAACTCTTGCAAGGGTTATGATGTTATGCTAAAAGTTAAGATGATAGTAAGCTTTGCACAATTTAGAGACCGAATCACATTGCAAAAAATAAGAATAACAGTTATGAGTATAACAATTTGCAAGTAATGCTGACAGTTTTTGGTTTGAAGCTTCATAAGAAACCATCTCAATTCTTGCTTTTTATGTGCATATGTGAATAAAGGAAAATCTTATTGTAACTCAAATAGGGGGTCAACAGACTTTACAATGCGTACTTACTAACAACTATACACTTTAAATCTCTTTTGTGCAATGCAAACAAGCGCAAAGTGTGAAACTAAATAACCATTAAACCAGCACACACACATACACACAAAAAAAAACATTAAAAATAAAAATATAAAAATAAAAGAATATGTTGATAGCATTGCAATGTGCCTACCTTCCGAATCCACAGACGTACAAAGTAAAGTTTTCAGTATTTCCCTCACATTTCAACAATCCCTACATAATTGTTTGTTGATTGGGAGAAGTTGGAACAATAATTACTTGTTTTTATGGAATAGTTAGCTTTGTGCACTTTGAATTTATTAAGTGAAATAAATATTGAAAATTTTTCTCTGTCTCTCCCTCAGGAAAGAAGAAATGCTTCATTCATATGATGGTATCCCTTTACATTGTAAATGTAGTTTCAATTGAATAAAATCTAATAATAAGCCTTTACGTTGCATACTATGGTATCCCTTTCAATTTGTACTAAGGTGTCGCTTTACATTGTAAATATATGATGTTTTGGTAACTCTCTTTAACATTTGACTAAAATCTAATAATATGCTTCGCTGGACAACTCTTTATTCATATCTTATTTTTCTGATGATTATGCTTTATTGCATCAGAATTTTATTGATTGTGAATAGAGTGACCCAGTCATCGTCCATCAAGACTTCCTTGTTAGTAATTTATCCCTTATAAAGCCTTACAAAAATTATGTTCATAATTGTTAGGTGTGTAGTCCTTCACACTCCTTGTTTCCTCAATTCAGAACTTATTCTTTCCTTTGTTATTTGAAGTTGTCTATGATATATGCAGAGGAGGGTTTGGTTACTGGGTTGCTTTTCTTGTTGTTATAGCACATTTGTTCTTTCCTGGGACTTCCCAGGTTCATATCCAATACATTTATTCTTTAAAGCAAAATACACTTTTCTTGGTTAATGACCAATGATAAGATGACTTCGTTTGCAGAGTCACACTTTGTCTTATTGGTTGTCACACCTATCTGTGTAGCTAACGAATTGTACAGAACCATTTTGGGTGGAATAATATGTCTTGTAATTGGAGTATTCCTCATTATTGAGTGTCGTGGATCTAAAGGATGGTGGGTGAGGTAGTGCCTTCTCACTGCAATGGTATATACGTTTCTTATCTTCTTTAATATATTGTATCTATGCAAGGGACCTTGGTAGCGAGAATTTTACAGTAATTTAAGTTCCTAGTCATATCTTGTCATGTTAGTTTATGGTTGCTGCAGTTTGCTACTTCTTTTTAAGTAATGGTTGTCACTTGTTCACATATTTTGCTTTTTTATTACTAGATTGAACCCTTTTTTTTTATGTACATAATCCTTAGTTGAGTTTGCTCTAAATAAGATACAATTATGATGATGGACTGGGACATAATCTTAAATTGTGGGAATTTGTATAACTAAGTGATGTAGTCGATTTTTGCTCCATGCTGACCTGCACAAGGAATGCACATAAGCCACGGACCACTGTTGTGGGGGCCGATGGCACTCCAATGCCAAAGTCAGACAGAGATCTGAGAGAGGCATAATATTGTAAATAGGGAATTCGTAGCGTACCAATCTCATGTTCTATTTATAGTGCTGAAGTCCTGGTTCGATCAGGCCATCGACGTCCTAGTTGAGGGAATAAGATCTTCGTGGAGATCCTTATCAAATTAGGAGTTTTGCTGTGAAAGGAAGTTTTCCTGTTAGACTTGTGCTCCTAGATATGCGGGAGATAGTTACCAATCAGAGTGTTGTCCATAGATGGAAGTTTCCATGTACGACGTATACTCTGGTATTTGCTTCCTAGTTGGAAACAATGTGTTGCTGGCTTGCTTGTCCGAAGTTGATTCCCGAGATACTTGCCTTAATAGGTCTTACGAGTATTGAGGATGGCTGCGAGACGTGTGGGCTTAGCTGGCTGTGAGACGTGTGGGGTTAGCTAGCTGTAGAAATTTGGGTCCGTCTGGCGGACTGCGTTGTGCGGGCTTGAAACCGCTTAGGTCGGATCAGTGTTGGGCTGACGCTTAGGCCTGTTATTCCTTGAGATCATCATGACACATGTACGGTGTAGAAGATAGGACGTTTTGGTGTATCATCAGCTGCTCCCCCCAAGTTAGTGGGCCATCGTATCAGTTCACTGAGTCACTTCTTGAAAAGATACGCCGCTCATGACGATTGAGGTTGAACCGTTACTTGAGCAGCACGCTTCATTAATTAAGTGTGTGTCGGTTCAATGGAGAAAGACGGAAAACTAATATCTATTTAAATCTCCCTTTCTGCAAAAATTGACATTTCCATTTCTTCATTTTAAGAGACACCATTCTGTTCAGCTTTTGATTGAAAGTTTATTCAGCTTTTTCATGGCTCACCAAAATTACCTTGCCAATGAGCTTCTTTCCAAGGGCCTCTAGTTATTTGAAGATAGGTCGGCTTTCGAATCGAGTCTCATCAAGATTCAGAAGACATTTGGGGTCCCTGAAGACCTGCCACTCTATACTCTGAATGATAATCAAACGCCAATATTTCCTTCGAAAGGATTAGTCTGTTTGCACCGTGGCATGCTTCAAACTAGTGTCTGTTTTCCTGTGCTTGATGAGATCTGGGGCTTTCTGGAATTTCTTGGAATCCCTCTTGCCCAGTTGTTACCGAATGGGTACAGGACTATCCTTATCATATTGATTAGGGCAAAAGATGCTGGTGTCTGCGTGATTCTGAGGGTGATCCAGTTGTTGACTTCCATTCGGTTGAACGATCACACTGTTTTAAAATGACGTCACCAGCTTGCTTCAGGAAATTGCCGGATGACTTTAAATTCTGGCAGAAATTCTACTTCTTGGCTCATTCGGATTCGAAGTATTTCAAGTTCAAAGGTATCCTTTTGAGCGGGAGTTCACGCCACTTCATAAGTATAATATCACCCTTTGATTCTATTGTGTTGATTGTATGTTGATCGTCGCGTGTGTTTCTTTGTAGGGAGGTTCCCTACTACTCCGGAGGAGGAAGTCACTATGAAGGCATTCCGTGACATGCCTTGGATGAGTGTGAAGGATGTTATCTGTTCTACCAACTTCAGTCGCAGTGGATTGTGGACCAACTAGCTATACAGAACGCCAAAGGTTAAGTCTGAAGGTGGAACCCCTTCCAAGAAGAAGAAGGCCTAAAAAATTAAGGCTCCCGCCCTGCCCGACACAGAGGGGCTTTCTAAGACGCTTGCCTCCTTCATAAGCTCGAAGAGGTCCCGCGCTGGGCTGAGCCAAATTTTAAATGGCATGCTATTATGAGGTAGGAGCGTGATCTTGACCGGTTCATCAGGGCGGAGGTTGTAGCATCTGGCTTGGAGAATGACCACCTATGATTAGCAGGGGTTGATGATGTGTCGCAGCTGAGTACTGAGCAGGCTTAGGCTTTGAGTGAAAAGCTAATGATGGTTGTTGTGGCAGCTTCTACTGGTGCTGACCAATCCAGACATGTTTTACTGGAAGGTTCTGATGAGGATTTTTATGTGGTCCCAGAATTCAATCGTCTTCTAGTGGATCGTCTGACAGTGGTTGTTGTAGTGTTGGTCGTCCCTCTTGTAGTCCGCATTGTCGCTCATCTCACTCCAGACCGTATATCAAGATAATGGAGGGTTCGTTAGACAATTCGCTTCCTGGGGATGTCCCAATCGAGCTAGGTGGCCATTGCTGGGATGAAAATTGAGGCGGCTCATGAAAGGGTATATACCATGGAGCGTGCCTTCTCGATTATGCAGAAGTCGTATTCTAATGCTCTTTTCGAGATTGAGTCACTTAGCAGATTGAGGAGATGAGGCTGGAACAGTCATCCATTGATGCTGAGACTCAGTGGGTTCGTTTGGAAGCCCTTGAGTCTGATTTAGCTTAGGCGGTGTTCGCAAGGGATAGATATAGACAAGAGCTGAACCTGGTCTGCCATGATCTGGAAGTTGCGCAGGAAGTTGTGGCTAAGATGTGCTCTGAGTTGCAGTCTCTTGTTGAGGAGAATATCATGAAGGAATCCGAGTGGGTTGCCAAGAGACAACAGTTAGAAGCCGGCGTGGAATTCATTGCTCAGGAAGCCAGGAAAGTTGGGGACCAATTTCTCCTGGAGAAACATGAACTTAGCACAGTTAAGAGTAACCTGATTACTGAGCAATCTTAGGTTGATGCGCTTGCAAACAAGCTGGAGCTGTTGGAGCATGAACTTGCTGAAGCAAAGGTGCATAAGGACGAGCTTCTCAAGGCGCAAGGCAAGTGTGAATTCCGTTGGGGCATGCATGTAGGTTAGAACTGTTGGCACTGATAAAGGAAGAGCATCCCTAATGGGACCGCCTTGTTGTTACAAGAAGATGTCTTATGCAGACTTCAGAATGGTCTCTGAGTTGTTAGAGGAAGATGACGATCCAGATCATGGCGCTCAGGCTAAGGCATGCACGGACGCAACTCCTGCTTCTTCTCTTGCTAGGTTTAGTTTCCTTGTATTTTTACCTACTCTTGATGAGGATTAAATTTTGTACATTTGTACTTTTTGTTTCAACTATTATTGAAAACATGTTTATTTCGAGTATGCTTTGTACTCGTATTTTGTTCGGTCTCCCTGTTGTTCATTTTCTATTTTGCCTTGTCGTTACGTTGACATAGGTCCAGTTGGGTTAGTAGGAAGTTGACTGGTCTGTCTGCTGTAGAGAGTTTGACCATTTATTTCGCAAATAATTTTGACCTGTTTTTCTTTGAGGTCTCAGGGTTGCTATCACGTGGTTATGTCCAATAGTGGATGAGCCATGGCAAGCCGTCGACATCAGTTAGAGCTGACTAGACTCCCACCTTCCAAACCATTTACACCTGCGCAGAGCGGGCTACAAGTTTGGGATGAGAAAATTTTGTGATCATGGTCTGTTGGAGAGCAGTGATCCCGTGGCGAGCCATCAACTTCAGTCGGAGCTGACTAGACTCCCACCTTCTAAACCATATACACACGCACGAAGCGGGAAACAAGTTTAGGATGAGAAAATCCGGCGACCATTGTCTATGGAAGAGCATTGGTCCCGTGGCAAGTCGTCGACATCAGTTGGATCTGATTAGGCTCCCACGTTCCAAATCATCTACACCCGTGCACATCTAGATACAAATTTAAGGGTTTTCGGTGATCGTGGTTTGTAGAAGAGTAGTGGTCTCGTGGCAAGCCGCGACATCACTCGTGGCTGACTAGGCTCCTACCTTCCAAACCATCTACACCCGCGCGGAGTGGGCTACAAGTCTGGGAGTTGGTAATTCGGTGACCATGGTCTATAGAAGAGCAGTGGTCCTATGGCGAACCGTCGACATCAGTTGAAACTGACTAGGCTCCCACCTTCCAAACCATCTACACCCATGCGGAATGGGCTACAGGTCTAAGCACCCAATCAGTTTGCTGAGACCTTGTAATTTCTTCTCGTATTTTGTAAAAAAAGTACGGACTTTCCCGCAAGGGATGAGTCTATCGTTTACGTGCTAGTGCCCTGTCGATGCTTCGAACTACCTCTGAGATAACACTGACGGCCAACCTTAGAGCGATTGCTTTCCTCCCTTCTCAGCTAGCCCTGACGCGTTGCACTGCGCTGGAACTCAAGACTACGGGGTGGAATGGAGTTGGACATGGCTCGTCGGAGTGAGCCATTAACTCTTAGACGCCCCTCTCTTCCCTCAATGGGAGGGTGCACTCGATCTGTTTCAACCTGATACTTGTCCCAAGTTCGTCTAGTTGGGCGGATCGAGCGCGTGAGTCAGCTGTAGCTTCGGCTGGTGTGTCGAGGCCTCTATTTGCTGATTCTATACCACCTCAGATCATTCTTGCGAGGTGAGTCATCTTCTTCAGAGAAGTCGCTGAACGAAACTTTTAAAGGGCTTCGCAATTTACCTGGGGTACCTTTGTCGTCTTCTTCTGGAGTTAGAATGTTTAAGCAAATATTTATTGTACATCGCATTGAATTCATATGCTTGTAGTTTGTAATCTTTTGTACTTGCCTCTGGGTGATCATTGTTACATCTTTCCAATAATCAATAGAGTGTATTTGCATAAATCTCTTTTATTTCTTAAATGATTGCAAATCACATAAGCTCCTAAGAATTAAAACTCTACATTGACTACTGAAAGAAAACTAAACAACTGAATAAATTGATTGTTGGCGGAAAAAGGTTGATCCGACACTGAAGTGAATTTGCATGGCCCTTGCTTGCTGACGCCATTGAGGTTACCGAGGAGTAAACCTTGCGTGGGAGGGTTCTTTCGCGCCCAATGATAGTCATGGGGTCGTGCTCCTGTTTGCAATGACCTCTCCACTGAGCTGACGTCCTCTCAGGTTGGAAGGCGGACTGACTTCTCTACAGTTCTTGAGTCAGGCTTCTGTTAAACTTGTCTGCAGTTTCAGCTAAATCTAAGAACATTTTATCTGCTTTAGTCAGTGTTCTAAAAAGTGCTAGGCGATGGGCAGACGACTAGCAGGTGCCTAGTGCCCAGGGGCCTAGGCGGGCGCCTAGGCGGTTTTAGGTTTTGTATTATAACTTTAATAATTTACAAAACTTAAGCATAATACCTTATCAATTACATCCAATTTAATGCCAAGATACATATGCAAAATTTAAAAACATGAAAATAACAATCATGAACAAAATTTATTAAAACTCAAATGACTGAAGTTGGCAATGATGGGTACTTTATACAAAGTTGAATTTGTGGACAAATATCCAAACTTAATTTTGTATTTTTCTTCAAATTGCATGAATGACATCAGTCATGTTTGATAAAATCTACATTACTAAAATTAGTACCGCAGATCCTTTGAGAATTCCATTAAGTAATCATCCTTTGCTACATTCAGACATATACTGAATAAAAACAATTAAATTGTTTCTTTCCAAAAAAGGGGACTAGGCGCCTACCCAATTTTTCACCCCGCCCAACCATTAATCTAGGCGTTTCTCTAACACCTAGGCGGTCGCCTAGGCCATTTTTTAGAACATTGACTTTAGTACAACATAATGGCAGCCTCGTGTCGTTGGTTGGTCCCTGTGAATTGTTCCCTTTAGTGGTGTACTTGATGCACTGGTGAAGGGTGGAGACTATTGCTTCCATCTGGTGAAGCCAGTGACTTCCTAAGATGAAGTTATAGGTAGACGGTGCGTCTACCACCATGAAGTTCAGGAACAGGACCTTCCTTAGTTGTGGTTGTTCTGCTACCACTGTTAGCCTTATCTTCCTGATCGGGAAGCATTTCTCTCCTCTGAATCCAATCAGCGGGTAGTCGAAAGTCGTTAGGTTCTCTTCATTGAGGTCCATACTGCATAATGCGTTGTAGAACAAGACGTTGAAAGAGTTTCTCATGTTCACCAAAGCCCTATTCACTTCCCACCTTGCAATAGAGATCAAAATGCTGAGAGTGTCATTGTACGGTAGGCGGACGCCTTCGAGGTTCTTATCTGTGAGGGTCAAGGTCGGGATGGGATTGTGCACATGTGAGTAATATATGCATCTATTCTCGTTTGTGGGTTGTGTCTGCATCTCAAGAAGTGTCCGCTTACGGGACCTGTTTAATTGTTCTTCTGATCTGACTCCGTGAAGGACATATATTATGCCCGGAGTCTCCTTCTCAATCTCTTTGACTATCTCTCCCATTTTCCTGGTTCAGTCCTGTCATTTCTCAGAATTCATGAATTCCTTTAACTTGCCTTTGTGAATCCAGTATTCGATATCATACTTTAGACTTTTGCAGTCATGGCCACCCTCTTCGTGGTATGAGCAATACTTTCTATTATCGCATTTGGAGGGGTCTCCATGCTGCTTTGGGGGCCACTTCAGATCTTTCCAGTTTTCCATGGAATTAAGAACGCCCGACAAGCTAGAACTGAGGGGGGGTTAGGGATCTGGATCCAACATAGTTGGAAGATTTCTCTGGCTTGGCACAACCAGAGTCTGACCTATTGTCATTGCATTTTCGCTTGTTCCTTTCATCTTCTCACCTTTTTCCCTTTTTTATGTCCCTAGAAATGGAGGGTTTCTTCTCTACTTCAATTTCCTTCTTTGCTGTTCTCATTTTCTCTAGGGTGATGTACCTCTGGGCGCTCTTCAAGAGTTCTTCCATATCCAAGGGGTTCCAAGGTGAGGTAGTCGTAAAAATTTCCCTCTCTAGACCCGCGGTAAAAGCCATTACGACTGTGTTTTCACTGCAGCCGTCCATGAGCATCAGCTCGTCATTGAAGTTTGTGACATATTCCGATAGCGTTTCGTTTGACCTTTGCCTCATAGAGAGTATATAGTGTGAGCCTTTCCTTATCAACTAGCTTCCGACAAAGCATGTTAGGAATTCTTTAGCCAGTGTCTTGAATGAGTCAATCGACTTTGGCGGGAGGCTATAAAACCATGTCAGCGCTGACTTCTTCAGGTTGGTAGGGAACGTCTTGCACATCACCGACTCAAGTGATCAAACAGGTTGTCGATCTCGTCATAGAATTCAAGCTTTGGAGGGTTGAACTTCTTTGGCAGAGCCTCGTTCATGATGTGGTCCACAAACAGGGTAATAGAGAGGCAATAGAGTACATCTGGGTCGTGAGTCCCTCAGCGAAGGGGGTTCTGCGGGGCGAGCCTGTCTACCCTGAAAGTCAGATTCGCATTGACTGCGCCTCCACCTCTAGTCCAGTGAGAACTAGCAGGGGCTTGACTATCCTGTGCCTATTATTTGTTGTCCTCTAAAGATTTTGGTATGCGCTGATCCTAATCTTCATTGGCAAGAAGAGGGTTCTGCTATATGAGAATCTCCACTGCTTTAGCGATCTACCATATATGTGATGACAACAAATCCATCCTGGTGTCTGTCGCTGCAACTACAGGTGCGAGGTGTGAGCCTACTGCCCTTGTGTCACCAACATTGCTGGAAGCGATGGTAGAGCGCAAGTCAGATAGTTTGACGTGTCCCCCTGTTCTCCATTATTGCGTAATCTGGTGGTCACCATCTTCTAGAATTATGAAGAAAGATGATGCTAGTAATTGGTTAGGAACTTTGTCGTCCCCACGGATGAAGCCAAAATGATGCAGTCGATTTTCACTCTCTAGTTGACCTTGACCTGCTGACCTGCACAAGGAACACACGTGAGCCACAGACCACCTTTGTGGTGGCCGATGGCACTCCTATGCTAAAGTCAGACATGGATCTAAGGAAGGTGTAATGCTGTAAACAGGAAATTTGTAGTGTACCTTAGCTTACCAACCTCATGTCTTATATATAGTGTTGGAGTACTAGTTCGACCAACCCATCAGTGGCACAGTTTAAGGAAAAAGATCTTCGTGGAGATCCTTCTCTAATTAGGAGTTGTGCTGTGAAGGGAAGTTTCCTTGGTAGACTTGTGCTCCTAGATACGTGGGAGATAGTTCCCAATCAGAGTATTGTTCATAGATGGAAGTTTCCATGTACGACGTATCGTCAGGTATTTGCTTCCTAGTTGGAAACAATGTGATGCTGGCTTGCATGTCTGTCTGAAGTTGATCCCCGAGATACTTGCTTTAATAGGTCATACGGGTATTGGGGATGGCTGTGAAGCGTGTGGGCATAACAGGCTACAGTAATTTGGGTTCATCTGGCGAATTGCGTTGTGCGGGCTTGAAACCACTTGGGTCAGATTAGTGTTGGGCTGACGCTTGGGTCTGTTATTCCTTGAGATCTTCATGACACGTCTATGGTGTAGAAGAGAGGACGTTTCAGTGTATTATCACTAAGTGTACATCAACCCTGATGAGACATAACCTTTTTCGACCTTCCTTTATACTTGCAATGGTGAGAAGAAATCTTACCACCATATAATTCAGTGGTTACTATTTCAAACCTTACATCTTCAGATCCATCAGAGCTTGCCCATCTCAACAATGTTTCAAGGTTGACGGTCTTTCCCATTGAAAAGGAAGTTATCATTCACCGATTTTTTTTCCTATGACCATTTATCCACCTCTCACAAGGCTTACACCACTTCCCTTTCTTTAGTAAAAAAAACCCACCAGTTTTATGCAGGCTATGCAGGATCCAATGTGGCGTCAAGCCATGAGAAGTGAGATTGATGCTCTAGAAACCAATAACACTTGGACTCTACAACCTCTTCCTCCTGGCAAGCATCTGGTTGGTTGTAAATGGGTCTATAAGATCAAACTTAATCCAGATGGTAGTATTGAGCGCTACAAAGCCCATCTTGTGGCTAAATGATACAATCAAGTTTAAGGTATTGATTACAAAGAGACATTTGCTCCTGTTGACAAATTGACTACCGTTCGTATTCTCCTTGATCTTGCAGCCACACAAGGTTGGCATTTATGTCAACTTGATGTCAACAATGCTTTTCTTTATGGTGATTTTTTTGAGGATGTGTACATGAGTCTTCCCCCTGGATTCGGTCGAAAGGGGGAGACTCGAGTATGCAAGTAGAACAAGTTCTTATATTGTCTCAAACAAGCCTCGAGACAATGGCTCCTTAAGTTATCATCTGCTCTCATATCACCCGGCTTCAATCAGTCTAAGGCTGATTACTCATTATTCGTCTGATCCAAGGGTAACAGCTTTACTGCAATTCTCGTATATGTTGATGATGTAATATTGGCAGTTAATGATTTCCAATACATTGAAGAAACAAAGAACTTTCTGGCTACAAAGTTCAAGCTCAAAGATTTAGGAAAATTGAAATATTTCCTTGGCATTGAAGTCGCGAGGTCATCCAAAGGGATTGTTTTATCTCAACGAAAATATGCACTTGAAATATTGGAGGACACAGGGTATCTTGGAACAAATCCTTCACGTTATCTAATGGATCAAAACTTGGTGCTCACACAGGATGATGGAGATTTACTACCAAATCCCACAACATACCGCAAACTTGTTGGAAGGTTGATATACTTAACGATTACGAGACCATATTTGGTTTATTTAGTACATGTCCTAAGTCAATTTATGGACAAGCCCAGAATACCACATTTGGATGTTGCACACAAGGTCTTGAGGTATATCAAGGCTTCACCAGGACATGATATTTTTTTCTCTTCCACCAGTTCATTATAGTTGAAAGCTTATTGTGATACAGATTGGGTTAGATGTAGAGATACTAGGAGATCCATTACAGGTTATTGTGTCATGTTTGGCGATTCACCAATTTCTTGGAAAGCTAAGAAACAAATTACAGTGGCAAGATCTACAACTGAAGCAGAATATAGGGCCATGGCTTCTACATGTTGTGAGTTAACCTGGTTGAGGTACATTCTTAATGATTTGCACATTAATCACCCTCAGACAGTTTTCTTGTTTTATGACAACAAGGCTGCACTCCATATTGCATCTAATCCGATTTTTCATGAGCGAACGAAGCATATAGAGATTGATTGTCATTTGATTAGAGAAAAGATACAAGAGGGTACTATTCAGACTGAGCATGTTGGAACACTACATCAACGGGCAGATTTGTTTACTAAAGCTTTGAGCACTTATCAATTTGATAATCTTCTTAGCAAATTGGGTATTACAAACATATACTCCAACTTGAGGGAGAGTGTTAAATAATAGAAGTCTACCTATGTTATAAAATAGGAAAGTGTTACAGAATAAGATATGTTAGGAAAGTCATAATATAATAGAATTCTTAGGTTTCCTATCTCCACAAGGTTAGGTCAGAGTTTACTTTATAAGCTTGTATTCTATTCAATGAATTACAACACAATAATATTTCAATACAATTCTTTACATGTTCAGGTCAGTACTATCAGGCTAATTCCTCTTATGTCATTCCAAGTCATGAGGACACTTACTTTACAGTTGCAAATGACAGATATCAAGGACTTTTTAGCTGTCAGTCCTTTCTAACAACTACAAGTCTTTTTCAATAGGCAACTAATGATTATGAGAATGTGAACAGGTTCTGCTTGAAGGCAGCTAAGGCTGATAAGGAGATGGAGAAGAGGGCCAAATACCTAGCAGTGTTGTCACTGCTCTATCATGAGCAGCTGTGCTACTGACTTTCAACTATTGCAGCTGCTGGGCTGGAAACACTCGTTTCCCTCGCAGACAATCAAGATGTCGCTAGGTAATGTGTCTTGGAGGTAATTCTAGTTCTACATGCATATTTAGTCAGTATACATCTTAATTTATCATACAAATAAATCAATTCATTCATGGTATCCGCTCCTTGATGAGAATTTCGCTGATGATTTCTTATTGTTTTGCACTTATGTTATAACAAAAAATGATGATCTAACTAAATGCATATAGAGCCTTGAATAGCGGCTGAACTATATCTGAAAGAACTCACCAGCGCATATTGTCTATAGAAATTTTAATGTGTGTCTTCCTCATTCAATCAACAAACTCCAATATAAAGAACAAATAATATAAGCAAATCATGGTTCCACCGAGCGTTGAATCATGTTTCCATTCTTTACAGGTATTGTTTGTTGTAATACTTAATACCACAAAAGTAGACGCAAGTCAGCTTTGTTTTGGTGTATGCTACTTCAATAATTGTTTTGATGACACATGTTGTTTTGTGCAAGAAGTAAGGCTAGATGTTTGGAATTGGGTGTTGTTTGGGCAAGCTAATTGGTTGAACTTTGGCACAATTGTTTATTTAGTTTTCATGAGTTGTTTTATTCGGGTAAAGTCGTAATGTATTCCCGATGATGTAAATCTTTTTTGACGAGTAATAAAGGTCTGGCATCCACCCGAAGGTTTAATTATTAAAAAATACTTGGAACATATTGATACTTTCTTCGAGTATTTTGGCAAAAAAAAAGGGCAAATTTTGTTTGGATTTGAACAATAACTGGGCTCGATTGAGATCGACCCGAAATATCGGTTAACCAGGCTGACCTTGCCATATATATATATATATGAGCAAAGCATTTGATGACGTGCATTAGGCGTCTTCGTTTGCAATAAGACGTCATGCACTACACGCCCTCAACTATTAGTTAAGACGCGGCCAACATGTCCTTATTCATCAATTATGTCTTGCACAATGACATTCAAGGCACGCCATTACTTCGCCATTTTAAATATTTACTAAGGACATTATCGAAGACACTTACGATGTGCAAATTAAGTCATTGTAAACCTATAAGGACATGATTTGACGATACAAAATGCACATCATAGAATGCACCATACCTATAACAATCCTTGATTCCTCCACGTGCTGATGAATGTCGTCATATCCTATATATGTTGTAGTAGAAAATATTAAATGGGAAGTATTTGATAAACGCAGAAGAAGTGGCGAGACTCCTAATCCTATCGCAAAGTCAAGCTCAATCACAATGTTAAGAAGAGGGTGTTGGACATGAGCGTGAAGGTGTTCGACATGAGGGTGAGGGTGTTTGACATGAGGGTGATTGTGTTGACATGAGGGTGAGGAGTTAGAGGTGGGTAAGGAGTTACAAGAGGGTGACGAGGTTGTTGGTGATGATGATGAACCAGTTATTTCTGTTGAACTTGGTTCTAATGAAGATGAATAAGATATAAGTGTTTCGTATCCTAGTTCCATTTTAAAAGATTACTATGGCCATGTGTCTTGCTCCATTTGGGAGGATGACGAGGTAATTTATATATTTTCATCTTTTAAAATATTGTTATTTGTTTTTTTTTTATATTATTTGGACATTGATTTAGTTTTTGTCATTTAGGAACAAGGCAAATTGAGATGTCGGCATCAATATAAAAACTTTAGTGTGGCAGTTGAGACAGAAGTCGAAAGATGTAAGGACAATGGTGTATAATAGTGGTCTCCATCCCTTGATCGACTATTGTGAGGATCATGTCGATAACGTGATGATTTGTGCTTTCGTGGAGGATTGGCAACCTGAGACCAACACTTTTAACCTCTCTTTTGGAGATATGACCATCACTCTCGATGACTTCTATCGTATAACTCAAAATTCGATCATTTTTTAAAGCCGGTTACTGTAAAAAAAAATCAAATGAAGGCGGAGGAATGTGTCAAATTGTTGGTTAATGGTTTGGGCATTGAAAAGATTGAAGCAAAGATGCATGTCCGCAAGATTCTTAGTTTTGTTAAGATAAAGTTTATTAAGAACAATTGTTGTTGAAAAATGATGGCAATTGATTCTCTTCAAAGGAAGCAACAAGTTGCTAGGGGTTACTTGTTATTTCTTCTGGGCATGACTATCTTTGCCGATAAGACTAGAACCAAGGTTCAGATTGAATATGTGAAATTGCTGATGAAGGTGGATGATATTGGAAAATTTGCTTGGGGGTAGGAACTTTGGTGTTCTTGTATCGTCAATTAAGTTGTGCTAGCAGAGTTGGTACCAAGCAAATATTTGGATATTTGTCCCTTTTGAAGGTATATTTACACTTTTTTATCAGTTAGTTTCCCTTAACTGTTTAAGATTTTGAATAAATAATTTTGTTTTCATTTCGTTTATAGGGTTGGATATACGATCATTTCAAGCTTTGGAGTAACATGAGTATTTCGTGGAATGGTACTTCCCCACAATGGCTAAGTGGGAATGCACCCAACGTGTAAGGGTTGCGAGTGAAGATATCATCATTCTTAGGGAGCATCTCGATGACATGTCTCCTTAAGATGTAAAATTGTGTCATTAATTAAACTATTGATCTCATTTTGTCTTTCTCATTGGGAAATTTCAGTAAGTTTCATGGTTGTATGGTCAAGTAATTTGGGACCCTTTTGTGAAATTCAAGATAAATACTCACCTTCGTAGCATCACATGGTTCCATGGCTATTTGTTATGACTTGACATCGAAGAACTCTATCACCCCGATAGGGTGATGAAACAGATGAGAAAAGTACAGGTCATTACACACCCACTTATTCAAGCCAAATTGAAGAATAGAGGTAGATCTGGTAAGAACTACTCGGTGAAACACGAGATATTGTCATAGTTCGATGAAACTTGGCAAAATAATTTCTTGTCAAGTGACAACCAATGTGAACCAGTGAAGCTTCCATGGGATTGCAGCGGCAACTACTTGGAGTGGTTTCATGTCATTAGCCATCCTTTTATCCAACCACCTAGGAATAGAACCCATTCCCCAATTTCTAACGAGCGATAGGGTATTTTAACTTTACTTGAACAAATTTGCAAACCCTTTTACTTGATATTTTTTCATGTTTTCACTAACATCAAATGTTTTCTTGCAGAACAATGCGGTTGATGAGGCTCTTTAGTTGTTTGACGTCTCTATTGATGAAGGCGGGAATGTTCACAAGGTTTTGTTACTCTTGAGGTAAAAGAAAATATGTGACTTGCTACACAGAATGTTTGTGCCTGTGACCTTGGACAACGTAAATGGTGATGCGAATAGTGCTAAAATTGGTGGTGGATCAAGCGAGCTTAGAACAAAGAAGAGTCGTGACCAAATAACCAAGAAGAGACATGACCAACAAGAAGCATGACCAAAGAATCTTCTGATGTAGTGTCAAATGTAAACTATTGAATCTTCTGATGTAATGTAAACTCGCGAATTTTCTGTTGAATGACATCTAGTTTTATTATGACATTTTAATGTTGTTTCATCCACACCAAGCTTGTATAACAAAGAGATCTAGTAATTGAGGGTTTGTTATTGCTAAAACTCTACAAATGTAGGCTCATCTAAACCATAAATTTTCAAATTAAGACATTCATTGAGCTTTGAGAAAATTACTTTCAATTTAAGACCAAATTTTTTTGAAAAACCATAGAGAGAGTCGAGTTTTTCCACCCCTTCGCAAAGGACACTGTAAAGGAAAGTTTCATACTTGAAAAAGGTCATGCAAATGCTGACTTCTTTCTCACATGACTCTTGAGAATGTGAACGTCAAAAATATATTTGGATGGTGAATTCTTCCTATAAACATTGTATTAAAATCATAGAAATTTTGACATTTAAAAATTTTTCAAACACCACAAATTCCCACTTTTGGACAAAGTCAAAATTTTTGACACAGTCGCAGTGGATCATGCGAGCAGAAGATATGCACACGCAGAAGTCTCTGCGACTCCCGATCACATTCTTGCATAATTCTTTAAATTAGGAATCTCAAAATATTGTTTGGAAGGTGGACTCTACCTATAAACATTATTGCAAAACCTTAAAAATATAAAAATTGTAAAAAAAAATTTGCAAATACAAAAAACTTCACATTTGGGACAGAGTCAATTTTTTTAAGCCAGACCAAAGGTCTCTGCGATTGGGAGTTAGTTGGACGCATGGGTTCTTGCGTGTTTAAAATTACCAGTTGTAGGATTATTTGGGATGTTGAGATAAATACTCGCATGGATCCTTGCAAGTGTGTTCGACAGTTGATTCCAACATCGCGATTGATTTCTTTTTTCCTCTAAAAATCTAGTTTTACTTGAGGCTTCCTAATGCATTATGATCTGATTTTCAACGTACCATCATGTCTAATCGGTATGGAGAGTTGCATTGGTAATTGTGGGAACCAAAAATAATCCTTAGCCTAATAGGATAAGGAAGCCCAAAATTTTAGGTTGTTCCCGAGAACCCTGAAAATTACCCTTGAATGTTACAAGTAGAGAAAGTCCAAGTTTAGGCCAATTGCAGCCCAAGTCTAGACCCAATACAACTCAGCAGAGCACTCTTTTCTAAGCAGAGGAGTAATATTCGACGCTGACCACCATGCTCAGCTAAGTACACAAGCTTGTAGGAGAGGTGTCTCCAAACAGGAAATAACAACCACCAATGGGAGGTTACAACTATCTACGGAAGTTACAACTACCTAAGAGAAGCTACAACCACCTGCAAGCAGATTACTCATTCATCTGCTAGTAGTTTGCTCATTCTGCCGCTATAAATAGCCAAACACAAAGCCATCTGGAGGTAACCCTTTCTTGATTCACAATTCTCTCTTCAAATACAGATAAATAAATTCTTTCCTAAAGGTATTGTTCTAACTTTGGCATCGGAGTCACCGGCAGGTACCATACCATTGTCAAGAATTAATTTCCATCTTTTGTAGATTGTTCCGCGTGATCAGCACTTGATCTGGTAAAAATTTGCATCCACAAAATGGTGCTTTCAATGAGAGCTAGAATCAAACTCATTGCATGCTCTCTTCCATTCATAAAAAAATGTATGTTCATCCAATTTGAATTTTACTTCACAGACACTTTTCCAGAGTTCTTTTTCAACACAATGGTGGGAAGTCGAAACCGAACCAGTAAAAATAACGTCAAATAGTCCTCTGCTCGAACCAAACCGCCATCATCGCCATGGGTTCAACTGTTTCTAGCCGAACAGCCACTGGTAGTAGGTCTACTACCACAGGCTGAGCCCAACAGCTGAGCCCATTAGAGATGAAACAACAAGAAATCTTGCAAGTCAGGTCACCAATTTGCATAAATGGCGCATAAATAGGTGTGATGACCAATTGCATCCTTATCCTTCAAGAAGGGTCTACCCGTAGATCACCGATTGTATGGCAAATTGTCCATGAAACTAGGAAAAACTCTTGCTGAAATCTTCGCCATGGCAGAACGCTATGCACTGTTGGATGACAAAAATAATAGTGCTAAGACACCAAATGTACCCAGGAAAGATAGTCAACCTCTACTAATGAATGTAGATCAGAAGAAGGATAAAAAGAACAAGGGTGACAAGCATCGAACACGCTCCCCAACAAGAGACTTCTCAGCTAGTAGAGCATATACAAAGTTCAACGTTTCGATCAATCAAACTCCTCAGGGCAGAAGAATCCGATAATTGTGGCAACCGACCATTTTACAAAGTGGATTAAAGCTGAGGCGTCCTAGCTTTTTAGAAAAAAAAAATGCAGTGTACATATAAGAAAAACTTGATTGTATTTTATCTCTTTAATGTATTTTATCTCTTCAACAAGAGACTCCTCATACGGTAGAATATATAGAGAGTCTCCGTTTCAGTCAATCAAATTTTCCACGAGAAGAACCAACCTTGGCTAAAGAGACCGCCACCAATGAAAGGAAATCCTGCAAAAAAAGTCGTACAAATATTTACATATACCTTAATAGAGGATATGTTATTTTGCCTCTCAGCAGAGAACACACCTTCTCCAATTGAAATAGTGAAATACAAGAATTTGTTCTACGTGTCCTTCAACATAAGACATTTAGAAATACAAACATTTATGTACACCTCAGTAGAGGATGGCACTATCTGTGAGTGGGTAATTTAATGCAAAAGCATCTTACACAAGACTACTTAAATCTGTTTTAAGTTTAGTCAAGTGGTTAGTAGACAACACAAGCAGAATTCCTTAGTAGAGGATCACACCTCAGTAGATGATGACACTCTTAGTGAGTGGGTAATTCAATGCATAAAATCATCTTATTATGGGCTACTTAAATTCGTTTATGTTTAGTCAAGTGGTTAGCAGACCACACAAGCCAAATGCCTTAGTAGAAGATCACACCTCAGTAAAGTATGTCACTCTCCGTGAGTGGGTAATTCAATTAATCAATCACTGAGCATAACAACATCTTACTCAAGACTACTTAAATCTCCTTAAGTTTTGTCAAGTGGTCAGCAGATCACATAATATTTTCATGCAATTTCCAAGATACATAGATTTGAATCCATGATTAACTTTCTTAAGTTATGCTTAAATTTCGACTTAAGCATATTGGAAACTCGTGAAAGAGGCTAATCAAGCTTTTGCGCCCTTAATGCAAATATATCTAAGTCAGTAGACCAACAAACATACACAAAGTTTGGGGATCATAAAAGCAAATAAGACCACTTGACAAGAAGTCACCATTAACTCCAAAAGAAATTCAAAGTCTCACTAGTAGAGCAACAACTTTGGATCAATTATTGAGTAGATCAGCTGACAAATCCAGGAAAGGACATGTACATCTACTTGAAAGTTTCAAATGTAGCAGTTAACTCAGTTCTCATCAGCGAAGAGTTGGGGTCACAACTTCCTCCCGGATGCTTGTCAAAAACTCATGAAATGGGTGATAGAGCCGATCCAATACAACTTGATATAATGGCCAATAACAACTTTAAAGTCTCAAGCTTTAGCAAATTTCATAGCAGAATTCATTCCCTCCTCAACCAGGGAAACAAAGTCGGCCAACAGACCAGTGTCACGTCCTTCAACAAAATCTACCGGTGGAGGACAACTATAAAGACTCGAGCCTTTGCAAAAAAATATAGTAAAATTCGCTCCCTCCTCAACCTGAGAAACAAAGTCAGCCAGCAGATCATTGTCGCGTCCTTCAACAAAATCTACCGGCCGAGGACAACTATAAGGCTCAAGCCTTAGCAAATTTCATAGTATAACTCGCTCCATCCTCAATCGGGGAAACAAAGTCAACCTGCAGATCAGTGTCGCATCCTTTAATAAATGAAGACTCCTCAATTCATGCTGAAACAGGGGCAAGTCAGCCCAAAGATATGTGGCATTTATATATGGATGGGTGGTCAAATCACAAGGATGTCGGAGCATAACTTGTTTTATTCACCTAAGGATGATCCTCTACTTTGACAAAGTCCAAGAGCCCATGAAATTAGTATGTTTGACTCATCCGGTAGATCACCTAATCTGCAGAAAATTTTGTCTTCTGCAGACTACATTTCAACAACAGCTGAAGCCTCTACATGTAGATCTTTTACATGTATCAATAGAGACAAATAAGTCAGCAAGATCAGGTGCATTCTACTTCTATTTTTGGTGAGGCTCCTCAGTGAAAATACATCTCCTATGCAACCCAAGTCTGGACCCAATACAACTCAGCAAAACACTCTTTTCCTAGCAGAGGAATAGTGTTCGGCGCTAACCACCATGCTCAGCTGAGACACAAGCTTGCAGGAGAGGTGTCTCCAAACAGGAAGTTACAACCACCAACGGGTGGTTACAACTATCTACGAAAGTTACAACTACCTAAGAAAAGTTACTACCGCATGCAAGCAGATGACTCATTCATCTGCCACTTGTCTCACTCATTTGTCACGTGTCTCACTCATCTGCTAGCAGTTTTCTCGTTCTGCCTCTATAAATAGCCAAACACAAAGCCATCTGGAGGTAACTTTTTCTTGATTCACAATTATCTTTTCAAATACAGAGAAATAAATTTTGTCCTAAAGGCATTGTTCTAACTTTGGCATAGGAGTCCCAATGGTAGGAACCACACCGGTGTCAAGAATTAATTTCCATTTTTTGCAGATTGCTCCGTGTGATCAGCACGTGATCCAATGGAAATTTTTATCCACAGTAATGGTTGAAAAGTTTACAGTCAACTATCATGTCTAATCGGTAAGGGGTTGTGGATGGTGTTGTTGAAAGTAGTAAATGAAGGGAGTGTTCTTCATCTTCCACTTCTAAATTGAGGAGATGAAACTTCATCATCTCAAATTTCTCAAAGCAAAAACTCAATGTTAATTCTCCTCCTCTTAATTTTCCAAGTATGGAGGACATTCCTTCTCATCCTCCTATTGGGAACGATGTTCCTCCTCCTCTTGCTGGTACGGTTGAAGATAAAAACTACGTTGATCTTTAAGGCCTGTTCGTGGAACAACTCAAAATATTCAGGTTTGCCCATGAGATTGGGTTGATGCAAGGGTGGACTCCATCTCCAATGCCTGATGTATGGGTAGAGGCAAGTGCTACTTGGGTTGACTCTCATGTTCCCACTGGTATTAGAGAGTTTTATCATCACTCGACAGTCAACTCGAAAGAGGAAGATCGTGCCAACCGTAAGGAGCGTCTTGATGACACGTGCCTGGACTTTGACATGGATGACGAGGAAGACGACACCGACTTCCATGATCAGGACTTTGAGGACCCCAAGGCACGTATATGATGACTTCAAGGGCTATAACTTTGATTAGTTAATGATATTGTCATCTGTCGTTTTCCTTCTCATGATTTATAAACGTTATGCTTAATTTTTACTGCTTTATTTTGCACCAATGAAATGAAATGTTGTTTCGGTACATGAAAATTAGCAATAAGTTACCTAGCGTTAAGATATTGTTTAAAAATGATTTCATTTAAACATGATAACATTTATCAAAATATTGTTGCAAAACCACAGAAATTACAAAATTTAAAAAAAAAAAATTGTAAACACAAAAAATTTCAAATTTGGGATAGAGTCCAGTTTTTTAAGCCAACATAGAGGGCACTACGAATGGGAGTTGTGTACTTGCATAGGTCCATGCGAGTGCACACCTCTTATTCGCCGGAACATTTAAATTGGGAATGTCAAAAACTATTTGGAATGTGGATTCTACCTCTAAACATTGATGCAAAATAATAGAATTTTCAAATTTATAAAAAAAATTCAAAACCCAAAAATTCCAAAATTTGGATAGAGTCTTGCTTTTGACTCAATCACATAGGACCTTGAGAACAGAAGATTTTCCATCGCAGAGGATCTTGCAATTTCAAAGCTCCTGTTAGCATTTTTTTTAGTATGGGAATTTCAAAAATATGTTTGGAAGGTGGATTCTACCTCTAAACACTATAGAAATTAAAAAAAAATTTAAAAACTCCAAACATAAATAATTTCAAACTTTTGACAGACTTCAGCTTTTTTTCTTTATCACATAGGTCTATGCAAATGTGATGTATCCAGTTGCGGTGCTCATTGCGAATGGATAACTTCAAGTCGCAGTTTCCTCTGCGTATCTTTATATTATAGTCGCAGTGTCCTCTGTGTCGGGGTATATCAATATTTTCATCAGTTTCGCAGGGCTTTGTGTGAGTATAATATTTGCAATCGCAATTTGGGTTGTGATTGTGTCGTATTTCAATTTTTATCTTTAAATTTTTTTCCCTTTGATGGTTGTTGGATTGATGTTAGTATGTGTTGGTAATCAAACGACGAACGCTCCTTGTTACATCGAAGAATGTGAATACATAATAAGCAAGATGGGTACTCAATTCAAATAATTACATGTAAAATAATGGAATGTATATTTATATTGACATTTAATTACAAAAAACGTACAAACCATCCAAACATATAAATGGTGACTTTTCTAACAAAAAAATCATCTTATGTCACCAAAACAAAATATGATTTTTCATGTCAGCATATTGGTTTACATGGCAGTTACAATATGTACAACAAAAGTGCATGCATGCATAAATCCAATATGGGAATGACCTCCTCCGAGTTGTTGATCTTCTTAGCATTATTCACATTATACTTCCTCAACATCACGTCACCAATGTGGAGTTGGGCATCAAAAGAACTCTTCAAAGAAATTGCTTTTGAAAATAGGCAAGAAGGCCAATTAGGTATTGTATGAGGCAATGGTGGTTTCAGTAGTATATGAAGCAAGACAAAGAGAGAACTCTGGGGAGGTGTGCCATGAAACATACCTTAATGTCGTTCAACTCTGATGGAGGTTGAACATATGGAAAACACGTAGTGTTTTGGTTCTCATAACTCACAAACACACACGAGTAACAGTTGGCTGCAAGCACAAACATATCTAGGTCAATAAGCCAAATTTGTCTATCTATGCGTACCTTGGATTCTGGAACTGGATTATTTATGCGGCGATTAATCGATGATTTCTTAAAATCTGTCGTAGACCTATCCAATCTAGGTATTTAGCAATTGGGTTTAGCGGTCATAGATTAATCGGTGAGAAATTAGTGAGTCACCAATTAATAGGTGAAAAATCAATGAGAAATCAGTGAGTCACCAAAAAATCCGTGAGAAATCAGTGAGTCACTAACAAATTCACCAAAAATTCGGTGAGAAATCAGTGATAAATTCGGTGAGAAATCGGTGATAAATTAGGATTGCCCTGTTGGGTGGTGGTTGTCATCCTGTTAGGTAGTAGTGGTTGTTGTTCTATAATGTGTGAAGTTTTGGATACGATTACATATTTTGCTCTATAATATGACTTGTGGCTCTATAATACTTGTCTTATTAATCTTAATTGTCAAAATATGTTATTTATTCTAATTTACATTAGTGAGGTATAAAAACGTATACTTTGAAAAAGTAGACCAATTAAATTTCGATTAATCTCCAATTAATCTGCTTAATCTTAAATCGATCCTAGACCGCAAAGGGTCTATTATCCGCATTTACTACATAGTTTTGGAATTATCAAAGTATCCTTTACACCTTCATCCCTGACTCGTGCCAAATTCTAAGCCAAAACTTTTCATTAATTTCTAGCTCATTCGATAGTGCAACTCAACTCTAGAAGCTTCTTCGTCAACACCAACTTCTGGAGTGAATTCATTAAACTTATTCTAAAGGATGTTGACCGCTGAGTCTAAAATCACATTTACGCCTTCATAAATAGGTGTTTTTCCAAGTTGCATCCAATACTTGTTTTAGGTATCTAATGGAAGTTGTCCAGTAGGGGTTAGATACTCTAACATTTCATAAGCACAAGGCAACCCACAAGTGATTCGAATCACATATCCACACTTGACATGATCATTGCCCACACATTCACACCTCCGCATATCCAAAAACATCATATCAAGAGCCTTGTGCACCATAGAACCATGAAGTTTTCCAAAAACTTTTGACACATGCTTAGTCTTCACATTCGTGAAACTTTGTTGAAAGGATGATTCAATCTCTAGGTGTTGTATTTTAGTCATTTCATGCATTACAGTCCATATATTGATAGATGTGCCTTGTGAATTTGTCAGCATATTCTTCAACTTGGAATGTGCGCCCTCTACACGACTGGTTGTATGTTGCCCAAAATGCATGAAAGTATTGGTCCATGCACTAAAAAATTTACTCCTACCGATACCATATTGTTCTCAAATAATCCAAACACTTCGGTTGTGATGCCCATTTTCTTTCAAACTCAACAGTTGTCTTATTCCATGATTTCTTTGTACTTGATCTATACAAATCCGAGAAAGAATCTATAAACTTATATTATGCCTCATTATCCTAAAATATTTTTTTGCAATTCTTCTCAACATTTGTATTTATGTACCACATGCACAACAATCTCTTTGCTCTGGGAAAAACTCGCTCAATGGCCTTTATCAAACTCAATTCTCTATCAATGACAAACACGGTTGGCAACTTGTCTGGCTAAAAAATGCCAAGAAGTTTTTCCAGTGCCCAGGCGTATGAATATTCATTCTCATAAGATAAAACAACATGCAACATTGAACGTCTTGCCAGTCGACGTGATACCCACAATCTCAAACAGCGATATCTGATAATTATTAGTTTTATAGGTGCAATGACTGATGGAAAACATTTCACTAGTTGAATTGAGTCAGGAAGCGCCCAGAAAATGTTTGTGATTCTATTGCCCTCATCCATAGTATGCCTCTCTATGTAATTATTCTTGCTCAACAAGTAAACAGTGTGTTGTAACGTCGTTCTGTCTTTATCCGACAAATGACATTGTAAATATTCTTCAAATTCGTCAAATTATTGGGATGCAACTCTTTCAAACCGGCCAAGATGTGATGAGGGGTGAGATGTGACTTCAACATATTCTACACATATATGATCTTCTCTTCATTCAATCTGCCAACAAATGAATGGCCAACAAGTGATTTTGCTTGAGGATGATTGTGGGTTCCACATGTCACATGCAATTTCCAATGGTCATTACCTTGTGGGATCCCTTTCAACTGAAATGAGCAGCCACACTTCTTTGTACGGCTTGATCGAAGGACATTCTTTTGCCTACTGTCTCATTTCCCTCCCTTCTCACATCCAAAATGGATCCTTCCCTTCTGTTTGTGATGAGCCGGTTTTGTTTTAGTGATAACAAAAACTATGTTATTATCCTTACTGATGCCTTGGCACCAAGCTACCAAAGCCGACCTCAATGTGAATAGCTACAACATACAATACAAAAACATGTTAGGAACACCAATAAACTTGTAACCAATAAGCAATAAATTGTAAGAATAGTCATACATGAATTAACCTAACCTCTTCACGTAAGAAATAAGTCATCGTCATGCACCTCTTCCAGTGCTTTTTTCTTATTATTCATCTCATCATTACTATTAACATTTCCACCAAGATGATAGTTTGTAGGTATGTTGAATTTTATTACACCCATGAGAAGGGACAAAGCACAAAATGATAATGAACTTATAAGTAAAATCAACAAACAATGGCAACAACAACAAGGGATGTGATTTCTCGAAAAATGGCAAAATATCATGAAATATTTCTTCTTTTTTTTAGTTACCAAAATTTCTTTCAAAATCCAAAATATGTATTTCTGTAATCAAGCCAATATATTTCCCTGCGTTTTAACTTGTTATGACCTTGGTTTAGTATTAATATTTTGTTATATTAGTGATTCTTATGCAATATGTAGTTTGTATGACATTAATAGCCTTGTGAGACTCTTTATGTCGTATGTAAGAGTTTAAAATACTTAAGTTATATTGATAATTTCAAATTTATAACCGAACTTTTTGACGTTATTTCTATACACAACGAAATATTTTATGAAATATTTATTAAAATCAAGTTATTGAAATTACCTCGAAAAATGAAATCACAATCCTTGATTAGAATAAGAAAAAAAAAATGCAAGTTCATCTCAAGTTGAGAATGTTACCTCAAGTGGAGTGAATTTCTCTTTCTCTTCAAATTGTTCATCTTCTTCACCCTCACGTCCACCGTTGTAATCTACATGTCTATAATCATCAACTTCACTAAACCCATCCATTTTGACATAAAACATTCAACCAAACACCGTACAAACAACTTTGAGGAACTAGAGCAGTTGACTGAGTGGAGAGGGGACAAAACAGTCGATTGAGTCGAGATGGGACAATGGCAAGTTCCAGCGACAATGGAAAGTTCTGACGAGATTGGTGGGAGAGAAAAGACAACGACAATTACAAGGGGAGAGAGAGAGAGATGTTTGCGAGGGAGAGCAATGTTATCACCTTAGGAGATCGAGAGACCATTGTTTGTGTTTTTCGTGGTGGTGTGGCTTACTGATATTCATGTAATTATTACATAATATATCCCTTAATTTATATATGTTAGTGTTTCAATTATTATATATTATTCTAATTATTTCGTTTCCATGTTTTTGTAGGAATTTGAGCGTAAACAATGAAATCGCATTAAGGCGACAATTTGAGGAATGATAAATTGGTTGATTCTAATGGTGGTACAAAGTAGCGGGTCACGTGTCTAAACCTAACCCAAACAAACCTAAATCCACCGAATCTAACCTAAGCCAAAGCCCAAAAGTTGACCTAGAAACCCAAACCCAACCTAACAAGGAAATAGGAGAACCCTATTTAGGTTTTCTCTCTTCCTTTTCTTCCGCCATCTCTTTTCCTACGTTTCTTTCTCCTTTTCTCTTTTTCCAGCCACCACACCACATCCACCCTGCTGGCGATCCTCGCTCGATAGGAGGACCGGCAACGCGATCATCCCGCCATCACCACCTCCTATCTTCCTCCACTTCCCTGTTTTCTTCTCTTTCTCTCGGCCACTATCACAAACCAACAATAGAGCACACAACAGGGAACACCTCCCTGTTTTCCACCTTTTTCTCATCCCTGTTCCATCACGCCAAACCAACATCACCGCAGTCCTCCTATTTTATTCATCCACTGTTCCTTCCTCTCGTCTTCAACCAACAGCCAACACAAACCACACCCTCTGTCCCCTCTTATTTGAAACGCACGACAGCCACCATCACCGCCCCTGCTCCCTTTTCTCTCTTGAAGCCAACAAACCACCTAGCAATCGCCATCACCTCCTCTCCTTCACGATCATCATCTCTCCCTGCTTATCTTTCTCTCGGCCACCATCACAACCGGCAGTAAACAAGGACTGTCAACGCAGTAGCAGAGCAACTCCTGCACATTTTCCGTTCACCTTTTCTTCTATTTCTCATGTCGCCCTCACCATCTCTCTGTCTCTTGCAGGTAAGCTTCACCAGAGAAGAAGAAGCTCGCGAGGAGCGAAGAACCAGCAAGTAGGGAGTGGCGCGACTCGCTAGAGATGAAGGCGCAGAAAGAAAACACGGGAACCAACTAATTTTTTAATCATTTGGTTATTCGCACCCCATACTTTTCTCTATACCACTGTTACCATGATCTTTTAGGCCCCGCGCCGAGGCGAAGATGAAACCACAGGGTTTCCTAGAGTTTGTCGTATCTAAATTTATTATTTTAGACACAGTTGATTTATGAACGTTAAACACAGTTGCACATTTGATTTCTGAATTTCAATAATTTGCTTTCACCGATTATATCCGAAAACATTATTTAGACTAATCGGTAGTTAGAAGTTCCCTTTGTTGATATTCGAAGCATGCTTTAATCAATTAATTTGAATTTGTGATTGTGTGTGCTGTAAGAAGACATGCAATGCTAGGGGTTTAGAATTAGTTAAAATAAATTTGTGATTGTGTGTGTCGTAGAATGACATGCAATGCTAGGGGTTTATGCCTTTGCTGAAATCATTTGCGAACTTAGATTAAACTTAAGGTTAGTCGTATTGATTCTTGAAATCAATAATTTGGATTACACAAATCTCGAAGAACCTGTGGTGGATTTGATGTCTCGATCCACTCCATCATCTTATCAATTTAATTTTTAGTTGTTCAATTTAGTTATCTTAATTTAGTAATTTCCATCTGTTGTAACCCCCATTTCTAAATTAGTTTAAATAAGTCTTAGAATTCGACTGTCTCGTGAATCCTCGTGGGATCGACCCGTATTTGCAACTCTCTACTAGTTAGACAGTCGTGCACTTGAGGTATTACGAGTAGGGTTTATTAACTTATTAATTTAGGTTAATAAAATCTCCATCACTTACCAGGTAAAAAATTTAAATTTGGATGGTGTGGGACAATGGAATCTGTGGTGTTAAAAAGTTGTTGCCTTACATAAATTATGCGCTACATAAAAATGCAACAACTATTCTAGGTGACAATTATTGAAATATTATTATTATTATTATTATTGATGCGTCCAAAAATCGTCCTTCTGTGAGTTTGACCTGCAAAACAAATGTTAGATTGCCAAGGACCACCTTTTTGGTGGCCGAAAGCACTCCGATGCTTAAGTCAGCAATTTTGTTTGAAGAAGGAAGTAAATCTGGACAAAACTCAATTAAAGTTGCATACCTGTGTCGAATGTTCCCTTTACCTTTTATAATGGTCGCGGTTAATTCTCTGTGTGACTTAAGCATGTGAGGCGCAATGGAAGGAGATGTTTCTTGTAACAGTCTCCTTGATGGAAATGCGTCCGTGTAGGCGTAACTCCCTTTGTGACTCTTTTTTGGTGCGATGTTCCTTTTCTTAATGAGAGAACTCGTGTTGGGCCTAGATTTGGGCTTTGATTCATTTGGGCTTGGATTTGGGCTTTGGTTATATATTCTTATAGTAGGCCTTGTCTAGGCTTCTGTGGTTGGCTTTATTCTTCTTGGGTTTTACGAGTTGGCTCAGTAGATGGGATGTCAGATCCTCGTGATGGATGTTCTTTGCCACGTGTATGGTTGCGATGATTTGTCTATTTTGATGTATCATCAGCTATTCCCCCTTAGTTAGTGGGTGCATTCATGTATTCACTAACTTTGTGGCGGTTAGTATTCCAATTGTATCTTTGTTTTGAACTTAATGTTGTTAGAAACTTTCGGTCGGTCGATCGTCTTGATCATTTCTTTATTTGTTCATTTTCGCTCACATTTTTTTAGAGTTCCACGCACCATTATATCCTGCACGTCACCCCACAAGCAGTCTTTTCATTGCTTGGTTGTATAAAGGAGATCGTGACGGTTTTGTGTCCTTTACGCCATCTTTGATATTAGGGTTGTTTCTTTTTTCTATCGTCTTCTTCCATCTTTTCTTGCCTATTCGCGATGTCTGCCTGTGACTTACTGGACAATGAGCAGCTTGCTACCTGCGAAACTCATTTTTCTCCCAAGAAGGCTTATCGGGCGACCTTGGATAGCGTCCGTTCCGACTACTCTTTGCACTTCGACCTTGAGATCATTCTACCTCGTGAGTATGACAGTCCTTGTCGTTTGAGGAAGGGGTATATTGCACTTTACCCACGTGTGTTTCACTCCAGTTTTCGATTTCCAACTCCAAAGTTATTTTGGTCTTAGTTAAATCTTCTGGGTATTCTTCCTGCTCAGATGAGCTCTAACAATTGGAAGGTTATGGTTTCCACATATGCAAGGGCCATCCTTTTTGGTATTCCTTTGACTGCTAGAATCTTGCATTCAATGGTCGGCCTGTTGGCGACCAAGAGTACCTTTTTTCTTGCTTCTCCCGCGTGTTTTGGCAATTTAATGATTACATCAGGGGTTGGTCACGGGACTGGTTTTACACTTTTGTCTATTCTGGCTACTTCAATTTTCGGATTCCCAACAAGTAAAGGAATCTACAATTGTATGCGAGGGAAAACATTATCAACGAGCATTTTTTGCAGCTTCCTATGGTTCCTTTGGACATCTATCTTACTGATGTCATGGTGGAGCACAGCGGTTTGTATAGTATGAATGAAATCGAATGGGCTCGCAAACTGAGAGGCAAGCTAGGGAGATTGATGCCCGCGCTGCCCTTGTCGATGGTGGTAATGTTGTCGTTGATGATAAAGTAAGCTTGGATGTTACGAATCTCGATGCTCCTATTTGCATTGGCGCTACTGGTCCATTAGTCCATCGAACCATTTGTTCCTGAGTCTTGATCGTGTTCCGAATAGGAAGTGCCTCCTTGATTCTACTCATCGTGCTTCTTTTTACTCGAGTTATGTTGATAGAGAGCCTGCGAGGGAGGATCGTTTATCTCTGCAAGAAGCTGAAGAAATGAAGTTGGCATTAAAAAAGACTATTCGCCCGCTCGATGATGGCGAAAAGAGGCTCCTCTCTACTTATGGTGGTCCTGACACTACCAAGTGTTCTAATTAGGATCCTAGGGCCATCGATGACAAGATGTTCCAATTAGATGTTGTCTAGTCTAAGGAGCTTGTGGTCATAATCGAGTTCTCGAAACGCATGATTGAGTTCTCAAGACACAGTATCCTCATTCTCTCTCTCCTCATGTTGATGATGGGGTGGAGGTCTCGCCTTCTTCTACCCCACTTAGGCTCCTCTATTCTCATTGGGACTGTTACTTGTTCCGCTTCTGTTGTGGTTACTACGCAACGAAAGGGTGAGGATGGTTCTCCTGTCGTTCCTTCTTCCTTCCCGGCTGTGGGTGGTGGTTCCTCTGTGCTTTCGGATCATCGCGTTCTTCATTTACAAATCAGTTGGACGGAACCTACCCCTGGCGAGATTATGGTTAAATCTGACGGGAGGTTTTGCTGATTTTCCTGGCTTGACATGCAGGATGGTGCGCGTAAGTTGATCAACGAATGGCACAGACCACCGGTGGAGAGACCTTCGATGCCTGTGTTGGATTCGAGCCTTCATCTTGACGTTGGCCTTAGGCATATAATGGATGGGATGAGACATCTTTCCTACGCAGGGGTGATGGGTTCGGGTTAACAAACTAGTCATAATCTTGTGGTTTCTCTAGAGAGGAAGCTCGTTGTGCTATTGTTGGTGTTTTCCCCTGTTCTTTATCAATCTGACGTGTTAAGAGTGTGATGCTCGGAATGGATCAAAGCGGTCAGGGTTGCTCAAGCCTCATTGGTCGAAACGGAGGGTGCACGAGATCGGTCTGTCACCGAGCTCAAATATTTAAGAACCAACATAGATGGTGTTTATGCACACTTACATGATGTGGAAAAAGAGTTGTCCACCGAGAAGGCACTCCATGATGAGGCTGCATGTGTCGTGATAGAGCACTCTACCAATCGCGACATTGCCAAGAAAAGGGTGGAGCAATTAAAGGCTGCACTTGACGAGATCAAGGTCGATATCTCCAGCGATGCTTACTACTGCTAAGGGCCTACTTATAGCGGCTAGGAATGAACTTGCTTCTGTAAAGGATAGGCTTTGCATTATTGAGGTGGCGGATTGGCAGCAATTTGTTGATGAACAGACTGAGCTTCTCGATTATATCAAGGGTCTTAGTGTTAGCTTGTCTCAATACTGTCACTTGATCTATTAGACCTTCGAGGATGAAGACGGTGTTGAAGACCCTCTAGATAATCCAACGGCTGAAGAGCCATTGCCTTCTCCTCTTGAAGATAGAGTTTTTGTCAGTGATCTGGTTGCCCCTTGTCCGTCAGATGGTGTTGTTGATGATATTATGGATCTCTCTACTTGACCTCCTGCTCCTTTACTTTCTTCCTTGAAGGTAATAAAATAGTTTTATTAAATAACATGAATTTTCTGCTTTACTTTTCGTCGTAGTCGTCATTCATCTTGTTGACTTCGTTTGTGTTGCCTATACCTTTTATAGGTCGATCATTATTGTCGAAATGATTTGTACTCCACCTTTGATATTTATGACTATATTTTTTATCCTGCCAGACATTTGTTGATTTGAATTCTCTTACGCTCTGATACGTCCGTCTTAACCTCGTGTTGGTTATCTCGAAGCTTTTATGAGAAAGTTGTTTTGTTTGTTTGTCTTCTACTTTGTCGATATGGCATGTTAGTTGATCTGAGGCTCTCTTGAGTTGTGTTAACTTGTTTTCTTCATCTTTTGCTTTGCTGGTTTAATACTCGAATCAAAATGGAATTGTTTCTTTCAAGTTGGTTTATTCGTTCAACTCTTACTTCGTTGGCTCGACGATCCGGTTGACCAGAAGTCGTTTCATTCAAGTTTCGCTTCGTTGGTTTGACATTTCATTGTCCTGAAGCTACTTTTATTTAGTTGACTTGTTCGTCCAACTTTTACTTTGTTGGTTCAACGCTCTAGTCAACTCGAAGTTTCTTTTTCTTAGTTGACTCATTCGTCCAACTTTTACTTCGTTTGTTTGACATTCTAGTCAACTCAAAGTTGTTTTTTCTTAGTTGACTCGTTTGTCCAAATTTTACTTCGTTGGTTCGACGTTCTAATCGACCTGAAGTTGTTTTTTTAGTTTACTCATTCTTCCAACTTTTATTTCGTTGGTTCAAAATTCTAGTCGACCCGAACTCGTTTCATTCAAGTCTCGCTTCATTGGTTCGACGTTCTAATTGACCCGAAGTCGTTTCATTCAAGTTTCGCTTCGTTGGTTTGACGTTTCAATCGACCCGAAGTTACTTTTATTTAGTTAATTCGTTCGTCCAACTTTTACTTCATTGGTACGACGTTCTAGTCGACCCGAAGTTGCTTTTACTTAGTTAACTCGTTCGTCCAACCTTTACTTCGTTGGTTCAACGTTCTAGTCGACCCGAAGTTGCTTTCACTTAGTTGATTCGTTCGTCCAACTTTTACTCCGTTGGTTCGACGTTCTAGTCGACTCGAAGTTTCTTTTACTTAGTTGACTCATTCATCCAACCACTTTGTTGGTTCGACATTCTAGTCGACCCGAAGTTGTTTTTACTTAGTTGACTCGTTCATCCAACCTTTACTTCGTTGGTTCGACATTCTAGTCGACCTGAAGTTTTTTAGTTTACTCGTTCGTCCAACCTTTACTTCGTTGGTTGATTAGACCAGAATTTTATTATATATATCCAACTTGCGTCATGATTCCTTTTGGCTTTATATGATGATTGTTTTGCATGGCTGCATTTAGACGCTTTTATCATTCGTGGGATGACGATCTCGAATTTATAATTTTATTGATTTTCCCTTTTGGATGTTCCGACCGTTCCTAAAAGTCATTTTTCTGGAGCAGTTACGCTACATTAGGGAGTGATTTGTTTTTTTTTTATCATTGCTTGGTTGATGTCTATCCTCGTTTTGGAGGTTCACGCCTATGTTGTTCTTTCTCGTTTAATTTATTACCATCGTCGCTTGATTCGTTGTTGCTCTTGCTCTCCGTTTATCACTGAAGTTAACTGACTCAAGGTGTTTTTTGATCCGATAGCCAAACAATATTGGTTTGGCCGGTTATGCCCATATTAGTGTCAAACTGTCCGCTCATGCTCCCGTCAGTACCTTGCTTGGCATCACTTGTTGAGGTTTGATGGAGTTCATTGCTGTTAATTTTTTCGTTGGTAATTCGGATTGAGTTTGCATCCGTCGGTAGAGTCTTTGAGTCGATTAGTGCAAGCGTCTTCAAAGCGTTAGTTTTCCTGCTTCGATATAGATCTGGTCGAGTGGAAGGTGCTTCTTTGCTTGGGCAGATGCAGTGTAAAGCGTATATCGGTTACCTAGATTGTTCTTTCGATCCCGTGGCGGTGGTATCTGCATTTTCTTTCCCTTTGAGCTGCTTGTCAGGCATTCCAATGAATTCATTGAGTCGTCCTCTTTGAATCCAATACTTGATTTTTTTTCAACTTGTAACAGTCGTCGATATCATGCCCGTGATGCTTGTGGAAGAAACAGTACCTGCTTTTGTCTCTTCCTTCTAGGTCTTCTCTCATCCTGGGTGGCCAGTTAACGTTCTCCCAATTTTCCATGTACTTCAGGATGTTGGTTCGACTTGTCTTTAGGCCATGTATGGTTTGTATTTCATTTTCAGTACGTTGGTTATCCGCTCGTGATTGGGCCATGCCAATTGTGACTTCCTGGATTCCCACTGGTTGGACTCGGCCCTTCCACCGTTCCATAGTTTATTTGATTGACCGTTATCTTCCCGTGGTCCATCATCTCGCCTTCTCTCTTCCTTCCTTTCCCATTTCCTTGAATGATTTTCTCTTTCCTATTCAATTTTCCTCCTGGCAGCTTTCATCTCTTTAAGAGAAATGTGTTTTTGGGCTGTTTTCAGCAAGACTGCCATGATTTTTGGAGGTTCTAAGTTAAAAACGTAAAAAAAGGGCATATCTTCAACCAAGTAGTGAAAGTTGCGGCAGGTGTGTTATCACTACATCCATCGATCATTGTCATTCGTTGGTGAAATGAGTGATGTATTATCGTATTGTCTCTTCGAGCTTCTGTTTGACATGTAAGAGGCAATGTGGTCATTTTCTCATCCGTTGACTTTCGATGAATCTCGTGATAAAGGCAGTGGGTAACGCCTGGAAGGATTATATTGACCTCGGTGGTAGGAAGTTGAACCAATTCATTGCCGTAGAGGTAAGACTAGTCGGAAATGTTCTGCACATGATCAATTTTGTGGTTTCTTTCAATGCCATCACGTGGTGGAAGTGTCTCAGGTGATCTGTTGGGTTGGTGGTACCATCATATACTTCGAACTTTGGCAGAGTGAGCGTTTTTGGCATGAGAGTCTTCATTAGGGCGTCGGGGAATGGCGGATTGGCTAATTCGTACAATACTATGGGATCAGTGACCTCGATTCTGAACGTGATTTCAGCAAGCGTCCCGTCACACTATGGAGTCTTGCCTTGGAGGAGTTCATTGCTTGTGAGGTTTCCTTGTTGGGGTTCTGTTAGGACTTTGTCACTCCTTTGAGTTCGGTTGGTAGAGTTTTGCTAGGGCGGTGCCTGGACAGGATCAACTGGCTGGATGCGTTCCTGGGTGATTTTTTCTAGCATCTTCGTCATGTAATTCATTTGGATCATAAGCAGGTCTACTCGAGGATCTGTGCCAGCGTCGTCGGATGTCTGGGTTTTCTGGGCTATTGCATGTTGTCGATCTTGATTCTCGGGTGCCATTGGCCTGGTGATTTGGGCTGCATCTTGTTTGAGAGTTGCTTGTGATAAATTGTCGCCAATAGGAGAGTTACTGTTATCGTCACTGGGTTGAGAATTTGTAGGGTGTGTCATTTGTTCTAACAGCTAGTCGATCGATTATCAAATTTTAGTGAGCTTCGTCACTGTGGTTCTTCTTTTTAGTTAGGAAACTTGTCGTTCCCCACGGACGACGCCAAACTAATGCATCCAAAAATCGTCATCCTGTGAGTTTGACCTGCAAAACAAATGTTAGACTGCCAAGGACCACCTTTTTGGTGGTCGAAGGCACTCCGATGCTCAAGTCAGCAACTCTATTTGAAGAATAAACTAAATCTGAACAAAACTCAGTTAAAGTTGCATACCTGTGTTTAATGTTTCATTTACCTTTTATACTGGTCGCAGTTAATTCTCTGCGTGACTTAATCATGTGAGACACAACTGAAGGAGATGTTTTTTGTAACAATCTCCTCCTTGATGGAGATGTGTCCGTGGAGGCGTAACTCCCTCCACGACTCTATTTTTGTGCAACGTTCCTTTTATTTATGAGAGAAATCGTATCGGGCCTGGAATTGGGCTTTGATTCGTTCAGGCCTAGATTCAGGCTTTGGTTATATCTTCTTATAGTGGGCCTTATGGGCCTCTGTGGTTGACTTTATTCTTCTTGGATTTTACGAGCTAGCCTAGTAGATGGGATGCCAGATCCTCGTGATGGATGTTCTCTGCCGCGATGATTGGTCTATTTTGATGTATTATCAATTATTATTATTATTGTCATTAATATTATTATTATTATTTATTTTTTTGAAAGGCAAGCTGGGTTTTTATTGGATCCCATAACCACTAAATGTTTTGCATGGCTAGAATCTTCTACTTGTGATATCATTCCCACAAGTCTATCAGTTGAGCTAGTAGCCCATTATCAATTATTATTCGTTTCGAAAAAGTCGTTGTTGAAACAAAACTTGCACCCGTGTTAGTGCCAATATGGACCAGGAAAGTGGTAAAAGGGGGTGGTTTTAATTTGACCTTATGGTTATGTCAGATTTTTACATCAATGATCTTTGCACACTCTTAATGTTTTAGATTTGGAATGGTTAATTATGTAACTTCACCCAATGTTCTTCCTTTATTTCCTGCCTTTTTCTCTTATATATATTTTATTTTTTAGTTGCGTTGGATTTACTACCCTCAGACTTTTGTGGCTGCACTTGCTTTGAAAGTGATAGCGCGAAAAAACGATTGGGGGGGGGGGGGGGGGGGGGGAGGAGGGTGGTTTACATATTCAAAGTGTCATTTCTAGGATTTTCTCAGCCACAATGCTCCTCTGTATATAATTATTTTTTTTACTTATATATATCCCAATTTTTACGTTGGAAGGCACTAATAAATTTGTGGCTGCCCTTCATTCCAAAATGATTGCGCGAAAATGATTGGGGAAATTTACATATGCAAAGTGTCAATTCTAGTATTTCTCAGCCACTAGTTTACATGTAAATTATTGCGCCGAAGCTTCTCCTTTGGAAAACATTCCTTTCAAACTTGAATCACCAAATTGTCAAAAAGAAGAAAATGCACTTTATTGAACTTTAATCCACACAAACTAAAGCCCATATGGATATACTCTAATGTAACATGAGCTTTACGTGCGGTGTTTGCTAAAACAAGTATCATTCATGTGGGCTGCACTCAAACTCTTCCTCTTCAATGCTCTCTAACCACATTAGTCAAAGGTTCCTTCTGCTTTGGCTGCCAAAGTCCATTGCCAAACTTTTGAAGAAAACTTATTTCTTCTTCATATCCAAAGTCATCTATATATAGAAGTGAGGATTCAGAGAGGAGAAAATATAAGAAAAAGAGATTTTTGGTAAAGAAAGAGATTTTTTTTTTTTTTGGGGGGGGAAGAAAAACGAAGTACTGATGGTTGGGAAGGCGAAGATCATGCCGATTGTTAGCAAAATCTATTGTTCTTCCTCTCAGACCAACTTCATGGTCAGGAGAAGGCCTCATGTCATTACAGGAGGAGGTTTGGTGGTCACAGATTATGGGCAGAAGGTTGTCTTCCAAGTAGATGGATGTGGAGCTCTTGGTATCAAAGGGGAAGTAATTCTAAGAGATGGTGATGGAGAATCATTACTCATCATTCGGCAAAAGGTACACACATTAGTATACAAGTAATGTCAAATATCTTCGCTAATTAACATGCATGCACATGACATATATAGTTTTATATGGATGAAATTTTACCTATAATCTCAGGGTGGCATTGTTCAAGCATTAAACATACATCGACAATGGAAGGGATACAAGATTAATTACGAAGGAGCTGAGAAGCCCGTTTTCAGAGTAAAAGAGCCGGTTTCATGCTTATTGAAAAACAATCGTCGGATCAGAATCACTACTGAACCTAGACTATCTAACAAAGATTGGGACTTTGAAATCAATGGGTCTTTTCCTAATAAAGCGTGCAGCATCATTGATACTAGAGGAGATATTATAGCACAGGTAGGCTTACGACTCTGCCATTCAACCTATATTAGTGAATCAAAGCATAACTTATGATCGATGTAATATCTGTTTTTCTAATTAATTAGCTGTTATATTGCTAAGAGACAATTCCATGTTCATAACATTACCGGCTTATCGCAATCCAAGCCATATCGCCCATTAGCTTCTATCTATATGAGATGTTTAGCACTGAAAGTTTGAGACATACAGATTTTATTTTGTAAAATGCAGGTTGGAGTTAAGGAGGTGGGGGAAGTCTTGTTGAGCAAGGATGTCTATAATGTGGTGGTGCAACCAGGAGCTGATCAAGCTTTTGTGTTTGGAATCATAGCAGTTCTGGACAACATTTACAACGAGTCTACTGCGTGTTAACTGCAGGATCTAAAGAGATAAGGATCTTGTCTTAATCAACTGAACTAAAGAGAGACATCTTTTCTTAAGGGAGACTCTCAAAATCACTGCAACATGGTTTTAAGTTATGTATAAAGGGTTTTTGTAATGGCGATTGTAAAAGACCGGAGGAACTCAAAGTTCTTGATTCTTTCATGTTATATAAAGGTGCTTTAATTTGTTTACACGAACTGCTTTACCAAAACTTGACAAGTCAATGTTTGTAAGTAGGACTAAAGTTATACTCTTTAATATATATAGTTAATTTAGCTATGTATGTTGTGTCACGTTACCTATTAATAACTCTTGTTAATCACGTATAAAACTGCACGTCTACACTCTATTGTTATGTCCCTAATAATGGTTTAATGAAAAATGCTCCAAATACATATATTTTTTCTAGATAACTTGAGAAATGTTTATATATATATATATATGTTATCCTCGAGTAAATGCAGCGAGGCAAAAATAATTCTCACAGAAATTATACATTTCTCATCTTGGTAAATTCACATTTACATGAAGGCTAGGCCACGTACCTAAGCTCTAGAACCCCAGCACAATCACCCTCAATTATTGAACACTCTCAACACCCCAAGCTGCCAAACATTGAACTTCTGCTCTTGTCTTCCTAATATATATATGTCAAATTTTAAGTATTTTCTTCCTACATCTCTACTCGTCATAGGAAAAAATTGTGCTCGTTGTTTGCTACTTGCGTCATTGGTTTACAGAAGATTGACACATGGCAACCCATTAGTCACAAAAATGTGTGCGAGAGATTGCAACAATTCGAGCCAGCCATGTTGGCTAGCCTTTTTTTTGGTTTTTTACACTTATACCCTTTCTATAGATAGTGTTTGTAGTTGTGTTTTAAAGATAAAGGGCAAAAAGTGTAAAAATACAAAAAAAAAAAAAACTAAAAAATACTAGCAAATATGGCTGGCTAGACTTACTTGAGAGATTAAGTTTCTTATAAAATCGAAAAAGATTCTCATTGCATAAGAAATTATCTCCACCAATTTATATCTTGTTTTCAAGAAAAGAAAAAAGTACAAATTCATAATTATGTCAACTAACTAAAAAAACCAAGGAAAAAAAGGCATCGGTATTTAGAGACAAAATTTGGTTTTTACTTATCCAGGAGGACCATTTTCGTTTTCATTATAAATTAAGGACCCTATTAACTTTAACAATTTTTTTGAATTCATTTGAGCTGAGATTTTCAAAAAAAATTATGGATTAATGCTAGAAACAACACACCAAAGTTTCAACCCTTTTTAACACCATTCCTCGAAATATGTTTTTATATCCCCTGCCATTAAATATCTCGATAAATGGTCTTTGTGAGTGTTTAAGGACCACCCTTTCGGGTGATCTTGGATAATGGTGATAGCCAGCCTAGATGTCGGTTTCTGTCACCCCCAAGGTGAGCCTCACTCGCTTCGATCGTTTCGTGATATTATTAGAGAAATTCCCTTTCTCTCACTTAGCATGGATCTCGAGGCATGCATGTTGAAATGAGTTGAAACTATGAGACATTGTTTCTATTGTTGGTCGTTAAGTTTTCTCAAAATTTCAGAACAAATGGAACTCAATTGATTTAGTTTTCATTTAGTCATGTGTATATATGGTCATTTGTTTACATTGAAAACAAACGGGGTCCTCTAGAATAGTAAAAAATAGTTTTTGCCCCTAATATACCAATACATGGGGAAAAAAAGTGGTAAAACTTAATCCGTCTCTCTTAAACGTTTTGCTTCATCTTCTTTGCACTTTGCAAACTTCAGCTTAAAAACAATTCTATGATTATGCTATGTAGACCTTAGCTAATTGTTTTTCAAGTTTTTTTTTCAATCAAACCTCTCTCAAAAAAAATAAAAATAAAAAAATAAATCAAAATTATATATATATATATATATATAAAACCTCGCCCATGTTCAAGTTTCCTCTATTTTTCTTGATGTTGTTCTTACTCTGCTAAGAATAATGTACGAACTGAAAACGTTCATAGTCTTGGTTCTTGCAATAATTGCCAAAGTCGTATCCACCCCAAAATTCGTTTAACCAAAATCAAATCCGCTCCATTCGGTGCGAGGCAGGGCTAACATCTGTTAAAATCCACCCCGTTGGTAATCCTATTGGCAGGAAAGTTAGCAATTCTTTCGTTCAGTTTGGAACCTTACCTCAAGATGTAGTAGTGAGCATGGCCTTCACACTACCTAATGAGATATCAAACAGACACCCAATCATAGCCACACACGTATACTACAACACAAATGGTGATAGATAGCACATGACAATAGCGTTTTTTTAGAAAGTGCTATGAAAGGGACTTTGCTTAATTGTGAAATGCTATCAAATGTGGGCGGGAGTAATTCGCTGGGGGCGCCAAAGCTCCCGCTCGATCCAAACCAAAAAAAAAAAAAAAAAAAACATAACAAAACAGAGAAAGAAGGAAGGAAGGAAGCAGAAGCCGAAGCCGAAGCCAATTCTCATCTCCCTCTCCCTCTTCGACTGCTCTCATCTCTCTCTCCCTCTCCGACTGCTCTCATCTCCCTCACCGTTCTGCTCTCCCTCTTCGATCGCTCTCCCTCTCCGATTGATCTCCCTGTGCTGTCAACGCCCAACCTGTTTCGCCTAACTGACTACGATCTCCACAATTCTTTTTTTCATTTTGACTAGGTGGGGATAGGTTACTGCAGCCATTCTTTTCCTTCCTCAAGGTGAGCGATTCATAAATCTTTTGCTTTGTTCTCTCGGTTTTACTAGATTAGTGAATTTTAGTTATGGTTCAGTGTTCTGAGGGATTCGATTTTAACTCTCAGGTCTTGGTACATGAAGATTTTTGTGATTTTGGTTGTCAAAAGGTTTTAGGAGTTTTGGTGTTTGATTTTGGATTTGGGGCTTTTTTTCCTCGTTTTGGTGAATTGTAAGTGCTATCAATAAAGTTGAGAAGATCTATCCCCATAGCTTACTGACTTCTCATGGAATTATGCTTGTCTCTGCTTATAATAAGAATCTTATTTGAGTTAGTTGTTGTTCTTTGCATTCAACAATTATTGAACTCCTTTGCTTATCTTGGTTTTCCAACAAGACAAATGTTGGTTCTTTCTCTGTTTACTCAAAATCAAAACCCCAATTTTTTTTTTTTTCGTTTGTTCTTTCTTTGTCTTTTCGTCAAACACCTTGTGTTCAATTGGTTTTCTGAATTGGTCATTTGTTTTGGGTGTTTTTTTCAGGTACAATGTAAAATACCTTGTGTTCACTGGTGCGGAACCAAGCCTGGGTTCTAAGGTAGATTTGCATATTACATTTTATCTATTTAGTATACCTTTACTTTTGGTTCAATTAGGGGTAATGAACTAGTTGGATGTTTTGTGTTTTGAGCTAAGTCCTCAATGTTTGAACACCAAGATTTCCAAAACATCCAAAATAAGAGTCTTTTCTACTAAGTTTTGATAGAGTTGTTTCAAAACATGACCAAGGTGCATCACATACAGCCATTTCACCTTTTTTAAAGCAAGTTTAGTCACATTTGATGAAAGAGATGGATTAAGTTGTTTCACTTGTCCAAATTTATCTTTATGTGTGCATTTTTGGCCAATATGTTGTGATATTGTGTGTACCACCTGCTGAAATTATGGACAATCCTTCACTATAGTACATTGTACAATTAGTGGACAACATGTATGCATGACATTAAGGAAGTTTATAATGAAACATTTCATTTGATGTCAGTTTATAATGATTTCTCTTTGCTACTATAGGTACAAGATTATTAAGGAAGTTGGAGATGGAACTTTCGGAAGTGTTTGGCGAGCAATAAATAGACAAACAGGCAAAATTGTATGTAGTAATAAATGATGTTTTCTTATGGCCTTGGTTACTCTTATACTGAAGATGTTGCATTGCTTGATAGGTCGCAATCAAAAAGATGAAAAAGTATTATTCTTGGAAGGAATGCATAAATCTTAGGGAAGTAAAGGTAATGACCCCCTTCCTCCTCTAACCCTTACTTTTCCCCTATTTTATTCACTAATGACCTCTTGAAGATTCATTATTTAATCTTTTTATTTACTTGTTTTTCCCAATCACTGCGGAAGATGAACCATCCCAATATTGTGAAACTAAAGGAAGTGATTAGAGAAAATGATATTTTGTACTTCGTTTTTAAATATATTGTACTTACTTTGGACATATGATTTTTTTTTTTGGTTTAGTTTAAGTAGAAACATCTTATTCAGTTTCAGACCCTGTGACATGGCACGTTTTCAAAGATTGCTTCTGTGGCCACTAACAGGCCCATGTGTAAGTATATGTCTTCACAAATCAAGTCTTCGGAATATTTATTCAAAGATATGCATTGATACCATGATTCTTGAACTTGGATTTGTCCTTTAGTGATTATGAAACAATACACCACACATCATCTTTGATAGCATTTGCTGATAGAATTTTTTACATTTGTCTTTTAGGATTTCATTAGATCTACACCCCCATCGAAGGTTTTACTTCGAATCTCAATCGATTTAGGGAAAATGTTTGAATCTGTGTTTTTTTTTCTTGATAAAAATCAGATCTTTATTGTTTAGTTTTTGTTATTTTTTTTTGATTAATTGAATCATTTTGATGTTGGAATTACCGTTTTCAAACATTTGGTGATAATGGGGTTTGAAGAAAGTTTGGATTCTAAACCTTGGGATGTAAATAGATGTGACTCTCAACATTTGGCTTCACATCCAATTTACTCGAAATTCAATCGAATCTTATCTCATTTCTTGTTTGGTTTTAGATCCTCCTTCATTGCTACTCTGCCTTTATAGGGAAACACTATGACCTTATCTGACAAAAAAAAAGTATATGGCATATGTTAGAAAACTGACTTAATCTTGTTGTAATCAGGTGTTTGTTAGAAAAGTTATTGAGCTGCATGACAAGTATATGGCATATGTAAATGAGTGCTTCCAGAATCATAATCTTTTCCACAAGGTTTGTATTGGACACTGAATCTTGTTCCTAATATTATGTCCTTATTTTCCTTACGTTATTGCTTTCATATTCTAGGCACTCAAAGAGGCCTTTGAAGTGTTCTGCAATAAGGGAGTTGCTGGCAGCTCAAGTGCAGAGCTATTGGCTACTTTTTGTGATAATATTCTCAAAAAGGGTGGAAGTGAAAAATTGAGTGATGAAGCAATTGAGGAAACACTTGAGAAGGTACCATATTTTCATTGTTTATATCCCATGCCTTGCGCTGATTTTACCTTGTCGCTGAACTTATAGTATCTTCAGGTTGTCAAGCTGCTGGCATATATTAGTGATAAAGATCTTTTCGCGGAGTTCTATAGGTAAGTTATGAAAATGCATTGCCTCTCTCAAGCATGACGATGGAAATGACCTAATTAACTTATTATTATTAAAATTTTAATTGGCAGGAAAAAGCTTGCTCGCCGTCTTCTATTCGACAAGAGTGCGAATGATGATCATGAAAGGAGTATTTTGACAAAGTTGAAACAGCAATGTGGTGGTCAGTTCACATCAAAGATGGAAGGGATGGTCAGTTTTTTGAGATCACTAACTTTGATCTTCTTTTTTTTTTTGATCTTGCATGCATTTATGTCTTAATTGGGCATTTGGTTTCATGCTGATTTCTATTTTCAGGTTACTGATTTGACATTAGCAAGACAAAATCAGACCAATTTCGAGGAGTATCTTAACATCAATTCTCATGCAAATCCTGGAATTGATTTGACGGTTACTGTCCTAACTACTGGATTCTGGCCAAGTTATAAATCATTCGATTTGAATTTACCTGCAGAGATGGTAAGCATGTGCTAGTTTCTGGCTCACTTACCCCCATGGATTACACACAAAATGTTCATTATTGAGATATTGGAAGTTTTAGTCTCAAGTTGCAAACTGTTTGTCTTGCAGGTTAAGTGCGTGGAGGTTTTTAGGGAGTTTTACCAGACAAAAACTAAACACAGAAAGCTCACCTGGATACACTCACTAGGGACTTGTAACATTAATGGCAAGTTTGAACCAAAGACTATGGAGTTGATCGTGACCACTTATCAGGCAAGTTTTCCATATAATTATCTTCCATGAAAGGTGAACTGATTAACAGAGATGGGAAGGCTTATGATTTTATCCTTTTTCTTGTGTATAGGCCTCTGCTCTACTGCTATTCAATGCTTCGGATAGGTTGAGTTACTCGGAAATCATGACTCAGTTGAACTTGACGGATGATGACGTTGTTAGACTGCTTCATTCCCTGTCTTGTGCAAAGTACAAGATTCTGATTAAGGAACCTAACTCGAAATTTTAAATGTTTCAGCTCTAAAAACTTCCAACTTGTTAGAAGATATGGCTAGGCGAGGTGTGAGATATGTGGATTGTTATGGAGTAGATAATGCATTGGTAAGAGCTTATCCTTCCTTACTTGGTGCCATTGGCATAAATTGTCAGGAATTGTTATTCATCTTAATCTATTTATTGATTGGCAAAACAGGTTCGTGTCGCAGACCCAACTTTCTTGGGATATTTCATTGATAAAGGTGTAGCTGCTGCAGTAAAAGTTGTTCTTGAGGTGAGTAAAGATTTGTATTATGCAGATGACAATTAATGCTTTAGAGTAATGTTCCGTCTCTTTGAGTTATTTAATAGTGTGGAACTATTTCATATCTGCGGCACTGTGATAAAATGGTGGAAACATTCATTTGAAACTTACAAGAATAAGGATACAACGTAAATAACATTTTGTCACCATTTTAGACATGTTAATAGGTTAGAGTCCAAACTGGAAAAAAAAAAAAAAAAAAAAAAGAGACAGGACATGAATGGTATATGAAAACTTTGATCTCAAGTCTGAATTGAGTCAGTAATTTGTAATCAACTCAGTCACTTCAATTATGTTTTTCATTAGGAAAACAAATGCCGGTAGATTAAGGGGACAATTCAGAAAGGTAAGTAAAAAAGCTGGAGAAATATGAACTCGTCAGTTTATTAATTCTGAACTCTCGGCAATACTGTACATCTCATTCTTTTGTAACTTTTAGGAGTTGAACAATTTTTTTGTCTTTCTTTGTTAATTCGTGAACAGGCTTATCCTCAAGAGAAGGTTGGTGTTTTTGTTAGACGGGGTAGGAGTGGTCCCCTGTCTGTGGTTGAATATAGTGAGCTAGACCAATCAAAGGCCTCTGCTATCAATCAGGAAAGTGGATGCCTTCGCTTTTGCTGGAGCAATGTATAAATCTTTGCCACTTCTTCTATAGCTCCAGTCAAGGTCAATTCAGTGAAATATTTTTAGTTGTTCCATAGGAATGTGAAATTGTTTTGAAAAACCTTTGTGAGGATTAGTTTCAAAGTGGAAAATACGGTACAAAGGAACACAAACTTTTATGATTTATCTGTGAAATTAGAGGAATGCTAGCATGTCAAAGTGTGTGATCTATATGCTCCATATATTATTAGTTATTCTTAAAGGATAGTTTGGATAAGATCACATCTTTCTACTTCTACACTTGCATATTCTTGAGACATGTTTAGTTTCATACTTGCTTACCGTAATTGTAGAACAATAATAATGTGATGTCTGATCTCACAACCCTATATGACCTATATTAGTGAATGAGCAGTAGCATTTACACTTCTTAATGAAAATGAATGACAAATTTGTTGGACTCTGCAGGTAAGTCATGCAATGCCTTGCCTCTCAGGGATGATGCTGGAAAAACCCTTGATGCACCTTTCTAATTCAAGAAGATCGGTAATGTCAAGGTCAAAATATATGGTAAAGAGTGTGGATCATGAAAAATCAGAAAGTTTGGCGTCACCAACAGTTGGTGATGGAGTGTGTTGAGCAGCTAGGCTGAATGTACAATGTGGGTTTGCTAGCATTTACTACTCTTTGCTTGTTTGTATATATAAGCAGTTATATTTGATCATCTTTGGTAATAAACACGAGCCTGAGTGAAAAAAACAATACAAATATGTTATTAGAAGCAGCTTGATTTCAAGGCAATCGAGATATCTGGTGGAAAAACTCTTGAAAAAGAGATAAATCTCAAGTAATTACTTAGTCATGAAACCTCCCTTTGTTCTCCTTCAAAGTTTCCATGAAAATAAATTAAGGTCTAGCTAACAATTGTTTCTATTTTCTTTTCTTGCAGCCTTGCACTCATGCCCCAATGGTATGTGATGATCATTTCTGAATGTCATAGTAACATGAATCATTAGAACTTTTTTTTAAGATAACTAGTGGCTGTAACTTTTTTAATTAAATTTTGCATTGTTTTGAGCAGGCTGTGACCTTCCTTGGTTGCCAAAACTTGAAAGTGAGCAACATTGAGATCAAAGATGCACAACAAATGCATCTAGCTTTCTAAAAGTGCGTGAATGTCCAAGCTCTGAATCTCATTGTAAGTGCACTACCAGGGAATAACCCCAATACAGATGGATATCATGTCACTGAGACCCAAAACATTCTGATAAAAGGGTGTATTATTGGAACAGGTAATATAATACTCCCACATCTAGCCAAAATTGTTTACATAAAATTAGAGTTATGTTGTTAATTGTTCCTTTGCAATAATTTTGTAGTGGATTGAAGGTGATGACTTTATTTCAATAGTAAGTGGGTCACAAAAGGTTCAAGCCAATGACATAACTTGTGGACCAGGTCATGGAATCGTGTCTGAATATCTAACTCTAACCTGTTTTTTTTTTTCACTGAAAGTCAATTAGTTTTCTCATTGTGACTTAACTAACTTTATTTTTTTGGTTGAGAGACAGTATTGGAAGCTTGGGAGCTGGGAAATCAGAAGCTCACGTTTCAGATGTGCATGTAGATTCAGCAAAGTTGACTGGGGCCACTAATGGAGTCAGGATTAAGACTTGGCAAGTGAGTTTTAGTTAGTTCAGATGTTGCAAAATCATCTGCAACAAACGTCTTCAGAGAAAATGATACAGAAACTAACATCAACAAATGTGTATTTTCTTGTTTCATTATGTTTGCTCTCTTGTTAATTTTATTTCCTATCTCTTTACTCGGGGTTGGAGATAACCCAGAGGAAACTGCAGAAACTAGTCGTCTATTGATGTTGGCAGACTCCGTTTTACAATTACAACTAGGAAATACCCTACATTGCTCGGAAACAAATAGTCAAGATCATGAAGGTTGGTGCCTCGAAATGTCTACTTTCATAATTTTTTATAGATGTCTTCCTCGTTTTCATAATTATTGACTTGTATCACTAAAGATCTGGAATCCCTTCCTTTATCATCTGAACCACTAGTCTATGATATTTGAACCTGAAGATTTGATGTTGCCAAATGAGAAATTGATTCATTGTCTTGATATTTTCTAGGTCAGTATCGTAACCAGATACCACTGGAAATACTGCAAGGAATTACAAATGTAGAAGCTGGAGAAAGTGTTCCCAGTATCCAAGCAAAGCTCCGTCTGACTCAAATCAGACGCGTAGCCTGATTGAAATATAGTAAATTAATGCAAAAGAAACATGATGTTTCAAAAGGTGAGTATGTAGTAAACCATAGCCATAGAAGGAAATATTGATTAACTACATTTTGTGAACAGATTGAATGATGTTCTGTTATATCTGTTTTTGTAGATACTCATAATGTTGCTCATATCATGTCATGAACTGCTTTTGAAAATTTTCTATTGCGAACCATTAAGCGTTGTTTTGAGCCTTTGCAATGACTTTTCGTGTGTATTATAATGTGTCATCTGTTAATCGTTTCATTAAATTGGTATCGTGAGCTGTTATGTTTGGCTTACTAGTTATCTTCTCAGTTGCAAGCAGGAAAAAGTGTGTGTTTATTTCAATATAGCTAGTGAAGGTTCACTGTAAATTTACCAAAATAAAAATTCGCATTGAATGTTACGTTAATTGCAGCTACAAATTATGCTTTTGAGTTCCAAAAATGTTGATAATTTCATGCAACTCTATTGATGTGCCTTCTCATGCAGGTTGTAGAAGGTCCAAACGAGTAGCATCAATGCCTTCTATTCCAGAGGAGCAAGTGTAGCAAGATGACAGAACTAGAAAGTGTAGCTCATGAACTAACAGTACTCCTTAGGGGTGATAGATCCAAAGAACGAGCATAACCACTTGGTAGTACACCAGCCGAACAAGTGTCTCTGTCCTTGGAAGAACAAGAAGTAAGACCACTACTTCTAACTGCAGGTCATGAACTTATTCTGGCTTCAGAGATCCAGATGGATCAGCGCCTGGAGGCACACCGCCAACGTATGCTAAGAATGTATAAAATACAAAAACAGCGTGCCATTGAAGAAATGAAGATGTATGAAGCCAAAAGAACATTGCAACTACATGCTATGAATGTTCTGAAGATTCATGCATCAAACCAATTCTTACTTCACTGTTTGTCTCAGCTGCCGCAACAGCAACATTAAACTGGTGCAATACAAAGACAATCACCTACGGAAAAACCACCAGCAGTACAAAATGTACATGAAGGAAGGGGAGAACCAAAGCAATGAAGTTGGAAACTGGAAAGGATTGTGACTCGATGTAATACATTATCTTTATTATTCAACTGAAATAAAATGTAGTCTGATCTTTATTATTTGATAGATTTTGTGACTCGTTGTAATACATTATCTTATTAATTACATTACTTTGCCTCCATTCATGGAAATGTTTAAGTTTGGCACATTTAGATTTTTATGTTCTAGAAATAAAACTTATAAGATGTTATAAAATGTCATTTGATAGCACTTGATGAGTGCTATAGAAAAAAAAGGGCCTTGAGAAACGCTATAGAAACTAATACAATAACATTTGTTAAATGCTACGTGAGAGAAGACAATAGTGTTTCTGAAATGCTATAGTAACTGTACAATAGCGTTTCAGAAACGCTATTGTATACTATACCATAGCGTTTCAGAAACGCTGTAAATGGTCTACTTACAATAGCATTTCTAAAACGCTATAAATAAGTTTGTATCTATTATAGCTCCGGCAGACACAGCGTTTGCTAAAACGCTATGATATCCTACCATAGCATTTTTGAAATGCTATTAATGAGCATTTTTCTTGTAGTGTAATGTGAAAGATTTTCAATTTTCTTCATTTTAGTTTCGCTAATTCTAAGGGGCGAGGAAACCGCTAGCTTTTAGTTTAATGTGGGTGGTGATCAATACTATATGATTCAGTAATCTATGATTCAATAGATAAATTCTCATTCAACTAATTAAAAAGTGATGACATCAAATACTATCGTTTTAGTTGTTTACATTAAGGATGTTAATTGGTTCCTGAAAACAGACGTAACCGTTGAATCGAACTGGTCCGAAACTAACCAAAAAGCTTGAACCGAGAAAAAACAAAAACCGAACATTAAAAATCGAACCGAGCTGGTTCGATTTTGGTTTTTTTTCACACCAAAACCCTTTTCTTTTTCTTTTTTTAATCCTCCAACCCTTTATCTCTTTTTTTTAATCCCCAACCAACCCCACTCTCTCTTATTTTAATCCCTCCAACCAACCCACTTAGAACATCTCCAATCATCCCCTTAACCCATCCCCCATAATACATTTTCCCTCAATTTCCCCCTAAATTTAGGGAAAGTTAACCATCCCTTATATCTTATATATTAATAAAATAATCCCAATATTTAATTTTCTAAATTAAAAATAAATAAATAAAGTAAAAACAAAAGTATCTAAATAATAGTATAATTAAAAAATTAATTATTATTACTAATTTAAATAATGATAAATAATTTTTTTAAAAGTATTTATAGTATAATTAAAAACAAATTAATACTAATTTAAACAAAAGTAATTATTAATTCTAATTTAAATAATGATAAAATTATTAATAGTAATTATTAATAATATTTCAAAATAATAGTATAATTAAAAAAGTAATTATCTAAATAATGATATAAAAAAAGTGGAAGATATATTTAAACAATGATAAAAATTTTAATTATTAATACTATTTTTTTAACTCCCAAATATTTTAATTAGTTAAATTTAAATTAAGTTGAAATTAATAATAATATAATTTAAAAAGTATCTAAATAATAGTATAATTGAAATTAATAATATTATATATTTAAGTTGAAATTAATAATAATATATTTAATAATATTATAATTATATAATTGAAATTAAATTGGTATAAAAAAATTGAAAATATATTAAAATAATGATGAAAAAGTTAAAATAGGGGATGTGATTGAAGTGCTGAAGAAAAAGGAGACCCCTAAATTTAGCTTTTAGTTAAAATGGGGGATAATTCATCCCCCATTTTAACTTTTACCATTGGAAATGCTCTTATATCACAAACACTCCAATAACAACAAAATCAATAAAGAGGGTTGGTTTCACACACACCCAAAAAACAGTCCATTCCACCTTTATCTCCTTTACTTTCTTTCTTCTCCTGATTTTATCTTTCTTATCTTCTTTACTTTATCTCTCCAACTGTCTTTTGCTTCCAATTATTAAGAGAATGGAATAGATGAATATTGTTATTCTTCAAAAATCAAATGGTTGCTCCAAATCTAGATGATTTTATACGGATCAAATAAGATGCGTTGTTGCATTTCTATTTATTGCCACATTTGTTTCTTAAATGGTCTGTTTAGATTTATCATTTGGTTTTGGGTTCATGAGGAAAAGCGGGCAACTGCAAAGTATGTTGCATTTATGCTTGATATCTGATGGTGATGATGATTCTGAGATAAAATGTCTTCACGGTTACCAGTAGACTCTCTAGTTGCCCTTGTTCACAGATCTTGAACACTCAAAGTGGAAAAGATTGTTTCAAGTTGTCAGCTTTCTTTGAATCAAACACACAAAGGGTGTACAAATAGATACTTGGGGCATTGGGTTCCTTGAAGAAGAGGGAGGAGAAAAAATAAAACAAAAATTAAACAAAAGGGAAAATCGAAAAAATCAAAACCGAATCGATCGGTTCGATTTCAGTTTTTTGTTTGAAAAATATGGAAATTGAACCGAACCGAAAACCAAATTCCTAGTTTAGTTCTCTTCAGTTTTGGTCCTAGTTTATGTACAGGTTGAAAAATTACTAATTCGGTGACAAGCTATGGAGTTGTATAAAAAGATAACGATCTAAGAGAAACCAATATACACCTTAGTCTATACATTGATCAAGTCGGATGGCAGTGGGGCGGATTTTCACGGATATCCGCCCCACCCAATCCGTTTGGGGCGGTTTTGGATATGCTTAAACGGATTTTGGGGCGGATACGGTTATCCAAACAACATCCGTTAAATATTCGGGGCGGATACGGATTTAGCCATATCCGCCCCACGGATATCCGTTTAAGTGTGGATATTACAAAAATACCCTCAACTATTTATGTGCTGGAAAAAAAAAAAAAAAAAAAAAAAAAAACCTAAACACCACCTCTCTCTCTCTCTGAGTCTCTCTCAATCACTTCCATAATTTCATTTACTTTTTTTCATCTCCCACAATCACAAACCAGAGCCAGAGCCCAGAGGAGTCGAAGAGAGCAGCCCGTCCCTTCTTCTCCCTCAAAACAGCGAGCAAGGGAGCAACCATCCCTCCCTTCGAGCAACCTCGCTCGGGCAACCCTCCCTCCCTTCGAGCAACCTTGCTCGGGTAACCTCCCTACGAGCAACCTCCCTTCGAGCGACTCACAGCGAAGGCCGCGAGCGACCGAGCAACCTCCCTTCGAGCGACTCACAGCGAAGGCCGCAAGAGACCTCCCTTCCTCTCTCTCACAGGCAGCGAAGGCTTCCCTTCTTCTTCTCAGATCTGAGATCTTAGATCCAGATCCAGATAGATCCTGATCTGATCCAGATCCAGAGATTGATTTTTTTAGATCGAAATTTAGTTTTTTTTTTGCAAATTTTTGTATTGTTTTTTGTAATTAGATCTTTGATCTCAGATCATTCTTTAGATCGTTTTTTTTTTTTTTTTTGGTATGTTATTTTGTAATATTTGTATGGGTCCTTTGTAATTTGTTGTTGTAATTTGTTGTTATAATTCTTTTGATATAATGAATGAAATATATAATTAGATGGAAAAAATTAGGTAAGTGGAATAAGATTGGCAAAACAGTCTTGTTAATTCTCGAGATTTTTTTTTCTTGTTTTGAAGATCCGACTCTGAGATCTGTTATTTTTGAAGATCTGTTTTTTTTTTTCGGGTTAAATGGGCGGGCCGGATATCCGCCTATCTGTCCGGGTCGGGGATGGTTTTAAAAAAAAATAATAAACGGATATGCGGGGTGGTTTCGGGGACCCGAAATTCCTTGCGGGGCGGGGATGGATTTGCTCAAATCCGCCCCAATCCGCCCCTTGCCATCCCTACCAGCTAAAAAACAAGATGAACAATAAATGAACTTCATGGCCATTGTGGAGTTTCAGGTGGTCAGAATTTGGTGAGTATAACAAAGTCCATTAATTTCATATTTTATGTTTTTCGGTTAAGAAAATTAATTTTTTTTATTTATTTTACAAATATGTTTGTTTGGTCCACTTGCCAAGGCTTTTGTTATTTGATATGATGTAGGTCATTAGATCATATCCTTTTGACAACCATTTCTGTATAAATATACCAAAGTTTTTTTTTTTATGCTATCCATTAACAAGGAAATAAAATTGTTGGCAAAACTAAATTATGTACCAAGGAAAATATATTGAAAAAGACAATTCTCTTTATCAACAAAAAAATTAACATTTGAAAAAAAAATTATTGGCAAATCTAAATTTCTTTACCAACGAAAAACACTATTGAAAAAAAATAATTATCTTTATCAACGAAAACAAACCCTTTACTAATAGTGTTAAACTTATCAATGAAATAATATATGTCACCATTTTCCTTAAATGTAACATTTTTTAACCAGAAAAAATATTCCTTACTTATCAATATTACATTTACCAATGAAATATAATTTATTTGCAATAAATATTTTTTGTTGTAAATCATGTGGGTGGGAAATTATTTTTGGAGGGTATGTTTACAACCACCATTTTAGGTAGGAATATTTTTCAATGAAATACATTTTGTTGGAAACAATAAAGAATTTATATCTTTACCAAGGAAATTTTAATTTCATTGGACATGTGTAGTATTATGAACAAAATTAATTTCGTCACTACACCAAATTAGCATATTTGTAACAACTTAAAAAACAGTAACATTTTTGAGCTATTACAATCCACCAAACAATTTCAAGTCAAAACTAAATTTAATCAACAAAATGAAAAATAGCTACACAAAAAAAGTGATATAATAAATTAAATCACCATGAATAGCATCACTTGTAAGCCCATACTATTTGTGGTGATACAATTATTGAATCACTTTGTTTGTGAAAATGTGTAAAATTGTTTTGTTAATTGTTATAGCTCAAAAGTGTTACTGTTTTTTTTATTGTTACAAAAATGCCAATTTGGTGTAATGCGTAGGCAAAGATTTCACAAAAATAACAGATTTCTTATATAGCGTCTGTAGTAAAAAAGAAGGAAAAACTTAGAGACTACATAGATTTCAAAAATCCCAATGCAATTACTCCTAAAGTTGAGTATCCAATAGCTAAAGTTGTCGGCATGGAATACTATACTATCCATGATGGATGGAAATTTAGGGTACAACCAAATATGCATGCTTGAAAAAGATGTGCATAAACCTACTTTCTTACGTCCGAGAAACTTAGGTACATATGAAGAATCAAAATTCTTTTTGTACTAATGAATATTGGAGCAACACCACCCACCCTCCTCAAGATGTAATCATTTCTAGAATATAACATTGATAAAATAGTGGTGAAGTCACAGTCATTCGATGAACACTTATCAAAGGCTTTGGAAAGGATGAGGCTTTACAAACTGAAAATTAATCATATGAAGTGTTTTTTGGTGTTCAACCTAAAAAATTCTTAAGGTAATTGGTTCATAGCAAAGGATACTAATAGATAAAAATAAAATCGAAGAAATCATGGAGGCTATGCCTCCAAAGACCAAAAAAGAATTAAGTAAGTTCTCAGGTCAAGTCAATTTCCTTAGAAGATTAATTTATAACACGGTAGGAAAGATTAAAGCATTTGCTCCTTTCTTGAGGCTTAAATAAACCATAAATTGGAGAGGAAAGAGGAGCACCAGTTGGCTTTCCAAGCCATAAAGCATTACCATGCAATCCTCATGTATTGATGCTATAAAGAGTTCACAGGCCTCTGAAACTTTATATCGTTGCAGCAGAGGCTCTTATTGGAGTTATATTTTCTTAAGACAATGATTAAACAAAGAACGAGCAATATATTACCTTGGTAAGTTTCTAAATGCCCATGAATGCAAATACTTTCCTATTGAGAAATTGTGTTTGACATTATTTTATGCTTTTAGTAAACAAACATATTACTTATTTTCTAGAACAATCCTAGTTATTGCTTAAATTGATATTATCAAGTTCAAAATAACATGACCCATTTTGGGAAATAGGATTGGAAGATGGATGTTGGCTATGTTTGAATTTTGTTTGCAGTATGTTTCAAACCATAGCAAATTTTTAAACTGGTCATCGTACTAATGATGATGAGTTAAGTACAGATTTAGATACATCACTTCTTCACCAAGGAAGTTATGGTTTGATGGATCCAAAACAAATGATGTTGTAGGACTTGGAGTGGTGATTGAATCACCAGAAGGGGTAAAGTCCTAGCATGGATTCGGGCTTAATTGTGATGCTTGTACAAACAATCAAGCTAAATACAAATGCATTGTTGATTGGTTTGGAGATCTTAAGGATTCTTCAAGCTAAAATGTATACGTACATGGGGATTCTCAATTGGTCATAAAACAACTAACCGGATTGCAACATGCTACTAAAACCCTATTATGACCTATGTATAAAAGGTTATTTCAACCCTAGAATCTACATTGACATACATGCCCAGGTTCATTGACATTGAAGTGGATGAGATGACTAATAATGTATCAAGCTGCCAAGATCGAAGTATACCTTACTTAGATGAGAGGAACAATCTGTCACATGAAAGGTTGATACATCAAGCAATCCACATATATATTAATCTTGGCAATGAGTAAGGCTAGATGGCGAGGAAATGAGCGAGGAAACCAGCGAAGGGAGTGAGGTGGAGGGAGGGGAACCATTCCCTCCCCTCGGGATGCGCGCGTTGAATTTTCTTGCACGTATCCCGAGGGGAGGGAATGGTTCCCCTCCCTCCACCTCACTCCCCTCGCTGGTTTCCTCGCTCATTTCCTCGACATTTAGAATTCTCTCTTGGCAATACAACAGTCAATGCAATATCGATCCATGGATTGGTATTACTACCTATGGAGTGCTTAAAGAATCCTGATCAAGATAAAGCCAACAAAAAAATCAAGTTACAAGCCTTGAAATTTATAATGCTAGATGAAGTTCTATACAGAAGAAATGTGAATGAGATTGCAATGACTCGATCCACATGGTATAAGATTGTCGCTTTGACCAATCACCCTCTCTTTAAAATGCGTCATAACAAAGGGATACAAACTCGCAGATATATAACTCATCTCATTCCCTCACCTAGGCAATATGAGACTATAACCATTACTCACCTTTGTATCCTGTCAACCTTACCGCCCACCCACACAAAGGTGTTACAATATGCTTCATTAGAAAGTCAAACATCCTCATTGGCACACTTTCAGCTGGGTCCAGATCTGATACAATTTTGTAACGACCTAGTCCACATGTTATTATATTGTGTGCTTTAAGCCTAACCATCCTCACGGTTTTAAAATGAATTATACTAAGGGGATACAAACTCGCACATATATAGCTCATTCCCTTCCCTCACCCAAGCTATGTGAGACTATAACCATTATCCTTCTTGTAGCATGTTAGCTAGGGGTGTTAATTGGTTCTTGAAAACCGACCGAACTGAACTGAAAATTAAACGTAAAAACCCGAAGAAAGAAACATCGAAATCGAACGTAAAAAACTGAACCGAGCTGGTTTGGTTCGGTTTCATTTTTGTATTTCACACCACCGAAACTACTAAACCGAACCCCTTTTTAATCCCCTAATCAACAACTTTTTCTTTTTCCAACAAATTTTATCGGAAAATGACTTTTAGGGCCTACTTTTTAACAAAATAGACAATTTAGATATCATAGTTGATGTAATAGTTAATTTGTGCCTAATTTTATACTTTAATGACTAATAATGACTCTTTTGTTAACCCAGGTCAACCCATAAGGTTATATGACATATATTCCCTCCTAAACAAATAGAAAACCTAATTTTATAGTTTTATACCCAACAAAGACTACAGAAATAAATAAATAAATAAACCTATGTTATTTGTTATTGACCAATTTTAGTTACTCTTTGTTAGTTTTATTGATCAACAAGGACTAAAAAAAAACCTACGTTAATTGTTATTGAACGAAAATTTTAACAAGGACTATAGAAAACAAAAACATTTGCCTGTTCACTGACCTGAAAAAGATTAGGATTTATCATATGAAAAATTAGGATTTATCATATGAAAAATTAGGATTTATAATATAATATTGTTATTGAACGATAATTTTAGTTACTCTTTGTTATTGACCAACAAGGACTACAAAAAAAAACTTACGTTGATTGTTATTGACCAATTTTAGTTACTCTTTGTTAGTTTTATTGACTAACAAGGATTATAAAAAAAAAAAACTATGTTAATTGTTATTAAACGACAATTTTAACAATGACTACCAAAAAAAAAAAAAACATTAGCCTATTCACTGATCTGAATAAAATTAGGATTTATCATATGATGTCCAATATTTTCAGGTTAGTGAACAGGCTAATTTTTTTTTTCGTAGTCATTGTTAAAATTGTCGTTAAATAACAATTAACGTAGTTTTTATGTAGTCCTTGTTGGTCAAAAAAAGTCCTTGTTGGTCAAAAAACTAACAAAAAGTAACTAAAATTGGTCAATAACAATTAACGTGGGTTTTTTTATTGTAGTTCTTGTTGGTTAATAACAAAGAGTAACTAAAATTATCGTTCAATAACAACTAACGTAGGGTTTTTTTTTAATGTAGTCCTTGTTGGTCATAAAACTATAAAATTAAGTTTTCTATTTGTTTAGGAAGGTAAATATGTCATATAACTTTATGGATTAACCTGGGTTAATTAAAAATCCTTATTAGTCATAAAAGTATAAAACTAGGCACAAATTAGCCATTATATCAACTGTGGTATCTAAATTGTCTATTTTGTGAAGAAAAAAAAATAGGCCCTAAAAGTCATTTTTCGAATTTTTATTTCACTATTTTTTAATCTCCGAATCAACAACCTTTTTCTTTTCCCAACAACTTTTTATTTCACTTCCTACCTTTTATCTTGTCAATAAGAGGCTTTACCATCATTAATGGTCTAGCTCAAAAAAGAAGATTTGACTTGCTTTGAAAAAAAAAGGTAAAGGCAAATAATGAATCCTATTGAAAATTATTTTGATGTCCGCAAGGACACACAAAAACAACTCAATAATACATTGATATATACAGAGAGAGATAAGACTTAATCACCAAAAAAATATCCATGGAGGTGAAATATCTTCTTCTGAATAGGAAAATGAATTTTATCTTTTTTGACTCTTTTTTGAAAAAGTGGCTATGATCAATTTTAATTTTTTAATGAATGCATGGTGGTTTGCTTGATACAATCTATGCTCCTCTTAGTTTTTGGAAAGAATCCCAATTTCATTACAGGTGGGTCTCTCATATTTTTGGGGCTTTAATTCATTTCATCTAGACATTTCTCATACTGATATGTACTCAGCAATGATCTTCTGAACTTAATCCAAGTTGACAAGATTTGTAAGTAGATACATTTTGAGCAGGCATGTTGACTGAACTTGGATTTGGGTAATGAGGAAGAGAGAAAATGAATAAGAGTTGCACCTCACCGATTGATTGGGTTTATGGGTATTTGAGATGTTAGGAAGATTGAGATACGCCATTTTTTAGTAGAAAAAGAAAATCGAAAATCGAAAACAACCAAAATCGAACCGATCGATCCGGTTCGGTTTCAGTTTTTTATTTTTAAAATATGAAAACCGAAAATCGAATCTATAGTTTGATTCGATTCGATTTTGGTATAGTTTTGAACCGACCAAACCAATTAACACCCCTAATGTTAGCCTCACTGCTCTCCCACGCAAGGGTGTTATAGGGATATCACTGAAATGTTTAGATGGATTTTGAATAGACATGAGTATATTATTGACCTCTAATTTTGAAAGACCGTAGTGAATATGCTAACGGATGCATCAAATTTAAAAAACATGGTCATCTAAAGCATACAGCTATCCTTGACATGCAATATAGCATAAAGTCATGGCTACTTAAAGGATGTTCAGTAGATGTGATTGGGAAAACTACCATTGTCCTCAAAACAACACGGGCTTATAACATTGACCTCAACAATCACAGATCTATTTCGAGAGAAAATGAGAGTCACTATAAGGATGACACTCATATCTATTTCTCACAACAATCACAGAGAGCGCATGGGGTACATTTGAGCTAAAATCTGAATATTTTTGCAGTAGGGTCAGATACCCATAACCTGATTTGATAGAAATGGGTGTGTCACAATTAAGGTTCAAATTCATATATTGAGTTACTTCTTAGTCTTAAAAGATCCCAAACCTTGCTAGGCTCGAGGTGACGTAGGGCTTTTAATTATACGACAAGGAAGTTATATGCATGTAACCACCATTGAGCCTATAAGTAAAATGCATGGTTCATTTGTATAAACTTGCAAAATGACACCTCTCAAGCAAATATTTATTTCAAACAAATAAATTTTTATTTTTATTTTTTGAAAGGCAAGCATGGGGGGTTATATGGGCTCTCCAGACCACTGAAAAAAGAAAGGAATAGATTGGTTACATTCGTGCATATTCCTACCCCTAGCATCATCAAATACAATTTTTTTAATATCTTCCGCAAAAGAACTTGAAATTATCTCAATAAACTCATTGTTAGGAAGTAGCTTTGCCAGTTTATCCGCTGCCTGATTTGTTTCCTGCACTACGTGTATGATCCTGCATCCCTCAAAATTTTTGAGTGCCTCCTTAATCCTTCTAGTAGTGTGAATTGTTTCCCATGGAGGAGCTTTATCAGAAGTGAGATATTTAACAGCAGTATTGGAGTCCATGCTAAATTTCAAACAAATAATACCATATATTATCTTTTATGTCTTGTTCATTTCTTTAAATTCTTGCAAGTTACATGTAACCCACTTATCTTTAAGGTTTGCATTTTCATTCTTTTACAATTATTGCACTTTACTAATTATTCGCAATTTATCTTTCACTATTCTTCATTTTCTTCTAGACAAGTTTCAACTTTCTGATGCACATGAAGAAATCTTCTTATTGAGGCATTATAATCTCCAGTTAGGTTTAAAAGTTAGTTTCCTATAACAATTATGTGTACACAAACTTTTGATATACTTTATTTTGAATATTTTTGGAGCGATCATTTCACAACAAACAATAAGCATAATTTTTTTTTTCTACTTTTGCTTTAGATATTCTTATTTATTTAGTAGGAATTTGAAGAAAATCCCACGTGTATGACTATCATCACAAGGGCAACTTTAGAGTAATGCAACATTTGCTTCATGAGATTGTATTTGTCCAAGCCCAAAAAACTCATTTGTCAGATAAACCCAAAATTCATAACTCGCAACCCAATCCACCACAAAGCAAACCAAATTAACTCATCATGTAACAACAAACTCAATTTCAATGCTTTAGCAAAGTTTCCCATCTAAACCAAACACTGCACACAACCAATTTTCGGCTCAAGTTCACTCCAGGAAAAGTTCCATTATTCAAAAGTCGCCTAAATCAAATCCCAAATGTCAACACCCTACATCAATTTTTTTACACTATGAAGACTCCTAGTCCTAGTTAATCGCTCCACATTCACTCTCTTATCCTCTCGTCGTTTAATAAATCAAAAATATTTGAGCATTAAATCTCATGAGTTACATTAAAAATATTTTAAAAATTAGTTGGTGCATCAAGGAGGAGTTTGGTTTATAAGTATATATAAGAGAAAGATTCATTTAACTCAGACATATAGAAAATCAGAGAGAAAGAAATGGAAGTGAAAGTTGTAGAGAAATGTAATCAAGTAATTGAGTCTTTCAACTTGTAATCATTATGGGATAAACTCCCTAACTAGAGTTGGTGAAGAAGCCGGTGTATGGATTATTTGTAAGTGAATGAATTTTAGTCATCTTCAATAAGTTTGTGCTTTTATTCTACTTTAACCTCGCGTCGAGGATTCAAAACTAATGAATTACTGCATCATTAAAGGATTCAAAACTAATAATCTTTTTTCTCGTCATTTCCATCTTCGACATCTGATGCTTTGTACTTAGATTTTTATTTGACATGTATGCTCACAATATGGATATCACTATGCATTCAAGAATATTTATTCATACATGGTCATTAAAAAAAGGTTGAAGTTAAATCTTCCAAAATCACCTAATTGAATTTTGATTCATGATATGAAGAAGGCTAGAATAAATCTAGTTACATTTGTGGATCTTGCAACCCCAATACTTTTGCTAAATATTGAATAAATCCTCCCAATAGTTTGGTCATCACTATTTCTATTTTTATTGTTTTATTTTTAAAATTTTACAACCCAATTTTGTCATTGTTTAGAGAAATATTTTTTTCACTAGTCACTTTGAGTTTTTAGTTTAATCATATGGATCAACCTCAACTTGTCAGATGAGTTGGATCCAGTGCTCTAAAAATTGGTTTAGGCGCTAGAAGGTAGAAAATCGCCAAGATTAAAGGCGGGCTGGACAATTTTTTTTTTTTAATAAGGCTGATTGTGTTCTTATTTTATTTTTCTTTCATCTTTTTTAGAAATAAACTATTTAATTAATTTTTATTCAGTATATGTCTAAATGTAGCAAATGATGATTACTTAATGAAATTCTCAAATGATCTGCCAGTACCTATTTTACTAATGTAGATTTTATCAAACACGACTGAGGTTATTCATGCAATTTGAAGAAAAATAAAAGAGTAGGTTTGGATAGTTGTCTACAAATTCAATTTTATATAAAATACCCATCATGACCAACTTCAGTAATTTGAGTTTTAATAAATTTTGTTCATGATTGTTAATTTTTCATGTTTTTAAATTTTGCATATGTATCTTGACATTAAATTGGATGTAATTGATAAGGTATTATGTTTAACTTTTGTAAATTATTAAAGTTATAATACAAAACCTAAGACCGCTTAGGCCCCTAGACGCTAGACACCTGCTCACCGCCCGCCAAGTGCTTAGCGCTTTTTAGAACACTGGTTGGATCTCATGTAGTTATGAGTAGCAAAGGTTGTCCAAACAATAATGTTTAAATCAATTGCATATACAAGATAATGTGATGTATTACGCCCATACTTGTCTACTAGTTAGTATTAGAGTGTCGTGAATGCAAATCAAAATGCTAAAATTAAGCACAAATCTGACTCAACACTTGCCACAAAAAATCTGGCATTAGGTGGCAAAATTATATATGAAGCTTCAAAAGTTGTCACCGTTTTTAAGTTTATATGAAAAATTTTGACAAGTCATTACATATTTGTTCAAGTGAAAGTTTGGTTTCGAATTCCTTACATAAACATTTTACAATTGTCATATAACAGAGAGCGGGGAAAATGGCGATTAAATGATACATTTTGTGAGTAAACCAATGTAAAAGTAAGGAAATAAAAATCCAAGAGTGTGAGAAAATAAAGATTGGTCTCGTACTTAAACTTCTTTATCCCACAAACCTAAGAGTGCGTTTGTTTTTTTTAGAGTGCTTAAAAGCTAAATTCTAACTGGAGTTAGAAGTTCTAAACAAGCTTTTGAATGAACTGTTTGTTTTACTTCTGAATGAGCTACTGATTAGAAGCTGTAAAATTAAAAGGTGTTTGTTTTTAGGTGCTGAATGATAACTGTTTGACAATTTTGCCCCACTGAACTAGAAAATTTTATGACATAAATATTGTATATAGCGTTATTGTTGAATCTGAGCAATACGTTTGTAGTGTTTTAATTAGTTATTTGATGAAATCATTAATTCAAACATGGGTTATTTGATATCTTATGATACACATAAGACACAAAAATTATATGCTAAAAACTTGAAAATATACATGAGATGGAGAGTTTGATAAATGAAGAAAAACTTAAAAATACATAAAAAGAAAATAAAGATAAAGGAGAACCACAATGCTTGGTGAAGAGAATGAAGGTGTGTCGCTAAAATATAGCCCTACTTATTTTTAAGAAGATGGGGGCATCAATTGTCATTACAAAATTATGTTGAAGTTATTATTGAAATAATTTTTTACTAAACACTCAGTGCTAAGTAATCAATTGCTTACTCCAATCAAAAGCATAACTTCTTATCAGAACTAAAAACAAACACTCAAAACAAGGTGGTTCACTTCTTATTAAGACTTTTTACTCCATTCGTAGCCCAAAACAAACACCCTCTGAGTCCACAGTTCCTTTCTTCACTTGAAGATCATCGCTACAATTGGAGGAGGCGATCCTCACCTTGCAGCCCGTCGTCACCCTCCCCCTCCACTTCTTCCTCTTCCTTCTTCATCCTCCTTCCCCCCTTTTCTTCCTCCCCAGGTTGAGTGAAGAATTTCTTATAAGAAGGCAACCGTCTTACTGTCGCTGCAATCATTAGCCAAGATGGCAGCGTTTGGGCTCAAAGCGACAACATCCCTCAGGTTTACTTGTATATTTGTTATTCAAATCCTATCCATTAAGATTGGAAAACCCTTTACTTTCTTGTAGCTTATTGTATGTATGTGTGATTAGGGTGGATTGTTGATTTTGGTATTATTTAGGTTGATTGCATCTGTTTTTCTTTCTGATTAGGGGACCGACCCAGCTACTCTACTGCTTTCTTCTCTCATGGTTATTAACATTAGAATGTATGATTGAATTAGAATTTTGATTTTCATTATTATAAGATGCCCATTTTTCCACTTCACTTTACATGTGGGATTTTATCTCTTCAAGTTTTCTTTAATACAATTGGGTATTATGATATTCAACATTTCTGTATACATTGGTCTTAACATGTATAAAAACCATGTTTTTCAAAAAATACATCTTCATGTTGTTGAATTGCTATAAGATTAAACCTGGAACTGTAGTTAGAAAATATATTCAACTCTCTAATCTTATTAGAATTAATAAATCAAGATGTTTGATCACAGTTCAAAGTGTTGAACCACACTTTGCAGGTCATGGTTTGCAGTGTTTGTTCAACTTCATCAGAATAAGTAAAGTTATTGATTCTCGCAGCTATGCCCACACACTCATGGTGAACCAACTCTTGAAATGTGTTGTCTCGCTGAAACACATGGTCAGTTAACAATTGGTGTATGGTTTTAATTCGCCCTCACAAGACCCCCACTACATATCTCCCCTGCATACCATTTTTTTTTAACTTGCTTCTTGTTCTTTAGTGTTTGTTTCCAATGATATTTCTAGTTTTAGGTCTGTATAAATTTATTGTGTTCCCTCATTGTACAAGCATAAATTGTTAATATAATTTTCCTCTCTCAAATTTCAATATGTAGCAATAGAAACTCAAATCCCTATAGGTACAATTAACTTATTTTTTTCTTATACTTTTTTGTTTATGAAGTCGTTTTGGTGTTTGCAGTGTGACCAGGTGTCTTTAACTATTATCACCACGTACGCACGCACATAGTTGTTCAATGTTTATGTTTCATTTTGGAGGTCTTACTAAAAATGGTTTTGAACTCATAGCTATTTAAAAGTATTAATAGTGCTAATCAGCCATTTGGGCAAACGCGGTAAAAGCTCATAGGAATGATATGGAAAGTGACATATTTTCTTGTGACAATTTTTGGATATGGTTTTGGGTACAACAAATAAAAATTTATATTTATTTTACAAAACAGTTTTTTCCCATTTCTTAGAAACCCTATTAACTTGTTAAGCACTTCGTAGTAGAAGACTATTTAAGAAATTCTTATGACAACTTGAAAGTAAATAGCATTTTTCCACAAACTAGGCTTTTTAAGTTGATGAAGAATAACCTATGTTTTCGGCATTAATGGCTCATTGCATCCCTTAAGGTAACGCACCTTAATACTTTCAGAAGTGAAAAAACTATATGGTAAATAGAGAGACTATAATTTCACATGCGTCGGCTGGAAAAATTGTTACTCTTGGCAGATTAGAAAAATACATCGAGTGAAAATATGCCAGCCCTGTACACATTCAACTCATTCATCCAACCACAGTTCTTCGGTTTTGATGCCTTTCATTTCATTTTTCCACCTACTATAAGATAAAAGACTTGAACTGATGCTATTGATATGATCAAACCAATTATGGCATGTTAAAAAAATTTGAATATGTAAGATGCAACAGTTATACTATTTAAAGAGAATTTGAATAAATCTTTGAACTTTTGATTTTACTTCCAAAACAGAAACGACATTCTGATTTCTCAAGGAACTCTTTGCGGTTTCCTTTCTTTCTGCTCTAAAATTAGTTGTTATATTCAGAGTGAATTTGAAAGCCAGCTCTAAAGTTCACTTATTCAATGTAGTGCCCATTTCTTTGTTTGTTATTGTAGGAAAAGATTTCTATGAAGATTTTGTATATTAATATTCATGGGTGTTTGGAGTTGTTAATCATACGCAGGTGGATTGTCAGGCTGAAGCACGTTTTTGCATTCATACTCCATTAACTTGTTTTTATAAATATGTGCATCTATCATTTTTTTGCTTACTCTTGCGAGTGCTTCTAGGGAGCCTGGGTAGCCGGCCTGGGTTTGCTGCCTGGCTGGCATTTTTACATCTTTGCCCCTGCCTCTTTAAACTCTCTTTAAATATAATCACAACAAAGGAGGGGCAAAAGGGTAATTTCGCCCCCCCAAGGCAGCAAACCCAGGCTCCCTAGAATTATTCTACTCTTGCTTATTGCTATTTTACTGGTGTTATCTCGTGCTATTGTTTATTCTCATCAATTTAACATATTCATTTTTTTCTCGGTTTTCTTATGTGCAGTTTAAGATCGAGGAGATTAATGGTATAGTTAAGGATTTTGATGAACTAGGATTCCTTGCTCCAACTGGCTTATTCCTTGGTGGAACGAAGTATATGGTGATCCAAGGTAAGCCAGGGGCTGCATTCGAGGGAAGAAGATGAGGGTTTTATCCTGTGACTTGGTCAATATTATAACATACTTCATCCTTATTTATACTTGCATAGAAACAGAATACACAATACACCAAATTGGCGTATTTGTAACAACTCCTAAAACAGTAACACTTTGAGCTGTTACAATCAACCAAACAATTTCAAGTCAAAATTAAATTTAGTCAAAAAATGAAAAACAGTTACAAAAAAAAGTGATACAATAAATTAGATCACATGAATAGTATCACTTATAGAGCCATACTATCAATGGTGATACAATTATTGTATCACTTTGTTTGTGAAAATGTATAAAATTGTTTTGTGGATTGTTATAGCTCAAAAGTATTACTATTTTGGGGGTTGTTACAAAAATGTCAATTTGGTGTATTGGTACAACAATGGTCCATAGTAGGATGATGATGATATTAGGTGTCACTCATTATTTTTGTCACCTTCTTGTGGAAAATGAATATCAACTCCTAATGTAATTAATGATAGGTTAGGTCGACCATTTATAATACTTCTAATAGTCCATTGAAAGACCCTTGGTAAGGAAAATTAAGTAAAGGGCACCATGCTACAAATCTCCCTGGTTAAATGTAGTTGCATGGTATACAACGGCTCTGGCATTGAATGTGATGATACATAAAAACGGTCACACCCTGGAACCGTATGTGTGTCATGATGATCTCGAGGAATTACAACGTCAACCCAACACTGATCCGGCCCAAGCGTTTCTAAGCTCGTCCAACTACAGTCCGTCAGATAGGTCCGAACTCTCACAACATGCTAGGCCCACACGTCTCACAGCTATCCTCAATACCCGTAAGCCCTCTTCTGGCAAGTGTCTTGAGGATCAGTTTTGGACGGGCAACTACAACTGCTCTCTGATTCTAACTAGGAAGCAAATGCCAAAGTATCTTTCACATAGAGAAACTCCCTTCAACGGATTGCTCTTGGATTGAAAACTATTTCCCGCGTATCTAGGAGCACAGAGCTAACAAGGAACTTCCCTTTTATAGCACAACTCCTAATTAGCGAGGGATCTCCACAAAGATCTCATTTCTGAACTACGTCTACGATGGCCTGGTAGAACCAGGACTCCTTGCACTATAAATAAGACATGAGTGGTATGCTAAGGTATGCTATAAATTCTATGTTACATCATTACACATTCCTCATAACCTTTTCTGACTTTAGCATCGGAGTGTCATCAACCACCTCATGATGGTTTGTGGCTCACGTGCATTACTTGTGCAGGTCAGTAGACTAAGTCAAAGCAGGAAGGGAAAAAAGACTGCATCAGTTTGGCGCCGTCTGTGGGGTTGACATAGTTATTAACTTTACACTAAGTGTCGTCTCCTTTCAAAACCTAGAGAGATGGTAACCACCAGGTCACACAACAACAGAAAAGTAGGGGACACATCCGAAGCTCAGACCGTCCCTGTACTGCCTCTCTCGGTGAATTTTTTTATGCACGGGCAACCAACTCACGCTCCCGCACCAATGGCAGCATTGTTGAACCCCGAGTCGGATGTACAATTTCTTTTCGTACACCAAGCTCTGTCGATGATTAAGACACTTAAATCAATGAAGCAGATCCTTGACGAGACGCTAGAGACGTATTTAACCCACTTTAACAGCGGGTTGACCACCATTCGTGTATGCAATGACACAACGACCGTCTTAGCATTCATCAACGGGTTGCGAAAAGGGAAATTTTACAACCGTCTGACTCATAAAATTTTGTTACAAGAGTTCATAGTGATCGACACGCCTTCGTCGTTCAATACGGTTCTAGAAAGACCCTGGATACATCATATGGGAGTGGCTGTCTCCACCCTACACCAGTTCCTCAAGTACCCTACGAACCAAACAGTCAATACATTGAGAGAAGATCAGTTGGCGGCCAGAGAATGTCAATACATAACGACTTTGCCTTCCGACAGACCTCAACAAGAAGAAAATCCAACTCCCAAGACTACCCTCCAAACAACCCAAAGCACAGGAGAAGAGCAACAGGCACCGGGTAACGAAGCACCAGTAAGCCCTCGAGGAAGGCCCAATGCCAGACAGCTAGAGGAAGAAATCGTCACGATCTACCTCGACAACCCTCGAAACGGCAAGCCCATTTAGATCGATTTTCGCCTATGCAAGGTAGTAGCGAAGCAGCTTACGAAGCTGTTGCAGCGTAGCCAGGACATTTTTGCCTGGACCATGTGGGATATGGTGGGGATCAATCTGTCGATGATCACTCATCGCCTCGAGGTCGACCCCTCGAAGAAAATCGTCAAACAGAAGAAGAGGCCCGTGGCAGCCGAAAGGAACGTGATCATAAATGAAAAGGTACGATGTTTACTTGATGCAGACATGATCAAGGAAGCGTGATACCTCAATTGGCTGGCAAACACCGTTCTCGTAAAAAAAATGGAAAGTGGAGAGTGTGTGTAGACTACACTAACCTAAACAAAGCATGCTCAAAGGATAACTTTCCACTCCCCCGCATCAATCAGATCGTAGACGCCACTTCGAGACACAACCTACTTAGCTTTATGGAAACCTATTCAGGCTACAATCAAATATTGATGCATCCCTCAGATCAAGATAAAACATTTTTCATAACAAAAAGAGGAATATACTGTAGTAAGGTAATGTCACTTGGTTGGAAGAATGCAGATGCTACTTACTAACGATTGGTCAATCGAATGTTTAAAGAACAGATTGGTAGAAATATGGAAGTATACATCGACGACATGCTGGTCAAGAGCTTTCGCAGCCCTGACCACATACGAGATATTGTCGAAGCATTCGATCAACTTAGAAAATATCGGATGAAACTCAACCAGCAAAAGTGCACGTTCGGAGTCAAGTCAGGGAAATTCCTAGTCCACATAGTGAACAAAAGAGATATCGAAGCTGATCCAAAACAGATTCAGGCTCTTCTTGACATGAAATCCCTAATCAATATCAGAGACATTCAGAGTCTGACTAGGAGGGTAGTAGCACTCAACAGATTTATACCAAAGTCGTCCGACAAATGCCCTCACATTCTTCAAGATACTAAGAGGGAGCGAAGGATTCTCGTGGAACAAGGAATGCGAATAAACGTTTTAGAAATTGAAAGTATACATGGGGAGTCCGGAGCTACTCTCGAGGCTCGCGATAGGTGAAACACTATACCTATACTTGTATGTTTTCAAACACGCTGTCAGTTCAGCCCTTGTACGAGACGACCAAGGAACCCAGAGGCCAATATACTACACCAACAAAACCTTCGTAAAAGCAAAAGCACACTATCTAGACCTGGAAAAGTTGGCTCTGGCACTAGTCGTATCCTCTAGAAAACTAAGGCCCTATTTACAGTCCTACTTCATAACGGTCATGACCAAACATCAACTCCGCTCGGTATTGCATAAACCTGAGTTGTCCGGAAGGATGGTGAAATGGTCGGTAGAGCTAGGGCGGTTCGACATAAGCTACGCTCCAAGAATCACCATAAAAGCCCAAGCGCTTGCAGATTTCATCGTTGAATTTACCGGCGGACAAGAGCCTCAGGTAGACTTTCAACCCTTGGAATCAGATGTCCGATCATGGACCCTGCGCTGCGACGAATCTTCAACAGATAAGGCGAGCGGAACAGGGATCACACTCTGCTCCCTCAGCAGCTACACCCTAAAAAAGGTCGTCAGATTCGGCCTTCCCGCTTCAAATAACGAGGTCGAATACGAAGCATTCATGTCCGGCCTGAAGCTAGCTTTCGAATTCGGCATAGATCACCTAACAGCATACGACTCAAGACTAGTAGTCAACCAGGTCAAAAGAAATTTCAATAGCAAAGATCCTCGCATGATAGCCTACCAAAATAAGGTACTTGGCGTAATGGGCAAATTCAAGAGCTTTTAGCTTACACAATGCCCCCGAGACGATAACCAAAGAGTTGACGAACTAGCAAAAGAAGCCTCAGCCTCCAACGAAATCTCCAGTGGTTTCATCAATTACCAAGAGAAGTCAAGTCTCCACGATGATGAGCATAGTGATATCTGAGCCACGAAAGCACAACCAAATTGGATGACTCCAATACTAGAATATATAGCGTCGGGAGCCCCACCGACCGAGAAGGTCGAAGCACGAAGACTTAAAAACATAGCAGCAAGGTACACTCTCATAAATGACAAGTTATACAAGAGATCGGTGACACCTGCTCCGATGCCTATCGCCTTCAGAGGCAAGCCAAGTCTTGGGAACTATCCACAGTGGTATTTGCGAGAATCAACCAGGCGGGAGAACCATCGCCCATAAGGCCTTGACTCTAGGGTATTATTGGCCAACCATGCAGCGAGACGTCAAAGATATCGTTTGAAAGTGCGAAAAATGTCAGAGGTTCGCGCCATATACCCATATGTCGGCCCAGCCACGGACTCCAGTGAATAATCCATGGCCGTTCGCACAATGGGAATGGACATCGTCCCGGCATCGGCTGGTAAAAAATTCCTCTTTGTCGTCGTCAACTACTTCACCAAGTGAGTCGAGGCAGAGCCCATATCGAAAATAGGGCAGGTCCAGATCGAAAAATTCATATAGGCCACCATCATCTGCAGATTTGGCATCCCGGAACTCAATTTGAATGTAGCAATGTCAAAAAACTATGTAAAATTTTGGGAATCAAGCACCACTTCTACTCGTCAGGACACCTCTAAGCCAACGATCAAGTGGACGTTACCAACCAGACGATCCTAGAAGTCATCAAGAAAAAGCTCGATGCAGCCAAAGAAAATGGGTCCAGAGCTAGCAGGAATACTCTGGGCGTATTGAACAACTAAAAAAAATCTCTACCGAAGAGACCCTTCGCCCTAACACTCGGGTCGGAAGCTATGGTTCCGGTAGAACTAGAGGTGCCAACCTTCTGGACGGAAGAGTTCATACCAGAAGGTAACGATGAGGCCTTATGCTTGGGACTAGACCTCTTAGACGAAAAAACGAGATCTAACTTCCACCATGATAGCCACCTACCAACAGCGGATGACACAATGCTATAACAAGAAGGTCATGCCACACGAATTCAAGGTGGGGGATTGGGTACTCGGAAAGACCCAGCAGAACACCAAAAAAGTCGGAGCAGGAAAGCTAAATCCGAATTGGGAATGACTTTACAGGGTTGTCAAGGTCAATAGGCTAGAACCGTACTGGTTGGAAGATGCAGATGGCGACGAGCTTAAACGATCATTGAATGTAGAGCACCTCAAAAAATATTATCAATAAAATATTTTGCTTTTACTGAAACTTTCACTGCTGTCTATTTCAGCTACCAACCCCACTATGACCAAACTTGAATATTTCTCCAAAGCCTAATCCGCTTCGTGCAATTCACGACGGCCAAGGAAGTGTGAGTCTAGTTAGCGCTTGTCCGCTGATGATGACGGCTTGCCAATGGATCATTGTTCTCAATACTGACAATGATCGCCGAGCTTATCAGGTAAGCTTTGTCAATTATTGACTGATGACGACGACTTCTGGTGCCCAAAGCCTAATTGCTCCGCGCGGGTCACGACGGCTAAGGAAGTGGGAGTCTTGCCAGCGCTTGTCCGCTGATGACGACGACTTGCCAAGGGATCATTGCTTTCAATACAAAAATTGATCGCCGAACTTACTAGGTAAGTTTAGTCAGTTCGCTACTGATGATGACGGTTTATGGTGTCCAAAGCCTAATCCACTCCACACTGGTCACGACTGCTGAGGAAGTGGGAGTCTAATCAGCGCTTGTCCTCTGATGACGACGACTCGCCAAGGGACAATAGCTCTTTATACAGACAATGATCACCAGGTAAGCTTAGTCAGTTTGCAACTGATGACGACAGCTTCGGGTGCCCAAAGCCTAATCGCTTAGCGCAGATCACGATGGTTGAGGAAGTGAGAGTCTAGTCAACGCTTGTCCGCTGACGACGACGACTCGCCAAGGGATCATTACTCTCAATACAAACAATGATCGCTAAACTTACCAGGTAAGCTTAATCAATTTGCAACTAATGACGATGGCTTCAGGTGCCCAAAGCCTAATTCGCTCCGCGCGGGTCACGACGGCTAAGAAAGTGGGAGTTTAGTCAACGTTTGTCCGCTGATGACAACGACTCGTCAAAGGATCATTGTTTTCGATAAAGGCAGTGATCGTCAAACTTATCAGGTAAACTTAGTTCGTTACTGATGACAACTTCTGGTACGCCAAGCCTAATCCGCTTCGCCTGGGTCACAACGGCCGAACAAATGGAAGCAGAAGTCAGCGCTAGTCTACCAACACTGAAGGAGTCATTACAGACAATGACTAAGGGAATCTGGTCAACCCCTAGCTAACAACGACTTTCGCTAGTTAACCCCTAATCTGTCACAATAGCAATATAGTTTGACCGAAGAAGATAGACGTTCTGTCTAGCAGTGCAAACTTTACAGTCTACAAAGCAACCAAACCAAATACAACAATACATGGCAAAAACATCACTTTCATTAAAAAAAACATGTCTATATAATATCCGCCCAGGAAAAGACATTACAATCAATCTAAGGAGAAACATCATCTTCATCTGTTAGCCTCGCAATACCAGAGCTCTCCCCTCGATTGATTGGCCCAAAAGCAACCTTCCTATAGCGGGCAAAGTCAAGATCGATATCGGGGTGCTCTCCTCTAATCAGTTCCAAGAGCTCCAATCTGTCTCGAATGACCTCAGACGAGATCAGCGCCCTTCTGCTGGACACATCAAAGTCCACTGCGCCCAACAAGGCCTCATAGTGCGAGCGCTCCTCTGCCAGCAACAGCTCCGCCTCCAGAGTATGGCGAAACCCCTCGTCAACCGTGGCCTCCAGCTGCTGCCTTTCAACGACCCATTATGCCTTCGCCCGCTTCCTCTCGGCTTCCTGACCCTCTCGTTCAGTTGACCACATGTCCACAGTTGCATCCAGGCGCTCTAGTTCAGCCCTGGTCCGCCTCAGTTTAGCTCGGGTTGACATCAAATCGGACTCGGTAGCCCTCAGTCGAGCCTTCACATCGGCAACTGCTGCATTAGTAACGAGGGTTGTGGCCTCCTCGCCCTCGCGATTTGTAGTGCCAGAACCTTTCGCCCGATAGAGGGTGTCTGAATACGACATCTGCAGATCAGCGAAGGCCTTCTCCAAAGTAAGGACCCTCCCATGGACTTCGCGGTGCAGCATGACAGGACCGTACGGATCTGGGGTGCGAGTACTAAGGGGAGAAGCCGCCCTAATAGAAGTCTGCCTCTTCCTTGAGACTACAATCGGAGGTACATTCGCCTCCAATTTAGCAAACCTGGAAGGGTCGAGTGGAGTTAGGCTTATCTTCCTCATACGACGAGCAACCACCCCCTCAGTCGGTGAACCTGACATAAGGTGAGCACCATAAGAGCACTGCAGCAACCTGCTGCGCACGACATTGCCTGACATTACAACCTCCTCAACAAAAATCAAAGGGAGCTCGAGAAACTCTTTTATTCACATATCTTTCTCGCAAAGAAACAAAATTACAAACTTTCCTGAAACAAAGAAACGTCAGAACCCGTGTCGCAGAAGGAACACACGAAGATATACATGCACCAACAACCATGGGACTCATCGAGGTCAAATTGAAAGTATCGAGACACTTTAAGACTCCCAAGCCTAAAGTAACCAGAATTCGCCAAAGCCAAGAACCATTGCTTTTCCCAAGATTCGGCGTTCGCCGTCAGTCGCAGACAAGAAGGACAAGTCAGCATACAAATACCTCTGGAATCCAGCCGAGCATTGATCAAGTGATGAATCACTGGCGAAGTCAAGCGAAGGCCAGCGTCATTTGAGCGGGAGGCATGCTAAAATGGGTGAAGAAGCGCTAGACGTCGTCCGACACTGGAAATCGAAGCCCGGACTCGAACATACCTCGGTGCAAGCCTATAAACCCATGAGGAGGCATAGTCGGACCTAAAACTCCAAACGCAGGAACAGTTTGCAAATCTCCAGAGATACGATACAGACTACGGAGCCTGATCAACTCAGTTTCGTCAACCAAGCTACCATCAAATAAATCCATGCAGGCAAGGGATAACGGATCCTTCGAAGGAAGTTTAACGTTGTCAGCCATTGGAAAGGAAAACAAATATTATGGTTCTAAAAGATAGCACAAATAACAATGGGGAAATCTTCCTCAGAGCAGTAAATATTTATAAGGGTGGCAAACCAAACTTTTCCTCTTCGAGCAGTCACGTACCCATTAAATGTCATGCGTCGTTCGAAACCAACGCTTCGAGTCCAATCATCATGACGGTACAATTGTCTTTTCAAATAACTAGTGGATCGACTTAACACCCCACTGACTCGGGGGAGTAGCTGATGATACATAAAAATGATCACACCTCGGAGCCGTACACGTGTCATGATGATCTCGAGGAATTACGGCCTCAAGCGTCAACCCAACACTGATCCGGCCCAAGCGGTTCTAAGCCCACCCAACTACAGTCCGCCAAGTGGACCCGAACTCTCACAGCATGCTAGACCCACATGTCTCACAACTATCCTCAATATCTGTAAGCCCTCGTCAAGCAAGTATCTCGAGGATCGACTTCGAACGGGCAATTACAGCTCCTATTTGCTTCTAACTAGGAAGCAAACGTCAGAGTATCTTCTACACAGGGAAACTCCCTTCTACGGATTGCTTTAGGATTGAGAATTATTTTTCGCGTATCTAGGAGCACGGAGCTAAAATGAAACTTCCCTCCTACAACACGACTCCTAACTAGGGAGGGATCTCCACGAAGATCTACTTCCTATACTACGCCTACGATGGCCTAGTAGAATCAGGACTCCTTGCACTATAAATAAGACATGAGGTTGGTAAACTAAGGTATGTTACAAATTCCTCGTTACATCATTACACCTTCCTCAGAGTCTTGTGCAGGTCAGCAAGATTAGGTCAAAGCAGAAAGTGGAAAAGACTTTATCAGATTGCATATGATGTACTTGTCTCTGGTGATGTATACTCGATGTTGGATAAGGCCCTAGCAAATGGAACTGTGGGTCGTGGTGGGGTAATCAGTAATGTGCTAGTGTCTTGGGCAATTTTTTTAGACGCTTAATAAGTTGCCTTTTATCAATTTGTTTCTTGCCTTTTTTTGTGTAGGTCTTTGTTGTAGACCGATCGGATTTGCAATGGAATGGAACTTTAGGAAAATACAGAAAAAAATGTTATTCTGACTGTTTTGGTTCCATCTTAAACTTTTTGTTTGACACAAAAGAAAATGAACAAAGACTTTGTTTGCATTTTATTATCCACTTATGGTGTTTTATTTGTTTACAAGGATTTGGAACTGTTACAATCAAGAAAAAGCCTCAGGCATTGATAATTAGTGTGATTATTTAACGTTGTTCTTCTTGCCATTAAGTATTATCAAAGATACAATTAACACTTTTTTTTTCTTTTTTTTTTCAGGAAGGATACACAAGGACTGATGATACATCAAATCGTCCTCTGATCTGCACCGTAATCTGTCATGATAATCTTGTCAAACAGAACATAGCAGGTATGATTGTACGTTCAATTCAGCAAGCCTCGGACAACATTAAGCCCATTAACGGCAAGATCCAAAAGGTCGGACCCAAATTGCAACGTGTCACTAAGCCCACACGTCACGCGGTCAAACCTAATACTCGTAAGGCCTGATAAGGCAAATATCTAGAGGATCGACCCAAGATAGGCAAGCCAGCAATACTTTGATCCCGACTCTGAAAGAAATATTTAAGTATAAGTCGGGCAAGGAAACTTCCTTGCATAGACAATATTCAGAAAGGGAAACCTCTCCCGCGGATCTAGGAGCACAAGTCGTGTAGGAAAACTTCTCTACATAGACAGATTCCAACAAGAAAAATATCTCCAGCAAGATCCCTTTCTATAAACAATGTCACCAAAGGTCGAGCCGAACAAGGACTTTCACACTATAAAAGATAGGTAAGGTCAATGAACAAAAGTACGCGTCAGAAATCCAATTTACAGCTAAGCCTCTCCTAAACCTTATCTAACTTAAGCATCGGAGTACCATCGACTGCCACACAGTGATCTTTGGCTCACGTACGTTTCTTGTGCATGTCTAGGTAAAAGCGAGAAAGGAGAACAAAATCGACTACATATACAAGGACTATTCGCTAAGCTGATTGATCCTACATCACTGGGGATCATTAGAATTGCTATGTTTTGCTACTTTGCATCAAAGTTCTTCTCTCCAAACAAACCTTTTTTTAGTGGGTGTTCTTGGAGGAAAACCCTTACCTATTAGTGACTACAATGGTAGTTTTATTACTCATTTCAGTCTTTGACTTCTCGGTTGTTAGAACAATATCCAGTTTTGGTAAAAGTCCAAGTCCATGATAAGATTGCTTGCAAAATCAGTGGTTGTCAGCTTTATTTGTCAGTTGATAATGTGCGTTTATCTTCTTTACAATGACACTTCCTTGATGATCCTTGCTAGTTCTGGAGTTAGTTGCTGCATTGAGTTCTGGGGAAATAGGAAAACCCATGCATGTGGAGATTGATAGAAATGGGAGGATACCAATGTTGAGATTCAAAAATTGGGAATGAAATATTTATCCGATGTGCTCTTTTTCCTTGCAATATGCTCCACTATTTACTTTATCATCTACGAGTGCCATAAGAGTTGGTACTCTTGGATCCTCTCTTCACTCACAAACTGTGTTCACATGTTAGGTTACGATATGATGTGTACCCAACTATTCATAAACTATAAAATGAAATCAGTTGCATAGATCACTTACAAGTTCCTTAACACAATCATTGATGACTTGTTCGCTTTTTTCAAAAGATGTCAATGCTACATCGGTTGTCTGTTTTCAGCAAGGATTGTGATTTCGTTTTTCGTGTTAATTTCGGTCTCCTGATTTTAAGAAATATTTCGAGAAATATTTTGATGTGTAAAGAAAATAACGTAAATTTTTGAGAATACATGAAATATATATATCATGAATTTTGAGGGTATTTGAAATATGTGAAAAATAAGATGCAATTAAATAAATCTATTAAACACATTAAATGAAGTCTAAATACCAAGAAATAAAACAAACATGAAATAAATATATAATTAGAAAATTAGGGATTAGTTGTAAAAATAAATATATAAGTAGAATAAATGATAATAAGAAAATTAGGGGGTTGTGTTAAAAATCAATAACTAATTAAAAGAAATGATAATAAGAAAAAGAAACCTCAAAATTTACAAAAAAATCCCGAAATATTTCAAAAAAACCTCGTAAAAACTAAAGTTTTGGTAGTTGGTTTTTGTATTTTTATGAAAAAAACGAAATTCACGAAAAAAATTTGAAATTTACAAAAAACCTTAAAATTTTTAGAAAAATCCTTGAAAATTTTTATTTATTTTTTCGCCATTTTTCTTTTTGTAATTAAAAAAAAAAAACTCAATTTCACATGATTTTGCAAAATCACATTCCTTGGTTTTCAGAGATGATGTTATCTTCCTAATATATCTATATCAGATGTGGGTTTATCCAGTTAACAGAAGCGTGTAAATGAGTTTGGTTTTGGTGGTGAGGATGAAGATCAGGCATTGACCAAACTAATGCCACAACAGAGGAACTGGAAGAAAAGAAAACAAACTCTATTGAGGAAAAAAAAACCAACTGAGTTGGTTTCTAGATCTAGGAGATTCACTGCTCTTGTACCTATAAAATTGAAGTAGGCTACACATTTCAAGTCTACCTCAAGTCTCGTGATTTTGGTACGAACTATAAAACATATATATTGTATTCGGTTATGTGACTTTGCATATGCAGTGAATAAATGCAATATTTTTTTTATGAATGAAAATTCTACTATTTTAATTTTAGATTGTACATTACACAAAAAATTAGGTGGTGTTATTTAAGAATATTTGCTATTAGATAGCTATAATAAATGGGTGAAGAATGGTTCAACACAAAAAGTCACCACATGTGACACCAGTTTTTCATCCCACATAACAATCTAAAATGACGAAATTTTCATCACCCATGTTGTAATTGTATATATGTGCGCTAAGTTTATGTGAGGAACCATTTGCCATGTAAGCGGACTGTCCGTGACGATTAAAGAATTCATCACATAATACTTCCCTTAACTCCCCTTATGTGAGAAACACTGTGACGATTGAAATTCTTTACCATTGTTGAACGATGATGAATTAACATTGATGTGTCCAAATCTCGTCCTCCGGTAGATTTGACCTGTAAAATAGATGTTAGACTACCAAATACCACCTTTTTGGTGGCCGAAGGCACTCCAATGCTTAAGTCAACAACTTTGTTTGAAAAAAAAAGTAAATATGGACAAAACTCAGTTAAAATTGCATACCTTGGTTGATTGTTCCACTTACCTTATATAATGGTCGCAATTAATTCTCTGTGTGACTTAAGCATGTGAGACGCAACAAAAGGAAACACTCTTCGTAACAATTTCCTCCTTTATGAAGATGTGTCTGTGGAGGCGTAACTCTATCCACGACTCTTTTCTTATGTAACGTTTTTCTTCTTTATGAGAGAACTCGTGCGGGCCCGGGTTTAGGCCTTAATTACGTCTTCTTCTGATGCCCCCTGTTTGGGCTTTTATGATTGGTTTTGCCTTCTTGGGTTTTATGAGCTGGTTCGGCAGGTAAGGGACTTGATCCTCATGATGGATGTTTTCTACCACGTGTATGGCTATGATGACAGTCTATTTTGATGAATATCGAAAGGCTGGGTGTTGATTTGTGCTAGTGTCGTCACTTGGTCGATCAGACCTTTGAAGATGAAGATGGTGACGAAGTCATTCCGGGTTCTTCGGGTGATTTAGTGGTTGAAGAACCATTGCTTCCATCTTCGTTTGAAGAGAGAGCTCCTTCCAGTGATCCGGCTGCCTCTCGTTCACCAGATGATGTCACCAATGATGTTATGATTACCTCCGTTTTATCTTCTACTCCTTTACCTTCTTCTTCGAATGTAAAAGAATAGTTTTTTTTAAGGAAAATAACTTTTCTCTTTGATATTTCTTATTTTTCTTCATAGTCATAATTTATTTTGTTGACTCGTTGCATGTTGCTTATACCTTTATTAGGTCAGTCGTAGTTGTTGAAATAAGTTGCACTACGTATATCCAGTTTGATTTCTTCGATTGGCCGAGGAGCCTTTACAGCTACATTCTTGATCATGTCTTAATTTCTTGATCTGAATTCTTTAATGACCATTTTTATGCTTTGACGTGTTGGTTTCCTTGAGGTGGGTTGACTTTATCCTTTTTTTCTGATGTGTTGGACCTTGTTCAAGCAAGTTGATTTTTCCGTCTTGATTTTGTATTGGTTGTCCCGAAGCTTTTATGAGAAAGTTGGTTTGTTTGTCTAATGTTTACTTCATAGGTTCAATATACTAGTCGACCCGAAGCTCTTTGAGTTAAGTTGCCTCGTTCGTACAAATTTCATTTCGTTGATTTGACGTACTAGTCAATCCAAAGTTTTTTTTTAATTAAGTTGACTTGTTTGTCCAACTTTCACTTCACTGGTTCGACGTATTAGTCTATCCGAAGCTCTTTGAGTTAAGTTGACTCGTTCATCTAACTTTCACTTCGTTTGACTTACTAGTCAACCTAAAGTTGCTTTTTAATTATGTTGACTTGTTTGTCTAACTTTCACTTTATTGGTTCGACGTACTAGTCGGCCTAAAGTTTTTGAATCTAGTTGACTTGTTTGTCCAACTTCCACTTCGCTGGTTCGACGTACTAGTCGACCCGAAGCTCTTTGAATTAAGTTGACTTGTTCATCCAGTTTTTACTTCGTTGGTTTGACGTACTAGTCAATCCGAAGTTGTTGTTTAATTAAGTTGACTTGTTTGTCAAACCTTCACTTTGTTGGTTTGACATACTAATTGACCCGAAGCTCTTTGAATTAAGTTGACTCGTTCTTCCAACTTTCACTTCGTTGGTTTGACGTACTAGTCAACCCGAAATTGTTTTTTTATTAGGTTGACTTGTTTGTCCAACTTTCACTTTGTTGGTTCAACGTACTAGTCGACCCGAAGCCCTTTGAATTAAGTTGACTCGTTCGTCCAACTTTTACTTCATGGTCGATCAGACCAGAAGTTTATTATATATATTTGACTCGTTTCCTAATGTATTGTCAAGTTTTGATGCCTTTATTCTGTTGTCCATGCGTAAGACGGGGATTTCAATTTTGTAATCTGATCGATATTCCTTCTCGATATTCTGACCAACCCTAGCAATTGTTCTTCTTGAAAAGTTACGCTAAATTGTAGAGTGGTTTGCTTCGTCCTCTTGACTTTTGCTTGGTTGAAGTCGATCCTCGTGTTGTTAGAGATTTACGTCTCTGTTGTTTTGTCTCGCATCACCTATATCTAGTCGGATTTGCTATTGGTTATGTTTCATTGTCTGTTGGATATGTTATTGTAGCTAATGGACTCTGGGTGTTTTCTAACTCGGTAACTGAGCAGTGTGAAAATTTTCGATCATGCTCACATCAGCGCCAAACTGTCCAATCATACTCACATCAGCGCCAAATTGTCCAATCATGCTCACATCAGCACAAACTGCCGAGGTTTAATCGAATTTGTTGTCGTCATTTTCATCATTGATAATTGGGGTTGGGCTTACATCCATCAATAGGGTATTTGAATTGTGTTAGTTGAATGGTGCAAGCATTTCCATGTTCTTTACCGTAAATCGGTAAACTGGTTTGTCTTGTTTCATTTGGCGTTAGTATTCCTACTTCGATATAGATCAGCTCGAGAGGGAGGTGTTTCAGGCTGCTTCTTCAGTTAGATTCATCGTTTTGCTCATTCGAGCCATGCGGTGTAAGGCGTATATTCGTTTCCTGGGTTGTTATTTTGATCCTGTAGTGAAATCTGCCTTTTTATTTTCCTTTGAGCTGTTTGTTTGTCATTCCGATGAATTCGTCGAGTCATACTCTATGAGCCCAATGCTCAATTTCATCTTTTAGTTTGTAACAGTCTTCAGTATCGTGCCCATGATCCTTGTGGAAGGAACAATACTTGTTTTTGTCTCTTCCTTCTGGGTCTCCTCTCATTCAGAGTGGCCAATTGACATTTTCCAATTTTGCCATGTATTTCAGTATATTGGCCAGGCTCGTTTTCAGGGTCGTGTATGATTTTGTCTTTTTCATCATACTTGTTGCCTACTCGTGTCTGGGCTTTGCCGATTGCAGCTTCCCGGATTCTAGCTGATTGGATTCGGGCCGCTCATTATTCCGATGCCTCTTTGACTGAGTGTTGTTCTCCCGGGGCCCATCGTCTCTTCTTTCCTCCCTCATTTCTCATTTATTGGTCACTTTTCTTCCTGACAGCTTTCATCTCCTCGAAAGAAATGTGCCTTTGGCCGTTTTCAACAGGATCGCCATGCTTTTTGGAGGTTCCAAGTTGAGAGCATAAAAAAAAGGTCATCTTTTCAGCCGGGCGATGAAAGTAGCAGTTGTCGTGTCATCGCTGCATCCGTCGATCATTGTCATCTCGTTAGTGAAACAAGTAACATATTATTTTATCGTCTCCTCAGGCTTTTGTTTGATGTGAAGGAGGTAGTGTGGTCATTTTCTCATTCGCTGACTTTCGATGAATCTTGTGATAAAGACGGTAGCTAGTGCTTGGAAGGAGTCTATTGACCTTGGTGGTAAGTTGTTGAACCAATTCATCGCTGTAGAGATAAAAATAGTCGAAAATGTTCTGTATAAGATTGACTCCGTAGTCTCCTTTAACGCCATCATGTGGTGAAATGTCGCAAATGATCTGTTGGGTCGGTGGTGTCATCATATGCCTCGAAATTTGGTGGAGTGAACTTCTTTGGCATGGGTGTTATCATGAGGGCGTAAATGAATGACGGTTTGGCTAGCTCGCACAATACATTGGGATCCGTGACTCCGATCCTAAATGAGATTTCAGCAAGCGTTCTGTCACTTTGTGGAGTCTTACCTTTGGGAAATTTGCTGCTTTCCAGATTTCCCTCGTTGAGGTTCCTCGTTGCTTTATCGGTTTCGGTTGGTAGAGATTTGCTGGGGCAGCGCTTGGATAGGGTCGGCTAACTGAATGCGCTCTTGAATGAGTTTTTCCATCATCTTCGTCATGTGTTTCATCTAGGTCATAAGCAAATCTACCCAGGTCAGCAGCAGCGTTGCCGGATGTCTGAGTCGTCTGAGTTATTGCATGTTGTGAATCTTGATTGTATGGTGCAATTGGCCCGATGGTCACTGCTAGGTATTGATCGTGAGTTGCTGGTGATGTAATGTTGCTGCCAATAAGAGGGTTACTATGATCGTTGCTGGATTGAAAGTCTTTCCATTTATTATGACAACCTGTCAACCGTCGATTAGATTTTGGTGAGCTTTGTCATTGTGAATCTTCTTTTCAGAAAGGCAACTTATCGTTCCCCATGGACGATGCCAAACGGATGCATCCAAATCTCGTCCTCCTGTAGATTTGACCAACAAAACAGATGTTAGACTGTCAAAGACCATATTTTTGGTGGCCGAAGGCACTCCAATGCTTAAGACAACAACTATGTTTGAAGAATGAAGTAAATCTGGACAAATTTCAGTTAAAATTGCATACCTTAGTCGATTGTTCCTTTTACCTTGTATGATGGTCGCGGTTAATTCTCTGTGTGACTTAAGCATGTGAGGCGCAATGGAATGAGACGTTCTTCGTAACAGTTTCCTCATTTATGAAGATGTGTCCGTAGAGACGTAAGTCCCTCCACGACTCTTTTCTTATGTAAAATTTCTCTTCTTTATGAGATAACTCGTGCGGGCCCGGATTTGAGCCTTACTTACGTCTTCTGATGCGCCATGTTTGGGCTTTTATGATTGGTTTTGTCTTCTTGGATTTTATGAGCTGGCCTGACAGGTAGGGTACTTGATCCTCGTGATGGTGTTTTCTGCCACGTGTATGGCTGTGATGACAATATATTTTGATGTATCAATCAGTGAGGAACAACGTTCTTCACCAAAATCCAAATTTCTTGTAGTGACTAAAGAGAAATAGACAACTACACATGGCTCCAAAATTTTCAAAAACTTCTTCCTATGTAGATAAATATATATATTTGCATTCCTACATAATTTGTTCCTAAATCTTCTAAGATTTGAAAATATTTAGTAATTTTCTATTTTTCTCAATTTACCTCATCACATTTCACACTTATCTAGTAGTTATTTATCTTATTTTTTTCTCCCACAATGCCTAGTCTTATTTTTCCCCCAATTTTTCTTTCCTACAACATCAAACATCTCCCCTACTTCTAATTAGATCTAAATAAGATTAGATTTGACATCAACACCTAAATGTTTAGGATATGAACAATGTTTTAAAATTTTAAAGTCGTTATATTTTCTTTTGGACTCTATCTTCATTTTTTTTTCTAGTCTTTTCTTTTAAGGTCTCAGTTACTGCAATCTTGTTTCTCCAACAAATAGTCTATTTTTTCATCCTCACTTCCTTTTACTTCACAACAAAAGTAATTCACGTTTTCAATCTTTTCTAACTTATTATAGAGCACTTCTACGCTACCTGGTGCAATATGCCTAGTCCATGCCTAGATGGTACCAGGCACGTGGAACCCTTGACAAAAAAAAAAAAAAAAAAAAAAACAGTGAAGATCCATCCTAAATAACGCAAGCACTTTTAAGGCTCAAAACGATATCCTCCTCCACATTGAACCACCGTTAGGGCTCAGAAGATCCTCCTCCACCTCCAACTCTCGTCGCCCTCCTCCAACTCCTGTTGCCATCAATGAATGTTAAAAAGAAGAGAAATGCAAGGCAAAACCGTTAGGGCTCAAACGTGAATATCAGCCGTTGCCTGGTGTTGTCGTCCTCCTCCACCTCCGTCGTCCATCCACGGGTTGTTGTCGTTCGTCCTCCACGCAATCACCTCTCATCTCCATAACGTCATTGTCTTCTCCACCTCGCCATTGTACAAAGGCCACAAAAATTTTCATAACAGATATGAGTTTATTGTTCACACATTCGCATTTTTATCATACACAATAACACCTCCTTAGATGATATTATGTTAACATGATTTGAAGGCAAAATCTAAATTTGTGTTAGTAAAAAATTTGTGAAATGACATCCTGTTAACATGATATGTGGATTTAGTAAAAAAATTGTGTTATTAAAAATTTTGTGTTTCCTCTTCTTAATTTGTGTTAGTAAAAAAATGTTTTCTCTTCTTAAATGAAATGATAGCCTGTTAACATGATCTGTGGGTTTAGTAATTAGTTTGCAAGTTAAATATTAAGGGATGTTATGAAAATATTGTATTTCATATTTTCAGGGATGGATACATTAGAAAATAACGAAAGTATGGAAAATGAAGAAATTTTAGAGGAGATAAAAGAGTCTTGCATAGGGATAAAATTTAACAACATTGATGAGTATCAATCATATTATCATGATTATGGTAATAAAAAGGGATTTCCAGTGAGAGTAAGGGCAACTGAAAAAGATGAACAAGGAAATCCTAAATATCTTATTCTTGCATGTGGTCGGGCTAGGAATTCAATAAGTAAAGCAGAAAGTGTTATAAAATTGCGTGCCTCTGGTAGATGTGGTTGTAAGGCTAAGATTAGAGCTCTTATACGCCTTGATGGAACATTGAGAGTGACAACATTAACAGATGATCACAATCATGATTTGAGCCTCGGAAAATCGAGATATTATCATAAAAATCGAGTTATGAGCCAGTATGTCAAGAAGAGGCTTGAATATAATGATAGGGCGGACATTAGGCCAAATAAGAGTTTTTCTTCGTGTGGTTGAAGCTAGTGGGAATGACACTATGACATTTTCCCAAAAAGATTGTTACAACTATCTGCATAAAATAAGGCGGTTGAGACTTGGTGAGGGGGATGTGACGACACTTCATAACTACTTCCAAAAGATGCAAGCTAACAATGCTGATTTTTTCTATTTGATGGATTTGGATGACAAAGGGAGGTTAAGAAATGTCTTTTGGGCTGACGCATGGAGTAGAGCAGCTTACAAGGAGTTTGGTGATGCCATTAGTTTTGACACTACGTACTTAACTAATAAGTAAGAAATGCCATTTGCTCATTTTGTTGGGGTGAATCATGACAGTCAGTCAATACTTTTTGGATGTGGATTGATCTGTAGTGAGACAGTAGAAGAGTTTGTTTGACTTTTCAAATCTTGGCTCGTGTGTATGAATGATTGTGCTCCAGCTGCTATAATCACTGATCAAGACAAAGCAATGAAGAGAGCCATCGAAATTGTGTTTCCCAACACACGACATAGATGGTGCTTATGGCATATTATGAAAAAGTTGCCCGAAAAATTGTTAGGTTGCAATCAATATGAAGCTATAAAGTTTGCAATGCAAAGATAAGTTTATGATTCTCTGTCTCATGAAGAGTTTGAAGAATATTGGCGTGGGTTCATTGAGAAATTTAACCTTCAAAATAATGATTGGTTCAGTAGATTATATGATAAAAGAATTCGTTAGGTACCAACATTTCAGAGGAATACTTTTTGGGCAGGGATGTCTTCAACACAAATGAGTGAAAGTATGAATGTTTTTTTTTATGGTTATGTAAATTCAAAGACCACTCTAAAGCAATTCGTAGAACAATATGAGAATGCACTACGAAGTAAGGTTCAAAAAGAAGTTGATGAGGACTTTAGATCATTTAACCGTTGCCTTCCTTGCATTACTCCTTACGCATTTGAGAAATATTTTCAAGCTGCCTACACCACAAAAAATTTAAGGAGTTTCAAACAGAAGTTGCAGGAAGATTATGCTGTGCAGTTAATCATCATGTCATGGAGGAGTATGGCTTTCAAGTTTATTATGTTTCGGAAGACAGGTTGATAGGAAACACATACAGATCAATCAATTTTAAAGTTTATTTTAAAGATGATGACTTCAATATTAAGTGCAATTGTCAATTATTTGAGTTTAGGGGGATCTTATGCAAACATATTTTATCGGTATTGTCTCATAAGAGGATTAATGGTTTACCAGAAAAATATATTCTTCGAAGGTGGAGGAAAGATGTTAAGAGTTGTCATAAGATGGCTAAAACACTACACCAAAAACCCCCATTAGCAACGGTTCTATACCGTGGGCGTAAGCCATTGCCACGGCTAAGAGCCGTGGACTACAGGGGCGTCGCGAAATCCTTTGTAACGGCTATAAACCGTTGCTAAAATTTTAGCAACGGTTTTATATTCAGGACGGTTGATGCTTTAGCCACGGTTCTAAACCGTTGCTAAAAGTTTAGCAACGGTTTTAAGCCGTGGCAAGTATTAGCAACGGCTTAAAACCGTGGCCAGACTTGCCACGGCTTAAAACCGTTGCTAAACTTTTAGCCACGGTTTTAAGCCGTGGCTAGTAAAAAAAAAATTTTTTTTTTTTTTTTTTGCTATCAAATGACTTTTGAGTACATGTTTTTTTTTAGCATTACATGTTTGTGTCCCAAAACATGAATGAAATGATAGAAAACCAGTTTTAGTTCAATTCATGTTAATTTTTCAAAGCAAAGAATTAATCATTGCTCGATGTTTGTGTGATTTGGAACTAAACATCCACTCAATCCACACATCAAAGCTCACAAAAGTGAGTACAAAGTAGATCACTCCTGCTCCCAACCCAAAGTAGGGAAAGTCAACTATTATTGAACTATAATGAATTAAGTACTACTTCAAGAGTTACCATCTTTGAAACAGTCATTGCTGTCAAACAGAACCTTGGCTTTGGTGGCATCAGGTGCCAATGAGCTTGCATGCGAAACAGTCATTGCTGTCAAACAAAGAGCGTAAAAAACTTGCAATGGTCCAAAATGTAGATCCATGATGACCAAGGAAAAGAGCCATTTATTAAAAAGATTAAAACAGGTCATATGTAGATGAAGTTTTCAACATAAATATTTAGAGAATATGTGCTCAAGACAGCCTAACAAGCAGCCATTAATCCAAGCATCTTTCAGACACTGCTAATACGTGCTCAAGACAGCCTAACAAGCCTAGGAAAAGAAAGACCCATACAAACGAAAAAGTCCACCTGCTCGACGCGCAGCCTCGCTCCTGCAGCGCCAACGCCACCGTGCAAACAACGACATGCACTAGCAGCTTCCTGCTCGACGCGTCTCCTTGCTCCTGCAGTGCCAAGGGCACCGTGCAAAACAGGGGAGAACCCATGCTGAAAGCTCCTATCAGCTTCTATGTGCTCAGTGCACATGCAGTCCAGCCAGCCTCGCAAATGGAAACTGACAGAAACCAGGCTGAGTGCACCTCGTTCCTGCGCGCATTGTGATCCTCGCAGCTGAATCGCCTACACCGCCCCTGCAGGCCAAACAGAGCCGCAAAGCAGATAATCACCCCCTGAGTGGAATTCAAATAACATACCTGAGTGGAATTCAAATTGTTGCTTGCACTCCCCTGTCTTCACATCCCACACTATCGCAGTTTTATCCACACTGCCACTAAGAAGATAATCACCCTTTTTGTTCCACTTAAGAGAGAAGATCAGTCCTTTATGTTTGTTTAAAGTATTCCTGAGTTCACCTAGTTGAGAGAAAATTAATCACCCAAAATCAGTGCTGCGATATTCAAAGTGAAAACTAGTCGTGAAAACTAGATATTTTTTGTTGGAATGCAAATAGCTGACCTTCAATGGGAGCTTGTAGGTCAAGAGCATGTGCCTGCGAAAGCTGTCCATTGTATCGAATAGGACAGCCTTGTGAACTTTGACAGGTTTTCCATTTTTATCAATCCAAGGGTGCTTAGAGAAGTACTGGTAGCTAAAATCTCTGAACATGGGTGAGTTCATTGGATTCGATAATGATGAACTTGCATGGTAAATGAATACCGCGTCTTGATTTGCATGAGCTACCATGGCTGCAATCATCGTGTTCACCACCATGTCTCCTGGAATCTGTTAAATATTTCAACATTATCCTATAAGAAATCTAAAAATAAAAACTAAAACATTTGAATAAGAAATGAATTGAAAGCCATTTAAATCCCAGGAAATAAAAGAGAAGGGAAAAGTGTACCAGATCAAGAATTGAATCGACACCACCCAAGATGCTTGTTAGTTTTCCCTTGCCATAAGCAACCCCAAAGCTATCAATTGTCCTGTAATATCAGCATATCAAAGCATATATGAGACAATAAATAAATAAATATGAAAGACCTAATTAAATTATACATAGATTAATTTTCCAAATTACCTTACACCTTCAACCCAACCAGGAAATGGTTCTTTGTAAGTGCTGGTGATGATCGTAGGACGTATGATTACAATGGGAAGTTTTTCTTTCAAGTTTCCAATTATCATTTCTCCCATTGATTTCGTGAACACATAAGTGTTTGGCCATCCATAGTATCTTGCTCTATTCAAAGAAATAAAAAAAAAAAAAAAAAAAAAAAAAACTTCATTCATTTTTTTTTCTAAGGGTTTATTTAAAATGTTAGCAGTATAACTAGAAAGACGTTTCCACACGTGAGTTGCTATCGTCTCACCTTAGAATAAACAATGGGAATTTTTTTTCTTTATCATAATTAAAACTAAAGGGATATCAGGGGTTCATGTTTAGGTAAAAAAAAAAAAAAAAAATCTCAAACCTTGATAGACCCAATTCTTTCATGGCCGATGTTTCTTCTTCCTTTGTAGCATTTTGAGATTTAAGTTGTTCAAGTGTTTCTTCCACCAGCTTCCTCTCTTGTTCAATGTTTAAACCAGGGGTTCCATTAAGTGTTTCACCCATTTGGAATCCCTTCTCCAATAAAAGCCCTGATTGCTCTCCACATACATACGCTGGAAAAAAAAAATGTTAAATTATTGATAATTAATTTTCACATACCAAAAAAAAAAAACTACTATCAACAAATGTACAACAATTACCCCATTACCACTTGACACCACCATCAATGCAAATTTTAGTCTCAGATCTCAACAACATAGAATTGTTAGTGGACCCAACATTTAGGCTAAGTGTAGGTTCTCTAGCTACCTTTGCATAATCCTCCAAAGATAAACTAACTACATTAATCAACCTTAAGCGCTACAATTCATGATTATGATCCAACACTCACCTAAAACCCCAATCTTTACAATTCTTAAAAGTTGCAAGTGAAATTGCAAAAAATTCTTAATAAAATTATTGAAGTTTGAGTGTGATTGCCAGGATCAATATACACAATGATTCAACTTTATACCCACCCTTGCACTTTTCCTGATTGGGGTAAAACATTGTATTACTTTAATTGTTAAACCAATGGAAAGACCAATCTCGAAACAGAATCATGGCAATCCTCTCAACTCCGGTTCTCTATAATGTTTTAATCTGAATTTCCATGGTTCTGTTTCTATAAAACTCTCGACACTCAAATTTCTTGCTTGGTGAAGCTAAACCCATGCATTCCTGGGGGTCCTAATTATTTTCTTCAGTCAGGTGTTCATTTTTCTTCTATCTAACACAAAATCTTTATATGAAAACACCTCGACCATGTTTAGTTTCTCTTGAGAAATTGAATTAAAAAAAATACAGTTGGTTTAACAACAATTCTGAACCACCACATCATTCGAAAAGTTCAGGCTATTACTGAAAAACAAGAGTATGCATTGCCTATGTGTGTTACTCAATTACCTTGTATTTGACAGTGGCAGAGAAGGTACCAAGAGCACGATTGCCTTGTCGAAGCTCTAGAATGTCTCTGGCATTCAAGCATTCAAAGGCCTTGGTTACATAAATTTCAAGCATTCAAAGAATAGAAAGGAAGGTGCAAACCTTGTGCACTGGATACAACGAGTCGTCACTGTCTTCACCAACGGCCCCAAATTCTTATCAACAACAGATCTCTTAACGTCAATGAACCGCCCACGATCAGATCCAAATGCCACAGATGGATCCTGCAAATCACATTCTCCACCCTGATCACAAATGGGGCAATCCAGCAGGTGATTCATCAGCAAAAACTCCATAACCCCTTCACGAGCCTTCTTCACAATAGGAGTATCCGTCTTAATTTTCATACCTGACATGAAGAAGAATAAAAAAAACAACCCAAACAAGTTAGACCAACAACAAAAAAAAAAAAAAAAGATTGTGATCAACGTTGATGAAATCTGACCTGGGAGAGCGGGCATGGCGCAGGAAGCGACCGGCTTGGGCGATTTCTCAACCTCTACCAAACACATCCTGCAATTCCCAGCAATGGAGAGGCGACTGTGGTAGCAGAGCCGAGGAATGTCGACCCCGGCGACTTCGCAAGCCTGGAGGACAGTGAATCCCTTAGGAATTTTGACTGGGTACCCATCGACGAAAATGATTGCTTCATCGGGGTTGGGGAGATGAACCCTAGCTCCAGCTACAGGGATTCGTGGAGGGTGAATTTCAGGGGCTGGCTCCGCTGCGGCTGCTTCAGGGTTTTAATGCTCTGGGGTGGAGACGATTCCTCTGAAATTGGATGAGGATGCGAGAACCCTAGAGGAGAACCGATTGAAGGTTGCTCTCATTCTCCCTCTCTCTTTCCTTCTCCTTCTCCTTCTCTCTTTCCCTCTCCTTGAAATTTTAGGTTTGAAGCAAAGGGTTGAAAAGGGGGAGATGGAGCGGGAACGCGGGAAGCCAGTTTTTTTCGCAAAATTTCGCCCGCGAGTATTTCTCCACACGTCCACGTGCAACACACGTGCACGTTTGCAACGGTTTTAAGCCGTGGGTCACTATAGCCACGGTTTTTAACCGTGGCAACCACACCAACGGTTTAGAACCGTGGCCAAGTCTTTTTTTAGCCACGGTTTTAAGCCGTTGGGCACTATAGCCACGGTTTTTAGCCGTGGCAAACACACCAACGGCTTAGAACCGTGGCCACCCCTGTGTAGCTAATCAGGTCTTTTGGTGTAGTGAAATTGTATATTCGGATTGGGCAACGAAGCCTAAAAATTAACGGTTTGATGAGATGTGCAGTCTCTTCTATGTAATGGCTGACTTAGCTTCTGATGATCAAAAGGAGAGAAATAATGTGAAACATTGGATAAAATTGAAGATTGGTGAACTAGAGATATCAAAAGGTGATGGTGATGTTAATGTTGAGTCAGAGGGGTTTTTGGAAGTTGGCGCTAAAACTACTGGTAAAATTCATAGTCCATTAGTTGTTCGTTGCAAAGGACGAAGTTCTACTTCAAGGATGCAATCCACCATGGAAAAAGTTTGTAAAAAAAAGCAAAAAAAAAAAAAAAAACACAGAAAGAGACAGAGAAAATGAGAAGTATTGACAAGAACATGCCATTGAGAATAATTTGGTAATTTTACTCTTTTGTTTTACTTTTATGAATATATATATATATATTTAAATTCAAGAATATTTATTTTATTTTGACATGTCATTTGTAGGGTTCTACCCAAGTTGGATTTGAAGGTTCACAATAAATGACACCTCTTTCAAACAATGTTGTGCCATATGGTCAATTAAATCTTAACACGCAAGTTTGTCTTTAGTACATTGATTGTTCACTTATGATTTGCCCCATTATGATTAATGTGTTTGTCATTTTGAAGGATGAAAGTATGGGGTCATACTATTCACAAGCTAGTGCTACAATTGATGGGGCTTAGTCAGGTTTACTCACTTATAACACAGGTATGTAATTTACTTGCTTAAGATCATTTTAATGACCACATAAAGAATGTAAGACTTTATCATTTATTTTTGTAGCAACGACATGGAGTTGAGAGATTATAACTCATTATTTTTGCCCTGGTAAGGATCTCAAACTATGTTAGTTCTTATTTTAATGCTTGTTGATGAATTAGGCACATAGGCTGTAATTGAGTTTAATTCTTTAGTATGAATTAGGCACATTGAGTTTAATTTTTTTGTATGAATTAGGCACATTTATCTACTAATTATTTTTTTATACCAACTCTGTTGTGGATGCAAAAATTTTAATGCAGCGGATGTCAGGGGACGAACACCAGCAAGTGGAATCAAATGGCCTTCACACTGTTGGCTGAAAATTTTGAGTTAAACAGTTGTTCATGTTCAAATGTTGATGTAAATGTTCTTGTTCTGATTGTAAATGTTATGTGAGAATCACCAAAACTAGAATCAAATGTTGTTGTAAACTAGAATCAATTGTTGCTGTAAATGTTCTTGTTCTGATTGGGTTTCAGGTTCTTGTTTAAATATTTGTACAAGCGCAAATGTTCTTGTTCAAATATTTGTGTAAATGTTCTTTGTTCAAGAATCAAGAATATTTGTAAATGTTCTTGTTCTGATTGGGTTTCAGGTCCATAGTTAATCATCCATTTAGTATTGATACACCAAGAATTGAACACTTCTCCAACTAGTATTTTGTTTGACTCTTAATAACATGAGATACAAATTAGAAGTGCAAAGAAACAAATAAGTGAATGAATGACTTCTGTGGCAGAAATATCATTTTTAACATTACAATTTCCTAACCAAAAAGATCCAGAAGATAGTTGATTATTTGAACATACCCAGAAGGTATGTCTGCCAAAGAGTGCAACAATGTCCTGGTCATTGAGACCCATTTGCTTGATGAATAAATCCCTCAGATGATCGTTGCCTGAAATACACAGAAAAAAAGGAGATTCGGCACAAAAGTGAGGCAAAAAAAGATGTGTATTAGAAAGAAAAGTTGCAATCATTCAACAGCTGAAGATGATGATAGAAAGAAAAATGCAGGAACAAAAAGCTATTATGATAAGGAAAAGTTTGAAATCGAGCAGGAACAAAAATGCAGCAATTAAAGAATAAGAAACCAAATGAAAATGCTCTTCAATGTATCGGTTTAGGATGAGCCAGACGATCTCCAAACATCCCTTAAGTGGGTTTTGTACAATGGCGAGGCGGAGAAGACGATGGCGCGATGGCGATGGGAGGTGATTGCGTGGAGGACGAACGACAACAACCGGTGGACGGACGGCGGAGGTGAAGAAGGACGACAACACCAAGCAACAGCGAATCTGGCGGATCTGATATTTACGTTTGAGCCCTAAGGGTTTTGCCTTGTGTTTCTCTTCTTTTAAACATTCAGTGATGGCAACAGGAGTTGGAGGAGGGCGACGGGAATTGGAGGTGGAGGAGGATCTTCTGAGCCCTAACGGTGGTTCAATGTGGAGGAGGATATTGTTTTGAGCCCTAAAAGTGTTTGCATTTTTTAGGATGGATCTTCACTGTTTTGTTTTTGGTTGTTGTTGTTGTTGTTGTTGTTGTTTTTGTCAAGGGTTCCACGTGCCTGGTGCCATCTAGGCATGGACCAGGCATATTGCACCAAGCAGCGTAGAATTTTCGCTTATTATATTTACGACATCACTTTCTCCATCTTTTCCAACCACAAAGGTGATGTATTCCTATCTCTTTTATCCCCTTAAATTTCTCTACGGCAATCAATTTTTAATCTTAATGTTGTTTATCTAAATGTGATATTGACAGCTTAAATTTATTTCAAGAGTTGTTATCTTTAGGAAGTACTATAAACAAATATAAAACTTATAGTTGATGCATTAGATTACCTAAACAACATCAATTCTTTGGCAAATGCTTGTATAGCATATAAAATATTATTACAATAATTATTGCTTCTGCATAAAGAAGTTTTTCAAAATTGAAATTAATAAAAACTTAGTTAAGATCTCAAGTATGCCACATATTAAATTAATTAGCAATGTTGGCTATTGAAAACGTTTGATTTATTAGATAATATGGAATGTAAAAAGACTAAAGTAATGATTTTGATTCCATGAAGGCAACAAAAATAATTTATTTTTTCTAATTTAGGTATTATCATACAAGTAAAGTTCAATATGTATTGTTCATATTTTTTTTTTATTAATTTAATTTTTCCTAATAACTGAATTATGATAAAGCTTGATCCAACTCCAGGGTGAGCTCAATTTTTGTATGGATTCAGCTTAAAGGGGCCTTATTGAGTTTTACCCTAGGGTCCCAATGCGCATGAAGTAGGTTGATAGTCAAGAGGGAGGAACATGTTAGACTAATTTGAATAATTGAGGGAAAGGTAAAATAACGGGGAACAGATAGAGCGTCTAAATGGAATGTTTCTGATGGCTGAAAGAGCAAACACAACAGAAAGAATATATTTCTAACTTGATCGGACGTATAACCAATATTGTGGATGCACCTCATCCTACCGCTAGTAATGGACGATTCGAGCGACATATTTTGCAAGAGTCTAAATTGTTGACAAGAGTCATAGGTTCGGGGCATCAACAAGTGACCCTATAGTGAGTGCCCCAGTGTGAAGATTGTCGATCCCAAGTCATATGCAGGTGCACAAGATGGGAAAGAATTGGAAAACTTTTTGTTTGATCTGGAACAATACTTTTGAGTGGTGCACCCTAAATCAAAATAATCAAAGGTTACCATTGCTACTATGCATTTGACGGGTGATGTCAAGCTGTGGTGGAGAACCCAATACACGGAGATAGAAACTAGCGACATTATTATCAACACTTGGGAAAACTTGAAAAAGGAGCTCGAGATTCAGTTTCTACTGAAGAACAGTGACTTTATTTTATTTTCATGTTGTATTTGATAATGTCATTTTACTCATTTAAACTCCTCTTAGGGTTTTATTTTTCCATGTGTGTGTTGGATCTATACCTGGTGACAATTGCTATGATATGTAATTGAACTTAGCAATAATGGTTCAAGAGATTATTTTCAACTACTATTAGACAAGCTGCAACATTAAGCTGTGATGTCAAGATGATTGGATTACTAGGGCTGGATAGGAGGAATTCGGATCTGATTAGCTCAACTTTCTAATTGGCTGGTTTGACTTTTCCTACTCAAATTTGTAAGATTCGAATCAATCTATTTCCAACCATACACAATACTGCAATGCCTTTTATTTTGTAGCTTTGCCCACTTAACATTCCCAATTCATGATTCTCTGTATTCGCAACAATTCTAGTCACCCTAAAAATTAGTGAGAGATGTTCCCTGAGCAAACAAAAAAAACCAAGCTCGCATGATTCATGATTCCCTCCACTAGTCAAGACTCAAAAGGCTTTTTTATATTCATCGAGGTAAATACAAAATAAAAAATAAAACCATATGAAGGTTAATTTAGTGAATTATACTAATTTTTTCATTGTTATATTTTTGGGTTTTCACATCATGTGGTATTCAGAATCAATAAATAAATAAATAGAGGACTTTGTTTTCATTTTTTTTTTTCCCTCAATATCATCATATAACTTGAAATGCTAATTCTAAATGGCGAGGAAAGGGGATCTATGAAATATTTATACACACAACAACAGAGAATTGCAGAACACAGATGAGATGGATCTATGAAACCAAAACAATGGCATCCGCACATCAAACTTTCCTCGAGATTCTCATTCAAGCACAAGCGCACCCGCTCTCCAAACCAACCGCATCTTCTTCTTCGGCTCCACCGGTCCTGAACAAGAAATACCCAAACGCAAGCCCCAAAATGACAGCAATGAAAACCCCTCCATTGAAGGACATGATCGCCAACATCAACATGTACCCAATCGCCGAATCCACTCCAAACAGCAGAGAAGTAGCAAATCTCGCCGGGTTCCTTCCACCAAATCCCGCTCTCGGCAACATAGGCGTGTTGATCGAGCTAACTGGTTTAGTCTGGGATAAGATCTTGAATCTGACCCGTCGATCCTCCATGTACTGGTAAAACACAGAGATCAAGAAGAGAGCAAGCAAGGTCAATCCGTAACTCAGCCATGAATCGGTCCGCCATGAGTCGAACAGGACCGTCACCTTTTTGCCCCAGTAGAACGTCATGTGCATCATCTTTGCAGCGAGCGAACAAGGGTAAAACTGGCAATTTGATTATTCAAGAAATTGGAATTGGAAGAAGAAGAAGAAATGGAAGAAGGGTTGAAAAGTTTGTTCGGATGGAAGAGGAATATGATGGATGAGAGAGGGGAGAGTTAGTTGGAGTGGCGGAAAAGGGTAAATGTCAATCGAGAAATAGTTTAATTACGATTATGTCCTTTACGATTTTTGTATGATTTTGCAGCGTTGCGTCCAGGTTCTAGAAGGGAAAAAAACAGGAAGATCGAGTACACAGATTTAGGTAAAAAGGGTAATTGTGTAATTTTGTGGAAGAGAGAGGGATATTTATGGAAGTTGAAGCAGTACAGATTGAATACAAGAAGAAGTACAACTACTTCAAACATTGTACTACAACGAGAGGTTGTATTTAGCACACTTCAGATTAGGGTGCAACTGGGCTGCGCTGCGCTAACGTGGATCCGTCAACCTATCTCAAACTTGTGTCAAGGGCTTGGGTTTACTCCACCAAATTTTGGCAATGGTTTGTTGGGAACTTGGAAGAAAAGTATGCCGGGGATTGGGCAGGGAATCCCTAAAATTCTTAATTCACATCCAGCATGACACTTTTTTTATAATTTCAAAAACAAATTAAAAAAATGATTTTATAACTCGTTGGAGCTGAAATTTTCAGGAAAAAAAATATAGATTATCAATAAAAACAAAGTATCAAAGTTTTAGACCGATTCGATATTGTTCCTTAAGACACTTATTTAGATATTTGCCATTAAAAAATCTTGATAAATGGTCTTTGTGATTGTTTAAGGACCATCCTTTCAACGGTGTCTTTGACAATGGGAGCTACATGACCTATTAGTTGGCTTGTGTCACGCCCAAGGCGAGCCTTCGTTCGTTTCATGATATTTAAAATCTCTTTATCGCACTTATCACGGATCTTGAGAGATAAAACTTTGATACATTGTTTCTGATTTTGGTATTTAGTTTTCTCAAATGTGAAGCCCAAATAAAGTGGTAAAAAGTTAAAATTAAAAACATATTTTGCACATTGTGAGACTTGATTGGAAAATTAGTAAGTTGTCCTGCAAGGTGCATATTAGTGCGAAGGGATAGTCTAACTGGCGAGGAATCGAGCGAGGAAACGCACGAGGGAGGGGGTGGACCCTCCATCCCCCTCGAGATGTGTGCAGTCGCGCATCCCTCACGCGTTTCCTCGCTGGTTTCCTCGACAATTAGAATTGAATGAGAGACTTGATGTCTTATTTCTATTTTAAAATTGAGAATATATAGACCCAATTTTAAGAGGGATTCACCTCACCCTAATTCGGGTATTTGCATAAAATATGGCTTTTAAGGACTAAAATTAATTTTCTAATATTACTTATGAATTAGGTTTTTTGTTGCTCCATTTGAATGGAATGTTCAGAGAATATGTGAAGTAACATCATTAATATTATGTTAAAGTTTTAGCTATATTCGGTAAAACACTCTCCTGAGATATACAATTCTAATTGGCGAGGAAACGCGCGAGGGAGGGTTCCACCCTCCATCCCCCTCGAGATGCGTGAGAGCTCACATCTCGAAGGGAATGGAGGGTTCCACCCCCTCCCTCGCGCGTTTCCTCGCTTGTTTCCTCGCCAGTTAGACAAGCCCCAAAAAGTGACATGTTCTTATGGCCAAGGATTATAATTTCGTTTTTCTAGTCAATTTCATTCTCCTTATTTTAAGAAATATTGCGTAAAATATATTAAAAAAAAGGTACAAATTTCGGTTATAACTTTGAATTTAATAATATAATTTTATGCATTTTAAACTCTTAGATACTATATAAAAAGTCTCATACGACTCGTAGTGTCATACAAACTACACATTACATAAGAATCACTAACATAACAAATATTTGATACTAAAATAACATTATAGCTGGTTAATAAATACGGAGATTGAAATAAAAAAAAATTTCTAATGGGGAATTTCGTCGAGAAAAAAAATAAAAATTTCAAATTTCGAATATATTTCGGTAACTCTAAGATAGAAAATATTTCATAAAATTTTAACATACTTCAAGAAATCACATTCCTTATCGCAGCAAACTTGAAACGAAAATATTAGGAAATCATGTTTTCGCAACCAGATTTTGTAACCATGGTGAGGTGTCGTGATCTTGAAAGAATAATGAGATTCCAAAGTGTTTATGTGTATCTCGAGGTTGTAAAAAATCTCTTCTATCGATGCCACATCATCCTGATTATAAAACATGATTGCAAAACCTAACTCCCTAGCCTCAGTCAACTTGAAATTTATCCATTACACCTGTGAGCTAAACAAGATATCTGACCTAAGTTGGCTTGAGGTGCTGATAGAGCACTACGGATGCTATGAAAGTATCTTAATCCGATCCATGTCTATGAACATAGGGCTTTCACTTTGGAAAAGGAGGGAAAAATCTCATTTGAAAATCAATTGAAAGAGAGCAAAGAAACTAGGGGTGGGCACGGGACGGGATGGGACGAGATATACCCATCCCTATCCCATCCCGTTTATACGGGATCGGGACGGGACGGGACGGGATCAGCGGCATCCAAAGAGTGCTGCCATTGTTTCTGCTTTAATGTCAATTCGTTATGCAGTATCAGCTGGAATTTGGATACAAAGAGTGCTGCCAGCCTGCCATTGTTTCTGCAGCTGGAATTTAAAAATCACACTAATGGTAATTACAAGGTAGCATCTGAAATTATCCTCAATCTCGTTCATGCGGCTAAAGATTCAATACAACCTTCCGCAGAGTGTTTCACACACTGATGGGAATGTCAAAGTGAGCAAAAGTTTTCTAAAAACAATGATAGCATGGTAATGATGTGCAGCTACAGAAACGAATTGTTATTATTGAGTCTCTAAATACGAATCTGGTACATATAATGATATAATCCGAGTTTGTAGGTTCTCTTTCAGTTTATTGCCTTTAACAGTAGAAAGCAGGACATCAAACATCACACCAGTGTTTCAAGAGCAATTATCCAAAATGAATCTCACTTGTGCAAGCAATAAATTGAATCAAAACACAACTACTGTTTATAATTACTACAAAGCATTTTGTTGCTAATAAATAAAGTCGAAACATTGATAGTACAATCTTTTACACTCACTTTCTAAAAACATTGACACACATACAAAGTTTCAATCGGGACCATAATAAACATAACAGCAAACTGGGATTTTGCATCTGCCCTTATAACCTAAAGAAAACAACCACTCGTGTACAAGGCACTTCAAGCTCAGCTAGAGTTCATTTCGGATGGAATGTGTACATATGAAAACTACTCTCAAGCTTGATAAACAGGTCCCTAACTTAAAAGAGATTAATAATAATACACAACAACTTTAGCTTACTGAGATGGTAAGGGCGCGAGCTTCATGTGGCAGAAATTTCATCCAATGACTAGACATTGTTGGTCTCAAGGATGATCAAGTGTCACACGAGCAGCTTTAATAGAAATCCACTCTTCAATAGGACATCCACTCCAGTCAGGTGGAAAGTTGTTACTTGCAAGGTATCACATCCTCGAATCTCATCTAAAGGAAGTATGACAGTTGCTCCTTCTTCCTTGAACCTCCTTCCCCATATAACTCATTCCACTGCTTCAATTCACCCATTATTGATCCCTGGGAAGCAAAACTAGCTGCGACCTGCATTACAAAGAAAAAACAAATGTTCATACTTCACACTAAAGAGAACTCAAATGATTAGGAAAAACAAAAATGTAATTCAAAATATACAAATTGGAGATGGGGTGCCTCAGATTGTAGTAGTTTTCATTATGAAACATTCATAGTATATTTAACACCATCATTGGCACTTAAGCATACAACAACTTTAAATCGCCCAAAAACAATTTGAAATCAGTAACAATGAAATGAAAACCAATGAATGAAAGAAAGAAATGCATCAGAGTTTGCTTACCTTCCTTCCCTTTGGACATGTACCTCACTTCTTCCTTCCCTTTGGATCCGAAACTGAACTTATATGTTCTACATACACAAAAAGCACACAAATTAATCAATCTAAAAGTTCCAAAGAAGTTAATAAATATTTAAAATTGGAGAAGCAAATTTAAAAATAAAATTACCTGCTTCAATAGTTTCATAAAATTCAAGTTCTTGATTGTCTGGACGAAATTCCAGTTCTGAAGTTGCAATATCATCTCCCTTCAACCAGTTTTGCATGCAAATCAATGCCTCTACTGTTGTAGGAGTTAATGAACTCCTAAATGCATCTATCACTCTACCCCCTGTCCTAAAACAACTCTCTGATGCCACTGTTGATACTTGGATAGCAAGAATATCTTTTGCAATTACTGCCAAAATAGGATACTTGAAATCTCATTGAAAGCTAAAAACAAAGACCTAAATAAGATGTCATTGAAAGCTTAAAACCAAACAAAATTAGAGCACTGTAAAACAATTTTCTTTAAACAAAGACCTAAAGAAGATCTCATTGAAATCTAAAAACCTAACAAAATTAGGACCCTGTCAATCAATTTTCTTTAAACAAAGACCTAAAGAAGATCTCATAAAAAGCTAAAAACCTAACAAAATTAGGACCCTGTCAAACAATTTTAATCTCACTCTTTTCATCTGATTAACCCTAAGACTACAACCCTAAGAAAACCACAAACACCCAAGATTTTCAATCATCAACCGAAACGAGAAAGGTGTTTTTCTCGCATCTAGCAACAGAATCAAGCAAATAAAAAAGCATATAGAATAATAGAAACATCAATACTGTAAAAACTTAAAAAAGCAGAGATTCAAAGCATATAGGGTTTTCTTTTTTACCTGAAATCGGTGAAGGGGAAGAGACGATGAGAGAGTGAGATCAGATGCAAAGAGATGAAGTCGGATGAAGCGTGTGCGAGTGAGAACAACCTCTTCTCTGCTTTTGTTTGTTGTTCATTTGCTATAACCCTAAAATCGAACCAAAAGATTCATCAAGATCCTCCTTAAAGATGAAGAAAATTGGGTAAATCGGCTCAAATCAATATCACAAAGCTTCGATCTTTGCGGATTTCAAAGAGATTTATATTTTTACCTGAAATCGGTGAAGGGGAAGAGATGAATCAGATGACGACTGATGAGAGACTGAAAGGAGATGAAGTCGGATGAAGTAGGAACTGATGAACGTGTGCGACAGTGCGATGAGAAAACCTCTTCACTCTTTGGCGGCTTGGCCTTCTCTGCTTTTGTTTGTTAGAGATATAACCCTAAAATCGAGTTTGTTAGATGGAGATATGTTTTCACAGAGAGAGGAGACTTGAGAGAGTGAGTGAGAATGAGAACCGCGAGATATTCATAGAGATGTGTAACATATTTATGGAGATGCTAAAAAATTAAATATGTTATATACATTAGTATATTTGTAAGGGCATCCACAATTCTAAAATAAAAAATTAAATAAAAATATTAATAATTAATATTAATAAATTAGTTCGGGACGGGACGGGATTGGCGGGATTGAAAATCTCCATCCCATCCCATCCCATTCTAGATCGGGACGGGACGGGATCGGGATGAAATTATTCAATCCCATTAAGACCCGGAAAAATCGGGACGGGACGGGACGGGATCGGGACGGGAACGGGATCGCGGGATGGGATGCCCACCCCTAAAAGAAACTATGAAAAAGATAGAAAGATTAGAGAAGGTGTAATGTCAGAAATGATGAGAATCTTTTCACCTTCACCTGAAGGAGAGCAAAACACCGGGTCGTTACTTGGTGACGGCTATGACAACCATGGAAATTCTTCCAACATAATAGACTTCTATACGATCGGAGATAAATCCATCTTTGACGGAGGAGAGAAATGTGATTGAGAAGAAGAAGATTGGAAAGAATTTGAAAGAGTTGGCGATGAAAAAGAGAAAAGATTGATGGAGCAGATAACATTGAATCTTCACTCGCCCATGATGACGACAGTAAAATTTCTTTAGACCAGAGTCTCGAAAGAATGTGTAATGATGAAATTATGAAGAAGATTTCACTTAAAAGGAGCAGTGAAGGATGAAAATAGTTCTTCAATTGACGATGGAGTTTCTTTCAACGTCTAACGTTCGACTCTTAGGGTGTGTTTGGTTGCATATAATCCTATGTCATGGGAATCTATGAGGAGACCCCTATATTTTAGGCTAAATTGATATATCACTCCACATCTACCATTTGACCACCATTTGATTTTGTAATCAATGGTGGGAATGAAAGTCCCATAAACATGAGAATCTCACTCCTTGGTCCCCCAAGGCATGTGATTCTCATGTTCATGGGATTTTCATTCCCACCATTGATCACAAAACCAAATGGTGGATGTGGAGTGATACATCAATTTAGCCTAAAATGTAGGGATCCCCTCATAAATTTTTATGACATAGAATTTCATGCAACCAAACACACCCTTAGCGAAAAAGGAGTGGAGATTCTTCAACAAGGAGGAAAAAATCGCGGAAGGTGTTAATTGAAAGCTTTGATGTAACACAAAAGGCAGGATCCTCAGTAGGATTTTCTTGGAATTTTCAATTGATTATTGTCGCCGAAAGTACGAATTTCAAAGGCGATACTGGAATTCAGTCTGAGATTTCATTAGGATGAGTTAAGAAAAAAAATAAATAAAAAATAAAAAATAAAAAAAATCGTTGAAGCGTCAATTCACGGTGAAAATGTTCGGTCGAGTGAGATTGTTGTTCTAACAATAAATAAGAGATAAGGAGCAGAGGTCGAAGAATCATCCAATTGTGATGGCAATGGTGGAAGTTCTAATGAGATGGAGAGATTGTCCAGGAAAATCACCTCGGTTATGACTGAAATTGAGAGATCATCACCAAATTATGCAGAGTAGGTGGTTGTCGGATCAAGTCATACAGAGGAATTGACATAGATTACAACTTTATGAGGCGTCAAAGGAAAGTAATACGACATTCGAACATCAGTTAAGTAAGAAAACTGGTAAAGAGCTCCACGAATTGAGCATGCGCTTTGTTGGAGGAGAAGGTGGTCGACCAGTAAAAGGTGAAGAGTTGCAACATTCGAGCATTGGTGTTCACACTAGATGTAAAAATGCAAACAAGGGTTTTCTAGTTCAGAGCAGCAGTTGAGTGTCCATGAAGCCCAATAAGGAAACTGAGGTTCCTGAACGCTACATGGAATAAAAGGCAAGGCGATTATTACGAAATTTGACTCTAATGTTGTAGTCAACGTTCTCCTCAATATTTTGAATATTAAATTCACTTAAACATGAATTTGTATTTAATTTCTCACAAAATAATCAACATCATAAGAGTTTATTTACACTGAAAGGGTCATGATTACAATGAAGTACTACAATTTTACTACATCCTTTAATCCCAAAATGGACTATTTTGCGAGTTTAAGATTCTCAAGAGGAGATGGGGTGGGAATCGTTGTTAGGTGCCTAAGTTTGTTCACTTTTAGTGGAAAACAATTAAGCCCAAGTATGGGTATTTTTTGGAGGAAATGGAATGGAAGGAGAGTTGAAGAAATTCTGTCATTACTTTGCATTTAGCTTGGAAAAGAGAATCAAGCCTAGGCACCTGGAAATTTTGCAGAATTGGTTGAAGAATTTTCCATTGCCTTTGATACTCAAGAGCACTCACGAAGAGTTTAATGAAATGTTAATGACCATTGGGGTGTGGATAAGAGAGATTTTCCATTTTTGATATATTTGTAGTTTATATTATTTTGGGGGAATGCACCTCGGCCAAGTATTGGAAAGTGATGCAAAACATATAAAATGTTATATTGAATTTATTGTAAAGGTGAACGTAAAATGCTATATCATCCTTTCTATTATAAACTTCTTTTCTCACCAATGTGATGAGGTCCAACAAACTTCATTGATTTATGAAGCCTTTAACCTCCAATTAGTCCTGGTAGTGGGTCAAGAACGGATTGATGGAGTAATCTGACTCAAGCCGTAAACGAGGCTCTGTCAAGTGTAAGGGCAAATGCTTAGGATAAAGCTCTGCATACATAGTCGATGGGCCTAACTTAGATTGAGATTCTGATGTAATGTAGCGGAAGTGATATGATTCTGAAAAAGTGCAAGTGTAAGCAAATAATAGCACACTGAATACAAGTGTTGCATCCTTCCCACCGCCTAACTTGGTAGGAATTGGCAAGCTGAATGCGAGTGCGACTTCCTTCACGCTAATTGGAATTGGTCTCATTAGGCCTTTTATGCATTATCAACATCTCGTTTGGACATCCTAGACCATTCTGTCCAATGACATGTTAAGCCATTTCGTCTAATGGCAATGCCATTTGAATTGCCTCCTGGTGGACCTCCTAGACAATGTCATTTGGATCGCCTCCAGCTAGAGTCAATGTGTTGATGTTGTTGCTGCTGCAACTGACCCCCACCCTTCCACTAATGGACCAAATTGAAACGGTAATATCCGACGTTAAAATGTTAGGTGGTTCACAAATCTCAACAAGCTTATCTACAGTATAAACCCTTCCATTTTCACAAGTCACCGACATCATTAAAGATATTCACTTGAAGACCAAACGCATATTCCATCTGTATATGAAGATGAATAACATGGTGGTAATGACACCAAAGCTTGGATCATAACTGTATAATAAGCAAAGTCAGATTGAAACAATGTTTTCTTATTTGAAGGATCATGTTCAGGTGGTAAAAAAAATAGATTGTTGCTCACTATTGGAAGAGTAAGTTAATTTACACATAAGTGTCACTTTTATCTGCAATAACGAATTGTATTCAACTAATCAACCTTTGGTTTTTAACTACCAGAGAGTTCATACACTTAAAAGCGAAATATGATTCCGGTTTAAGTGAAAAAGAGTGCGAGCATGCACACGGTGACATAGATATTTGTATCGATGATATAAACCTATATGGAGAAGTGCATTTTTGCTAAACATCCGGATCACTGCAGATATGGCAACAAATGTACCAAACTGCACGTAGGCTGAACCATGGTATAGATCAAGGTTTTGTTTTTTAGTTAGTTTTAGTCCCCTTATTTTAAGAAAAGTTTTATGAAATATCTCATTTTGTATAGAAAAACATATAAAAAAAATCGGTTGTAATTTCGAATTTAACAATACAAATTTATGCATTTTCAACTCTTAAAAACTATATAAAAAGTCTCATGTCACTCATAGTGCCATACAAACTATTACATATTAATCACTCACATGACAAACTTTTGATACTAAAATAACATTATAGAATGTTAATATATATAGAGATTAAAATTATTTATTTTTTCCTCAAGGTAATTCCATTGAGAAAAAAAGTATATATATATATATATATATATATATATATATATATATATATATATATATATATATATATATATATATATATATTTTTTTTTTTTAAATGGGTCATTAACCCTTTTTATTTATTTATTAATCCATGAAGACTACATGACTGACCCTATAGGGCTAACCAAACCATATCTAAAGGAAATAATATTGTTGACACTTAATATTCTCGTCACCTCCATCTCGCATTGAGACTTGTTTTCGCTCTGGTCCATCGGCTCCACTTTGCATGAAGACTTGCTTTCGCCTCGCTACGGTCCAGTCCATTTAAGCAGATGTATTCATTACCCGAAGGCTTATCAACGATGGAGCACATGTGCTCCTAATAATCTGGCGAAAACTCACAAAATCCTAATTGGTGAGTCTCAAACCCGCAACCTCTCACAAGGAGAGTGGATGTCCAACCAATTGAGCTACAACTGGTGGACCAATGATATTTCGATAACTCCAAAATAGGAAATATTAATGAAAATTTGACATATTTTGAAAAATCACATTCCTTGCTTGTGACCTCCATATTTAGCATTTAAACTTTTTAAAAAAATTAGCTAGTCTATTGCTTGCTAACATGGGGATTCTTCTTTTATTGATAATTAAGGAAAGTCTTTTTCGACACACCAATTTTTTTTTTGTATTGATATTCACAATCCTAGGCCACCCCTCTATCCGAAAATATGGTTTGAGCATTTTTTGGCCACACACGTTAACGATAAGTTTTACTTCTCATAAAAAGGGTGAAAATAATAAAAATTCTCCTTACGTGATGACAGATACAAAAACTTGAGGTGTTTTTTGCTTCAAGTAAAAAAGACAAAGAAGAGGGAGTTATGGGAAAAACTTTTCCATCTTGAGGTTGAAGACGATATTTCTACAATTTTGTAATCAAGTGGATAACAATCATCACAAAGTTCATGCTCGTTCATTCTCTTTTACCCATCTCTCTTCTCACTTTGGAAATTTTTGTTCTGAGCAATTTTTACTTTGATTCAACATCGTTACACCCTAGGGCTGGGCAAGTACGGGTAACTGGCCTAAAAACCAAAAATCGGCCCGAGAAATTCGATCCTGTGTTTATGAGAACCGAAACCAGACCGAGTTGACCGGGTAACCGAAGTCCCGGTTAACCGATTTACGGGCCGGTCTCGATCCTAAGAGCAAAAAAATGCTTCTACAGTAAAAAAAAAAAAAAAAAAAAATACCAGAACCATACAACAAAATAAAAAAAATTACAAAAAAAAATTATATCAAAAAATTACAAAAAAAAAATACAACAAATTGCAAGATCAGATTCAAGATCTGATATCTGATATCTGAGATCAGATCTGATCTAGGGAAAGGCGGGGAGAGGAAGGGAAAGGGAGGCGGCTCGGCCTCCGCCTTCGCTGAGAGTAGGACTGGGAGTAGGCCTCCGCCTTCGCTTAGAGAGGGAGCCGGTCGATCTCCGCCTTCGCTGAGAGAGGGAGCCGGTCAATCTCCGCCTCTGTTGTGTGAAGAGAAGAGGCGTCTACGGCTTCGCCTCCGCTGTGAGAAGGGAGGGGAGAGGGAGGCGACCTCAGATCGGCCTCCGCCTCCGCTGTGAGAAGAGAAGGGAGAGATAGAGGGAAGCGGCCTCAGATCGGCATCCGCGGTTTCGCTGTGAGAAGAAAGGAGGCGTCCTCGCTGGTTTCCTTCGCTGTGAAGTTAGAATTTTTCGAAGTTGAGGGAGTTTGAGGGGAGAGAGAATTACTTAAGTGAAGGAGTCGGGCCGGGCCGGTTACTCGACGGGCTTCAGAAATGGAAACCGAGGCCCGGACCAGAAACTTCGGGCCGGGCCGGGCTTTTACAACCGAAAATTTTTTAATTAATTAAAACCGATCCGAGCCGACCCGATCGGTCCGGTTGTCGATTTGGTCCGGGTTTTCGGTCCTAAATGCCCACCCCAAGTTAACACTACAAAAAAAAAAACTTCAATAGCTACAGATACCGTCGCTAATTAAAAGATTTGCGACGGCAAAAAACCATTGCTAATTATTTTGTGACGGCACAAAACCGTCGCTAATTGATTTTTTTGAAAAAAAAAATTATACACAAAAACATTTAGCTACGGCAAAAAACCGTCGCTAAGTTTTACAAAGATTTTTTTATTAGCTATGGCAAAAAACCGTCCCTAATTGATTTTTTGAAAAAAAAATTATACACAAAAACATTTAGCTACGGCAAAAAACCGTCGCTAAGTTTTACAAAGATTTTTTTATTAGCAACGGCATAAAACCGTCGCTAATTGATTTTTTGAAAAAAAAAAATTATACATAAAAACATTTAGCTACGGCACAAAATCGTCGCTAAGTTTTCCAAAGACTTTTTTATTAGCGACGGCACAAAACTGTCGCTAATTGATTTTTTGAAAAAAAAAATTATACACAAAAATATTTAGCTACGACAAAGAACCGTCGCTAAGTTTTACAAAGATTTTTTTATTAGCTACGGCAAAATACCGTCCCTAATTGATTTTTTGAAAAAAAAAAATTATACACAAAAACATTTAGCTACGACAAACAACCGTCGCTAAGTTTTACAAAAAATATTTTATTAGCTACGGCAAAAAATCGTCCCTAATTGAATTTAAAAAAAAATTATACACAAAAATAAAACTTCATCTCAACCGTCAATAAGATCCAAAAACTTTAGCTCAATCCAACGCACTAAACCAAACCACATCACCGATCCGTGTGAAACCAACTCAACCAATCCCCTTCAAGTACCTCTCTCTCTATATAAATTTTCTCTCAACCAAACCAATCCCCTTCAACTACCCTTCACTACCAATGGCACCCAAAGCAGAAAAGAAGCCCGCAGATCTGTCGTGGCCGCCTCCCTCAACACAGAGGAGAAGTCCACCATGGCCGCCTCCCTCTCCCCTACCTTCCCCGCCTTTCCCTAGCTCGTAGATTTGAGATCTCAGATCTCAGAGATTTGAAATCTCAGAGATCTAAAATCTCAGAAATCTCAGATCTCGGATAGATCTGATCTCAGATATTCTATATATCGAATATTTTTTTTTGTATGGTTTTTTGTAATTTTTGTATGGATTCTTTGTAAATTTTTTTGTAAGTTTTGTATGATATTCTAGAGATTTTGTGTAATTTTTTATTATGGTAGTTTCAATTAAGTTTAGTTCATTATAAAAAATCATTAAGAGCTAATTAAGTTTCAATTAAAAAAATCATTCAGAAGGGCTAATTAAGTTTCAATAAAAAAAATCATTCAGAGCTAATTAAGAGATTTGTCAATTGGATTTGCAACTTAGCAACGGCTTCCATGCCGTCGCTAAATAGCCACGGCAAATACCGTTGCTAAATAGCCACAGCAAATAACGTCGCTATTTTTCAATTTACGACAGCCTTATCCGAAATTTTAAACAGCTTTAGCGTCGGAAATTTTCGAGTTAGCGACGGTTTTTAGCCGTTGCGAATTAGCTACGGGATAGTTTACCGTTGCTGATTCAAATAGTGACGATTAAAATAGCTACGGTATTGCGACGGTTGTTGAGCCGTTGCTAATTCATTTTAGCTACGGGTTTTTGACAATTAGCAACAATTTTTAGCCGTTGTTGAATTGTCTTTTTTTAAGCCAAAACCTAATGTCAAGCAAGGCGAACAGTATACATAACCATTTAACCATTACATTTTCCTCATGTCAAAAAAAAAAAAAAAAAAAAAACCCATAACCATACACTATACATGCATGTTTTCAGGCAAATAAGTTCTCGGGGTGCAAAATTGTGGAGCTCAACCATGACGAGGACAGATGATCCATACTCTTTTGAGATAATTTTTTGTTAATTTTCTACAAGTAGCATGCCACAAGGGCAACACAAAAATAATAGTAGTGTGTCAAAATGTCATTGACTAAGGTCAAAAGCAACACTAAACAAAGTTTTTGAAGAAATTCAAATAATCTGTATGACATGTGAATAACGATTCTTTGATTTGTTTGCCCTAATCTTCTACCTAATATATAGATAATGTTCAACAAACTATAGATAAGTGCAAGATAATGTGAATAAGCATTAACATGTATTATTGTATGATTGGCATACTTTAGAGGCATTGACTATTATAGTGAAAGGCAAACAACATGCTAGGTGAAGCTTTAATTTGATATAATGAAGTGGGTACATTTTCAATTCTAAAGTAATAGTACTAATGAATCGAAATTTGTATCATGTGCAAGACATATTCTATTAAACATATTGTTATGTTAGGTAAACTTATATTTCAAGGGGTGCTCTTATTAATTTGTTAATGGGGCGTTTGGCAACTAAAAGCATAATTCTTTCTACTTATTTTAGAAGCACTCATGCTACAAAATAGGTAGTTATTTTTGTAGTATGTTGGGCAATGAATTTGTAGTATTTTTACGGTTATAATTAAGCAAATCAGCTACTTTTGAGACAAATCTTATAAGCTAATTAAACAGCAAAAAATGCATTGAGTGCATGTACGTAACCATGCCATTGTATTGGAACTCTCAACTCGTTGAACAAACAATTCTCCATCATTTTAATATGCAACAACCAAATCTGAGTTATCTCATTTCAAACATAATCACTTTTCGAAGAAATGAAAAACTTATAAAAGGAATATTTTGACGTAAAGTTCCAATTACAAAAATATAATGCAAATTGTCTCAGTGACATGCTTTGGAATCATTTTTTATTCCCTCAAACAAAAGTATCCTACTCTTATATAGTATTACATTCAGATCCTATAATTTAAACATAGTTTAAGATTATTAAAATACATCATTTAATTTATTTAAGTGGCACACTCCATAATTGGTACACTCCAGCCAATTGACAATTTGGTGACAGAATATGCTTTGTGAAAGGTTTGATTCAATTATACTTAGATGGCTACTATTTTAATTGCAATCAAATTATTTATGTGTCTGCACTTCACACAAGTCAAGTATTTTATTGCACAGTTGGATTAGGTTAACTACATTTCAAGAAAGGCAGGAAAATTAGGATCTGTTTTGTGGTAGCTAGGTGCTGGGAAGTTTAGCTCCTTTTCTAGATTCACCAATAATAGCATTTACAAAGACAAACAATTTTATACACAAAATATATGTATAATTATGGCCTATATATACCACAAGTATGGAAGCTGCCAAAACTATTTTTAACATGTTCTAAACCTAATTTGTTTTCTATGCATCGGAAAATATCTACATATGACAGCTAACACATGAAATAACATTAATTAGTTTGTTTGATTGTCAAGAAATAAAATTCCAAAGAAAACATCCAAACAAAGAGGAGGACAAGGAAATATATAACCTAATGGAAGATGTTTTTATAAAAAACTTGATTAAATGTGTTGTGAAAAATAATAGTGAAAACTTGATTAAATGGATCGATTATTTATGTTATCTCACATATGGGTAGATTTTTATTACCGAATAACATGCACCTCAAGCTTCAAGAGAACCATTTTTCTTGAAAAGTTGAAGTAGACTAGCATCCTTAATAGACGCAGCAAACCGTTTTTTTTTCCTCTATCAAGTAAACAAACCTTCAGGTTTTACACGGTGAGTGAGTTTGTGTTTGGCTAATTAAGTTACTGGATGCCCTACACTCTTTTCAGGAACAAGGATGAGTCATTAGCGCTAGATGGGGTTTAGATTTAGCACATAACATTGGGGCAACAGTGATGCATGGTGCTCTAGGGTATAGGTGTCGGGTCCTGGTCTGTTAAAAAAAACATAGTAGTTAGAAGAGTCATCTTTTTCACCTCAACGAGGGTTACAGGCAAACCAAAACCAAATGGAAGCTTCTGTTAGAATTCCATGAGATTGCACCACATGTACATGTGTTGTTCTGGTGGATTCGCTGATATGATCCAAGCACTAAAATTTGGATTTTGAATGCCACAATTATATAAGGATATGCTAAGGTGCCAAGAGCATGTATAAGGTGAATGTCTGCTGAGCACTGTGTAGGGCACTGAGAGACTAATTGACCAGTATTGCTGAAGCCTCGTACACTTATTTAACTGATGTCTTCCAAGCCTAGCTAAATCCTTTGTAACTCAGATGGGACAATACAGAAATATAAAGCTCGCCTAGTAGCTAGGGGCTTTCAACAAACTGAAGGTTTTGATTATAAGGAAACTTTCAGCCCAGTGGTTAAACCATCTACTATCAGAATCATTTTGTCAGTTGCAGTCACTTATTCTTGGTCAGTGTTCCAGTTAGACGTCAACAATGCCTTCCTAAATGGGGTATTACAAGAAGAGGTTTATATGATGCAACCACCTGGGTTTGTAGATCCATCTCGTCCTGATGCTGTGTGCAAGCTCTCCAAGGCCATTTATGGTCTCAAACAGGCCCCTAGAGCCTGGTTTGACAAGCTTCAGCACACACTTATCAAATTTGGTTTCACTGCAACAAAGTCAGACTCTTCTTTGTTCATCAGACACTCACCTTCTCCCATCTTCATCCTAGTGTAAGTTGATGATATTCTAGTTACAGGGTCCAGCACATCTGATATTTCTCAGTTGATATCTCAACTACATGCTCAGTTTAGTTTGAAAGATATGGGATTGGTTAAATACTTTCTGGGTATTCAAGTTCAACACACAACTACTGGCATGTTTCCTTCTCAGACCAAATACATTCAGAACCTCCTTTGTAGAGCTAAAATGCAAAATGCCAATGGGTTGCCTACCCCTATGTTTGGTGGTGAGAAGCTGATGGATACAGGGAGTGATCCAGTCCAAGATGTTCAGATGTATAGGAGTATTGTTGGTGCCTTGCAATATGTCACTATCACTAGACCTGACATAGCCTACTCTGTCAACAAGGTATGTCAGTTTATGCAAAACCCGCTTGAAGCTCACTGGCGAGTTGTTAAGCGAATCTTAAGACCTCCTGAAAGCAACATCAACATTTGGTCTTCACATAGTTCCTGTTCCTTCATTCAAATTCATTGGGTATTGTGATGCAGACTGGGCATCTGATGCTACTGACAGACGTTCAACTTCAGGGTATTGTGTGTATTTAGGATCAAATCTCATATCTTGGTCATCAAAGAAACAAAGCATTGTTTCTAGAAGTAGTACTGAAGCTGAGTACAGGAGCTTAGCCTCAGTAACTGCCGAACTATCATGGTTACAAACTCTCTTCTCTGAGTTGCGGATTGCTAGTGTAACTCCTACTGTTTGGTGTGACAACATGAATGCTGTTTTCCTCAGTGCAAATCCAGTTCTTCATGCTAGAACCAAACATATTGAAATCGATATTTTCTATGTACGTGAGAAGGTTGCCAGAAAACTCATCAATGTGCTTCATATTTCTGCCAAGGATCAGATTGCAGATGTTCTCACCAAAGCTCTAGGCACGTATAGATTTCTACTACTTCGTGACAAACTCAGTGTTGTCAATGAGACTACACTTAGTTTGCGGGGGAATGTTAAACATACAAATCAGTTTGTTACTTAGTTTTGTCATTTAATTAGTTTGTTAGATAATCTGTTCATAGCTGTCAATCTGTTTTGACTGACTTCTGTTTCTAGCTTCTGTTTGACTAGCTTCTCTGCAGTCTAGATATCTATATATATATAGCAAATGTAAAATTGACAATACTATGGAATAGAATTCATTTTAAGAATTTCTTTTAGAGTTTCAACAAACCCCAATAAAACCTGCTCCTCAAACTGTCAACAAGGACTTTTTGTCATGATTTTTTCATATGCATAGAGGTGGTAATTTGTGATACAACATAATAAGACGAGAAGAACACAATAAAAATGTGCGACACAATTATCAAATGAGTCGAATTGTCAGTTTGACAACTCAACAGGTTTGCCACGTTGAGGCACCATTAGCTGTCTTATCTTCCCTCCAACAGTCCAATAATATATTTAGGAAAAGTAAGATGTATAGCCAATAAACCTCTCCAAGAGGATGTATAACTTTATACATGTTACTATACATAATATTATTCCACCATTTATTCAGTTACCACCTGATGAGTAACAAGTGAGTGAAGAACATATTGACTTGCACATCTCTGGAAATTTAATCGCAAAGACCAAATATATATATGATCTGAAGAAGACACTTATGCTAATCACGAAGGCAAATTTTAACTAATGCAAAAACTTAAGGCCCTAACCTTACTATTGTCATTAATTATTGTTAACATTTAGTCTTTTAAGTTTGTAATGTACCAAATACTATGAAATCCCTGAGAAAAATCTGCTTATAATCTCCGCATAACCAAAGGGCCACTGCAGCTGATGGAAACACAGAATTAAAAGAGACAAAGATTAGCTTTTCCTATCTTATATCTTACAAGACAAAAAAATAGTTGAGTGCACCCTTCCTACGTTTCATTTATGCAAATGTGCTGAAGGAGATTAACTAAATTTGCAAAGTTCCTTTCCTATTTGTTTGTCACTTTCTTTTCAACTTGCTTGCTTAAACACAAATTCAACTTCATCTTTCAGATGTCCCACCTGCCAATCACCAAGCACCATTATTGATAGTAGGACCCCGACAAGCAATTGCATTGAGTGTTTTGACATGCCTTAAGGCCCCATTTCACCTGATCAATAATACATTGCATTTGCATCAAATGGAAGCAGGGAGGGTCTCTCATCTCTTGTCGAAACCCTCCTCTCTTTCTTTCATTTGAGTAGACCTCTCAAGCCAAACCAAACCACCACCACACATGTATGGCAGCAAAACAACAAGTTAATGTTACTGATAAAGAAATGCAAACAAATTCATGTCACTGTTTGTTCTGGTCTGGTCTCCCCTCCCTGTCATGCAAAATCCTAAACACAGTATGGGTGCCCTTCAATTCTCTCCAAAAGCACTGCCACAAACAATTACTTTTGATCCCCTTTTACCCATTCTTTTAACCCAATTATGTATCAATTGTCAGTTCTTTCAAAACCTATCTTGGAACAGCTAAATTTGCTATATATTGAAGCATAGAAACTGAGATTCTTTTCAGAAACAAAATAGCCCAATAAAGACTTGAAGACAAACAATTCCCAGAAGAATTAGAAAAAGCAAATAAAAGAAAACCAATTCTTACTCGGACGTCCCAAAGTGCCAAAAAGTAATAGGAGATAAGAGAAAAGTATTATAATTCCATATGCTCCCCTTTTTGTTGCTGGCCAACTTAAAAGAAGAAGTTGAAGATTTGTTCAGACATTTTGATTTGAAGTAGTACAGACCATAAATAATCAAGAACCAGAATTACAACCACCGAGCATAAAGTCATTGAACGAAGAACTAGTTGAGCTAAACCATGAAAAGTTACCCATTCACTTTCATATATTTGTTTTTCATTTTGGTTCATAATTTCAAATTCATCCAGTCATTCTTCAATCAATTCAAGACTGAGAGTAGGGAAACAACTCTCCGATCTCGTGAGCAAACGCTGAGGACGACCTCCATCTTGTTTTCTCAATGGACTAGTTGGGGTTGACCTTGTCCTAGGCGAGTCCAGACTTTTTCTCAATAGATGTTTTATGGCTGCTATCATTTGCTCCATCGAATTCCGCGGTGGAGTAGATGACCGGAAACTCTCACAGAATTTCAAGTGTCGATCCATGGCCTCTTCGATACTGATTTCTGATCTAAATATCTCATCCTTGACAGCTTCAGCACATAAACCACAAATCCATCTCCCTTGATATCTTTCACGAATTCCTCCGATATAAGCCGGTGTACACTCCTCTATCAATCCACAAATGTCACATTTTGCAAACTCTACTTCCGGGATTTTGATCACGGGCGTTGACTGTGATTCGGAGATGGAAATCACTACAGAATCGCTCATTGTAGCAGACATTATTATTGCTGCTTTGCAGATGGAGAATTAAACCCTACAAAATGAAACGACTAATTTACCTAGCTAGAAACAACTTGCCCTACCTATCATCTTGTTTTAAAACAAGAAAAACAGTTTGTACAGAAAAGCATCCTAATATTCGTTACTATTTTTGGTATTGTAAACAACTTGGATTATGATAGATAGAAGATAACAGATCTTTTCCAATATAATTTACTCACCTATTTCAACCCGGTGTTTCTTTCAGCCCTTTCAAACTGATTAAAACAGCTAATTGGATGAAAGATGTGCAGTTTCGTTGTTTTTCGTCGAGTGTTGTTGATCAGAACAGTTGTATTCTTATCTCTCTTTTTCCCACTCTCCTTGGATGAATCTTTTTCTTTTTGCCTTGTAGGAGGAGTAAGTTGTACATACAAGACATTTTTTCCAAACTATGTTTTTTCGCCAATTTGATCTCCTTTTTCTTCTGCTCTTTTTTTTTTCGCTGTAGATTGATCGAAGAAATCGATTCTGCCTAGGAAGTTTGTTTGGAAATTTTGTTTTGTGCGTTAATGAACTTGGTATTGTTTAATTGTTCTTGAGCTGGTCTGGGTGGGAGGGAAGGGGAGAGCCAAAGAGGAGAAATAACTTTCCTTTTATTTTATTTTATGTAACGTAGGTAGGGGAGAGGGGTGAGAGACCCCAATCATTGGCGGTTCAAGGGGAGCATTGTAATTGAAGCCACGTCAGTGAGTTGTCAAGCTGGAATTCAGTGCTCGACTCAGATTCGATAGGCTTGCCAAATCGGATTACATTATTAATTGGTAGGAGCACCACATAATTCTCTCAAAGGCACCACAAAAATATTGGCGACCCTGCATTAACTGGTTTATTTTGAGTTTAGTTTTTGATGATATATCAGATAAGACTCAGAATCACAATCGTACACGTGATAAGGATCATCCATCATGAAGAACAAATACTTCAATCTAGGCCCAACTTAAAGGGCCCAAAAATACAAGCCCAATCATTAAAAAGGCTAAAAAAGATTCCTTGATAATAGATCGTAATCAAGGGCCTGCATCCAGGCCCAACATATCTCTTTCCTTCTAAAAGAGAGACGTGACAGAGGAAACAAATCGTGGCGGGAGTGTTACGAGCATAATTAATGTTATGTATATAATTAATGTCATAGGAATTTAGATAAATTGGTCAAAGAGTCTTTGGGTTGTTATTAGGTTTACTTGCACCTTGTTTTAGAATTTTACCATTTGTGTCATGTAACTAGGTAGTGGGGGTTGGAGTGAGAGTTGTGTGGTAGTTATTTATGAGTGTTTATTATTTACCAACTCTATTTAAAGAGGGAAAATGAATAAAATGGGAGAGAATATTTTATGGCCACAAATGTGTTTTTGGGAGGTTTGAGTTTCCTCGAATTAACTCATTGGAGGTTGTGGTTCCCTCGAATGAACCAATTTATCATTAGTTTTACTAGTAAACTTTGTTATGACAATATCATAACAATTGGTATCAGAGCCGTTTGATCTTTGGCTCATTTATAGTCATTTTCATATCGTCGTCTTCAATCTGTTGTAGTGTTCTTAATTAGGTAAAAAAAAATGTTCAAGAAAGAAGAGCGGGAAGATGTTGATCAAATTTTGAAAGAGTGTCAAGCTATGATTGCTAATCTTCAAGCAGCATGTTGTGTGCGTAATGGATATCATGCATCATTGAAATAGTTTTGAAAACAAGGTGGGTGTTATCTAAATGATTTCTTTGATTTTTGTAAAGAAAAAAGTGAAGTAATTCACACTAAGTTTCGAAGCACCATCTCATTTGAAATCGGAAATTTCTTTCCTATTTTCGTAGAAGAGTCTCGAGTTGATCTTAAATAAGTGTTAGACATCGTTGCATCAAGTAATGTTTTATACAACAAACAAATTTGGGAAGGCATTGATCAACATCATGAAGAATAGACACTTCAATCTAGGCCCGACTTAAAAGGCCCAAAAATACAAGCCCAATCATTGAAGAGGCTAAAAAAGGTTCCTTGATAATAGATCGTAATCAAGGGCCTGCATTCAAGCCTAACATATCTCTTTCCTTAGAGAAGAGAGACGTGACAGAGGAAACAAATCGTGGCAGGAGTGTTACGAGCATAATTAATGTTATGTATATAATTAATGTCATAGAAATTTAGGTAAACTGGTCAAATGGTCTTTGGGTAGTTATTATGTTTGTTTGCACCTTGTTTTGGAATTTCACCATTTGTGTCATGTAACTAGGTAGTAGGTGTTGGAGTGGGAGTTGTGAGTGGTAGTTATTTATGAGTGTTTATTATGTACCAACTCTATTTAAAGAGGGAAAATGAATAAAATGGGAGAGAATATTTTATGGCCACAAATGTGTTTTTTGGAGGTTTGAGTTTCCTCGAATTAACTCATTGGAGGTTGTGGTTCCCTCGAATGAACCAATTTATCATTAGTTTTACTAGTAAACTTTGTTACGACAATATCATAACAATTGGTATCAGAGTCGTTTGATCTTTGGCTCCTTTATTGTCATTTTCATATGGTCGCCTTCAATCTATTGTGGTGTTCTTATTAGGTAAAAAAAATGTTCAGGAAAGAAGAGCAGGAAGATGTTGATCAAATTTTGAAACAGTGTCAAGCTATGTTTGCTAATCTTCAAGCAGCATGTTGTGCGTAATGAATATCATGCATCATTGAAAGAGTTTTGGAAATAAGTTGGGTGTTATCTAAATGATTTCTTTGATTTATTTAAAGAAAAAAGTGAAGTAATTCACACTAAGTTTCGAAGCACCATCTCGTTTGACATTGAAGATTTCTTTCCTATTTTCATAGAAGAGTCTCAAGTTGATCTTGAACAAGTGTCAAACATCGTTGCATCAAGTAATGTTTTATACAACAAACAAATTTGGGAAGACATTGATCAACATCAACAAAAAAAAACTATCGACTTACCCCAACTATGCAAAATATTTATTATGTATTGAATTTATTTAGTAATTATATTGGAAGAGTTCGTGGAAGAATTGGCATAGATATTTTTCAAGGAAGTGGATCATGCAAATGGAAGATATATTCACAATGCATTTTGTACATATCCAACCTTGATGACAATGTTATTTTTAAGGGGGTGAGAATGTTATGAGCATAATTAATGTTATCTATATAATTAATGTCATAGGAATTTAGGTAAATTGGCCAAAGGGTCTTTGAGTAGTTATTAGGTTTGCTTGCAACTTATTTTAGAGTTTCATCATTTGTGTCATGTAACTAGGTAGTGGGTGTTGGAGCGAGAGTTGTGAGCGGTCGTTATTTAGGAGTGTTTATTATGTACCAACTCTATTTAAAGAGAGAAAATGAATAAAATGGAGGAGAATATTTTATGGGTACAAATGTGTTTTTGGGAGGTTTGAGTTTCTTTGAATTAACTCATTGGAGGTTGTGGTTCCCTCGAATGAACCAATTTTCATTAATTTTTAATAGTATTCAACCCCGTTACAAAAATATTGTAACAGGGAGTCACTCTTCCAAGGACGTACCTCAATGAAGGAGCAGACCGTTGCAAAAAAGCCCCCTCATCACGCCCTACATGCTTAAGTCATGCGGAAAGTTAATGGTAAACATTATATAAAGTAAAGGGAACATTCGACAAAAAATATGCAAACTCAACTGAAATAAACTCTGTCCAAATTTAGTCTTCTCCACAGATTAACAGACTTAAGCGTTGGAGTGTCTTCTGTCTCAAAAAGATGGTATTTGGCAATCTACCTTGTTTTGTAGGTCAAATATCTGGGAGACCAGATTTGAACGCATCAGTTTAGCATCGTCCGTGGGGAGCAATAATTTCCTTTTCAAAAGAGATTATTTTGTTGGTAATTTCCTTAGCTTTAATCAGTAACAAAAAGATTTAGTGCAAATGGAACATACTACAAACTCTCAACTTGGAAATAATCAAGGCAACCCTTCCACTAGTGAAACTGAATTACCGATCAAACATCGTCAAATCCAATACCATAAGAACCAATTATTCTAGGTGATGCAGTACCACCACATGGAATGGTGACCCAACCATCTTAGACATCCAACGGTACAATGACAGATCCTCGCGTGGACCAACTCTTGGTCCAGATGGATTATCTGGTCAAAGTGGTAAAAAAAACTCACCCAGGAACTTGTTCCACCTATTGAACACGTCCAAATGCCACCTCAACAAAATTTCGCCAACCACGTTCAAGATAACCATGAAGCTCCTATCGAGATTTGACAAACAAACTTTGTAGGCAGTGAATCGCAAGGCGATGGCTCTCACACTAATGGAATTCTTTCACAAGTTCCATTCAGAATTGGAGTTACAGATCCTAATGTGCTTTACGAGTTGGCCAGGCCACCATTATCTGACGCACTCATGAAGATCCCTTTGCCGAAAAAGTTCACTCCCCCGAAGTTTGAAACTTATGATGGCATTACCAATCCGTCAGATCATTTACGACATTTTCACCACATGATGGCATTGAAAGAAAGCTCGAAGTCCATCTTGTGCCGAACCTTTCCGACCAGCCTAACGTCCACAACGATGAGTTGGTTCAACAATCTCCCACCCAGACCGATAGATTATTTCTAGGCATTGGCCATTGCCTTCATTACAAGGTTCATTGGGAGTCAACAGATCAGAAAAGGGCCTTCACTATTTGCTTGACATCAAGCAAAAGCCCGAAGAAACTATTAGGGAGTACGTCACTCATTTTACTGATGAGTTAACTATGATCGATAGATACAGTGATGACACGACCATAACCATTTTTCCTTCTGGATGAAAAATCAAGTCGTTTTACAACTTTGAATCTGAATCCTTCGAGAAACATGGCGACTTATTGATGACTGTTAAAAAATACATCACCCTCGAGGAGATGTTGGTCGCTAAGAAGAAGAACGAGTCCGAGAAAAGATCCTTCCCAACAAATTGGAAGAAGAGAGACGAAGAGATGACAGACTACGAAAGGAAAATGGCTAGTCGAAAAGGCATCAGACCAGTGGTAGGTCCAAATTCATCAAACAAGCATTCAGAAAACTGCAATCCAAAAGAACAAGACACGAACGACCAATGAATGCAGTCAACACAACGTACAAACAACTCTCGGCTTTGAAAACAAGTCGAGCAAATATCTTGAAGTCCATGGCAAAGTGGGAGGACATCAAATGGCCACTCAAACTAAGAGGAGGTCCGACCGGATGAGAAAAGTAAGTATTGTTCTTTTCACAAGGACCACAGACATGATACATAAGACTGCTACAACTTGAAGGATGAAATCGAGTACTGGATTCAGAGAGAATGACTCGGTGAATTCGTCGAGTTGAATGACAAGCAGTCCAAAGGGAAAAAGAAGGCAAATGCTACCATGGGGAACCCTCCCTCATGTTCGGTGTTCCCCGGTCTCTCCCTCTATTTTCAACCACTTCGGCTGCCAATGGCATGACAACTCAATGGTTAAAGCTTGGCGGATGGTACAACTAGGTCATGGGTTCGAACTCAGCCGTCGGCATATTTATCAGTTTATGATGTGTTGACCAGTTCTAGTCTTTGATAGGTTATGGGATCCTGAAAATCTAGCTCGCATTCCAAAAATAAAAGCCAAAGGTGTGATGGCTCAGTGGTTGAGTAGTGGCGGATGGCATCACTAGGTCATGGGGTCGATCTCAGCCGGCGGCATCTGGGGTGGTAGGGGTTAAGGGTTAATGAAAATGCTACCATGAGGTCGAATGAACAGTCCAGAGAAATGATATATGTTCTACACGGTGTAGCTGGAGCAAAGGAACAATCTAACCGATCATAGAAACAACCAATCTGGGATTTACAGACGAAGACCCGATACCCGGAGCCTTTCGTTCAGCGAGCTCGAATAAATCACAGAACTCTGATCTTTTCCGAAAAGGATGCACAAGGATTTCATTTCCCTCATAATGACGCCCTAGTGATTTCAGTATTGATAGCCATATGGGAGATCAAGAGAGTACTAGTCGACACGGTAGCTCAGCCAACCTTCTGTACTTGATAACATTCCACAATATGCAATTCAATGAAAAAATGCTTACAACCAACGACCAACCGATGGTAGGTTTCAATGGAGAACAAGGTCGCCCACTCGAAATGATTCGATTACCAGTCGAAGCAGGAGAGCCAAGTAAACAACGAGTCATATTAACGGACTTCCTTGTTGGCAATGCACAATCCGCATACAACATGTTTCTAGGAAAACCTTGGCTACATAAAATGGGTGCAGTGTCCTCTACCATGCATCAATGTCTGAAGTATCACACTGATGATGACGCCAGGGTAATCAAAAGAGATCAGTCAGCTGCATGTGAATGTCACTACACAATAATGAAGGCCCCGAACAAATATCAATCACAGTCGTGACCATAGAAGCCATTGCAGCAACCCGGTTAATTACATATGAATCACAACCTACCAAAGGACAATGCAACTCCAATTAGTCCAAGGGGCCGACCAAGTACTGAACAACCAGAAGAAGAAACAACACCAGTCCATCTGAACGGTGAAGAGGGAAGAAAAACAATCCGGATTGGCACAAAACTTCACCTAGAACTAATTAAGAAGTTGATCCAACTGTTAAAAGACAACCAGAACGTCTTCGCTTGGACAATGAAAGAAATGGTAGGTATTGATCCCTCCGTCATCACTCACAGGTTGCAAGTCAACCCAGATAAGAAGCCAGTCCGACATAAAAGAAGGCCAGTTGCCCCACAGCGTAACCAAGCAATCAATGAGGAGATGCATCGTTTAATGAAAACAGAGATGATCAAGGAATCCCGCTATCCGGACTGGCTGGCAAACATAGTTTTGGTCAAGAAAAAGAATGGTAAATGGAAGGTGTGTGTAGACTACACGAATCTAAATAAGGCCTGCCCGAAAGATAGTTTCTCACTCCCACGAATAGATAAGATAGTAGATACCACTTCCGGACACAAACTTTTAAGATTCATGGATGTATATTCTGGCTACAACTAGATACAAATGAACCCAACCGACCAGGAGAAGACAATTTTCATAACAAAAAGAGGTACATACTGCTACCGAGTGAGCCACGTATCAACTTCTTGTGAACATGATGTTCAAATATCGGATAGGCAAGACCATGAAAGTTTACATTGACGACATGCTAGTCAAGAGCCTGCGCACAAAGACCATATCAAAGACCTCAAGCAAGCTTTCTCCTAGTTTTGAAAGTAGAAAAATAAGCTGAACCCAGAAAAATGCACGTTCGGAGTGGAATTAGGGAAATTCCTCGGGTACATGGTCAATCAGAAAGGAATCGAAGCTGATCCGAAACAGATACAAATGCTCCTCAACATGTAATCTCCTGCAACATTAAAGGTGTACAAAACCTCAATGGTAGGAACAACCTTGAACAGGTTCATTTCCATATCGTCAGACAAGTGCCTTCCATTTTTTCAAGATCTTGAAAGGGAACAAAACGTTCAAATGGAGTGAGAAATGTGAAAAAGCTTTCAAAAGCCTAAAGGCGTACATGGGGAGCACTGAACTACAGTCAAAGCCAAAAATAGGAGAAACAATGTACTTGTACTTATCAGTGTCTGAACATGCAGTCAGTTCAACACTAACATGAGAGGAAAACGGCACACAAAAGCCAGTTTACTACATCAGCAAGACATTTACGGACGCAGACGCTAATTATCCATCCCTAGATAAATTAGCGCTCGCACTGGTCGTATCTTCAAGAAAGTTGCGACCATATTTTCAAGCCCACCCCATCACTGTCATGACCGAATAGCCACTTCGATCGGTACTTCCCAAACCAGAACTATCCAGAAGAATGGTGAAATAGGCAGTGGAATTCAGACAGTTCAATATCAGTTATGCTCCTAAGACTGCAATAAAATCTCAAGCGTTAACAGACTTCATCGCCGAGTTCACAAGCTTCAATGAGCATTGACCGAACAACAATCAAGAGCAAGAAAACACCGAACGAACTACTCACTAATGGAGAGCATCCAACAACAAAGGGAGTGGAGCTGGAATTATTCTGTACAACTCGGAAGGAGTAACATTGGAAAAAACAATATAATTCAGATTCAAAGCCTCAAAAAATGAAGTTGAGTATGAAGCGATGACAGCCGGATTACAATTGGCCAAACACCTCAGAATAAAAAAAAAGTTAGCATTTTCACCGACTCCAAATTGGAAGTCAACCATTTGAACGGCGAATTCCAAGTCAAATACACATGGATGAAAGCCTATCATCTAAAGGCAAGTGAGCTGATCGAAAACTTCAAAGCAGTAACCGTTTAACGATGCGCGAGAGCGGAAAACTACTGAGCCGACAGCTTGGCCAAAGAGGCATCACGAGCTGAAGAAACTAATAATCCACTCGTCACAGAACATGAGGGCTCAATACTGGAAAACCAAGCAGAAAAAACATGTACAACAAATTAGGAAAGCAATTGGATGACTCCAATCTTGATGTACATGCGAAACGGAGCACTACTAGAGGATAAGATGAAGCCACGTAAATTACGAAATAGAATAGCACAGTACACACTAATCAACGAAGGCTCTACAAAAGGTCTACTGCTAAGATTCCTCTCACCCGGCGTCGCCGACTATGTCCTACAAGAAGTACACTTTGGCATATGCGAGAACCATCCAAGAGGGAAAACATTAGCTCATAAAGCCTTGACATTAGGATACTACTGACCGACAATGCAAAAAGACGCAAATGAGGTAGTTTAGAACTGTTTTTCAAATTTCAACGATTCACTCCATATAGTCACATGCCAGGCCAAAACCTAATCCCGACGAGTAGTCCGTGGCCATTTGCGCAATGGAGAATGGATATTGTAAGACCACTTTCAGTGTCCGACATAAAGAAATTCCTCCTTGTGGCAGTCGACTACTTCACCAAATGAGTATAAGCAGAACCATTGGCAAAAATTGGAGAAGCTCAGATTGAAAACTTTCTCTGGAAGGACATGATATGCAAATTTGGAATCCCCAGAGTAATTGTCACTAATAATGGAAAGCAATTTGAAGACAAGAAAATTAAAAAGTTATGCGAAAACTTAAGATCAAACGACACTTCGTTGCAACGACCCACCCACAAGCAAATGGGCAAGCAAGGAGACCAACAAAACAATCCTAGAAGTGATAAAAAAAATGCTCGAAGCATGAAAAGGATTGTGGGTGTCTAAATTGCCAGACATCCTCTGAGCCTACAGAACAACGAAGAAAACTCCGACCGGAGAAACACTGTTTGCCATAACATACGGATTTTAGGCAATGGTACCTGTAGAAATTGGCATGCCAACATTCAGAACCAAAGAGTTCCGAGTAAAGGAGAACAACGAAGCACTACGAGTCGGACTGCACCTTAACAAGAGAAATGAGAAAAAGCGTCGATCAAAATAGAAGCCTACCAACAAAGAATGACAAGTTACTACAATAAAAAAAAGTAACGCTCCGTACATTCAGCATCGGCGACTTGGTGCTCAGAAAAGTCCAACTCAATACAAAAGAAGCAAACACAGGTAAACTAAATCCAAACTGGGAAAGACCATACAAAGTGGTGAAAATAAATAGACCAGGAACATACTGGTTAGAAGATTCGAAGGGTGAACAGCTAAAGCGACCGTGGAATGTCAAACACTTGAGGAAGTAATATCAATAAACTTCAAAATTCCAGGAACCCTTCATCTCGTGTTCAAACAATCTAATCCAGCCAGGACATCAAAGTCAGACTAGGAATCTACTCGTAAAACTTCTGGTCTGACCAAAATATTAGACCACGAGCCAAACTTAAAAAAAAAGTGAAGCCAAATAAGTCAGATGTACCCATAAAACTTATTGTTTGATCGACCATGAAGTGAACTTAATGAGTCTTGACGTATAAGTCACACTCAACCTAAAATCTTCTAGCCTGATAAACATGTCGGACCACGAAGTGTATTTAAAAGTCTGGACGTATAAGTTAGACTTACTCGTAAATCTTATGGCTCGACTAACATGTCGAACCACGAATTGTATTTAAAAGTCTGGATGTATATGTCAGACTTACTCGTAAATATTTCAGCCCGACTAACATATGGGAGTACAAAGTGTATTAAAATGTTTGGACATATAAGTTAGACTTACTTGTAAATATAAAGGCCCGACTAACATGTCAGACTACAAAGTCTTGATGTATAACTCGGATTTGCTTGCAAATCTTCTAGCTTGACTAACATATCGGACCACGAAGTGTATTAAAAAGTCTGGACGTAGAAGTCAGACCTACTTGTAAAACTAAATGCTTGATTAACATGTCGGACCATGAAGTGTATTAAAAGTTTTGGACGAATAAGTTAGACTTACTTGTAAGTCTACAGGGCCGACTAAATATCAGTCTAAAAAGTATATTTAAAAGGGTCTGGACGTATAAGTCAAACTTAATAAAAAACCTTCTGGCTCGACTTACATGTCAGACCACGAAAAGTGTTTAATTTGGACATATAAGTCAGACTTACTCAAAAAATATTTTGGCCTGACCAGTAGGTCAGACCACGAAGTCTATATAAAGAAGTCAGGACATCTAAGTCAAACTTAGTTGTCAAGCCTCTAATCTGATCATCATATCAGATCACGAAGTATATCTAACAAGTCAGAATTCAATCAAGAGTTTCAGACAACTAAGAAGAAGGTTCAAAAGCAAAAATTCAGCCAAGTCTAAGCTTCTGAGTTAAACGAAGATATATACAAAATGAGAATGAAGAAGTCAAACTACGACTAAGACAATTTTGTAAGACAATATATAAGTAGAGGCATGCAAATAAAAAAACGATCACTACCATGAAAACAAAGAAACAAAAAACACACAAGTATAAACAAGTAGAGATTTATATTGATTATCTATTTGGTTATATCCGAGGAAGAAGATACAATAGTTGGCGAGGAGATAGTCGAAGTATTCAGAGCAGAGACAGATGAAGGAGATTGAGCATCAACTACAGCAATATGATAAACAGATGGTGGTGGCGCTTTACCTCCACCGAGATGATCAGTCTCTAGTACAGTGGCATGATTGGTGGGAGTAGAAGACGGTTGACCTTCGTCTGCCGGATCACTTGGTGGATCCGAAACATATCCCTTATCGTCATCATCTTCAAAGACTTGGTCTGCCAAATCACAATATTTTGACAGATCGAGATCCTCCTCCGATTCAATAAAGTTATGATGTCAATCCGACCATCAACGACCCTCTTCCAGTCCACTCTATTACAACCCTCACCCTATCTGTAATCATTGAAAGCTCATTCCTGGTCGAGACAAGTTCTCATTCAACAGTAATAAGTCACACAAAAGTTTATTCCTTAACATTAGCAAGCTAAGCGGTTAGCTGCACTACTTGTTCCTTAGTATAAGACAAGCAGAATGCTCATCAGTAGAACACATTGCCTCGTCATGACCAGCCTTCTCACTAGACAACTCCTTCTCAACAACATCCAATCGATCAAAAAGCTTGTTCATCTCCTTCTCCGAGGTTTCAAGTTCAACAGTAAACTTGTCTAGATAGACTTTGTTTCCTTCAACAAAGCCCAAGCAGTTTCAACTGCCTTATCTTGTTTTGCATACTCCATCTTCAGCTCATCATATTGGCATAGAACGTGAGAAAGCAGCAATGCCTGCCCCACCATCTTTCTTTCCATGACTGCCAGATGATCACGTGCAACCCTATAGACCGACCCCATCATCCCAGCATAAGTGAGGTGATTAATCTCTTCCATGATTTGTTTGAGTCCCTGATCGAGGTGATCACCTAGTCGAAGCACCGACATCGGGACCCTTTCAACCAAATGCTTATGCCACGAGACAATCACATTACGAGCATTGTCTTCGATATCTATCTCAGAGAACTAGCTGAACTTCTCCGAGATGATACAAATCTCTCTAGAGACATGCTCTTTCCAACCAATCCTTGAATGAAGGACAATGGGATTTGGATGAATTGAGGCTCCGCCTCTGGTAATCAGGCTGGCAATCGGAATGGTGGTGATGACAAAACTACCACTCTAACCATTCTTCTTCAGGACAACAGTGGCAGGCGTGGAACGAGGAGGAGAAGAAGTAGGCAACTCCGCCACATCAGCAACACAAGTTGGAGAAGGAGGATGAGACTTAGAACTCTGACCACATTCAACCTCAACCTCATCAAACATAGGGTTGTAGTCAAAGTCAGCTATGGTCTTCGTGGTATTTGGATCACGAGACAACTCCAGGGCAAGTTTTATCATCCTATTATGAATGACACAAAGATCATCATCCGACCACTTGGCAAGATTAGGCACGCCATGAGTAGAGATGAGGGTTATTTCATACTCGTCCAACGGACGAGAAACCTCCAACTTACTTCTCTTCAGAGCTAGATTTATCTCCTCAGCCTTTTAAGCAGCAGTACGTGCCTCGTCTTCATTCTATATCCTAGCAAATCTTGGATGAGAAACAGTCTAAGCAACCCCCTGAGCAGAACCACCAAGCCTCTTCCGTTTTGGAACACGGCCAAGACTAATCGCCAACTGCTTCGACGAGCTAGCAGGCCTAGGGGTCTTCCTTTTCTTGGTGGTCGAGCCAACACCACCAATTGCAACAGGAACATTGAAATAGGGTTGAACAAAAAATCGATCAAACCGTTTAAATCGACCGAACCGATCAATTTGGTTTAGATTCGGTTCGGTTCGGTTAGGTTTCGTTTTTTAAAAATTCAAAATCGAAATGGTCAGTTCGGTTTTTGGTTTCTATGTGATTTTAACCTACAAAACCGAATCGATGGAATATATATATATAATAAATAATATATATTTTATGTAAAAACATTATAATATGCTTAAAATAGTCGATCGGTTCAGTATTATCTGGGTTTTATTCCTGTTTGCATAAATTAGAATCGGTTCGATTTCAGTTTTGTTAATGTCGGTTTGGTTTCGATTTGAAATTTTTGAAACCGAACCGTCGGTTCAGTTTTCGACCCTACATTGAGACCTGTAAGTTTCTCAACGAAGCTCATTTTCCCATCAATGCTAGCATCACCAATGCTAATAGGAGAAGTATGTTTATCCGCCTCGTTAGAGATGACGACATGGCCAACACAAACAATAGTGACTTCAAAATTTTGTTGCTCAATAAATGCAACACGCTCCGCTTCGTTCATAATATACAAGCCACTACACTCGATGACATCCAGGGCGATAAAACTTCCACAGGGGATTGAGGAAGCGAGAAAAATCGCTCACGGATTTCTTGCTCCACTGCAGTCAGATGTAATTTACTCCACTTCCTGGGCTTCTGAAATGACCGCAAAAAAGGCCAATTGTGAAGTCTGAAATATCCAGAATCCATGGACGCATAAAACCAAGGCTTCGCTCAGAACCTGTAATCATCCTTAAACTTCTCAAAACAAACAGGAAAATGGAAAAAGCAAATAGATTATTGCTTACTGTAAGTCTCACCACAGAGTGCAAAATAATCTCGCTCAAGGGAATGCCGGATATAATCGCTTTCACCATGGTTGCAACCATCACTCTCCAATCATTGGGGTCCATCTGAGCAGGAGCAATGCCCAAAAAGTATAAATAAGACCAGAAAGTCTCTGGAACGGGAAGTCGAAGACCAGACTTGAACATGTCAGGATACAGTGTAATGTAACCAGGCCTCGAATGAGCATGACTTTCATTGATCCTAGGTAAAATAATCTCAAGATCATACGGAAGAGAAAACGTCTGACGAACATAGTTTAAAGTCCCTTGCGTTGCCTACTTAGGTACGAAGAACAATTCATAAGCAACAAGTTCGTCCCTAATCAGAAATTTGTTAGCTGCCAAACCTTGATAATGGAGATAGCATAAAGAAAGAAACACAGATCCCTTCCACTCTTTTATAGGGTTGGGAAACAATAGACTACTAATGGGAAGATGTGCGAGATATGATGGTTGCACGAAATCCCAAAAATTGTTTGAAATGAAAAGTATAATGGGACAACCGTATCGACAGCTGTCAACGACATTTAATGCTCTGCATAAAAAAAGTGACGAAATCGAAAAGCCAATCGCTGTAGAGTTAGTGGCCACACAAGCATGCCCATTAACTAGGGGGAGTAGCTAATGATACATCAAATAAGACTCGAATCACGACCATACACGTGGTAAAAATCATCCACCATGAGGAACAAATACTTCAATCTAGGAACGACTCAAAAAGACAAGCCCAATCATTAAAGAGTCCCAAAAAGGTTCCTTGACAATAGATTGTAATCAAGGGCTTGCATCCAGGATCAACAGATCTCTTCCCTTAGAGAAGAGAGACGTTATATAGGAAACAAGTCGTGGCAGGAACACTCCCCCAAGGACATACCTCAATGAAGGAGGAGACCATTGCAAAGAATGTCTCCCCTCACCACGCCCTACATGCTTAAGTCATGAGGAAAATTAATGGCAGGCATTATATAAGGTAAATGGAACATTCGACAAAAGGTATGCAAATTCAATAGAAATATACTTTGTCCAAATTTAGTGTTCTCCCACATATTAATTGACTTAAGCGTCGGAGTGCCTTCGGTCACCAAAAAGGTGGTATTTGTCAATCTAACCTTGTTTTGTTGGTCAGATCTCTAGGAGACCGGATTTGGATGCATTAGTTTTGGTTGAGGAGAAGGTGGGGAAGAAAATGAGAAAAGAGGTCGAGATGTGAAATTGCAGTGGAAGTGATTTGATGAGGAACGTAGCTATTAGAAATGGTTGTGTTTGGCAAGTTCAGAGTAATAGTGCAGACATTGAGTAAAAAGAAGATGATTTATTGAGGAGAGGGTATTTTGGTTTAACATGGTTAATTTAGGTTTAAACCAAATCGGACATCTTCCATTATTATGCCAAGATCACTTTATTCGAACAAAACCCAACTTGTCTTGCACGTTCACACAATTAGGGGTGTTAATTGGTCCATGAAAACTGACCGAATTAACCGAACCAAGCAGAAAAAACTGAAACCGAACAAAAACTGAAACCAAATTGCAAAAAACGAATCGAAGCCAAACCGAGTTACTTCGATTCAGTTTCGGTTTGAGTTTTTTAACCTCCCAACATCGCCAGAGTTCCTTTTAACCGAAGAAGCCACCTTGCAACACCGCACATGGTCAGAGAACATCAGCTACTACACAAGTAGCAGGTACCTCTCTGGCACCATCCTCGATACCGCCAAGGGATCCGTAAATGGGATCAAATCAGCTGAGAAAGGTGACTCTTTGAAGCTCAGCTAATTCAGGTCTTGAATCTGGCAGTCAAGCTGGGTTGAGGTTCAGGAACTCGTTGGGCACCGTGTGTCTGAACTTGTTTTCTTTTGTTCGACTAATTTTCTTTGCATTAGCACTATTGGGGTTTTGTCGAATTGTATGGTCATTCGAGCTTGTTTATTCAAAATGTAATAATGCTAATATCTTTTATCATAAGAAAAACTGGTATAAATTTTTTTTTGTTTTGGATAATATAATCTTGTCAAGGTTCAAATTTTGTTTGAAATCTGTATGTGTGAAAAGGTTTTACAGCTGATTTCTCTTTTCGGTAGTAATAATATCTTTGTGTTGAGGTCTAGCTGTATGGGAATGGTAATGGTGACACAAAATTGTTTCAGTATGAAGAAGAAAGAGGATGGAAAAAAAGAAAAGAAAAAGGAAAAATTTTAATAAATCGAAATCAAAATCGAACCGAACTGGTTGGTTCCGTTCAGTTACGATTTAATGTTTGAAAAATCAGAACATCCAACTGAACAGAAAACCAAATCTCAAGTTCGATTCAGTTTAGTTTTGATCAAATTTCAAACCGATCAACACCCCTACACACAATTGTTTATTTTGGTTATTAAATATGTACAATTACAGAAATAGAAAAAATTATCAATAGTATGGCTCTAGTATATCCACCTCTTGTAAGTGCCAACCTTACTCACATTCTTAGATAGTTTTTCTTTTTTACAAAAATCCCATCCAAAAAATTTCCTTGCGCCACCATATCCTATAAAATCCTCAAAAACTTGATTTTCTCAAAATACATAAATAAAAAATGAAACTTTTTCTCTAGGGCTTGAAAGCAAACAACTATGGTGAGCCTTTATTTGCAAGTGTGTTTTTGCTACATTATTCGATTGGAAATGACTATTTGCCGCACAACTTACTCCCTCCCACATCACCCATCCAATTTTTTTACCTGCTCTCCCACACCACCCATTTAAACCACTATTCATCCTTTTATTCTCTCACCACATCTTTTTAAGAACAAGAACAACAACAATATGGAAGGGGGTAGCGAGGAAGGGGGCGATCAATTGTGAGGGACGGTGAGAGCCGATCGACGACAGCGAGAGATAGAAGAGATGAAGCCACAACCACAATCACCCCTTCTTCTTCTCTTTCCCCTCTCTGTTTTCTTCTTCTTCTTCCCCTTCCCATTTCCTAGTTTTTTTACTATCTCTTCTTCTCCCAATCTCTCTCAGTTTCCCCCTCTTCTTCTCCCACTACCTCTTTTTCTCCCACTCTTTCTTCTTTTTGCATAGGTTTTCACTCTTCTCGCTCTCATTCTTTTCCTTTCCCTCACACTCTATTTTTTTGCCCTCGCGACAGCGCGTGCAATGATGGGTTCCTCTCCATGACTGCGAGTTTTCCACTCATAGGTATCTTTGCGAGGGTCAAATTTTCTCATCCTCACACAGGCTGCCGCGAGGGCGAAAAAACAGAGTGCGAAGGGAAAGAGAAAAAAAAAATGGGCAACGACGAAACTGAGGTCGAGATTCTGTAAAGGCTCTAGGTCTTTTTCTTATACTTCATCTTCAATTTTGATTTGAGGGAATGAAGGGGGAATCGAGTGTGGAACGAAGAAGAAGAAGTTGGGAAGGGAGAGGGAGTTTGAATTTGGGAGGAAAAAAGAGGGAGTCGGGGAGAGAGTGTTGTGGAGGGAAGAATAGAAACTTGGGAGGGGAGAGGGAGTTTTCGCATGTTTGAATTTGAGAAGGGAGAAGATGAATTTAGGTTTTTCCTTTTATGGGTGGTGTGGAAGAGAACAATGGTGTGGGAGAGAAAGTGCACGGTGTAGGAAAGAAAAAATTGGATGGGTGGTGTGAGTGAGAGTAAGTTGTGGTACCAAATAGTCGTTGCCTATTCGATTTTGACCTCGCTTGCTTGATTTCGAGCTCCGTTGAGTGATTTATAAGCTTTTTAGCTTGCAACTTTTTAAAGAGGGAGAAAAATTGCATAATAAAAAGGCGTTTGAAGAGTATGGAGATTTGTTTGGTGGTTTAGATTATACCCCTTACTATCCCAACTCTTAACTGTTTATGCATTTATTATTAATTTTTTTTTTCTAAATATTAGCTAGTTTTAAGCAAGGTTTATTCACTATACTCGCAATATCCCGAATAACACTTGCATACCTAAGCTTCATAAAATCCTACCCAACAACTCACAAGTTACTCTTATAACCTTGTGGAGTTTCATGGAGGAGTAGAGAGGTGAAATGAAAGAGTGGTAACTTAAACTCTAAAATCCAGTTAGGGAAAATGATTAAAGACAAATGAGAGTGTGAGATTTTATGATACTTCAAATAATCCTTTGATCATGGTCGTACACGTGGTAGAAATCATCCATCACGAGGAATAAACACCTCACACTAAATATGGATAACAAGTATAATCACTAAAGCCCCAAGAGGAATTTAGTAACGGACCATAACTAAAGTTAAAGGCCCAAATCTAAGGCCCAACAGACCTTTTCCCTTAGAGAAGAAAGATGCTACGAAGGAGACAAGTCATGGCGGGATACACTCCCCCAATGACGCATCTCGATAAAGGAGGAGACAATTGTGAGAAATGTTTCCCCTCATTGCCCCCTGCATGCTTAAGTCACTCACCGAGTTAATTACTCTCATTATAAAAGGTAAAGAAGAGATTCACGAAGGAGGTATGCAAAAACAATGCAACTATACTATGTTCAAGTTCATTCTCTCTTCCAGTTAACTGACTTAAGCATCGGAGTGCCTTCGGCCACCACACATGTGATCTTTGGAAATCTAACTTTCCAGGTCAGATCTTGAGGAGAACATATTTGGACGCATTAGTTTGGTGTTTTATGTAGGGACGACTGTATCCTAAAAAAATCAGAATAGAGTTAGTAGTTTCCTTAGCGCAAATCAGTAACAAAAGATACAGTGCAAATGGAACCTCCCGCAAAATCTCAGCTTAGCAATAACCAAGACAATCCTTCCATTGGTGAAACTCAACTACCAAGTGGGACGCATCCCAAATCCAACATTGGGAGAGCCAATTTCACAAATTAATGAATTTTCGCCACAAGATATGGTGTCCCACACCACTCAGTTGTAACCCCAACAGACCCCCTACTCTTGGGGGAATGATGATGGATCCTCATGTGGATCAACTTTTGGCCCATTTAGCTAAAGTGGTCGAAAAGCTCAGACAAGAACGTTTCCCACCAGTCGATCGCGTTAGAGTTCCACTTTAGAAAAATTTTGCCAGTCGTCTTCAAGAGAACGAAGAAGCTCCTGCAGAGCTTCGGAGGATGAACTTTGAAAGAAATGAACCACAAGATGATGGGTTCCGGACTGGTGGAGTCACAGATCCTAATATATTATACGAGCTTGCCATGCCATCCTTCTCTGACCAGATCATGAAAACCCCTCTACCCAAGAAGTTCATCTTGCCAAAATTCAAAAATTATGATGGTTCTACTGATCCGTCAGACTATCTGCATCATTTTCACCATATGATGGCACTAAAGGAGAGCTCGAACTCAACCATGTGTAGAACCTTCCCAACAAGCCTCACGTCCACAATGGTAAATTGGTTTAATAGCCCCCCACCACGGTCAATAGACTCCTTCCATGTACTGGCCACAACCTTCGTCACTAGATTCAACGACAGTCAGCGGATCAGAAAAGGCCCTCATTATCTACTTCACGTAAAACAGAAGTCTGACAAGACTCTAAGAGAATACGTTACACGATTCACTAATGAGTTAACCATGATAGACGAATGCAATGACGACACATTTGTGACCACCTTCACCTCTAGATTCAAAGAAGGGCAGCTATATAATTTTCTAACTCTTGAGCCTCTGAAGAAGATGGCAAACCTACCAAAAAGCACACAGATTTACATTACTCTTGAAGAGATTTGGGTCGCCAAGAATAACAATGAGTCTAACATGAGATTGTTCCCTACGAACCGTGAAAGAAGGCAAGACAACAACGTGATGATAGGCCACCGGAGGACAATGGTCAACATAAAAGATACTGGACCGGTAGTAGGTTCAAAAATGGAAAACAAGAGTTTGGAAAGCTGCAGTCTAGCAGAGCCAGACACGAACGATTGACACGAAGTATAAACCATACATCGCTTTAAAAGCGAATTTGGAAACTATCCTGAAGTCCATGGCGAAATGGGAAGATGTCAAATGGCCACTCAAACTGAGGGGAGATCCGGCCGAACGAGATAATAACAAATATCGTTCTTTCCACAAGGACCACAGACATGATACTGAAGACTTCCACAACCTAAAGAATGAAATCGAGTATTGGATCCAGAGAGGGTGACTCGGTGAGTTCATTGGACAGAAAGAGAAATAGTCCAAAGGAAAAGAAAATGCAGACCCTATTGCAAGACAAGATGAGTAGACCAGAGGATTGATATATGTCCTACATAGCATAGCTAGAAATCAGGAATAATCTAACCAATCACGAAAACTATCTGTAAGAGATTTGCGGACAAGGATACGCCATCAAGGTCTTCCCTTTCAGCGTACCAAAATAAACCGCCCAACTTTGGATTTTTCATAAAGGTGTTCACTTCCACAATAAACGATGCACTGGTGATATCAGTATCAATAGCATAATGGGAAGTCATAAGAGTGCTTATCGACACAGGCAGCTCGACCAACCTCTTGTACCTAACAACGGTCCCCAAAATGCAGTTCAGTAAGGAGGACTCATACCCATTGATCAGTCCATGGTAGGCTTCAGTGGAGAACAATGCTACCCACTCGGACGAATCCGGTTGTTAGTAGTAGAAGGAACACTAGGCAAGCAACGAGTCCTGTTAACAGACTTATTTATTGTCAATGCCCATCAGTTACAACATGCTTTTAGGAATACCATGGTTGCACGAGATGGGTGCAGTGTCCTTCACTATGCATCAATGCCTCAAGTATCATGGTGATGATGATGTCGGGGTCATCAAAGGTGATCAACCAGTTGCACGTGAATTCCACAATTCGGCAATAAAGAGTCCCAATAAATAGCAATATCAGTCCGGACCAAGGGAGCTGCCACAACAGTGGCCAGTCAACCACAGAAGGATCAGGTTCTCCTAGACCAGGACGCAGTTCCAATCAGTCCAAGGAGACGACCGAACACTGGCCAACTGGAGAAAGAAACAATATTAATCAACTTCGACATTTTAGAAGGCAGTAAGACTGTGCAGATCAGAACAAAACTTCATTCGGAGCTGACTAAACAACTGATCCGGTCGTTGAAAGACAACCAGGACTTATTTGCCTGGATAATGAAAGATATGGTGGCCATTGACACCCCCCCCCCCCCCCCCCGTCATTACACACAGATTGTAGGTCATCAATTCGGATAAAAAAACCAGTTCGATAGAAGAGAAAACAAGTCGCCCAGAGCGCAAATAGGCCATCAATGATGAGGTGCAACGCTTACTGAATGCAGGGATGATCAAGAATCCCACTACCCAGACTGGCTGGCCAATATAGTTTTGGTAAAAAGAAGAACGAAAATTGAAGGGTATGCGTGGGCTACATGAAACTTAACAAAGCCTACCTGAAAGACTACTTTTCACTTTCGTGTATAGATCAAATAGTGGATGCCACTTCTGGACATGGACTCTTCAGCAAACCTTCTTCCAACTCCGCAACTAGAAAATGAAACTCAATCCAGAAAAATGTACATACGCAGTAGAGTCAGGAAAGTTCCTTAGATACATGGTCAACCAAAGAAGAATTTAAGATGATTTGAAATAGATACAAGCGCTTCTAAACATGCAATCGTCCACCAACATCAAAGATGTACTTATCCTTAATGGTAGGGTAGCAGCTCTGAACAGGTTCATCTCCAAATCATCAGACAAATGCCTACCCTTTTCCAAGATTTTGATAGGGAACAAAACATTCAAATGGAATGAGGATTGCGAACAAGCTTTCCAAAACCTGAAGGCATACATGGGGAGTATAAAACTACTATCAAAGGCAAAGCCAAGCGAGACACTATACTTGTATTTATCAGTTTTAGAACATGCAGTCAACTTCGCACTGAAACGTGAGGAGAATGGGATACAAAAATAGTTTACTACGTCAGTAAGACGTTTGCGGATGCAGAAGCCAACTATCCATCCTTGGAGAAGTTAGCACTAGCACTGGTCGTATCTTCTAGAAAGTTTTGTCCCTAGTTCAAATCTCATTCCATCACCGTAATATCCGAACATCCACTTTGGTCAGTGCTACACAAACCGGAGTTGTATGAAAAATGGTGAAGTGGGTGATAATACTAAGTAAGTTCAACATTAGCTATGCTCCTAAGACCACAATAAAAGCCCAGGCACTGGGCAGACTTCATAGACGAATTCACAGGAAATGGAAAACATCTGCCGAAAAGTGATGAAGAGCAAAAAACTGTTGAACCCAATACTCAAGGGTGGATCTACGTTGTGATGGAGTATCCAACGAAGAGGGAAGCGGAGCTGGAATAACTCTGCACAACTCAAAAGGGGTGACTTCGGTAAAATGCCATCAAATTCAGTTTTAACGCATCCAACAACGAAGCTGAGTATGAAGTATTGATAGCCAAACTACAACTGGCTAAACACCTTGGAATAAAAGAAGTCAATGAAAGAAGTCAGTGTTTTCACTGACTCCAAATTGGTGGTCAATTGATTGAACAATGCATTCCTAATGAAAGACGCATGAATGAAAGCGTAATATCAAAAAGCAAGTGACCTGATCGAAACCTTCAATACAATAATTGTTCAAAGATGTGCAAGAGAGGACAACTAATGAGCAGACAGTCTAGCAAAAGTAGCATCACACAGTGTTCTAAAAATCGCTAGGCGCTGGGCGGGCGACGAGCAGGTGCCTAGCGCCCAGGGGCCTAGGCGAGTGCCGGTCTTAGGTTTTGTATTATTACTTTAATAATTTACAAAAGTTAAGCATAATACATTATCAATTACATCCAATTTAATGCCAATATACATATGCAAAATTTATAAACATGAAAAATTACCAATCGTGAACAAAATTTATTAAAACTCAAATGACTGAAGTTGGTCATGATGGGTACTTTATATAAATTTGAATTTGTATACTCTTTTATTTTTCTTCAAATTGCATGAATAACCTCAGTTATATTTGATAAAATCTACATTAGTAAAATTGGTACCGGCAGATCCTTTGAGAATTCCATTAAGTAATCATCATTTGCTACATTTAGACATATACTGAATAAAAAATAATTAAATAGTTTATTTCTAAAAAATAGGAAAGAAAATAAAATAAGAACACAATCAGCCATATTAAAAAATAAAAAAAAAATAAAAAATAAAAAAAAATCGCCCAAACCGCCTAGACCTCGCCTAGATCCCGCCCAGACTGCCCAGAACCGCCCAGACTGCCCGCCCAGCCATTAATTTGGGCGGTTTTCCACCTTCTAGCGCCTAGGCGGCCGCCTAGACCGATTTTTAGAACACTGGCATCACATACAAAAGAGGTCGACAATCCCCTAATCACAATATAGGAAAGTTTGATCATAGAGAACGATGAACATAAAGTATGCACAACAGATCTGGAGAACAATTGGATAACTCGTATTCTGGCGTACATACAAAATGAAACTCTGCCAACAGTCAAAATGGAGGTTCGTAAGCTACGGAACAAAACAACATGGTACACACTGATAAATGAAAAGACGTATAGGAGATCTGCCACAGGTCCACTCCTAAGGTGCCTTTCACCCAGTGATGCCAACTATGTTTTCCGGGAAATTCACTTCGGATCAAGGAGGCAGAATACTAACTCTTAAACCTCCAACATTGGCTGTTGTTGGCCAACAATGCAAAAGGATGCAAATGAACTCGTTTGGTTATGTGACAAATGCCAACGATTTGCTCCATACACGCACATGTCAGGGCAAAACATGATCCCGATTAGCTGTTCGTGACCATTCACACAATGAAGAATGGATATTTTAGGTCCACTCCCAATCTCTGACATAAAAAAGGTTCCTCGTAGCATTCAATTACTTCACCAAGTGGGTAGAAGTAGAACTACTGTCAAAAATAGGAGAAACCCAGATCGAACACTTTTATGGAAGGAGATAATATGTACATTCGGAATACCGAGAACAATTGTATCCAATATTGAGTCTCAATTTGAAGGTAAAAGTGTCAAAAAGTAATGTGAAAACCTGAACATCAAACACCACTTTTCAGCACCTGCCCATCCGTGAAATAACAGATAAGCAAAAGTAACCAACCGAACGATCTTGGAGGCCATAAAAAAAAGCTTGAAACGGGAAAAAGTTTATGGGTGTCTGAATTATCAGGCATTTACTGGGCCTAAAAAACAACAAAAGAACTCCAACCGAAGAAACAACATTTGCCCTAACCTATAGGTTTGAGGCAATGGTGCCAGTCGATATTGGCATGCCAACCTTCAGAACTGAAGAGTTTTGAATAGAGGACAACAATGAAGCGTTGAGCGTCAGACTAGATCTTCTCGAAGAAAGACGAAACAAAACTTCAATCAAAGTCATGACCTACCTACAAAGAATGGCCAACTACTACAATAAAAAAAGTCAAACCTCGCACATTCAAAATAGGTGATTGGGTACTCAGAAAGATCCAACTCAACACAAAAGAACCAGGTGCAAGGAAGTTGAGCCCAAAGTGGTAAGGGCCATACAAAGTGGTGAAAATCAATAGACCAGGAACATACTGGTTAGATAATTTGGAGGGAGAGCAACTCAATAGGCCATGGAATGTAGAACATTTGATAAGGTATTATTAGTAAACTATGACATTCCAAAAAACTCCCGTTTCTTGCTCCAATAATCTAAGCTAGTTAGGACAATCAAACTAGATTAGGAAACTTATTCTTCTGGTTTGATCACCATGTCAGATCACAAAGTGTATTAAGCTAGTCAGGACATCAAAGTCAGACTAGGAATTATTTTCATAAATCTTCTGGTCTGATCGCCATGTCAAACCACAAAATATATTAAGCTAGTCAGAACAACAAAGTCAGACCAGGAAATTATTTATAAATATTATGGTCCAATCACCATGTCAAACCACAAAGTGTATTAAGATAGTTAGGATATCAAAATCAGACTAGGAAATTGTTTAAAAATCTTTTGGGCCGATCACCATGTCGGACCACAAAGTATATTAAACTAGTAAGGACATCAAAGTAAGACTAGGAAAATATTTACAAATCTTTTGGTCCGATCACCATGTCAGACCATGAAATGCATTAAGTTAGTCAGGACATCAAATTCAGACTAGGAAATTATTTATAAATCTTCTGGTCCAATCGCTATGTCGGACCACGAAGTATATTCAGCTAGTAAGGACCACAAAATCAGACTAGATAACCTTCTTCAGACAAATGAAGAAACGTGTTCCGCCAGGAAGAACTTTCAAGTCTAAGCTATCAAGCTAAACAAAAACATCCAGGAAACCCATACATCGAAGTATGGTTATGTTTATCATATTTTTTTCCAAGATTACATTATCAAGTTAGACAAGAACATCCAGAAAACTCAGATATCAAAGTCAAGTTATGTTTATCATGTTTTTTTTTCTTTCTAAATTTACATTATCAAGTTAAACTACAACATCCATGAAGCCCGAACATCAAAGTCAGGCCACGCCCACTATATCTTCTAAGTCTAATCTACAAAGTTGAGACTAGAGTATCTATCAGGACAAACGTACAAGTCGGACAACGCTTATTACAAGTAAGGAAGACAGAGCAACAAAAATATACAAATATGGAAAGAAGAATATTCATTGATAATTCCTTCAATTACATCTGGATAAGAGGTTACAGGAAGAAAATTGGAGGGGAAACAAGTTTTTCAATACTAGCAAGATCAGTTGGAGGAAATGGAGTTTTGTTTTCGATAGCAGTATTAGCCGGAGGAGACGAAGCCTTATCATCGTTGGTAGGATCAGAAGGAGGAGAAGAAACTTTATTTTGATCAATATGATCGCTTGGAAGAGTTGGAGCACGATCTTTCTCGTCCTCGGACGGAGTGGAAACATCCTCAAAGACGTTGTCCATTATAGCACAATATTTGGCAACAATCTTACTCCACTATATTAAATTTGCAGTAGATTTAGCCTTCTCACTACAGAGAGTTCTTGTTTGGTCCGAACATGTTCTTCTTCAACTTCAGAAGCTTGCTCCTTATCGCTTCTCTCCTCAATGAGTTGTTCCTTAACATAAGCAAGCTCTGCATCAAGTTGTTCCACTTCCTCCCCAGCGGTCTTGTGACGAGAAGACTATGAATCAATAACACTTAATGCTTGATCAAGAGATGCCTTCTCCATGGACAATTCACTCTCAGTAGCAGATAATCGATCACACAGGCGATTCATCTCCTCTTCCACAACAGAAAGCTCAACAGTGTACTAATCCGTAATAGCTTCCACTTCCTTCAAAAAAGTCCGAGAAGCGTCAATCACTTTTTCCTAAACAACACACATCTCTTTCAGCTTATCCACCAGAACCAAAGCATCAAAAAGCTGCAACAACTACTTTGCGTGCTTCTTATCCAGGGGCATACACATAATTATGAGCTACCTGATAATCATAACCCATCATCCCAACATAGGTAAGATGGGACATCCCCTGCTCGAAGCAAAGAAAAAAGGTTAAAAAAAAGGGAGAACTATTTACCTCCATTATCTGTTTTACTCTTTGTCAAGATGATCTCCAGCAGGAAGCACTGGCATCAGGATTTTATCAATCAACCATTTATGCCACGAGTTGATGTGATTGCATGCACTCCTACACGTCAACTTTCGAATACCAGTTGAACCCACCATCCGTATTAATACCCTTCCAACTAACTTGTTGATGGAGCACAGAGGGATCCGGAGTGGCTGAAGCTTCGTTCTTGGTTAGCTGTTTGACAACCGAAACATTGGTGATGACAGAAACACCTCCTTTCCCTTTTTTGTCCTGAACAACAAAAAAGGACTTCGGGTGGAAAAAAGGAGAAGCAGACAACTCCTTCAACCTAAGATCAACAGCAGAAGGAAGAGGAGACTGGGAGCTCTAATTCCGATCAAGATCAACTTCATCAAAAATAGGATTGTAGTTGAAGTCGTCCAAAGAAAGCTCTGCATTTGGATTCTGGGATTGTTCCATTGCAAGTTGTGTCATCTTATTTGAAATGACAAGAGCTTCTTCCTCCGAAATTTTGTTGAGGTTGGCCATACCAGAAGTAGCAAAGAGATCATTTTCGTACTCACTCAACGAAACACGAGGTAAGAAACTTCCACCTTACTCCTCTCCACTGCTTGCTGCATTTCCCTACCTTATTGAGCAGGAAGGTAAGAGTCGTCTTCTTCACCCTTCCAAGAAGCAGTAAGAGAATGAGCAATCCGAACAGTTCTCAGAACAGAACCTTACCCAACAGACCTCTTTTGTTTTGGAGGCCAACCAAAATTGACCAACTCACCCACAACCTTCCTTTTGGAAGGACTATTGGGCCTCAGAGCTTTCCTCTTCTTCACAGAAAGACTAGCACCCCCAACGCCAACATAAGCACCAAGATCCGTAACTTTGTCGGCAAAGCTCAGTTTCCCATCAACGCTAGTACCACTAGCACTAATGGAAGTAGTCATCTTTTTCATACCACTAGAGTCAACAGGAGAAGCAACAGTAACATCAGACTCACGATCATATAGAACCAATGATCGATCCCGAGTTTTAAGACTGAACAGGCCACTCCGATCGATGGCCTCCAACTCGAGAAATTTGTCTATAGGTGGATGGAAGGGCGAAGAATTGATTCCCAATCAACTTTTCCAATTCAGTCAACTGCAGAATGGTCAACTTCTTGAGAGTCCTAAATGACTTCAGAATGAGCCTATTGTCAAGCATGAAATACCTCGATTTCATGGAAGCATAGAACCAAGTCTTTTGTCAAAACTTGAAATCGTCATTCGGCTTGCCCAAGCAAGAAGGTGAAAGAAGAAAGCAACCACCATTCGTGTTAACCTTCAAAATAAACATAGAATGCAAAAAAAAATTGTTCATACGAAAATCAACCTGCAGAACTTTCACCATAGTTCCAACCATAACTCTCCAGCCGTTGGAACCCATTTGAGCAAGAGGAATACCGATCAAATCTAAATAACCCCAGAAGATCTTTGGAACTGGAAAACGGAGATCAGCTCTGAACATTCCAGGTAAATAGCAATGTAACCAGCCCTTTGAAGAACATGTCTGTCACCTTCTCTTGGCACCACAAGATCCAAACCAGATGGAATAGAAAACGTCCAGCAGACATAATCTAACGTACCCTTTGTCGCCTGCATAGGCCACAAAGGCCTACCATTTGGCCAAACGATCTTCACTAAGAGGTCTACTTGGCAACCATGGCAAAGAGTTTGACAATTCAGAAACAAGAAAAAGAATAACAGATGAACTCTGAAAATAGAGATAGCATAAAAAAGATAACACAATCTCCAATGCCCTTTTATAGGGTTGGGAATCGAAAAGACAACCAATGGGAGATTGTGCAGAAAATGATGGTTGTACGAAACCCTAGATCATGCTAAAATGAACAGATTGATGGCGTCATGGAGTAGAAACTGAATCGCGGCTACTGAGTAGACAGTTGTTGACGTCATTTAATGCTATGTAGAAAAACAATGATGAACCAAGAAACCAACCACCGAATAGTTAGTGGCCATGCAAGCGAGCCCATTAACTAGGGGGAGTAGCTGATGAAACATTAAGAAGTCCTTCGATCACGGCCGCACATCTGGCAAAGATCATCCATCATGAGGAATAGACACCTCACACTAAATATGGATAACAAGTGTAGTCACTAAAGCCCAAAGAGGGAATCACTACCCCAAAGACGCATCTCGATGTAAGAGGAGACCATTGTGAAAAATGTTCCTTCTTATTGCGACCTGCATGTTTAAGTAGAAATTCACAAAGAAGGTATGCAAACACAATACAACTATACTCTGTCCAAGTTCATTAACTCTTATAGTTAATTGACTTAAGCATCGGAGTGCCTTCGGCCACCAAACAGGTGGTCTTTGGCATCTAACCTTGTTTTGCAAGTCAGATCTCGAGAAAAACAAATTTAGACGCATCAAGATTCAATATGGTCTGTGTTGCGCTATGGCTAGTGACATTAGTAGAAAATACTAGTATGGAGTATAAATGAGTAATGATTGCAGTGGCATTTGAACGTGATGTTATGCAATATTTCCTATGAGTGCACAAAGCAACGATTTTTTTACTTTATTATTTTTTTGCTCATGTACATGCTTCATTTTCATTGTTGTGAATAATTATATGTATTGATAATGATCACTAAAAAATTCATGTTTTTAAATGGAAATCCTATCAAATTTGTGTACTTTAATTTGAAATCAAATTGAAACCCAAAACTTTCTAAAGAATTATTTTTTTTACAATGATAAGCGTTGAAAGGAATGGATGGATTTTTCTTGAACATACATCACCACTCATATATATTAGTGATACTATTAGTTTTACAAGGAATAACACATAAAAACTACCATCTTCACTCCTTATGTTTGTCGATTGATTCTTGATTCGTAGTAGTTTATTAGCTTTATAGATCAACATGCTATATTCAAATAATAAGGCTTGGTTAGTCTTCACGTATTCAGTCAGGTTGGGGGATCAATCCTTATAGAAAACACAATGTGGATGCTCATGTCAAAGTACAAACAAATTACAATTTTGGACATTTTAACTATCAATTGGATCACGTTAGTCATAGAAATTTACCAATTAAAAAACTTTGTAAAGAAATGATAAGTACATACCTTTAGTTGATTCATATGACATTGATGCATAACAGAAAGACAAGCTATGAAATGGGAAAATGATAGGTTGGTGCAGCCAACAAGGAGTATGTTGCATGAATAATTAAGGAATTTTAATGACTTGTGATGCGTCCAAATCCGTTCTCCTAGAGATCTGACCTGCAAAATAGGGTTAGATTCCCAAAGACCACCTTTTTGGTGGCCGAAGGCACTCCGAAGCTTAAGTTAGTTAATTTGTGGGAAAAGACTAAATTTGGACAGAGTATAGTTTAATTGTGTTTGCATACCTTTGGTCAAATGTTCCATTTACCTTATATGACTTAAGCATGTAGGCGTGATGAGGAGAGACGTTCGTCACAACATTCTCCTCCTTCATTGAGGTACGTCCTTGGAGGAGTGATACCCACCATGACTTGTCTCCTTTGTAATGTATCTCTTCTCTACGGGAAGAGATTCGTTGGGCTAGTGTTCAAGCCTTTGATTGTGATATATTATCAGAAGTCTTTTAGGCTTTAACGACTGGCCTGTCTTCTTGGGTCGGGCCTGTTATCCGTGTTGAGATTGAAGTGCTTGTTCCTCGTGATTATCTTTGCCACGTGTACAGTCATGATTAGAGGCTTATTTCATGTATCAGTAGCTACTCCCACTAGTTAGTGAGCATGCTTGCATGCCACTAGTTACTGGGCATGCTTGTGTGATCACTAACTCTCCGGCGGTTGCCTTTTCAAATTCATCACTATTTTTCTACATAGCATTGAATATCATTAATAGCTGTTGATATGGTTTCTATTTCGTTGCCCATTAGTCTGTTCATTTCAGTGCAACTTTTAGGATTTCGTGCAACCATCATATCTCACACGTCTTCCGATTAGTTTTTTTTTCATTGCCCAACTCTATAAAAGGGTGGAGGAGACCTGTTTTTCCTTCTTTACGCAATCTCCTTTCTTCATTTTGTATCTTGCACAATATCCTTTTCATGGATTCTAACAGAGTTCTGAGTGGGGACGAACTTGTTGTGAGGCGTTCTTCTAACCTAGGCCGGTGAGGCAAGGAATTTTAGACTATGTTTGTCAGACGTTCTATCTTTCGTCATATTTAGAGAGTGTTTTGCCTAGGATCAATGAGGACCTTGCTTGTCTGAGGCCTAGATACATTATGTTCTATCATGCAATGTTCAGGTCTGGTCTTCGACTTCCGGCTCCAGAGGTCTTTGACTTCAGGTCAGGTCTTCGACGTCCAAGGTCTGACATTTCTCCTACTCAGATGGGCCCCAACGGCTGGAAGGTGATGGTTGCAACCATGGTGAGAACCCTTCTGTCCGACATTCCCTTAAACGAGAAGACTATGCACTCTATGGTGAGGCTTTCGGTAAGCAATAGTCGTATTTTTTCTCCATTCTCCTACTTGTATGGGGAAGCTTAAGGACAATTATAGGTCTTGGGCGAAGCCTTGGTTTTATGCGTCCATTGAGTCTGGATATTTCGAGCTTCACAATCGGCCCATTTTGTAGAGGTTCCGAGAGCTCGAGAACTGGAATAAATGGCATCTGACAGAAATGTAGCAAGGAGCCCGTAAGCGGTTCCTTTCACTTCCTCATGTTGCTTTAAAGGATTTTCTCGCTCTGGATGTCGTCGACCATAATGGTTTGTATACTATGAATGAAGCGGAGCGTGTTGTGTTTCTTGAGCATCATAATTTTGAAGTCATTGTTGCTCGTGCTAGCACTATCATCATCTCGTTAGAGGCGGGGAAGCATACTGCTCCAGCTAGCATTGATGATGCTAGCATTGATGGGAAAGTGAGATATGTCGAGAAAGTTATGAATTTCGATACTCCTAATGTTGTTGGTGGTACTGGTTCAACCACCAGGAAAAGGAAGGCCCTTAGGCCTACCAGCCCGTCGAAGAGGCTAGTTTTTATTACTTTTGTTAGCCCTGGTCATATTTCAAAGCGAAAAAGACTTGTTGGCTCTGTTCCGGGGGCTACTCGGGGTGTTTCTCACTCGAGTTCTGCTGGTAAAGGTGATGAAGACGATGTTCGTGTTGCTGCTCGGGAGGTGGGAAGACCATTGTTGATTTTGATTACGATTTTTCTTTTGAAGATGTTGAAGTGGACCATGGTCAAAGCTCCAAGTCTCCTCCTTCTCTTCGCCAACTCGTGTTGTTGATGTAGCGAAGATGTCGGCTTTTTCTCCTGGTCGTCCCACTTCTGTCACTACTGTTCTAAAAAAAGAACGATAAGAGTGGTGTTTCCGTCATCACTACCATCCCGACCATCAAGTCGGTTACCAGAGGCGGGGATTCAATTCTTTCGGATCCCACTGTCATTCATCCACGTATTAGCTGGAAAAAAGCATGTCCCTGGAGAGATCCCCATTAACTCGGAAAAGTTCAGTTGGTTCTCTAAAAATAGACGTGCAGGAAAGCGCACGTAATCTCATCACCTCATGGCATAAATGGTTAGTGGAAGGGGTCTTGATGCCAGTGCGTTACGCCTAGTGATCACCTCAACCAAGGTCGTAGACTGATAAGGAACGGGATGAATCATTTCACTGATGCTGGGATGATGGGGTCGTATTACAAGGCCGCATGTGATCATGTGGCGGTCGTGGTGAAGAAGATGGTGAGGCAGGTATTGCTGCTTTCTTGCATTTTATGCCAATCTTGATAAGCTGAGCAAGAGAAGGTTGCTGATGTTGCTCGGGCTTCGTTGAAGGAAGCAGAGTTTGTCCACGACTAGTTTGTTGCTGAACTTGGAGTCTTGGAGAAGAAGATGAACATTTTGTGGAATCGGTTGGATGCTGTCAACAGGAAGTTATCTAGTGAGAAGTTCATGTTGAAGCAATGCGTACTATTGATGAGCATTCTGTTTGTTGTAAGACCGCTGAGGAACGAGTAGTGCAGTTGACCGCCGAGCTTTTTTTTGTTAAGGCGGAAACTTCTGCAAGGTTTTCCACGGTTGAAGGGGAACTTGTGTAGACTAAGAATGAGTTTTTAGCGATTACGGATAGGTTGATGGAAGGATTGACATCATCAACTTTATTGAAACGGAGGAAGGTCGCGATATGTCCAAATATCGACCAAGTCTTTGAGGACGATGACGATGAGGATATGTTCTGGATCTGCCAATGATCCGGCTGACGAAAGTCAACTGTCTTCTCCTCCTTTGGTTCTGCCGCTGTCATCAAGACCTTGTCTCCTTTGACCAATCCTGTTATTGGAGATAAAGCTCTACCACCATCTGCTGAAGAAAAAGGTCTGACTCCTTCTGAAGACAAGACTCCATTTCCTCCCTCTAATCAAGTTGTTGAAGTCAATGCTCAACATCATTCGACCGTCCCTGCAAATGATGCTTTGATTACTTGGACAATATCTTCTCCAACTGTTGTATCTTCCTCCCGGGATGTAGCCAAATAGAAAATGAACGAAAATATATTTTTGTTGATACTTGTGTGTTTTTTGTTGCTTTGTTTTTTTGTAATGAGCATTCTCCGATCTGCATGTCTCTTCTAATATATTGTGTATTTAGAAATGGTCGTAGATGTAGCCTGACTTCGTTGTTCGAGTTTTGTTTATTTCTTCGTCTAACTTAGTAGTTTAGACTTTAACTTAGTTGTCTGTCCCGATTATTAGTTGTATGTCTTGATTACTTTGATATGTATTGCAGTCGATCAGTCTTTAACTTTAGATTAAATCTGACTTGTACATCCTGACTTGTTAAGTATACTTTGTGGTCCAATATGTGATCGGACTAGAGGGTTTATGAGTAAGTCTAACTTATATGTCCTCACTTTTAAAGTATACTTCGTGGTCCGATGCATTGATCGAGCTAGAAGATTTATGAGTAAGACTTATGCGTCTTGACTTTTAAATACAATTCGTGATCCGATATGTTGGTCGACCCAGAAGATTTACGAGTAAATCTGACTTAGATTCCGTAAATATTCCTGATAATACATCAAAATATACCAATCATCGCGGCCATACACGTGGCAAAAAACATCCACCACGAGGATCTGACATCCCATCTACTGGGCCAGCTCATAAAAGCCAAAAAGAATAAAGCCAACCACAGAGACCCAAACAAGGCTCACTATAAGAAGATATAATCAAAACTCAAATCCAGTCCCGACACGAGTTCTCTCATTAAGAAGATGAACATTGTACCAAAAAAAGTCATGGTGGGAGTTACACCTCCACGAACGCATTTCCATCAAGGAGGAGATTGTTACAAGAAACATCTCCTTTCGTTGCGCCTCACATGCTTAAGTCACACAGAGAATTAACCACGGCCATTATAAAAGGTAAAGGGAACATTTGACACAAGTATGCAACTTTAACTGAGTTTTGTCCAGATTTACTTCCTTCTTCAAACAAAGTTGCTTACTTAAGCATCAGAGTGTCTTTGGTCACCAAAAAGGTGGTCTTTGGCACTTTAGCATTTGTTTTGCGGGCCAAACTCGCAGGAGGACGATTTTTGGACGCATCAGTTTGGCACCATCCATGGGAAACGACGAGTTTCCTTTCTAAAAATAAGATCCACAGTGACGAAAGTCACCAAAATCTTATAAACGATCAACAAGCTGTTAGAACAAATGACACACCCTACAGATCCTCAACATGGTTATGATAACAACTCTCATATTGGCGACAATGTATCACAAACAACTCACGAACAAGATGCAGCCCAAATCATCAGGCCAATGGCACTTGAGAATCAAGACCCACAGCATGCAATAGCCTAAACAACCTATACATCCGGTGACGCTGCCACGAATCCTCGGGTAGACCTGCTTATGGTCCAGATGAATTGCATGACAAAGATGCTAAAGAAAATCACTCAGGAGTGCATCCAGCCAGCTGATCCTGTCCAAGCACCGCCCCAACAAAACCCCTCCAACCGAACTCAAGAGAGTGACGAAGTCCCAGCAAAACCACAAGAGGGAAACTTTGAGAACAATGAACTCCTCCAAGGCAAGACTCCACAGTGTGATGGAACGCTTGCTGAGTTCCCATTTAGAATCAGAGTCACTGATCCCAATGTATTGTACGAATTAGCCAAGCTGCCATTCTTCGATGCCCTCATAAAGACTCCCATGCCGAAAAAGTTCACTCTGTTAGAGTTTGAAGTATATGATGGTACCATCGACCCAACGGATCACCTGAGACACTTCCACCACATGATGGCATTGAAGAAGACCACAGAGTTGATCCTGTGCAAAACATTTTTGACTAGCCTTACCTCCACGGCAATGAATTAATTCAACAGCCTACCACTGAGGTCAATAGATTCCTTCCAAGCGTTACCCACACGAGATTCATCGAAAGTCAACGAATGAGGAAAAGACCACACTACCTCCTGCATGTCAAACAGAAGCCTGAAAAGACGATACGGGAATACGTCACTCATTTTACCAACGAACTGACAATGATTGATGGATGCAGCGATGACATAGCTGCCACAACTTTCATCGTCGGGTTGAAAAGGGCCCATTTTTTACGCTCTTAACTTAGAACCTTAAAAAAACATGGGGGTCTTGCTGAAAACAGCTCAAAAGCACATTTCTCTTGAAGAGGTGAAAGTTGCCAGGATGAAAAATGTACAAGAAAAGGAAAATCATTCAAGGAAACGGGAAAGGAAGGAAGAGAGAAGGCAAGACGATGGACCACGGGAAGATAGTGGTTAATCAAAGAAACATCGGAACGACAAAAGGACCGAGCCCAACTAGCAGAAATCCAGGAAGTCAAAATCAGCACGGCCCAATTACGAGCGGATAACCAGTGTAATGAAAAAGGAATACAAACCATACACAGCCCTAAAGATAAGTCGGACCAACATCCTGAAGTACATGGCGAATTGGGAGAACGTCAAGTGGCCACCCAGAATGAGAGGAAACCAAGAAGGAAGAGACAAAAACAAGTATTGTTCCTTTTACAAGGATCACGGGCATGATACCAAGGACTGTTACAAGCTGAATAAAGAAATCGAACATTGGATTCAAAGAGGATGACTCAACAAATTCATTGGAATGGCAGACAAGCAGCTTAAAGGGAAAGAAAAGGCAGATACCACCGCCGCCACAGGATTGAAAGAACAATCTAGGTAACTGATATACGCTTTACACCACAAATAAGAGAAGCAGCTTCCACTCGAGAAGATCTTTATTGAAGCGGAAACAAACGCTTTGAAGACGCTTGCACCGATCGACTTAAGGACTCTACCAAAGGATGCAAACCCAATCCGAATTACCAATGAAAGAATTAAGGACATCAAACTCCATCAAACCTCCACAAGTGACGCCAAGCAAGGTACTGACTGGAACATGATCGGACAATTTGACACTAATATAGGCATAACCGATCAAACCAATACAGTTTGGCTATAGGATCAGAAAACATCTCGAATCAGTGATGAACGATGAGCAAGAGCAATAGCGGATCAAGCGACGGTGGTCATGTATTAAAAATGGCAACAAAGGTGTGAACCTCCAACACGAGGATAAACATCAACCAAGCAATGATCAAGATGAAAACATAAATCACTCCCTAATGTATCATAACTGCTCCAGAAAAATGACCGTTAGGAACGGTCAGAACATCCAAAAGGGAACATAATGATCGACCTATAAAAGATACAGGCAACACGAACGAAGTCAACAAGATGAACCATGACTATGAAGAAAAGCAATGGAGAAAATTCTTGTTATTTAATAAAACTATTCTATTACATTCAAGGAAGAAAGTAAGGACCAGAAGGTCAAGCAGAGAGATCCATAACATCGTCAACAGCTCCATCTGATGGATGAGAGGTAGGCATGTCACTGGCAGGAGCTTTCTTTTCAAGAGGAGAAAAAATGGCTCTTCAGCCGTTGGATCACCTAGAGGGTCTTCAACACTTCTTCATCCTCGAAGGTTGATAGACCAACTGACGGTATTGAGACAAGTTAACACCAATACCCTCGATATAATCAAGAAGCTCAGTCCGTCCATCAACAATTCGCTACCAATCTTTGACCTCCATAACGCTAAGCCTGTCCTTAATGGAAGCAAGTTCATTCCTAACCGCTATAAGTCGAACCTTAGCAGTAGTAAGCATCGCGGAGGTATCAACCTTGACCTCATCAAGTGCAGCCATTAATTGCTCCACCCTTTTCTTGGCAATGTCGTGATTGGTAAAATGTTCTATCGCGACACGTGTAGCCTCGTCATGGAGTGCCTTCTCGGTGGACAACTCTTTTTCCACATCATGTAAGTGTGCATAAATACCCTCCAGTTCAGTTCTTAAATATTTGAGCTCGGTCACAGATTGATCATGTTCACCATTCGCTTCGACTTACGAGGCTTGAGCAACCCCGATCGCTTTGATCTATTCCGAGCATCGTGCTTTTAACGAGTCAGATTGATAAAGAAAATGGGAAAACACCAACAACAACACAACAAACTTCCTCTCCAGAGTAACCACAACATTTCGATTAGCTTTATAACCCAAACCCATCACCTTTGTGTAGGCAAAATGACTCATCCCATCCATTATATGCCTAAAGCCATCATCAAGATGAAGGCTCTGAACCAGCACAGGCATTGAAAGCCTCTCCAACGACCGTCTGTGCCATTCATTAATCAACTTACGCGCACCAGTCTGCATGTCAAGCCGAGAAAACCAACAAAACTTCCCGTCTGATTTAACCCGAATCTCGTCAGGGGTAGGTTCCGTCCAACTGATTCACGAGTGACGAATCCAGGGATTCGAAAGCACGGAGGAACCACCACCCACAGTCGAAAAGGAAGAAAGAACGATAGGAGAACCATCCTCACCCTCTCGTTGCGCAATAACAATAGCAAAAGTGGAATGAGTGGGAGTCCTAATGAGAATAGAGGAGCCTACGCGGGCAGGAGAAGGCGGAACCTCCGCCCCATCACCAACAGGAGGATAGAGAGAACGAAGAGACTGCGTCTCGGGAACTCGATCATGACCACTAAGCTCCTTAGACTGGACAACAGCCAGTTGGAATATCTTATCATTGATGGCCCTAGGATCCTCACTAGAACACTTGGCAGCGCCAGGACAACCATAAGTAGATAGGAGCTTCTTTTCGCCATCATTCAGCGGGTGAATGGTTTTTTTTCACTCCTCTCCATTGCCAACTTCATCTATTCAGCCTTTTGCAGAAAGAAGTGATCCTCCCTCGCATGCTCCCTATTAACATAACTCGAGTAAAGAGAAGCGCGGCGAGTAGAATCAAGGAGTCGCTTCTTCTTCGGGACATGATCAGAAATCAGGAACAACCGCTTCGACTGACTAATAGGCCTCGAAACTTTTCTCTTCCTGGAAGTCGGACCAGTAGTGCCAACGCTAAAAGAACCATCAAGATCCGTAACATCAGAGCTTATTTTCTCATCAACAACAACGTTACCACCATCGACAAGGGCAGCGTGGGCAACAATTTTTATAGCTTGCCTTTCAATTAGCAGAGCCCACTTGACTTCGCTCATAATATACAAACCATTGCACTCCACCATGACATCAGTGAGATAGGTGTCCAAAGGAACTAAGGGAAGCTACAAAATATGCTCGCTGATAATCAGTTCCTTCGTAGTCAATTGCAGATTCCTCTGTTTGTTGGGAACCGGAAAATACCTCACTATCTGCCGACCTTGCAAATTGAAGTAGCTAGAATGGATAGAAGCATAAAAACATTCCTGCAACCAACCCCTGATGTCATTGTTAAGGTTACCAAAACATGCGGGAGAACGAAGAAAACAAGCGTTCTTGGTCGCCAACAAACCGACCCCCGAATGCAAGATTCTAACAGTCAAAGGAATATCAGAAAAGATGGCCCTTGCATATGTGGAAACCATAACTCTCCAACCGTTCGGGCCCATCTGAGAAGGTGGAATACCTAGAAGATCTAAATATGACCAAAATAACGCTAAAGCTGGAAATCAAAAACCGGAGTGAAACATACGTGGGTAAAGTGCAATATACCCCTTCTTCAGACGACAAGGATTGTCATTTTCACGAGGTAGAATGATTTCAAAGTCGCAAGAGTAGACGAAACAGAAGCTATCCAAGGTCGCATGAGAAGCCTTCTTGGGAGAAAATGAGCTTCGCAGGTAGCAAGTTGTTCACCATCTAGTAAATCACCGGCAAACATCGCGAATAGGCTAGAAAGGATGGAACTCCATGTTATGATGTTTGCCACTCCATGTTTTCCACTCCATGTTATGATGTTTGCCCTTCTTAAAACCGTTGCTATGATGTTTGTCACTCCATGTTTAGCCACGGATTAAAACCGTAGCCATGTTTAGCCATGGCTATAAACCGTTGCTACTTTGTTAGACACGGTTTAAAACCGTTGCTAATATCCATAACTTATCACGGCTTAAAACCGTGGCTATTGTGGCCACGGCTTAAAACCGTTGCTATTATTCTTGCAACGGTTTAAAACCGTGGCTAAATGCTGAAAATCATCACACCTCCTCAAGCATAAAACTGTTGCTAAAATGTTTAGCAACGGTTTATAGCCGTTAAAAGGAATTTCGCGACGCCTCTACAGCCCACGGCTCTTAGCCGTGACAATGGGTTACCCCCACGGTTTAAAACCGTTGATAATGGGGATTTTTGGTGTAGTGGAAGAAGACACAACCCTAATATCAAAGATGGCGTAAAGAAGAAAACAAAACTATCACAGTCTATTTTATACAACCAAACAACGAAGAGACTGCTCGTGGAGCGACATGAGAGATTTAATGACGCGTGAAATTCCAAAAATAATGTGCGCGAAAATGAACGGATAAAGAAATGATCAAGACGATCGACCGACCGAAAGTTGCTAATAGCATTAAGTTTACAACAAATATACAATTGGAATACTAACCGCCACGAAGTTAGTGGATACATGAATGTACCCAGTAACTAAGGGGGGGGTAGCTGATGATACATAAAAAATAGGCCAATCATTGCGGCCATACAAGTGGCAGAAAACATCCATCACGAGGATCTGGCATCCCATCTACTGAGCTAGCTCATAAAACCCAAAAAGAAGAAAACTAACCACAGAGGCCCAGACAAGGATCACTATTAGCAGATATAATCAAAGCCTTAATTCAGGCCCGAATGAACCAAACCTAAATCCAGGCCCGACACAAGTTCTCTCATAAAGAAGAGGAACGTTGTACCAAAAAAGAGCCGTGGAGGTAGTTACGCCTCCACAGACGCATTTCCATCAAGGAAAATACATTACAATAAACATCTCCTTCCATTGCGCCTTACATGCTTAAATCACGCAGAGAATTAACCGCGACCATTTTAAAAGGTAAAGGGAACATTCGACACGGGTATGCAACTTTTTAACTGAGTTTTGTCCAGATTTACTTCCTTTTTCAAACAGAGTTGTTGACTTAAGCATCGGAGTGCCTTCGGCCACCAAAAAGGTGGTCCTTGGCATTCTAACATTTTTTTTGTAGGTCAAACTCGCAGGAGGACAATTTTTGTACGCATCAATTCCCATTCCAAGAATCGAAAGTTCGAAACAATTGAGACTTTATTGGAGATTGGATGCAATTACTAATTCATGATCTGGCTTGTACATAATGAAAACTTCATTCTTGATTCTACAAGAATTTTTATGAAAGTGATTCATTTGCTTCTCTTCCATGGAAGTTTTATTTTCTCAGAATGTATCCTAATTTTTTGCCTGATTCTTTTTCTGATGATCAATTCAACCTCAAATAAAAAAGATATACCCGGTTATGTTTCATCTCTTAAACAAGTTTAGTAATGAGCATAACAGTCTTATTGTTCCGATGGAGGGAAGAACCTCTGATTAACTTTTCGGGAAATTTCCAAACGAACAATTTCAATGAAATCTTTCAAATACATCCTGACTATTTTAAGTATACTTCATGGTCTGATATGTTGGTCGGGCCAGAAGATTTATGAGTAAGTCTGACTTACGAATCCTGACTTTTTAAGTACACTTCATGCTCCAACATGATGGTCGGGCAGAAGATTTACGAGTAAGTTTGACTTAAAAAGATTTGTGATGCTCCAACATGATGCTCCAAGCATGCTCCAACATGCTTCTTAAGTACACGTCCTGACTTTTTTAAGTACACTTTGTAGACGGACATGGTCGGGCCAAAAGATTTGTGAGTAAGTCTGACTTATAAATTATGACTCTTTTAAGTACACTTCGTGGTTCGATACATTGGTCAGGCTAGAAGATTCCAACTAAGTCTGACTTATGCATCTTGACTTTTTTTAAGTATACTTCATGGTCCGACATAATGGTCGTGCCAGAAGATTTACAAGTAACTCTGACTTATACATCCTGACTTTTTTAAGTATACTTTGTGGCTCAACATGATGGTTGGGCCAGGAGGTTTACGAGTAAGTCTGACTTATACTTCCTGACTTTTATCTATACATCATGGTTCAACATGATGGTCAAGCCAGAAGGTTTACGAGTAAGTATGACTTATACGTCCCGATTTTTAAGTACACTTCGTGGTCTAATACGTCGGTCGGGCCAAAAGATTTACGAGTAAGTCTGACTTATACGTCCTAACTCTTTTAAGTATACGTCATGATCCGATGTATTGGTCGGACCAAAAGATTTATGAGTAAATTCTTAGTCTGACTTTAACATCCTAACAGGATCAGATTATTGGAGTATGAGACGAAAGGTTCTTCAAATTTTGAAGTTTATTGATAATACTTCTTTAAGTGTTTGACATTCCATGGTCTTTTTAGTTGTCCGCCCTTCGAATCTTCTAACCAGTATGTTCCTAGTCTGTTGATTTTCATCACTTTGTATGGTCGATCCCAGTTTGGATTCAATTTACCCGCGCTTGATTTTTTTTGTATTGAGTTGGAATTTTCTGAGCACCCAGTTGTCGATGCTGAATGTGTTGGTAGGTTGTTGCTTTGATCGAAGCTTTGTTTCATTTTTCATCGAGAAGGTCCATCCCGACATGCATCACTTCGTTGTTATCTTCTCTTCGGAACTCTTCGATTCTAAATGTTTGCATGCCAATACTGGTACCATTGCCTCAGATCCATATGCCAGGGTGAACGGGGTTTCTCCAGTCGGATTTCTCTTCATTGTTCTGTAAGCCCAGAGGATGCCTTGCAATTCAAGCACCCACAACCCTTTTGATGATTTGAGCTTATTTTTTTATTGCTTCTAGGATTGTTTTGTTGGTCACCCCTGCTTGTTCGTTAAATTGTCGGTGGGCGGGTGCTGAGAAGTGTTGTTTGATGTTTAAGTTTTGACACAATTTTTTGACTTTCTTGCCTTCAAATTGTTTTTCCTTGTTAGTGACAATTACTGATGGATTACAAATCTGCATATTATGTCCTTCAAAAGAAAGTTTTCAATTTGAGTTTCTCATTTCTTTGCCAATGGTTCTACTTCTACCCATTTGGTGAAGTAATCTACTGCTACGAGGAGGAACTTCTTTCTGTCGGACACTGGGAGTGGTCCTACGATGTCCATTCCCCATTGCACAAATGGCCACGGAATACTCATCAAGGTTAGGTTTTGGCCTGGCTTGTAGGTGTACGGAGCAAATTGTTGACATTTGTAGCAAGTCCGAACTATTGCATTTGCATCTTGTTGCATTCTCAGCCAATAGTATCCCAATGTCAAGGCTTTATGGGCGAACGTTCCTCCTCTTGAATGGTTCTCGCATATGCAGAAGTGAATTCTCATAGAAAATAATCGGCGTCACTGGGTGAAAGGCATCTTAGCAGTGGACATGTGGCAGACCTTATGTAGAGTATGTTGTTAATCAGTGTGTATTATGCTGCTCCGTTTCATAGTTTATAAACTTCCATCTTATCCGTTGGTAATGCTCCATTTTGAATGTATGTCAGGATTGGATTTGTCCAATTGGTCTCCTGATCTGTTGCACACGTTTCTTGTGCTTGGTTCTCCATGATCGAACTCTCTTATATTCTGACGAGTAGATTATCGGTTTCTTCGGCACGTGATGCCCCTTGAGGCAAGTTATTTGCTATTTTATTTTTCGCTCTTGCGCATCATTGAACGGTTATTGATTTGAAGCTTTCAATCATTTCACTTATTTTTTGATGGTAGGCCTTCATCCGTGCGTTTTTTACTTGGAATTCACTGTTCAACTGGCTGACTACCAATTTAGAATCAGTGAAACGACTGACTTCTTTTATTCCAAGGTGTTGGGCCAATTGTAATCCGACTATCACCGTTTCATACTCTATTTCGTTGTTTGAGGCTTTGTAACTGAATTTTATTGCCTTTTCGGATGTCAATCCTTCTGAGTTATACAAAATTATTTTTGCTCCACTCGCCTTCTAGTTGGATGCTCCGTCGCAGTGCATGATCTATTCGTGAGTAGTTGGTTCGATGATTTTTTCTCTTGATTGATGTCCGATCGATGTTCATTGAAGCCTGTGAACTCAGCAATGAAGTTTGATAATGCTTGAGCTTTTATTGCAATCTTAGGAGCATAATTGATGTCAAACTGACCGAGCTCTAGTGCCCATTTCACCATTCTTTCGGATAGCTCTGGTTTGTGTAGTACCGACCGAAGTGGCTATTCGGTCATGACAGTGATGGCGTGGCCTTGAAAGTTTGGTCATAGCTTTCTTGAAAACACGATCAAGGCGAGTGCTATTTTCTCATGAGATGGGTAATTAACTTATGGGCCAGCAAATGTCTTGCTGACGTGGTAGATTTGTTTTTGTGTGTCGTTTTTCTCTTGTATTAGTGCAAAGCTAACTGCTTGCTCGGACAATGATAGACACAAGTACAACATTTCTCATGTTTTTGGCTTTGATAGCAGTTCAATGCTCCCCATGTACGCCTTCAGAGTTTGGAAAGCCTTTTCACATTTTCCGCTTTACTTGAACGTTTTGTTTCCTTTCAAGATCTTGAAAAAGGGAAGGCATTTGTCTAATGATCTGGAGATGAACATTTTCAAGGCTATTAACCTACCATTGAGGCTTTGTACGCCTTTAATGTTGGTAGGCGATTGCATGTTGAGGAGTGTTTGTATCTATTTCAGATTAGCTTCGATCTCTTTGATTGACCAAATACGCGAGGAATTTTCCTAATACTACTTCGGACGTACATTTTTCTAGGTTCAACTTCATTTTGTACTTTCGGAGCTGAGAAAAGGCTTGCAAGAGGTCTTTGATGTGGTCATTTTTCGTAGGCTCTTGACTAGCATGTCGTCAATGTACACCACCATGGTCTTGCCAATTTGATTTTGAACATCCTGTTCACAAGAAGTTGGTACGTGGCTCCCGCATTTTTTTAATCTGAATGACATTACTCGGTAGCAATACCTACCTCTTTCTGTTATGAAGCTCAAGAGTTCGTGTTTGGAAGTGGCGTCCACTATCTGATCTATTCGTGGAAGTGGAAAATTGTCTTTTGGGCAAACCTTGTTTAGGTCTGTGTAGTCTATAGTCTGCACATACCCTTCATTCCCATTCTTTTTCTTGACCAAAACTGTGTTGGCCAGCCATTCCATAGTGGGATTCCTTGATCATCCCTACATTCATTTAACGATGCACCTCCTTGTTGGTTGCTTGGTTACGCTCTTGACAACTGACCTTTTTTTTGTCGGGCTGGCTTTTTATCTGGGTTGACTTGGTATGATTTACTTTTAGCTCCATAATATTCTCTCCAGGCTTACATTTCCCTATGATGGCATTTATTCTGTGTTACTATCTGCACATCAACAGGGTTTCTGCTTTGGATTTGTTGAGTATGAATCGATCTCCTCTATGGAAGCAGTTCTCTCGGTACAAAACTATGAATTTTATGTTACTTAAATTGGATGTCAACATGTTGCTTGTCAGTTTGACCTTGCAGTACTGTGTCATATAATTCTTAGAGTTGTGTAAGTGACCAGTCTTCAACTGATCTCTTTGCCTCCATAGTCTAGTGTTTTCAAATGCTGATGTTTGGTGTTCTGTGTTGCTTTTCTGAGCTTAGTTATTGATTTTGTAGGCGGGTTATTCATCGCCTACTCAAGCTGCTATAAGGGAAGATTTTAATCTATCATTGTCAGAGGTTTGTTTACAGTATTTTTACTCAGTGATTGTAAAGAGTTCTTCAGATTTGGGGATGTGTTCTTCCCAGTAAAGAAATCCTGCTTTTGACAAATATACTTGTTACCAAGCTTTTCATGTAATGATATGAACTAAAATCTCTCTTTGACCTTATTTAGAAATGGGAATCCCACCATAATTTTAATGTGAAGTGTCTCAGCAACTTGCATGCTTATTTCAACGCAAAACATCGACTATTCCCAACTTGTAGGTTTAATGAATTGTGAATGACTTGTCACCCATACTGGTATTGTTTGTGAATGACTTGCACACTTCTTGCAACGCTGAAACGACGCTTTCAGGTTGCAGGTTGAGCTGAGTTCATGTACAGGAGGCAAACTAATAACTGATTACTTTGAATAGAAACAAGTTTCTCATTCAACATTCTGTTAGGGATTTAAAAAAAAATCTATTTGAACAGGTCTTCCTGTCAGCAGACACGGGAGGAATGCAAAGGTGATGGAGCTCGAGAACAGGTCTATATCAGGTACAGCATCCCCATCGAAACCATACTTCTATTTTTTTTTTTTTTTTATAATGTACAAGTAAGCTTTCTCATTCAACATTCTGTTAAGATTTTTTTTTTTTGGACCATTTCTTGATTTGCATGTGTCAAATTGAGAGATGAAGGAGACAACATAACTAGCAAATTAGTTGTTGTCGTGATTGATAGTGCCACTAATGCAAGAAATTAAATAATCAGACTCCTAAAGAAGTTTGAAGTCTTATTTCCTAATATTCTTTGTTCCGATTCCAAGGACTGACTTATTATCTTTCTTCTTGCAGGAATCCAACGGTTTATTAGATGTATGTACTTTACAAATGAATTGATAAATAACCCAAATTTTCATCACATTCCGAACTAGCTTCATATTACTGAGTTCAAATATCTGCAAGTTCTAGTCCTAAAGTTGACTATAAGAAGCAACATGCAGGTTGTCGATGTTTAAGAATAGTGGATGATGTCAAGGACAAGCATAATTATGCACTAAAGCTGGGAAATAAGCTGATAACAATACATGGTTCAAGTAACATGTCTTCCGAAGAGACTGACAACATTAAAGAACCCCTTCTGCTGGCTATAAAGCTTGGGATAATTGAACTTGTTGAGAAAATCCTTGAAGAAATTCCAGAGGCCATCGAATGGGTTGATGAGCATGACAAAAACATACTACATTTAGCAACTGAGTATATTATTTCAAATCTTCTACCATCATTTCAGATAACTATTTCCTTGACTATCATTGTATTTGAGATATTATTTGATAGATTTTGACTCAATGTAACACATTTTCTTATTAATTACATTACTTTGCCTCCATTAATTACATTACTTTGCCTCCATTATTTGATAGATTTTGACTCAATGACTCAAAGTCATTTGATAGCAAAAAAAAAATTTTAAAAAAAAAAATTAAAAAAAAATTTTAAAAAAAAAAATTTTGCCACGGTTTTAAACCGTGGCTAACTATTGCAACGGCTAAAAACCGTGGCTACCTTGCCACGGCTTAAAACCGTAGCCAGAGTTAGCCACGGCTTAAAACCGTTGCTACCTTGTTAGCCACGGTTTAAAACCGTTGCTAATATCCACACTTTATCACGGCTTAAAACCGTGGCTATTTTTGCCACGGCTAAAAACCGTTGCTATGCTTCTTGCAACGGTTTAAAACCGTGGCTAAATGCTGAAAATCACCACCCCTATTCAAGCATAAAACCGTTGCTACAATGTTTAGCAACGGTTTTTTAGCCGTTACAAAGAATTTCGCGTCGCCTCTATAGCCCACGACTCTTAGCCGTGGCAATGGGTTACGCCCACGGTATAGAACCGTTGCTAATGGGGGTTTTTGGTGTAGTGTTGCAACCTAAGATTGATGACGGAGGGGTCAATGCCTAACATGTCCTTCATTGTCCAGGCAAAGACGTCCCGGTTGTTTTTCAGCAATTGGATCAGCTGCTTAGTTAGTTCTAGGTGAAGTTTTGTGTCTATCCGGACTATTTTCCTTCCCTCTTCGCCATCCAGATGGACTGGTGTTGTTTCTTCTTCCGGTTGTCCAATATTTGACCGTCCTTTTGGACTTACTGAAGCCGCATGGTCCTCTGGTAGCCCTGATTAATCTATTATTGACCTGGTTGTTGTAATGGCTCCTCTGGTTGTGATTGTGATTGCTATCTGTTGAGGGCATTCATTGTTGCATAGTGACATTCGCGTGCAGCCGACTTATCTCCTTTGATGACCCCAATGTTGTCATCAATGTGGTATATCAGACATTGGTGTAAGGTGGAAGATATTGCCCTTATTTTGTGCAACCAGGGTCTTCCCAAAGGCATATTGTATGCCAAAGGCGCGTCAACAACAAAGAAGATTGTTAACAGGATTGTTGTCTCCCTGGTGTTCCTACTACGACTGGTAGTTGGATTAGCCCGAGTGGGTGGCATTGCTCCCCACTGAAACTGACTATGGCTTGGTCATTAGGTGTAATTCATTCTTTGTTGAATTTCATCTTACAAAATGCTGTCAGGAATAGAAGATTGGTCGAGCTACCCGTGTCAATGAGTACTCTTTTGACCTCCCACTTGGCTATAGAAACCGAGATCACCAGGGCATCATTGTGCGAGAAATGAACTCCCTGTGCATCCTTCTCAGAAAATGTTAGAGTTGGATGATCGTTTCTGGCACATTGAACGAAAAAAGCTGGATATCGGATCTTCGTCTGTAAATCTCAGATTGATCACTTCCGTGATTGGTTTTGATTGCTATTTTTTCCATCCTCACCGTGTAGGATGTATGTCAGCTCTCTGGAATGTTCATTCGACCCCGTCTGTTCTAGATCCAGTACTCGATTTCGTTCTTTAAGTTGTAGCAGTCCTTCATGTTGTGTCCGTGGTCCTTATGGAAATAACAAAATTTGTTTTTATCTCGTTCGGCTGGATCTCCCCTTAGTTTGAGTGGTCATTTGAGATCTTCCCAATTTTCCATGGACTTCAAAATAGTTGCCAGAATTGTTTTCAGAACAGTGAACAGTTTGTACTTTGTGTTGACTGCATGCGTTGACTGTTCATATCTGGTTGTTCCGGATTGCATTTTTTTGGGTTATTATTTACTGAATTTGGACCTGTCGTTCGTCTGATGTCTTTTTGATTGTCCACTTTCCTCACGCGGCCTATCATCTCTTTTTTCTCCTTTCTCCTTCCCGATTTGTTGGGAAGGACCTTTTTTTCAGGCTCGTTTTTCTTCTTGGTGGCCAACATCTCCTTGAGGGTGGTGTATTTTTAGCAATTTTCAATAAGGTCACCATGTTTCTCGGAGGATCTAGATTCAGAGAGTTGTAAAACGACACTTTTTTTAATCCAAAGGTGAAAGTGGCTATGGTCATGTCGTCACTACATCCATCAATCATGGTTAACTCGTCAGTAGAACAAGTAATGTACTCCCCGATAGTTTCATTGGGTTTTTTATTGATGTGAAGCAAATAGTGAGGACCATTTCTAATTCGCTGACTGCTAATGAACCTTGTGATGAAGGTCGTGGTCAATGCTTGGAAAGAATCTATCGATCTGTGTGGAAGACTATTGAACCAACTCATTGTTGTAGATGTGAAGCTGGTTGGAAAGGTTCAGTACAAAATGGACTCCGTGTTTTCTTTCAATGCCATCATGTGGTGGAAATGTCGTAGATGGTCTGACGGATCAGTAGTGTCATCGTAAGTTTCAAACTTTTCAGCAGAGAGGTCTTCATGATTACATCGGAGAATGGTGGCCTGGCCAACTCGTAAAGCACATTGGGATCTGTAACTCCGATCCTGAATGGAACTCGTGGAAGAATTCCATCAGTCTGAGAGCCATTTCCCTGTTGTTCACTACCTTCAAAGTTTGTTCATCGAAACTCTGGACATAATTTGTGGAAGCACATTGGTTCTCTCGAACGTAGTTGGCAAAATTTTGCTGAAGTGGCATATGGACGTGTTCGATAAGTGGAACACGTTCCTGAGTGAGCTTTTTGACAACTTTAACTAGGTAATCCATCTAGACCAAGAGTTGGTCCAAGCACACCACCATTATCTTGCATAATTGATTCTCCCTGTGGTGAATTTGTGATGTGCCAGCTTGGTAATTCAGTTTCGCTGGTGGAAAGTTGGCCTTGATTGTTGCTAAGCTGATGGTTTGTAGATTGTTCTATTTGCACCAAATCTTTTTGTTATTGAATTTTTTTTTTGAAAGGCAAGCAGGGTTTTATAGGATCCCAGAACCCATAAAGATGTCGCAAGCTCGGTTTGAACCCATGACCTAGTGGTACCATCCGCCAAGCTCTAACTGTTGAGCTGTCATGCCATTGGCGTAAGGAAATTACCAACAAAATATTTTCTTTTGAAGAGAAAACCGTCGTTCCCCATGGGCGGTACCAAACTGATGCGTCCAAATCCGTTATCCTAGATATCTGACCTGCAAAACAGGGTTAGATTGCCAAAGACCACCTTTTTGGTGGTTGAAGGCACTCCGATGCTTTAGTCAGTTAATCTGTGGGAGAAGGCTAAATTTGAACAAAGTATAGTTCAGTTGTGTTTGCATACCTTTGGTTGAATGTTCCATCTACCTTATATAATATCCATCATTAACTTTTTACGTGACTTAAGTATGTAGGGCGTGATGAGGGGAGACATTCTTTACAACGGTCTCCTCCTTCATTGAGGTACGTCCTTGGGGGAGTGATTCCCGCCATGACTTGTCTCCTTTGTAACATCTCTTTTCTCTAAGAGAAGAGATCCGTCGGGCCTGGGTTCAGGCTTTTAATTGTGGTCTATTATCAAGGACCCTTTTGGGCTTTAATGACTGGTCATGTCATCTTGGATCGAGCATGTTATCCTTGTTGAGATCGAAGTGTCTATTTCTCATGATAGATGATCTTTGCCACGTGCACAGTCGTGATTATATGCTTATTTGATTTATAATCAACTTGAATTATTATGAGAGCTACATCACAACTTTGGTGTCGAAACTACATGGCTTAGCAAAAATTTTGTTGAGAAGTACCATATCTTGAATACCACATTGATCCATGAAAGAATAAAAAGTTTAAGTGATGGGAAAAATGATGGGTTGGTGAGAAGGGCAGTGCATTTGCGTGATTGAAGAGTTGCAAAAAGACTTGAATAGTTAAATAGACTTAATTTTATGTTATGAGAGCTACTTATCATACACCTTCACGGTGGAAGGAGATGGGCAAGAAATTTAGATTTTCAGACTTGTTTATAGGCTATTAATTCAAAAGAAATGAAGTTGATGAGTGAATTCAAGACTAGCTGAAAATAAAGGAAGTTCTGGTAATGGGCTTGGCTGGATGGTGCTGTACTTGAGCAAGCCAAACCAGGGATTCAGGATGGATAGGCGAAGCCTAGAAGTCCAAGTTATCTTGAAGAAGGTTCAAGTTGAGTGACCATGGGCAAATGAACTGGATAGCTACTAACTTGATATACCTAGTTGACCGCTATTGCTATGGGATACTGGGCAACCTGAAGACTAATTAAGACCTTTGACTTTTAGTTTTAGTTGGTAAATTAAGACCTTTGAGGTTTAGCTTTAGTTTTAGTTGGTAATGGGCAATATGGTGGTCATCCCACTGCACATGACAAAGGACTAACCAAACTATAATGCGAAACCCAAATTTAGAGGTGGAAGAGGTAGTGTTGGAAATGTGGCTCTCAGAGGCATCATGAATGCGTGACAAACAGGTTTAATTGTACCACAAAATCAATCTTACAACCATTTATGCGAGTGTGAAGTTTAGATCTGGCACAGTTAACATTAGCTACCTTGCACAAACTTTACAAACTGAGAGATAAGATAATGTTCTACCAGCCAAAACCCATTTAAGCCCGAATATCCTTCGTTTAACCATTAAAGAACCATTTCTAAAGTAACATTGCTTGGTGAGTGATTATACATCAAAACGGTCACATCCCTGAGCCATACACGTGTCATGATGATTTCAATGAATTACGGGCCCCGGTGTCAGCCCAACACTGATCCGGCCTGAGCAGTTCTAAACCTGCCCAATGCAGTCCGCCAAACGGACCCGAACTCTTACAGCTTGCTAAGCCCACACGTCCCACAGCGAACCCGTAAGTCCTTTTAAGGCAAGTATCTTGAGGATTAGCTTCTGACATGCAACTACAACAGCTTTCCACTTCCAACTAGGAAGCAAATACCAGAGTACATTCCACACAGAGAAACCTCCTTCTACGGATAGTTCCCGGGAACTATCTCCCGCATATATAGGAGTACAGGGTTAACAGGAAATTTCTCTCCTGTAGCACGACTTCTAATTAGAGAATGATCTCCACGAAGATCTCCTTTCTAAACTACGCCTTCAATGGCCTGGTAGAACCAGAACTCCTACACTATAAATAAGACATGAGGTTGGTAAGCTAAGGTACGCTATAAATTCCCTATTTACAGCATTACACCTTCCTTAGATCCCTGTCTGACTTTAGCATCGGAGTGACATCAGCCACCAAAACGATGGTTTGTGGCTCACGTGCGTTACTTGTGCAGGTCAATAGGGCTAGGTCAAAGCAGGGAGCAAAAAAAGACTGCATCTGTTTGGCGTCGTTCATGAGAACGACAAAGTTCATAACTTTTCACTAGCATCGTCTCCATTCGAAATACAAAGAGATGGTGACCACTAGATCACGCAACAACGGAGAACAAGGGGACACATCAAACTCTCAGGCTGGCGTTGTACCGCCGCTTTCATCGGTTCCAGTTATGCACGGGCCGCAGACTCACGCCCCTGCGCCGACAACAGCAACAACAGACCCCAAGATAGATATGTTGTCATCTCAAATACTGCAGATTTCCAAAGCGGTGGAGGCTCTCACACGACAAAACCCTCCACCTGTTAATAGAGAATAGGAGTAGAACAAGCCTCCATCTCTGGAGGATGACAGAGAGCAAGCACAGGAGAATCAAGCCCCCGCTAGTTCTCATTGGACTAAAGGAGGTTGCGTGGTTAATTCGGAGCCGACCGCCTGGGCAGAGAGGTTCGACCCTCAGAACCACCTCCGGAGAGGGACACATGACCCAGACTGCTGTACCGTCTCTCTGTCCCACCATTCGTGGATCATATTATGAATGAGGCCCTTCCATAGAAGTTCACTCCTTCGAAGCTCGACTTCTACGATGGAACCACCGACCCATTCGACCAGCTGAGCCATTACCAGCATGTAATGGGCTTCAAAGAAGGATTTGAGTCGGTGATGTGTAGGACTTTTCCCACTAGCTTGAAGAAGTCAGCACTAACATGGTTCCACAGCCTCCCATCGAGGTCGATCGACTACTTCAAAATGCTGGCAAAGGAGTTCCTGTCGCATTTCATCAGGAGTCAGTGTTTTCGAAAAGGCTCACATTACATACTCTCTTTGAAACAAAGATCCAGTGAGAATCTCAGAGAGTACATCACACGCTTCAACAACGAGCTGACACTCATTAATGGTTGCAGCGATGACACAACCGTGACAGCTTTCACCACGGGCCTAAAGGAGGGAAAGCTCTACGAATACCTCACTTTGGAACCCCCTGTAGACATGATGAAGCCCTTCAAAAGTGCCCAAAAGCACATTACCTTAGAGGAGTTGAAGACTGTAAATAAGGAAACCGTACACTCCGGAGGACAAGAAGGAGGGGAAAATGCGAGGATGAAGAAATGAGCAAGAAGAAGCATAGTGACAACAGGTCAGACCATAGCTAGTTCAGGCAAGAGAAAACATCCAACTACGTTAGATCCAGAGCCGTGACACCCCTCAATTCTACCTTGTCGGACGTACTAAATTCCATGAAAAACTGGGAAGATCAGAAGTGGCCCCCAAAACAGCATGGAAGAGTAAACCTTGTAAAGGGGACACAATCCGCAACCAGGAGTACCGCGGAAATTTTTGGCCAACTCACACACTTGATCCACTCAACTAGATGAACTTGGGACAAGTATC